>OX365951.1:19225398-21667898 GCA_947247005.1 Spisula solida | reverse complement strand
AAGTATTTTACTTGTAGCGCCAAAGTCTGTCACATGTGACATGAAACAGACCTCGTGTGGTTATACGTATGATGAAGATTTGTTTGAATTCACACCTTATAAAGGTAAACAAATATACAAGAAAAATGTTCATGTGTTCATGCCTTATATAATTATACATGTGTATATAAATAAAACCATGCAATGGAGGATTAAATATGTGACAATTTAATGCTTCGGTTTGCATTTAGAAAGGTTTCAATATATCTATAGTTTGTATGAATAAACAGGATTATATATGAGACAATGCTATGGTTTATATATGAGACAATGCTATGGTTTATATATATGAGACATGCTATGGTTTATATATGGCCCAATGCTATGATTTATATATGAGACAATGCTATGGTTTATATGAGACAATGCTATAATGGTTTATATATATGAGACATGCTATGGTTTATAAATGAGACAATGCCATGGTTTATATATGAGGCAATTCCATGGTTTATAAATGAGACATGCTTTAATGGTTTATATGTATGAGACATGCTATGGTTTATAAATGAGACATGCTATAATGGTTTATATATATGAGACATGCTATGGTTTATAAATGAGACTTGCTATGGTTTATATATGAGACAATGCTATGGTTTATATGAGACAATGCTATAATGGTTTATATATATGAGACATGCTATGGGTTTATAAATGAGACATGCTATGGTTTATAAATGAGACAATGATATGGTTTATAAATGAGACAATGCTATGGTTTATATGAGACAATGCTATAATGGTTTATATATATGAGATGCTATGGTTTATAAATGAGACATGCTATGGTTTATAAATGAGACAATGATATGGTTTATATATGAGACAATGCTATGGTTTATATGAGACAATGCTATAATGGTTTATATATATGAGACATGGTATGGTTTATAAATAAGACAATGATATGGTTTACATATATATACAGGTTTGTTGATGAAAAGTGATGTAAAACAAGAAAGTACAACACCTAACGTTATAAGCTCGCCAGAATTTCATTACGGTTCTGGTACCGTATTAGAATTAACATATGCATTGACCGGATCTGAAGGTGAAAGGGTAGCAGCCTATCTTTCTGTAAGTATAGTTTGTTGTAAGATTGTATAATAAATGTAACCTGGTGGTATATTGACATACATAGTATAAAACAAAATAGCCTCACTCAGGAAATAGATGCTAAATATTGTTATGTTTACTGTCCCATAATACTAACAGAGAATTGTCCCTGGTTTGATTCTTGGCCAGGGCACTTTGTCATTACTGAAGTGCTTTACATTGTTTCCCACGAAGCTGGTGTTGAACTGGTCGGTAACCCAGAAGTAGTCTTGCGTGTATGGGTGCTATATACAGGGCATTGTAAAGACCAAGGAACCTATCAGAAGGAGCTAGGGTAACGCACCCAGATTCCTTGTAGTACATCACACAGCTGTCTGTGCTTTCATGACCGGATGTCATGGGTCTATCTGGCAAGGACAAACTGGATGTCCAGGCACCTTACAACTGTCACAGAATGCAAACAAACAACTAGTTTCAGATATTTATTGAGATATTTGATAACTGTACTTATATGTCATAGGTTCACTTACTGTTAGTAGTGTTCCTGTATATAACTGAATGTAGATATTTCATGTATTTAAAATTTAAAACCTTAGGTATGTATGATTTCAATGACATGTTCTTTTTTTCATCTAAAGGATAACGTAGAAGAGAAAACGTTGCTATGGGAGCGTACTGTCAGTAATGTCCCCATCAGTGGTAGGTACAGCACAAGTATACAGTTACCAGACTCTAAAGCAATGGAGGAGTTACAGTTACTGATTGAATTTGATGCTGGAAAACAGAGTGCAGGTTTTGGACTGGTAGATGTTGCCTTAACCACTGATGTGAATTTTAACAGTGATGAGAACAGACTGTGTAAGTATAAATCGATTAATCATGTTAGTCACTTGTTTACATAACATTGTGTGCATAAAGATTACATTAATTTTTCTTATTAATGTCTTCTTAGTTCCCTACCTGTTTGCCTTCCAACCATTTACCTGTCTGTCTGTCTGTCCATCAAAAATCTGGACCCTGACATTTTATAACTCAAACAGTTTCCAAGCTAAGGGTTTATGAAACTTGGTTTGTGGATAGAGGCAAATAAGGGGATTATTTATGTCTTATTATATTTTTATTCTGACAAAAATTGTGGTTGCCATGGGAACAGAAACATTGCAAAAACAATGACCCTGAAGTACTGATCCTAACATTGTCCAGATTTTTAAACAGGCTCAGATTTTCAGCGCTATCAGTGCTTTGATTAACACTACCAGTCTACCTTTTATGTCATCTATTTTTAGACTACATGTATCTACTGTACACAAGCTGAACGCAGTAAATACCATGTACAACTGTACATAAACTGTTACAAACAGGCTTATAAAGTAGAGTTGGTTAGGCTAGATTAACCAGTAATAAAGTTGGTAATACTGGTCAGTAAATAATCTGGCTGCAGAAAACTATGAGGGGTGATCAATATATTCCAGAACTTTCTATCTAGCAGTTTTATTTTGTCAGCAAGCTCAATAGCAAATTAGCATAATTCAGAGTAAGATATCTCGGACCAAATGCACTTTTACCCTTTTTGTATTCATGGGTTGGCCATCACCTGACGTCATTCCATGTGCCACCGTTTGGGAAGCACCTAGCTTCTTTCTTACAAGACTTATTTCAGGCCCCATTAAAATTTTATGCGATTGTTTTACTTTAACTAGCAATTTGTGATAATGTATTGTCTGAGATGATCGACGGCGCGCGCTGCACCTTGGTTGCATTAAGTGACATCATCATATAATTAATTAAGTAAACGAGAGATAATTGATTGATCAACATTTGTTTGTGATTTCATTGCTTTAGCATCAATATTTCATATATATTGATCACCCCCTGTAATTTGACTTAATGTAACCTTTCTAATATGTCTATCACTCAGATAGAGGAGAGGTCAAGGTTAACTACTGAATAGCTGATTGAACTCTCCTTGATGCAGCAGTAGCATTTATGTGGCATTCTATTTTAGATTACTATGTGCTTGTACAACTATTAGATATGTACTATATATGTATTCCATTATATTTGTATTTTGGCCGGTGGCCTAACCATGCAATGAATATTGAACTTGAACTTGGTCATTCAGCTTGGGCATTCAGCTTTTTGATTGCTGAAACTGGTTCATTTAGAATTTCGACAGCTTGGACACGGGAGGATCATATTAATTTGTTTAGTTGGAAAGTGTGCCTTGTATGTTTTCTGTGCTCGGCTGGTTCAGGTTGGCATTGTGCCTTGTGTATTTTTCATGTTTTCTGTGATCGGCTGGTTAAGCTGAGTGCTGCCTTCCCTGTCTGACTTAATATTATCTTTTTGAATTTTATCGAATAAATTTTCTAAAATTACAGCTTTCCTTTCTGGTGCACCTTGTCTATTTGATGATTTAGAAGTTTGTCAACCAATTATTGAGGGAATTCCTTGTGATACAAAGACATTGGGTCCAGTTTGGAGGATTGAGGACAGTAAGTGAACATAATAAATTAATCGAGGGTTGCCTGCACGACTGCAGTACAGTGTAGCAATACCACGTGGTTTTTGGCTACAGTTCCAAGTAGAAATTTGTAAATGTTGGAACACAAATATTGCCATAAGTATTTTATTTCTTCATCAATTTCTATAAAATATATGCCACGCTTAGGGAAAAACCATTTGCTTTCCATAAAATATAATATCCTTTTTAGCAGTTCTGCCATTTTGTCTAACACCTGGGGAAACTATTGAAAATACAGGTTTCACAGAGTACTGGAAAAAACGGTCAAGCTGCTGAAAATGCTGCTAAGAATGCTAGGTGTAGAATTTATTGAGTAATACAGAAGTAGTATTTTCAACTACATGTATTTGTTTTATGAAAAGCATGATTGCATAATTTAATTTAGCAATAGGTTTGTCCGCATTATTTTACTAGAGTATGTCTAAATCGGTTATAACTATACACTTTAATTGCAATTCTTTAATGTGAAAACTTCCCAATAAATCCACTTTAAGGATGATATGCGCTTTTAACCTAATGATCAATTTTTACCAAAATACCTTAAAATTACAAAAATAATCATCTAAACAACCTAAAATCGAATTTTTAATTTCTGCACAAGGGCACTAGGTAGGGAGAGCCTCCTTTATTCATTTTATTGCTATAATTTCAGATGTGCTAGTTGGGGATTCCTTATACGCACTACCAGATGATGCACATTTTATTGACATCCCGGCATCAAGTGATGGTAACCCTCAGTATCTGCACTTCAAGTATTCACAGACAGGGATTGGCCAGTCAGAGAACGATTTAACATTACATGTAAGTGAGAGTCTCGGCCAGTCAAAGAATGATTTAAGTAGGAATATCATTCTGCAACTGTAAGGGGATCGAATCTTTTATTTCATAGCTATACCGTATAATTTTGTTAAATTGCAATTTCTTCAAATATTGTCCAAATATGAGCATTCAGGGGAGACAATCCAATTACAGAAATATACTAAAAAAGTGCACCATATCAAGGGAGATCACTCTCGATGTTTGTGCAGAAAAGCAGCACATGAGGTAGGGCTGTCAATTGGACATGAATAGTTAGTACCAAATGCCAAAGACCTAAATATACATGTATATATTTAGATCTTTGCAACTGCCTAGTTGTGCATTTTGTCAGGAATGTTAGGTGAGATGATTACTGTGGGAGTTACGGCCCTTTGTGTTGAGAATAAGTACACTAGTGTGTTAATTAATGCTACATGAGATCTAGGTGTTTACTATGACTTGGTTGAGTTCAATGATGTCTATTTCTTGTTACAGGTTGTAGATGAAGACTTAAATGAACTATTTACTGATAGTGAATTTACAACAACAATAATGGTACCCCAGTGTGTCCCCTTACCTCTACAGTTAACCAGTGTATACTTCGGAATCACTGCGCACACTTCTGTTGGCCACATAAATCTGGTTAACCTTGCAATTAACCACCAGCAGTGCCCACGTTAGTATCAAGTAGCATTATCATTTTTATGCCCCCGTATCGATAGATAGGGAGGCAAATAGTGATTCACCTGTCCGTCCGTCAGTTCGTTCGTCCTGGTTAACCCAAATTGACCGTTTTTTCTAGCATTAATATGGCTTGCTACAAAGCTTTCATACTTGCATGGATGTTGTATATGAACACTCTCCACATGCCTGTATCTACTAATCCCATTCTGACCTTCACCTTGACCTAATTTTGGACTTAGACTTATTTATGGACAAGGCTTCCACAGGGGGCATAAGCGTTTATTGAACGCAGTCTTGTTTTATCATATGCTTGATGTCGCAAGTCTCATTAATTAAATAAAAAGCATAATATAATACTACCTCAATAAAGCTTTCGACATGACATTGTTTAAAGTATAGGAGACGTTCGTCAAAATAACATGCATATATATGATAGTTAAAGCCTTAAACCCCTTTTTTCAAACAGCTATAACTTGGTAAACTATCTGCAGAATGATGCATTTAAGTTGAGTCCCAAATATGAAAAACACCAAGATGGAAGAAAATAAATACAGCCTCAAGTTGGTTTGTAAACAGAATAACGAAATGTAAACAATAAATGCATAATTTATAGTCTAAAGGAAGTTACTCTTGCAAATTAGTATTTTGTCTTCCATACATTTGACTAAATGTGATTTTCAGCATGATATTTCGGCTTATCACATGTTTGACGTCGCGGCAGCGTAATAAAGCCATTATTTATTTTTGATAATACACTAGTGTAATAAAGCTATCACGCGACGTCATTCAAAGGATAGGCGACGTCGTCAAAATTGCGCGTTTATTATAGTGAAAAATAAGTAGCTATTTAATGTTTCGGTCGGAAAAGGCTAACATGTGATAAAAAGAACATTACATTCGTGACTTTCCACATTGAATTTATTAAACTCGTTGAAAAAAATCGATAAAATGCTCGGCAGAGCCTCGCATTTTATTATTTTATTCAACTCGTTTAATAAATTCAATATGGAAAGACACTCATGTAATATCCTCTATATATATAGTTACTATTCTGTCGTCAAAATTATTGGTTATTTGTGAAAAACATCCTAAATCCTTGTTTATAGTCTATTTACTGGATGATTGGTAAAAATTTGTTGGAGTGATAATGGGGCAGAAAGTAGCATTTTTGGTGTTGCAGTAGGAAAGGCTATCATGTTATAACAAAAATATTACATTTGTGACTGTGCATATTGAATTTATCAAACTTCATAGACATGTAAAAGCTCAAAATGATGGGAAACCCAAATGTAATTTCATACTGAATGTCAATTCCTGGTATCAGGATAATGTGACGTGTGAGCTCTCCATATGTCTGAAATACTGTTGATTTGAGTGAGACTTAAAACAGTATTCGAAAATTTAATTAGCTTTGACATCATTACCAATCTACCATTCATTGTATTTTAGGCCCACATACAATTTAATGGTTTCAATCTCTTGTATTTGACAGATCCAGCATCGTGTGATATTGAGATATTTGAGCATTGTAAGTACGAGTTATCCAGGTCCACGCCCACATGTGGATGGTATATATATCAATATTGGAATCAACACACTCCATATGTGGATGAGGAACATGGTATGTCTATCCTTGTTAGTCCATACCAGTTTTTGACCTGAGGGGACTATAGGCTTGCCGTCTGTCCATCCATCCCCACGCACAAATGGGTACTCAGGTGGCTACTTTTTATGGACAAACCAGTTGAAAATAGTTAAAACGAAAGAAGAATTTTCTTTAATGTGGCTAAAATTAGACAGATACCTACATGTACTCTTCATTCCGTATTGTAGCCACTGTTTCGTTAGAATGTCCGTCCGTGGTTGTTATGGCATCAGAAAGAGTGAAAATATGCCCAAATCTGGATGCTGCTTTAACTCAATCAGTTTCCAAGCCATGAAACTTGTTATGTAAATAGGGGGCAATAAGGGGGTTATGCTCGTCTAAAAGTATTTTGATTCTGCCAAAAATTGTGGTTGTTTGGCAGCAGTAACATTCAAAATGGCCACAAACAGGACTAGGGGACTTCTGTATTGCTTGCAATTCTTAATGACTTGTTCTTTTAACAATTTATCTTTGTCTGAGAATGGATATCAAAATGTTAAACATTCTATTGAACCCTCATTGAGCAAAAAACTGCATATTATTACACCTTGCATGATTTGCCCATTAAAAATTTCCATAGACACTGCTTATGATAATCTTAAATGTCCCATGTAACATTAAATTTTAGTGAATAGAAAAAAATGGACGAGTTACATTACTTTGTGAAGACATTCCTAGCTATTTTGTAAATTTTGCTTTCTAGAACCTATTAGATGGCAAGTTTAAGCGATAGATGCTGTCTGCCATTTGATATTAATATAATTTTGAGTTTGAATGTTTGTATTACTGAAAAATAATTATTTTTTTAAATTTAGTTGAATTTTTGTTGATTTCGTTGTTAAACTTGACCTCAAAATCCAATGCCCGTGATTTATCCAACTCCAAATTGCATAACAATATTTTACCTTTCTATATATGTTTTGTAATCCACAAATTTATGACTCCACGATAATGGATTTTATCAAAATCCAAGGAATTAAATACCCAGGAAAATCTTTTATTTTACAGTATTTACTGTATACCAATTTACATTCGCGAATACTAACTTTGAATTAGCATTTTGCTGATCGTCAGCATTTTCGCGACTACATATTTTCACGTTTTTCAGTTTCCTGCAATGTCCATATTAATGTTTTTATCACTTTCGCAGCGACTTCATTTTGCGAAATTCTACCAATCCCAAACTCAGCGAAACTAAATTGCTGGAAATGGTTTACAGTAATCTTGTTGTATTGTTTTAGGACATGTGATTGGTTTAACGTGTCAGGAGGAAGTAGGAGAATTTAGTGCTGAAATAGTCACTCCACTAGTGGACATCAGCACAGACATGAACGAGTATAAATGTGTCAGTTTCTGGTATCATTTTGTTAGCAGAGGCACCGATATACCCATGTTCAGTTTGACTGCGAAGGTAGCGTACGATGGCGGTGCTTCCTCAAGCTTGTCTATACCTTTATACCGCCCTGGAAGGTCTGGATGGAATACCGCTAGTATTCCACTACAACCTGAAACATCAACTAAAGCAACTTTCTCTGTCACTGCCAGCTATTGGGGTGGCGACCCGTGGATAAATGACCTCTTGATTGATGACTTTACCTTTCAAACTACAAGTTGTATTGGTAAGTTAGTGCATAGTTTGTTATCTTTCAAACTACAAGTTGTTGAGGTAAGTTAGTGCATAATTTGTTACCTTTCAAACTACAAGTTGTATGGGTAACTTAGTGCATAGTTTGTTATCTTTCAAACTGCAAGTTGTATGGGTAGCTTAGTGCATAGTTTGTTATCTTTCAAACTACAAGTTGTATGGGTAACTTAGTGCATAGTTTGTTATCTTTCAAACTACAAGTTGTATGGGTAACATAGTGCATAGTTTGTTACCTTTCAAACTACAAGTTGTTAAGGTAAGTTAGTGCATAGTTTGTTACCTTTCAAACTACAAGTTGTATGGGTATTGGTAAGTTAGTACATACAGTCCAACTTGTACTAGCGACCACCCGTATTAAGCGACCTTTGTCTCAAACGACCGCTTTCAAATCCTCCCGACCATATTTGCTCTATATGTCTATTGTATTAAGCGACTTTTGTCTTACGCGACCAGCGACCACTGTTTAAGCACTATAATTCATTGGTAAAATGGCATTAAGCGACCAAAAAAGTGTAAATCACTGGTCGTTTGTAGTGACAGGTTGTTAATTTCTACCTGATACCTCGTCATAAATCATTTTTTGTTCACACTTCAGAGTTTGTCTTTGGGCCCCGATTAACACCATTGATAATCACAATTGTGTCCGTAGGGCATGTCATTCAGATGATTTTAATCCGATTACACACATTATTACGGATTAATTGTTGTATAATGTATCTTTTGCTGCAATCAGCTTGTTGTCTCCTTTCATTTAGATTGGGCTAAACCCCGGCCTATTCCAGGTTTATTCTTTGAGTGCAAGCACAACTGACTTGCATTAATTGCATTGTGTATATATCAGTAATATTATTAAAATGATAAATTGAAATGCTTATGAAGACCATACATACAAGTGAGAATCATCATGAAATTTATTTACACACTAATGTTTGTCAATTGAAGTTCAAAAGTAATCAGACAGCCTAAATTCGGAAATTCGTTAATTATAAAATATACACTCAATGTTTCTTACATTTGTGTTAAACGACCGTTCCGTTAAGCGACCGTTATCAGACCTTCCCCAGGGTGGTTGCTTAATACAAGTTAGACTGTAGTTTGTTATCTTTCAAACTACAAGTTATATTGGTAAGTTAGTGCATCGTTTGTAACCGTCCTAACATATTTGGACAATTTTCTTTCAACCTATAAATAAAGCTTGTATTGAAGCCATATTCAGCACAATTAACCCATGCATGAATGGTTGACAAATGGAATGCTGGTATTTCACTGTTTATTTATTATTAAGCCGCCCCCCTCCCCCTCTCTTTGATGCGAGGGTAGATTGCTTTGCACAATTGTCAGTCGGTCTGCCAGTCGGTCCATTCAATAACTCAAGAACACTTTGCCCTAGGATCTTCAAATTGTACATGGAGATTGGTCAGTAACAGTAGATGACCCCCATTTATTTTGAGGTCAGAAGGTCAAGGTCACTGTGACCTTTAACATTTATGATTATTTGGCTGCAATGAGGGAATACATGTTTTACAAATATCTCTGGTTCATTATATAGGTGGTTTAGAGGATATAGAGAACTGCGACCTGGAGGACCCAGCATTGTGTAATATGGATTCTACCAGTACTGGAGGATCTGGCTATCGTTGGACACGAGTCAATGGAGAATCACTTACAACCAGTCTATATCATGATGCTGATGGACAACAGGATGGTACTATTTCTTTATTATTTGTGTAACATTGATACTGGTTAATTGCGCAATGTTTTTATGGAGTTTTTCAATAGCTGCTGAGTAGCCTAATGCTTTTGTATTTAGCATTGCTAGGCGATGTTGCCATACTGTATTGGTTTGAATGCCACTATACCAGTAAACATTTGATGTTGGTTCAACCCTGTGTTGATGTTGAATAACGTTTGGATTTTGGTTGGACTTGCAAATAATTTAGGCTTCAGATTCTAGTGTCTGTTCAATGTCGGATTCTAACATCTATTTATTAATCTAACGTCAGATTCTGATGTTTACCCAACATCATTATTTTAACCATATTCTGGCCCAGTACTGACCAATTGCTGGCAGATACATCCCAGCATAATGGATAATCAATGGCCCAATGATGGCCCAGCTTAAGTACTGGCATTTAGCCTTTCCACAGTTCGTGAAACATAACCAGTAACAAGCGAAACATCAAGTGATATGTACTTTAAAGGCAGTTGTTCTCATTACATTAAGTTATTTGCTTAAAATGAAAAGGTCGTAAGTACTACTTACTCGCAGTTGTTCTCATTACATTTACTTGTTTGCTTAAAATAAAAAGGTCGTAAAATAAGTACTACTTACTTACTCGGCATTGGCGTAATGCTTATGTCAAAGTTTAGGTATAGGTTTTTTAACCTCATATATTTTCAAAGTCCATTGAGATATTGCTTTCATACTTTGCATACTTGTATGCCATCTTGACCCCAACCCATATGCAGGAGTAGGTAACTCTATCAGCATTTTGTTGAAATTATGCCCCCTTTTTATACCTCCATATACATAGTATATGGGGGCTATATTGGAGTCATGCTTGAGGATGGTTGGTTGGTTGGTTGGTCTGTTGGTTGGTCCGTATAATTTTGTCCGCGCTATTTCTCTGTAACCATTGGTCGGATTTCATCAAAACTTTGCATGATTGATCAGTACCAAGTCTAGTTGTGCATATCGTCGCCATAAGCCGGTCGGATAAATTTTAAGGGAGTTATGGCCCTTAATTTTTTTACACTTATAAATTTTGTCCGCGCTATTTCTCTGTTACCAATAGTTGGATTTCAATGAAACTTTGCATGAATGATCAGTACCAAGTCTAGTTGTGCATATCCTCGGCTCACATTGGTCGGATAAATTTTAAGGGAGTTATGGCCCTTAATTTTTTTACACTTATAAATTTTGTCTGCGCTATTCCTCCGTTATTAATGGTCGGATTTCAATGAAACTTTGCATAAATGATAAGTACCAAGTCTAGTTGTGCATATCCACGGCACACGTTTGTCGGATCAATTTTAAGGGAGTTATGGCCTTTTGTTTTTTTACACTTATAAATTTTGTCCGCGCTATTTCTCTATTACCAATAGTTTGATTTCAATGAAACTTTGCATGAATGATAAGTACCAAGTCTAGTTGTGCATATCCACGGCACACGTTTGTCGGATCAATTTTAAGGGAGTTATGGCCTTTTTTTTTTTACACTTATAAAAAAATTTCAGCACTATTTCTCTGTTACCAATGGTCGAATTTCAGCGAAACTTTGCATGAATGGTCAGAGCTAAGTCTACTTGTTTGTCAGAGCACATTTAAGTGACTGTGTCAAGCAGTTTTTGGGGGTATTCATCACATTCTGTGATATTTCTTGTTCTACTTGGTGCAAATAGTGCCAATGTTAAAGTTTAGGTACAGGTTTTTTAACCTCTAATATCTTCAAAGTGTGTTAACATATTGCTTTGATACTTTGCATACTTGTACACCATCATGACCCAACCCATATGCTGGAGTAAGTAACTCTATCAGCATTTTGTTGAAATTATGCCCACATTTTTCAACAAGTGCAAATGTTAAAGTTTAGGTACATGTATTTTAACCTCTCATATCGTCAAAAAGCATTGATATGTTGTTTTAATATTTTGCATACTTGTTCACCATCACACCCAAACCAATACATAGGGGTAGGTAGCTCTATTAAGCATTTAATTGAAATTATGCCCCCCTTTTCATCTTAGTGCAAATGTTAAAGTTTAGGTACAGGTTTTTTTACCTCTAATATTTACAAAGTGCATTCACATATTGCTTTGCATACTTGTTCACCATCATGACCCAACCCCTGGGTAACTTTTTCAAGCATTTTGTTGAAATTATGCGCCCTTTAGGACTTGGAAATGCAAACGTTTAAGTTTAGGTAAAAGTTTTTTAACCTCTTATACCTTTAAAGTGAATTGATATATTGTTTTGATACTTTGCATACTTGTTCACCATCATGACCCTAACCCATACACAGGGGTAGGTAACTCTATCAAGCATTAAAATTTTAATAGTGGGAAATGAAATTGCAGCCTTTCAGAGGTTTGCTGCTCCTCGTAGGTGTTGTTTCAGAAGGTTATTCCAGTGATTTTTTTTGCCCCTTTGGGAAAGGGTCCGGGTCCGTTCAGATTGGGAATTTTCACATTGTGACAACTTGAAATTGGGAAATTTCATGAAGCAGAAAGGCCAAATAAAACAGAAAAAGAGATTACATGTGAATGTTTGCTGGTTTCTTTGAACTTTTATGCTCGACCTCTTGTCAAAAATGTTCATAACTTGATCATTTTAAGTCCGATTTTGAAAATTATTTTTTTAAATTGTTTATTGGGACTTTCTCCATTCAAAATTATAGCCTTTTTGCAATTGCGAAAGGGTCCGTTTACTGGACCCTAATAAAGAAGGAAAAAATCGCTGTATTCTGTACATGTACATTTATTTACAGGATATTGGATGGAAGTGAATAGCAAGCTAGGCCAAGAAGGAGACACAGCCGATCTAAAGTTTAATGTAGATCTAAGTGAATCCACAGACAGTCATCATTACCAGTTCTCGTATCATGCTACATCCGAAGCTGGTATCCTAGCAACATCATGGAATGGCGATGATTGGTCGGATCCACCAGCAACTGGTGATGGATGGAGGCGTTCTGGATGTTATTCACTACCTGATAACTTTGTCGGTCAAATACACCTTCGAGCTATCCGAGGTTCTAGTATGGTTGATAATATTGCTGCGGATAACATAATGATACATTCAGGAGCTTGTGAAGGTAAAACTTAATAGTTTACATCCTTTGTTGAGCAATTCTCTTTTCTATGGGCCCCAGATAATTTTACAGAAAAACATGTTGGATGACCCTTTTACAAAATTGACATTTTTGTCATGATTTGTCAAAAACCATGGCTGCCAGTGGGTGGGGCTCGTTTATATAAATAGTGAAGTATTTTTATCTGCAGACTGGATTTCCTTACAAATTGGTTACAATATTCCTTGTGCTCCATTCTATAAATAGCTAAATAATTGAAATTCATGCAGAACCATGGCAACCAAAATCTAGTTCAAAGTGTACAGACAAGCAATACAGGGCCATCTTGGCCCACTTGTTTATTGATCAATTTTCCTTAGAGTTACTGTCCTTGGTTTATTGAATAATTTCGTCCACTATAACTAGCGAGCAGAATTTTGTGAACTTAAAATAAATATGAAAAACCATAATTATTGTGATGATGCCTGTCAAGTTATTTTTATTGGTCAATTTTCTGTTGAGTTATTGCCCTTGATTTATTGAAGAATTTTTATCCGATGGTAGCTTACATTCCAAACTGTGCAATGAAATACGGATAACCTGTAGGCGGGGGATATCAATTCAATGAATTTGCTTGTTATACTTACAGATGGTTCTGTTGCGTGTAGTTATGGTACAGATAATGAGGGTATGTGTGGTTATATTGGTGAAGGAACTGGTTGGCATTTAACAGGTTTGTACTACATATATGGCTGGGTGGGGTAGTAATAACAGAGCTACAGATAAGCTGCGTATTTGGGTAATTACCCAATTAATTTTCCTAAAAACCCAATTGATTTTGAGAGGAGGGAGTAAGAAAAAGCAATGACAATCTGAAATACCCAAATAGAAAAGGGTGTTATAGTGAAAAATAGTACATAAAAGCTTATTTACCCTAAAGGCTTTGAGTTTTATTAAAAACCCAATTAAAATTTGTCAAAACCCAATCAAAATTGAAACTAGGGGGTAAAATACCCAATTGACCAAAACCTAATCTGTAGCTCTGTAATAATATTTTTATGCCCCCGTATCGATAGATCGGGAGGCATATAGTGATTCACCTGTCCGTTCGTTTGTCCGTCCGTTCGTCCGTTTGTCCGTATGAATGCACCGGTAGTTGTGGGGTGTGGAACAATAGGCTATTTATAGATTCCATTCATTCCGTCACTTGTGGGGTGCAAAATGCTACTTGTGGGTTGCAACCAAACAAAAGAAAGAACAAAAGAAAACCCCACAAATACCGTCTCATGAGTACGTCCGTCCGTCTGTCCGTCCGTCCGGTTAACCCAAATTGACCGTTTCTTCTAGCATCATTATGGCTTGCTACAAAGCTTCCATACTTGCATGGATGTTGTATATGAACACTCTCCACATGCCTGTATCACGTGACCCCATTTTGACCTTCACCTTGACCTAATTTTGGACTTAGACTTATTTATGGACAAGGCTTCCACAGGGGGCATAAGCGTTTATTGAACGCAGTCTTGTTTTATATAGCACCCTTTTCATGTGACACACATGTTCAAAGGCGCTTAATTTACATACAGTGTTGCAACCACATAGGCGTAGATGCATCATCTACCAGAGCAGATACAGCATGATCTGACCAGAGGTACAGACTGGTGAGAAATCCCCTGAAGGGAGAGAGATATTAGATATGGGCATTTCTGGCAGTGCAGGAGTGTGCCTAGCTCTTATTTGCAATAGACAGCTTGGTTCTTTAATGTGCCCCCTGAACCCACAACCTCTGGATTGACAATCTAGTGTGTAATTTCCCTGAGCTATCACTGCTAATAACTGTATTCAGATGTTGTTACAAAATGTCCCACCATGTCAAAGTGGTATGATGGTTGAGGAAAGTTTGTTGGTTGTACATGGATTTGCTAATGTTGAATCCTAGAAGATATTTCTGAATGGCATAAAGTGGTTCTTTCCAATGATGATGCACTCAATGACTCGAACCACTTATCTGGTGAACTATGGTCACAGCCATTACTGACATCAAGGCCTTTATGTATAACACTCAAATAATACAGCCCTGCCTTTGTCCTCAACATAGACTGCTAACATGTGTGTAAATATATTTAAAAGTGATAATGTCAAATGTAAAGCGTTTCAAAGATGTGACTGTCTTGGCCCCAATTCCTGTCCACTGATGACAAACCACAATCCCAAAAGAAAAAGGATTAATATTTTACTACACTGTTTTATCTGCGACATATTATTATGAGTGGAGGGGACATATTGATGTTGTGCTGGATGGATGTCTATGAGGATATGTCACAATGAGTGTCCTTACTTGTTTTCGTTAACCATTGGCTGGATTTCACATGAATGATTGGTACCAAGTCTAATTGTACACATTCTCAGCACATTTAGATTGTATGCATGTATCAAAAAAAAAATGTTCAGTTGAAAAATATGTAGTTTGCTTATGTATGGTGATTACTTTCAGAGGATATATTATATGCACGTGAAGCCGGATCCTTACATGTACCAGTGTACAGTTTGTCTGCCGATACTTGTATCAGACTTGACTTTGGTGGAGTAGAAGGTGATGTGCTTACTCTAAATGAGAGGCTTGATGATGGCTCAGTGAAATCTCATGAGTTTGTTGTCGGCCCATCAACGTTCAAAATGGGTCAAATTAATTACAGCATTAATAGCCAAGGGTAAGAAATGTTTTATTAGCCCTACTGTCACATAGTGACTTAAGCCTGGGTCCCACTGAGGAATTCCACATCAGCGATGTTATCCCGATTTTTTCCGATACCACCCGATTCATCACAATTCCTTCCGATATAACAAATTGTCTTATGACTTTCTAGAAGCTTCCCCTAGATCACGAGGAACCTGTTCCCGATGTCCTGATTGCTCATTAATTTCTATTTGAAGTTCATTACCCTGGCAAAAAATGCTCAGTGGGACCTAGGTTTAAGTGAGCTTTTGTGATTAGTCTTTGTCTGTTCATCATCTGCTCCGGTTTTTAGCTCGCCTGCCACAAAGTGGCAAGGTGAGCTTTTGTGATTGTTTTTTGTCTGTCGTCCGTCTGTCAGTCTGTCCGTCTGTTAGCTTTTTCACCGTTAACAACCTTGTTAACACTCTGGAGGCCACATTTTTGCTTTGATCTTCATCAAACTTGGTTGGTAGTTGTATCTCAATGACATCTAGGTCAAGTTTGAAGTTGGGTCATGGGGGGTCAAAAACTAGGTCAATAGGTCAAATAATAGGAAAACCTTGTTAACACTCTGGAGGTCACATTTTTATGCTCCCTGAAGGGTGAGCATATAGTCGCCGCTTTGTCCGTCCGTCCGTCCATCTGTTGTCCATCCGTCCGTCACACTTTTGTCCGGGCAATAACTTGAACAGTATTAGAGATATCAATATGAAACTTAATAGGTGAATAGACCTCATTGATTGGAAGTGCAGTGCACAAGAACCATAACTCTTGATTGCTTTTTTTTTAGTTATTCCCCTTTTTAATTTTTGTGTCGCCTGAAAAGGCGACATATAGGTGTTACTTTGGCGGCGGCGGCGGCGGTGGCGGCGGCGGCGGTGGCGGCGGCGGCGGCGGCGTCACAAATTGCTTGTCCGGAGCATAACTTTGTCACCTTAAGTTCAAATGACTCAAGAATTGGTATGCATGTTTCCTGCAATAAGCCGGAGTGCAGTGCCCAAGAACCATAACTCTACCTGTCATAGTTTTTGAATTATTTCCCTTTGATTGATTTTATTTGAGCATTTCTTGTCCGGAGCATAACTTTGTCACCTTAAGTTCAAATGACTCTATATTTGGTATGCATGTTTCCTGCAATAAGCTGAAGTGCAGTGCGCAAGAACCATAACTCTACCTATCATAGTTTTTGAATTATTTCCCTTTGATTGATTTTATTTGAGCATTTCTTGTCCGGAGCATAACTTTGTCACCTTAAGTTCAAATGACTCTAGATTTGGTATGCATGTTTCTTGCAATAAGCTGAAGTGCAGTGCGCAAGAACCATAACTCTACCTGTCATAGTTTTTGAATTATTTCCCTTTGATTGATTTTATTAGAGCATTTCTTGTCCGGAGCATAACTTTGTCACCTTAAGTTCAAATGACTCAAGATTTTGTATGTATGTTTCTTGCAATAAGCCGAAATGCAGTGCGCAAGAACCATAACTCTGCCTTGCATCGTTTTTTAATTACTTCCCTTAGATTGATTTAATTTGAGCATTTCTTGTCCGGAGGATAACTTTGTCACCATGAGGTTGAATGACTTGAAACTTGGTATGCATGTTTCTTACCAAAAGTCCAAGTGCAGTACACAAGAAACGTAACTCTACCTTGTGCCATTTTTCAATTTTTTCCCTTTGATTGATTTTATAAGCATTTCTTGTCCGTGGCATAACTTTGTCACCATAACTATTAATGACTCAAAAATAGGAATGCATGTTTCTTTGCTGTGACATGAAGTGCAGTGCGCAAGAATCATAACTCTAGCTTGTGTAGTGTTTGAATGATTCCCTTCAGATTGATTTTATCAGGACATTTTTTTGTCCAGAGCATCGCTTTGTCGTTTTTAGTTCAGATGACTAGAGAACTCTTGTGAGTCTGATATGTAGCCCTATACTGGATAGTTTTCCATGACAAATGTGCATTTCGTCAGGCGACACATGGGACTCGCGGAGCTTTTATTTATACTTAATTCTTGTCCGGGCCATATCTTGAACAGTATTAGAGATATCATTTTGAAACTTCATAGGTGAATAGACCTCATTGAGAGGAAGTGCAGTGCACAAGAACCATAACTCTTGATTGCATATTTTTTTAGTTATTCCCCGTTGTAATTTTTCTTACTTAATTCTTGTCCGGGCCATAACTTGAACAGTATTAGAGATATCATTTTGAAACTTCATAGGTAAATAGACCTCATTGAGAGGATGTGCAGTGCACAGGAACCATAACTCTTGATTGCATATTTTTTTAGTTATTCCCCTTTGTAATTTTTTATACTTAATTCTTGTCCGGGCCATAACTTGAACAGTATTAGAGATATCATTTTGAAACTTCATAGGTGAATAGACCTCTTTGAGAGGAAGTGCAGTGCACAAGAACCATAACTCTTGATTGCATATTTTTTTAGTTATTCCCCTTTGTAATTTTTCATACTTAATTCTTGTCCCGTCCATAACTTGAACAGTATTAGAGATATCATTTTGAAACTTCATAGCTGAATAGATCTCATTGAGAGGATGTGCCGTGCCCAAGAACCATAACTCTTTATTCCTATATTACAGTTGCTCCCCTTTGTATGTTTTCATACTTAATTCTTGTCCAGGCCATAACTTGAACAGTATAAGAGATATCAATTTGAAACTTCATAGCTGAATAGATCTCATTGAGATAAACTGCAGTGCCCAAGAACCATAACTCTTTATTCCTATTTTACAGTTGCTCCCCTTTGTAATTTTTTCATACTTAATTCTTGTCCAGGCAAACAGTTTTGGATATATCAATTTGAAAATTCATAGATATATAAATCTTATTATTACAGTGCAGTGGCAAAGAATAATAACATATTTTTTAGCATTTTTTCTGTGACAAACGCCCCATGGGGAGCATAACCTGTCTGTGACGGCTCTTGTTGCTTTTATCTTCATGAAGTTTAGTCAAAATGTTTATCTTTGTGACCTTAAGTTTAAGTTCGAAGTTGGGTCATGTGGGGTCAAAAACTAGGTCAAAAGGTCAAATAATAGGAAAACCTTGTTAACACTCTGGCGGTCACGTATTTGCTTTGATCTTTTAAACTTGGTCATTAGTTGTATCTCAATGAAATCTAAGTTAGAAGTTGGGTCATGTGGGGTCAACAACTAGGTCAAAAGGTCAAATATTAGAAAAACCTTATTAACACTCTGGCTGCCATATTTTTGCTTTAATCTTGATCAACTTTAGTCAAAATGTCTATCTTGATGACCATAAGGTCAAGTTTGAAGTGGGGTCATGTGGGTAAAAAACTGGGTCAATATGTCAAATAATAGCAAAACCTTTTTAACACTCTGGATGCCTCAGTTTTGCTTTAACCTTCATCAAATAAAGTCAATATGTTTATCTTGATGACCTTAAGGTCAAGTTCAAAGGCCATGTTTAGCAGGTGAGTGCCCCAGGATCTATGATCCTCTTGTTAACTCTAGGTAATTGGCATGTGTACTCAGTTTTTTTAGAAATATTGTAGATAAGAACATTTTGAAAATTTTAAAAGATTTTACTAAAACTCAATTCTTAACTTCTTTAACTGAGTATAGTGGTGCACTAATCATATCTGTCTGTTCTACTCCAAGTGTTGATCAGACACCTTCAAGTTGGTTCTAACTATAATGTCATATTTTATACACGCAGACTGACCTTGATGGTGGAAGATGGGACCAATATATATATATATAGTGTGTCTACTGTAGACGGAGCATGTCCTTCATTGGTTGCAGGTTAGATTTATTACTTAGTTACTAGTATGTACCGGTAATGTTTTCTGAGAAAACAGAAGGTGACAAGCACACAACACATGGCATACCACACTTCACACCAATTGACCATTTAACATACCATAGAACATATGAGGGTCATTCAATATATAATGCGAACTATCAATTATCTCTAAAACCCATCAAGATTATTAAACGAAATTTCTCATTAAAAGTATTTACAAGTCGTTTTCGTTTTGATCAGAAAATTTAAGGATCTTCATGACTGAATTTGCCCGACAAGTCATCTCCGGACACATCAAACTCAATCAACTACATAGATTAAGTCATGTACATCTTCGAATACTCGATGGATGAACATAATTTCTGAGAAAACCTCCAATTTAAGACTACATGACAGAATGATTCCTCATTGAAAAAATAGCAATATGTGTGGAGCCGTGGTTTAGGACACTTTTTTTTTAAAACTCTATTTTTTAAAAAACATTTAGGATCATAGCAAATTTTTATTGTAGGATGGGATACAAGACATAAGCAATTTTTCACGTCCAATGTAACTACAAGGTTTTGTCAAATTTTTATTTTGTAGAATGTGGAGATGATGTTGCATGTGCGGAACAATGTGTACCAGCAAGTAAACGATGTGATCGACAGCCGGATTGTTCTGATGGGTTCGATGAACAGGATTGTGGTATGTACTTGTAACATTTTTGTCGAGCCCGCTTGTGGTGTGCAAGACATTACATAAGTCGTGGCTTATGGTGTATGTGCATGCGTGTGTGCGTGCGTCAGTGCCAAAGTGCGTGCATACAGTTTTGTCCGGACCATAACTTTGACATGTCGTTGTCTGGCTCTAACAATCACCAATATTCAGTTTTTTCAAAATGAGATTTTTGCATTATCTATCTCATTTGACATTGCTAAATGTCCTGTGAAAAGATTATGTCATAAATACATTTACAATGTGCTTTTTGGCAGACTGCATGAGTAATGTTTTGCTCATAGTCCATTATTTGAACCCCTCTGTTGCATCCATGTTGCTAAATGTCCCGGAGATTGCATGGTTATACTCTAAGAGCAACTTAAACTAAAAGAAAGTGCCATCCTTTATTTTGTCACGTGATTAACTGAAATGTTTTTTGTTAAGTTGCTTATTGTTCTCTAACAGTTGTCCTTATATGAGCCAATGTCCAGATCAACCAATGAAACCGCAGTATTTCGGTAATATTGTGTCCAAACTCCCAGTGTGCAACAAAAAAATGCAAAAGTTGCTCAATGTTCAAATTCGTGATAACCATTTTTTAAAACAAACGGATATATGTTAATGTTAAGGCGGAATAATGAATGCATTAGGGAGAATGAAGCCATTGTACTACATCTACGTTTTTAAAATCGGTCAATGTCAAATGTTCAACACTCATTTTCTCCAAAACATGATTTTGGCACTTTGATCACTGTTAAAGCCAGCCAGCGATGTATTGACCAATCTTGCTTTTATTTGGTATGAATGTTAACTTCCATGAGAAGGCATGTTATGTGCAAACCCCAGGTTCCTATCTTAAAGGTCAAGGTCACAGTTGGAGGTCAAATTGAAGTTTGTCTGGACTATCATTTTGTCCTGCATTGACCAATCTTGCTTACATTTGGCATGAATGTTAACTTCCGTGAGAAGGAGTGTCATGCAAAGACCCCAGGTTTCTATCTCAAAGGTCAAGGTCACAGTTTGAGGTCAAATTGAACTTGAAGTTGTAGTTTGTTCAGACTATTATTTTGACGTGCATTGACCAACATTTCTTATAGTTGATATGAATGTCAACATTCATGAGATGGAGTGCCATGTGTGAACCTAAGATTTCTATCTCAAAGGTCAAGGTCACAGTTTGAGTTCAAAGGTCATATTTAAATTGGTTTGCAGCATAACTTTGTCATGCATTGACCAATCTTACTTACATGTATATTTGGCATGAATGTTGACCTCCATGAGAAGGAGTGTCATGCCCAAACACCAGCTTCCTATCTCATAGGTCAAGGTCGCAGTTGGAGTTCAAAGATCAAATTTAAGTTTGTCGGGAGCATTTCTTCTTTATGCATGGTGGAATTTCTATGTAACTTGGCATGAATGTTAACCATTATGAGTCGGGTGAGTCATGCTGAAATATCAGGTCAAAGATAAAAAATTGACTTAATTTAGCTTGTCTTGACCACTTTCTTATCTATTCTAAAGTCTTCTATCGTGGAATTTTAAAATACCTTGGCACATTTAACTTTGTGCTTTTTGTTAACAATAATGTGCAGACTCGACATAATCTGCCCAAGGGCATGTATTTCTAGTATGGTATTGATATGTGCATGTAATGTCTTATGGTATGTTTTTTATGCCCCCCTATCGATAGATGGGGAGGCATATAGTAATTCACCTGTCCGTTCGTTCGTCCGTTCGTCCGTCCGTCCGTCCTGGTTAACCCAAATTGACCGTTTCTTCTAGCATTAATATGGCTTGCTACAAAGCTTTCATACTTGCATGGATGTTGTGTATGAACACTCTCCACACGCCAGTATCACCTAACCCCATTTTGACCTTCACCTTGACCTAATTTTGGACTTAGACTTATTTATGGACAAGGCTTCCACAGGGGGCATAAGCGTTTATTGAACGCAGTCTTGTTGTAACAATTATTTGCTTTAGACTTTATGGCTGAAAAGGTTTTGTTGCCTTGTCGATTTAAAACTGGGTAAAAAATACGTTTGCCATTTTAATTCTACAATATTTAATTTTGCGATTTGATGTGGGGCTGCAGAGGGGCTGCAGAATAGCTGAATATCTTATCATCACAAACCCATTGTATACTGCAAATCACTTCATATTCGCGTGAGCTCTATTTCGCGATTTTCGGTTTTGAACTTATTTCGCGAATTTATCGATCGAGGAACCAAACTATAAAATTTGCGAGCAAATCCACAAAACGTTAACAAACTCAAGTAAATAAATACATTAAGCATGTGATAAGTTTAACCAAACATTGATTATTTCTAATTACTAGATCTACCATAGGTTGTTTACTGTAATTTGTTAAATGCATTTCACACAGTCATTGTGTCAGTCAATCGTGTTATTACAGTTATTAGTTAATAGGGCGTCAAATGTAACATGTCTATCAATCTTGATTGTTTTCTAAACAAACAGTTTAACAGTTTCATGCTTGTGAAGATAATTGTCTTTTAAGTCCCTTATATACCGATACATGTACATTATATGAATAATACTACATGCATACCAAAAAAGATTTACGACCCAAAATGTCTTGTTAATGTGGTTTATATTTACTTTTGAAATTGTCCAGATATGTCTTTTGTTATGGAAGTATATTTACCCTGAATGAGGATTTCTCGATGAATACTAATTGCGAAAATTAGTGAAAATTAAACTACTGTGAATAATACCGGATTTACAGTAGTCATGAACCCATCTTATAGTCATGAACCCATCTTATAGTCATGAACTCATCTTAAATCTATAGTCATGAACTCATCTTTCAGTCATGAACTCATCTTATAGCCATGAACCCATCTTATAGTCATGAACTCATCTCATAATCATGAACTCATCTTATAGTCATGAACCCATCTTATAGTCATGAACCCATTTTATAGTCATGAACTCATCTTATAGTCATGAACCCATTTTATAGTCAGGAACTCATCTTATAGTCATAAACCCATCTTAAAATCATGAACTCATCTTATAGTCATGAACCCATCTTATAGTCATGAACCCATCTTATAGTCATGAACACATCTTATAGTCATGAACTCATCTTATAGTCATGAACTCATCTTATAGTCATGAACCCATCTTATAGTCATGAACCCATCTTATAGTCATGAACACATCTTATAGTCATTAACTCATCTTATAGTCATGAACTCATCTTATAGTCATGAACCCATCTTATAGTCATGAACCCATCTTATAGTCATGAACACATCTTATAGTCATGAACCCATCTTATAGTCATGAACCCATCTTATAGTCATGAACCAATATTAAAATAATGAACCTGTCTTACAGTCATGAACACATCTTATAGTCAAGACCCATCTGAAGTTGAAAGTTAATGTTTACTCATTTATTTAAGGTTTCAGTATAGCGTGTCCCTTTGAGTCGACCCTATGTGGATTTGAGACAGCATCTGATTCATCAAGCCAGTGGGAATGGAAGGAAACATACAGTTACAAGCCCAACACAAACACGGAAATCACATGTAAGTTTATAGAAGATCTCGGGTGAGTTACAAATAAAGTGTCATTGACCCACATCTACCTATAGATGAGAGAAGAGATAAGGGTACTGTTTTACTAACATTGCATAAATGTCGCGTAAGTTTGCGCATGTATTTGTCCTTAAGTGTGTTTTACTAATTGATCGCAAGTTATTGCATACATTTACGTACAAATATTGAACTTAGACCGGGCCACAATATTACCAATATAATGGGAACCAGAGTGAGTAGATATACATAAAAGTTCGATAAGTTTTGATGATTAAACATGTTTATATTACTAATCACGGTCTATAACAACAAGTGACGGTCGAAAATCAACAGTGTGTGGCAAAAACTCCTCACTACGTTCATATTTGGTATTTACACTTACTCCGACCTTGCATAGAATTACGCCAATACTTAGGACAGAACATGAGAAAAAATATCTTTGTAAAACGCATTTGCGCAAATATCATCGACATACGCAATATGTACGGAAAACTTAGAGTTATACATGTAACGCTAGCATAAATGCATTGATAAAACAAAACCAAGACCTATAGATTATGTACACTATGTCAGTTTGTGCGACTGTTGGTCCGTTGACTGAAATGGTTGCCAGATAAAACTTTAAGGAGATGTGTAGCTTCCTATAGGCTGTGTAGGCCACCGCCTTCACTTTTTCACAGAAAGTCAAAATAAATAAAAATGCCAAAATGCAATTAAAATCAATGTCTGAAAACTGCTAATAATGCACCTGTGATATAAGAATTAAAAAATTTCCTGGGGAGCATGCCCCCAAACCACCCTAAAACTACAATTTAATTAAATTTAGACCAAGCTCAGTAAGGCGCCTGTTTGAGAATGATTCAGCTTAGTAGACCATCTAACTTATGGTATGGAGGTTGGTCAGGATTAAAAGAAAACAACACCTATTGTGTTATGGGTCAGTAGGTAAAAGGTTTGGTCAGGATTAAAAGAAAACAACACCTATTGTGTTATGGGTCATAGGTGAAAGGTTTGGTCAGGATTAAAAGAAAACAACACCTATTGTGTTATGGGTCAGTAGGTGAAAGGTTTGGTCAGGATTAAAAGAAAACAACACCTATTGTGTTATGGGTCATAGGTGAAAGGTTTGGTCAGGATTAAAAGAAAACAACACCTATTGTGTTATGGGTCAGTAGGTAAAAGGTTTGGTCAGGATTAAAAGAAAACAACACCTATTGTGTTATGGGTCATAGGTGAAAGGTTAATGTTGTTGGAATGTTGGTCATCAATGAGGGTATATCATGTTCTACAAGCTCTTGTTCCTAATCGAATCACAGGAATTTGAAGTTCTATCAATAAAATATCATAGCAGTCGACCCAATCAAAATCTCTCTATTCATTGATATAATCATAGACAAATTTCAAATTCCTGTGGTCATACGTACCTTGTATTACAGTGGCGGGAGGAATGTTACTGACGGAAGGTGAAGCAAAGAGATACACGCCACATTATTCTACCGTCTCATCTGTATCGAACCACATACCTGCGGATAGTTGTGTAAGCTTTAAGTATACTGGTGATGCATCAGAACTGTGGTTCAACTTTAAGAATGAGGACGGTACAGTCGCCACTTGGAATGATACCAAAATTTCACAATCATTAGAATTTGGTAGCTGGAGACATGGTCAGGTATGTCGTTGCAAATTCAGGTCATTTACCTCCCGCGTAAAAAGTATCTTTGGTTTATGTTGCAGTTGTGCTTGAGGTTCGTCTATTAGGGGTGGGCCGATGCATCGAAATATCGATGCATTGCGATCCCGAGTGTCCCGATAGTATGGATCGATAGTAAAAGTCTCGATCCAATAACTATCGCCGATAGTTAGCTCAACTATCGATAGTTACGATAGTTTCCTTTTTAAAAATAAAGTTTATTATTGATTTAAAACAATTTCTGTTCTCGTTAAAAACACTAATTGTCATTAATCCCACGCATCAAAACTGCCACAAAAGACCAATGTCGCACTATTTAGCGGAATTTTATTAATCTGTTTCTGTCCAAATCATTTTAAATAATTTCCACAATTAGTAGATTTATATGTTGTATAACAAAGTGATATATTACACAGTGCAAATTTGCATTTACAAGTTAATCTCTGGGTTTCAAATCTTGGCAATAACTTTTGCAATAGTATCGCAATAGTTTCCAGCAATACAATAGTATCGCAATAGTACTTTCAGCAATATCAATAGTATTGCAATAGTCAAAAATGGACTCAATAGTCACCCCTATCGTCTATAATGGTTAGTTGGTTGGTCCGTCCAAATTTTTACTGTATTTCTCGATAACTATATATTGGTCAGATTTCAACAAAACCTTGCTTAACTTATCTGTATCAATCGTAGTTGTGCATATCATCAGAGTTTTTGCCCTTTGTTTTTTTCCGCTTTTAATTTTGTCTGCACTATTTCTAGGTAACAATTGGTGACAGATTTCAAGTTAACAAAACTTTGCATGATTTTTCAGGAAGTTATTGCACTTTTTAGACATATAATTTTGTCTGTTTCATGATAACTATTGTTGTGATTTTAATGAAGCCGAGTGTAATACAGTTTGAATTTGGTGACAGTGATGTAACCGTTTATGTGTACACAAAACATTACAACCATTGTCTAAATAGGTAGTGCGAATATAGTTTATTTAGCCATTTATGTGTACACAAAAGATTACAACCATTGTTTAAATAGGTAGTGCGAATATAGTTTGTTAGTTTAACATTGAAATTATGGTTGTCTGTTTAAGCCTAAAAAGTTGCCTTTATAATTGGTTTTACACTGTAATAGTGGATGGACTGCTGCATCACTGTATTCTTACCCTGACTGGACTCTAGGTGGTATCCATGTGATAATCTTATGTTTTGTGTGATAGAATGAAATGTCTATGTCTTGAATGGCATGAATTTTCATTCGGATGAAATCTAATAGATTATAAAAACATCCCATTTATTGCAGATTCATCTGGGAAGTGAATTAGCATCCTGGAAGCTGGATATTACCGCAGTATTTGGTGTCTCGGACACACCCAGTCATATGTTCGCTGCTGTGGAATCTATATCTATAAGTTCTGGTGCATGTGATGTATTAGGTGAGTGTTGTCAGATAGTATTGCAAGATAGTGTTGTCAGATAGTGTTGGCAGATAGTGTTGGCAGATAGTGTTGTCAGGTAGTGTTGTCAGATAGTGTTGTCAGATAGTGTTGTCAGATAATGTTATCAGATAATGCTGTCAGACAGTAATGTCAAAAAGTGTTGTCAAACAGTGTTGTCAGATTGTGGTGTCAGATAGTGTTGTCAGATAGTGTTGTCAGGTAGTATTGTCAAATAGTGGAGTCAGATAGTATTGTCAAATAGTGTTGTCAAACAGTGTTGTCAAATAATGGAGTCAGATAGTGTTGTCAAACAGTGTTGTCAGATAGTGGTGTCAGATAGTGTTGTCAGATAGTGGTGTCAGACAGTAATGTCAAACAGCGTTATCAGATAGTGCTGTCAGATAGTGTTGTCAGATAGTGTTGTCAAACAGTGTTGTCAAACAGTGTTGTCAGATAGTGTTGTCAGATAGTGTTGTCAGATAGTGTTGTCAGATAGTATTGTCAGATAGTTATTGTAATATCAATATGTCTGTCACTAAAACACTGAAAAGTCACATCTTGTCCTCACCTTTAAGAAACTTGGCCTGTTGTCTGTGACTGTAAATTGTAGGCCGAATTCACAACTTGGTCATATTGGGAACAAAAACTAGGTCAGCAGGCTTAATCAAAGAAAACCAAGTTTGTTGTAAAACTCCAGAGGTCATAGGTTTGACCTAATTATAAATACTGTATTACTGGATCAGTAAGCGATCTGGAAAAATAGACCAACTTCACAAATTTTAATACTAAATTAAATGTATATTCTGTCAAGGGTAATTTTTAACAGTAAGTAACATAGCAGACGTGTTTGTTTGATACGCGATATTATATATCTGTCTTACAGATTGTCCGCAGGAAACACCGTTACAATGTACTGATGGATCAGTCTGTTATGGGGCGGAGCTTCACTGTGACACACATCCTTACTGTACCGATGGGTCAGATGAGAGTGAATGCCAATCAGGTACGAATGTGTAGTACAAGCATGTTTTTGTTATAGAGGTTGCCAAATTGAATGTGTAACATGACTGTGCATCTACTACTTTTGGGTAGTTTCTACAAGTACACAGACATGAGGCAGATGAAAACATAATGTGTACTTCAGTCTGCTTTTGTTATCTCAAACTTTCCATTATGTCAAAGTTTTTTTAAAGTCCAGATTTTTTTCTTTTTGAGTGACCCTCCATAGAGTAACCTCTCCAGAGTGGCCCTCATATTGCAACAACCTCTCCATAGTGGCCCTTCATAAAGTGACAACCTCTCTTAAGCAACATAACCATTTTGTTCCTGAGGTAACCATTAACTATATATTATACCTCTCCAGAGCAACAACCTATGTACAACAACCGTAATTATGTTGTGTTTCCTACAGGGTGTTGCTATAGAGAGGTTGTACTATACATATTAAGGATATGTATGTCTCTCATACACTTGTGGCGATGGATAACATCAGGAAAAAAATTGTTCCACAATTGACCTTAAATAAATTAGAATAAACTACTATTCATGAGAAACATTTGATTTACTTGTAGAGTTTTCCATTCCCTGTGATTTTGAATCTGAAATGCTTTGTGGCTATACGAGCAATACATTCGAGGATTCTGACACCAAATGGCTTCCTGCATCTGCTGACAGGTTCAAGATGCCACTCAGAGATCATACTCACATGATTCCAGGTTCCGGTGTGGATGCATGGAAAGGTAAATACTATATTAGCAGGGACCCTACAGTTCCGGAATAATCTGGAAATCAGGATTTGCTGCAGTGGAAGGAATGAACTCTTCTGCATGAATTAAAAGTTGTTTGATGAAAAAATTAAAATTATTGAATAAGTTTTATTCATTTGAAATTTCATAAGCTGAACTTTTGTCAATAGAACTATGTTTTAAACATAGGTTTGGTGTAGGGATATGTGCTAATGGCACCAAAAACCAATGTGAAAGATTGGGTATTATGGGTCGGTAAGATGCCTGCATGATTTAGTGACATTGCCATCTAATGTCCTGAGATGGTTTTCACATAGCAACCTTAATATTTTGAATTAATTTAAAACATTTTACTACTCATACTAAAAATCGATTAATCAGGTTGGGCACTTGTTTACATAACAGTGTGTATATAAACATTGCACTTTCTCTTATCAATGTTCTAGTTTAATAGACATTATGTGCATTAGTATGTAGCTTAGTGGATAAGGTATTGGTTTTCACTGCTTTTTTATAATGTTTAAAACAATATAAATAAGAGGTGTACAATGTTATGATATTGCAATGTATACAAGTGACTGACCTGATTAAACAGACTATACCTAGTAATTATTGTAGGTAGCTTTTCTGTTTTCATGATATGATCGAATACATGTCTTTCAACTCCCTAGAAGTGGGACTTGTCATTGGTCAATTAGGCAGGGATGAAATCAAAAGTCCTCGCACTTAGTCCATCTTAGTCAAACACCAAAACAAATGTCAATCTTTTTAATACTGTAGACCAACTTAATTTAGCGTATACAAATTTTCTTGTTTTTCAAATTGCCATCAAATTCGCAGCTACAAATGTTCACATTCTGAGTCAACGGTACCATAAATGAGAAATGTTCGTGTTTTTTCAAGTTAGGCACCTGTTCACAGATAATTGATTTCGCGAATCCATACTACTCAAGAATTCTGGGAACTTAAATTGCGCAAAATAATTTGTTGGTTTACAGTTGTGCCGTTTGGTAATTGAAAAATATTGTAGTAAACTTTTAAATTAATAATGTCTTTGTAATAGTGTCGTCTGATCAAATATTGTAGTAAATTATTCCATTTCAGGTCATTTCATGAGGGTAACAGATAAATTCTATGACGGCTTTTCTCGTATAAAATTATCCTCTCCATTGGAAACTTTTGAAGCAGACGGCTGTGTAACATTCTGGTATAACGTCCATAGTCACAGCATGATGAACCCAATAGGTTGGTCGGCTCAACTTTATTTGGATGTTGTCTATCCAGACACTAGCACTTCGGAATTCTTGTGGTATGTACAGTGCCCACCAAAAATAAGTATACAGTAAATAACTGTTGCAAAATTATACTTGGTTGAATTATTCAATATATGTTTATCAGACGGTCACAATTATAAAAGTTTCTGAAACTGAAGTTACTCAAAAATGAATAAAAAAAGAGATGGAAATAAAAAATAAGGTTTCTGAATTAAAATAACCATGTGATCCAAAAGGCTGAATTTTCCATCTTTTTGAGACAACATTGTCATTCAAGGAGGACAAAGAAACTTTATATTTTGCGCCTACGGGTACCATTTAATGTATGGTCTGTCTGTACATTTAATCAACAAAAATATTCCTTATCTTCAAAATATTGTTGTTTTACTGTTCTGCAAATAGTGTTATTACAGACAAGTGAATGGGGAAACAACAAATGTATACTTATATTTGGTGGGCACTGTATAAATTTTAATGCTTTATCACTTGCCTCTACTTGTATCAGCGTTACTGTAGCAAGTATATTCTTATACTAGTGTTGTTTAATGTTCAAATGATATAGGTGGTCAAGTGGTCTAGTGGTAAGGGCTACTGACTGCTGATCTGAAGGTTGTGGGTTCAATCCCTACTCCAGACGGTCAAAAACAGAAATGCTTTTTAGTGTTTCCCACCTAACATAACTAAACTAACAGTCTTTCGGACGAGACGTTAAGCGAGGTCCCGTGTATGATGCTTTACATCGGCACGTAAAAGAACCAGGGATGCTTCTGGAACTGGAGCATCTTCTGTATCATTCACTATCCCCCAAACACTAAAGTGACTAACCTCTTCTGGGGGCCTCGCCCATATAGATTATCCGTTGGCGAGGATAAATAAAAGCAAATAAACGATGTTCAAATGATGTCACTTTCTCTCCTTAATCACATCATTATTTCCCCATAAATGACTAAATATAATTTTGGTGTCAATTATATAATGGAGTGCTTTCGTGTTATAGTAGTGTCATATGATAAAAAGAATCTAACACTCGTTGTAAATTGGTACAAACTTTATTAAACAAGTTCAGGAAATATTATTAAGCGAGCCTCTGGCGAGTTCATACCAATTGACAACTTGTGATAGATCCTCTATGTCACTGTCTCAACCAATATCAATTTGACTAAATTACGCAATGTTCTAAACTCCAAAGTTAAATGTCATTTTTGAACGCACAAACAAATATGACCAATTTGCTGATTGCGGGCATGAATAGTTCCAGCCAATTTGTCAGGTGTGCTTTGTTGCAGTAATAATATACAGCTTGATTTCCTCTATGCGTATACATATGGATTTATCCACAGATTGTGTGTGAATATGATAAAAAACATACAATGGCATGTTAAGTTCATGTTGAATAATTCATGATATAACTCAAACACGGTATTGGGACCTGTGCTACTGAATGTAAACAGGGAGACCTGCCCTACATTCAAGGAAAGTAACCTGCAAACATGTTTAACAATCACGGGTTTTTGTCGATATAATCCTTTGCTGTACGCTTCGTTTGCGGCATACAAATTGAAAGCACTAATTCCTATTTTTTCCGTTCTGAGTTCGAAATATGTACGGATGCACGGATTTTACTATTCACATTCTTTTGTTTGCCTCTGTCCGTCATTTTGTTTAATAACACAAAAACTCGCACACCACCTCCGGATATGGTTAGCCAAAGTATTTGTCAAACATGTTTTTATGCCCCCGTATCGATAGATCGGGAGGCATATAGTGATTCACCTGTCCGTCCGTCTGTTCGTCCGTTCCTCCGTCCCTCCGTCCGTCCGTCCGTCCTGGTTAACCCAAATTGACCGTTTCTTCTAGCATCATTATGGCTTGCTACAAAGCTTCCAAACTTGCATGGATGTTGTATATGAACATGCTCCACACACCTGTATCACCTGACCCCATTTTGACCTTCACCTTGACCTAATTTTGGACTTAGACTTATTTATGGACAAGGCTTCCACAGGGGGCATAAGCGTTTATTGAACGCAGTCTTGTTTTGAACATACTATTCAATGAATAACAGGTGCGTACCAGGTGCAAAACGTATGTCACATATTGTTTCCTTGAATGTAGGGCATGTATAAATGTATAGTGATATTGGAAAAAGGATTTATAAGCTTGACAATGAGCACCCAACTCTAAATTGACTTGGTGAATAAAAGTGACCATCCATTTCAACTGTTAAAATGCTCCATAAATGGTTATTGATCATTCCAGGTATGATAATGTGAACAGTGCAACATCGGGACAGTGGCAACAGGGAGGGGTATCTGTCCGAGGAGGTGAAAGTTTAGGTCTGGAATTCGTAGCTGTGCTAGCTCTAGACAGTAAACATCAGCCATCTGTTGCTGCTATAGATGATGTTGCCTATGTTCCTGGGGCTTGTTCCGATGATGTAAAACAAGGTACATATTAAATGTCTACGTGTCTTTTAAAAATGTTTTTAAATAAGATAAATTGCTTAAAAGTTGTACACTATTTTCGACACTACATCTGAGTTCTAACCAAGATAAGTATTTATAATTGGAGGACAATGTGCAGTACATTGTACCTGAAACAAGTGTTTTGTGGAATACTGAGTCATAGCAAAAGGAATTTTCGTAAATTTAATGTGGCTGAATGTAACACCACTATATATATATACATGTACATGTATATATATACCAGTTTACTGGCTTTTAGATCTACACTGCATGACTAAGAATTTATCCTAAAACAGACATGCAGGTCACATAATTATAATGATACCATAACTTACACATAACATAATGATGCAATAGGTTTGTATTATGATGCACAAACTATAGTAAAATGTATATATACTGGTTGGATGATATTGTGAACAATTTAAAGTTCCATTATTTATTAAGGTAATTCCATACTCTTAATTTTTTCTGTACAAGAGGTACAGTGGAACCCCTCTAATCCGGACCCCTCTAATCCGGAAACCCCTCTAATCCAGACAAATCAACTGGTCCCAAATTTTGTCCTTCATGTTTTAATGTAATTTTACCCCCCCAATCCGGAACCCCTCTACTCCGGAAACCGGACAACTTTTCAGGACCCAGATATAGATTTACTCTAAATTTCACCCCTCCAATCCGGACAGTCAATGTAGACAATTTTCGTGTTGAGGTTTTGACAGGTGTCAGTGAACATCTTTGTATATTCCCAATATATTGGGTACAATAAAAGGTGTGAAAAAATTAACAATAGGCTTTATATCTTCAACTAACTGGGATACATACAGACATAGTCCCATAATTAAATTAATCCAATTATACAAAACTATGTGAAAATGTCATAATTGTCCTAAAATTGTATTTAAAATTTACAATTAACTATACAGAGTCATGCAGCTTGCTTTTTCATAGTTTGTAAAGTAGGTTGATGAGTAAAATAATAAAGTTTAATGATATTTTTGTCTAGATTAATTTATATTTAATTTCTGAAACAGATTTGTGTTTAAAATGTTCCCAGTTTCTTCACTAGAGCATTTTATTTTACTTGCATAGTATCCGGACAACTTGAAATTTGGACCCAGATATATTACTAGAATCACTAAAAAAAAAAAGAACTTTTTTGTCTAATACAGATTTGTTTTGTTGAATAAATATGATAGAACAATCTGAAGCATCTAGTTAGTGTCTGTTGTCAATAACTTTGTGTGTTTTATGCAATACATGAACACAATGTAATCCCTTCCAAGTACGAGGGTAATTTACCAAATAAAATAGGCTAAAGGGTTTAATGTATAAAAATAGAAACCCCTCTAATCCAGAAACCCCTCTTATCCGGACTTTTTGTCTGGTCTGGACAGGTCCGGATTAGAGGGGTTCCACTGTATCAAACACCTGATTTTTATGAAGAACACACTCATGATAGTGATTGTGCAAACCCATAACAGTTTCGCTCGGCTAGTTTTCAAGATATTTTAGATTTTGGGGAACCCCCCTAAAAACTGATATTTGCATTTCACCGAAAATGGGCCTTTTTCATGAAAATCAGAACTGGTCATGTTGACCAAACCAACGTTTAAAAAGCTGTATTTCCATAAGTAAAGAGCAATTTTCGGACAGTTTTTTCTTGTTTTCTCAAAATATTGATTTTGTACTTTCGGCCTTCTCATCTCTTTTTATTTTATAATGTACATGTTATTGTATCTAGATTTGTTGATTTTCAGTTTGTGCTCCTGGTAGATCATTCGAATGTACTGACACACGTGTGTGTATTCCTCACTCATTCGTATGTGATAACTACGCTGATTGTGCAGATGAATCGGATGAGCAACAAAATTGCGGTACGTTTATTAAATATTTTTTTAAGGTTTTTTAAAATTCATATACTGACAAGGAAGTAAATTTATAGATTGTCAAGGGAGGTAACTTATATACTTACAAGCGAGTAAGTTATATACTTACAAGCGAGTAATTTATATACTTACAAGGGAGGTAATTTATATACTGACAGGGGAGGTACTTTATATACTGACAAGGGAGATAATTTATATACTGACAAGGGAGGTAATTTATATACTGACAAGGGAGGTAATTAATATATTGACAAGGGAGGTAATGTATATACTGACAAGGGAGGTAATTTATATACTGACAAGGGAGGTAATTTATATACTGACAAGGGAGGTAATTTATATATTGACAAGGGAGGTAATTTATATATTGACAAGGGAGGTAATTTATATACTGACAAGGGAGGTACTTTATATACTGACAAGGGAGATAATTTATATACTGACAAGGGAGGTAATTCATATACTGACAAGGGAGGTAATTAATATATTGACAAGGGAGGTAATGTATATACTGACAAGGGAGGTAATTTATATACTGACAAGGGAGGTAATTTATACATTGAAAAAGGAGGTAATTCAAATACTGAAAAGGGAGGTAATTTATATACTGACAAGGGAGGTAATTTTTATACTGACAAGGGAGGTAATTTATATATTGACAAGGGAGGTAATTTATATACTGACAAGGGGGGTACTTAAGGTACTGACTAGGGAGATAATTTATATACTGACAAGGGAGGTAATTCATACATTGAAAAAGGAGGTAATTTAAATACTGAAAAGGGAGGTAATTTATATACTGTCAAGGGAGGTAATTTATATACTTACAAGGGAGGTTATTTATATACTGACAAGGGAGGTAATTTATATACTGACAAGGGGAGTAATTTATATACTGACAGGTGAGGTTATTAATATACTGACAAGGGCTGTAATTTATATACTGACAAGGGGGGTACTTAAGGTACTGACTAGGGAGTTAATTTATATACTGACAAGGGAGTTAATTTATATACTTACAAGGGAGGTAATTTATATACTGACAAGGGAGGTAATTTATATACTGACAAGGGAGGTAATTTATATACTGACAGGTGAAGTAAATTATATACTGACAAGGGCGGTAATTTATATACTGACAGGGGAGGTAATTTATATACTGACAGGGGAGGTAATTTATATACTGACAGGGGAGGTAATTTAAACATTGAAAATGGAGGTAATTTAAATACTGGAAAGGGAGGTAATTTAGGGAGGTAATTATAATAATTAATAATTATATTATTAGTCATAATATTTACTGTAGATATACGACCTGAGGGAGCTATAGTTATAGCTGGAGGGGACGGCTACTATGGACAGGCACTCTACTATCATGGTGCATCTTGGAGACATGTCTGCTATAGTAATGGTGGTGATGATGATGACACTGTCAGGAAACTAAATGCTCTGGGTATATGTAGAGCATCTGGGTTCCAGTATGTATATCACAACTTAATTTAAAGTTTGTCTTGTATGTGTAATATGTAAACGTATCATTGAAGAAGAATTATTTTTAACAGAAATTGTTATGTAGTTAAATCCATTAGATGTAATTGCAAATTTACAAAAAAATTATTCTTTTTCAATGATCAGTTACCTGTGGTGTGTGTTTTTCAATGATACAGTTACCTGTGGTGTGTGTTTTTCAATGATACAGTTACCTGTGGTGTGTGTTTTTCAATGATCAGTTACCTGTGGTGTGTGTTTTTCAATGATACAGTTACCTGTGGTGTGTGTTTTTTAATGATACAGTTACCTGTGGTGTGTGTTTAGTGAGATTTAATAGTTTAAGACAAAGAAATGTAATTCTCTTTATATTCACATGGACACTGGTATATATTATATCAAAGCGCTTACATTCCAATTTAAATTCTTTATAGTTATTTTACAACTACAAAGTGTGGTTAATGGATCAGCAATACTAATAATGATTCGGTTTATGAACTCCTACAAGAAGATAAGAGATAATCAGACAGGGAAGACAGCACTCAACTTAAATAGCCGAGCACAGAAAACATATAAACATAACATACCATAATTACACGGCACAATGCCCAAATTGATTTCTTATATTTAAAATCAAGACGCTGGAATAAGTTTATATGTGGTCTTGAAGGTCGACTTAATGCCAACATTTTAAGACCCAAATATCTAAAACCTAGATAGTAATAATAATTATTCTACGCTAACAATTGCCTATTGGTCAAGAATGTGACTTTCATTTTCTGGAGTGATGTTTTATGCAATATAGTATTAAATATCAGACATTTCTTATCATGGTACCTAAATGATGGCATTAATTTCCCTTTTAATATGATGCATTATAAATATAAGAAATAATTTGGTTTTATTGGTAAAACTCAACATAACCCCCACTGCTGTTTTTAGTCCCCTTCCTTTTATCAACCGATGTCAATAAGGAGATTATGCCCATCTTAATATTTTTTATTCTGACAAAAATTGTGTTTGCTATGGCACGGGAACATTAAAAATAATATAAAGGTCATGGCTTCAAACCGGTAGAGGACTTCTGTATTGCTTGCAATTCTAAGTGACTTGTTAAATAATTATGTGAAGTATAGAACCCATAGGTACTGCTAGTATCACATTGATGCATTAATATACAAGGTGAAAAAGAAACTCAATACTCCTTGTATAACTGTCTGGGAGTTCCGCATCGTATGTGATGTAATTTTTAGCTAAGTAGAACGCTAGTAAAAATCTGTCAACACAAAGTTAAAAACAACCATGTTTATATAATGCTTTTTCTTTTTGTCTGGTTTCAGTGGAAACTATGAAGCCACAAGTTACACATTAGCGCTAAATGATGTTAACCCTGTGATGATTGAATGTAGTGGTCAGACGTGCACAACACTCGATGCTGAATGTCCTAATGACATATATCTCGGCGTTAAATGTTCACAGACTGGTAAGAAAAAAGAAGATACATTTGTAATAAAAAATCAGACAGGGAAGGCAGCACTCAACTTAACCAGCCAGGCACAGAAAACAGAAAAACATCATCTTGAATTATAGTTTGATACTAATAAAAAACAGACTAATTTAAAGTTATAACACAACAGATAGAAGTTGATAAACAAATGATAGATGTTGACAAAAATTAACCCACAACTGTATTGATCGATCCTGTTTTTGGGAGGCTTTAAGCCTCTCATTACTACCATTGCCCATTTCTTATTACAAAATTAACCGCCTTAAGGCTGCTATGTGAATCCGCATTCAAGTAGTTCCAGAAGCTGTCAACATTCCCAATACTGCTACATATGTTTCTCCAAATTTTTAATTTAATTAAGTATTTTAAAAGTATTGATGCAAAGACAGGGGTGATTTTGACCGTCTGATTTAAGTTTTTCCCATTATTTCATTTGATTCATGCATCAGGGCATTTATTGTTTTTACCTTCAAAATTCCAATTGTTTAGTCCTTGAAAAAATTGATTAAAAGTTCTTGAAAAGTACTTGAATTTATTTAATAGGGAATTTCTGTATGATTCATGTTCCATATATGACGTTACAGTGGCTCACAGGAAGGTCTTGGTTTAACCAAATGTGTTGTCTCTTTAAGTGAAGTTACTATTTAATGTAACTATTGTTATCAATAAGACATATTATACACCATTTTAGATGCACAATGGCAGATAGCTGATATGTCGTTACTACAATATACATGTAATAACAACCAATCATATATTTTATACTGTAAACACAATTAATTTCATGGTTGTGTTATTTTACAAAGTCTCATTTTCAAGTCATGAATTTGCAACATCCTTAGTTGGAAATTGGTGGTATACCTTTTATTTTAAACAAAAGTTATGGATTTGTGAAATTTTCACCCTATGAAAACCTTGCATGTTCACTAGTTTTTACAGTAATATAGTCTCCGTTTTTTTCAGTGTGCTTTTCTGGGTATAGACTATGTCCTGGAACAAGTGATGTGTGTACACCATCGAAAAACTTCTGTGACGGTGTACCTCACTGTCCCGACAATGCAGATGAGAAGGAATGCTGTAAGTAGCGATGAAATGTCATCTTAAGAAGGAAGAGTATGAGTGTTGTGTCGGGAACTATGTGTCCCAAATATAGTGGGGCAGACATATTGATTTTGTGCTGTGCCGAGCCAAGCTTAAATGCCAAGCTTAGCCTTTATTTGCCAGTCAGCCTTCTGCTGAAATATGGCAGGCATATATATAAGTGTCTCCACCCGGATTTGAACCCGGGTCTCCAGATTAGACGACAAGCGCCCTAACCATTGAGCTACGGAGGCTGTGTCTGTCTGGATGTGAAACAGTTTGTTTGTGCTTCTTCTCGTCAATCATTGGTCAGATTTCTATGAAACTTCACATGAATACTTGGTACCAAGCCTTATTATAATTATTGTCAGGAATTTTTGTTATACATGTATTGCCAAGTTATGGCCCTTTGTGAGAGACATACATGTTTTTGTGTCATTAACCCTTCTAGATTTGTGTAATTTTGTCATAATTCTTTATTGTAATAAAAAAAATACAATTAAAACATGAACACAGTAAGCGCCTATTTAGTTGTATGCGAACTTTATATCGCAACAAAGATCAGAAAATTTAATTTCTAGACTTGTAACTTATTTTTAGCTCAACTTTTTGAGGAAAAAAGTGGTTCTTTTGCTATCGCTCAGTCTTCTTCATTTATGTTAGTTAAGTTTACGGTGAACTATTTTCTAGATTGTGATATCGGAGATACTGTATGCAACAAGTTGCCGGATGAATGCGAAGGATGTGGTAGGTTACAGTGTTTATAAAACAGAAATGCTTCACTACATTGAAACCACTTGAATAATTTTGGAATTATGCAGATACTTGAAGTTTTTAAACAACAAATGTCTTTAATTTTAGTACAAAAATTGTCTGTTTTTTTTGGCTGAACTTAATTTTATATATTTGTTGTACAATTTTATAATTATACCACCTAATACAAACCATATGGGCAACTTCGGAGTCATGCTTGATCCAACGAATGGTCGGGCTGACAGCCAGTTGGTTTTTCGGTAACAATTTGTTTGTGCTATTTCTTTGTATTATACCATTAACTGTTATCAGTACTAAGCCTAGTTTTGCATATCCTCTGGACACAATGGTTGTAAAAAAATGAGAGTTGTTGCCCTTAGATTTTAGATTTTTATTAGTCCCCTACCGGTTTTTGACTGGAGGGACTATAGGTTTGCCCTCCGTCCGTCAGTCAGTCCGTCAGTCAGTCCGTCTGTCAAAAAATCTGGATCCTGACATAACTTGAACAGTTTCCAAGCTAGGTTTATGAAACTTGGTATGTGGATAGGGGGCAATAAGGGCATTATGCACGTCTAAATATATTTTGATTCTGACAAAAATTGTGGTTGCTATGGCGACAGAAAGAGTGAAAATATGCCAAAATCTGGATCCTGCCATAACTCAAACAGTTTTCAAGCTAGGTTTATGAAACTTGATATGTGGATAGGGTGCAATGAGGGGATCATGCACGTCCAAAAATATTTTTGATTCTGACAAAAATTGTGGTTGCTATGGCAACAGAAACATTGAAAATGGCTTAAATCCGGTAGGGGACTTCTGTATTGCTTGCAATTCTTAATTACTTGTTCCATATGTAATTGTGTCTGCGCTATTGCACTGTTTTAATTATCTCTCTCATATACTATAGTGGGAGACATATTGATTTTATTCTGGATATCTGGAAGGGTGGAGTTGTAGCGAAGTTTGTCGGTGATTGTTCTCCTTAACCACTGGTCCGATTTCAATGAAACTTCACATGAATGCTTAGTCTCAATTAAGCCTCATTGTGCATGATTGTCAGAATTGTCAAATGATTTTTACTGGAGTTATGGCCCCTTGAAGGAGACATACATTTTTTGTGCGTCTAAGGTTAGCGTAACATTTCAATTCTTCATACAATTTTGCAGAGACATGTGCTTCACGCGATCAACTAGAATGTTACAACCATCAATGTGTGGATAGATCAGCCAGATGTGACAATGAGTACGATTGTGAAGATGGTACCGATGAGCTCGGATGTGGTAAATTATATAGTTATACCGTATTATTGTTTATAAGCAATTTGATTGGCTGTGGGTCCAGTGCTTAGTGTACAGGAATGGAAACTTAATGATCGGGGTTTGATTTTCAGTCATGGCAGGTAATACCCTTCCATAATAATTTGGCACCAATGTGGATTTTTGTCCACATGTGGAGAAGATGCCGATTCTTTGTGCAAGAGTAAGTTAGTATGGAACTTAGTAAGGACACAATTCAGGAAAACTGGCTATATATGAATCAGCTACCAAATGACTTACAGAAACATTGTTGAAAAATAGTGTATATACATAACCCAATCAACCAATATTCATGAGCAATTTTGATTGGCTGAGAGTCTACCATGTGATATGTGGCAAGCTTTTTGATTGGCTAAGAGCCTACCATGTGATATGTGGCAAGCTTTTTGATTGGCTAAGAGCCTACCATGTGATATGTGGCAAGCACTTTGATTGACTGAGAGCCTGTCATGTGATATGTGGCAAGCACTTCGATTGGCTAAGAGCCTACCATATGATGATCTTTCATAGTGAAAATTTAATCACTAATTAATATATACAGTCTAACTTGTATTAAGCGACCACACTGGGGAAGGTCTGAAAACGGTCGCTTAACGGAATGGTCGTTTAACACAAATGCAAGAAACATCGAGTGTAACTAAAGAATTTCCGACTTTAGGTTGTCCGAATACTACCGTTATTCAACTTCAATTGATAAACATTAGTGTGTAAATATGTTTTATGATGATTCTATACTTGCATGCATTGTCTTCAGAAGCATTTAATTTATCATTTTAATAAACTTACTCATATATTACACAATTAATGCAATTAATGTAAGTGAGTTTTGCTTGCCCAGTCGACGAACACAACGGAATGGAAAGTGACAACAAGCTGATTGCAGCAAAAGGTGCAACAATTAATCCGTTATTATGTGTGTAATCGGATTAAAAATCATCTGTATGACATGGCTACAGACACAATGTTCTCCCACTTTAACCGGTGTAAGATAGGTTTTCAGCTCATGTAAGAAACTCCTATCTTCCATTAGCAACATCTATCTTACATGAGAGACCAAGCACGTGATTCCATTCCGACCTTTGTTTCGGGATTTACGTGATAATGGCGATATAAAGCTACTGAATACGAACACCAATAGGCTCTTAACCATTTAAAAGCTTATTCTTGAGAATAACATAATTGTGTATGCTTTATTTACGTTATTATTAATGATTGTTTTGAATAAGAACGTACGGCAAACGTCACGTTATGATGACGTCATGTTGACACCATGAACGCTAAATATTGTTATAAATTCTAATTTGTTCAAATTACGTCGGAGAAAAATAATCCATCATGAGACAGTCGATGTAGGATGAGGATATCTCACCCTCGGGGTCGGAATTTTAACCAGGAACTCGGCAAGCCTCGTCCCTGGTTAAAATCCGACCCCTCGAGTGAGATATCCTTATCCTACATAGAAGCTCATGATGGATTCTTATAGTGATTATCAATGCTGTTAATTGGGGTCCGGTTAACAAAAGACAAACCCTGAAGTGTGAACAAACAAAGCTTTATGACGAGGTATAGTGTAATTAACAACCTGTCACTGCAGACAACAAGTGATTTACTTTTTTTCGGTCGCTTAATGAAATTTGACCAGTCAATTACAGTGCTTAAATAGTGGTCGTTGGTCACGTTAGACAAAAGTCGCTTAATACAATAGGAAAATAGAACAAAAACGATCGGGAGGAGTTTAAACCGGTCGCTTAAGACAAAGGTCGCTTAATACGCGTGGTCGCTAGTACAAGTTAGACTGTAATAAACAAATGTCATAATATCGTCAGTAAACAATACAATATCTCTATATGATTGTGATTATTACATGTTTGTATAGCCCAATAAATCAGGTCAGTCATTTGTTTACATAACATTGTGTACATAAACATTGCAATTTGTCTTTTTATTGTCTTATTTTAATATAATATTATATGAATTAGTATGTGCCTTAGTGGATAAGGTATAAGTTTTCACTGCCCTTTTCTCAAATTAAAATTTATAAAACAGTAAAAATACAATGTTATGATATTGCAATGTTTGAATACAAGTGACAGACCTGAATAAACGGACAGGATATATTATTACAGTTGATATCTTGGATGGCGGTGTGTCTGTATGGCATGTTGATGCTATGGCCGGTGTTTGTATTGATGGTATTGGTAAACCAGAGGCTGATAAGTTGTGCAATAAGGCTGGACAAGGGTAGGACAAATCTAACTTCTCAATTTATAAAATCTAACCTACTGTAATTTCACATATTTTCGTCGGTATTAAATTTCATTGATTTTAACAAAAAAGCATTTTCGTAGGGTCTTAATTTGTGGATTACAAAACATGAAATGTTAAACCCACGTTCGATATATGAGAGGTTGATTAATCATGGGGATTAGATTTCATGGTTGATCGCAACAACAAAATCAATGAAAACTGAACTCCCTCGAAAAATTTGATTTTACAGTATAAATTAATAAAATACTCTAATCTTTCATACAAGATCACTATAATTAAGCCAGTTCCTTACCTTATGGTGACCACCATGGTTTTAATGGTGTTTGCAAAAAATCACAAATTTTTATTTTGCTCTTTATTAATGTTCAAGAAAGTATTCTACATCTACCCTACATTTTTTAGGCATTTTTTGGAAACAAACATACTTTTGCACCTAAACTGTATCTTTAAAAGATGGGCTAAAATTGGTTCATATGCATGTTACAGGGTGAGATGAATATGCTGCCTGAACATTATTTGACTTAATGACATCAAGGTGTGATGTCATCAATCAACTATACTTTAATGTTAATTTTGGTAAATTTTATGTCATAGTGACCACACAACATATACATGTTTGAATTATTTTTATAACTTGTAAAATGAAAAAAACAATATGTCATGTTTTTGTATTGTCCACTCATGAGTGTGGACAATATTTTTCATCTGAGTTGAAATGGAACAGAAATTAGACGATTTCATAAAAGTTGTTGAAGAAAAGTTAAAATCTATCGATGAAAAGTTAGCCGACATTGATATTAGTGAAAATCGTGAAGGATTAAGGAGCAGAATGCACAAATTTTGCTCCTTAATCGGAGCCAATTGAGAGTCACCATAAGAGAACACCAAATGATACGTCACTACCAGTGACATATCATAAATATGTAGTAGTGTGGTCTCATGACATAACTATTCAAGCACACCTTGGATTTCTATGAATGTATAATATAAAAAAAGTATATACACTGCCCACCAAAAACAAATATACAGTTCAGTGACTTACTTGTCTGTAATAATACTATTTGCAGAACAGTGAAGCAACAATATATTTGACGAAAAGGAATATTTTTGTTTATTAAATGGAAAGGCCATACATTGATTGGTACCCTAAGTGCAAAATCTAAAGTTTCTTTGTCTTTCTTGAATGGTAGCTTAGTCACAAAAATATGGAAAATTCAGTATGGTTATTTTAGTTCCAAACATCTTCATCTTTATTTTCTATCTCTATTTTGACTCATTTAGTGACTGTAGTTTCAGAAACTAGCATAATTTTGACCGTCTGATTAACAGATATTGAATAATTTAACAAAGTTAAATTTTGCAAAAAATTATTCACTGTATACTTATTTTTGGTGGGCACTGTATATGTAGTAGATTACTGTGACAGAGAATGTATTATTACAGATCACTTGGTGGGGAGATCATGTTTGGAGAAGAACGTATCAGTGGTGCTGTACATGCTAGTATGGTTGATGGACAACTTCAGTATGAGGAGGAACCAAAGTGATTATACATTTACCAGGGGTGTCAACAGAGCCAAATTAAAAATCCTGAAAATCATATGCGGCTGACCATTTTTGACAAAGTAGAGGCCGTCAACCATATATAACTCAGTTTTTCAAACTTTTTATTGAATAAAATCCTTCAGAGCAGATATAATTGACCATAACTTTGCCATTTCTTGAGATATTTTCATCAAATAACTTTTATTTTGGTCAGAAAGCATAGCTCTTCAAGGATAGACAAATCCGGAATTCCGTAGATGCCCCAAATGGCTTATTCTATTTTCCAGGTCTGAAGGCAGTTAGAGGCATTGAAGTTCTACTGTAACAAAAAATGAAATTTTATAATAGATTTCTGTGTACATGTATTTTATCTCTGTGTGTATGAAATGAATTGATCATGACATAATAACTCGGCATGTTAGGTGTTTTTCGCGTAGGAAAATCATCACAAACATCAAACCGTACAATGAACATGAACGTGCTTTTTTATGCGTATGTCTTACATGTGTTAAGTATCACTGTTTGCTAGAAGAGTTAGACCGTTAGAAGGCGGAAAAGAAATTGGCTTCATTGCGTATTCATATGTCTGTAACTATGTGAAATCTCATGTTGATAAATGCATTATCTTAAAAAAAATAAAAAAAATCTACTAAGAATTGTGTTTACAGTGATATTTCAAAGTCTCATGTCAGTGTTGCTCTAGATTCAATTTTAGCATTTTATGTGTTTTTCAAGATGAATAGTCATCAGTAATACTAAATTCGTTCATGGAGACGTGAATTTTGATGCACATGACATTGTAATGCACACACAAAATATGCAATATTACACAATTAATACACCAAATGCACTGAATTTTAGTTGCAAAATGGACAAAATAAATCAATAATAAGCTGCATCGCCTAATCAAGTATCGCGGTATGCGAAATTGCATGTACATACATTAAATTTTATTTGTGACAAAACAGGAATGAAATATAAACTGGCAATATTAGCACTTTTGGGGAGTGTATGTTGACCGTTTATTGAGACAAAGAGAAAAATCTTTATTTGAAACAATGAACCATTTGTCTTATGTGTGGCTCTTTATTCTCGATATTGACATTATGGAATAAAATCTGTTTTCTGCAATTTAACAGTCTGGGGGATTTTGACCAATAGGCTACATAGCATTAGTGTATAAATTCATTCTTTTTTCATCTTTTAACTTGAAAAACGCATGAAAAAATCATTGCATATTATCATTAAAACACCTTTGTTTTTAAGCTTGAGCAAAAAATGTTTTAAGAAATGCTTTATATTATTTTGAAGTATTATATTTTATTTTACACTGCTGCTTCCAAATCTTGATACTGATGGCGAGAACACATTTTTTCAAGTTAAACATATTCTTTAAGAAAAAAAATGTTTGCAATGTCGTAAAGTAATGTTGTCATTGTGTTCAAGTACGACTTTTCACAAATGCTTACCTTTTGTCAAAAATAGTCGCGATTTTTGTGCCTTGGTGCTCTATTCGTTATATGCAGCCTAGTCATTGTTGATAGGTGACCAGTATTTACAGGTAGGGCTTGGAACAGGTTTTACTGTATACTTCTGTTGTATTTTTTTGTTTGAAGTTAATAATATGCGACCATTTGTCGATGAGCCCCTACTGAATCATTTAACCTAATATTTTCTATTTCAGTGAATGTTTTCCACTGATCCTGAACTGTGAGCTACCTGGTATGTAGTAAAAAAAAGGGCTAGACCCCTATCTTTTATGCCTTTCCATAACATCTTTATTTGCTTAAATTAGGCTGTTGCGGCCAATAAAAGAGGATGTATCAGTTCCCTTATTTCTTAAAATTGTGATTTTATTGCATGTTCATTATTAGTAGGGCTTTGTAATGGTCAGAATAATCAATATGATTGTAAGAGTCTTGATTATCTGCCCTTACCTACTAGCACCCCTAAGGTTAGTGTAAGAGTCTTGATTATCTGCCCTTACCTACTAGCACCCCCCTAATGTTAGTGCAAGAGTCTTGATTATCTGCCCTTACCTACTAGCACCCCCTAATGTTAGTGCAAGAGTCTTGATTATCTGCCCTTACCTACTAGCACCTCCTAATGTTAGTGTAAAGGTCTTGATTATCTGCCCTTACCTACTAGCACCCCCTAATGTTAGTGTAAGAGTCTTGATTATCTGCCCTTACCTACTAGCACCCCCTAATGTTAGTGCAAGAGTCTTGATTATCTGCCCCTGCCTACTAACACTCCCTAATGTTAGTGTAAGAGTCTTGATTATCTGCCCTTACCTACTAGCACCCCCTAATGTTAGTGCACGAGTCTTGATTATCTGCCCTTACCTACTAGCACCCCCTAATGTTAGTGTAAGAGTCTTGATTATCTGCCCTTACCTACTAGCACCCCCTAATGTTAGTGTAAGTGTCTTGATTATCTGCCCTTACCTACTAGCACCCCCTAATGTTAGTGCAAGAGTCTTGATTATCTGCCCTTACCTACCAGCACCCCCTAATGTTAGTGCAAGAGTCTTGATTATCTGCCCTTACCTACCAGCACCCCCTAATGTTAGTGTAAAGGTCTTGATTATCTGCCCTTACCTACTAGCACCCCCTAATGTTAGTGTAAAGGTCTTGATTATCTGCCCTTACCTACTAGCACCCCCTAATGTTAGTGTAAGAGTCTTGATTATCTGCCCTTACCTACTAGCACCCCCTAATGTTAGTGCAAGAGTCTTGATTATCTGCCCCTGCCTACTAACACTCCCTAATGTTAGTGTAAGAGTCTTGATTATCTGCCCTTACCTACTAGCACCCCCTAATGTTAGTGTAAAGGTCTTGATTATCTGCCCTTACCTACTAGCACCCCCTTATGTTAGTGTAAGAGTCTTGATTATCTGCCCTTACCTACTAGCACCCCCTAATGTTAGTGCAAGAGTCTTGATTATCTGCCCTTACCTACCAGCACCCCCAAATGTTGGTGCCCCTACCTATCAGCACCCCCTAATGTTAGTGCCCCTACCTATTAGCATCCCCTAATGTTAGTGCCCCTACCTACCAGCATCCCCTAATGTTAGTGCCCCTACCTATCAGTACCCCCTAATGTTAGTGCCCCTACCTATTAGCATCCCCTAATGTTAGTGCCCCTACCTATCAGTACCCCCTAATGTTAGTGCCCCTACCTACCAGCACCCCCTAATGATAGTGTAAGATTAGAGATGGGAACAAGACACAGGTAACTGTATCATTAATAAAGAGAAAACAAAAACATTTTTTTTTGGATAAAATTTATAATAGCGAAAATTCGCATTAAGTCAACGTGTCACGTGGTTTGGTCAGAGTTTGAATTCACTAATGGATCTGAAAATTTGTGTTACAGTCTCGCAGTGACAGAAAGATACTGAAAATGGCCGCCAATAGAATAACAAAAGTTACCTAAAATGCGTTATTCTATAGCTCATAAATTTTCTTTTATATTTTAATGATGTTTAAAAATATTCCAAAAACTCTAGTAGGCCCATCTAGAACACACTTTAATAAGGGAGATAAATACTATGTTGCTTCGTATATAGCACTTTGATCGACCGCCATCTTGGAACGCTTTGAAAACAGAGAGAATACAGAATATGACAGCCTGCAAAGAATCAGTTATTGATCAACTGATTACGCCATGAAAGAACTTGTTCTAAACAAGGAAAGTCGTATTATTATACACATAATCAACGTAGTTATACAGTGAACTTAAAAACCAAAGCATGTTCGTATCGTCCTTCATTACTTTGTACCCAACAATGTCACAAATCTTCTACTGACTGTACATTTATGAATCATACGATCAGCAATCATTCTGTACTGGATGATCATGTTACTAATAATAAAGGACTTCTGACAAGTGTCTACTGCTGTGTTTCAATACTGACATGTAGCTATGAGAATTGATCAAAATTATGAAAATGAACAATTTAATATTTAAGATATAATTCGCTAAAATAGGCTGTGCCTTAGTTCATATTATCTTAATCTAAGATAACATAACATTTTTTTACTCTTTTTCAATGATATAGTTACCTTTGGAACAATGAAGTAGACTGTATGAGATGTTAATGTATATATTTATGTCACCCACATAGTGTCTGTTCGTCTGTCTGTCTCGATGTCACAAAGTTTGCCTCACTTGTTCTCCTTAACCACTGGTCATACTTCAATGAAACTTCACATGAATACTTGGTACTAACCTAGTTATGCAGCTCAGGAAGTTTAGGTCAGATAATGTTTGCTGGAGTTATGGCCCTTTGTGGGAGACATGTATTTTTGTGTCAAAACCTGTTGTTAAGTGTTACATGACTGTGAATATTTCTGGCAGTATGTGGCAGTACAATGTATATGGATGATGTGATTGCCGGTTATACGATGGGTGGCAGTGAAGCTCTGATCGGCAGTTATCCATGGGTTGTTTCCATACATTCTCAATATTATGGACCTCAGGCCACTGGTGCAATTATCAATAATGAGTGGATTTTAACTGTTGCTCACGCTTTCGAATACAGGTAATGTTTATTAATAAGTGGTGCACACGTTTTTGAAAACAGTTAATGTTTAATTGGTGCACACGCTTTTAAAAACAGGTAGTGTTTATTTGGTGCACACACTTTTGAAAACAGGTAATGTTTAATTAATGCTCACGCAATTGAAAACAGTTAATGTTTAGTTGGTGCACACGCTTTTGAAAACATTAATGTTTAGTTGGTGCACATGCTTTTAAAAACAGGTAAGGTTTATTTAGTGCACACACTTTTAAAAACAGGTAATGTTTATTTGGTGCACACACTTTTGAAAACAAATAATGTTTAATTAATGCTCACGCTATTGAAAACAGTTAATGTTTAGTTGGTGCACACGCTTTTGAAAACAGTTAATGTTTAGTTGGTGCACATGCTTTTGAAAACAGTTAATGTGTTATTGGTGCAGACACTTTAGAAAACAGGTAATGTTTAATTAATGCTCACACTTTTGAAAACAGTTAATGTTTAGTTGGTGCACACGCTTTTGAAAACAGTTAATGTTTAGTTGGTGCACCCACTTTTGAAAACAGGTAATGTTTAGTTGGTGCACAAGCTTTTAAATATAGGTAATGTTTAAATTGTGCACACGCTTCTGAAAACAGTTAATGTTTAAGTGGTTCACACACTTTTGAATACAGTTAATGTTTAATTGGTATGCACACTTTTGACAACAGGTAATGTTTAATTGGTATGCACACTTTTGAAAACAGGTAATATTTAAATGTTGAATTGGTGCAAACGCTTTTGAATACAGATTCTAAATCTATTTGTTTAAATGTTATGACTGATCAGTGGGACAAAGACATTATTACATGTATTAGATATAGCTGTCTAAATCCTCTGTGTCTTACTGGCCCTTTCAAAATACACCTTTTTATTAAAAGATGCACAGCAAGGGGAGGGGCACATTTTTAATAATTGCATTTTCTAGCTCAATCAATATGTGATATACAGAGACTGTTCTCACAAAATATCAATCCATAGCAACATTGATTAGTCTAAGATCTCATTTTATACATATTTTAACTGTAAAAATGCTCCCGCCTACACAAACTGAGGGGAGGAGGGGCACCCTGTGTGTTCGAGTCTGATAAGATATCTTTTTGTTGACAGTAATTACTTTGGGAGTGTTACTGTGAGATCTGGATCAATTCACCATACTGAGTTAGGAGATCATGGTCAGCTGGCATATGCAGCATCATTATACTTACCACCTGATCATACCTGGGACGTCACTGAGGGGAATGATATAGCACTGCTGAAACTTAGTAGCCCACTACAACTGGATGATCACACGAGAGCAGTATGTCTTGGAAACAATAGATCAGTGGAAGATATCATCGCTAAGGGCGATCGTGCAGAATGTTATTTTACAGGCTTTGGAGTGGATGAGACATTTTTTAATGGTAAGTGTATACTGCCTTGATCAAACTTTCATTTCACACTTCAAGTTAATCATGTCTATTATGTATGTGATATTCTGATTGGATGTACTGGATATGATTAACCAATCAAATTACAAGTCTTCTTCTTTAAATGACTTGCCATAAATGTATGCTATTTTCATATTTAAATCATAGACATAATTCATAATAACTAATGATACTGCCATGTGCAATGCTGTGTTAAGTTTGCTGGTTCTGTGTCAAGGGCACTGGTGCTGATCAGTCCAGGTCACTGTACAAAAATGTACTGTGTCAAGGTCACTGGTGCTGTGTAAAGGTCACTGGTGCTGTATCAAGGTCATTTGTACTGTCTCAAGGTCACTGGTGCTGATTAGTCAAGGCCACTTGTGCTGTACCAAGGTCATTGTTTCTGTATCAATGCCACTGGTCTGCCAAAGTCACTGGTGATGTGAATGTCACTAGTGCTGAATCAAGGTCACTGTAGCTGAGTCAAGGTCACTGCTGATGAGTCAAGGTCACTGGTGTGGTGTTAATGCCACTGGTGATGTGTCAAGGTCACTGGTACTGTGTCAAGGTCACTAGTGCTGTGTTAAGGCAATATGTACTATGTCAAGGTCACTGCATGGTGCTGTGTCAAGGACACTGGTAATGAGTTAATGTAACTGGTGCTGTGTAAAGGTCACTATTGCTGTGTCAAGGTCATTGGTGCTGTGTCAAGGTCATTGGTGCTGTGTCAAGGTCATTGGTGCCGTATCAAGGTCACTGGTGCTGTCAAGGGCACTGGTGCTATATGAGTGGCATGATTCTTTATTCCTGTGACAGCTGTAGTTACCATTATCTGAGAGTAGAGTCATACTTGAGTGAATACAGTATCTGAGAGTGGAGTCATACTTGAGTGAATACGGTATCTGAGGGTAGAGTCATGCTGGAGTGAATACAGTATCTGAGAGTAGAGTCATACTTGAGTGAATACAGTATCTGAGAGTAGAGTCATACTGGAGTGAATACAGTATCTGAGGGTGGAGTCATACTTGAGTGAATACAGTATCTGAAGGTAGAGTCATACTTGAGTGCAGTATCTGAGGGTAGAGTCATACTTGAATGAATACAGTATCTGAGGGTGGAGTCATACTTGAGTGAATACAGTATCTGAAGGTAGAGTCATACTTGAGTGAATACAGTATCTGAGGGTAGAGTCATACTTGAGTGAATACATTATCTGAGGGTAGAGTCATACTGGAGTGAATACAGTATCTGAGGGTAGAGTCATACTGGAGTGAATACAGTATCTGAGGGTAGAGTCATACTTCAGTGAATACGATATTTGGTGATATTTAGTATTTTATTAATCCCCGCCAAGAAGTGGGAGGGGATTATAGGAATGGTCTCCGTCTGTGCGTCCGTCCGTGCATCCGTTAGTCCATCAGTAACAAAATCGTGTTCGTTCTTTAACTTTTTTTTAAATGCCTTGGCCTAATTGCATGAAACTCATACCAAATATGTAACTAATAAAGACGACGTGCAGAACCTTAATTCCAACCGTGCCGGTTCACTTTTGAATGCTTGGGCCGAATTGCATGAAACTAAAACCAAATGTGTAACTAATAAAGACGTTGTGCAGAACCCACATTCCAACCATGCCTGTTCAAGGTCAAGGTCACAATTCAAAGTCAAAGGTTTGAATGTTACATCCTTGTCCGTTCCATAACTTTTGAATGCCTGGGCCGAATTGCATGAAACTGAAACCAAATGTGTCACTAATAAAGACGACGTGCATAAGCAACAGTCCAACCATGCCTGTTTAAGGTCAAGGTCACAATTCAAGGTCAAAGGTTTGAATCTTACATTTGTGTCCGTTCCATAACTTTTCAATGGCTGGGCCGAATTGCATGAAACTCATACCAAATGTGTAACTAATAGAGACGACATGCAGAACCCACATTCCAACCATGCCAGTTCCAGGTCACAATTCAAGGTCGAAGGTTTGAATGTTAAATTTGTGTCCTATCCATAACTTTTTAATGCCTGGGCCCAAATGCATGAAACTGATACCAAATATGTAACTAATGATGACGACGTGCTGAACTCACATTCCAACCATGCTGGTTCAAGTCAAGGTCACAATTCAAGGTCAAAAGTTTAAATCTTACATTTTATGTCCGCTCTTTAACTTTTTAATGACTGGGCCGAATTGCATTGAACTCATACCAAATGTATAAATAATAAAGCCGACATGTAGAACCATCATTTCAACCATGCGGGGTCAAGATCACAGTTCAAGGTCAGAGGTTTCAATCTTACATTTCTTGTCCACTCCATAACTTTCTAACGCCTGAGCCGAATTGCATGAAAATGATGCCAAATGTGTTAATAATAAAGATGACATACAGAACCCACATTCCAACCATGCAGGTTCAAGGACAAGGTCACAGTTAAAAGGTCAAAGGTTTGAACCTTTCATTTCCCATCCGCTCTTTATTTTTTTAACGCCTGGGCCAAATTGCATAAACTCATAGCAAATGTATAACTTATTGGACAATTCCACTGTTCATTAATGCGGCGGGGGATTATAGCCTTGTATTCTATGTTTCAGGAGATGACAGTTGGAATATGTTAACTGCAGCTAAACTTCATGTAATTGATAGAAGTACATGTCAAGAACAGTTGGACGCTTTGGGAGGAACGTTAGCGTATGATGGTTTATGTGCAGACAATACTACACCATATCAGGCTGCTTGCTATGTAAGTATAGTGTCTCCAATACTACACCATACCAGGCTGCTTGCTATGTAAGTATAGTGTATGCAATGTAAGTATAGTGTCTCCAATACTACACCATACCAGGCTGCTTGCTATGTAAGTATAGTGTATGCAATGTAAGTATAGTGTCTCCAATACCACACCATACCAGGCTGCTTTCTATGTAAGTATAGTGTATGCAATGTAAGTATAGTGTCTCCAATACTACACCATATCAGGCTGCTTGCTATGTAAGTATAGTGTCTCCAATACTACACCATACCAGGCTGCTTGCTATGTAAGTATAGTGTATGCAATGTAAGTATAGTGTCTCCAATACCACACCATATCAGGCTGCTTGCTATGTAAGTATAGTGTCTCCAATACCACACCATACCAGGCAGCTTGCTATTAAGTATAGTGTATACAATACTACACCATATCAGGCTGCTTGCTATGTAAGTATAGTGTCTCCAATACCACACCATATCAGGCTGCTTGCTATGTAAGTATAGTGTCTCCAATACCACACCATATCAGGCTGCTTGCTATGTAAGTATATTGTCTCCAATACCACACCATACCAGGCTGCTTGCTATGTAAGTATAGTGTCTCCAATACCACACTATACCAGGCTGCTTGCTATTAAGTATAGTGTCTCCAATACCACACCATACCAGGCAGCTTGCTATTAAGTATAGTGTCTCCAATACCACACCATATCAGGCTGCTTGCTATGTAAGTATAGTGTCTCCAATACCACACCATATCAGGCTGCTTGCTATGTAAGTATAGTGTATACAATACTACACCATATCAGGCTGCTTGCTATGTAAGTATAGTGTCTCCAATACCACACCATACCAGGCTGCTTGCTATGTAAGTATAGTGTCTCCAATACCACACCATATCAGGCTGCTTGCTATGTAAGTATAGTGTCTCCAATACCACACCATATCAGGCTGCTTGCTATGTAAGTATAGTGCATAAATACTACACCATATTAGGCTGCTTGCTATGTAAGTATAGTGTCTCCAATACCACACCATATCAGGCTGCTTGCTATGTAAGTATAGTGTCTCCAATACCACACCATACCAGGCAGCTTGCTATTAAGTATAGTGTCTCCAATACCACACTATACCAGGCTGCTTGCTATGTAAGTATAGTATCTCAAATACCACACCATACCAGGCTGCTTGCTATTAAGTATAGTGTCTCCAAAACCACACTATACCAGGCAGCTTGCTATTAAGTATAGTGTCTCCAATACCACACTATACCAGGCTGCTTGCTATGTAAGTATAGTGTCTCCAATACCACACTATACCAGGCTGCTTGCTATGTAAGTATAGTATCTCCAATACCACACCATACCAGGCTGCTTGCTATTAAGTATAGTGTCTCCAATACCACACTATATCAGGCAGCTTGCTATTAAGTATAGTGTCTCCAATACCACACCATACCAGGCTGCTTGCTATTAAGTATAGTGTCTCCAATACCACACCATACCAGGCTGCTTGCTATTAAGTATAGTGTCTCCAATACCACACCATACCAGGCTGCTTGCTATGTAAGTATAGTATCTCCAATACCACACCATACCAGGCTGCTTGCTATGTAAGTATAGTGTCTCCAATACCACACTATACCAGGCTGCTTGCTATGTAAGTATAGTGTCTCCAATACCACACTATACCAGGCTGCTTGCTATTAAGTATAGTGTCTCCAATACCACACCATATCAGGCTGCTTGCTATGTAAGTATAGTGTATACAATACTACACCATATCAGGCTGCTTGCTATGTAAGTATAGTGTCTCCAATACCACACCATACCAGGCTGCTTGCTATTAAGTATAGTGTCTCCAATACCACACTATACCAGGCAGCTTGCTATTAAGTATAGTGTCTCCAATACCACACCATATACAATACCACACCATATCAGGCTGCTTGCTATGTAAGTATAGTGTCTCCATTACCACACCATACCAGGCTGCTTGCTATTAAGTATAGTGTCTCCAATACCACACCATATCAGGCTGCTTGCTATGTAAGTATAGTGTATACAATACTACACCATATCAGGCTGCTTGCTATGTAAGTATAGTGTCTCCAATACCACACCATACCAGGCTGCTTGCTATTAAGTATAGTGTCTCCAATACCACACTATACCAGGCAGCTTGCTATTAAGTATAGTGTCTCCAATACCACACCATACCAGGCTGCTTGCTATTAAGTATAGTGTCTCCAATACCACACCATACCAGGCAGCTTGCTATTAAGTATAGTGTCTCCAATACCACACTATACCAGGCTGCTTGCTATGTAAGTATAGTATCTCCAATACCACACCATACCAGGCTGCTTGCTATTAAGTATAGTGTCTCCAATACCACACCATACCAGGCAGCTTGCTATTAAGTATAGTGTCTCCAATACCACACTATACCAGGCTGCTTGCTATGTTAGTATAGTGTCTCCAATACTACACCATATCAGGCTGCTTGCTATGTAAGTATAGTGTCTCCAATACCACACCATATATGGCTGCTTGCTATGTAAGTATAGTATCTCCAATACCACACCATATTAGGCTGCTTGCTATGTAAGTATAGTATCTCCAATACCACACCATATATGGCTGCTTGCTATGTAAGTATAGTATCTCCAATACCACACCATATCAGGCTGCTTGCTATGTAAGTATAGTATCTCCAATACCACACTATACCAGGCTGCTTGCTATGTAAGTATAGTATCTCCAATACCACACCATATCAGGCTGCTTGCTATGTAAGTATAGTATCTCCCATAGGCAGCCTGCACGTACCCTACTACTTCACAAGTCATATCAACCTTCTCATTGTTTACCTATATAAGAAAGGTTACTTTCAATATTTCCGATTATAAAAGTGCCTGTCACATTTGTAGCCGTGTAGGTTTATTATTCGTTGAAATGGTATATTACGGGTATCAACGTGTAGCTACTATATTTTACTTTCAGGATATATCAACACTTTAGTCCTTAGATACACACCCGTTTACATACCGAACGTCAGAATCAAGAATACAATTCCTTAATTAGGTCGCTAACTAAGACGTTCAGCAAAACCCAGATTTTCACGCTTGTAAACGTGAATTTTGCCTTGAAACAGAATGTATGCTTCACAAACGGGCCTAGCTAGTCATCCTTTCAGTTAGTGTAACTAAATAATTTACCTCACATGCCAATTAAACATCACGATATTTCACTAGATCGATAATTAAAAAAAAATGTACGAACTTCGCCACCGTCAATTTCCAATTTTATTTAGTATTCCGATAACCTTTCGACCTCAACAGATTTCGAAGCGATCGTTTAATTGGCTAGAGTGTGTGTCACGTCATTCATAGTTGTTCAATCGTGTAAGCTCGGCCATTTCCGTTTGTGTCCGGTGTATATACTGAACTTCTTAATTGATGACCAAAAAAAATTCGCGATTTGACTTATATTGTGTTAAGGGTGTGTATTTAAGGACTAAACTGTTTATATATCTGGAAAGTAAAATATCTTGGCTACACGATGATACCTGTAAGATAGCATTTGAGTGAATAAATAAAAGAATACGACAAGTTATGTGACAGGCACTCCATTCTTCGTGATTCACCTTGTCATAACATAGTAAACAGTGGTAAAATCCGATTTGGCCGGGGTAGTATTTGGGTACGTGCTGACTGCCTATGGTATCTCCAATACCACACCATATCAGGCTGCTTGCTATGTAAGTATAGTATCTCCAATACCACACTATACCAGGCTGCTTGCTATGTAAGTATAGTATCTCCAATACCACACCATATCAGGCTGCTTGCTATGTAAGTATAGTATCTCCAATACCACACTATACCAGGCTGCTTGCTATGTAAGTATAGTGTCTCCAATACCACACCATACCAGGCTGCTTGCTTTGTAAGTATAGTGTCTCCAATACCACACCATATACAATACCATATCATATATTTTTAAGAATTTTATTAGAGGAATAATATTTCACTTAGAAATAAAATAATATCATTTTTTTCTTGGACAATTCTAACTGTTTTCATATTGAAATACAATGTACATAGACTCAATCTGTTTGTAAATTAAATTTGTAACCACTTATGTCCTTTTATCCTCCCATGAAGGTTTCAAGCCTAGTTGTGCATATTGTCAGGAATTTCAGGTTGGAGGATTTTTGCAGGAGTTACAGCCCCTTTATGGGATACATACATTTCTGTGTGAAAAACCCTTCATAGTTACTGTATTCTTATCATGTGACAATGATTTTGGTTTCAGGGAGACAGCGGTGGACCATTTGTTTGCAAGAAGGATCGAGGTATGTATAAATCGATTGTTCAGGTCAGTCATTTGTGTACTGTTTATTATAAACATTGCAATTTCTCTAACTAATATCTTATTAATACAGAGGTGGGGAAAGAAGAGACATGGTCTATTTTATCCCCCGCCTAAGTACATGTATAATTAATACAGAGGTGGGGGAAGAAGGGGCCTAGTCTACTTTATCCCCCACCTGACTATAATTAGTATGGAGATGGAGGAAGAAGAGGCCTGGTCTATTTTATCCCCCACTTGAGTATAATTAATACAGAGGTAGGGGGAGAAGAGACCTAGTCTATTTTATCCCCCACCTAAAGATAATTAATACAGAGGTGGGGGAAGAAAAGGCCTAGTCTACTTTATCCCCCACCTGACTATAATTAATACAGAGGTGGGGGAAGAAGAGGCCTAGTCTACTGTATCCCCCACCTGACTATAATTAATACATAGGTGGGGGAAGAAGAGGCCAAGTCTACTTTATCCCCCACCTGACTATAATTAATACAGAGGTGGGGGAAGAAGGGGCCTAGTCTACTTTATTCCCCACCTAACTATAATTAATACAGGGATGGGGGAAGAAGAGGCCTAGTCTACTTTATCCCCCACCTGACTATAATTAATACAGAGATGGGGGAAGAAGAGGCCTAGTCTACTTTATCCCCCACCTGACAATAATTAATACAGAGGTGGGGGAAGAAGATGCCTAGTCTACTTTATCCCCCACCTGACTATAATTAATACAGAGGTGGGGAAAGACGAGACCTGGTCTATTTTATCCCCCGCCTAAGTATAATTAATACAGAGGTGGGGGAAGAAGGGGCCTAGTCTACTTTATCCCCAACCTGACTATAAATAATACAGAAGTGGGGAAGAAGAGGCCTAGTCTACTTTATCCCCACCTGACTATAATTAGTATGGAGATGAAGGAAGAAGAGGCCTGGTCTATTTTATCCCCCACCTGAGTATAATTAATACAGAGGTAGGGGAGAAGAGACCTAGTCTATTTTATCCCCCACCTAAGGATAATTAATACAGAGGTGGGGGAAGAAGAGGCCTAGTCTACTTTATCCCCCACCTGACTATAATTAATACAGAGATGGGGGAAGAAGAGGCCTAGTCTACTTTATCCCCCACCTGACTATAATTAATACATAGGTGGGGGAAGAAGAGGCCTAGTCTGCTTTATCCCCCACCTGACTATAATTAATACAGAGGTGGGGGAAGAAGAGGCCTAGTCTACTTTATCCCCCACCTAACTATTTTTAATACATTCATGGGGGAAGAAGAGGCCTAGTCTTCTTTATCCCCCACCTGACTATAATTAATACAGAGGTAGGGGGAGAAGAGGCCTAGTCTACTTTATCCCCCACCTGACTATAATTAATACAGAGGTGGGGGAAGAAGAGGCCTAGTCTACTTTATCCCCCACCTAACTATTTTTAATACATTCATGGGGGAAGAAGAGGCCTAGTCTTCTTTATCCCCCACCTGGCTATAATTAATACAGAGGTGGGGGAAGAAGAGGCCTAGTCTACTTTATCCACCACCTGACTATAATTAATACAGAGGTAGGGGGAGAAGAGGCCTAGTCTACTTTATCCCCCACCTGACTATAATTAATACAGAGGTAGGGGGAGAAGAGGCCTAGTCTACTGTATCCCCCACCTGACTATAATTAATACAGAGGTGGGGGAAGAAGAGGCCTAGTCTACTTTATCCCCCACCTAACTATTTTTAATACATTCATGGGGGAAGAAGAGGCCTAGTCTTCTTTATCCCCCACCTGACTATAATTAATACAGAGGTAGGGGGAGAAGAGGCCTAGTCTACTGTATCCCCCACCTGACTATAATTAATACATATGTGGGGGAAGAAGAGGCCTAGTCTACTTTATCCCCCACCTGACTATAATTAATACAGAGGTGGGGGAAGAAGAGGCCTAGTCTACTTTATCCACCACCTGACTATAATTAATACAGAGGTGGGGGAAGAAGGGGCCTAGTCTACTTTATCCACCACCTGACTATAATTAATACAGAGGTGGGGGAAGAAGAGGCCTAGTCTACTTTATCCCCCCACTTGACTATAATTAATACAGAGGTGGGGGAAGAAGAGGCCTAGTCTGCTTTATCCCCCACCTAACTATTCTTAATACATAGATTCCACCATCCCCATAATAATTATACTCAGGTCGGGGATAAAATAGACCAGTCTACTTCTGCCCCATCTTCATATTTATTACACGCAGATGGGAGATAAAAAAAAGACCAAATTACGGCAATAATGAAGAAAATTTATTGATTAAATCAATTCATTTTTTTTCACTTTATATCACTTCAAAAACAAAAACACAGGCCATATTTACCATTATTTCATGTTTCTCACCAACATTTATTAATTCACAAATATTATTTTTAGCACATTACAAAAAAACTTATTTTTATTGGTGGGGGGAGAAAAGGCCTGGGGTGGGGGAAGAAGAGGCCTAGGGGGGGATAAACCGGGCCGGCCCAGTTTATCCCCCGGGGGATAAAATAGGCCGGCCCGTTTTATCCCCGGGGGATAAACTGGGTGGGGGATAAAATTGACCGTTACACCGGGTTTTGACCGGAGGGGACTATAGGTTTGCCCTCCGTCCGTCAGTCCATCAGTCAGTCCGTTAGTCAGTCAGTCTGTCTGTCAAAAAATCTTGATCCTGACATAACTCCAACAGTTTCCAAGCTAGGTTTATGAAACTTGGTATGTGGATAGGGGGCAACCAGGGGATTATGCACGTCTAAAAATATTTGGATTCTGACAAAAATTGTGGTTGCTATGGCAACAGAAAGAGTGAAAATATGCCCAAATCTGGATCCTGCCATAACTCAAACAGTTTCCAAGCTAGGTTTATGAAACTTGATATGTGGATAGGGGGCAATAAGGGGATTATGCACATCTAACATATTTGGGCTCAAACCGGTAGGGGACTTCTGTATTGCTTGAAATTATTAATTACTTGTTTCTATAGATATTATATGTATTAGTATGAGGCTTAGTTAATGATGTGTTGGTTTTCACTGACTTTCTCCATTTTAGATGCATAAAACAATAAAAATAAAATATTATGATATTGCAATGTTTGTATACTAGTGACAGACTTGAATAAAGGGGTTGTACTTTCTGTTTAAAGTTTAGGATAACCCTGTCTTAGGTGATCTGATATGATACACTTGAATAATTGTGAGTTATAACTAGGCTTAACTACGTGCATATGTCTTCCAAGATATTCCCTGTATCATCTGAATGCTTGATATAAAGCCTAGGTCCCACTGAGCATTTTTTGCCTCGGCGATGTACCGGGTACTCCCAATGGAAATTAATGAGTTATAAGGCCATCGGGAACATGTCCATCGTGGTCTAGGGAAAGCTTCGGGGAAGTCATGAGACTGTGATATAGGAAGGCCTTAATTGTGATGAATCGAGTGGTATCGGAAGATATCGGGAAAACATCGCCGATGAGGATTTCCTCAGTGGGACATTTTAGGCTTTAGTTAGAGAACATTTTGATTGGTTGCACTAACACATGATATATCATACAGCTTTAAGTACATGCATGCAGAACACCTGGGCAATTTATGAGTGGTGTAAAAATATGTACATCTAGTAAAATAGCATAGTCACAATCTATCCCTTGCCGTAGTTTATCGTCCGTTGCATTATATGTCTTAATATGGATGGCCATATACATTTGTTAAAGTGGAACAATAAGCTATATTAGGAAATCATTAAAAATGTTATTACTGTACTTACTTATTATTGTAATAATCATGGAATCTACTTTTCGTAATTTGTATAGAAAAATGTGATGATTCATAAAATGCCCCCTTTGATGGTTAACGTTAATGTTTTTCTTGTATTTGATTCCAGGTTGGGAACTGTTTGGTTTAGCAAGCTATGGAACTTCTGGATGTAGGGGTGGTGCACCCACAGTGTTTGCCTCAGTTAGTAAACATCAGGAATGGATTGAAAGAGTCACTGGTATGATTACCTCCCTTATTTATTTTCCATCAATGGATTATAGAGATTTATCAGTGAAAATAACAGTGAAAGTTATCTTCACTATTTAAGAAGCTGGTTCCATTACCATACAGAAAAAGAAACATAACGTCAACAGCGCCGGGCTTCGAATTAGGCATAACATCAATATGGCGCCATGATTGTCATGTTATGACGTTTATTATACCCCCGCACAACGAGTTGTAAGGGGGGTATACTGGATTCAGCTCGTCTGTCTGTCCGTCAGTCAGTCAGTTTGTCCATAGACACATTCTTGTGGACGCTACTCCACCTACAGTTTTGGCAGGATTTTGCTCAAACTTTTACAGATGAACAACCTCAACATAATAAATTATAGATGTGCATGAAGAAAGGAATTTGTGCTGCGATGAATTTTGGCAGAATTATGGCCCTTTGCCGGCGGGGGTATATTAGTCTGCCGAATGGTGACAGCTCTAGTAATTTCATTGTCATTGTCCACAATACTTTATTCATAATTGCCCCGCCCCTTCTAACATGTTATCATGGGACCTTGATTGCTACTGGAATATGGTTCTAGTTGTATTTTCTTCATTTCAGGATTGAAATTTTTTGAAAAAGAGGAGGAGGATCCGCAATAAATGGAATTCTGACTTTATATTAGAACACACTGTGCAACAGTCTGTGTTAAGTCAGATACTTATTGATTGTATATAGACATTGTATATATTCATATATATATACATGTAAATAATACTCCGTGTGAGAGATAATTAAAATATTCAAATTGGATACTATCCCCTTTTAAAAAAACAAACTTTATTGTTATGTGTGCACAGTTAACTGTGAGATAATACGATTACTGTAATATCTATAAGAGGTTTTAAACAGAGTAATGTGGAACTATTGGTGTATTTTGCGAGTTTATAAAATTTGTTAATGATTTTTGTGTCATCTAGTGTTGATTTTAGCCTACAAAGAACTCCACTGAGTAGATTAAAAATCACTAATCTTGTCTGCACACCAAATGACTGAAATTCAGAATTTGCTATCTTTTTCACCCAAGGAACTGGAGTCTATAATTATAATACTATATAGATGGTATGTTGTGGTGTGGTATTTTAGCAACATGGAAATGCTTGTGTCACACCAAGAACGAGGCTGCTTCAGTTGAATGTCTTTACATACTGACTAATAAAAATTACTAATTTCTGCATTATGCAAAATGTAATTTCCATAAAATAACGAAATTTGCTGAAATTTTTATCCCTGTTTGATGTTACTCTATTTGTACATAAAATGTATATATTTTTCTATTACACAAAATGCTGTGTTTCATATCTAGCTCAACAGAGATAACTCTAGCCTTATCAAATAAATAAACATGGATAATATAAACACTACACGGTGGACGCTTGTTATCAGTGTAAATTGAAAGAGTAATTTTGCATTAAAAGTGATAATGCACAAGATTGAAGAAAATGCTGTGAATTTTTTTTGTAAACAAAGGCTAGTGTTATTATCAGTTGACTATACTTGCATACTTGTGAACTTTTTCAACATGATCCTAATACAAACCATCTAGGAAGCATACATCTCACAGGGGCATAGCCATAGTGGTATCCAGATCACCAAAACGTCTCTGGTGTGTGATGAGTGTTTTGTTCAGTTTTGACATTATTTAACTGATGAAAATCAGGGAATTGTATTGTATGTGTATGCTATATATCTTATGTCAAGTCTAAATGGAAAAAAATATCCGAAAGTTAAAAGGGTATATGGTTGAAAAGTTCACAAGTTTATTATGATAATGAAAAGAGGTGAAATGATTTGTTAAAAAAATATATTTTATTTTTTATAAAAATTTTCATTAACTTTAAGTTTTTTTTTAAAGTTTGTGCTTATATACATGTAGCTTTTATATTTTATTGTTGTTTATTTAACTACAGTACTTACACAAATTGTCTATAACCTCATGATGTTTACTCTTGGTCTAAATAGGACAACATGGCATGTTGAGATTATTTGTTTATCAGATGGTTTTGTTGAATTTTCTAGATTCTATGCACATTTTGTTTTACGTTGACTGTTTTACTTAATACTCAAATATAATTTTATCATTTTGTTAATTTTAACATTGTGGTCACATGACTTTGGTCACATGACTTGTCAGGTGATCATATTTTCTATTTTTGTATACTTGTAGTGTCATAAGCTAAAGGGACATGTATTAATGCATGTAATTTTCATATGCAAATTTAGGTTTCAGAATTTGCTGTTAAAGATCACGTTTGACCTACTTAATAAAATGAAATGCTTGTAAATAGTCCATACTAATAATAAATTAACCCATTACCGATGCTCAAAATGCAGTATATACTGTTGACCAAACTGATTGCTTTTTGTATTTCTGTAACACAAAAGGGACCAGGTCCTGGTTTTCGCCCAGCGCCTTAAATCCTAGTAGAGATGTTTATAGTTTTGGTCAGTATTTTGGTATTCGAGTGATGAGGGCAATGCTGGGATTTGTGCTTAAGGGGGTTCACAAGAATAACTTGAAGGCTTTAGTAGAGAAAACTGAATTGTTATTCATAATATAAAGACTGATTACTTTTTAAATATATATATACTTGTTGTACTGAGTCTAAATTTAATGAGATAGGCAGAGATAAAAAACTCTGCCACAAAACTCAAACATTCCTTACCTTGTTATAATATTATATTGGTGCAGAACCATTAACCATTAATTGTATGTAATATTTTAATACCACTGGAAATAGTTTGGTAAGCTTTGCTATTACCGTGAACATATCATACTAAAAAGCATTTAAAAACCCATATTTAATAGCAAATGAAGTCAAATGAAGCACTTTTCATATATGTTATATTTCCCAATATACACAAGCCATATAACTCGGAATAATTGGTCTGATTGTTTGAAACATTTTCATTTTTTTTTTGAAAAGTGAGATTTTACAATTATCTAGAGTTCAGCATCTTTTAACATTACTTTGTATATAATTTCTAAGCAACTTGTGAAAGCTCATATTTTGTTTCTTATTGTATGTATGCATGTTTGTTTAACATTCTAATATACACTTCTATTTGTTAAATACTCAAGAGATTTTATACGCACAATAAAATATATATTTACACCACTGTGCATGTTATTTAGTGATTTGTTGACCATTATGGCAACGTAAATTCCGCCACAAAAAACCTGTTACCCAAGTTACTGATGTGTTCACTCTATTGTCCTTGCCCGGTCCCTCGTGTTCCTGATGTGGTCACTCGATTGTGCTTATCCTTCAACCTCATGTTCCTGATATGATCACTCTATTGTCCTTGCCCTGTGACACCATGTTCCTGATGTGTTCACTCTATTGTCCTTGCCCTGCAATCCCATGTTCCTGATGTGTTCACTCTATTATCCTTGACCCGTAATACCATGTTCCTGATGTGTTCCCTCTATTGTCCTTGACCAGTAATACCATGTTCCTGATGTGTTCACTCTATTGTCCTTGCCTGGTCCCCCATGTTCCTGATATGTTCAATCTATGGTCATTACCTGGTCCCCCATGTTCCTGATGTGTTCTCTCTATTGTCCTTGCCCTGTACCACCATGTTCCTGATATGTTCACTCTATTGTCCTTGCCAGGTCCCCCATGTTCCTGATATGTTCACTCTATTGTCATTGCCTGGTCCACCATGTTCCTGATGTAGTCACTCTTTTGTCCTTGCCCTGTCCCCATGTACCTGATATGTTCACTCTATTGTCATTGCCCTGTCCCCCATGTTCCTGATATGTTCACTCTATTGTCCTTGCCCTGTACCACCATGTTCCTGATATGTTCACTCTATTGTCCTTGCCCTGTACCACCATGTTCCTGATATGTTCACTCTATTGTCCTTGCCCTGTACCACCATGTTCCTTATGTGTTCACTCTATTGTCCTTGCCCTGTACCACCATGTTCCTGATGTGTTCACTCTATTGTCCTTGCCCTGTACCGCCATGTTCCTGATATGATCACTCTATTGTCCTTGCCCTGTACCACCATGTTCCTGATGTAGTCACTCTATTGTCCTTGCCCAGTCTCCCATGTTCCTGATATGTTCACTCTATTGTCCTTGCCCTGTACCACCATGTTCCTGATGTAGTCACTCTATTGTCCTTGCCCTGTAACACCATGTTCCTGATGTGTTCACTCTATTGTCCTTGCCCAGTCCCCCATGTTCCTGATATGATCACTCTATTGTCCTTGCCCTGTAACACCATGTTCCTAAAGTGTTACCTCTAATGTCCTTGCCCTGTGACACCATGTCCCTGATGTGTTCACTCTATTGTCCTTGCCCTGCAACACCATGTTCCTAAAGTGTTACCTCTAATGTCCTTGACCCGTAATACCATGTTCCTGATGTGGTCATTCTATTGTCCTTGCCCAGTCCCCCATGTTCCTGATATGTTCACTCTATTGTCCTTGCCCTGTACCGCCATGTTCCTGATGTGTTCACTCTATTGTCCTTACCCTGTACCACCATGTTTCTGATGTTTTCACTCTATTGTCCTTGTCCTGTGACACCATGTTCCTGATGTGTTCACTCTATTGTCCTTGCCCTGCAACACCATGTTCCTGATGAGTTCACTCTATTGTCCTTGCCCTGCAACACCATGTTCCTGATGTGTTCACTCTATTGTCCTTGCCCTGTAACACCATGTTCCTGATGTGTTCACTCTATTGTCCTTGCCCTGCAACACCATGTTCCTAAAGTTTTACCTCTAATGTCCTTGACCCGTAATACCATGTTCCTGATGTGGTCACTCTATTGTCCTTGCCCTGTACCGCCATGTTCCTGATGTGTTCACTCTATTGTCCTTGCCCTGTGACACCATGTTCCTGATGTGTTCACTCTATTGTCCTTGCCCTGTGACACCATGTTCCTGATGTGGTCACTCTATTGTCCTTGCCCTGCAACACCATGTTCCTTAAGTGTTACCTCTAATGTCCTTGACCCGTAATACCATGTTCCTGATGTGGTCACTATATTGTCCTTGCCCTGTGACACCATGTTCCTAATGTGGTAACTCTATTGTCCTTGCCCTGTAACGCCATGTTCCTGATGTGGTCACTCTATTGTCCTTGCCCTGTACTGCCATAATCCTGATATGGTCACTCTATTGTGCTTGTCCTGTAAAACCATGTTCCTAAAGTGTTACCTTTAATGTCCTTGCCCTGTGACACCATGTTCCTGATGTGTTCACTCTATTGTCCTTGCCCTGCAACACCATGTTCCTAAAGTGTTACCTCTAATGTCCTTGACCCGTAATACCATGTTCCTGATGTGGTCACTATATTGTCCTTGCCCTGTGACACCATGTTCCTAATGTGGTAACTCTATTGTCCTTGCCCTGTAACGCCATGTTCCTGATGTGGTCACTCTATTGTCCTTGCCCTGTACTGCCATAATCCTGATATGGTCACTCTTTTGTGCTTGTCCTGTAAAACCATGTTCCTAAAGTGTTACCTTTAATGTCCTTGCCCTGTGACACCATGTTCCTGATATGATCACTCTATTGTCCTTGCCCTGTACCACCATGTTCCTGATATGATCACTCTATTGTCCATGCCCTGTACCACCATGTTCCTGATATGATCACTCTATTGTCTTTGCCCTGTACCACCATGTTCCTGATATGATCACTCTATTGTCCTTGCCCTGTACCACCATGTTCCTGCTTTGATCACTCTATTGTCCTTGCCCTGTACCACCATGTTCCTGATATGATCACTCTATTGTCCTTGCCCTGTAACACCATGTTCCTGATATGATCACTCTATTGTCCTTGCCCTGTAACACCATGTTCCTGATGTGGTCACTCTATTGTCCTTGCCTGGTCCCCCATGTTCCTGATATGATCACTCTATTGTCCTTGCCCGGTCCCCCATATTCCTGAAATGATCACTCTATTGTCCTATCTGTACCCCAATGTTCCTGATGTAGTCACTATTGTCCTGGCCCTGTACCACAATGTTCCTGATGTAGTCACTCTATTGTCCTTGCCCTGTACCACAATGTTTCTGATGTAGTCACTCTATTGTCCTTGCCCTGCACCACAATGTTCCTGATGTAGTCACTCTATTTTCCTTGCCCTGCACCACAATGTTTCTGATGTAGTCACTCTATTGTCCTTGCCCTGCACCACAATGTTCCTGATGTAGTCACTCTATTGTCCTTGCCCTGCACCACAATGTTTCTGATGTAGTCACTCTATTGTCCTTGCCCTGTAACACCATGTTCCTGGTGTGGTCACTCTTTTGTCCTTGCCCTGTACCACCATGTTCCTGGTGTGATCACTCTATTGTCCTTGTTCTGCACCACAATGTACCTGATGTGATCACTCTATTGTCCTTGCCCTGTAACACCATGTTCCCGATGTGGTCACTCTATTGTCCTTGCCCTGTAACCTCATGCTCCCGATGTGGTCACTCTATTGTCCTTGCCCTGTAACACTATGTTCCTGATGTGTTCACTCTATTGTCCTTGCCCTGTAACACCATGTTCCTGATGTGGTCACTCTATTGTCCTTACCCTGTACCACCATGTTCCTGGTGTGGTAACTCTATTGTCCTTGCCCTGTAACACCTTGTTCCTGATGTGGTCACTCTATTGTCCCTGCCCTGTACCACCATGTTCCTGATGTGTTCACTATATTGTCCTTACCCTGTAACACCATGTTCCTGGTGTGGTCACTCTATTGTCCTTGCCCTGTAACACCATGTTCCTGATGTGGTCACTCTATTGTCCTTGCCCTGTAACACCATGTTCCCGATGTGGTCACTCTATTGTCCTTGCCCTGTAACCTCATGTTCCTGATGTGTTCAATCTATTGTCCTTGCCCTGTAACACCATGCTCCCGATGTGGTCACTCTATTGTCCTTGCCCTGTAACCTCATGTTCCTGATGTGTTCAATCTATTGTCCTTGCCCTGTAACACCATGTTCCCGATGTGGTCATTCTATTGTCCTTGCCCTGTTACACCATGTCCCTGATGTGGTCACTCTATTGGCATTGCCCTGTTACACCATGTTCCTGATGTGGTCACTCTATTGTCATTGCCCTGTAACCTCATGTTCCTGATGTGTTCAATCTATTGTCCTTGCCCTGTAACACCATGCTCCCGATGTGGTCACTCTATTGTCCTTGCCCTGTTACACCATGTTCCTGGTGTGTTCGATCTATTGTCCTGCACCGGCAACCCGATGGTCATATACAATCACTTCATTGATTTGCACTGCAGTCACATATTTCTTATACTAGACTTAGTATAGGCGCTCTCTTGACCAGTACCGGCAATCCTATGCACTGGTATCCACGCATGAATTTTATTTTAGAATATTTTTCATTTGCCATGTTTGTTTTTTAGGATTTGTGGTAAATGTAAGACGATATATTATTCAAAGAAGAATTATATACATGGGTTGGTCGCCATTCATTCAATAGCGTTTTACAGTGTTCAGTTCTAAATACAAGTGTATGTGTATGTTGTTGATATAGATACCAGTACGGTCGGGTTTTGTTCGTTGCATTGTTTTAATTAAGCATCATCTGGCGAACAAATTCTGAAAACAAGCGATGTATGACATCGGTAAATGAAAGCACTGGCGTATGATGATTGGAATTACATGTATTTCCACGCATTGTGCTCGCCAACAATAGGACGTGGTTTGAATTAGTAAAACGTGGAGATGTAAATGAACACTGGTTATAAAAATTAATGTTCTGATATTTAAGTTAAGCAATGGTCTTCAATACTATAGAATCATTAATATTCGTGGGGGATTTAATTTCGTGGCCCACATGGGAGATTGGGAAACCAAATGTGTAACCTCGTTTAATAAAATCTTTACTTACTTATTTGTTTACTTACTTACCTCAATCCACAATAAATATAGATCTACCTACAATAATAATCAAGTTTTCGGTGGCTTTCATACTTGCTTTGAAATTAGGTCAGGTATAAGACTGATTTACCTGTCAAATTTTGTTTGATTTTTGAATGATTTTTTGTGCTTATTTTGACCAGAACAGTTTTCATGAAATCCGAAATCCTTGAAATTAGTTCCCCACGAAATGGTCTTTTTCACAAAAACAACGAAAGTTTGTCACTGGAAATTAAATAATTTTACAGTAGATTTCACGAAAGAACTGGAACATCTTGCAGGTCATGTTTCCTGTACGTTTTTATGGAGCTTTTGTTTATTCAAAAATATGCCATGAACAGAGTGCAGGTGACGTTTTCTCAAAACTTTTTTTCTAAAGACTCGTCTTCACTTGACATTTTGTTTTCGCAGTGAAAAAAAAACATACAGAAAATATCTATAATAGATAATGTGTAAAAGGTAAAACATGTCTAAGAATCTTTGTGAATACGGAACGGGTACATTGGTTTCGTCTGTTGTATTCTACTTATCATTTCACTGGCTTAGAATAATAAGGCTGTAATTCCGTGCAAAAATGCTTTTTTAACAAAATAAGAAAAAATGTCTGAAAAGTAGTGTTTTCTTTGCGAATAACAGCCTTGGTCAACATGACGTTTTCGAATATCGTGCCAATAGGTTCATAAGACCGATTCCAAATAGGTTTGTGTCTTATAAGCTCGTAAGATCACTTGATCTTTCCTCTCGTATTAACAAAAACCTTGGAGAGTAATTAATATAAGTTTTCAAAAACTTGTTTCCCGATCCATTACTTGTTACATGTTTGTATTATTGTATATAATTATGTACGAATATTGAAATAAATACAGTTTAAACCAAGTAACCCTGGCGACATTTTCTACAAATTAAAGACAGCGTATATACAATAACGTAAATAATTTTCAAAATAGGAATATTTTATTGTACACCGTAACGATGAATACTCGCTGCAGCAGAAAGCAACCATATGTGGTTATATGAAGACTGTCAACATTGCCTCTATAACCCTTTGGTCACCGTTGGATTAACGTTTGGCTTAATTCACCTGCACCATCGGCGTATTGAATCAGCAGATGATTAACAACTATCTGAGTCTATTGTATCTCATGTCTCATAAAGGAGACAACTCATCAGTCTACTCTTTTATCCTAAAATTATTTCCCTTTGCACCCTCAAACATATGTACATAATCAAGCCCAAAATAAAATCTAGCTAAAATTGAAAATAAAGTTATGATAATTGATTGACAAAATATATTATCTAGTCGGGTAGCCAGACTAGCCGGAGTCCAACATATTCATTTCTCGGTATATTAATAGATCAATACGTTATTACAACTTCAGTTTTGGTGTAAGTGTCGATCTAAACACCATAATGTATACCCAGCTTTAGTTATTTTCTTTTATTTATCCTCGCCCCCGGAAATCCATATGGGCGAGGCCCCAAGAAGAGGTTAGTCACTTTAGTACTTGGGGGATAGTACATGATACAGTACCTCGCTTCACGTCTCGTCCGAGAGACTGTTAGTAGTTTTAGTTATGTTGGGTAGAAAACACTGAAAAGCAATTCTATTTTGACCGTCTTGAGGAGGGATCCAACCCACAACCTTTGGATCATTAGTCAGTAGCTATTACCACTTGTCCACCCCCAGCTTTAGGAAAAAACATTCGCATGTCATTGATTATGTTGACTATCTTACTCCGTATGGAGTTGTTTCCCTTACACCATCACTCACTAGTATTTCTGTAGATTGATTTATTGTTCAGTTCGTATGTTAAGTATCAGTGTGGACATACCAAATGGTATGTTACGTTATGTTTGGCTAAGAACGCAAGTAAAAATGTGTCAACAAAAAGTTACCAACAACTGTAGGTATATTTCTTTCACCGATTGTAACGAGACTTGAGTACTCTACATGCAACTAAATAGTTTTGTGAAATATGTCATAGATTTTGCCGGAAACTTTTGAATATCAGTTCAGACGGTTTCGGGCAAAAACTGTGACCTATTGCACAAACATATTAATATGTATCCGATAAACCGGCGAGTTTCCCCGAGACGGCGGGGAACTTGTTCCCGATGCCTCCCGAAGTTCTTAATTACCATCGGGAGTGCATTAATGATGTCGGATGTTAAAACAATATCTCACGACTATCTGAATTTTCTGCTAGATCATTAGGAACCTGCTCCAGTCGCCTCCCGAAGCTTATTATACCCCGCACAACGAGTTGTAAAGGGGGTATACTGGATTCACCTCGTCCGTCCGTCCGTCCGTCCGTCCGTCCGTCCGTCCGTCCGTCCGTCCGTCCGTCAGTCAGTCAGTCAGTCAGTCAGTCAGTCAGTCAGTCAGTCAGTCAGTCAGTCAGTCAGTCAGTCAGTCAGTCAGTCAGTCAGTCAGTCAGTCAGTCAGTCAGTCAGTCAGTCAGTCAGTCAGTCAGTCAGTCAGTCAGTCAGTCAGTCAGTCAGTCAGTCAGTCAGTCAGTCAGTCAGTCAGTCAGTCAGTCAGTCAGTCTGTCTGTCTGTCTGTCCGTAGACGCATTCTTGTGGACGCAACTCCTTCTACAGTTTTGGCAGGATTTCGCTCAAACTTTTACAGATGAACAACCTCAACATATTGATGTGCACGAAGAAAGGAATTTGCGCTGCCATAAATTTTGGCAGAATTATGGCCCTTTTGCCGGGTGGGGGTATATGGTGGACTTTACTAGTGCATTCAAGTTAAAACGACCCTGTATAATTTAGCAAGAGCTATTAAACTATTTGTCCTTGCATTGTAACCAGTTACATGATCGTCATAGACGTACCGACCATGCATGGAAGTTAATTGCAAATCATGTAACTAAATGAGTAATGTGTGTATGTTTTATTGAAGCGGGGCCGGATAATGGTCACGGTATGTGTTCTTGATTCTTAAAAGCATGGCGGATAAATTGATCACCAATTAATACAATTTATCGAGAGTCTGTGATAATTACCATTGAGATTCCCTTGTAAACCCATTATGTTATCATGTTCGCCCCGCCCATTTTCATGAATCTCGTATATATCCGCCCTCAGGTGTACAATATTATAACAGGTGATTCCCCAAAATGACCAACCACTCAATGCATGAATGTTATAATTAGAGTATAGCCAACCATTTATTCTGTTTCTGAGTATGACAGTTGTTGCTATTTATATGTTCAGCATGTCGTTCTATACAAAAAAAGCTAATTTGCTAATTGAATACGTTTAAAGTCTATCAGGTAACGTAAGATTTTAATCATTTTCTCTGTCGTTGCGATGACTCTATGATGCATTAGCTTATTGCATTTGTAATTGTAATCCTCGAACATAAATAATTAAAACGCGAAGTTACCCGGATGGAGCCAAGCTCGTTATGGAACCCTGAAAATTGATAATCCTTAGCATCCCATAATAGTATTTGTTGGTGATTAACGTGTGATTGTATAAAGTTACGCAGCAATCGCTTCTCTTGGTTTTAATTTTTAATAGCGTGAACTATTCAGAATTTGGTACGCTGGTTGTGGTAGATCTATTTCTTGTAATATTATGATATTCGAATTAAGAATAGTCTAGACAGGGCTAAACATTTTAATAAAAAAACTAAAAAAAACATTATTGATTTTTGGCATAATTATGTTTAAATTATTTGGTAGACAGCAACAATAATCACTACGGAAACATATATAAGGCTAATCTTCAAATTGTAGGAAATACAAAATGTATGCGCAACACACATTTTTATCTTTAAAATATTTAAGTTTTCCACTAAGATGCTTTGGATTCATTAGCCCTGATAGAATATCCTAGTTGAGCGCAAGATGGTCAACACGGAAGATCTTGATCCGATGGTGGGGTCGAACTGGGTTTTTCTACCATGTCTTCACATGTAGAGAAGTTGTCCGTTGCTTAAAAAGTTAAGCTACCAGTTTTCGAGGGCCGCTTTCAGCAGTTCAGCCACCTTCTGACATTTAACTTCCCTTGAACATTAGGGTTCTTAAGGAGAACTGCGTTTGTGTCTCCTTGAGAATACATAAATTTCTCTCCTGGTTTGTGTGCCCCACCTCTAGGCCACCGCTCGCCACATTGCTTGTTAGTCCAAGATAGTACTGGTTGAAAATTAGATCCACTGACCGACATATATGATTGAAGCACGGTGGAAATAAAGAATAGCTTTCAAGATCTTGAAAATAAAAAATACAAGCTACGCTATTTACTTTTCTGTAAATATCGTTTCCAAGCGTGCTGTGACATAATTGTTTTTGATTGATTGGACGAAACTTGAAACAAAAACAAAAATGATAACGAACTTCTCTTACTTATGAAGTTCGAGTTAGAAATTGCTAACGAAATCGGAAGCGGTCATTAGACGTGTGTTCTCGTTTATGTTTGCATTATAATACATTTCTAGTTCAATAAAGTTTCATGTTTCTATTGCGTGTACAAAAGCACCTGTCATTGTGATGTCATACTCGATAATATTTTAATTAAGAAGTTTAATTATTGTTGGGGTCGCGAAATCTAATGACATTTCATGATTATCATACAAAATCATGACGAACTGTAGTCTCGTCACTTCACACGTTCTCACGTTTACGTGGTAACACATTCAACAACGAATTAAAGTCATTTGTATGCTATCCTATGTTATCTTGTAATTGGAACAATTTATAATGAAATACTTAACGATAAAATCGTTACACAAACAACAACTAATGAACTACAATTTCAATTATGACTTTTATCATGTTAATGGTAAATATTCCATTAAGAAAGACGAGTCTATAATCATGCAGTTCTGCATATATCACTTAAGTCCATCTGTAACCCGATCACTTGATTAATTCCGCTTTATTCCGCTCTACAAGAGTTCCACGCAATAGAGGACGTTGATTCGCCCAGGATTGGGGACAGATTGGACAAAGGCCGCGTATGAAATTGTTGATTTTAGCTTATCTGCTCACAGGTTAAGTTATATAATATTGTGAACGTAAAGATGTATTCATCGTCCGTCATGGTCCTCGGCCAGTCGTCCTTTTCATACATGTCGTCAAATCGTTGTCTGCTTCATTTTAGACCATCTCCTAAGGTCGTTTATATACGGTTCAGTTTGTACGAGGTGATTATGTGGACAAGTGGCCTCGTGGTATGGGCTACTGACTGCTGATCTGAAGGTTGTGGGTTCGATCCCTACTCCAGACGGTCAAAATAGAAATGCTATTCAGTGTTTCCCACCTAACATAACTAAACTTACTAACAGTCTTTCGGACGAGACGAGGTCCCGTGTATGATGCTTTACATCGGCACGTAAAAGAACCAAGGATGCTTCTGGAACTGGAGCATCTTCTGTATCATGCACTATCCCCCAAACACTAAAGTGACTAACCTCTTCTTGGGTCCTCGCCCATATGGATTATCCGGCGAGGAAAAATAAAAGCCAATAAACACGTGGTGATTAACTGCACTGTCTAGTGTCTACTAATTGCTGGCATCTCAGGCTGATCTCAAGGATGTGGCTGTGGGTCCAACTTTCTGTCGTGCGTCCTCCAGATTGGGGCAGATTGCAGATTTTTGACCTCAAGGAAACCTGGCCACTTACGTTTAATCCACTTAACATTGGACTAGCCCACTACTTTATGTTAACGTAATACAATACAACTTCTCAAGAGCGACCCTCTATAGAGCGGCAACCTCTCTACAACACCTTTAAAAATTCCCTATGTGATATTTACTGGATAAATGTAACATCTGTAGAACAACAACCTCTACTCAGCGGCCATTAGTTGCAGGTCCAGCAGGTGTCTCTCTGCAGAGGTTGTACTGTAAATCAACGTGACCAAATAATCGTATTTAACAACTTTAGTTTGAGTTAATCTGTAACTCAATTAGCAAATTTAACTTCAACTGAAGACATTTTACTTGAGTTAATTTCATAATTTCAATAATTGTGTTTACGATAGATATCTATCAAATAATCCAATTAATAGATGAATACAGGCATCAGTATAATCATAGTCAAATTATAACCAAACATGCGTTCCTATATATCATTTTGTTCGCTGTGACACCGGAATCGCAAGACATTGACTTTGTTGCGTTTTTGCTACGCTCGCTCCGCCCTTTTTAATCATTAAAATTTAATTAATATGTTCTAACTATATCATGTACAAGAACATGACGTCATAATAATAAAAAAAATCAATGCTTGCATTGCCACATGCTCTTATATTTAAGTGTGATCAAGCCAAGGTAAACGACTTATTAATGTTCAAAGGTTGAGTATTTGTAACACCTCGTTCAATACATTATTTATTTATTACGGTATATGTTATCTTTAATTACCAAAGTAACAGTATTTACCGGAGATATGGCACGGAACAGCTTGGTGAAGAGTGTCGCATGCATATATTCATAATGTATAATGTCCTTAACATGTTAACTTACTTATTGCAAAAGTGAACTACCAATAAGAATATTAGATTCGTGATATCTTAAACCAGTTTTAGAAACTCAAACTTTGGACAATATTATATAGAACAAACATATAAACATATATATGAGTTAATCCGAATCCGATGTTGAATTCCGAATCCGACAAATAGACCAAGGAACAAGGGGTATTATCAAAAACCACACAGCGATATGAACAGCTTTCTTGACAGTTAGTCACTCTTAAATGGTCTAGAGGTTGATAAAAGAGTGGTCTTTGTAGACAGGTTTTATAATAGTGGTCTTTGTAGACAGATTTTATAATTGTAAATTTTTAGACAGGTTTTATAATAGTGGTCTTTGTTGGCAGGTTTTATAATAGTGGTCTTTGTTGACAGTTTTTATAATTGTGGTCTTTGTTGACAGGGTTTATAATAGTGGTCTTTGTAGACAGGTTTTATCATAGTGGTCTTTGTTGACAGGTTGTATAATAGTGGTCTTTGTAGACAGGTTTTATAATAGTGGTCTTTGTTGGCAGGTTGTATAATAGTGGTCTTTGTAGACAGGGTTTATAATAGTGGTCTTTGTAGACAGGTTTTATAATAGTGGTCTTTGTTGGCAGGTTGTATAATAGTGGTCTTTGTAGACAGGTTGTATATAGTGGTCTTTGTAGACAGGTTTTATAATAGTGGTCTTTGTAGACAGGTTGTATATAGTGGTCTTTGTAGACAGGTTTTATAATAGTGGTCTTTGTAGGTAGGTTGTATAATAGGGGTCATTGTTGGCATACAAAGACCCCTATTATAAAAATTATAATAGACAAACTATAAACCATAGAACAAATAGGAGAACATGGCTCGAGTTCGTTGTTGCAAATTCCTAGTGAAATTTAACCATCATTTCACTAATCCAATATCGTGACGTACTTGTTAAATTCATTGACTTGTATCAGCAGTTGTCTAGGAGTAGTTACGCTAGAGTAGTATTCACTGGAACTGTAACTCGACGTCGCTCACAGCAATACTCTGGAAAAACCTTCCTCAATATTCTACAAACTTGCTTAGTATTCAAATTGCTGTAACAAGATTAGCAGCAAATCATTTGATTTCGTCTTTTATCAGATCCGTAATCGAGTTTTTCTTAGCTGTGATTAGACGAAATCCATCGGGCATATTTTCTGTGCTTGTACGTAAATTATCAAATAACTTAAAGCACGTGACGGGAATAAACTAGTTTAAGGCAATCAACTCAAACTGACCGTACATGATAATGTTCATCTTGTCTAATGTTCTCTTAAAGTTCCTCGTGATACTAGCATTTTCAAGAGAGAGAATAAAAACGCAATGCACTTTTGTTGGCGTCATTCGCACTGTAGTAATGTCTTTCAGCTTTTAGGCAGCTGTAACTTGGACTGTCGGTGGTTTTGTTTTATTTTCTCGTTCAGTTGGCCTGTGTTCAGTGTAGCAATACCACGTGGCTTTTGACTACAGTTACAAGAATGAATTCGTAAACATTGGAAAATAAAATAGCCGTAAGTATTTTATTTCTTCATCGATTTCTATTAAATATACGCCACGCTAAGGGGGAAATCATTTGCTTTCCATGAAATATAAGATCTTATTCAGCAACTTTACCGATTTTTCCATTACCCTGTGAAACCTACACGTTCCACGGTTGCACAGGGTAATGGACAAAACGGCACATCCGCTGAAAAAGATTTTATATTTCATGAAAAGCAAATAATGTTCTCTACGTGGCGTAGATTTCATAGAAATCGATGAAGAAATAAAATACTTACGGCTACAATTGTGTTCCAATGTTTACAAATTTGTACTTGGAACTGTAGTCAAAAACCACGTGGTATTGCTACACTGGTGTTGTTCATGGCTCTTTTAGTTGAGTGCTGCCTTCCATGTCCGACATGTTTTCTATATTGTAATCCCGGTTGTATGTTTTTCATTAGCGGGAAGTATCAGGAAGACACTGGAGGTGTAATACCAGCACAGGCCCCGATCTCCCGAAGAATCTCAATTTGAGATAAATCTCATCTCAAATATTGTCATTTGTCTTTGTGGTAATTTCCATGAGAGACTGGACTCAAAATTGGCATCACAAAACAGAAACATTAATCTAAGCTAATAACAGTAAAATTTATAGAGCCCGAACTTCAGAATGATCTAAAATTCAGACACTGATTTGAGCAAAATCTCAATATGAGTTGAGATTTCTACTTGAGATGCTTCGGGAGATCGGAGCCAGATCTAAAGGACCGATATTGCACGATTTGCTTGCGGAAATTTATAATTATATTCGACGCTAAAAAACCTTGTATTACATTCATGCATATCAGTGATCTGACCTTTGTGCATGAATATATTACAAGATTCTTGTGTTGAATATATCAATTTCCGCGAGCAAATCGTGCAATATCGGTGATTTAGATTTGTATTACACCGCGAGCGTCTTCGTGATACCCCACCCGCTTACTTATGAAAAAACAACAACCGGGATTATGAATATAGACAATACCAGTACTAGTAAATCAACTGTTGAATTATGCTTATAGAAGGTCGAGAATCTAGCCAAATTCTCCGTACTAAACTATCACGTAATAATGCAAAATAGACAAATATTTCCAGCTGCAATTTTATCACAGTTTTTCTAATTGTTTCTAATAACGGGTGTTTTAGCCAATGTCATTACAAAAAGGATTTAAGGATTTGTTGTAACCTGTACATATGGGTAGAGTATATCTTTAAAACAATTGTTGAAATGGTCATGATTACAGTTTTAAGTTGCCTGCGTTGCTTGTACCTGTACATGTAGTTCCATTTATAAATTCGTGTATTCTTACATAATGTATACCAAATGTGATAAGATGGTCGGTTTTTTGAAAATCTCGATGGTGGTCTTATTACTGATGTATTACATTCGTTGTAATCACATTAATCTAACGACTAGGGACCGACTATCGTGTCTCCATTAGCCGCCAACCTAACTTACATCGGATCCAATTAACGATAGTTATATTTAAACCTCACTTATGTTTAATTACATCGTGTGGCATGGAAACTTTTCAATCACTCGAGCGACGTTTGCCACCAACTTACATTCTGTGACCGTTTGAAAATGTGAACATTCATGAAATATGTATCATTAAAACGTCCATACCGGTAATTTTAATCGAGAACAAACCTTCATTCGTCCCTAGGTATTGGAATTTTAATCAAATTTAAGTGATTTTGCTCGCCGACATTGTGTGTGATCAATAGGCAGTGAGTTCAAAGCCTAATTGGTTTTTAATCTTTGATTACCACCAGATGATAATTAGTCAACGTTACTTGCTGCCATATATGGAGGACACAGTTCACATTCAAACATTTATGAGCATATAATGACAAATAGCATTTATCGCAGGAGATTTTTATCTTGAATGAACACTTTAATAATCAACCCACTGCCTTTCATTTCCCGAACAGAAAATGGTTATTTTGATCCATTACGTAAAGTTCACAGAACCATGGCTTGTTAGTAAAATTATGAGTTAACACGAATATTTGTGTGAAGTCCAAGGTTAAAAGCGAAAGGTGTTTAAATTACACGCTTACTGGTGGAATTCAAAGAAACCATGCCTTATTGTTCAATGTATTTAGATGCTATCTTGACTGAGTCGAAAATGTGTTTTTAAGTAAACTGTCGTTTAACATAGTCATTCCACAATGTCGTTAAATTAACACGCAATCCACGCGCAAGTCTTGTTTGTCCGCATCACTCTTAAGCAGAACTTGGCCAAGTTAAATGCTTCAATACATAATGCCGATTGTTGGCTTCGTTTGTTTTAAGATTCACTTAAAACTTTCAAACTGTAAAACTAGTTAATTGATTACAGAACGTTAAAACCATAGCCATTGTTAATTTCAGTTTGAGTCAGGTGGTGTACGCGGGCCTATGTACAACAACAATAAAAACAGCCGTCACCAACGACACAATTGCTGAAATAATTGTTGTTGCGTGCGTACGTACGTTAATTAAGGTAAATTGTTAGTTTATCATTATACCACACTCTAATGGAATGGTCAGTCAGCAACTGTTGGTTCATATCCTACCCTGCTAGGCATTACACAACAATCGTTACCTAGCTTGCCGCCCGGCAAAGTTGAACTTACTGTCTATTGATCATACTCAGAACAGCAAATTACTGATTTATAGTGTCAAGTAGAGAAACTAAGTACTGATGCATGGTGTCAAGTAGAGCAACTAAGTACTGATGTATGATGTCAAGTAGAGCATCTAAGTACTGATGCATGGTGTCAAGTAGAACAACTAAGTACTGATGAATTATGTCAAGTAGATTAGCTAAGTACTGATGTATGATGTCAAGTAGAACGACTAGGTTTTGATGCACGGTGTCGAGTAGAACAACTAAGTACTGATGAATAGTGTCAAGTAGATAACTCAGTACTGATGTATGATGTCAAGTAGAGCAACAACGTATTGATGCATGGTGTCAAGTAGAGCATCTTAGTACTGATGCATGGTGTCAAGTAGAACAACTAAGTACTGATGCATGGTGTCAAGTAGAACAGCTACGAACTGATGTATGTTGTCAAGTAGAACTACTAAGTACTGATGTATGGTGTCAAGTAGAACAACTAAGTACTGATACATGGTGTCAAGTAGAACAGCTAAGTACTGATGTATGGTGTCAAGTAGAACAGCTAAGTACTGATGCATGATGTCAAGTAGAACAACTAAGTACTGATGTATGGTGTCAAGTAGAACAGCTAAGTACTGATGCATGATGTCAAGTAGAACAACTAAGTACTGATGTATGATGTCAAGTAGAACAACTAAGTACTGATGTATGCTTTCGTCCAGTAGAACAACTAAGTACTGATGTATGATTTCAAGTGGACCAACTAAGTACTGATGTATGATTTCAAGTAGAACAACTAAGTACTGATGCATGGTGTCGAGTAGAACAACTAAGTACTGATGTATGATGTCAAGTAGAACAACTAAGTACTGATGTATGATGTCAAGTAGAACAGCTAAGTACTGATGTATGGTGTCAAGTAGAACAGCTAAGTACTGATGCATGGTGTCAAGTAGAACAGCTACGAACTGATGTATGTTGTCAAGTAGAACAGCTAAGTACTGATGTATGATTTCAAGTAGAACAACTAAGTACTGATGCATGGTGTCAAGTAGAACAGCTACGAACTGATGTATGTTGTCAAGTAGAACAGCTAAGTACTGATGTATGATGTCAAGTAGAACAGCTACGAACTGATGTATGCTTTCGTCCAGTAGAACAACTAAGTACTGATGTATGATTTCAAGTGGACCAACTAAGTACTGATGTATGATTTCAAGTAGAACAACTAAGTACTGATGTATGATTTCAAGTAGAACAACTAAGTACTGATGTATGCTTTCGTCCAGTAGAACAACTAAGTACTGATGTATGATTTCAAGTGGACCAACTAAGTACTGATGTATGATTTCAAGTAGAACAACTAAGTACTGATGAATGGTGTCAAGTAGAACAGCTAAGTACTGATGTATGATGTCAAGTGGACCAACTAAGTACTGATGTATGATGTCAAGTGGACCAACTAAGTACTGATGTATGATGTCAAGTAGAACAACTAAGTACTGATGTATGATGTCAAGTAGAACAACTAAGTACTGATGTATGATGTCAAGAAGAAACAACTTCTGTATATACTGTTGGTGTAGGCTGTATGAGTTAATATATGATGTTTGATGCCCTACCACCAACCTCGATATGATGGAACACAGATAACAAAATGTTTTTACAAGAACATATAATTCAAATGTCTAACAAAATAAAATAAAATATTGTTTAAGGACGTTCTTAATATAATCAAATGACATTAAATGGTCACATATCTGTCTGGTGGACATACCTTAAACAGAGTTACATTCCGTGGTACTCTAGAATCAGTGACTAGGTTATAGTACGTGGCACGCTAGAATCAGTGACGTAGGCCACGGACTCAATCTCTGGTACGCTAGAATCAGTGACTTAGGTCACGGACTCAATCTCTGGTACTCTAGAATCAGTGACGTAGGTCACGGACTCAATCGCTGGTACTCTAGAATCAGTGATGTAGGTCACAGTACATGGAACGCTGAATCAGTGACGTAGGTTACATGGTTTCAAAACTAATGCGTGATTTTATGTAACAAACAAAGTAAGCAAGCGGGGAAAACAATCAAAAATTCAAATTTGATAGAACTGTTGAAAGTCTACGCTAGCAACATACTATTATATGGTGTGTAAGTTGTTACGGAAGCTCCTTAGTACAATGTATATGGCATATAGCACTACATAAAACAATTAATATTTTGTCCATCTTATACCGAATCCAAAATAGATTTCTTGTCAATGAACATGTCTTCGAAAGGTGGTCACATCTATGTTGGGGTCTATACTTTATATACCAGTATGACTTAATACACAATTAATATTTATAATCACATTGGTTTGTATGATAGGTCGTCCGTGTTCCTCTCACTGCAGTGTTGGTTGGTTGCATGGTCGGTATATATCATTGTCTAATAATTCCCAGTAGATGGCGTGTCGGTAAGTATCATTGTCTGATCATTTCCTGGTACTGTCTGACCGCTTTTTCAAGTATGATAAGACTCAGTTCAATTTGGTGTACTTATAGATGCAGAGAATGTATATGCCGGGGTTTTTCATTGCCTGATGGTTTCTTTCAGTACACATTCACTGCACGGTTTATTTGAGAACATCTTGCAAGAGAAGGTATGCAGGGCATCATGGGCTTCTGAAAACATACATTTACAATTGTACTTTACCATAGCATAACATAATCATAACAATCAAACACTGGTAATGAAGTATGACACTGCCCAGGGGTGCTGTCAGAATTGATCTTATTTAGTTGGAGAATAAGGATAGCCAATCACATCGCCTGTTACTGACCAAGAGTTTAATATGGTGTGAGTTGATTGGTTGTTTTTCTCTTTAAGTCAAGTAAGGTCAATATTGAATACCATCCCTGGGCACGACAAGATACGCTACATACAGTGTTTTGATGCATCCCCGTTATACGCCGCCAGGTTCCCGATCTCAGCAATATTCGAAAAATAATTGGTTAAGAACGCAAGTAAAATTTTGTCAACTAATAATTAGAAACAACCGCAAGTAGTTTATTCTTTAACCGATTGTACCAAGATATCCTCAACACCCACGCCGAGAATGAGTACTATCAACATCATATGTTTGCGCAATAGGCGTTGAATCGGTTTCGAGTAAAAATTGTGACCTTTTGTTGATACATATTAAGCTGCATAGAAAGTCACTGTTTTCGGCTTGAGCGTCGACCCTGCAACCGGAACGAGAAACCCACCGGAAGGGAGAGAACATTAAGTATTCGAACGCCGCGGATATAAAACGTTCAAGGCAAGACAAAAACTTAAAAAAGCTGATGTAAATAACGTCCATTTACTCTCAGCTACTTTTATAATTGGTCCCTTTTCAAACCCCAAATACGTTTAACTGTGGCTGAGTTTACATTTAATGTCGTTTGTACCACCGGTGTCTAATTCCATTCTTGTGTGAATCAAAGTGAGACGTTCCCATCTGTGATATTCTATGTTGTATATCTCACATAACTCTGTTAATGCATCGTGTTTTCTATGTTTAAACAAATCCAATACAATTTTAATTATATTTGTATTTGAAATGTTGAACTTTGTTTTTACCGGAAATCGTGAAATAATTCAAACAAGAACTTCAACATTTAATGAAATTTTCATGATACATCGTTATTTATTACATTGTATACCATAAATTTAGAAATTTGTGATTATTATTCATAGAATTAATTAACATCATCTGTTGCACGCGGATAATTAGCTACGTAAGTACCCCATAAGTAATTAGAACTGAGATCCGTTGTGTAGTCAGGTAATTGTAAAACAATCTCTCCTTCAACAAATTTTAATTCACTAGAAGACAATACACGATAAACAACAAGCATACAATGATATCACGTTACGTAAAATAATTAAACTTTATGTGATGATGTTTCTATGTAATAGATCAGTTGCTATGGAAGACGACAGCGATATGTTGAATATTGCCGTAGGAAGTTTAGACATGATCTTACCTTTGAGTTTTTGTTGCATGGTAAATCTTATTTTTCTTTCTTGTTCCAATTCATTACAAAGTGCGTCTGGAAATAAAATCACATTGTAACTTGTAATATGATAATAAAATGTTCCGTGGGTTCCGCTGTAAGTAGATTTGGACCTCTGTCAATACTATATTGAGCTTGCTTTTATATCGGACATTCAAGAAGCCACTTTAAGTTTGGTTCTCGTATTCAGTATACTTTTCGTGTGGCCAGCTTTTATGGCTTTTACTGGCCCCATTCATAAGTGCAAGATTTTGCTGGTATACTGATGTTACGAGAGAAGTTGGAGCGTTTCTAGTCCTTGTTTCTGTAATCAATATTGATCACAAGAAGAGGAGATTACCTTTTTGCTCAACCTCCAACCTGTCGGACCGGGGATTGGTTGTCAAGGTTGTCTTCCTCTAGAATGGTTGCTTGCCATATCCAATGAATTCTTCCCATCTATGGTTTTAAATCAGAGTTTCCTAATCCTAGATGACTGTATTGCTTGTCGTTAAAGGCGACTAACTAAGAGTGTGTGCGCAAATTGGGTGGTTCCATAAATCTATATTTTTATCTCGATGTGTGTTACCCTGGAATATTATCGGGCCCTCCAGTCTCTACTTGTCATGCTGGTCCTGGACACCCGAACAGCGTGGCACCCGGTACAAGGACAAAACGTTTTATTCATTTCCATTTTCCATTTGTTTATTTCTGCATTTTACATGTTTCTATGTAACTATTAATAGACGCCTCCTTATCTCACCATTTGTTAATGCGGACTGAATGACCTTATTTGTCGATACACCAACTCGACGCACCAACTCGATGCACCAATCATCTAATAAGTATAACAAATAGGTTGCGTGAAGTTGGCAAGGCATTGAACATTGAACATTGAACATTGAACTTTTTTGAATGTAGTTTTAGAAAACAGCATTGAACATTGAACATTGGATTTTTTTGAATGTAGTTTTGGAAAACAACATTGAACATTGAACATTGGATTTTTTTGAATGTAGTTTTGGAAAACAACATTGAACATTGAACATTGGATTTTTTTGAATGTAGTTTTAGAAAACAACATTGAACATTGAACATTCGATTTTTTTGAATGTAGTTATAGAAAGCAACATTGAACATTGAACATTGGATTTTTTGAATGTAGTTTTAGAAAACAACATTGAACATTGAACATTGGATTTTTTTGAATGTAGTTTTAGAAAACAACATTGAACATTGGATTTTTTTGAATGTAGTTTTGGAAAACAACATTGAACATTGAACATTGGATTTTTTTGAATGTAGTTTTAGAAAACAACATTGAACATTGAACATTCGATTTTTTTGAATGTAGTTATAGAAAGCAACATTGAACATTGAACATTGGATTTTTTGAATGTAGTTTTAGAAAACAACATTGAACATTGAACATTGGATTTTTTTGAATGTAGTTTTAGAAAACAACATTGAACATTGAACATTGGATTTTTTTGAATGTAGTTTTGGAAAACAACATTGAACATTGAACATTCGATTTTTTTGAATGTAGTTTTAGAAAACAACATTGAACATTGAACATTGGATTTTTTTGAATGTAGTTATAGAAAGCAACATTGAACATTGAACATTGGATTTTTTGAATGTAGTTTTAGAAAACAACATTGAACATTGAACATTGGATTTTTTGAATGTAGTTTTAGAAAACAACATTGAACATTGAACATTGGATTTTTTTGAATGTAGTTTTAGAAAACAACATTGAACATTGAACATTGGATTTTTTTGAATGTAGTTTTAGAAAACAACATTGAACATTGGATTTTTTTGAATGTAGTTTTAGAAAACAACATTGAACATTGAACATTGGATTTTTTTGAATGTAGTTTTGGAAAACAACATTGAACATTGAACATTGGATTTTTTTGAATGTAGTTTTGGAAAACAACATTGAGCATTGAACATTGGATTTTTTTGAATGTAGTTTTAGAAAACAACATTGAACATTCGATTTTTTTGAATGTAGTTATAGAAAGCAACATTGAACATTGAACATTGGATTTTTTGAATGTAGTTTTAGAAAACAACATTGAACATTGAACATTGGATTTTTTTGAATGTAGTTTTAGAAAACAACATTGAACATTGAACATTGGATTTTTTTTAATGTAGTTTTGGAAAACAACATTGAACATTGAACATTGGATTTTTTTGAATGTAGTTTTAGAAAACAACATTGAACATTGAACATTGGATTTTTTTGAATGTAGTTATAGAAAGCAACATTGAACATTGAACATTGGATTTTTTTGAATGTAGTTTTGGAAAACAACATTGAACATTGAACATTGGATTTTTTTGAATGTAGTTTTGGAAAACAACATTGAACATTGAACATTCGATTTTTTTGAATGTAGTTTTAGAAAACAACATTGAACATTGAACATTGGATTTTTTTGAATGTAGTTTTAGAAAACAACATTGAACATTGAACATTGGATTTTTTTGAATGTAGTTTTGGAAAACAACATTGAACATTGAACATTAGATTTTTTTGAATGTAGTTTTGGAAAACAACATTGAACATTGAACATTGGATTTTTTTGAATGTAGTTTTAGAAAACAACATTGAACATTGAACATTCGATTTTTTTGAATGTAGTTATAGAAAGCAACATTGAACATTGAACATTGGATTTTTTGAATGTAGTTTTAGAAAACAACATTGAACATTGGATTTTTTTGAATGTAGTTTTAGAAAACAACATTGAACATTGGATTTTTTTGAATGTAGTTTTGGAAAACAACATTGAACATTGAACATTGGATTTTTTTGAATGTAGTTTTAGAAAACAACATTGAACATTGAACATTGGATTTTTTTGAATGTAGTTTTGGAAAACAACATTGAACATTGAACATTGGATTTTTTTGAATGTAGTTTTGGAAAACAACATTGAGCATTGAACATTGGATTTTTTTGAATGTAGTTTTAGAAAACAACATTGAACATTCGATTTTTTTGAATGTAGTTATAGAAAGCAACATTGAACATTGAACATTGGATTTTTTGAATGTAGTTTTAGAAAACAACATTGAACATTGAACATTGGATTTTTTTGAATGTAGTTTTAGAAAACAACATTGAACATTGAACATTGGATTTTTTTGAATGTAGTTTTGGAAAACAACATTGAACATTGAACATTGGATTTTTTTGAATGTAGTTTTGGAAAACAACATTGAACATTGAACATTGGATTTTTTTGAATGTAGTTTTGGAAAACAACATTGAACATGGAACATTGGATTTTTTTGAATGTAGTTTTAGAAAACAACATTGAACATTGGATTTTTTTGAATGTAGTTTTGGAAAACAACATTGAACATTGAACATTCGATTTTTTGAATGTAGTTTTAGAAAACAACATTGAACATTGAACATTGGATTTTTTTGAATGTAGTTTTGGAAAACAACATTGAACATTGAACATTGGATTTTTTTGAATGTAGTTTTGGAAAACAACATTGAACATTGAACATTGGATTTTTTTGAATGTAGTTTTAGAAAACAACATTGAACATTGAACATTCGATTTTTTTGAATGTAGTTATAGAAAGCAACATTGAACATTGAACATTGGATTTTTTGAATGTAGTTTTAGAAAACAACATTGAACATTGAACATTGGATTTTTTTGAATGTAGTTTTAGAAAACAACATTGAACATTGAACATTGGATTTTTTTGAATGTAGTTTTGGAAAACAACATTGAACATTGAACATTCGATTTTTTTGAATGTAGTTTTAGAAAACAACATTGAACATTGAACATTGGATTTTTTTGAATGTAGTTATAGAAAGCAACATTGAACATTGAACATTGGATTTTTTGAATGTAGTTTTAGAAAACAACATTGAACATTGAACATTGGATTTTTTTGAATGTAGTTTTAGAAAACAACATTGAACATTGAACATTGGATTTTTTTGAATGTAGTTTTGGAAAACAACATTGAACATTGAACATTGGATTTTTTTGAATGTAGTTTTGGAAAACAACATTGAACATTGAACATTGGATTTTTTTGAATGTAGTTTTAAAACAACATTGAACATTGAACATTCGATTTTTTTGAATGTAGTTATAGAAAGCAACATTGAACATTGAACATTGGATTTTTTGAATGTAGTTTTAGAAAACAACATTGAACATTGAACATTGGATTTTTTTGAATGTAGTTTTAGAAAACAACATTGAACATTGAACATTGGATTTTTTTGAATGTAGTTTTAGAAAACAACATTGAACATTGAACATTGGATTTTTTTGAATGTAGTTTTAAAAAACAACATTGAACATTGAACATTGGATTTTTTTGAATGTAGTTTTGGAAAACAACATTGAACATTGAACATTGGATTTTTTTGAATGTAGTTTTGGAAAACAACATTGAGCATTGAACATTGGATTTTTTTGAATGTAGTTTTAGAAAACAACATTGAACATTCGATTTTTTTGAATGTAGTTATAGAAAGCAACATTGAACATTGAACATTGGATTTTTTGAATGTAGTTTTAGAAAACAACATTGAACATTGAACATTGGATTTTTTTGAATGTAGTTTTAGAAAACAACATTGAACATTGAACATTGGATTTTTTTGAATGTAGTTTTGGAAAACAACATTGAACATTGGATTTTTTTGAATGTAGTTTTAGAAAACAACATTGAACATTGAACATTCGATTTTTTTTAATGTAGTTATAGAAAGCAACATTGAACATTGAACATTGGATTTTTTTGAATGTAGTTTTGGAAAACAACATTGAACATTGAACATTGGATTTTTTTGAATGTAGTTTTGGAAAACAACATTGAACATTGAACATTCGATTTTTTTGAATGTAGTTTTAGAAAACAACATTGAACATTGAACATTGGATTTTTTTGAATGTAGTTTTAGAAAACAACATTGAACATTGAACATTGGATTTTTTTGAATGTAGTTTTGGAAAACAACATTGAACATTGAACATTGGATTTTTTTGAATGTAGTTTTGGAAAACAACATTGAACATTGAACATTGGATTTTTTTGAATGTAGTTTTGGAAAACAACATTGAACATTGAACATTGGATTTTTTTGAATGTAGTTTTAGAAAACAACATTGAACATTGAACATTCGATTTTTTTGAATGTAGTTATAGAAAGCAACATTGAACATTGAACATTGGATTTTTTGAATGTAGTTTTAGAAAACAACATTGAACATTGAACATTGGATTTTTTTGAATGTAGTTTTAGAAAACAACATTGAACATTGAACATTGGATTTTTTTGAATGTAGTTTTAGAAAACAACATTGAACATTGAACATTGGATTTTTTTAATGTAGTTTTGGAAAACAACATTGAACATTGAACATTGGATTTTTTTGAATGTAGTTTTAGAAAACAACATTGAACATTGAACATTGGATTTTTTTGAATGTATTTTTGGAAAACAACATTGAACATTGGATTTTTTTGAATGTAGTTTTAGAAAACAACATTGAACATTGAACATTGGATTTTTTTGAATGTAGTTTTGGAAAACAACATTGAACATTGAACATTCGATTTTTTTGAATGTAGTTTTAGAAAACAACATTGAACATTGAACATTGGATTTTTTTTAATGTAGTTTTGGAAAACAACATTGAACATTGAACATTCGATTTTTTTGAATGTAGTTTTGGAAAACAACATTGAACATTGAACATTCGATTTTTTTGAATGTAGTTATAGAAAGCAACATTGAACATTGAACATTGGAGTTTTTTGAATGTAGTTTTGGAAAACAACATTGAACATTGGATTTTTTTTAATGTAGTTTTGGAAAACAACATTGAACATTCGATTTTTTTTAATGTAGTTATAGAAAGCAACATTGAACATTCGATTTTTTCAATGTCGTTATGAAAAACAACATTGAACATTGGACATTGAACTTTTTTTAATGTTGTTATGAGAAGCAACATTGAACATTCGATTTTTTCAATGTCGTTATGGAGCCGGTTGAGTGATGAAATAAAAGAATGGGCATTAGACGAGCTTTCCAACGCGCCCTCACATGACTGGCTGTGGTCATTTTAAACAGAAGGGGCACTTCTCAACCCACGAGAAAAGTCAGTCTCGAAGCACCGCCGCTAGCTTCGGCCCTACCAGCGAGCTCCCGCGACACGGGCACACAAGCGTTCTATCGCAGCACCCCTACCTATCAAAGCTCCAACCTGCCGGTAAGAAGCCGATTTGCGGCAAGCAAACGGTCTGTCTTGAAGCTCCGCCGCTAGCTTCGACCCTACCAGCGAGCTCCCGCGACACGGGCACACAAGCGTTCTATCGCAGCACCCCTACCTATCAAAGCTCCAACCTGCCGGTAAGAAGCCGATTTGCGGCAAGCAAACGGTCTGTCTCGAAGCTCCGCCGCTAGCTTCGGCCCTACCAGCGAGCCCCCGCGACCCGGCCAAGCAAGCGTTCTTTCGCAGCATCCTACCTATCAAAGCTCCAACCTGCCGGGAAGAAGCCGATTTGCGGCAAGCAAACGGTCTGTCTCGAAGCTCCACCGCTAACTTCGGCCCTACAAGCGAGCTCCCGCGACCCGTGCAAGGAAGCGTTCTTTCGCAGCACCGCCGTGGGTGGGCAAATCCTCTAGGGCACTTTATATGTCGAGCGGTAAGCCGAATCTGGCTTGTTTTTTATCGTGCCAGACCCCTGCCCTACCCGGCGCATTCGGTCTTGCACACTCAATTCTATCGGCCAGAACACTTCGGCAGGGTCAAACGCTTTCGAATTTGTGGGTAAGCCGAATTTCGCAACATTTCCATATTTTGAGCCTTTCTTGGATTTTGCCTCCTCCCTATAATATCATCCGGGACTTCTACGTGGGGTGACTATTACATTATTTTCATGGGGCGGTCCTTTTTCTTAAAATGAAGACAGCCAGCCATGTGAGGGCGTGTTGGAAAGTTCGTCTCATGCTCGTTCGTTTGCCTCCACACTAAACCGGCGTATGCAGTATATGAACGATTTTACGGCTTGTCAAATTGCCGAGCTTTCTCGTTCAGTGTTTTCCGCGCAATTTCCCTTCTATAAACGGTCTATGAAAGCTTCCGAGATTGCACCCCGCGCAAAACTTTTTCATCTTATCTCCGATCCGGAAAAGTGAGGGCGCGTTGGAAAGCTTGTCTCATGCCCGTTCGTTTGCATCCTCACTTCCCTATAATATTTTCTTGAAAAAATGACAAAGTATTGGTTCTACTGTGGGGCGGTTGAAATTGACCAGCTCTTACAAGCTTCTTAACTAGGCAGCCGAATCTCGCGACATTTTCATATTTTCAGCCTTTTGAATGTTGTTATGAAAAACAACATTGAACATTGAACTTTCAAATGTTGTTATGGAAAGCAACATTGAACATTGAACATTCAAATTTTTTGAATGTTGTTATGAAAAGAAACATTGAACATTCGATTTTTTCAATGTCGTTATGAAAAACAACATTGAACATTGAACAAGTTTGAAACAAATCAAAAGAATCATAAGATTCATTACTAATTATTAGCAAGTTCGCGATATATATTGAGCATCTCGTGCATCACATTCATTTTAAAAATTGCGAATTCTTCTAGATGCTGTGCTCCACTCAGAAGGTGTGCATGATGCATTGGTTATTGTCGCTGAATTATGCCTGGTCATTATGTACAGGATTGAAATCCCGGTATTGTACGGACATTTTCTTAGTAATCTGCCGTTACCCGTAGTGGCATCTCCGTCTCAGTTGTGTCTTGACACCCAACCTGGCTGTACATCATTTTAACTACATTGTATAACTACCGAAAATAATGTGTCCGAACTATGCTTATCACTTCTTTCGGTGCACTACGGACAACTACTCGTACTATTTATGAGGTGTAGAAGCAATTATTGAACTTGAGTGCGACACTCTGCACTCAAAATTGACAAGACTTAGTTCAATTACAGCTATAAATACATTATTTACTCCAAAGTAAGCCACTGTTAATATTCACTAGCGACATAACATTATCCCAAATTCTTTGTAGCAAAATTTGTCACAATAACAATGAACCAATAAAGTGGATTTCGATATTTGTGTGCTGATTGTAAGTATTGGTTGTAATTACGGGCCCTGAGCGTCCAACTTCTGAGCTCAGCATTTGAGGATATTACAAGTTGAACTTCCTTTTAAACACAGAAAGGGAATTTCCAGAATGGTTCCAGAAATTTGCTTTTCCCACTTGAGCACAAGACTACTGCATGTTGTTTGGTCACCTTTCGCCGCTCTCTGTAACCGCTCTTGGGTGTCTGCCTCGTGGACAATTTTACATTCAACTTACCGCAACTATGCCTGTCGCCTCCTGTACGAAACGGGGCTATACCACTTTACCGGAGATCCACCGGCCCTCAACCTTGTTTGACCGTAGCGCATGTGCCATGCCGGTGCGCTAGGGTTAATCACGGTATTGCTACGGTAGATCCACGAACATTCCCTTGTATTGTCCTGTTTATACCCGGATTATGCCGATACTTGATATCACTCCCGGTTGTATTAAACGTTTTAAAAACAACCGGCACTTGAGCCGGTTCATCACGGTCTATCACGGATTGTCCCGGTGGATCCCGGATGTTCATGGTGCCGCCACGTGTGTCTCCCAGGTTAGACATGCCACCCCCCCCCCCCCCGGAATCACAAACAGGAAGACACCGGTGACTGTGAGAACGGGGCTTAAGCGGTCCATCACTGTTTATCACGGACCATGCTAGTTGATCCCGGATGTTCACGACGAAGTAAGGGTGGTTGCCCCGGTAAAACACAGTTTCCCTAAACTTCCCAAACTGAGACGTAGAGAACTAGGGGTTTTGGAACTTATCTTGAATTTCTGTTATGTCGTACATGTAGTAACTTAGACGGTCCCGAGAAATTCGTGATAACGAGAGTCGACTGTACTTACTAGTATGTTGAGCTGTAACTCTTGGCTATACGTACCAATTTTTTTACGCGGCCTTTGGTGGTTACACAACACCAATTAGCATTATTGTTTAGTCCAATGAAATACGTTTTAGCCACAAATGATGACCAACCGACATTTATTAAAAAGTTAAAACAATATTCAGTTGAACCGTATAAAGGTTACGACAAAGCATCAAAATGTTCCGCTGCATTTTTCTTCTTAAAAAGAAATGTTTCTTCCCATGTCGGTCTAGACATTTTAAATACTAATTTCAAATTTCATATAATTTGACTTCCGTAGTTTACGGAAGTCAAATTATTAACATGTACATATTTTTGAGAAACGACCATTTATACTATTGTGGAGTGAAAGGAATACAGGAGTACTTCTAATCAATAGAATTACCCTGCGAAAGTCGGCTTCATTTCGCTTACGATAAGGCTGCAAAATTTTCCGCTGCATTTTTTCCCATAAAAAGTAATGTTTCGTCCCATGTCGGGGCTAGACATTTTAAATACCAATTTCAAATTTCATTTAATGCTATTCCGTAGCTTACGGAAGTCAAATTATTAAAATGCACACATTTTTAGAAACGACCATTCAAGCGATTGTTGGGTGCATAAAATTCAAGGGGACTTCGGAACGATAGAGTAACCCTGCGTAAATTGGCTTCTTTTCGCTTACAACAAGGCTTCAAAATTTTCCGCTGCATTCGTTTTTAAATAGGAAATTAAATGTAATGTTAAAGTATGTCTGTGTTATATTTATTTATAAATGAAGTTAATTATAATAAAACGTTTACGGAGCACTCCTGGCTTCATTACGATGAGGTATGTACTATATATGTCTTCGAAGTTTAGTCTACATGGAATATTTATATATATCTATTTCTCTTTTGAGTCAACGATTAAATGAATATACTGCACAACTACTGAAGAGTAACGCCCTTTGCGAGCAGCAAATATAGATAGTTGCTTAAAGCGTGTTTACTGTCAACAATGTCACACGAGTTACTTTGATTACAGTTTTCGCCAGAAAAGGGGAACAGTATAGTTTATATGTGGTCATTTAGTGATACAAGATTGCTATGTATATTTTAGTGGTAATGTGTCGATAGGCTTTATGATCTTTTATCTATATACATGTATTATCATGATCTACAATAACTGTCTCGAACATTTTAAATCTAACGTTATAGGCTATATTTTTATAAAATTTGGAAATGGAATGCATTGATCACCGCAAGAATATCTACTAATTAGCGCTTTTAAAAAAACTATTACATAGACCAAAAAGAACAAATGTCCAACATTTTAAAACACTTCCCAACCAGCTTCGTCGGGAAATTCACACGTGTTCGTTAATTGGGATCTGTATTCTATTAATTATTCTGTAACAAAAATTATGGTGTATAGCTAACTAAGGTAGCTGGTCAGGCTGATTAGATAAGACTACACAAGTGGTGGTCATTTATAATGGGTCATTGGAATCAATTACATGGTGCTGTTGATACTGACCTATCATGCTGAGACCGCACATATCAAAGGGAGCTCCATTTGGAGCTCTTTCCTGACCACTGTATGTATGAGTGTATTGGCCGTGGGAAATTCAACATCCCATCTACGTCATCATTCAATGAGATTTCATTCCTTCATAATTTACGTCATCCATTTCTTTATGGGTGTTTTTTGTAACTTTTGTCACTTTTTAACGTTCATTGTGAAACTGAACTAGTAATTTATGTGGAACCAATTATAAGAGATCTAGGTTTACTTTCATGTGAGGATAATAGTCGGATTGTTATTTCATTTTGCAAGGAATTCCTTATAAGTCTGAAGACAAGTAGTAGCCTAGATGTACTAAACCGGTTATAGAGATTGTAGATCCACCTCGATATTATTGGGACCTACATTATATATCGTACATCCTGCATTATAATGCATTTTTTTCAAAGATCGAATTAGCAACTGCGAACTGGAAGCCAGCTTCCAATTCGATTATCACTGTAGACTCGAATCAGCAACTGCGAACCGGCAACCAGCAGCCAATTCAAATTTCATTAGAGGATCGATTTTGCAACTGCAAACCGGCACCCAGTTGCCAATTCGAATTTCCTAGTAGACTGCGAACAGGCAGTCAGCTACCTCGAATCGGCAATTGCGAACCAGCAACCAGCAGTCAATTCAAATTTTACTAGAGGATCGAACTGGCAACTGCCTATCGGAAGCCAGCTATCAATTCGATTTTCACTGTAGATTCGCATCAACTGCTGCGAACTGGCAGTCAGCAGCCAATTCAAATTTCACTAGATGATCGAATTGGCAACCGCGAACCGGCCGCCAACTGCCAATTCGAATTTTCTATATACTGTATGAATTTCAGCAATTCATTTTCGTTATCTATAATTGATAAATAAGTAAATTCATATGAAACCTTAATTATTGTTTTCACGCGAAAACATCTGCATCATTTGTAAACAAATAAATCTAGCGACCCGTTTAGCAGTTTGAAGAAAAAATAGACACATCAGCAAGCCTACGGACCAAGGGATCAGCAATTATTATTAAAACATAAATATTAGTTTTATTTTGGTTACGAACATTATCCATCCAAAAAATGTAAACAGGGTGGGATCAATAAGCATTGAAATATGTCTATATACGGTCATCAATTAATTGCTGCAATATTCACGGAAACAATTTATTCATTGTATAATGCTACGGTCACATTTGCCCTACGAGCTCTGTACGAGTTGTTTTTGGCGAACTCGCACGGCGTCCGTACGGATATCGAAACTCGTACGAGCATCGTACGGATTTTTGTGACTCGTAGGGGGCTCGGCGACTCGGTGAAAATTGACAGACTCAGCGAGCATAGAATTGTAATATCTTTATTTCACATGACATTGTTGTATATACACTATAACATGCACTGCTATTTTGCTGATACTGCAACTGTATCATGTATCCAAGTTCCAGTAGAAAGACTCTGTCAACAGCAAATACCCAACATCGAAAACAATAATCATAATTTAAAAAGTAACGAAAAGTTACGTTTGTTGTTACGTTGAAGCTGAGCATAGGTACGTGGGAATGTATGAGTTGTAGGCCTGATTGCCGGAAGATTACTAGTGCATGTAGCTATGTGTTATTTTCAGTAGTTATCCAATTTTCACTGCTAGATTGTGTGATGCGATACCACAGATTATTCCGAGTATAATGAATGGTTCCGCTACACACGAGACCACTAGTACCTCTGGGTTTCCAACCAGTTCACCTCTAGATTGGTGGGAAATATATGTTCATGAAGTTGGCAGGCTAGCGGCCTAGCAGCGTGAAGTTGGCAGCCTAGCAGCGTGAAGTTGGCAGTCTAGCACACAAGCAGCATGGCAGCGTGAAGTTGGCAGCCTAGCAGCGTGAAGTTGGCGGCCTAGCGCATTAGCAGCCTAGCAACGTGAAGTTGGCGGCCTAGCATCGTGAAGTTGGCGATCGAGCGGTCTATTAGACTAGCAGCTTTAAGTTGGCGACCTAGCATACAATATTTCGTAGATCCCACTTTAGTCATCGCATGTCGACACTTAGAATATTTCAAACGGCAATACAATATTTTCCCCGCAAAATTACCGTTAACTGTTTTTTTCTGTTTGGTGTAGCCGTGTGAGAAGCAAAAGAAATCATCACCACAATAATTTATTGAATCTCGTTTTACAGCGATTTTCATATTTCAGTCTATGGACAACGCATATCGACACTCGTTAAGGGCGTTATTTCGTATTTCCGCTTATATAAGTGGGAAAGCTGGTCTTTCATACCTTCATGATCATGGATGCCATCAGGAGTGAGGTATCCAGAGTGGTTGATATAATTTGTATGAAATAGTAAAACAACCGACCTAAATTAATTGGCATGAAATGAATAACTTTCACTTAGGCTAAATAAAAAATATGTGTGGTTCAGGAAACATTGGTGAAAAATAGGGTAGGTAGGTAGGCATTTGTTTTTAGATGCAGGTGTTTTTACCGGGAAAATAGTTCAAGCCATAGCACTGTATAAATTGGTATCGTTGACGGTACTTAAAGTATGTACATACAGTATCTCCGACTGACAATGAACATGTCTACATGTATTTGATAGAAAAAATAAATATACATGTTTTTACAGAAAATAAAAACGTCAGTCTATTATAACATGATTGATGTACATATCATACAGAATCGCCTACAATAATAAAATTTATCAATAAATACCAGAGACTGTAGTCTCTGTAAATACGTAAATACACAGTTTCTGTCGGAAAGAAATCTACAGCAAAAAAATATAATCATGGTCATAAAATACATTCAAAAATAGCAGACTTAGTTAAGAAATTACTGGTAGACAAATTATTTTTCTCCAACAAATTTTGTAAGAAAGGACTTGAATGTAAGCCGAAACACTCCTTAAGACTTTCTTAATTTTATCTCATGAATTATTAACCTTATTTCCAAAGCGAGCAAAGTTCGAATCCCGGGGGAAGTTAGGTTATAACTGAAGGAGTCGTTTGGTGAGACGCCAGCTAGTTCATGAATGGTTACCATAAGCCCATCTCTGCCAGGCTCCGGCAATACATATATGAGAATGGGTTCGGGTTATTTTGCTAGTGTGGGGGTCTGACCAGCTATATTTTATCCAAGTTGGTACCCACTAGATAAGATGACCACAATTCCAGGGTCCAGGCCCACCCCATCTGGATCCGCACACGATCAGTGTATGATAATTGTTATTTCCGTGATTCTCGTGCACAGAACTTCTATTCAAAACGTCATGGCGAAATTGGCTGAGTCTGTCAAAGGACATCTATGCATTGTCCTTGCATTTATAAACATAACATGCAATACCAATCATTATATAATCATCTTACATAATAAAACAACACAAAACATTGTTGAGGACAGCTTCCTTGCGAGCTCTCTACTTCAAAAATCTCTAGGAGCTCGTAGACAACTCGGAGCTCGGTGAAACATTTTCACTGTGCTCCCGAGTCCTCTACGAGTTAAAAATAATCATCGGGATGCTCTTACGAGTTAACGAAGTCCGTACGGACTGCGTACGCACTTGCTAAAATTCGACTCGCACGGAGCTCGTACGATCATTGTGACCAGGTTCTTAAATAGATAATTAAAAGTAGCTGAACATATCAATTATTGTCGCACGGTCACCGTACAGACAGCGTACGAGTTATCTGCGAGCTCTGGTTGATCTACGAGCACCGTGCAATGTACGACCGGGCTCCTTGCGAGCACCGTGCGATGTCCGTATGGATATTACGATGCCCGTACGAATATCGTACGATTGCATCTCTATCAATCGTACGAGGTCCGTACGAGCTGTGACGCTACGAATGTACAAATACCATCAGGATTTTATAAAGTGTGGACTCGTACGAGTTGGTAAATTCGTACGGATATCGTACGAGCTTTGTGACCGTAGCATTCATGTTCGGTACTCGTGACAGGCACGGTACCTTCTAATCCGAAAAAAAATTCGCCAAATTTCAAAGAAACAATTCTCAATCTGGCACATACAGTGTTGCATATAGTCTGTATAATTCATGCTAATCTATAGGGCTGGGTACCACCAAGAAAAATATATCGGGGTATATCACAGTTTTCCACAAATACCACGGTATATACCACGGTATACAACCAACTTCATTATAAGACTAATAATACGGTCACATTTACCCTACGCTTTTCTTACGAGCTCCGTACAAGTTCATTTTGGCGAACTCGCACGGCGTCCGTACGGATATATAAGACCCGTTGGAGCATCGATCGGGTTTTCCTAATTCGTAGAGGACTCGGCGACTTGATGACAATGTTTCACCGAGTTCCCGACTGTCAATTTCAACCGCCCCACAGCATCTCGAAGAATTCGCAATTTTTAAAATAAATGTGATGCACGAGATGCTCAATATATATCGCGAACTTGCTAATAATTAGTAATGAATCTTATGATCCTTTCGATTTTTTTCAAACTTGTTCAATGTTCAATGTTGTTTTTCATAACGACATTGAAAAAATCGAATGTTCAATGTTGCTTCTCATAACAACATTCAAAAATGTTCAATGTTCAATGTTGTTTTTCATAACGAAATTGAAAAAATCGAATGTTCAATGTTTCTTTTCATAACAACATTCAAAAAATTTGAATGTTCAATGTTGCTTTCCATAACAACATTTGAAAGTTCAATGTTCAATGTTGTTTTTCATAACAACATTCAAAAGGCTGAAAATATGAAAATGTCGCGAGATTCGGCTGCCTAGTTAAGAAGCTTGTAAGAGCTGGTCAATTTCAACCGCCCCACAGTAGAACCAATACTTTGTCATTTTTTCAAGAAAATATTATAGGGAAGTGAGGATGCAAACGAACGGGCATGAGACAAGCTTTCCAACGCGCCCTCACTTTTCCGGATCGGAGATAAGATGAAAAAGTTTTGCGCGGGGTGCAATCTCGGAAGCTTTCATAGACCGTTTATAGAAGGGAAATTGCGCGGAAAACACTGAACGAGAAAGCTCGGCAATTTGACAAGCCGTAAAATCGTTCATATACTGCATACGCCGGTTTAGTGTGGAGGCAAACGAACGGGCATGAGACGAACTTTCCAACACGCCCTCACATGGCTGGCTGTCTTCATTTTAAGAAAAAGGACCGCCCCATGAAAATAATGTAATAGTCACCCCACGTAGAAGTCCCGGATGATATTATAGGGAGGAGGCAAAATCCAAGAAAGGCTCAAAATATGGAAATGTTGCGAAATTCGGCTTACCCACAAATTCGAAAGCGTTTGACCCTGCCGAAGTGTTCTGACCGATAGAATTGAGCGTGCAAGACCGAATGCGCCGGGTAGGGCAGGGGTCTGACACGATAAAAAACAAGCCAGATTCGGCTTACCGCTCGACATATAAAGTGCCCTAGAGGATTTGCCCACCCACGGCGGTGCTGCGAAAGAACGCTTCCTTGCACGGGTCGCGGGAGCTCGCTTGTAGGGCCGAAGTTAGCGGTGGAGCTTCGAGACAGACCGTTTGCTTGCCGCAAATCGGCTTCTTCCCGGCAGGTTGGAGCTTTGATAGGTAGGATGCTGCGAAAGAACGCTTGCTTGGCCGGGTCGCGGGGGCTCGCTGGTAGGGCCGAAGCTAGCGGCGGAGCTTCGAGACAGACCGTTTGCTTGCCGCAAATCGGCTTCTTACCGGCAGGTTGGAGCTTTGATAGGTAGGGGTGCTGCGATAGAACGCTTGTGTGCCCGTGTCGCGGGAGCTCGCTGGTAGGGTCGAAGCTAGCGGCGGAGCTTCGAGACAGACCGTTTGCTTGCCGCAAATCGGCTTCTTACCGGCAGGTTGGAGCTTTGATAGGTAGGGGTGCTGCGATAGAACGCTTGTGTGCCCGTGTCGCGGGAGCTCGCTGGTAGGGCCGAAGCTAGCGGCGGTGCTTCGAGACTGACTTTTCTCGTGGGTTGAGAAGTGCCCCTTCTGTTTAAAATGACCACAGCCAGTCATGTGAGGGCGCGTTGGAAAGCTCGTCTAATGCCCATTCTTTTATTTCATCACTCAACCGGCTCCATAACGACATTGAAAAAATCGAATGTTCAATGTTGCTTCTCATAACAACATTAAAAAAAGTTCAATGTCCAATGTTCAATGTTGTTTTTCATAACGACATTGAAAAAATCGAATGTTCAATGTTGCTTTCTATAACTACATTCAAAAAAATCGAATGTTCAATGTTGTTTTCCAAAACTACATTAAAAAAAATCCAATGTTCAATGTTCAATGTTGTTTTCCAAAACTACATTCAAAAAACTCCAATGTTCAATGTTCAATGTTGCTTTCTATAACTACATTCAAAAAAATCGAATGTTCAATGTTGTTTTCCAAAACTACATTCAAAAAAATCGAATGTTCAATGTTCAATGTTGTTTTCCAAAACTACATTAAAAAAAATCCAATGTTCAATGTTCAATGTTGTTTTCTAAAACTACATTCAAAAAAATCGAATGTTCAATGTTCAATGTTGTTTTCCAAAACTACATTCAAAAAAATCCAATGTTCAATGTTCAATGTTGTTTTCCAAAACTACATTAAAAAAAATCCAATGTTCAATGTTCAATGTTGTTTTCTAAAACTACATTCAAAAAAATCCAATGTTCAATGTTCAATGTTGTTTTCTAAAACTACATTCAAAAAAATCCAATGTTCAATGTTGTTTTCTAAAACTACATTCAAAAAATCCAATGTTCAATGTTGCTTTCTATAACTACATTCAAAAAAATCGAATGTTCAATGTTCAATGTTGTTTTCTAAAACTACATTCAAAAAATTCCAATGTTCAATGTTCAATGTTGTTTTCCAAAACTACATTCAAAAAAATCCAATGTTCAATGTTGTTTTCCAAAACTACATTCAAAAAAATCCAATGTTCAATGTTCAATGTTGTTTTCTAAAACTACATTCAAAAAAATCCAATGTTCAATGTTCAATGTTGTTTTCTAAAACTACATTCAAAAAATCCAATGTTCAATGTTGCTTTCTATAACTACATTCAAAAAAATCCAATGTTCAATGTTCAATGTTGTTTTCTAAAACTACATTCAAAAAAATCCAATGTTCAATGTTCAATGTTGTTTTCCAAAACTACATTAAAAAAAATCCAATGTTCAATGTTGTTTTCTAAAACTACATTCAAAAAAATCCAATAATCAATGTTGTTTTCTAAAACTACATTCAAAAAATCCAATGTTCAATGTTCAATGTTGCTTTCTATAACTACATTCAAAAAAATCGAATGTTCAATGTTCAATGTTGTTTTCTAAAACTACATTCAAAAAAATCCAATGTTCAATGTTCAATGTTGTTTTCCAAAACTACATTCAAAAAAATCCAATGTTCAATGTTCAATGTTGCTTTCCAAAACTACATTCAAAAAAATCCAATGTTCAATGTTCAATGTTGCTTTCTATAACTACATTCAAAAAAATCCAATGTTCAATGTTCAATGTTGTTTTCTAAAACTACATTCAAAAAAATCCAATGTTCAATGTTCAATGTTGTTTTCCAAAACTACATTCAAAAAAATCCAATGTTCAATGTTCAATGTTGTTTTCTAAAACTACATTCAAAAAAATCCAATGTTCAATGTTCAATGTTGTTTTCTAAAACTACATTCAAAAAATCCAATGTTCAATGTTCAATGTTGCTTTCTATAACTACCTTCAAAAAAATCGAATGTTCAATGTTCAATGTTGTTTTCTAAAACTACATTCAAAAAAATCCAATGTTCAATGTTCAATGTTGTTTTCCAAAACTACATTCAAAAAAATCCAATGTTCAATGTTCAATGTTGTTTTCCAAAACTACATTCAAAAAAATCCAATGTTCAATGTTCAATGTTGTTTTCTAAAACTACATTCAAAAAAATCCAATGTTCAATGTTCAATGTTGTTTTCTAAAACTACATTCAAAAAAATCCAATGTTCAATGTTCAATGTTGTTTTCTAAAACTACATTCAAAAAAATCCAATGTTCAATGTTCAATGTTGATTTCTAAAACTACATTCAAAAAAATCCAATGTTCAATGTTCAATGTTGCTTTCTATAACTACATTCAAAAAAATCCAATGTTCAATGTTCAATGTTGTTTTCTAAAACTACATTCAAAAAAATCGAATGTTCAATGTTCAATGTTGTTTTCCATAACTACATTCAAAAAGTTCAATGTCCAATGTTCAATGTTGTTCCCCATAACGACATTGAAACAATTTGAATGTTCAATGTTCAATGTTGCTTTTCAAAACTACATTCAACAAAATTAAATGTTCAATGTTTAATGTCGTATGTAGTGCCAACTTCACGCTGCTTAACAAATACTAAAATGTCACTCGTGTTTGCATTGATGGCAACACGTTAATTCATGAGATATTTTAGTAACGTCTATAATTAAACAGTAGACGTAATACCTTTCATAGATTCTAGTTGTTTTGTTATTTCATCTCTCTGAGATTTCTCTTTGCTCACTTGATCGTGCAAACTTTTCTTGATTTTATTGATATCGCATTCCACTTGTTTACGGATTCCCCGTTCATTGGTTAACTGTCGCTGTAGCTCTTCTGAAAGCAGTACATAACTTATATGATATTCCTTTTTATCGGCCAACTCAGTTAATACGTTAGTTCAACATTAAACAGTTTTTCTAAAACAAACGTTTCTCAACCTCGGCAATACATCATGTAAAATTGGTATTCGTACGCGAGAGTTCAACCACTGCAAGTTAATATTTTATTAAACAAGCTTTGTGCTTAAAGGGCTCTAATGAGTGGTATTTAAACATGAAATGGTCTAATGCTCCTTAACATGTTCAGTATCTATGCCGTGGTTTGTGCAAAGTACTTGTATACTAAGGACCAAAGATCTAAACACACAGATTGGACACTCAATTGAAAAATGAGAGAACGCAGCAGATCATGTTATCATAAACATTTTGACATCTTTTTTCAATTTGTGATGATTATTTATCATATAAAGGAAATTGAAAATGATCGACTAATTACAATTAAACTCCGATTGAAATATTTGCCCGCAACTTGTTTTCTAATATATTCTATAAAATGGTTGGCCGTAGTTTTTTTTACCATTTAAGTACCGTTAATACGGATAACACTATTTTATAGCTCAATTTGCAAATAAGAACGATACCGGACACGGTCACCTATGTTACAACTTTGAAATATGACTTTACTCGGTTCAATCATGGACAAAACCATGTTTAGCTTCATAACTATTCCCCCTCTATGTGTCCAATAAATATTGTAGCGTACAGACAACCCAAAGTCACACAGAAACGGTGACAGCGCCTAGCCATCCACGCAAGAGTCAGACATAGAACGAACCATCCATATCCCCCCAAAAGTGGATATTTCAAGCAAGCCTTATACAATAATACTCACCCCGCAATGAAAGGACTTTGAATTTCATGCAAAGTTTACCATTAAGGGAGGTTATTTATGAATGATAACTACACTGAAGTGAACTCACCTTTAGTTAATGTATCTATATCCTCTGGTTGTTTTATGGTATCTGCTTTAGTGTCATCTTCTAATGTAGTAGCTGTAACAGTAAAACAAATAATTATTATATTTATAAATTTTATGTAATCTAATCTGAAGAAGACATATTGTCGAAAGCTAATTAAAATTCTTTGCTTAGTGTCACGTTGAATGGAATTTATTTGTACCTGTAACAGTTAAACATAGTTGACTTGCACTTTACAGAAGTTTCATTAGGGGCGCTATATCAATGTTCATTCAACTCAGCTCAATATATCTTTTATATTATCCCAGGTACAATATATATAGGAATTACTTAAAAATGCACTCGCTTTTACCGTTTAAATCCAAAATACGTAATATATTATGAATGTCTATATAAACAATTTAAAGAAAAACTTTAAAGAAAATTATACTCCTGAGTCATCCGAGGGTCAAAGTGGCTTTCGGTGAATATTTTGGAACGAATAACTCAATGACCAATTCATGGGAAAGCCCAGGGCTGGTATTCACAAAGCATCCTAAATGAAAACTTAAATATTTTGACTTAAGTCAATAATTTGTGCAGCTCATATGTCCCGCAATTCGAAAAATAATCCATGTTTTCTTAGTGATTATTGTAGCTGTTTACATAATGCTTCAAAACTATGTAAAATATTAAGCATGTTGATTTTCTTGCTTAGATGAAACCATTTAGAAAAATATAAGATTTTAGGATTTTTCTAACTTTTCTGCTAAGATGCTTTGTGAATACCAGCCCTGTTCTACGAGTTATTCTCAACATATATTGAAAAGTAGAAACTAGTTATCATTTCATTTTCGTATTTTATATTACGAATTTAATTTAGTTTTACTGCCTCTGACTGCTTTCATTTGGAATCCAATTTAGGTTTCTTATACACAGACTTTCTTAACAGACTCGTAGTTAGACGAGAAATTAGAATGTTTTAAGATTTTTTTCACTCCAATGTGATTATACATTGTTATAAATGCATTGTTTAATATACAATGTACGAGTAAGTCGACAGAAAGTCGAACTAAATTCATTAAATATACTATGAAGAAGGCTTATAAAGTCGACAGCTTATATTTCGGTGTTTGTTGTTTTGAAAAGGGACATAATATAAATCGATGTAATTTTACAGCAGGTAAAAACGATTTATCCCACAGCATTTCGTTGGTTTAGATTCAATGGAATAGAAATGCTGGTCATTTTTGTGAAGTAAAAAAGTCTTAAGTTTTAACCTTAAATTATTTGTGAATAATATGGCTCCAGGATATAGACTTTGTGTGTGAGGATGTTTCCTGACCAATTCTTTTATTGTACCACCAAGTAGCAGTTCATTGTCTGTATACAAATCTTTTTTGAAAATAGAAACAAACTTACTGTCATCTTTTTTATTCTCTGTGTCGCCCTCTAATGTAATCTTAAAATATAAATAATACAAAATATTGGTCAATATGTAAGTAAAACTCTTTTCGGTCTTTACGTAAACGGTAAAAGTTGCGTTATTCAAGTCGGTCAGTACTCCTACATAGGCTAAACAGTAAATTTGCGTTGCTCTTTTCGGTCAGTACATAAACGGTACATACTAGTTTTTCAGCAAGATTGCAAGTACACTGTACTTTTCATTCATTTCCATGCTAATTACAATTTCTAAACCTTCGAAGAACATGAAAGTAAGCTTCGAGAAATTACTTGATACGAGAAAACGTACTGGACACGTATTCCACAGTATTATAGTCAACTTCTAAACAACCACATAAAATGAACCTTACCGTACTAGACCAAGATCACAATATGAAATATTAAAGTTCCATCAAACCGTTCAGTTGTTATCTTTAAACAAAATCCTGTCTATCATTAACATTACATAATTAAATATTAAAGCAAATTAAACGTTTCCTCTTAAAGTACGAGTACCTAGTATATCGTGTCTTCCCTCAATTATTAACGTCCCAATCTCCGCCCTAATCACTATACCACTTGACCGAGCCATTAAACATCTACTAAGTATCCGAAACCACCCAAAGGGATTAACGAGCGCGATTAGGACTGATTTTATGAACCGTTCAGAGATCAAGGGGATAAAATAACAACAAGAAACTTCATCATTTTCGGTTGACAAAGTGCGATTTCAAACATCAATTATTTACCAACAAAATAAGTTTTAGTTTGTTTTGATTTTACTGTTTAATCGCGTTTTCGTCAGTACTTTGGATGAGACACGTTAAACCATACGCGAGTTGACGAACGGAATGAAATATTTAACTCAAGACTACCAGTTCTATGACAAGATAACGGTTGAAACACTCATAGCGCGTAATTAGTTCATTACAATGTTACTTAGAATTGTTTGCATAATCCAACACGACATCACAATCCACGTGGACAACTCATGATAAGGTGGAATCCCTTTTAGAAACAATAAAATATTCAATGGTGATAATTGAAAACGTGCATCGGTTCTTTGAAGTTAAATGTTTAGGATATATACTGGTATGTTAAAGCTGTTTAACCCTATCTACTGTGTTGATTGTATTGCGATAAAATATATCAGGCACACGACCATCTTCATATTTAATAAGTTTATCTCAGTTTCCATTAAATGATGTTCGTTTTTTATCATTCGATCAAAACCTTGTTAAATTATAAATGTGGTAACGCATCTTAGCCTTTCGCCAACTGATAGCACCATTAAGTTTACTTGACACGAGAGAATCATAAAGGCGATAAAACAGATTGATGTTCTAAAGCTAATTGATATATTATACGCCATCTTCAGTTTGTCTCCTTTGATTTTCGTTCTCAAGTCAAATCAAAAGTCAAAATTCTTCTATTTCTCATTTTATGTAAATTCGCTGCTCATGTTGACCAAACTGAAGTTTAAAAAGCTTGTGTTTCCATAGGTAAAGAGTGGTTTTCAGACAGTTTATTCTTGTTTTCTCAAAATATTGATTTTGTACTTACGACCTTCTAATTCTAAGCCAGCGAATTGATAAACCACGGTACGTACCTTGTCTGATTCGTCCACTTCATCCACCCTTTCTGGTGTTTGCTGTAGTGTTTCTGTTGGTTCCACTGGCTCAATATTTGTTGTATCATTGTTATTAGAGCCACTTGTGTCAGGAGAATATAAGCGAGGTTCTGTAATCTCGGTTTCACTATTGTCATTTGATTCCTTATATGAGACTTCCTCATCGATACCAACGTCCAAATCGTCAACTTCTATTTCATTTGTACTTTCAATATCATTGTCATTGTCATAGTCACCCTCTAGTTCTTCATACACTTTGTCTGTGTCGTCTTTTCTAGAAACATGTAATTTACCAACTGGTCTGAAAGCAGATGGTCTACCATTGTGAGTGTTAGCCTTCAGTGTATCAATCTTTGGACTAAAACCCTGTTGGATGCCTTCGTCTTCCTCTGAGGACGAGTGAGTATCTGATGGTGAATGCCGAGACGTTCCTGATGTTGACAGGTCTTTTACTGGAGATGGGTTAAAATAACTTTTTCCAAAACCTTGAAGTCCGCCTCCTGGTCTAGAGTTGAAATGACTGGTCCAGAAAAGATCATAGGGTGGAATAATATAGTCAGTGGGCTGTCGCCAGGGATTGAATGCTATGTTCTGAGATTGCTTGCCATCTAATCTCATATCTGTTTTATTCATTTGATATTGTAGTGCTAAATTACTGGTGTTATTTAATGCGGTGAGTGGATAGGTCTTTCCTGGCATGGAAAATAACGGGTATGAGTTATATGGATTTCTTCCAAAAGTTTGTTTAGATATGATTTCCTCATCCGGCGAGATCTTGGGCCGTTTTGCCTCTGGTGGTGAGGTGTGCGACTCTGTGAATACAGATGGGGACAACATTTTCTTCCTGCTCCCTCCATTAAACATAGCTTTAACATCTTCCCATGCATGGTGAATGTCTTCATTATCGTTACCTTGTGCAAGTAGCAAGTGTCTTCTCCAGGAATTGAAGTTGGCGGCGTCCGGGTGATTATACTTCGCGTCCGGTGCTCGGTGAAAATGGAATATGAATTTATTCGGTGAAAAGTAGAGATTACAGAAATTACAGCGAATACACTTTGCTCGAGAGCTGTTGTATCTTGACGGCTCGAATTTTCCTTTACAACCCCAGCCGCAGTTATGATGCACGTCAAAGAAGAAGTTGTCCGGCAGCTTTGGTGGCCGGTTGTCTTCAAGGAATGACTTTACCAATCGCTCTGCTTCTCGTTTGGTTATCATGCCACACCGTCGACTTGAGATCGGCATGGCCCCGGCTCGGCGCAGGATTTCCAGTTGTACCGGAGTACATTGGACGCATGTGATTCCAAGCGCTACTCGTCGATTGTGTATTTCATTATAACTGAACTGTTTAAGAAGTGTGTTTGATATTTGTGCCAGACAAAGTCTCTCTTTATGGTCAATGTGCAGAGCGACAATCGGTACACCGTGTAGTATAACTGTAGATATTTGATTCTGTCGGAATTGGTAGGTGGAGTTGGGTGGCTGGTCAGGTGTTTTGAGAATTGTTGAACATTTTGTTTCAGTGTTGGTTGTTTCCATGTCTAATGAAGTACTTGACGATATATCCAATTCCATATCTCTGAAAACATAACATATATTATACTTAACTCAACTCAACACATGACCATCTTCATATTGCAAATATTAACTTCATATTGTAATATAATTATTCAAATGAGCGGATTTGGTTTAATGAATTAAATAAAATAGCGTAGTAAGTTTAATAAATTGAATAAAATAGCGGAGTGAGATTAATAACTCAAATAAATTAGCGGGGTTAACTTGTGTAATGTTTCAAATCAAATAGCGGAGTAAGTGTAATAAATGAAATAAAATAGCGGAGTTAGGTTAATAAATAAAATAAAATAACTGTGTCCGTTTGATAAATTAAATGGAATAGCGGAGTTAGTTTAATAAGTTAGATAAAATAGCGGAATTAGCTTAATGAATTAGATGAAATAGCTTAGTAAGTTTAGTAAATCAAATACAATAGCAGAGTTAGTTTAATAAATAAATAAATAAAATAACGGTGTAAATTTAACAAATCTAATCAAATAGCGGAGCTAGTTTAATAAATTAAACAAAATAGCGGATTTAGTTTTTGTCTTATTGAAATATAGCATTACATACCTGAAATTGTGGAACACTGTCTCATACAGTATCAAAACAGAGCATAAGTTTTATTGCCTCACGTTATTAAAGGGGCATGCCCCGGAACTGAATTGTCTCGAATTATGCATTCAAATTGGTATCATTTTAATACCTAAGTCCAATAATGAAAACCCTGAAAAAAGTTACGAAATATCCCGCTAGTTTTTTAAAAAAAACATTTCAAGAATAACTAAATATCGTTGTCGTCAATAAAATGCTGACAGCCTTTTATTCAAATCGATATACATAATATCGAAGGGCGTTATAGAGTTAATATTTACTGAGTCAAATTCTTCTTTGACTTTTTGGTAATAGTTGGTTTTACAAGTGATAAACGCAATTTTGTGGTATGCTAACCAAGACACTTCAGTTTCTGTGCATGCCCCTTTAAATAACACATGATTGCACATTGCAATAGTTAAACTAGAAATAACAGTTACTCACTATATTATATTAAGTGTCTAGTTGAAAACAATCACAAAATAAAGATGATATTGTTATTATTACTATCAATACCTCAAGAAATACCGTCGCATGTTTTAGTTATATTAATATTATGTTGATTTTGAAAAAACCTTAACGTTAAATACTAGATCTGATGTTAAGCTCCAAGACTGTTATAATATGTTACAATAATAATTTGCAAACTCAAATAATCAATCCGTCAAAACTACGGCATTTTGGACGGGACCACAAGAGCTAGGAATGTATGCACTGTTCTTCATGTGTGCCTTTTTTGTTCAGTGCTGCCTGTCCTGTCTAATTTTTTACTACATCAATGTCGACAATTATACAATAAATACGTGTTTAACATTAGTCGGGCAACTATTTAGGATGGTCAATGACAACAAAAAAGTCATCAATAAAAATATCAAAATCTATCACAAGTTCTTCTAGACCAATAGTTCTTTATATAAAATGGTTCTATTCTATGAGGTAACACAATGTGGAAAACATTTTTGATGCCTCTAAGTTCATGCACATGTACAATTGTGTTGGTATGTATTGAGATTGTAGTTTTAAAGCTTAAACAGATTACATATTAATTTTTTATAATTTCATTATATATCTATACGCTTGCTATTTTTTGCATGGTCTTTAGATTTATTGGTTTCATGTTTCTGTTGTTTCAATGTTTTATTGTTGATGGCTTTACGGCAGATTGACAGTTGTGTCAAGTATGTTCCCTCTATAAATAAAATCTTCATTATTATTATTATAGTAAATAGCAAAACAATACCAGAATGGCAATGTTACTTTATGAAGCCTATGTATGAGGCATAGAACAAATATTGTTTTGGTTATTACTGTTCTAACCAACGTTCGAGTAATGAGCACGATTGCATATGTCCCAATAAGGACAAACAACACAAAGACCAAAAGCATACGTCAAAATTTACATTGCTCGTATTCAATCATAATCGTATTTTCTCCACAAATGTGAATTTTGCATGCACGCTTGTACATTGTGTATATATGAAATACTTTTAAAAAAATGTTGTCACCATCTCATGTAACTGTATCCTTAAAAATGATTTTACAAAACATTTTTTTTTATAAAGTTTATAATATCTTAGAAAGGTTTATAACACGGGAAATTGACCACACAGTCACTGAGGTGCAGTTTGTTTTTAATAAACATTTCATTAATACTGGTGTTATTTTAAATATTATTACATAATTCGAAACTAGAGAGCTTCGTCTTTAATTTGATATTAATATTCTAAAAATCCGTCCATACATAAGAAAATAAACCCATAGGGCGTGCGTGAAATCACTTTCTTTTTTTTTTGTTTAGAATAGCATTTTCGTTTCTATTGAATGCACCTCAGTGATTGACTGGACACCGTGGTATACATTTCATGATATAACTTTTTAACGAGTAGATCAATTTTGATGGGATTTTGCATGGAGGTAGTTCTAACGATGTTGTCTAAGAATGTAATTACTTGATGAAGATATCGAAAGCCAATTCATGTTTTTGATACCTTGAAAAATCTGACCACTTTAGTATAAATGCAACCTTTCTAAAGTAACATAAATTTTATAAAATATTTTTTTTACTCTTTATCAATGTGAAGTTACCTGTGGTCACCATGAGATGAAAGACTTACGTCTGATATGCAATGTAAATTTTTTGGTCTGTGTTTTTTTCTTCCTTTTTTGGTTGTGTCTGTTGAGTTCTGTATGTCCTGAACTTTCTTTCATTATATTTTTGTTAGTAGATCACTGCAGCAAAAATGCATGCACCGGAGTTTGAAATAAAGTATCTAATCTTTATAAGTTTGTAAATTTATTTGTTTTCTTATCTTGTTCTACTGCTGATACTACATGAATGAACGTAGAAATACAGCCCATAAGCTCAGTAATCACTTAAACAAGACTCACTTTTATAATTATAAGACTTGATATTTTTAATTATTTGACAGTAAACAGTTTTTAATATGGCCCATTAAATATTTATGTTAGCCGTACACCAAGAGCAGTATGACAACTTTAAGAATGGCAGACAATATAAACTTTAGATATGTGATGTACACTCGTTAATATACTATCTAAATCAGCTGCATGAATTTAACGACCAGCATAGCGAATGACTGAAATATGTAAATCCTCCACAACTTCAACAGCTTCAGCATTGTTTAGTCTCTTGAAGTTCTCTTGTAAATGTTTGCATTTTGAATAAACATTTTGTATATATTTGGAAAAATTGTTGTCCCGATCAGCCGAAAGACTTACCGGAGTTTGAAATAAAAGTAACTTTATAAGTTACTAAATTTATTTGTTTAATTATCTTGTAATAAAGTTACCCCATCCTGCTCATAACTAGTATCAACATCTTCAGCATTGTACATTCACTTGAAGTTCCAGTACGAACTGGCAAATAAATACTTGACGACAAAATAAAAATGGTACCAGAAATTTCCTTGCTAGATGCTCAGTATAAAATGGAAACTGGCTTCTTTTCTCTCATATCCTCGTGGCGATGGATAACATGGGGAATGAGGTGGTGAACGTGAATAATGTAAGTTAGAAAAAACTTGTTTCACATTCGACCTTAATGCTTGTTATATTTCTCATTTTTTATTACTTTGGAATGGAATTACATTCATGCATTTGTACCTTAATTTATATGGTTTAAACTGTAACTGGCAAATGCTTTTTATAAATTGTTATCATTTTCTACCATTATGGAGAAAAATATTGAACTCATTTTTTAATTATTATACATTGATGAGACTGAAACAAAGATTGGTCATTATTACTTTCTACTGTGACAAATTGACACATTCTTAAGTATAAAGCACAATCTAGAGAATAAAAAACACAGGAATAACGTTATCTGGTATAGTATGATTATAGAAAGTAAATAAGAATGATTTTTATGAATGAAGTTTAGCACAAATTTTTAGAATCATTGTAGCAAAAATATGTTTTATTAGTGGTCAAAATAACATACTAAGTCTGAAATAATTAATCCACACAAGTTACAAACATACACCTTTCCTATGTCATTAAACACCACTGCTAGATTCATCATGGGACAGACAAATATCTGTGGCTGATTTGACAAATGGAAAAAAATTCAAATTCACGCCCAACACGTGATTTTAGTGACGAGATTTTGAAATGATGAACCAATCAACAAATCTATTTTAGATATTCCTGAATTCGGTTATTTTTGTTTCGCCGATAATAATTTATTTAGACACATTGATAAACTCGAAAATAGATGAAAAATTTAAAAAAACGCATCATGAAATTGGAAACGTTAATAAAGTTATCAAGAACTGATTTATTTGAAGATGTAAAGTTTTCATTGTTAAAATTGATGTATATATTGAAAAATGCAATAATATTTAACTGTCCCTTTGAAAATATAACATAATTAATGACACGCGAAATTGTAGATTGTTCGTCGTGATTACAAGTCTAAATGCCATTTGCATTTTACCAATTTTACAACAAAAACACGTAATACTCATTATGTACATTTTACGACTGTTGACCGAAATATTTAGATTGATTGAGTAGTAATGTAAGATTCCGCAAATAAGATTTCAAGATTTATTTGAAACAATCAATCATACGGCAATACATAAATATGTGAAATAGGTCAAAGGTGACCCCTGATTACAATAGCAATATACAATATTTCTACATATCGTGCTGTTGTCAAGGTCAAATACTGCAGAAAAATGCTTATACAAAAAAGTAACAGTGGCCTACTAGGACATAGTTAAAATAATTGTTTCAATTTCATAATAAATGTAACCATGTGAGTGACATACTCAGAGTGAACGTTTCTTAAAATTAAGAAGACTACTTCAATTATTTTGAAACCATGCGGATAATATTAGTAATTGTAAATCATATGTACAAGTATTGGTCCGCGATGACCGACCCGCTATATAGCTGGCGTATAATGAGAAGGCAGTAAGTGCTACTTACAACCTTATAAGACTCATACATATTTGAAATATGCATCAACAGGCACTTCTTATAAGCCTTCTTTCATGAAAATCGGAATAGGTCATGTTGACCAAACCGACGTTGAAAAGGCTTGTTTTCCATAAGTAAAGAGTAGTTTTCAGACAGTTTTTTCTTGTTTTCACAAAATAGCGTCTTTGTACTTAGGACCTTCTCATTCTAAGCCATCGATATATCCGCCTCGGTATGTATGAGTCCACATTGGAATACTTAAGATCTTTTAAACCGATGTTTTTGTTTTGGTTTCATTTACGAAATATTGAATATGTACCTGTGCTTTATCATATAATAAAGCATAAGCATGCGTAGATCGGCTGTGTAGTAATTAGAAGGTGCACATTTGTCGTTTGATATTTGTTCTGATGTTTTCCATGTATAACGGAAGTTAAACTGTACATAAATGCCCTGTCCCGATATTAGCATTTGGTTTATTCAACAAAACGTTGTCAATTAGCCCTTGAAAGTATTTTTAAAAGGTTTGTGACAAATATAGTCTCCCTTGTTGGCGCACCTTACTGACACAGCGGGGCCACTCGCCCCCTTCTAGTTCCAAGGGAAAACGAATGTTAATATTTTTTACAAAGGTTCAAATCCTTTTATCATTATTAATTCTCTTCTTACAACATGATTACAGCTTTCGCTCGGTCGAGTAATATCATTTTCACCTTTTCATAGGATTCTGCCATATGGCGAAAACTTTGTCTTTGATTTCATTTTTCAGCAGTACCGCCTTAACAACATCAAAATACATAATCGGTTAAAGATGCCCCACAATTATGGACAATAGAAATGTGACAGTACCCATATGTTTATGATATTCTAAACAATGTTAATTAACTGTCAGTATTTTCCGCCCTGGCGCCCGGCTCTAGAAATCATTGACTCGTTAAACTAGTAGTACACCTTACGCTTACCGTACAGGTAACAAGGCGAATCAATTTGTTCACGGTGAAAATCAGCGAGATTTCAAACTTTGCACCATATGTTCACGACTGTAGTTTGTGTCTTGTCTTATTGTCCACGACAACACGGTTGATTTATACAACTGTGAGAGCGGGGTCCAATTACCCGTATAAACGCTAATACCGTAAAACGGTTAGCACGCACCGGGACTTTAGCATTGTCGCTAACTAATTAAATGCCGGAGATGTTGATGTTTGTCGGGTGACTTTTTATGTTCGTCAGTTAATTTGCAGTATAAATGTCTTCTGTCAAAGCATGCATGATTCATAGTATTTTAATGCCGCGTGAAATAACGTATGATTTATTGTCAGTGTTATAACAGTCAGAAATATAATTTCGTTTCATTCCACTTTTTACATAAATTTGCGTTCACACGTAACCGTTTAAATGAATAAATTTAAAAATTAAAAACGTACAACGTCTTGAACGTTATATATATATTAAGTGAACATAGATGTATTCAAAATGTAAATATGATTCATATTTAAAACTATTTGTAATGTAGTTATGTACGAATATCTATTAAATTGCAAATATAAAATTGGAAGCTATTAGTTACATCAAGCCGAACAGGAAATGTCACAATGACGCATACGCTATTAACTCATCTTTAACATTGCATGGTGACTCGTAACAGAAGAGAAGAGATGAGAAGAGAACAGAACATAATAGAACAGAACAGAGAACAGGGAACAGGGAACAGGGAACAGGGAACAGGGAACAGGGAACAGAGTAAAGAGAACAGAGAACAGAGAACAGAGTACAGAGTACAGAGTACAGAGTACAGAGAACAGAGAACAGAGAACAGAGAACAGGGCACAGGGAATAGAGAACAGGGAACAGGGAACAGAGAACAGAGTACAGAGTACAGAGTACAGAGAACAGAGTACAGAGAACAGAACAGAACATAATAGAACACGACAGAACAGAACAGAAATTGTACAATGTATGAAATGCCATGCATAATGGTAGAGCACTATGGTGGCTGAATGTGAGTTATACAGAATAATATAATCAAAGTAACAACAAAAAGTATAATTACGATAAACGCACAAATGAAAACATCCGTTGTCCACTTGAAGTGTCACTTTGCAAAAAAGTTAATAACAACGCAGACATGGATGGCAGCACTCTACAGAAGCAGCATAAAGAAACACCACACGTTACAAGGACATCCATAAACCAAACAAGACACATGGAACTACACAAACATAACAACCTACTCCGCCACCCAGCCGCCTCAGTCATTCAAACATAACAACCTACTCCGCCAGCCAGCCGCCTCAGTCAGTCAAACATAACGAGGTAAGAGCCTGCAGATAAGAACTTACTTCACAAGTAAGACCACAAAACAAGGACAACAAAAAGGCAATACTGTACAGAAACAGTTTATGCCGGTCTTTGAAGTTGAAAAAGAGCACATACATGTAATCCAAATATACATCATATGGTGTGTAGTGAAATATATATACATGTACATACAAACGTAATCCAAATATACGTGAGCATGGTGCATAGTGAAATATATACATGTACATACAAACGTAATCCAAATATACATGAGCATGGTGCATAGTGAAATATATACACATGGACTTCGATCATATGTTTGTAAGTGCTTCATTCGGTTTTGCTATGGCGGTTAAAATGAAGACGTTTAGTCAATTTTAAAAAGGCCGCATGGCCATGAGAACTTCAAAGTTAAACGTTTATTGATATAATCAGCACAAAACATTGCGTTTGGCCATTTACAAATAACATATAAATAAAGACATGAGATCATCAATATACAATGCACAATTTACTCAATGACATAACAAAATAACAAACAAAAGTGATGCTATTATTAAAGCATACCATCACCGGAAAGGACAGCCCCTAGCACAGTAGGGAAGCATTGAATAGTTTATTTCTTCTATGACATAGGCTATGATCATGTTATGTCATCGACCATATTTTAGGCGTTGCTTAATGATGAGTTAGTTAGTACAGGGTGTTTCAAAAATATATGTTACTGTTTCGTGGATTAATAAAATTATTATGTAATGTAATATGTAAAAAACGAAACGCATAGTTGAAAGCGGACATTTTAAAATGTTATTCCATATAAAACATCCCTGTCTAGTTTAAAAAACGTGTCTTTGGTATGCATCTTGTTTATACATGACGTGGATTTGGGTAAATAATGACGTCATCATGTTTTCTGAAGTTATCTACCATCACTGTGCCTAATACAGGTGATACATTTAGGAATTCTCATTTAGTTCACGCTTCAAACTCATACACAGATGCAACTTTAAATTTCTAAGATAACCCCACAAACTAAACGTATAATGGATTTGGAATAGATTATGGGTAACTTAAGACAACGTGAATGCGTCATTAATGACCTAAATTGGCGTCATATCTAAATATGACATTGAAATGTCGTATATGGATTTTTTTTGAAAATCACGAAACTGTTACGTATATTTTGAAACACACTGCACTAGTTTGATTGCAAATTGCCACGAAATTGTAATATTGCAACCGTTCGCGCTCTGTGACTGGACAAATAAGTTGCTATGAAAAAGCACGTTTTAAAATGCATATTTGTTTTCCAATGTTTGTTTGAATTTTATGACTATATAAATATCGTCTTTGACTATATAATATAAAACATAGGTATATACCTTGTTAATACATATTTTTGATATTTTATCATGAACTGTTGTTTTTTGTTGAATACGTTGTCGATATATTATTCTATAGGAAGAGCTGTCAATTTGTTTAATGAAACAACATGTCAATAGTAATTCTATAACAGTGACGATGACAATAAAACTCTGCTTTTCTCTATGAACAATGTCACCATGTTATTCACACAAATCAAGGCGTTTTTCCTTATATATTAGGGGCTGTTATAAGGCCCCTACCAAGGAAGAAAAGCATGCAGTTGTCCCCAAAATTTGAATTTTACTTCTACAAAAGCAGTTCCTTCTGTTACCAATATACGCATCTCCCTAATTAAAGGTCTTAGGTCCATCTCCAGGGTTCGAAAAATCTCTGTGTATGATATATCATGTATCTATAGAAATGTATGCATCGCATGTGTTATAAAGAGAATCCAATGTCCCTGATCTTGTCTTTATTTCCTGGTTTCTCTATTTCTTTTTCAATCACTCATTTGAACTTATCTGTAAACTTTGTTTGTGACTTCCGTGCTCTGCTGTGCCCGTTGAGAACTGCCTTCCCTGTTCGCGGTGTGCAATTATCTTTTTATAAACGTTAATCAAAATGATAAATTTGCCCATCATTTTTGTAATTGTTGACCGAATAGTGTTCATACAAGGATTCCATGTTACATGTTATGAGCTATAGTATCTGAAAACATTAAACTGAAACTCCGAGCGCAAGTTATGCTCGTTCAATTCTGTTGACTCGGACTATTGTTGGCTATATCACTCGTACATTTTGAAAGATAAAAATATTCTACATTTGTAAACGTGAATACATGTATATGTTGTCTAGAAACTGAAGATTCTACGCGTATTCATCTAATGTAAAAAATCCATCACGTTTGCATCACAGGTAACTGTATCATTGATAATCATAAAAATGATAACATCTAAGATAACATCATTTTTTAAATTTTTTTTTATTCTTTATCAATGATACAGTTACCTGTCATTTTCATGTTATTAGCTTTATAAAATATTACATAAGTTTCAGCTTAGTGTCTATTTTCTATATTGTTCAATAAATATACCCGTTGAATATTTAAATGTCCGGGTGATTCATGGCAAAAACATATCTTGATCCACAATTTAATAAATGAAATCTACACGTCGTAGAGTCGTTTTATTGGGACAATACAAATAACGGATCGAACAGAACAGAACGGAACACAATAGAACACACGGTGACAGAAAAGAACAGATTTTTCTTTTATATCTAACCAAGATTGCAACACTCTCTGATGTTTTGTCACGAAAAGGTCACGTGACATAATATTGCTCCCTGCACGAGATGTCGAGTGTAGGCAAATTAGAAAGGAAAGTGGCACGATACAACGTGATAACTTTGTGTTTGCAAGTTGCATGAGGACGAGATGCATTCAAATGATCCAACTAAATTTACTTAATAAATTTGATAAAACGAAAACACCCCGAGCATTTCATGAAACAACCATTTCCAAATCCCTAGCCAATTCTGATAATTACTAAACTACATTAAATTAAGGTAAGATTTTAAATAAGACATTTTAAGCGATGAAGCATAGCGATACATTGTTTCATATGATAAAATTCTCTGAAAATGTACCGTAATGTAATTATAAGTTTTCATAATTTATTAAGCACTGCGTAATTACATACAAATATCGTGTCATAATTGGTTTCTGAATCTTATAGTGATAAGCAAGCACTGGAACGTATGCACTTAACCGTCTTAAGTAAAGTTTAAATAATAAAACACCCGACAACCGATGCCAACGATGCATAGTTAACATTTGTGCTACAGTTAGTAACGTTGACGTAATCTTTGATCTTTTGAAACGAATACGCATGGCCGAGAAGCACAACGGACTGTATATAGTCATCAATGATTACCATTTCAAAACGAAAATGTCAAAAATACATTTTAAAATATTTCAATCTGACCCGACATCGTGTTGTGTTTTGTAGCTATTAATATTCAGTTTCATTTTTATTCTGGCGTATATTTGTGGTTGTCCTTGAGAGTTTTTGATATATGTGATTTTTCTTTTCCATGTGCTCTTTTTGTGTATTTCATATTCTCCTGTTTCGGCCTAGTGCTACCTTTCCCCCACCAATTTGTCACTTTTCTTTTTTTAAACCGTTACATAGTAACCGTTGGCCACCAAGATCTGTGTGGGTAAATTAACATTTATAGGTTTACTGTACGTGCATCATGTTAGTCATATAAATCATATAAATCATATAAATCATATAAATCATATAAATCATATAAATCATATAAATCAAATATATAACCTTTGTACCATTTTATGCTGAACATGAATCAAATATGGCATTTCGAGAATAAATAACTAAGGACTTTCTAAAGCTACGAGTAATCAACATCAGTATTAGAACGTACCTAATACAAGCATGCTAATAACTTAATTGAAATTTATTTTATAGCATTCTGTTCTGTTCTGTTCTGTTCTGTTCTGTTCTGTTCTGTTCTGTTCTGTTCTGTTCTGTTCTGTTCTGTTCTGTTCTGTTCTGTTCTGTTCTGTTCTGTTCTGTTCTGTTCTGTTCTGTTCTGTTCTGTTCTGTTCTGTTTCCTCAACACGTTTTGAGCGCAACACTGACTACTATTATTTATTGCGTTTTTAGTTTTAACAGTTGATGAGTTTTTGAACATTATAGAAAATATATTTCCACTTAACGCGACCCATGGTACCGTATGTAGTTTACTTCGACTATACATCAATCATAACCTAATGTTACAGTTGACAGAGTCTTTAAACATTCATGGTAATAATCCGTAGTTATGTTCTGTAGGGTTTTAATTAGAAATTATTGGATAATTATGGTTAATTTGTTACCTGCACTATATTTCAACTCCAAGTGAAAACGAACATGCATTATTTATACAGTCAAGTAATTAAACTTTCTCTTCCTCGCTGCTCGGGTAATTAAACTTGCATTAATATTTAAGGTACATTGAACCCCACTTTCAGACTTTATCGCCGGACGGGTTAAATTCATATCAATAATTACTTTCTACAAACTTGTCCCCGACATCAGCATTCTAGATCTAACTAATGTTGTAACATTTTCGTCACGTAGACGGAAGCAAAACATTATTTAACATCGCAGTTATATAAATTAAATTTCGTTGCTATGCTTACCAAAATGTTGCTTTTTTAGTTTTTTATCAAATAAAAACGATTAACTCAAATATGAGATTGTAACTAAATATATTGCTTGAAATTAATAGATTTTATCTGGAATACATCTATCAATGATATCTATATAATGTAATAACTTTACGATCATTATTTGAAATGACGAATTAATGACAAATTAGTTTATAGAAATGTAAAATAAAATGTATGTCGTTAACTGAGGTTGTTCATGTCTGCCTTTGAATACTACATAGCTAGCATTACATGTATCATTAAGTTTAAATTCAAATAAACAAGTAAAAAACTATTTTTATTTCACACGGAATGTTTTGCATATAAATAGTTCATATCTTGAAATCGGGAAATATGATATGAGTTTGTTTTTTCTTAATTCATTTAGTATAAAATTAAATTTCGTACAAACTAATATTTCGCCCAAAACAGATATTAATATTTTTCCAATCTCCCTGTATGTAAATGTTCACAATTTCTTGCTTTCTTCTATCATAAGATTTGGAGTTTATAAAGTATCAACCTTGTGAAATAAATTTATTTATATATATATGCAATAAGTTTTACAACAAATATAATAGTAGAATCTATATAGATATAATATGTTACAAATGAATATAAGATTTTTACATCTTGAAAAACTAACTTGAAACTTACCTTGTTAGCCAATGTATTTTAGAATCATCTTAAATATACTAGATCTAGTACAAACTTTTTTTTAAATAATTTAATTTCTTGAAAAATCTTACCTTTTTAACCCTCTCGTATGTGCTGGTATTCTCAACATGCGAGCGTCACTTCACACACAAAAACAATCAGATGTATTAGTTAGTTCAATATGTAAGCGATGCTTAACCAAAGTCACAATATTGTTTGCATCGTACATTTAACAAAAAATAAATGGAATGACAAAAGTCCAAGAATTGTCTTCTTTTCAACATTAAATAAATCTGACGGTGCCAGGCAACCTTGCGACTATTTATCAACTCATAGTGATTAATATTCTGAACGAGGAAGGGCCTAACCGCACATTGTATTTCATATTATTTAAAATCATGCGTTCCACACATTTAACGGTAAATGTTCTATTGTCACCAACAAGAAACAGGGAAAATATTATGATTTTCAATTGAAATGAAGCCATTACATTGCCTCTGGGCGTATAGCACGCGCTCACTGTACGCAGCATCACAAATAGTCGATGCTCATTGGCTGGCTAATTGATTTGACACGCTGTCAGTCAGTTCGCTCATGCGCAGTAAATGATAATATCGTCACGTGGCGCTCGGTCGATTTAAGGCAATACGTTGTTTGCGAGTTACATTCTGAAACTGTATTGATCTCGTGAATGGTATTAACTCCGGAGTAGAATAGTTTTCTTCCTTTTTTATTAATCTTCTATGATCAACACCGGAAAATGTATGTCGTAAAACAACAAAAAAGATATGTTTAATTTATAGCGCGGGAATTTAGTTTTTATACCCGTTAAATGCTACCGTCTTTCATTGACCGTACTGGTGTGACCCGGTTTAACGGCATTTATGGAAAGTTTACCTTTCATTTGAAATATAAGATCATATACTCGGGCAACAAGGAATGTGGTAGGGAAAATGTCTTAATTAATGAAAAGATTGAAGGTCATAAAACTGTCGATTGAAAGTCAAGATCAAAGCTCGCGTTGCGGTATATATTCACTTAATTTATAGTATATAACTTGTATATGAATATTGGTTTCAATTAAAACCATTCATTTACATGTCGTCAAACCACGCCTTAATATGAATTTCAAATACATATGTAAATTTTAAGGTAGACGGGGTAGTTAAATGAGTGTAAATTGTATATTTGTCATTTTTTATTAGAATTTGTATCCCAATACTTTCTAGTTAACTTATAATAAATGTCCAACCAAGTGTAAAATTGATGTAAATATGATTACAATTTGATAAATTTTTCAAGCAAAAACTTAATATTTGATGACTAAATCGCACCCTTATATACAGTCTAATACGATATACTGACCTATAAATGAAACGCAGTTCTATACTTCACGACAAATGTGAAAATCGTATGTATCAGGCGAAGAAAAAGAAACATCTTCTATATAGTATATACGCTAAATAGCGTTATTTTTGCGACTACTAAAACTAAACAACTGCAACATATTTTTTTCTGGCTAATATAAACACATGTTTCTATATAAAATAACTGACTGTAATGTCGCAGATTTCGTCAAGCGCTAGAATGCAGCTCACAGTATAATTATACTGGTGAAGAAGTTAATTGTCTGTGTTTGCGAGATTGTGAATTCATTTTAGTTAAGTAAAAAACTGTTATTCTCAGTAACGAAACGAAGACCTTTAAGGGTGTTTCAATTCAGCAGCAGAATAGTTTGAAAAGATATTTTTAGTAATTGGGTTCTTGTAGCCGCAACCTAGACACAGCTTATTGTTTGGTATATTACCGGCGATATGAAAACTTGTGAATTAATTTTAATTTTGATTTACAAAATAATATGCAAAGCATACATTCAAACTGAGATAAAACTACTAAAACAGTACATTTTCCAAGTTAATCTACAAAAATCCACCTCAATAGCATGTCGGAATGGAGCGCCCGCTTCAATATTGCAAGAGGCTCCAAGCTTAGGTCGCGGAATACCAAAGTCTTTGGCATTTAATTTGCCCTGGTCATGGACTACCTAAGAAAACATGCATTCAAGTCTCCCTGGGGAGACTATTTTTCTCCTGGTGTATGTGCAGCCAACATCGAGAAACGGCGCCCAGGAATATAGTTAGTTACCGGTAAATACTTTTTCGCACAGTGTCTTGGTTCTGTGACAGTGCATGGGACTTACAATATGATTCCAAAATAATATTCTGCAAAATGAATATCACCAAGCATGCAAGACTGCCATAATTCAATAAAAGTATATGACAGTAAGACATTCGAACAGGGAAGGCAGCACTCAACTCGTGACCCTCACAGCCGAGACAGAAAACGTAAAAACATCACATACTACAGCCATAGGGCAATCGGCACACGACACAATGCCCAACACATAAAATAACGTGACAATGAACGAATCCGCTGAAAGTCCAATGTTGTGCTTCTTTTTTCTTTTAGTATATAAATCAAATATCCAAACTGAAAGAACATATTGATACATACGTGTACGTACGATTAATGAGCCATTCATCAAATATATGTCGCCAGTTATATGGTTGAACCATATTTTGAAATATCATTTTGAGCGATAAAGTATATAGTTAATTTTGTATAATACATAATTATTATCTGAACCAAGATGACATCAATGAGGCTATTGTATTATTTAATTAATTACAAAACATTATTACTTCCATTTTCTGGAGTTGTATATAGCTTATATGACAAATTGCTTATAATTTATACGTACATACACATAATATATAGCAAGAAACTCATAAATTACCATCATTCTAGCTTACACTTAAAAATCCACTACATTACACAAGAAAGATGTCAAAAATAATATTTAGTACCAATTTCTCTCAAATATTGCCTTTATGACCCACTAATGAGTGAATTTCCATTTTAAAAATTTGAGTGCTGAGTGTAAGCATTCATTATATTATCGACCCCTAGTCTCTATATAATACAATAGCAAACACTTACTGTAAAACTCAAGCCAATTTAGCTCAGTGGTAACGCACTGGGCTGTCAATCCAGAGGTCGTGGGTTCAATCCCTGGCATCGGAACTTGACATTTCTGAAATATTTATAATATTTCCCGCTATATCTGGCCGTGTGGTCTGCACAGTATCTGGAAGTGCCAGGAAGCTGTGTATCGGTGCTATACACCGTACACATTAAAGAACCAGACTGTCTATTCTAAATAAAAACTAAGCGCACTTCTGCAGCGCCGGACATGTCTGTATCTAACGTATCTCTCCCTTCAGGTGCTTTCTCTCAGTCTGTCCCTCTGGTCAGATCATGCTGTATCTGCACTGGTAGAGGATGCACATCCGCCCTTGTGGCTGCAACACAATAATCCGCCTTTGAACGTGCGTTCGCATGAAAAGGGCGCTATATAAATCTGGTATATTTATTTTTATTTAAAATCACATATCAAAATCCATTTTTGTGTGGTCGTTAATTCATGGTTTACAAAACACTTGGAAGGGCAAAACCATGTTTTGTATTTGGGAGTTCGATATATCATGAGCATTATTAACCACGAATTCAACGAAAACTCCCTCGAAAAATAATTATTTTACAGTAATAAAACAGGGCTCAACAGAAACTGCAAGCACGAAATACACGAAGAGAAAGATCCTCAAAAAGAAAAGACAGGTATACATTGGTAGCTCTGCATGAAAGTGGTCATGACGAATAATGAGATTTGATGACTTCTGAAGTTTGATTATTTAAGTTTTAAAAATATTATTGTTGGCGCTTTTGGAGCTTAAAACAAGCTCTATTACCGGTACTGTTTTTTAGTAATTTATGTTGAAATACTAAACTATGGGCAGCACTTAACATAAAACGTAGGACACGAAATACAACAAGAACAAAATAACATGAAAAGCGCAAATACAAGCCACTAGGATAACTACCAAAAAATGAATACTAGTAAGAAACAAGACTTCGTTCAATAAACGCTTATGCCCACATGGAAGCATAGTCCATAAAAAAGCCCTTCAATAAGTCTAACTCCAAAATTAGGTCAACGTGAAGATCAAAATTGGGTGAGGTGATACAGACGTGTGGAGATTGTTCATATACAACATCCATGCAAGTATGGAAGCTTTGTAGCAAGCCATAATGATGCTAGAAGAAACGGTCAATTTGGGTTAACCGGACGGACGGACAGGTGAATCACTATGTGCCTCCCGATCTATCGATTCGGGGGCATAAAAATGAAACCGCGCAAGTACAATAACATGATATCACACTCCGACAGCCTGTCGCATAGGTCAGTCGAACACATCTGGAACAAGAGCCATCAGACTGAGAGAACACATCGCAAGGACATCACACACTGCAAAAGGATAATATCGAGTCAGACAGGGAAGGCAGCATTCAACTGAACCAGCCGAGCTCAGAAAACATAAGAAAACATACAAGACACAATGCCCAACACACATCCGAACGAGCAAAATGAAATGCCCAAGTCTCAGCTATTTAAAAGCTGAAAGAACTAGTTTCAGCAATCAAAAAGCTGAATGCGTTAGCTGAATGACCTAATTTCAACAGTAAAACGGCTGAAATACCTAGCTTTAACTGTCTGAAGTCCTAAACAATTAAATAATAATAATAAAGACTTTATTTTACGAGGAAACTCATTTGACAATTATATTAAATGACAATCTTCCATGAGATCCTCAACAATAAACAGTTGAACAAGAACACTAGTACATAAAAAAGAGAGCATAATTGCAACTCGGCCCATATGACGTCCACAATATCATAATTTTATATATAATTGGGGAGTTTCATAAAATAGTTTCAGTGAAAGGATGTGCGAAATCGATATGTATGGGATTTACAATAAAGGAAGGTATACATCAAAATACTTATTAAATTAAATCTATAATTAATCACTACATTTGTATAAAGCTTAATTAGATATAAGGACGTCATAAGAGCCAGCATATCATATATAGCAGTAATAAAAAACTGAAAAGGCCATAGTTTCACCTGAATGACCTTGTGTCAGCAATAAAAAAGCTGAAAGCCCCAGCCGCAACTGCACCTAACAGAAACACCATACTAGTACATGCCATTTTTGAAAGAAACGAAACAGCCTTATACAGGACTCTGAATGTGCAGAAGGGTTCATACAGAATGAACTCTGTTTAACAAAAAAGGCATAGTAACAAAACTTTTTCTGCAACTGCCTTAATTCTGATTAAAAACAAAGTGGGTAATGCATAAATAAATAATGCTGAGCCTAGCCTTTATTTGCCAGTCAGCTTTCTGCTGAAATCTGGCAGACACACAAGTGCTTCCACCCGTATTTGAACCGGGGTCGCCAGATTAGACAGCAAGCGCTTTAACCAATGAGTTACGGAGGCACAAAGAAGGTTAACTGTAGGGCATCCACACTCTTTATTATATGTACGTTGTATACTATATTATAGTTGTTTTTGCCACAGTTATTACACACGAAATGGAGTTTTATTAATATTTTCATAATACGTTTGTAAATATTTTTCATTTTATGGTTGTAAATTAATAGAGAATACATGTATTGAACGTACTATGGTAATTTAAAAATAACATATTTTTTATCCAAGTTCACGAAGTTTGCTAAAACACATTTATTTACTAAGTATACCGATCATTCATTTGTTCCCTAAGCGATTATTCCCGAACAAATTTTCACATTCCACAAAAATATTACCATAATCTCAGAACCTATTTTTCATGGAGAAAGATATTTATAAAAAATGATGGTGAATTTCTGATCGAGTCCTCTTCAATTCAACTAGATCATTGGGCCTTCATCATGTTCAGTCCTTGCCCGGGCATTTACCACTCCTCATGGTATACTTGTTTTCTGGAGTTCGATGCCTAGTGCTCTGCGCCTCAAAAGAGGAACGTGTTCGGTATTTCTATTTTTCTTTGTGTGCATGCCGTCTAGACTGGTGCTTCGGTTTTTAGTATTCGAACGGGTATCAATCTACATGCCGTCTTGCACTCGGAACTACTCGACCATTTCTACGGAAACGTAACGACAGTAGCGATAAATGCCGTACGGATCGTTCCGATTGGCCGTCTTGAAGATTCCAATTGAGGACTTACCTTTCTATGTTTGGCTAGGACTCGACGCAGCGTATTGTGTCCGACCCATTCCCATTTCTTCTGTAGCATGGAGCCAATAATCGGATGGTATAGTGTTGATATTATGAGTTTTAAGGAAGTTTCAGCTGTTTTTGTAGAGTCCCTATTCAGAGCTTTTTGTGTGACGTCGCAAACGTCATTCAAACGTTAACAGACGTAACTGAAACACACATTTCATATTTGGATGAATTTTTGACATAAACTGTTCAAAATAGTATCATTTTAGAATTATGTTTTAATTTTTAAATATATATCAACAACGAAATTGTTTGCATTCAGAGAAAAGCTACTGCTGTTTTAAACAACCAACTCCCTGTTTTTCTCAATTGGAGTACGTTTCCGAAATTGGTCACCATAGCAACGAAGTATGTGATTTCGACAAAATTGAAATATTTGAGGTCAAGAACTCATCAAATACTGGATTTATGAACTTCTTGTTAACGTAACGTCAAATAACGTTTGAATGACGTTTGCGACGTCGTCACTAACAACGTAGGGGGGAGTGGTTAGTTTTAAAAGTATGTAACTTTGTAATTTGGTGTTCTATTTTGCTCAAATTTTCAGAAACTGTTCAAAAGAGTCTTGTATTTCTAATGCTTTATTATCATGATTTTCATATATTTGTCACTATGCCCGGTTTTCCTGGAGAACGGCTCATATGTATTTTTGCATTATTTTAGAGCTTTATCAAAACCTTGTAACATAATGTAATAATTACATAATGTCAAAATAGCCGGTTTCCTGGAGACTGGCTCAATTTTTGTAAATGTATAAATGTTTCTAAATTATCTGTAAATCACTTAACGGTGGAAATAAAGAGTATATAACTGGTCTCATTATTATTATTCTTTACTTAATTATTTACGAGTAACTTACAAGTAACTAAGCTCAAGAAAAGAACAAATCTGTTATCCCGGAATAAAGTTACATTTCCATATAATTAAAGGGGATTTAAATTTATAACGTCTTCTGAATTTGCCATACCGATATAACTAACTTTTTTGCCTTGTCGTATATTTATTTACTTTAATTCCGAATGATTAGAACTAACTAACCCAGTCAGTGAATTGAGATGGAATTTGTAATTCTTTCTGGGGAAGCAATTTGATCAAGTCTATTACATCGAATATTCAATTATGAAAGTTATTACTGTACAGACTTGGCGTTAAGCAGAATCATTTAATTACTGCTAGGATTTCTACCCCTTGGCAACCAAATGGTCACGACAAGAGGGCGAAATAATCCCAATTTACCGCGGTTCACGGCGCGGAATTAACGTGATCAAGTTTATCGACAAACATATTTTGATTCTAACTTAACGAATTCAGCCTCCGACCGTACAACGTCGTCTTAACGTACATATTGTAATCACACGGTGGTCGTTAAATAAATAATCAAATCAAATGATCTCTAAATCTCTCTCTGGTTGGAATAAATTGCCGGGAATATATTAAAATAACCCCACATTGAAATGATGTTCTTTTAAACTGATGTTATTCCGTTCCATTACATGGCACCGACGTTTTTCGGACGACAAAGAAGAAAGATAATGAACAATCGGACAGGGAAGGGAGCACTCAACAGAAGCAGTCGAGCACAGAAAACATAAATAACACAGACTACAATCACACGACACAATGCACAAAGAAAAACTGAACGAAAAATTCCAACTAAACCATGCAAATCCTAGTTTTGCTGTCTAAAAGTCCTAAAGGTTTAAGAATAACTGGAAATGGAAGATTATACGCTTAGCTCGGCCACCTAATCATGGGGACTGGTGGTGAGCTAGACTGTGTCGTCGATACTAGGTGCAATGCTCAGGTTAAGTTCTTTCACGATACTGTTTTATCAAAGCACTTACGGAAATCGTAAACTTATGATAAAATTTTAAGTATTCATAATTATTATTTGTGGTAAATAGCGTTGCAATATTAACACTGATTCCGTTAATAAACTCCTACAAACCATAACTGTCACAAATTTGGAGTTGTAAAATAATGACAAAGAATTTAAATTTGAGCGCAACTTTAAGACTTTCGTAAGTGCTTTGATAAAACAGTAACCCAATATGGAGAAGTTGTCAGTTTCTTGCGGAGGTACACATTGTTGATGGTTGATAATAAATTCTAGGACAATTCGGGATTATAAAGCATCCCGGTGCATTGCTGCAAATTGTTAAAACATGGATACTTTGAAACGCCGATTGAAAACATCTGGCCATTCGGGCTCGATTCCCTGTGCAGCAGGTCATACTCTTGTTGATGCGGATTTTACATCACACGTGGAGAATAGCTGGTTCATTGTGGAAGAATACGTTAGTGCTGGTTAGGATACAGTCCAGCAGAACATGGGTACATTTTAAGGGATCGACCGTCGTATATTACTGCAAAAAATATAGAGAAGCGGCGTAAAACACAAATAAACGAACTTATACAAGAACACTTAATTAACAAATGGAAACCCACCACGTAATCGGCCATATTTGTTGTTTACTCTAACTGGAAGGGTAATTAGTACATTCCGTTAATGACTATTTATTTTTCCATCTTCAAAATTAGAACAATTGTATCATTTTTATCAACGATTATTTCTTGTTTACTTATTTTGTCGCATTTCTACGATGACAATTCGTGATTTCTATACACTTTCTGGCCTCAATTTTCCCTGTAATTGTTCCAATCAACGAACAAACAAAGTATATCTTATGACAATCTAAAACAATCAGTTAGCCCGTCTCATCTCGGCTTTAATTTGTCAGGCACTATACACGCTCAGGCGGTTACATGTGACGAACACATCAAAGTAGATCTCAGCTAGGAAATGGAAGGAAATGTTATTGTCATCGAGGCTTCTAATTAAATCGAGTGAACCACAATTTACTACCGCGAGATCTAAGCCGGATTTATCGGTATTAATTCAAATTGATCCTCATTGAATACATTTTCCGTCAATCAATTTAATTTTGATAGGAAGATAATTTAAGACTAAACATACCGCTGTTGATTGATACACTGCGATTTTCTAAGACTCTGCATTTCTAAACGACAGTCAACGACAAGACAACGATGCCTTTGCGGTATTTCTTAATCACCTTTTATAAGCCTGACAGGAAAGGAATCTATCGTTAATGTAAATCGATCATAGAAGCTTAGTGCAGTCTCTAGAGACTGTGGCAAGGGCATTACCCGGACAACTAATATAGTAACACCATTAACAACAATACTAGATGGTTGTTAGTGTAAATTATCACCGTCTGTTTGACCATTTTGATGTCTGTCCGTACATTGTACCGGGTACCAGAAACAGAAGTTATTCAGCTCTTCAGACCCCGTAGCATTGTATATAATTCTGGCCATTACACCTGGGTCACAATTCTGGAACGGTATCCGTATGGCGTTAAACAATTTGTACGAGTCCTCAAATTTTAGAATACTATACGGTTTAAATTTGTACAATCTTGGCGCAACTCCTGGGCACAACTCATACTGGCCGAGTACGATCATTAGACGATAAAATCATACACCGTAGACAAGTCGTACAGAGCTCGCAATTACTTGCATGTACCGGATCTTCCGAGGATGAAATCGTACGATATCCGCTCGGACATCACAGACAAGTCGTGCAGAGCTCGCACGGTGTTCGTAAGTAAATATGGCACCGCGTGACACTCATACGATGTCTTTACGGCGACAATAATATGCCCATGTCAGTTCCATACGAATATCGTGACACCGAGTTCCCGAGTCTATGATGTCGAGATAATCATTTCACTGAGTTCCCGAGTCTGTGATGTCGCCAAAATCCACATGTTAGGCGTAAATCAACTTATAGGGTAAATGTGACCAAGGCAACTACGTGAATTGTGTTACTCAATGGGTGAGCATGTGACACTAAGTTTTGATTATCGCCTGAGTTTGACTGTGTCCGACAAGAACTATTTGTTCTATGAAAATTCATGGATCTTTTTCAGCGTTAGCTGTCTAGCTTGGATGTTTACCTACTTTAACAACCAATGAAATATTTATAAATTTCTCAGGGGTGAATGAAATTCCACAATTTGATAGAATATAATATTGTATTCTTTTCACAAAAGGTTATGCTCGATTTGAAATTATTGCACTGTTCTCTTGTGCTAAACTTATAGTACTATACTCGCCTTTCAGTTATTCCATAGCTTTAGTTGTGCAATATACTCTAAGCAAGAACAATATTGAACTTTAAGCGACCTGTTACTATACCAGCTGCAGGTTATGTGAAGGTCGGTCAAGTAATGTAAACAAGGGCGGTTCAGTGCTAAAAATACTATTGTTTTAAATTGGTTTTAGACTTCTAAACACAAAATAAAATGCAAATAATTAGTTTGTTGGAAAAAATGTTTGATTACATGAATACTCCGATACTGAATAAATTAACATTATTTTGTATCTTGTAAAAACAACATGCATAATTAACAATATCTGTGACCATGTTTTATCCTAAGCTTTCATTAAACTTCTTGACATCAATAGATCATGTACTTCAAAATCAAAACAAAAATAATATTTTATTATACATATAAACTTAGGGTGTGCACTTATTTTTAATGAGAAGAATACAATAACGTGAACATGCAGGTTTCTAGGGTAAACTGCACAAATGTCATGGACCATTCTTTATTTGGTATATTAAGTGTGCAGTCAACTTAATTGTCTGTTAGTTATGATAGCATATTTTATAATTTTATAACAGTATTTTGTAATGTGAATATGTTCATCCCAATTATTTAGTGTAGTTTTTTTATAATTATACAGGTGGATAAAAATTATCAAAGGTTGACAAAACCCCTCCGCTCGGCCACATGTGTGGTAGACAAACTTTTAGCTCATCCTTTTCAAAGTTTATTGTTTAATATGCGCATGTTTTCCAGTCAGTATCCCCCATAAACTGTTACTTCATATTATATAAGTAACGGGAACTGTCTGTCTTAATACAAAAATGTATGTACAGCGTTTCGTTTGGTATATAAACTAATTGAAACTAATTACATTCGCAAATGTATTAAACAAATACATGTAACAATTACAGACTGTCATTAAACTCAACGCTGTATATATTTTTTAAAGATATTTCTTGTTACATTAATTTTGTTAGTGATTTTATGATAGACGATATGCATAGACGTATATACACAATGTCACATACACATACGACATATTCAATGAATTTCATTCGTTTGAATTCCCTAAGGCCGCATCCAAAAACTTGAGGAAAATGTATTACGTCATTAACGATTATTGTATAAAATGTCCTTTTTGAGAATGATTCTCGAATACAAAACTTGTAATTCGTTTTACGAGGGGTGTTCGGAAATGTTCGGGATAAGTGCGGTTATATTATTATTTCTTAATATTGTTCAATGAAATGTTCTACTATTGTAAATCCATGTTTAATCTATTCATTAGATACATATGATTAATTATTGTATTCGACTCAGACGATTAATTTGTGGTAGAATTCGATAATCAACATCCGAGAAGCTGAAAAGTCCATTATTTCGTATTTAGTGACATGTAATTCGGATATACGATATTTCGGATAGGACCAGAGGTTGAGTGTCCTCAGTGCAGCCTCACAATGACAATACAAAGTGATTGAGATATTAACACGTGATTTAAGATATTAACACGTGATTTAATATTTGACACATTTTAATCTAACCACTTGTTTTATGATATTAAATACGGTAGAAGCAAACATGCGGGCCTCTGGCTATAGGCTGTAATCAACTAACATGTACTTTAATTGACACTAATTATTCATCAAGTCCTTTGTTTATTGAATTTTCGCACCTGCAATATTTACTGTTTTTAGGGACAAATCAATTAAAGCGTTATTTATTATGATCAAGATTTAAATTATAACAACTGTTCAATCATTGTCCGGGATCGACTCATGTATCTGATAAAAGCCGACATTTTCCGTGTATAAATATAGCAAACATAATTCATGTTCTGTTTCATGATAACGGCCGTACTAGCATTTATGGCGGGTTATATATATCAACCCGCCATACTGGCTTAAAGTAAAAAAGCATACAACGACCCTATGGGTTCGATTCCTGAAATATCATGTGTAGACATGGGGTGGTTTTCACAAAACATTTAAAGGGAAAACTTAGAATTTTCTTAAAATGTCCCTATTAAGTGTATCAGCTAAACAGGAACATCAAGATCATCAATTTTAACATTGTTTAGAATGGTTATGTAAATAGCTACAATAATCAGATCTCTTTCAGACTCAACAGCTAGTGGGACTTCTGTATTTTATTTAAAGGGGCATGCCCTGGAACTGAAGTGTCTCGAATAACAATCAAATTGGTATCATTTTAGTACCTGTCACATGGTGAGAAAAATGTGACCTAAGTCAAATAATGAAAACCCTGTAAAAATACGGTTACGAAATATCCCGCGAGGTTTTAAAAAAAAATTCAAGAATAACTATCGCTGTCGTCAATAAAAGGCTGACAGATATACAAAATATCGAAGCGCGCGTTATAGAGTAAATTTTTATGTCAAATTCTTCTTTGACTTTTGGGTAGTACTAGTAGTTGGTTTTACAAGTAATAAACGCAATTTTATTGTATTCAAACCAAGACACTCAAGTTTCTGGGAATGTCCCTTTAAAATAAAAAAGTTAATATGTATAAACGTGAATTATAAGGAAGTACATGTAATGAAGTGGAAACAAATGTTTCACTCATGCGCAACATTTGGTTACATTTTTGTGGTTGGATTGTGAATGCAAGCACGATAAAATACACGAAATCCATTTGAAATATAAGTTCTGTATTGTAAGATACCGCGAGCATAAATAAATTCTGAACTTTAACTCAAATTAACCCGGATATGCCAGTTAAATTGCTCCAATCTGTTGCCCGTATATACAAGATTAATGCTGCTTTTTCTCCATAACCAGGCTTCAACAATATTTTTCTCTTGCGTGATTGCGCATTTTATAGATCAACTCCCAACACAGTCCAATCAATTCATTTACAATAATTGCTTTACCTTTTAGCGAGTGTTAACAATAAAATAAAGAAAATGTTAATCACAATTTGCCGTGATTTCCCACAAGGCACCCGTGTAGTCATATAAACTGTAAGACGATTTTCAATTCAATAATGACAAATGAAAATCGCGGAGAATCTGTTTTTCCCCGCGAACAATCATATTGCTATTCACTTAATTAATTCTTTTCTAGAGGCATTTAATACAGGACCAATCTTCATCACCAATCGTTGATTGATCGTTTTATATTTTTACTGAGCAGTTCAGGTAACTTGTCCATAGGGAGAGACTTAAATAAAACTGGTTGTCTGAAAATGCTTGGTGCTGTTTCTACATTTGTGTTATACTTTTTATTGTTGTCATATGAATTCAAGAACAAAGCGCATGTGCTAATGGTATAGACTTGAGCGGTGAACGTCTAGGCATGACAGGATAAGGAGTTCATGTTGGAGTCTGACAGGGAATGTACAACGCCATGAGTATTGACGCAGGATAGGGAGTGCACACCTTAGTGTGAAATGACGGGAAGTGCACATTGAAAAAGAGCAAGACTGTGAGTGAACATTGGAAGAGGACAGGGAGTGAACATTGGAAGAGGACAGGGAGTGAACATTGGAAGAGGACAGGGAGTGTACATTGAAAAAGAGCAAGACTGTGAGTGAACATTGGAAGAGGACAGGGAGTGTACATTGAAAAAGAGCAAGACTGTGAGTGAACATTGGTGAACATTGGAAGAGGGCAGGGAGTGAACATTGGAAGAGGACAGGGAGTGTACATTGAAAAAGAGCAAGACTGTGAGTGAACATTGGAAGAGGACAGGGAGTGAACATTGGAAGAGGGCAGGGAGTGAACATTGGAAGAGGACAGGGAGTGTACATTGAAAAAGAGCAAGACTGTGAGTGAACATTGGAAGAGGACAGGGAGTGAACATTGAGGCAGGACAGGGAGTGAACATTGGAAGAGGACTGTGAGTGTACATTGGAACAGGATTGTGAGTGTACATTGGAAGAGGACAGGGAGTGTACATTTGGAACAGGACTGTGAGTGTATATTGGAAGAGGACAGGGAGTGTACATTGGAAGAGGACAGGGAGTGCACATTGGAAGAGGACAGGGAGTGCACATTGGAAAAGGACAGGGAGTGCACATTGGAAGGATGAGGACAGGGAGTGCACATTGGAAGGATGAGGACAGGGAGTGCGCATTGGAAGGAAGAGGACAGGGAGTGGACATTAGAAGGAAGAGGATATGGGGGTGCACATTGGAAGTGGACAGAGAGTGCACATAAGAAGGAAGAGGACATTGAAACTGGGCAGGGGGTAGACTTTCCTGGAACAAGATGTAGCATTCCGGACACAATACAAAAAGGGAGTGAACATTCTTTGAGCAGGACAGTGATGGAGTGAGCATTCAGGGAGTAGGACAGTTAAGGAGACAGTGGACATTCAGCCAGCAAGACAGAGAGGGGGTGCACATTCCGAGTGTATACCATGGAGGTAGTGAGCATTAATGGAACAGGACAGGAAGGCAGTGAACATTCCGAATTCAGGGCAGGGAGGGATTGCACACATTCTTGAAGCAGGACAGTGAGGGAGTGCATATTCTGAGTGCTAGACAGGGAGCGAGTGCACACTCCGACTCCATGACAGGGAGGGCGTGAACATTTCAAGTACAGGACAAACAGGGAATGTATATTCTGAGTGCATCTAACCGTTGAAGGATGAACTGCACACTCCGGGAGCAGACTAGTGGTTGAGTTAACATTCTGGGAACAGGACAGGGAGCGAAAGCATATTCTGGGGAAAAGGACAGAGTTGGCTACGACAGATAGTAGATGGTAGAGAGTGGAGGTCATGGTGTGGAGGATTGGATAAGGAGGGCAGTACATGCTGGTCTAGAGCAGGGGAAGCTCGTATTCACGATGAAACGAGACGCACATAAAAAATCAGGGACTTCAATTTCAACGAAAAAAACGACAACCGATGAACATACAATGTTTAAGGCTCGCATAAGAGCAGGGTCTAAATTATTTATAAGAAAGAACATGTTCGATAATTGTATCCGTTCGAACACGATTATGATACAAATCATCCGGTCAGTGAATCGTTCGGGCATATGAGGACAATTACGCACACGATTAATGGTAGTTAGGATTATCTTCAAAGAGAATGTCATAAAAAGTACCATTTGCTGATTATCTATAGTGCAGAAAGCATTCAATTAAACCCCAAATATTAGCGAATTAAATGAAACATTTATTTCTCTCTGAAAGTGAAAAGTCGAAAACCAATCAAACTGGTTGTCTTGATTATCATGAGAACACCAATCCAACCCTACAATTTATCAAACACTAATCCGGCCACCATCCATGAACACCCAGCAATTATCATGTTTGCTTGTTAGAGAAAAGCGGGTATTTCTCTCAACCTAAAGAGTACCACGAACTAATTGCGCTGCTGTCAGAGATGTTATATAGTTATATATTGAGATAATCATACTGTATTTGAGTCACAGACGGACATGCAATCTACACGCCTTGTTCAGTGTTCATCAGAAAACTTGTACTATTCTACGAGATGTCATCATTTAAGCAGAGAGTCATCCTACTTCTGACACTAGTGTTGTGGAACTCCTTTCTAGTAGCATAAGATAGGCAACAATATTAATGAATGTGATCAGGGTGGTATTCAATATTGATCTTGTTTAATTAGAGAATAAGGATAGCCAATCATATCTCTTGTTAATGACCAATAGTTTAATATGGTGTGATCTGATTGGTGGTCCTTATCCTTAAGTCAAGTAAGATCAATATTGAATGCCACCCAGATGTAGTTATTTTGGGTGTTCGACTTAATCGCATTCGAACCAATGACGTTTCGTGGTACATGTTTCAATGTACTTGAATTTTTGTTTACGTGTACACATGGAATGTTTTAAAATTTAAATTTTAATTCTAAGTCACCCAGGGACAGTGTTTTAGTTATAATAATGTTATCCTGGCACTAGGCTAAATACTGTACTATTTAATGACGTTGGTGTGTCGAGGTTTGGTCCCTGGTCCTGATGTGGGCGCTAGATCCAGACTAGCAGGCCCGGCGCTTATTCGAAATTTACATAACAAACTCAGCAAACATATTAACTGAAAGCATAATTATACCAACTGGAGTATAAATGTCAATTACCCGGACGGTTAACAGAAAGTGTTGGGCCAATATGGCGACAAGTGTTTTATGTTCCCCTACTGCTATCCAGAGATTAAAATAACACTATAATAAACTCGTCGTTTATGCTTATTGACCTTTAGTTTGATATTTCCGCGTCGTTTTTATGCATAATATCTAATAAAGTTAACTAATTCCCGATCCCTGGAGAAACTCTCTACCCTCGGGGAATACCCATCGGATGCGAATTAATTATACAGACTTAGATTAAGCGAGATATTAGCCATGTTTTATATCATCATTAGTTTAGACCGATCCGTTGACATTTAATAAATGTTGTTGCGTGTATCCTCTGTGAACACTTCGTATTGGTCGACGAAAAACAAACAATTAATAAAATGAAAATAACGCTAGAGCATCCATCTCAAACTTCCCTACAGCAATTAGGAGATATAGTTAATATTCAGACTAAGTGTTATTTCATTTGTCTGTCTAAACGTGTTTATTGTACGATAATCATAAATATCATCACGGAAAATTAATACTGTATAATATGAGTAGGTTTCCCTCAGACTCTATGAATATGATACATATACACAGTTCATTATGGTGTATTTATAACCAACCATCGTTGGCTACTGGAAATATAGAAAAATATACAATTACATTATACATTTGTTGTTTGATTGTAGAGTTGTTCTTCTATATTTGTGACTAATATTTATCCTACGGATACGACATGAGACACTTGTTACAATCAAATACTTTATTACTCACGAACTTAGACTTAACGTCTCATGATGTGATAAAATGTATGTATTTCTTTATACCTGGAGTTCTGTACACCAAAGGCCATACGGGAAATAATCACATCTATACATGTACTACTAAATAATTGTTTAAGTTTTGTTGAACGCGCGGGCCAACTTGGATGGCTGTTCCGTTCTATGATATGTTCGCGTAGTATCTCAAGTCGATATTTAGGGGATGTCGCCTCGTATATGATTGGGCTAATTGTTCCCAGCACATCGGAAAATCCCTAGCCATGTGCCAGATTATGATATTTGATAATAATCAAGGATTAAACTCAATTTTTCTATTAATTTATATGAACGAGTACCCACAGTCAATTGTTGTACTATACTGTGTAAATAATTGTTTAAGCTTTGTTCAAGAACACTCGGGACATGTTGGGCTACCGTTCCTTTCTATGATTATGTTGGAGTATCTGAAGTCGATATTTAGGGGCTGTCGCCTGAATCGTACAGAATAAGGCAACACCTCGGAAATTCCTAACTTCATGCCAGATTATTTTCATGATTTGATAATAATCAAGGACTAAAATCAATTATTCTGTTAATTAACATCAACGAGTACCCACATTCAATTGTTATATTATATGTAGCTACAGCTAATGCACAGATTAAGTGAATGGAAATAATGCGCCATTCATCTAATCGGAGCCTTTTTCATGACGTCGCAAACATCATGCAAACGTTATTCGATGTCGTTGTAACTTGAAACAAGTATTTGATAAATAAAGCGTTTGATCAATTCTTGACATAAACTGTTCAAAATGGCATCACGTTTTAGAATTATGTTTAACTTTTAAAATATAGATCAAAATCGTTCATTTTCCACATTTTATAATTGTAAACAAATCATAAAGAATTTAAATTTGATCGTAAGTTTACGTTTTCCGTAGTGCTTTGATAAAACAGTCCTCTCTATAAATGATCAAATATTTCCAAACGTACTCTAATACCGTCCGATTCTTACTGCCATCGAAAACGGAATTCATAATTTCGGAGTCTAGAATTTTTCTGCAGTTTTTCTGGGTGTTACTTGTTTGTTCCGATTATAATATTTTGCCACGTTGTAATGATGCTATGATAAATGTCTCCCTGGTGGGCCGTCTTTCTTCCAACTCACAACCGATCCTCCTTTATCTTTCTGTCTGTACTTCGGATTATAAATTAAATTTTATATCGTCTTCCAATACACATTCATCAGACATGCTAAATAACATCAAGTTCTACCGGTGGTGAACAATTTTTTCACCATAAACAACTTGCTAGAAGTTTCCCTCTCAATGCCGACTTGACAAGCTGTAGGAAAATTAAATCTCATCTATACGAATTGGCGATTAGCTGAAGTTGGCTTCATTGTCCGCACTGGCAGCGTGATAAACGAGAGGCAACAAATACTCGTCAAACTGTTGGCTCGTCTTCACCATCTTCACTAGGCAACAATGGAACAGGAGCCATCAATTAGAATTGTTACAATATTTGTGTATTCAACGGTTAATCTGCGAGCATCATCGTAGACTGAGGAAACTCTCCTACATGGAATTGTTGGTCTGAAAGAGAGACTTTTGACGATGGAACCTCTGTGCGGATGTTACCGCCTCTCTGTAATTAGTCGACTAGTAAAACGTAGAATAGGTGATGGTACACGGGGGAAATATGGCATGAGATGTTCGCCAGACAATATGGGAACGATTACGTTTTCCTTTATATAAGGTAATTTCCGCAATGTGTAATTCTAGAAATCATTTTTTATGGGATTTTGTTATTCATGCGAATTTTGATATTTCCGGAAGATTTTGTAATAAAAGGAAACAATATCGCAATTAAAACGGGAATCCATGGCGAAAGTTTAAAACAACGCTCATTAACTCATATTAATGTGAAAGCGCAAGATTGCCTATAACAGCAATATCAATTATGCTTAATAATGTAAAGTATGAATACATTAGGATATTTAACGACATACAAAGTATCACTCTGTTTAACTAGTTTAACATCTAGTTCTATCATCCGTAAGTTGTCAACCATTAATTGTTGCCGGTTATTGTCATCGATGAAGTCACGCGTAAATTCTTTATAACGGGTTATGTGAGGGAGCGATGGCCAAGAGATAGGGCGAGCGCTTTGGGTTCGAGAAGTTCCGGGTTCGATCCCACTGCTGAATTTCTCAGAGAAAGAATAACCCACAATGCTCCACTCGACATAGGTGTGAATTGGTACCTGTGAGGGCGGTGTCTGTAAATGATCGATATTCCTGGGTGCTGTACCTCGATGTTGCCGCCGCACACTTACCAGGACAGAAATAGTCTCCACAGGGAGACTCGACTGCATGTAACTTTAGGTAGCCTATTGACCAGGGAAAGTTAAATGTCAAAGTGTTGGCTGAACGGCTGAATTGCTGAAAGCGGTCCTCGAAAACTGGGACCTTTTTTATTTGAATTATGTACAGTTTGACTGTTTTTAAGGGGCCATTTCTCTGGAGACGGCTAATGTCATTTACACAATATTTATAAACAATAATACACGTATTGATAAAAGAAAACAATTATAAAATGAATTATTACAGATGCTTTTTAACTCCTACCGCAAAGATAAATAAATCAATACATGACGAATGATTTCACAAGTATAATAACCTAATGATGTCATTCTTTGATATTTTAATGACAATTTTGACTCCCTATATTTAAGTTTAATCAAAGTTAAGGACGTTATGCACGATTGAATATGTTTCAGGGCATTATACTTTCTTGAAAAAAAACCCACACCAAACAATGCATATTGATTTGTAAACGCCGAATTATTTTAATGTACTATTACGGAACAGTTCATGGGTCACGTGGAAAAGGTCTGTCATCAATAACGAATAAAATCAATCCGTCCGATCAGATATATTCTAACAAGAGGAAAACACAAAGCACATTTCCAGTGTCAAAATATTTCTCCATCGTGATCTTGATTTATGATTTGACAAATGATTTTTAAATTACTCAATGATTTGCATGCTTGAAGCTAGAAAACCTGTGAAGATCTTACCAATGTTAAAATGGTCGTGTTTCTAAGTTAATAGCGCATCCATGCTAAATTGCTCTCATCACAGAAAATTCAAACGGCAAAAATTGTTTTTTTCTCATAACATTATTGACGTTCTTAAATCAGCAAATAGAACAAATTACGGGCACTGCGACATCAAATAATCAGGTAATCAGCAAATAATTATCTAATTGCAGTTAATGAAAATATATGTACATGTTATTATTACGTTAGTTCAATTATGGTGGTACATTGTATTCGCAAAGCTTTTGGTAGACAACTTTGTTTTTCTTAAAATCTTAAAAATTATTTAAGTGTATCAGCTCTGTTCTGTTCTGTTCTGTTCTGTTCTGTTCTGTTCTGTTCTGTTCTGTTCTGTTCTGTTCTGTTCTGTTCTGTTCTGTTCTGTTCTGTTCTGTTCTGTTGTTCTGTTCAGCTAAACAAGAAAAATGTTTTATTAGTTTTTTTACGAAGTTTTGAAATATTTACTAAGATAATTTGGGGTAATCTTCAATTTACGGGAATTATGAGCGGAACAGTATATTTAAGCTAAGATGTGAATATTATACCAGGGCGGGTACTCACAAAGCATCTTGGTAGAAAACTTAAAAACATAAGGTGTCTTAGTACGTATGTCAGCTAAACATGACAATGAAGATAATTCATTTCGCTTATGTAAAGAGCTTCAATAATCACGAAGAAAACATGGGTTAATCTTCAATATGTAGGGTTGCTGATGTGTAGAACATAATTATTATGCATAAAACAAATTTTAACTTAACTCAAAATATTTAAATTTTCCGTAGATGTTCTGTGAATACCAGCCCAGAAGTGTTAAGACTTAATCAAACCACGTGACGTCATTGTTTGTAAAACATATTGATACTTCACCTGTTGAGATCAGAGTATGTTTACGAAATTAATATTAAATAAATCATTAAGATAAAGGAAAAGCAATTAACGATTGAATCCAACGCACGTGCTCAGTGTAGCTCGTCTACAAAACAAACGAATGTATTGTCACAAAAAGGAATAATTACCAAAGGTATCAATTAAGCGAAAAGAGCAATATAGCTTTTGTTGTAATTGGAATAAATTCCCCTGATAATTGTACGGGCAGATTTTATTATTTTACTTATTTTATGGACTACGGAATAAATCGTTGTAGCATTGTATCGTATAATCAAAATCTTCCGGCAAAATGGCGTTTGTATATTGGGTTTGTTTTAAAATCGTGCGGCAGATGGAAAAACGTTGATGATAGAAACAAATGGTAGAACTACTTGTCTTCTAACAGATGGGTAGCTGACGTCAAGTCACGTGCCGATACTGCCGAACCCTACGTCAGCAGCACACATAGCAGGTTGTTGGAGGATCTAGTCAAAGGATGAACATCGTCAGATGAATTCATATTTGCGAAAATTATACAGAAATGAATTAAAGTAGGCTCATTTAAACTTTAGAATCCAATTAAATTCGATATGATGTTCAATGATTCTGCTCCGTCATTGTTACTATTAATTTTATTACAGGCGGTTACCGTTAGCTGATAATTTATCATATGATTTCGTTCGCTTGGTTTGATTTCCCGCCATATGTGGAGTATTGCGGGAAGTCGGGGAAGCGAGGTTTAATCACGAGAGATGACATTGTTAACGTGTCGTTATGTGTGGCAAGGTTCTGTCACGTTCGTCTTTCACACTGCCATGGACATTGTTGTCGACAGACTCTCAGTTGTTTTTGAGAGAAAACAATTAATCTTCTGTCTTGGTTTACCATTTTTGTATTTTAAATAACAATATGACAGAACTATGCGTGTCTTGCTTTAGAAACAACAACGGTTTACCCGTAGGCGGTGTGTCTGCAAAAGCGAATATCATTCTTAGTGTTGACCACAAATGACTTATTAAAGCTTTTAGCAGATTAGGAAATTTGTAGTTTACAAATTATTTTGTGTCTACTTTAAATAGAGGCACTCCTGGACCGTGCAATAAATAGAGGATCTTGCATGAGTGATCATTACATACGAGTTTTATTAAACGAGTGGACAAAATGATATGACACGAGGCTTTGCCGAGTGTCATATTGTTTTTGTCGACGAGTTTAATAAAACTCGTATGTAATGAGCACGAATGTAAGATTCTATTTACCATATAACCTTAGAAAACGCTCAATATTGTTAAGAATGATGATGTACGCTGCATATGTTTCAGCCAAAATTTAGCGGTACAATGAGCGCGACGTCATGGCGACGTTGATATTATCCTGACGTCAGTGACGGATCAATGCACGGATTGGCTAACGTCACGTCAAGCTAATTTAAATATTTATCACATAACATGCGGTCCAGGAGTGCCGTAAAGCCGTGACGTAAATATCGTTCGGCACTCCCAGACCGTGCAATAAATATTTAAATTAGCTTGACGTGACGTTAGCCAATCAATGCATTGACCCGTCACTGACGTCAGGATAATATCAACGTCACCATGACGTCGCGCTCATTGTACCGCTAAATTTTGGCTGAAACATATGCAGCGCATATCATCCTTCTGAACAATATTGAGCGTTTTCTAAGGTTATGTGATAAATAGAATCTTACATTCGTGCTTATTACATACGAGTTTTATTAAACTCGTCGACAAAAACAATATGACACTCGGCAAAGCCTCGTGTCATATCATTTTGTCCACTCGTTTAATAAAACTCGTATGTAATGAGCACTCATGCAAGATCCTCTATTTATTGCACGGTCCAGGAGTGCCGAACGATATTTACGTCACGGCTTTACGGCACTCCTGGACCGCATGTTATGTGATAATTATATTTTATTGTGTCTTGTGTGACATTTAAACGTTTTATTGGCGTTTTGGTATTTAGTTAAACCGTTAGGGAAAGTGTTTCCAGGTAGAAATATTTCCCGGTTGTAAGATTTCTGTTCAACATTCCGAATAAATTTCAAAATACAGTGAAGCAACTTTATGGTTTCTGTAAGTCTTCTGACAAATCGGTACCAATGGAACCATAAACGTTACATCTGAGATGTTTGTAGACTATAACCAGTTATAATAGTACTGACTGTTAAACCATGGAAACTAGTTACATTGTATTTCTTGGGAACGAAGCTAGCACTTATGTAAACAGGTAATGTGATCATGCTTTCAACATAGATATGTGCACGTTAAATATGATGTGTCTGATCCTCGGGTACGGCCATGAATACTCTGTAAGTCTGTTACCCGGCATGATAGCGTAGTGGTAGAACATCCGCGTGTGAGATAGAGTGTGAGAGGTCTCGGGTTGTATCACAGGCAGCGACAAACTTAAGTCGTCAAAAATTGTACATGTACCTGTATATCTCCCTTGCTTGACGCTCAGCTTAATAGTAGAGATCACCGTATTCATATGCAAAATGCCCACCGGCAATCGACCTATTGGATGAATGAACGATAAAAACCTGCCATTCACCAATAGCTAGCTGGTGGTACTAATCCCTTTGTATACAAACATGATCTCTCCTATAGTATAGTTCAATTTTGAACTCTGAGCCATGACCTATCGGACTAGTCCATTTTGGCGGGTAGACCATAGTTTTTTACGTTCGCATATCATTATTTAATGATGTGATTCTTACATATATCTGTTTGTAATCGAATTACAGTTTAGTGCAGTCGGCAACGTTCAGGATTTCTAACCAGAAGTTCGTGGTTCGAATTCCCAAATCGCTGATATTTTTAATTCATTATTTTATGTTATTTAAAGAGTAGTTTCTTTTTTTTAATTAATCCATGAAAATGTGTTGATTCAATTTATTTTTCATTTTCACTTATAGGGATCGTTTGCATATTCAGAGTTTACTGACAACCTGTATTACGTTGATTTGCCGTCATAACATTCTACAATACACATGTGTGCAAGATCTAAAAATATTTTGAAGCATGTAACACATATGGCTTGTCACATACTGTTATAACACGGATATTGCAAGTTATGTAAATTTATAAATTAAAAAATGTGTAAATATAAATTAAAAAAAGAAAACTATTTTTTTGGTGAGATTCGAACTTGCCCTGGTCAGACAAAAGTTATTTTACAATGTATCAAGCGCTATACCGTCAAGACCATTCAGACACATGGACTATTTTGCCTTAATTATATTACTTATATTTTCCATTTAACCTATACCAACCTATATCGATTAATGGTTAAAACTTTAAAAGTGCAGTCACGGCTCAATGCTCGAAATCGAACTATAGTTAGATCTATGAAGTTGCTGGTTTGCCAAGTTTCGGGATAATGTAACTGTCATGGTAATTAATACTGCAATCGTGAAAGCTCGGTCATTTCCGCCCGTCTCGGGTAAATATGTCTATTGCAATGCATAAAGGCCGAGGTGTTCAGAAAGTGACATATCAAGACGAATACTGAACAACATTACTTTCAACGAAACTAAGACAATTGGGTATTTAGATTGGTTACGATTTATTCAAACAGTAAAATTAATAAATGCATTTATTATAAAATATGTAGAATATGCATATACATGTATATAGATCTACAATGTTGATTATATGAATAGATATTTACATAATATAACAATATAAAACTAAAATATATAATTATATACATAAATATTGTAGGAGTTTCACTATATTAATTAAACATATACGTATATGACACACGAATATGCTAAAAATCTCACTCGCGAACATTTGACATTTTAATACAAACAATATACACTGTACATGAACGTGCAAAGAATTTTTGATATAAAAATAGATCACATTTTATTCGCACTTGCCGTGATTATGGTACGTTTTCAGACATTATGATAATCATTTCAGGTCGAACTTACATATCTACCCATTTGTATGCTCACATTTATAGACACCAAGTGTTATTAACCCCTACCATTGCACTTATACTACGGTCACAGAGCTCGTACGATATCCGTATGAATTTATCAACTCGTATGAGTTCACAATTTTTGAAATCTTAACGGGTTTTGTATGTTCTAAGTGTCTGGTCACAGCTCGTACGGACCACGAATGATATATAGAGAATGCAATCGAACGATATCCGTACGATGCTCGAGTTAAAAAAAATCCGTACAGTACTCGTACGAAATCTTCGGTGTCCGGACGCTGTGCGAGTTAACCAAAATCAACTCGTTCGGAGCTCGTAAGGAGCTCGTAGGGCAAATGTGACCTTAGCATTAAAGACATAAATAACAATGTATTTTAAACATCTTGTCGACTGTTGCCCTATGAAATCCCAATTTCCTGTCCGGAATAACGACCTTAAAGCAGCCGATCTTGCAGCGATACTTCACTTTGAAGAATGAACTTTCAGACCGCGTATATTGCAGCTACATGCATACATACTGTCCTGTGTGTACTGTTCTAAAACTTTGTCCCGATTTTTATGAGTGCAGTTATGAACTCAGTTTTGCAACGTGAAGCGTCCATGCGCTCTGTACTGAAACCTTGTTCCTATCATTTTGGCAAGTACAGTATAAACTACTGTAAGTTAAACAATTTCGTGGTTGAATTCTACTACGAAATTTAATCCCCACGATTGATCGACATTCCAATTACAGAACAAGGTTTTATCCTTCCATATTGTGCAGTCCACGAATTTACCCCACACAATCGCATTGTTACTAAAATCCACGAAATTTAATACCCACGAAAATATGTGATTTTTCAGTATGAACACAGTTTTGTAACGTGAAGCGTCCACTTTATGCACTCTCCCTTGCCACTACGAGTAGTATGTCAGTACGCTCTCCTGGTTACCACGGAGAAGTAAGGTAGGTGGCAGGTCCTTGGTCAGTATTTCTAACCAGCCCATATACAGACCTGCTGGACATGATGTCTTTCTCGGCACAGGCAGTGTCCTGAAACAAACATATACAATAAAATAAAATTATGTTGAATTTGTCAAATTTTAATTCATAACCAAAACACATATTTAAAAAAAATATACATATTATATGTATAATAAAACAACAGGCCTAAGAAATTATATCACAGAGTTTTGACATCTTCAATTTTTCGCCCGAACAGACATTTAATACATTGAGATTAAGTTGCAAACATGTTTTAATTCGGTTAATTGGATTAATGAAAAAAAATTCTGCAATTTTAATTATATGCTTAGTTTACAGACAAGTAATTGATTTACAAGATATACTTTATTTTGTGATTAAAGTCCATTTCTCCCTAAAATTGTGAAGGAAATGCGCATTAAAAACAATACGAAATTTACCTAGTCTCACATAATTCTAAAAATATTCAAAATACAGTACAGACAAAATTTCCATGTCATTTATTGAATTATAATTATCACGTGGTAGACAAAGCACGTGGCAAGCCAGCACGTGATTATCAAACTATGAATAGTCTTACATGACGATCAGTGACGCTTCCTTTGAATGTTCAAGGAGTTTTTCTCGCAGTCTCAAATGACGATAAGTCTGAAATGATATAGTAAAATATAATATTATATAAAATAGTTATATCAAATATATTTTTTTTCTTTGTATAGTTATTTTTCAAGTTCATTACTCCTTGTTGAGGATCTTATGGCCAAATAGGTTTCTTCGTAAAATAAAGAATTAATTATTATTGTTATTTTTAAAATAAACGTAAAATATACATGTACTTAAATAATATATCGCACATGTACCCGTTCAGTCACCGTAAATAACCGGTTACAAGATACACGTTATAGGAACCTCAGACTGGACAATTCTGAACAACGAAACATTATATAAATGATTTCACATTGTTGTCCATGCGACACTTAAATAAGTCTTCGCATCTGATCTGTAACTTGTACATGTCAGTTCGGTATCATATGACTGAACCATTCTGATCATCTCGGACTTTATGCATTTGCCGGAGACAAACGGAATTGGCCGAGCTTTCACGATTGATGACTGATCCTCACGTGGGAAATATTCGAACGTTTAATAATGAATACAAAATGTATAATGGACATGCGCGAGGGAAAGGGGAGGGAGTGTACGATTTTCAGACAAAACATCCTTGTTATTTACATATATATATATAATTTTTGTACGTAAAATCTGTCTACCGCCTTTGACGAACAAAATAGTTCTTATATTAAACATAACCCCCTGTTTTTTGTCTTATTTTGTAGCTGAAACATACTGCTTTTGAATGATATAGGTCTGTCAACTTGCCATATACTTCAACATGATATAAGCTGGGGCTGACAATTGTCACTTTTCATTGAGCTAAAGAACAATTTTATTTAGTGGTTTGTGACCTTAAGTAAAGTACTGGCACCAAACTCTATTGATATCAATTCAATCCCTGTCCAGTGGGGGAACCAGCTCGTTTCGAGAGTGACGCCAGTAATCAAGGAATTAAGTAGAATGCATATTGTCTGTGTCTACTACAGACTAGACCTATCAGTTGTAGCTATTCTTTAGACTATTAGCTAGTTGTTTATAACATGATCAGAAATTCTGAATCTTCGTCAAGTAATAAATTGGGCGTATTACACAGACCGCAGGATCTCGGTGCTATTTTAGTATCTGGCACAAATTATACTCTACTGGTATAGGTAGTGTTTAGAGTATATTTTGGCCGGACCCTAAATCGCATCGAGAACCTGTGACACAGACCAAACCGTTAAAACCATTTAGTCTAAGCAAACATTTACTAAAAAATCGTATTTCCAATGTGGTTCTAAGTTTTATACACTATACCTTAGATTTGTGTTCAATCAAGTCGGCATCAGATATTTTCCAGGGAAAATCTTCTTGGAACTCTCCTGGTTTAACTCTCCACTGATGTACCAAACTCTCGAATCCTCGGTACCTGCACATATTAAACATGTACATATTACACAAGACACAAACTCTCGAACCCTCGGTACCTGGACATATAAGACATGTACATATTACACAAGACACAAATTCTCGAACCCGCTGTACCTGGACATATTAAACATGCACACATTACACAAGACACAAACTCTCGAATCCTCGGTACCTGGACATATTAAACATGTACATATTACACAAGATACAAACTCTCGAACCCTCGGTACCTGGACATATTAAACATGTACATATTACACAAGACACAAACTCTAAAAACCCTCGGTACCTGGACATATTAAACATGTACATATTACACAAGACACAAACCCTCGGTACCTGGACATATTACACATGTACATATTACACAAGACACAAACCCTCGGTACCTGGACATATTACACATGTACATATTACACAAGACACAAACCCTCGGAACCTGGACATATTAAACATGTACATATTACACAAGACACAAACCCTCGGTACCTGGACATATTACACATGTACATATTACACAAGACACAAACCCTCGGTACCTGGACATATTACACAAGACACAAACTCTTGAACCCTCGGTACCTGGACATATTAGACATGTACATATTACACAAGATACAAACTCTTGAACCCTCGGTACCTGGACAAATTAGACATGTACATATTACACAAGACACAAACCCTCGAACCCTCGGTACCTGGACATATTAGACATGTACATATTACACAAGACACAAACCCTCGGTACCTGGACATATTAGACATGTACATATTACACAAGACACAAACCCTCGAACCCTCGGTACCTGGACATATTAGACATGTACATATTACACAAGACACAAACCCTCGGTACCTGGACATATTACACAAGACACAAACCCTCGGTACCTGGACATATTACACAAGACACAAACCCTCGGTACCTGGACATATTACACAAGACACAAACCCTCGGTACCTGGACATATTACACAAGACACAAACCCTCGGTACCTGGACATATTACACAAGACACAAACCCTCGGTACCTGGACATATTACACAAGATACAAACTCTCGGTACCTGGACATATTACACAAGACACAAACCCTCGGTACCTGGACATATTACACAAGACACAAACCCTCGGTACCTGGACATATTACACAAGACACAAACCCTCGGTACCTGGACATATTACACAAGACACAAACCCTCGGTACCTGGACATATTACACAAGACACAAACCCTCGGTACCTGGACATATTACACAAGACACAAACCCTCGAACCCTCGGTACCTGCACATATTACACAAGACACAAACCCTCGGTACCTGGACATATTACACAAGACACAAACCCTCGGTACCTGGACATATTACACAAGACACAAACTCTCGGTACCTGGACATATTACACAAGACACAAACCCTCGGTACCTGGACATATTACACAAGACACAAACCCTCGGTACCTGGACATATTACACAAGACACAAACCCTCGGTACCTGGACATATTACACAAGACACAAACCCTCGGTACCTGGACATATTACACATGTACATATTACACAAGACACAAACTCTCGGTACCTCGACATATTACACAAGACACAAACCCTCGGTACCTGGACATATTGCACAAGACACAAACTCTCGGTACCTCGACATATTACACAAGACACAAACCCTCGGTACCTGGACATATTACACAAGACACACACTATTGAACCCTCGGTACCTGGACATATTAAACATGTACATATTACATGAGGCACTAATCATCAGATGACATACGATGTGTGTGTGTATGATAGCACACTCATTATATATAAATTCAAATTAATTTTATCATCGCTCAGGAATTAAACTATAAAACTGGCATCGTTATCAATTATATATGTTCACTTGTGGTAAATGTTATGTAAATTAAACGGAGAAAGTAAAATATTTTGCCGGAATATATGGATTAATTAATTAATTCCAGCATTTTATCGGCGTGATGATTTGATGTGAGTGTCCTATTCACAAAATTATTCGTAAGGTAATTTACTTTGTACTTGACAATACACGTAAGGGCAGATATTAGCAGATATTGTTAGGCAGCACAAGTTGTCAAAATGTTTTATGATTTATTTTTTATTTTTATGGAATCACACTAACGCTGTTCCATTAATGAATCATTTATTATGAGGTGTGAAATCCGCTATTAAGCAGCGAATGTATGAATAAAATAACATTGCTATAAAACGTATTAAAATGATAAATAAATTACTCTCTAAAGTCGATTACTGATTTTTTTAGAAAATTTAATAGTCACTACCGGTCACATTGCAATAAATATTTCCCAATCCACTGATGCCGTTACACCGTCAACAAGAGGAGGCATTCTGATCACCTCAGCCTTTATGCGTTGCAGTAGGCGGAAAAAAACGGAAATGGCCGAGCTTTCACGATAGCAAGAGGAGGGAGTAGCGGTACTTAATTTTCTTAAAATTGAGATTTTTAAAAGTGTATATGAATTACTAGTGCATATATAGTCCAGAGAATTTGACACGACTCTCGACCTTCAATTAGCATAATTTAACAGCTGATATATTTTCTATATTTATAACCCGGTTGTGTCTTTTCATAAGTGGAAAGTAGGCTATCACGAATACGCTCACAGTATTTACCAACGCCAATTTATAGGACCGATATTGCACGATTTGCTCGCGGAAATTTATATATTCAACGCAAGAACCTTGTAATATATTCGTACATACAGGTCAGGATCAGGTCAAATTATATGTGCTTTTTTATACTCATATGACAAAATGCAGAATACCAAATACCAGATCTTATGATATTAAATACAATATATTAATGCCATATATGATATATACTTACGTTGTAAGTTGTGGTTTCTTGTTGATTTCTGTGACGACTGTAAGTTCTGAATACTCAATCCTAAACTTCGATAGCAGTGAGGCCATTCTGTGGAAGACATACATATTATTTCATACGAATAAATAAAAATACGATTTTTTTTCCCGAAAGTAACATGTTAAATAAAACACATGTAACATAACAATTCAACAACATTGTACTAGCACTTGTATGTACACGCATATGAATACCGTGACAATAAAAATATAATAATAATAATAATAATAATAATGATGATGATAATAATAATAATAATAATAATAACTACTACAATAACTACAACAGCAATAACATTTAAACCTATTTGCAATTTGACAATCTTCCATAAGATGCGCAAAGATGACGATTTCAAGAGCATTAATTAAGCAACTTTTGACAAATCTCACAACATCACATTTTCAAATGAGTGACCGTGATGCCTTTGCCAGTGATTGTGGCTTCGTTGCAAGTTGTCATTTGATGTTTTTCACAAACCTTGATTGAACAATACGGCATTAGCACTTGCAATAATTCCCCTACTCTCATGACGATGTATTCCGTCTAGAATGAGGTGTTGCAAGTAACTCATTTCTGTTAGTTTATACATGTACTTATATAATTTAGTTCGATTATGAAACAAGTTTTCTTACTTATATTAATCATATCGACACCTCATTTCTGATTATATCCGTGACCACCAGGGTGTGAGGGAAGAGAGGCTAGATTCCCTTTTATGCTGAGCGCCTAGAAAGGGATTTACTGGTTCATATTTTTATTTCGTCTTGGTTATAACGCGTACGGTATAAGTTGCAAGAACTTGTTCCACAATCGACCTAAAATGAATTCGTATACAAACTAAACAATATTATTCCATGTTGAATTTTGTCACTTAAGGGAGACTATCCAGATATTCAGTTACCTTGTTTGATCCTGCATTACGTCCCCTTTCTTTGTCCCCAAGCAGAATACTCGAAGTTTAGCGTTCTTCCATTGTTTTCTTTGATGTAAGATATACGGTAGAAGCAGTGCTAAACCTATAAAATATCAGAAAAACATGGTGAAATAAAACAGATCAAATGCAACACAGAATCAAGCATTGTGCTTAACGATGCATGGCTCAATCTCCACCACACGATGAAATAGATGCTCGTTGAGCCGAAGTGTGGACTCAACCGATATCTAATCATTCGTGCTATTCCCATATACACTCGACAGACCCCATGAACGACAGAGGTCTAAATTAAAAAGAATAAAATGTATTTGAGCGTTTAGATATGCTAATAGGTATCAATCCAGTTTGATAGCAACAAACCCACGAACACTTAAAACATATTTATCTTCTGTCAGCACAAATGTAGTAAGTAATGTTTTGATACATTTAAACAATTAGGGTGCTATGTATATGTATCGCGTAGACTATGTTTCTACAGTGTACATGTACCTAAAACATCAGTACGGAGGATTCTGTCTTCATCACAGTTTTCATAAAGTATGTATAAAATTAAATCCAGTACGATAGTCCAGTCGAGGTAATACAGTGACGCAGCGGTCGGGTCCACTATTACGGTGTAAAACCAATTATAAAGGCTTAAACAGACATCTATAATTTGAATGCTAAACTAACAAACTATATTCGCACTACCTATTCAGACAATGGTTGTAATCTTCTGTGTACACATAAACGGCTACGTCACTGTCACCAGATCCTTACTTGAGAATAGTATACGTATAATCTGATCTAGCAATTTATACACACTGCCGGATGCACGAACGAACGAACGAACGAACGAACGAACGAACGAACGAACGAACGAACGAACGAACGAACGAACGAACGAACGAACGAACGAACGAACGAACGAACGAACGAACGAACGAACGAACGAACGAACGAACGAACGAACGAACGAACGAACGAACGAACGAACGAACGAACGAACGAACGAACGGACGGACATAGAATATTACCTCCGTCATCGTACAGCCACCAGACATCAATTGTACCATAATGTTTATCCCGGAAGTTAACTGAAGCATTCTGGGTGTCAGGCACGCTGGTTGATACTGGTGTCTTCAGATTATTTGCGTCTGCTGAAAGCACAAGGCAATATCAGTTTCACATTCGACATCAACATTTTGTTCAGTATGGGGGCGGGCATGTCGTAAATATTAAGTGCCTATTCATAATAACTGAATGTGTGCTCGGTCAAAATTTGGATAAACAATTACACAAAACAATTGCTAAGTAAAACCAGACCGTCAAGCATCTACATAATACCCGTAGTTCATTTTCTCAATCGATTGACATTCCATTAAATGGGAAATATATCCAAATTGACCATATTCAGTAGCATATAAAGTAGTAAACTTTTAAATATAATACAGACAGTGAAGGCAGTACTCAACGGAAATAGCAGAGCTTGAGAAGCACACAATACACACTCACAAGTGAAAATCAACAGATTGGAAGTACAAGTTATAAGGACCAATATCAAAATGAACGAGAAAAAGGGACACAAAACAGCTACAAAAAACGCGACGACCTAGTGCTAAACGTAACAACTCATGAATACCTTCAAACGCCATATTTTCCATGCCTTCATCAAGTGTGTTCAATCGTTTCAGTGGTATATTGTTACTATGGTTTGTGTTCTTCGTGTTCACTATTTTATCCTGTACCACATCTGTGTTGTTCACTTTCTTCTTGTCATCCTCCAGACCAGTATCTATAAAATATCATATTAAGTCAAACAGGGAAAGCAGCACTCAACTTAACCAGCCGAGCACAGAAAACATTAAAAACACACAAAGCACAATGCCCAACTGAATCAACCGAGCACAGGAACATAAAACACACACAAGGCACACTGCCCAACTAAACAAGCAAATAAATCATGGTTACATATTTATAATTGGTGTACGTTTTTAAATAAAGTAACATTTTCAAATAGTCCACATTATACATTACATATATACTTACCATCATCGTCTATTTCCTCGTCAGATTCAAACAGTTCTGGACTGTCTAGGTCTAATATATCATCTGGTACCTTATTCCTGTCAAACCCACCGGGTACACGTAATATACCCACACCATAACGTAGATCAAACGCATCTCTAAAATATTCAAGTATGATGCGTAATTATATACAGTAAAACATCGGTAATACGAGCAGCGATTATTCGAGCAACCGGCCTAATTCGAGCAAATTTACATGACTATGTGTTACACGCTCGAAACATTTGACCTCATACTACTGGTATAGTCTACTTCAAGTAAAATATTGGAAAATAGGTTGAGCAATAACTTCAATAAACCCTGGTCAAAGTCAAATGTCTGTAGTACTGAAACACTTACGGAAACGGACACAGTAGGATCAAGGAAGTGAAATAAGCAAACTGTTACTGCGGTACAACACAATTATTGTCAAGGAACAAGTGTAGGCAAGCAAGGCTCGCACAAGTAAATTATTTGATGGGTAAGATACTTACTGTATGACATTAAAGTAATCCAACACTTGTAGAGGGTCTTCTTTCTGCCAGTTACATTTGTAACCGAGCAGTAATGTGTTTGGTCTCAGCTTTCCAACACCAACAGCCTGTCAAGAAAATATGTAATACTAATACCTATTATACAGAATGAGTATGTTAATATTTAAACTGTACCTTTATTATTTCAGGTTATAACGTAAACTACCTAAATATCCTGTCCAGACTCAATAACATAAACAATGGCTCCGGTTCTTCTGACTCATTTTAATGTATATGTCGGTTAAGTACCGTTCGTCTTCGTACATTGTCTTAAAGAATAGGGAGATGAGAGGGTTAATATCGGCAAAGTATGTTGCCCAATCCTATTTCACCAGTTATCAAAGTGCATACACATTACAAGCAGAACCAATATTTAACCCATGTTTTCAACAATGTTCCAACGTGTTATTAGATCGTGGGACGAGCGTTTAGCGGCTGTCCATTTATTCAAAAGGGCGGGCGTCAACTTAGTTTGTTTTGCACGTATGTCGCTTTGTTGGAAAAGCGGTTTTCAGGGCATTTTCCACATTTCTTGTTATTTACATAGAGTTGATATATAATAGTTTACCTGTAGGAGAACTTGTACACCAATACGGAATGTTGGAGCACATACACTGTTATAGAATGCTTTCATTTTACGGTTTTCGAACCATCTATAAGCTGACATTGATCTAACTCTCGTCATGTGCTCCTCAAGGTCGCCCTGAAATATTGTATCTCGTGATTTATTTACCAATATTTAATTAATGAAGTTTAATCATAACAATAATATTGCTTATGACAGCGTTGAATAAAATGTCCCTAACATAAACGGACGCAATAATAACTTTATGATGCTTGAATCTTCAAAAGCTAAAAAATCTAGTAAATTTTGTACATGTCCCCGAAGTAATTGGCCAATCTGGCAGTGAAAAATACGAATGACTACACACTAACGACTGTTTAATTAATTCGATTGCAAACAATTTAGTAAGTGTAACGAATTATTGTTGAAACCTAGAACAAGTGATGTGTCCAGCACAACTTTAAAAATTAGTAACCCAACGAAAACGTTGACAAATGATACATTAACAATGTAACGTAAAAAATCACATCAATGAAGACTTACCTGGAATACATGTCCACACACAAGCAGACTCTGTTTCTTGGTGATAGATGATGCAAAATCCACCAGATTAGCTCTGTTTCTAGGGTAACCAGACATGACCAATATCTGGGGTCTGTAGTTCTTAACATGGTCATCCACGCCGACTAGTTTCAATGTTGTCTTCAGAGCATCTTTGTATGCATTAGCTTGAGCAGATGATCCCCAATTAACCTCTGTAATAAATTACACGAATAGCGGGTTTAGTTTCATGCTTGTGCTTGTCATTGCGATGTTTAGTTTCTACATGTGGTCTGTGATTTTAATTTGTGTGCCCTTTTGTGTGCTGTCGTTTCTATTGTTCTGTTGGGCCCCTGTTCGATTTTTGCAGTCTTTTTAACTTCAACTGTTATGTTTAATCCGCCCGTTTTTCAGCACATTGGATAATAAACCTAAAGCTTGAGTTCCGTCCATTTTGTTTGAGTGCTTGTTTATGTGCGCCATTGTTTATATACGTTTTATATGAGTTTTTGCGCCTCTGTGTGTTCAACTGTTTTCCGTATTCTTCATTCATTTTGGTTATTGTACCTGTCATTTTATGCTTATGCAATTATGATCTTCTACAACAATGCATACGTACGTTAATGATCATGCATTAATTGTCATGAAGCATGTAATATTTTGTTTGAAATCGAGCATCGTCATGTTCAATATAATATAACGTAGTGTTTCTAATAACGTTAGCAGGCGTAAAATCGTCAAATTTAGTGTCATAAGTTAAATATATTCCGGTTTTCAAAGTTACTTAAAATATTTCGAATCTTCATAAATCATATTCATCAAAATATTCCTACCTGGGTTAGTTTGCTTCACGTAAAAGTAGAGACCGGTAACAATGACGAACGTTACAAGCGCCGCCCACCAGTTGATAAGGAACATGACAGCAATACAGAGCAGGGAACCAATAAGGCTTAACCACTTGTTGTAGTATCTGAAGCCGGGTCGAAATCCGGGAGAGTTCGCCACAGAAGCATCAAAACATGAGAAGTTGATCATTGCATACGCCATCAGAAAGAAGTTGGAAATGATTGGTGCTATAAGATCCAAGGACCCTGAAAATATACATGGTGATTGTCAATATAGTTTTAGTACCGATATTATAGTCAATATCATAACAGTTCTAGTTTGGACCTTGTGCTTTTATCAGTAAAACTATTATTTGAATATCAGTTTCCACCAACTATCATGTGCAAAAGCCTCATGTCTCTGGTTCATATATCTGGATAGATACAACAACAACAGTGTATGTGTACATGTCATTTAATTTAAATGACAAGATCAATACACTATATAAAACCAAGATTTTACTATCCATAAATAGGTGGGGATACAACCGCAATTTGTACATGTAGTTCTATTTGCTGTGACATTTTACAATGCTAAGGCAATGTGCTTGATTATTTTAAAACGATTATCATAATAACCGCCATTAAAGAAACATTTGTCTTGTTATGTGTACATGCATTTACACGTGTTGTGTAATGTTTGCGTAGGAAAATATCATACAAATGTAGTTATAATTGCTAAGTATTTTGATGTGAAGTAAACTATCATATGCGACAGCTAATTTTACTGAGTGATTTGACTCTCCGTTAACAAAACTCGAACTACACATATGTACTTTAATGTATGAATTGTAAGAGAAAAGCAGTATATGTCATATATCATTATGTTTAATGGACTTACCTACACACACCATTGCTAGACATATAACAAAACATAGAATGTATGCTCTCTTTGGTTCTCCACTTGGACCAAAACCTTTGGCAAAGAACTCGATTTTAGGAAATAATTTGTCTTTTGCTAACGCCTGAAACAAAGAAGGACATACAATACCATCACATTGGCAATGGGAATAAACTTCATGATCTAAGAACACTGAATGTTAATAAAGAGGTTAACACTTAGTGTATGAGGGAATGGGAAGTTGTACATATCGCCACGATCCTCCATGTACCCGTTACATAGGTTTTAGAGCATGTAAACGATATTTAACAGTAACAGGTGCTGGAGAAATGCATATTCCTGTATATTTCATGCAGTCAATAGTATAGGCTGATTTGCATTCGCCTTCTTTGAGGAAGAGGAGAATAAACAGCTTTATCACATAACCTGCGGTCCAGGAGTGCCGTACAGCCGTGTCGTAAATATCGTTCGGCACTCTCAGACTGTGCAATAAATATTTAAATTAGCTTGACGTGACGTTAGCCAATCCATGCATTGATCGGTCAATGACGTCAGGATTGTTATCAACGTCGCCATGACGTCACGCTCATTGTACCGCTGCATTTTGGCTGAAATATATGCAGCGTACATCATCCTTTTGAACAATAACGTGCATTTTTAAGGCTATGTGATAAATAGAATCTTACATTCGTGTTCATTACATACGAGTTTTATTAAACTCGTCGACAAAAACATATCATTTTGTCCACTCGTTTAATAAAACTCGTATGTAATGAGCACTCATGCAAGATCCTCTATATATTGCATGTTTGTTGGAATGTTTTAACAAACTTGTATACGGCACCACGATCCGTTGATGCATAGTCTTTGTCAACTGTGGTACACCCACTTAAAAAGCTAAGGTTTGAAGCAGACAATCGTAACTTCGGGTTACATATTGGCTTAAAGTTACAAGTATCTTAAAGTCACATTATGCCTTAAATAGCTATTTTTCAAAAAGCGATAACTTGGCAACATATCTGCAGAATGATGCATTTTGAGCACTTTAGTTGAATCCCAAAGGTGGAAAACACCATAAGATGGAAGAAAACGAAATGAAGCATCCTGTTGGTTTGTACACAAAATAACGAAAAGTAAACAATAAATTCATAATTTAAGGTCTAAGGGGAGCCACTCTTGGAAAATCAGTATTTTGGCATCCATACATTTTACTAAATGTGATTTTTGGTATAGCTGACATTCTGTCGCCAGTTATAGGACATTTGTGAAAAAACTTTAATTCTCTGTTTTTAGTCTATTTACTAGATGATCGGGAAAAAATGTTTGAGAGCGATAATGTGACTTTAATAATTGATACCTTTGTGGACAAATACGGCCCGAACCTTAAATTTTGGTCTCGTGTGTGCGCTATATCTACACAATGTGTATTTTCTAGAAAAACTAAGATTATCATGAAAACATTTCATATTTAATTATGGTTTATTGTATTACCTGGAATACTTTTGGTGCTCCAACCATACTGGCTAAAGCTGACGATAATGTGGCGGAGAAAATTCCCGCCAAGATTAGAGGTCTCCATCCTGATGCAACACCAACCATCTGTAAATACATGTAATCATAACATTTAATGTATAAGTCCGTTGTCGTACAAAACAATATGATTCGAAAACTAAGTCTCGTAAACACCTCTCCACCTAAACATACAATGATCCAATACAAGATGGCTGTCTCACTAACTCACCAACCTAAGTTTGTCTAACTGCATTATCAACAGACGAATACAACTCACATTCTTACGACAGACATACGATACATTCCTTGATCGGTTGCTTAATTGTTTGCACCTTTAGTGAAATTCAAACCTTTCGAAAATGCGCCACAGCCTAGCGATGTAAAGTACGAAAGCAAATCAGCTATCAAATCATCACAACCCCAAAGTGTTGCGCAAATAACTACATGTACTTTCAATGTGAATACATTACATGATCCATGGGCATTATGCCTTAATTTCTCGAATAAACTGTAAAACATTACATGAGAAACCGGTAGAGTAATGTTGATAACAGCACTCTCTTTATGTACGGTCGATCTTTTACAGCCGCCACATGCACTCTTTTTATGTACGGTCGATCTTTTACAGCCGCCACATGCACTCTCTTTATGTACGGTCGATCTTTTACAGCCGCCACATGCACTCTCTTTATGGACGGTCGATCTTTTACAGCCGCCACATGCACTCTCTTTATGTACGGTCGATCTTTTACAGCCGACAAGTGGCACGGCAACCCTAACATGACTCAGTATCAAATAATATGAATTAGCTTATACAATAAAGAATACATGTACTTAGAATAACACTTTACTTACTCCAGTATCGATAAGAAGACCAGATTGACATGTCTGGTTAAAGCTGTCACATGACTGAACGAGATCAAGGGTCGGTACAAAAGTAGTATTAGTAACCACATCTATAGCGAGTTCTGGAAACACGAATTCTCCTACAGCTGTCAGTGTGATACATCCACCTATTGACCAGACCATGGCAATATATATCAGTGATGTGAGTAATATAGCCAGGAATGTTCCTTTAGGTATCGCCGTCTGCGGGTCCTGTACAGAGAGAAGTTATAAAGTTGAATACTTTTATGCTGTTTCATATTGCACCGCAAAATTTACATCGTGATAGCTAACGGTCGCAATTTATCACACAGCAAGACTTCACGCCTCGCGAGAGTCTCCACTTACTTACGCGTGTGGCGATAAAAAAGAAATGAAACAAACGCAGTAAAAATGAAAATAAATCGTGATTTAAACAAGAAAATCTAATCCCCGCGATAAATCGACATCCCCAATACAGAACATAGGTTTTCACTTCCATGTTTTGAAATTCACGAACTTAGGATCCCACGAAAATGCATTTTCATCAAATCCACGAAATTTAATACCCACGAAAATATGTGATTTTACAGTATTATATCAAACTAACCTTGAGATCACCCGAGATGTTTGCACCAGCAAGAACGCCTGTGGCTGCAGGGAAGAAGATGGCGAACACGGAGAAGAAACTGTTCCCTTCTGAGAAATTTGGCACAAAATTCGTAGAAAATGTCTTCTCTAAAAATAAAAATTACAGACATTGTTTCGCTTGCATCTTCATTGTAAACTTCGAAACCCCCATTTTCTTCGGGGGCGTGGGCTACAAACCTCTGATTGCACATCCTCCAAGCATTGAATTATCTTATACTCGTACATTAACATTTTAAAGCCATATTATCTCTCACAAGACATTTTCCCGTTTATCCAATAAATAGAAAAATTACAAGAAATGGGGATATTTTTCACAAATGACCTATTATAGACGAGAGAATCTGTCGAAATAGTATGCCAAAAATCACATTTAAAAAATGTATGGATGACAAAATACTAATTTTGCAGGAGTTGCTTCCCTTAGATTGAAAAGTGGGCATTTTTTTGTTTACAATTCATTATGTTGTAAACAAACCAACTAGATGTAATGTTTCATTTCCTTCCATCTTATTGTGTTCTCCACCTTTGGGACTCAACTAAAGTGCTATAAATCCATGGCTCTTCAAATACCAAGTTTTTGCTTTTTGAAAAAAGCCGTCACAAGTTTTAAGGCCTAATGTGGCTTTAAGTCCTCAATCTACAGTATGTAAGCGGTGCTCATACAATAATAACAAACACGCCAACATAGTACGACGCGTTTGAATTGAATATGGTCAGACTAGAATTACTGGTTTACAGCGTTTGAAGGTCAAAAGAAGACGTCGGTTTGATTTCCTAGTCCAACATGATTTGTTCGCTGAAGTCTCATACCATTGGCTGTACGGTCATGACCTCCTCATGTACAGGAAAAAAGTCAATTGCTTGCAGAAAAGCTACTCAGTATTTGGTGATATTCAATTCCAAGAAAACTAGCTGGGTCCCATGAGCATCGAATAAATATGTAGATTAAAAGGAAAAGCTTCTTTTCTCATACCCTCGAGAGTTGTTAATGTATGTTGTAAAACCTTATTGCACAATATATCTAAAGTAAAGTGTTGCAAAAACTCCAACGTAATCGGACACGCTTGCAGATAAGTATATGTTTAGACATAGACAATAACTTTAGTTCTACGAGGATAGCAAGTTTGTTTACAGATTATGGCATTTTTTAAACCACTGGGCCCACCTTAAGACAGACATGAATATAGTTTAATGATGTTAAAACGTTACCATTATATCCTACAACACCCATCCACTTCTTGTCATCATCGGGTGGTATAAATGTTCCAACAAAGAAGTTGATGATCGCAATACACAGGATACCCAGTAACACAAGCTGTGCCTACAGATAGATAGTAAAGTTATAGGTAGGTAGACACACAGGTAACTGTATCATTGATTAAGAGTAAAAAAAAGTTTTAGTATTTTTTTTAATCTTAATTAATGATACAGTTACCTGTGGGTAAACATACATTATGACTAAAGTCATCATGTTGCAATAGTGTGAGGTAACAAAATCAGAAATTAGCTTAATTGGATGCCCTACGTGTATCAATATTTTTATATTGTTCACTTTACAATTAAAAAGAATAAAAAAAATCGCAAAAAAAACATTTTTGGCAATGTTATTTTCTGTTCAACTGCGTATGACCATTTAAGGAGCTCCGAACTACCTAGGGCGCATGCGCTAAATTTCAAGATAAGGACAAACATAAAATTGAGTTCCAATGATCGCATATAAATGTTTATTAATAACAATAAACATAATAATAGTGCACGAAATTTATATTTGGGAAACATTTTATTTTTTGCATGTACAAAAAGTGGGTGGGGAACTTCTAAATTATTGTTTTTACTTCTGATGTGTTCTATTATTAAGGCGTGAGTTGACCCACACATGATAACTTATTCACAGATAGGTTTAGATATATTACCTTAGCCTCCCATTCCATTCCTATGAACACGATACCTAGACAGAGACAGCAACATGCCAGACCGATGATTCTTACTTCATGTATACTGTTCCCAGTTATATATGTATCATTCTCCTGTAAATAACAATAGTATACTGTAATCCTCGAAATAATCGCGGATATAAATGCTTCGCACTCGTGATTTAATTGTTCCGCATCCGAACTCCTGCCTGTGTTTTATTCTCCGACAAAATACGCGAACTGATTTTTATTTCTTAACTATAAATATCAGCCGAGCGTGTACTATTTTAAAGCGTTTCTGTCTATCTGGTCATTGTTCACAGAGATTGATGCGCATGCAAGGAGGTTCACTTCTTTACTGCCATGCATTTTGGGTGGAAGTTATAGTCCAGTCAAGATAAAAATCCAGTGACGCAGCGGTCGAGTCCACTATAACGGTGTAAAACCAATTATAAAGGCTTATACTGTACAAATAACTATAATTTCAATGCTAAAATAACATACTAAACTTCGCTCTACCTGTTTAGACAATGGTTGTGATTTTTTGCGTACACATAAATTGCAACGTCACTGTCACAATATCCTAACTGGACTATAGGACAGTGTAAACAGAACGATAATCCTGAATAAACAATAACAATAAAATGCAGTGTTAAGCTGGCTTAGCGTAAAGAAACAGTACATGTACACATTAAAATTATTGATTGTCTTCCTGTTCTATATACAAATCCGTCGTTTATGGTTTGATCAACAGATTCCAAATCACCTTAAAGATAGACAATTAAAAACAATAGAGTGAAAGTTACATACCCACATAATATCCCGTACTGTTTCGGCAAACCCGACAATATACATAGCTGCAGCAATAGCGTTCGCTAGAGAGAACACTACACCGATAGATCCACCAAACTCTGGTCCTAGACTTCGTGATATCATGTAATATGCTCCACCTAGAAATATGTCTTTAAATGTCGTATAAAATTCTCTAAGATTTATATTACAGAAACAAAATGGCCTGATGGTGTGCCCTGCTGTTCTGCTAGGTGCTGCCTTCCTTTTCTGGTTACACTTTGTTGTTGGCCTTTTGCATTGTCCATTTTTGTGGCTCATCACAAATTGCTTTGATATTGGCCTCATGTAACTATCGATCATGTATAGGCCTACTATTATATTAAGCTGCTTTAAAATGTATTTGGATCATTCAAGCAAATATCTTTTAATTGCGTAATTGAAAACAAATCATATGCTGGATAGTTTAAAGTGTTTATCTTAAATCTGCGTAAATTCAAATGATAAAGTGAAAAAGAATACAATTTTTTAATTTTTGTTTTTAAAACCCACTGATCAACAGTATTTCTGTCATATGAACACTGCCTAGTCACATTATCCCAGACGTTGAACTAACTAGTATACCGAGCGTCAAGCAAAGGAGATACACGAGTACCGCTTTGGTATATCAAACCCAAGATACCTCGCATTCAAAGCGGACGATCTACCATCTAGCTATCGTGCCGGATTATAAGATGGAATCATGAGAATGAGATCACTGACTTACCTCCTTTGACTTCACCGTTTGTACATATAGCTGACATAGACATTGTTGTTATAGATGTGACCACACCTGACAGCGCAATAATCACTGTAGCCAACCCTATACCCGCTTCTCCTGTCACCCAAGACAACCGTAGAAACAACATCACGCCGAATATGTTCAACAGACATCGTACCTGATTGGGAACATATAATTAGTACGTTAATAATAAATTAGAAAATAGAAATAGAATAAGTCGATCTTCGATAATTCGAATTCGTAGTATACGAGATCATACTCATAGGCAGAGAATTGAAATACAAGGTCATTGTATTTACAAGAGAATGTACCTCGGGTTTCAATAAGATACTAGAATCCAGGGTACCGTTTTATTAAAGCACTTACGGAAATCGTAAACGTACGATCAAATCAAAGTCCCTTTTTTTACAATTATGAAGTGTGGTAAATGGAGCTGCAATACTAATAATGATTCAGTTACTGAACTCCTACACATCAAATCTGTCACCAATTTGCAGTTGTTAAAGAATTATAAAGAACTTAAATTTGAGCGTAACTTTAATATTGGCGTAAGTGCTTTGATAAAACAGTAGCCAGGCCCCGAGTTTATATAGGATGAACTGATCTGGATCAAATTTTATCTTAAAAATGATTTCCTACTTTTAGATTTTTTTGCGAACTTTTTTTAAAGGACATCGATTTGAGGCTACTGAAAGCTAATTCTTTGTGAACACAGGGTCGGGTATTGGTTTTGTATCCTAGTTTAACTGGGGGCGTAGTGTGTGTAGTGGTAAAAAGGCGCATCCAGGGCAGCATTACAGTTAAATAACTAGTTTCCAGTGCAGTAGTACTGTTATTGCATGGGTCGATTTACGTATTCCATATTGACGTAGCTTTTACCAAGACAGGAAACTACAGTGGCGTGTACGAATACATGGTCAATACAATAATTATTTACTGTACTTTGATAAAGAAATGTAACTATTCAATCAAAGACAAAAGCGACAACAAAGACAGACAATCATTGTTTTGCACCGTTTTACTCTGTACTTGCAAATTGATTTTAATGACGTGATGGTGCAATGTTTTTTCGTAATCAAAATAAATTTGATAAGATTTTTTTGCGTTCGACTGATACAGTCAAATTGACCAATGACCTCCGGCTTCGAGGGAAGAGAAAGAAAGTTTATGTGATAAAGGAACAGGTGCGCTTATCCTAGCTTTTTACTTATAGAAATTGCTTTTATTTAACATGTCTGGTATTCGAACCCTATATTCACGAGACTACCTCTGGGTTACCAACCAGTTCATCTCTAGTTGGTTGGGAAACACTGAAAAGCGTTTCTGAAATTCCCAAAGTGGCGGCAGAGATTCGAACTAAGGGTCTCCATATTGGTAGTGGAGAACGCTAACCACTCGACCACCGTGCCACCCATAACAACTCTAAATCGAGAACATGGAGTGCATGTACTGGTATGTTCTCATTTCGACACGTATGAACATATATCATTTACATACGAAGCTAATTGTATAAACCACATGAAATGTTTCGTATTAAAATCACGTTCGTTTCGTAAATGATTTATATTTTAAACGTTCGAAGCACAATGATTGTTATTGATTGTCATTAGGTACTCGTAGTATAAGGTTTCCTACAGAGCGTAAATTAATTAGAATGTTGGCTCAACAGTGCACATCTGCATCTTTGAATGTAAGTGTTAATAATACGAACAACTCAGATAATTATGTAAGTATAGTTCGTAAATGTAATGCATTGAAAACGACTGTTCTCAACAAACTTTGAGATGGTTGACCAATGAAAGCATGTTTTACAAACTGTAGGCCAATAGACACTTGGTATACAGCATTCTGTCTTCAGACACTTTCTCGTCTTTGAATGACTACATGTATACGCCATATGGGTCACATATGGTTACATAATTATGTAAATCGCGAATTCAGTTGATCAACGTAAGAGTTTTCAAATGTTTTAATATCATGGGCGGACTTCACTGGATACTAGTATACTGCACATGTTTGCATAAGCCCATGAGCTAATCTTCGAAAAAAACCTTCGACGAAGCGAATCGTTCTCTACATGGACATCTGGTCAATTCATATAGAGCACGGAGAATTTGACCTGTCTCGACCCTTATACATGAATATATTGCAAGGTTCTTGCGTTGAATATGTAAATTTCGTGCAATATTGGTCCTTTAGATTGGTGTTGGTATTATACATCGAGCGTTTTCGTGATGATTCCCGCTTATGAAAACATACAACCGGTGTTTTAAATATAGACTATAATTATATCAGCTGTTAAATGACGCTAAAAGAATGTCGAGGATCAGATTAAAGTATCCGTAGAATGTCGAGGATCAGATTAAAGTATCCGTACTATACTCAGTAAACTACTCGGATCAAAGTGTTCTTCGTTGTTCAAGTCATCCACACCTAGATTATACTTGATGCTACACATCCTACATGTTACACTTACCAGCACGCCCTGTATCCACCCAAACTTCAAACCACCTGTCGTCACAGATTCCTTCTTCCCCTTCTCGGGGTCAGGGTCGTCATAAAGTTCATCAGCAAACAATTCTTCAGGGGGTCCAGTTGGAGACGTGGGGTCAGCATTCTATAAATAAATGGATGTGTATACATGTATAACAAAAGGGACAGCTGGCTTCTGTCGTTCATGCCCTTGTGGTGATGGATACCATCAGGAATGAGGTGTTGAGCGGGATATGAATACTTATAAGCTGTAAGAACTCGTTTTACAGTCGATCTAATTAAATTAGTGTAAACTAAAACTAGTACTAACTAAATAACAAACGAATATTATAACAACATGTCAAAGCATATTTAAGTATTTAAAAGACATTTAACCAAGGACAGATAACTATTGCGGAACGCTCGTCCCAGAAAAACTGGCATGACCGCATGTAGATAGTTTAGACAAGTAGACTTGTACAGATGTAATTACATTGTTACAGCTTAACGCATGGATGATACAACAGTTGGTTTATGTTGTCAACTAAAAGTATGATACATTTATAAATAGGTGTTTTGCAAATCTTAATGTGCGGTTCGTAAACAGGAACTTGGTGTGCAGGGAAATATAAAACCATATACGTAATTTGCAACTGCACAGCCCTGTCTTAAAATAAATTTGCATAATTAGTACATGTATAATTATACGCTGCACGTTTTTATCTACACTAACAGTCCTATATATCTTATACACTGTCTAATTATGTCTTATTCTGGTACATTATTACAAAATTATACAACAAATATTAGTTATACTATGGTCTATTCCGCTATATACAATGTATCTACGTTGTATATATATAACTATTTTATGAAATTCCCCAATTATATATAAAATTATGATATTGTGGACGTCATATGGGCCAAATTGCCATTATGCTTTTTTTCCATTTTATGTACTAGTGTTCTTGTTCAACTGTTTATTGTTGAGGATCTCGTGGAAGATTGCCATTTAATTTAATTGTCAAATGAGTTCGCTCGTAAAATAAAGTCTTTATTATTATTATTATCTCAAACAGAACATTGTAATGTGGAATGTATATGAAATGTGTAACCACAGAAGCATTTTGTTAAGTATGGGTTGGAGTCAGAATTTGTGACAGCATACCCCCAAGTCAGCGCTACACGTATGATGCATTATTAAGTGGGACATGTATAATCAATTTACTGACAGTTATAATGCAAGGATTAGCTAAATATACGCTCGTTCAAAGTCAGGGGCATATTATGACTCCATTTGTGGTGGGCGAACGCCTGAATGCTTTATTTTGGTAGAGGTGTTCGGAAAGGAGGTTGTGTGTGTGTAGTACCGGGTGTTATTCGCAGCTCTATAGCTTGACCCTTTATTATTTGACCCAGTTTTAACTTTGATAAAAATCATTATACCGTATAAAAATTATCCAGGTCAAGTTCGATAACCACCTATGAAGCAAAATAACAGACAGTTTTATGCACCTTTTAACATTGATGGGGCTTAATTTTTTATGGTTGTGTAATTAAATACCGAGTTTCTACATGATGTTACCACATCTTCGGTATCGTTAATTAATTAACTTGACTAAGGATAGCTAACTGACAGGTTTACGGTTATATTATAAACCTAAACATTTTAATGACGATGTATTTATGTTTGTGGACATGCCTGTCTCTTAAATTTCACAAATGTGTCATAATATGTTTTAAAATCGTGGTTAATTAAGTAACCTGTCATTTATGGCATCTGTAATTGTTTCTATGTGTGTTTCTATAGGTTTAATTGTTTTGTTTAAATATTGAAATTACGAATATGTATGTATGTGGCAGTTTAATTACGAGGTTCAGATGCCATCAAAACCCCCATATCCATGCTCACAGGTCCCTGAGCGGTGATGGTGCTATACCGGTTGTGAGTGTATTATGTATAGCGGCATTTTTGTGTTGTGCACTCTAGTGTTTCTCCGGATCTCCCACTTCCAAGTTCAGTCTTATCCCGTGCCAGGCCCAGTAAACTATGTAATTTACAAAGGATGCTTATCATCGGAGTATATGCTTCAAAAGTTCTAATTATTCAGCTATGTTTCAGACATAAACGGTGGCCGTTTGTCTTTATAATGAACTAAATATCATTGTTCTGATATAATGGAAGATTGTAAATTCTTTGTCAAATACGTCTCATCATAAAATCAATACATTCTCAATAATATATTTATTGCTAGTACTAAACTTTTACATATTTAGAAAGGAAGTGATGCAAGTTCCAGCATATGTTATTGGTGTTTGAGTTTGTTTTTGTCCGTTGCCTCTAATACGTCGCCGATGCTTTAGATACATACTACTGGAACTTAGAAAAACATTTACGTATATACTCGTATATTATATAATTTGCTTAGCATGTGGAAGATATGACTGTAGCTAATGTCACTGACGAACATAATATATCCAACCCTGATATCGAATCTGGTTGCGTAGGACGCAGTCCGTACCGATAATAGGGAACCAACTGAGCTTGACTTTGTGGAACTTAAAATAGATGAATTTGTAAAAGCATTTTGGAAAAAAATGTTATATATAACTACGAACCTTTTCATCATCCCTGAGTTGATACAACGTTGGTCTTTGATTATCAAACACACTGACCCGGTAATGTTCAAGCTGTGGCACACTTTCCGCCATATCCCCACATATTGTCCCGGAGTCGGATGCATTACCAATAGAAAACACAGAAACTTTCCCATGTTGAGATGGTCTTGCCAAGTGAGGAGGAGCGCAGTAGAACGCTTCCATAGAAGTCTTACGGCTAGGTGGAGCCTCCACCATATAACCAAACGGCTGTGAAGAAATTCGGCGAAAGTTGGACGGCGCGAATGGAATCCCAGAATAAGCTGGGTGCAAGTACTGTACCGGCGGGTAATATCCATGATCAACATTGTGCGATACTTTACGGCTGTTAGCCTGACTCCCTACGTCACTGTGGAACGATACTTTTCTGCTATTCGGTAAACTACTTTCACTACGCATGTCATGCTTTAGTCCGGTCTTTAACAGTCCTCGAACATGTTTCACAATGTCTTCTCGATCTTCATCGTCTTTTTGATCAATTTCCGCATCACTATCAACGTGAATGTTTTCTGCAGATCCTTTATAGTGTGAGAAAGGCAAGTGCTTATTCCCAACCGCCTTATCTAAATCTCCCATAGTGTCTTCAGCACTCTCGTCAATTATTGATATTCTAGGAACTGCAGTTACTTCACTTGTTGCTGTCTGTCGATGATCACCACCTTTTATACCATCCGAATCTTGTGTATCCTCCATGTCGTATTGCTTTTATGTTTTTACTAAATCTCGCTCGTCTTTGACGTATAATTAACAACCGTGCATAGCTAATTGCGTCTTAAAGAATGTTAACTACGTTCTATAAACATTACACTCGTTATAATTTAAACACGTTATTTTGCAGAAGATTAATGTGTTAGGGTTTTTTCTTTTTCGGCTTTCGTCACCTTCGGAGAAGCAAAAATCGCTCTAACGTCATTCGTGATTTAACGTAAATGATTTATGCGAACTTTTCTTATTGAAAACAACTGCATTCCTGTGAGTACTCCCTTGCAATGCTTACGGTGATGCAGATCTTACTGGTTGCGTTCAACCACCGTGACCAAATGTTCGGCCATTTAGGCCGAGTAAATTGTATGTAAGATGTTTGTTTCATTTCTTCGAAAATGTGACAATGTTGGCGTAAGGCTCTACTACAAAGGTTTTTAATTCAGGTGATAAACTCATTGTTATAGTTTCCATACTAACATTAGTACATTTTGGTTACCAAATTTCTCTCGCACTGTTCAAGTTAAGCGTTGCTATTGTACTGGGAATTTGACTGTATCCTCGACCTTCTATTAGCATAATTTAACAACTGATTGTTGTCTATATGGAAAACCCCGGTTGTATGGTTTCATAAGCCGGGAGTATCACGAGGGCGCTCGAGGTGTAATACAAACACAAATCTAAAATACCGATATTGCACGATTTGCTTGCGGAAATTTATATATGAGCCAGTCTCCAGGAAAACCTGCTATAATGACATTATGTAATTACTATATGCAACAACAAGGTTTTGAGAAAGGTCTAAAATAAGGAAAAATACATGTCTATTGATTCTATTTTAAGTAATTGACCCATATAGTAATATATCTTAGCTTTAAATTTTCCTATGAATTATGTTGAAATCACATACTTCGTTGCTATGGTGACCAATTTTAGAGAAGTACTCTGATTGAGAAAATTGAGGATTTAGTCGTTTCAAACAGTAGTAGCCTTTTTCTGAATGCAAACAATTTTAATTTTGATATATATTTTAAAAATTAAAACATAATTATAGAATTTGGTACTATTTTGAACAGTTTATGTCAAGAACTGATCAAATGGTGTAATAATGAAATACTTATTTCAGTTACGTCGAATAACGTTTGAATGACGTTTGCGACATCACACAAAAAGCTCCGAATAGGAACTCTACAAAAAACAGCTGTAACATCCTTAAAACTCAAGATATTACCATAATATCTTTTGCAATTTGCTTAATTAACATTATTCTGTAATACTATGGAAAATCTTAAAATCAATATTTTTGTCAAAATAGCAGGTTTTCCCGGAGACTGGCTCATATATATTCAACGCGAGAACCTTGTAATGTAGTAATGCATAAAACGCCAAATTCTCCGTGCTATACTTCACTCCGTAGCGGCAAGGGAGGTCACTGCCATGGAGTGTGAATTAGGCATTGAAGTGTGGGCCACAATACTCTCATGTTGTATCATTATTGTAGGATAGAAACGAAGCAGTCCTCACTTTATGTTGCATTATTTGACATCGTCATACATTTCAGAATATGAAGTCGTAAATGTCTTACAAGTTGTTTGTGCGTGTATTACACATATCTTCCAAAAAAGTATGATTTAAAAAGCAAAAATCAAATGAACTGATGATTGATAAATGGTAAAGTTTCAAATTTATCAACTTGTTTCTAAAACTATTGGTTTGGCCAATTATTTATATAGATGCGGCCTTACGGGTCTAATTAATTAATAATTTATATTTTGACTGTTGTGTGTTTTTCCTGACTGCAACAGGCTGTGTTTTTTCACCGAGGGCCACAAAAATTGACAATCACAGGATCAGAGGAGGTATGGCTACAATATGTTTTGACGGTTTCAATAAAACTATTGTCATTATGTATTTTGTGGTTGTCAGTAACTGGAGTTAATTATATAAGTCGTAAGTTTTGACATGAATGGTGTTTATTTTGATGACCCTGTCGCTAAAGTACCAGTTTATGACAGTGTGTTTGTAGTAACTTTATTGGTTTGTCGAACTGTGTGTCCGAACAGGAGAAATATTACCCCAGTACTTTGTGCTATCAGATATATATAATATATTATTGTATTGTCATAAAAATTTATATTATGTAGGGTTAACGTATGCTTTTTCGTGCTATAACATCTGCAGAGTCCCGAGGGACGGTTGGTGCCCAAGCCCGTTAGGGCGAGGGCACCAACGCTCCCGAGGAACTCTGCACGAAAAAGCATGCGTTAACGCTATTATAGCATACAAAACATCAATTTACGCGTTTGTATTTCGAAATATTTACATTTTCGCGGGAAATTTTGTGGCGACGTCGTGTAAACAAACGTAACGTCGCGAAAACAAACGTTACGTCATAACAGTTTTTGTTATGAGCGGGGACTTCCGGGATCGGCAAATACCAAGAAAACATGGATAATGCGTGTTTGTTTAAATTTATTATTTAAATCTTATTGAAATTAATTAGTAGTTACAAATAAAATGGAAATTGCAGTTCATAAGACGCTGTAAAATCGTTTATTTCCGTCGGTGAGGCCCTGTAATGTGCATACGTAAAACTGGACGTTAACAGCGCGTTCTCGCGTGAATCTTTATGTTTACGCATGGGTTTCGTCCCGTTAACGTATGGGCAAAATCACCGCTTTTATGCTATAATACGCTATAAGGTACTGCGTCTTTAAAATAAATGTTAAATATGACGCACGCTTTTTCGGCATGTTTTACACGTAATTGTGTGTTTTTACATATTAATGTTATTAAACTATTGCACTTTTAATAATTTATTAAAGCCTTAATATTTCTGTGTATTTTGATACTTTTGTGAAGAAAATAGGATGGATACTAATTAAATACTTCACATTTTTAATTATCACACCAACGAATTTTAGCATGGGTCGCAGCTTTTGACGTTACGTCTATACGTATAACCGAACTTTACAGAATCATAATAAAACATAATTAAATATATGACAGTCCACATGTTTTAATTGCTTGACTCCCTTGCATGACACCAAGTGTATATTGGTATTTCCCACGGAAAGCGAAACTTTATATGCTACACGCAGGCGCTTGCGGAAAACAGACCGATGCACCGCTTGACCGCTTCGGTAGCGCTCGGTAGCACTCGCCTAGCAAAGTGCTGAGAAACGGTATGCTATCGGCGAACACTGTTCACTGGTGGCGTGTCGTTGCATAGACGTAGTAAAGAGCCACCAAAAGACACTCGGTAGCGCCTTAGTTAGGCAACGGCCTCCAGGATTTGTAAGTCCTGAATTCTGGTACAATGTAATATGACTGAAAACGTCTTAATAGTGCGACTTCATTAAACCTAAAGTGAACATAACCTTACGAAAATAACTTATATATAAAGACGGATAACATAGACGAGAACTTATACTTTCGCTCGACTCCTTAACTTATATCAAACCCGCCATTCTTTTTCTCTGAAAAAATCTAGGGGTGACATTAATCTCAAACGTACAAATCAAGCAAACAAAACAACCCACATGTTAAATGTTTAAAAGGATATTTAAAAACCCCTTCTGACTGTAGATTATGCACAGTAGATAGTTATAAACTGGCTGATTAGCTTGACAAACTCACGATGACAGGAGCCATTGTTTTAAACTATTTGCTCTATCATATACCCTAGTGGTAGATCCAGTACAGGATTGTTACAGTCATTCAAACCTACCTAGCGTCACACTGTTAACAATACAATCTGTGCTATACAATACATAGTACGTCCTTTAAAATTGTGCCAGGCCAAGCTGAAATAAATTGATCACAGACATTTCGAAATTTAAATAATGGTACAGCAGGCCAATACACCAAGAACGTACAGCCATGCAAATGAGAATATTGTTATTCATGTTACCAATGCCACCAATACAGTGGATAAAAATATCCAGTGACGCAGCAGTCGAGTCCACTATAACGGTGTAAAACCAATTTTAAAGGCTTATACTGTACAAACAACTATAATTTCAATGCTAAATTAACATACCAAACTCTACCTGTTTAGACAATGGTTGTGATTTTTTTGTGTACACATGAACTGCAACGTCACTGTCACCATATCCTAACTGGACTATACGCGTATATTCCCCGTAATTGCATTGTGTGGCTTGGTTGTGGTCGCTGTCCGTCGACGTGTGTTTGCTATGTATGTATGTTTTGTAGTAATGTGTATGACCTCTGTCCTCAAGATACTTACATGCACTAGTGTATACTTATTTATCTAAGGTCGATTGTGAAACAAGTTTTTCTAACTTCTATTTACCACTCTCGACACCTCATTCCGGATGTTATCCTTCGCCACGGGGGTATAAGACAAGAGAAGCCAGTTTTCCTTTTTATGCAGAGCGTCTAGCAAGGGAATTTCTGGTACCATTTTTGTTTTATCTTTGGTATTTGATATACCACCTCGATAGCCTAATGGTAGAGCATCCGCTTCAAGTGCATGACGTCCCGGATTCGATCCCAGGCCGCGTCATACCAAAGATCTGTCATGCACTGAAATGCTCCAGATGCTTTGCTCTATTCTTTAACTTCATGGAGTACTTGCTTCTGATACTGGTATCGTGTGACCATTTGGAACAGCCATAATGTGTGATTGCATACAATTGTCTTGGCCTAGATGACAGTAAATAACAATGTATTGAAACGGTTATATTTTTTATCGATATAACACAAATAAACACGTATTCTGCTCAATGAAATGATAAAATATTTAATAACCTCGGCATTGATACCTTAAGCTTATCTCTAACAAATGTGTTACACTAAACGTAGTAATCTGAGCTTTAAATAACGTTACGTATTGCATCTGTCCGCAGTTAGGCAGGGTAAATTTTAAATATTTCATTTCAAGTGTTTTTATATAAAATATAATTGACTTTTCCTGAATCACGGTAACCCTAGGCGGACGTTTCTTAAATCGTTTATCTATACGCAACGTTTAAAATGGCTTAAACAAATTTACTGAGCTATCGGCGTTTTCAATTAGCGGTATTTAACTGGATCTAATAACTTAAACTGTGAGCCGGCTGGCATTGTATGGATTAAATTGAAATCGATCTGAAAATAAAATACTATAGCACTTTTGAAGACAGGTGATAATTGGGAATACCACGGTCTCTAAGTTATTTGAAATAACAATTATTTATTCTGATACATTATTCTGAGCAGCAGACTGGAATACTGGAACATTGATTGCCTGTCTTTAACATAATGTGAATCCTTATCGTGTGAGTGATCGAAAAGTTGTCGACAGCGTTGCATATATATACAATGTGCATTGCACTTAGGTTTTATTGAAACTCGCCGCGGTATGAAATTACATTTGCGCGGGTAATAAAATACGGAAAACTCAAGTCACAATGGATTTATCAAAAACTAAACTTTTTAAGGCGATAAAAGACAGGAAAGTCAGCACAAGTCAGCTATGGAATTTATGTAATGATTATGTTCAATCGAAAAAGAATATTAACACAATTGACGATAAGACCGGTGAGAACTTTTTGCACCTGCTCTCCGGGCATAATGGTGAGTTGACCACACCATGGGGCGTGTCTGCTATATATCTTATAGCAAGTAGTGGGATACACGTGGATGCACGAGATATTTATGGTGAGACGTGCTTACACAAAGCTGCACGAGTTAATGGATCATACAGACTTATAGAAGCATTAATAAGGTAAGAATTGTCGTTCTTTTCGGAATTAGTTGTACATGTAATTCTGTTTTTTTATTATGTTGATATATGTCATATATTCATTTTGGTACCAACATTTATTTATAACTTCAATGCATCGAACGGTTTTGCCTCGCACATGGAACAGCGAAAAGGCAAACATCAATGATGATATACTAGTATATCTAGCAGATGCCTCGAACAGGTGGATGTCTCGAACAGGTGTGCGACTCGGATGGCTCGAACTGGTGGATGCCTCGAACATGTGGATGGCTCGAACTGGTTGATGACTCGAACTATTTTCATACGAGCAGTTCGAGGTATCAAAGTTCTGCTGTGTACTAGTATTGGTATCTCAACGTATGTGCTTCCAATATCAAGCTATGTATCGTCATATTTTCATAAGCTATGAACAATAATTAAAGCTATGATAGTAACTAACGTTATTCGTAAAGCGTTTGTATTATGATATACAGTTGATTATTTATTCATGCCTATAGCTAGTCCTTGTTGTGCCCGGTGCATTACTACAGGTCTACCTACCTAGTCCTTGTTGTGCCCGGTGCATTTCTAACTACCTACCTAGTCCTTGTTGTGCCCGGTGCATTACTAGTACTAACTACCTACCTAGTCCTTGTTGTGCCCGGTGCATTACTAACTACCTACCTAGTCCTTGTTGTGCCCGGTGCATTACTACAGGTCTACCTACCTAGTCCTTGTTGTGCCCGGTGCATTACTACCTACCTACCTAGTCCTTGTTGTGCCCGGTGCATTACTAACTACCTACCTAGTCCTTGCTGTGCCCGGTGCATTACTACAGGTCTACCTACCTAGTCCTTGTTGTGCCCGGTGCATTACTACCTACCTACCTAGTCCTTGTTGTGCCCGGTGCATTACTACCTACCTACCTAGTCCTTGTTGTGCCCGGTGCATTACTAACTACGTACCTAGTCCTTGTTGTGTCCGGTGCATTACTAACTACCTACCTAGTCCTTGTTGTGCCCGGTGCATTACTACCTACCTACCTAGTCCTTGTTGTGCCCGGTGCATTACTAACTACGTACCTAGTCCTTGTTGTGTCCGGTGCATTACTAACTACCTACCTAGTCCTTGTTGTGCCCGGTGCATTACTAACTACCTACCTAGTCATTGTTGTGCCCGGTGCATTTCTAACTACCTACCTAGTCCTTGTTGTGCCCGTTGCATTACTAACTACCTACCTAGTACTTGTTGTGCCCGGTGCATTTCTAACATTTATAAAACACTCGTTTTCACTCACCCCCATCGTACAGTGTGGCTGTGTAATATATGTAACACTGAACATGACAGGTGTGACGTAGATAACACTTCTATTACATCATACACATGTAAACGCAATCAATATTATATACGCTGCATCGCTGAATTTAACTGTTGAACAATTATTTGAGAGCACACCTACCTGTCCACAGACGAGCACCAGTTAATTTATTGTGGTCATGACATGCAGCTGTTAAAAAGTGTCAAGTTTAAGTTCAATCTCATTTTAACCAAATCCAAATTACGCTTCACTACTTTACACTGATACTAACAGCGTAGCTAAATGTTAGGATCTCATTTTAATGAGATTGGTTTAAGTTAAATTATTGGTGATAGTTTTACGTGTAAGTTGCACTAGAATTGTGTCAAATAAAGCGGCATCCCGTTAGATAAACTTGGTTGTCAACAACATTTAAATCTGTCAGGGTTCGACACCCAGTCTTACCGGACATTTAAATGATCGCGAGCATCTTGATTCCTATGACGAATTTGCCAGCTGGTTTCGGACAAAGGGGTCACCCCTTTGGTTTCAGAAGGACATAAGTGGCATAAAACGACCCCGATATCCCATTACCATGACTGTATGTTGCAAAGGGGCGTGCAACGCCCATGATTTTGAATTTCTCCTTACAATAGCGACCCATAATTTGTATGTGACTTCACTGAAACGATATACAAATGTAGTGTAAAATCACATATTTTCTTAAGTATTAAATTTAATTGATTTTGATAAGTGCATGTTCGTGGGGTTGTAAATTCGTTAATTACAAAACATGGAAGGGCACACTCATGTTCTGTCTTTGGTAAATCAATTAATCGTGGGGACTAGATTTCATGGTCGAGTTTAAGAACGAAATCAAGGAAATTCAACCCCCACGATTAATGATAATTTTACAGTATACGAGTATGATATATAAATAGCTTGTACTAATTATAACAATGCCGTACATAAAACGTTTGTCATTTATTACATTCATTACAGAAGATTAACACACAATGGTATGCAAATTAAGATATAGTCGGGATTATGCTATGATTATAACAGAAATAGGTCAAAAACATTACTGTCCTTGTAACTCTGTATGACCGGATTATTTATAAACTCGGTCTATTAAGTATTGCCTTCAAAATAATAGAATTATTATGTTTGTTTACAACCCCATGTTACATACGCGCAAAATGCGTTTTTCGATAATCGTTACGTTGCTTTTTAGTTGCCACCCAGTAAAATGTTATGTTATTGCAGAACATGACCATTAATTATAGCGGCAGTATTGACATGTTGCAGTTTGTTTGTTTACATGTATACAAGTTCGACTCAGCTTGAAACTATACGAGGGCTGTTCATTTAATTCCCGGACGATCGATATTGCTGGACAACTAATGCACTGATATAAATGAAAACGCATATTAATACATTCACATCATTCTTTTATTCACATACTAAATTTCAACTTGCTTCGACGAAAGGTCCACGTAATATCCGAGTGTTTTAATAAGTAAGGCCCAAGTCGACGTCAAAATATTGTGACTTCACGCCATTTTCGCATCTAAAATGTTACTCTTTATCCCAGTTTGATCATCGTACACCCCTTATCTTGAACAATACACAAATAAGGGACATTTGGGAAGCATGAACCTACGTTGGTTTTATATAATTATACAGTGGTCAAGTCCATTTCATGTTGGACAAGAGCTGGGGTTTCCTTTGAAAGGGACAAAGACATCTGAGAATTATACTAGTACTCATCACCTTAATTGTTTCTTAAAAACATAAATGACTTCATGATACATATACGTGTATGTACAGGGTGTTACAAAAATTCGTTCTCAATGTATGTTTCATTTTTTTCTGACGTCGAAAGAATGTAAAAAATTCTGGTTAAAGTCCAGAAGGTTCTTAGTACCATTCTTATATTTTGAGCATTAAATGAAATTAGAACTGTTCACTGCGTACAAAGTTCAGATAAAGTTTAGTATGAATTACAAATTTGAGTATAAACTTTTTTAACACCCTGTACTTCTTTATATTATTCAATACCCAACACTATTTATGTAAGTGTAGTTTTGTTATCACATTTTGAAGTATATTGCGACATAAACAGTCATAAATTTTACACTGTTTTCATTGAAAGTCGTTTGTATCTGGCTTTCCATGTCAGATAATAAAATACACGGGCAAATAAAACCTTCATATTGATTATCAAGATAAATTGAATGAAAAGAGAAAAAATGTCATTTATAACAACTTAGAAACGTCAAGATTTTGTAAACAAACAACTCAGTGATAACGTAATGAATTAAATGTCGACATACTAAGATAAAATAAAATTTAATTTTAATCAACAGCAATTAATCTCGATTCGTTTTCAATTGATATTAGAAAACCTGGATATTTCATCGACTGTTTTGATTTAATAAAATATGTTCTATAGAATCAAATAGGGATAGACGGATGTGATGTTATAATTATATGCTCTTCTATTAAGCTCTTTGATCCAATATAACCTTTTAATTTAGCTTTTTAATTTGATTTGCATATATATACGTTCATTGAATGCAAACATCTTTAGTGGTATATAACAGCTCCTTCTTTAAGTGGATTCGTGCCTATTAAGTAATGATTTGTAATACAGGCGACCAACTGACTAAATGGTTTATCTCAAAGTGTTTTAAAAGTATATTTCAAAGCTGCTTTGAACGATTGCAAGTACCGATGAATTATGATTTTATATGATTTATAAGATTCTTAACCAAACATATTATAACGTTTCGTTTCTTTTACTTCAGTCATGAATGGATCAATTTATTTTTATGTTTAACTACTTATTTGATGTATTAAGTAATTTGCCAGGTATTCAAATAGCATTGGGGGATATTAAAGTCGACAAATTAGCCATGCTAATGGATAATGTTTAATATTATGATTATTATCAAATACCTAAATGCCTTTCATAGTATGTGCCAACACAATTTTCATTAATTAATTTTTTTTTATGTTCCGCGTAAGATTAAAGTATTATCATTACTTAAGTAATCTCCACGATTCAATTCACCTCGGACAATTCTTTGTTCGTTTAGTCACAATTGTACCATAATCCTTGTAAGCAGACAGCGCCTCCTCGATGCCCTAGTGGTTGAGCTTCCGCTTCTAGTGTGGTAGGTCTCAGGTTGGATCCCAGGTCGCGTCATACCCACAACGGAATAAAATAGTACCAGTAACTCCCCTGCACCAAAGGGAAGATGGCTTCTCTCTCTCTCTCATACCCTCGGGAAGATGGATAACATCAGGAATAAAGGGTATTGAGTAAATAATAAAAGTTGGAAAAAAACTTTTTCACAATCGACCTTAAATAAATTAGTCATGAAAAACCCAACCAGACAGTTTTGATAAAAACAATTAGTACTGCATTTTCCCATACCTATTCTGTTTTATAATTAACACGTTTTTTTGCATTCAATCAATTATATGTACCTACAATATTTTCCTACAGATGCGGAGTGGATCCATTGGTACGAAATAACGCGGGGAAAACAGCAGCTGACGTTCTGGAGGCTGAGCAACCATTAGACTGGCAGAAATCACTCAAATGGATCAAACTGTACAGTCCAGGTTAGAAGTTCGTTCTCTTCACCCAACCTACCTGTGCACTCTACAGTCCGATTGTAAACATAATCACATTGATTCAAATTATCTGAGAGTACCCTATATAAACAGACGGTAGTGCAGCGGTCATGTTTATTCGCAACGGATATGACATTACGAAACGGCTGGTACCCGTTTTTTTCTACAGCTGTCACAGCAAACACGGATTCCAGTTCCTGTGACGTCAAACCGGTATCCGTTGCGGCTAAACATGGCCGCTGAGCTACCTTCTCTTTGTATTTGGTCTTTCAAGGTACCGATAAGGACGTGGCATAACCAAAACCATGTGCCTGTAATTGTTAAGTGTTTTATATTTATCAATCTTTCTATGTTTTCTCAAAATGATACAGTTTTCCTCTACACTGTTAAAATGATGTTTAGCTGAGAGACCTGTTTATACCTAAACCCGTTGAGCTTGGTGTATAATGGCTAAACAGATACCCGGAAGATGTTAAAATGTGATACGCATACTGAATGTAAACGTCGTGCATGCCTTGAAGTTCGAACATACAGAAACAGAGAAATCAGAATAAGATGATTTATAAAGTCAAAAGATCTGCTTTGTTTTCGTTAGTTTAAAGTAATATCACAATATTTATATGATCTAGACGTTTTACGTATATTTAAGACTATTGTAACATGATTTCGCCAGATATTGTTTTTGCAAGAAATGAATGTATGTTTGCTATGCTACTTTGTCATCATTTTCCTGTCATAGTTGAAATATCCCATGATTTTGACAGAAAGGACAGTTAAAACAAGACATATCTTTAAAAAAAGATAAACAGCGTGAAAACGTAGTATCAACGTCGGATGTCCGTTTAAAGGGAGGTAATAAAAATAAATAAAATTATTATATACAAGCATTCAATTAGTGAAAATATTATTTTCATCCAACAGTATGTCTATCTAAGTAATATATATATATGGTGGGGGATAAAAGAGTTAGATTATAAAATGTTACATAAAATTCAAAATATAAATTAAGACGTGGTATATAATCCGCCCATTCATTGGTAGAGATATAATACACTATGTTTTTTTTAAATATGCACCAATACTATTGCTGTAGCATTACATATTTAGAATCTGAATGAGATTACCACCTAAACATATTTGTCTTGTACATGTTGAGCATGGACAAGTGTTTACTGCAAAAACACATTATTCGGTTACATGTTAAGGAAAGACACATGTTTAGGGTCTAAACATGTTAAGCACCTAAACACAATTCATTACATGTTTAGCTGAGTTACATGTTTAGCTATCTAAACGCGTAAAAATAGAAAACAGCTAACGCGTAATGAAAAGTGTTTAGGCCCTAAACACCTTTTTTACAGTGTACGTAAACACATAAATACATTTACAAAACACCAACGGAAGTTGTAAGCTTTGGCATCAATATACATACGAGTATTTCTCTTTTCTAAAGTAATCGCTTTCTTCAGGAAATTCTTACGATTAAAAGAAATATTTTATAAATATTGTCACGTACAATGCGTCTTCACACGGTGAGTGTATACAATATATTTGGAGATTTTGTTAATTCTACATGCTTTAGAACTTTATACTTTTATCATTTATTTACCGAACGATACAGCTTGAAGTGATTTGTTAAGAACTAAACAAATATTTCCGTACCGCATTGTTACCTTCTCGGCGCCTTGTCGATATACATACAAACATTAACAGGGTTGTATCTGGGTCTAACTTCGTATTTCTGAAATTGAATGAATTTACGTAGCATAACTTGTTGATAAAGTCTTTTAAATATTTTATTTAAATCGGTGTCGGTACATACATTACGTATTTACCTTAATAATCGCAGTGTGAATAGAACATTTCGCTAATCGTATATTCATTCAATCTTTCTGCACTCTCAATTTTCAATACATTACAATAAAGGGGAATAAGTACGCGAGTCATTATGCACAATAAGTACTGTGCTTATGCTGCCACACCCATATCTAGGTAGCACGTAGAGACCGTGGTGACTGGTCGTCCTATAAGTTCTGTCGGTGCCTTGCGCACACAAATGTTTGCCAAATAGTTAGATGTCGTTCGTGTTCCCAGTTGAACCGAGATACCATATTAAGTTGTTGCAATTACTTATAACTAACTATTTTATTAAAACTGGTATAATAACATATAACCACTGACCGCTAAGGTACCAGTAATTCCATTTAAGACGCTCATCATTGTAAGAGTACAATGCTTTCTCTTACACCCTCGTGAAAATGGGTAAAACCTGGAATGAGGTGTCGAGGGTGATTTATAAAAGTTGCCAAGTTCACAATCGACCCCCATTTTGGCTTGTACTTGGCTTGTCTGTGCTGTTCTTATCTGTGCGCTCTGTGTATGCCTTTCAAGCCCTACTGTTGAGTGCTGCATACACCGTCTGATTTGTTATTATCTTTTTTTAAAAGGAAACATTTCTATATCAGGTTTATATCATGCTATCACACAAGAACCCGTTGACAAGACAAGAGTTGAGGAATTACTGAAAGGTTGGTGCCGTACCAGACAGTCACGTCCAGATGGTGTTGAAGTTGAACTATGTGATGTGGTTACCATGCCGGATGTTGCTCGATCCTTGTTGAGACAGTATGGTCCCACTAATGAGTTCGTGATCTCCATGTTGTCTGGTAAAATCATAGATGGTAAGTTATATCGTGTGTTCCTAAAGTTGTGATGAATTCCAACCGATTACAGAGAGTATGAATGTATGCACAGTCTAAGTTAAGGTTTCTGTAGTATCCATAACTTTCATGAGTGACAAATTTCAAGACGCCATTTGTAAATGAAAATTCAGTAGACCAATGAATGATTTAAGTTTTATGTTGTCGTAATCCAATGTATTCGCTCAATACTCGTATCTCCGAAAAAATCCTTTGACACAGTAATAATTACGTCTGGTCAGTTGTGTTGCAAATGCATCTGTACACATGTGAGGATAAACATGTGACGTCATTACACAATGATTTAGGGTTAGGGCTAACATTTGTACAACGCATACGAAATTGTTCGTGTGTAACTTTCTTTTATGGGTGTATATGAAAGACCATCAACGTTCATACATGTACATATCCGATACTGTAGACTTCTTCATAGCTTTATATGTGAATCTAATCGTGCTTCAATTTTCCAAAGCGCTTCATGCCAATGAAGTTACGTATGAAACGGAAGTTAGATTACATATCACGCACGAAAATCTGCGAAACGGCTCCAGTTTTGTCTTAAATGTATTTAAGACATTCAATTAACCAACGAGTATGGTACACAAAAATAAATCATTTCACTTGTTGACGATTCCATTACAGAAACTTTACCAGAAGCGGTTGACATTGAAACCAAAGACCACATGCACGAAGGCACTGGTCCACGAACTCCAAAAGTACCTAAACCTTTAATCATGTCAGTTTGGGAAGCACGGTTGGAAACATCTGTAGACAAATTGTTGTCACTAGGAGCCTGTACAAACATTTTACATACCACGTCAGGTCTAGCATCTGAAGCAGAACCGCTATACTTTCATGTAAGTATATTATATATCTCCTCTGTAATAAGATGTCGAACACAGCCTTTATTTACCAGTCAACTTTCTGCTGAAATATGGCAGGCATGTAAGTGCCTCCACCCGTATTTGAACCCGGGTCGCCAGGTGAGACGACAAGCGCTCTAATCACTGAGCTACGAAGACACACGTGTATAATATTATATATTCCTCTCGATGACCAAGTGATTCGATCCAAGGCCACTACACACAAAATTAGTTGAACATTGTTGGTACATGTATATCTACTTTACTTGGTGCTCAGCATCATTATGAGCGTCCAGGTAACTGCTGATGCTTGCTGATTGTCCCGGTGAGCCAAGTTTACGATGCTCGAGTTCATTATATATTTCAAGAAAACATCAAGGTCGTAAGTGCTAACGACCTTATAAGACTCATGCATATTTGAAAATTGCATCACAGGGCGCTTCGTATGAGCCTATTTTCATGAAAATCGGAAAAGGTCATGTTGACCAAATTGAAGTTGAAAAAGCTTGTTTTTCCGTAAGTAAAGAGTAGTTTTCAGCCATTTTTCTTGTTTTCTCAAAATAGCGTTTTTGTACTAACGACCTTCTCAATCTAAGCCAGCGACATGTTCAATCGTATTTTTGTAAAAATTATGAAACCCGAATGAGATATTTGTATCAATGAATGAAGAACGTGTTTGAATAGATGAAATCGTCACCATTTCATAACTTTGAGTCCTTGTATTTCTTGTGTTGTTTTTTGTAGCTCATCACAACCAAAAACCGACCTCCAGATTCAATGTTACACAAAATACTCATCAAATCCGATATGTCAGCGAGAGATCAACACGGACAGACTGTTTTATTCAAAGCAATAGCGTGTGATTGCTCCAGTCAATTCGTGCAAGCATTGTTCAAATATGGCGTCGATATAACAGCCAGAGACGATAAAGGCCGTACCGCCCGGGACTACGCAGAATATTTACGGAAATTAAAATATTTGACGGTTATAGATGAACATGTTATGAATATAGTGAAATCGTGTGATGTTGACTGTATACAGCAGTTAGTCGTTCAGGGATATGATCATATTGCGGACATTACAGACAATCGTGGTATAAATGTCGTGAATTTATTTAAGGAGCATTTCACGATGAACGAACACAAAGAGGACATGGTGAAGTTGATAGAAAAGATACGATCCGTTCAGGTATAAAACATTGACAGGGTATTATAACCAGACACTAGACATCTGGTATACCAAGACGTGAAGTTTGTTTATATGGCCGACAAGTATAACTGTCATGAGTTGTCACTACTGGTGACATACAAGTTCGTAATTTTAAATTTATGACACCATTTTGACGGGTTGGAATCTGAGAAATTTGTACAATTGTAAAAAATAACTCTTTTTTTGTTAAATTAATGTTTTAATTATATGAACACGGTTGGGGTTCCTCTTAAGCAGTTTTCGTCTACTAAATAAGATAAGATTAACGCTGCGGCATGATTGCTTTATTGTTCACATTGTTTTGTTCTATTTAAGCTTGAGGACTCGAACCTTTACTAATCTTGTCTCAGCGTAACGTGATTTTATACCCTGCAACTGGAAAGCCAGACTCTGACTGGGATAGACATTTGCAGCGTGAATATTGAAACGATGTTAACGACTAGGTAACTCGCGACCTTAGATCAACACTGAAACCTTGCATTCTAAAAGCGGACTTGTCTTAATTATAACGTTATTGCTCACAAAAGGCACTTCATAATCACAGTGACAGGTATTCGGCATGTTGGCTGTGCCCCCTCTCCTGAAAGTGACCCACTCTATGTACAACCCATCCAGAGAGTTAAAACATATGTAAATAGTGATCAATCAACAACAAAAAAAACCTTACGGATTGAACAGTTTAATGTGAACTTTCAGCGAACATTCCGTGAACGTTCCGCGAACAACATTTCATTAATATCTGAGAAATGATCGTTGGTGTCATGTATCATATACCTGTCTTCCTAATGTGCATCTTATTTGTACGATAATGATAATTTATGTTCATGAACTGATTAATTTATGACGTAATCATTTTAATTATCAAACATAACAATGCTTCCAGATGTTATTATGCATCCATCACTCAACATGATAAAAATTAAACCACTCTAATCATTTGCATATTTAATTAAGGAGTTTATGTTAATTACGGAATGCATACGCACATATAATTGCATATGCACGTATAATTGCTCGATGTAAACAAAAATAATGCACATGAACGAATTGACGTAAGACATCCTGCATCACATGCTACACGTGTATAAAGCATGTTTGAAGAAAAAACTTAAATTTGTTTATTTGCTTTTAGTTCAATGTACCTGATATATACATGTTGAAACTACGTATACGCATGTGAATAAAGTCTTAAACCTTTGTGTCAACTGTACTCAAGTAGACTTTAGTCGAACTTGCAATTAGGACAACCACATAATCAACATGAACTACCGGGCTTACCATGGCTTAGGCAGCTCATTTTTCGTCAGTCTCTTATGTCAGTATATTGCATACTATAGGAGTTAGAAAAAAGCATTTAGAACTGTACCAGTTTGACATTTTTCTACTGCAAGCACACACTCAAAACTGACGCTCTAGATACCGCTAGGCGAAAGAGACGATCAATGTAGACAATATATTACTGCCGATAACCTCTCATATGTCGCATGTACCCATAAGTCGCAGGGTGACTTTTAGCTAAAATCGTGTTTTTGTTTATACCCTTTCAAAGTCGTCGGTAGACTTTTCAATTTTGTTAAAGCTGAATATATGTGCGCCGTGATATTGTAGAATGTGTAATGTTTATTCTTTTGATATAAACACGTATACATCACAGGTAACTGTATCAGTAATAAAGAGTACACGAAAACATTTTTTTATAAAATATTTTGGTTGTTTACTCTTTATTAATGATACAGTTACCTGTGGTATATATAGCGGTCGCTGTTATGTTATACTAATGTATAAATGATTAATAACGTTATACATTTGTTTACAGGAACACCTGATGTTGATGTTCCGTGCTACAGACACCGGGGGAACAGATGAACTACGTCAGTATGCAAGTCGCAAGTTTTCTAATGCACGAGATAAATGTGGGCGAACCATTCTACATAAAGCTATACTCAACAAGAAGAAAGACATGATCAAATTCATCGTACATAATTATAAAAACATACTGGATTCACAAGACAATGTAAGGCCACAGTTTATTTTATTTTCACTCTTTCGGATTAAAAAAAAGTTTTATGGTGGGAAGAGGTAATGGAAAATAACTAGATGACTTTTTGGGCTCTAGGTCGCTCACCTGACATTCATATTCATACCCAACTTTCTGTCCCATCGGTGCATTTTACAGTATTTCTGTTACGGGCGATATGCGGTTATAATTATCATTTCTGTTACAGTGTACTTCCGGATATTTTATTGCTATATAGCTCCCCGTTCAGCATGACACGCTGATTAAATGATAAGATAATGCAGCCATTCCCTCCTCCCGACTGCGATAGTTAATAAAATTGTGGCCTAATACGTATATATTTTAACGATAGTTCACTGATCAACATGGCTTTTCTATGAAATAACGATAGTTTCTGTTCTCCATTATCTCTCTCCTAGGTAAATTTAAAATGTTAACTTTAAAATGTCATCTGCATGAAATCACAATCTAAATTTCACAATTTCAAAATTCACGAATTAAATTCACCATTTATTTGTGGTTTAAATTTCACAATTTCAACGCTACAATTTCAAATTCATGAATTAAATTTACCATTCATTTGTGGATCAGTTGAAATAATAGATTTATAGCTGGATTTTGAAATCGTGACTTTGCTACGAAAGAAGTAGTTAACCGTCGATATTTCGTTTACATGTGTTTCATAATTACTTATGTACATTTGTACTCATTTACCAGTTGCTTTGCACATACATGTAGTGTGTTTACGTAGTTTGTTTACTGCTTGAAATTGTCAACAAAAAGGTTTTATGACTTTAGAAGTCAATATGTAATACAGTTGTAAAACCAATTTGTTCAATGTCTTATATACTCGTATGTATATAGTATATTTTATTTTTGTTGAATTATAAACAAAGACGTACTGAATAAGGTAGGTCATTAAACTATCGTGTCACGTTACTGGAAAGGTCATAAAGATCTAAGTTTGGAAATTAATGGACTGCAAAATTTCAATTATGGCAGTGACACAAATAGCATTATTTATTGGTATTTTTAAAACAGTAGTAACACGAGAGTCAGCTAGTGTTTATTGAAATGAGTGTCTGTATGGCAATGGCACAAACTGTATGATGTGTATATATATCGTAGGCGTAGAATGAGAAGTGCTATAGTCCAGCGAATTTGACACGACTCTCGACCTTCAATTAGCATAATTTAACAGCTGATATATGGTCTATATTTATAATCCCGGTTGTATGTTTTCATAAGCGGAAAGCATCACGAAGACACTCGATTTGTAATACCAACACGAACCAAAAGGACCGATAATGCACGATTTGCTTGCGGAAATTTTTATATTCAACGCAAGAGCCTTGTAATATATTCATGCATAAAGGTCAGGATCATGTCAAATTCTCTGAGCTATACTTACGACCTTATAAGACGCTAGAATGTATATTTGAAATCTGCATCACAGGGCGCTTCTTATAAGCATATTTTCATGAAAATCGGAACTGGTCATGTGGACAAAACCAAAGTTTAAAAAAGCTTGTTTTTCCTTAAGTAAAGAGTAGTTTTCAGACAGTTTTTTTTTCTGGTTTTCTCAAAATATCGAGTTTGTACTCACGACCTTCTCATTCTAAACCAGCGATATATATTGTATTTAATCAGGTCCGTCACTTGTATACAACATCGCAATATCATACCATTGTACGTTAATTGCTTTAATCATTTAATTGGAGAAAAGGGCAGTAAAACTAGTATTAAGCTATACTATCCATAGAAATATGACATTAATAAGAGAAACAGTATATAACTTCAACGCGATAAATTGCAATACAAAAACAAACACAAAATCCGCTATATTTATCGTTTCTGAATATTTAGGAGCATGCAAACTTTATATGTTGTGCCAAATGTTTGAATGCTTTAATAGGCAAATGTTACGGTTCTTGATTTTAATCGATAACAAAAATATAGGCAATTTTGTGTTTGTTTATGTGCAGCTATTTATCGCGTTAGAGTTATAGTGCGCCCAGGATAATGTGATAGGCGGGACAATTTGGTAAAGTCTACAAAGGTGGATTACAGTTATGTGCACCAATTATCAGTGATGTTTTGGGTACAATACTGACCTTATATGTTTATTTAAGAGATTTGTAAAACCAATGTTGCCAAATTTGACCAACCCGATTCATGTTTGTAAATATCACATTATCCTGGGCGGACTATATACTGTTGATGTACACAATGTTATGTAAACAAGTGACTGGTCTGAATAATCGAGTTTTAATGCGAGGGTCATCTAGTGTTTATTGAAATGTTTGTTTAAATGGCACAACGTTGTATAGTCCAGTCAGGGTAAAAAACCAGTAACGCAGCGGTCGAGTCCACTATAACGGTGTAAAAGCAACTATAAAGGCTTATATTGTACAAACAGCCATGATTTCAATGCTAAACTAACACACTATATTTCTCTACCTGTTTAGACAATGGTTGTTATCTTTTGTGTACACATAAACTGCAACGTCACTGTCACAATATCCTAACTGGGATGTACATTTCCCTCATGAGTGTTAGTATGTAGCTTAGTGAAAAAGATATTGGTTTTCATCTCGAATTAAAATGTTTAAAACAATAAAAAATACAATGTTATGATAATGCAGTGTTAGACCTGAGTAAACGGATTATACTGTGTATTGTATTGTTTACAGCTAGGGAGAAGTGCCTTACATTATGCCTACCTGATCACTGAAGGTGTGAGTCTGGTCAACTATCTACTGCTAAATGGTGCCAATTCTAACATCACAGACTGGGTATGGTGTTTGACTAATAAATCTATAGATATATTATCAGTATTCTCTAGTAACACATTCTGTACCACGTGTCGCAGATCTGTTTTTGCACTGCTATGAAGGACCGAATCTTCAAACGACAACTTTTATGGTGATATTGTTTACAACTTTTGTAAGATACTGGCCCGTAATCACGTTCATGATATTTTTGTTAAGGCTGGTCTTTCAAGTTTGTAGAGAACTATATATACATGTTTAGGATGACGGGTCCCTTTACAGTTCGCCAGTTTGCTCAAGGATAATAAATAGTCGGACAGGGAAGGCAGCACTCAACCAATCGAGCACAGAAAACATAAACATAAGCTGCCTATTTGTTTCATCGTGCTGATTTAATATAGATTACTGAGTTTCATAATCTCAGTCATGGAATCGCTGATTCCAAGTGACATGCAATTCGCTTTCGTCTTGACAAGTGCCTCTGTAGCTAAGTGGTTAGAGCGCGTGTCGTCTAATCTGGCGACCCAGGTTAAATTACGGATGGAGGTACTATAATATGCCTGTCGTATTTCAACAGGAAGCTGAGTGGCGAATAAAGGCTTTGTTCTTCATTTGTTTTTCTTTATTACAGGCCGGACGTTGTCCAGACCAGTACCATATAGAGAGTTGTGGTAAGGATGAGTATGTGAGATTACAACGGACACTGAGAGCATTTACTATGGATGTATATCTCGCTGAAACAAACTTCCAACAATCTTTACTGAAAGCAGTCAAGGTAAATACTCGTTTACTGTAAAATTATTAATATTCGCGGAGGATTAATTTTCGTTAATTTTGCCGATGAACTAGATCGGGAAATTAAATCCCCTCGAATAATTGACCACAAAATTCATAACAAGAGATTTTTCTTACAATATTTTAAATCCGAATCTAAAAAAAACGAAATTACCATTTAACTATAATCCGCGAAATTTAATATCAGCGAAAATTAATGATTTTACCGTATATTATAATGCGCGATCCTTAAGTTATTTTTTAAAAATCGTCAACCTGCTCCACAAATTCCACAAATAAGATCAGCTAGGCCCCAATCTCCCGAAGGTTCCATGGGAGCCAGGACTAAAAAATTGGCATCACATTTACAGAAACAATATTCTGACTTTATTACAACTTACAATTTCAAGAGCTTAAACTTCAGACTCTGATTTGAGCAAAACCTCAGTTTGAGCTGAGATTTCTACTTGAGATGCTTCGGGAGATCGGAGCCTGGTAAACAGTTGGTCTTAAAAACAATCGGTCTTAATTAGCGGCTCGTTTTGTTCAAAATTAAGTTGGTTCTTCAGTTGTCGTGAAGTATCAGCATGATCTTAAATGGCTGTAGTAGTCTTATGAGCGGAACTTTACTTTTATTGGATTTTGATGAAATTTACCCTAAGGGAAGTATACACACCTGGAATGCTCAAAATTGAATCTTATCTTCTCCGTCTCCGTAGCTCAATGGTTAGCACGCTTGCCATCTAATCTGGCGATCCGGGTTCAAATACGAGTGGAGGCATATTTCAGCAGAAAGATGACTGGCAAATAAAGGCTATGCACGGCAATAAATGCCACAGCCTCTCTGTTGTCTGATATTACCTTGCCGTATATTGTGTACATGATTTATTTACTGTTATTTTTCTGTGTTTTTTTTGGTACTTCTGATAGCTAAAATTAAGTATTGCAGCCGTGTTATTGTTGGAACTGGGTAATTTAGTTGGGGCCTTCAGCTTTTTAATTGTTGTAACAAGTTCATTCAGCTTTTCGACGCCTTGGACTTGGGCAAATCATTTATTTGTTCAGTTGGGCATTGTGCCTTGTATGTTTTTGTTTGTTTGCTGTGCTCGACTGTGTAAGTTGAGTGCTGCCTTCCCTGTCTGACTTAATAGTATCTGTTTTGTCTAACAGAGAGGAGAGTTACGAGAGGTAGAAGATCTGGTTATTGGATTAAATGATAAAGGTGACATCAATCGTTACGCAAACATTCTATTCCATTGTGTAGACACTGACCGACCACATATAGCTGTCTATCTTATACAACAAGGAATGCGTACAGATATATATAAACAGGTAAAATATAAGTAAATTTCAATATTGTACACAGGTTTCCCAGTGAGATTTTGCATAATCCCATCATTGTTAAGTACATATAGATTTGCTCTTCATCGTCCAACGGCAGATACAGAGGGGAACTAAGTTTCAGAAACAGTTTCAAGATTTAAAAAATCAGTATGAATGTGAACTAGTCCATGGACAGTCTATCCTGCAAGTTTGAACTAAGACTCCAAATAGACGCTTGGATTGATCATTGTCCTTGTATAATGAGAATTGGCTACATCCAGTTCATGCAGTCGTAACTCAAAGTGTTTTATGACCCCACCAAAGTAATGTGGGGCATATAGATTTAGCCAGAATCGTCTCAAAATTTTGTGTCGTCAGCAACTTGAAATTAAAGTACTAGTGCTACATTCATCAATTTTATAGGAATATTAGTCAGTCTGTGTAGTTGTGCACATTTGTTGATTGGAATTTGACCGGACTAAAAGAGTTTTTGCCTTTGCCACTCAGAACTTAAAAGTATTTGAGTTGCAGTCGTCGGACATGGTCTAATGACAGTTTTTCTTCAGTAGTCACAGCAAACACTGATGCAAGTTCCTGTGACGTCATATCCGTTGCGGCTAAACATGGCCGCTGCACAGTCTTCTCTCTATATAGGGTACACTCAGATAATTTGAAACCATCTGCCTATAGGGGTTACTCGTGTCATAAGGATGAATTTCTAGTTCATAAATATTTCTGGTTTGTATGATAACTGTAATGTTTCGCCTGTCCTATATACACATGTGACCATACACTGACTTTCTTATTTGTAGTATGATAACTGTAATGTAAGGAGTTCTGCCTGTTCTACATACACATGTGACCATACACTGACCTCACTCTATACACGAGCTAGACATCTCAAATATCGTGATGTACTCAAAGCTATAGATGCACACTCTCCACAAAATGTAAGTATTCAGTCTTTAATCCATCATTTTTTTGTAAATTCAGTAGTGAAAGCAATAACAAAATGTTAAAACGTGTCGCCCCGGGTATGCGTAACCATGTTTAGTAAAAGGGTCAGTTTACCTTTAATATCCATCCAAATGTTTTGAAAAATATACAAGCAGGTGACCAGATAATATCAAATTTGGCATGTTCTTATGCAATCTGTCTACAAAGAATCGTTTTAAAGCAAAAGTCTACGTTATTATAGAACTTTCCATGTAGTAACAGGCTAGATACATAATTGTTTTTAAATAGCGTACACTACTGAACACTTTCGCGGCTACTTACTTTCGCGAATTTCTACCACTAGCGAACTCTGCGAACTTAAATCGCGCGAAATAGTTTCTAGGTTTACAGTACTGTGAAGTATCAATGTTACACACAAAAAGATTATGAAAATTCGGACATTGAAGGCGTCACTTAACAGAAACAGCCGAGCAAAGAAAACAGAAATAATACAGATAAAAAAAACACGACACAATGTCCAACACAAAACTAAGTGGATACCGAGGTCTCACGATGACGCACCTTTAGAAAATCTGGAGGATATTGCAACCTATATTAACGAAGGGAAATGCAAACACGTATAACTTCAGTTTCGGACCTTAATAAGGCAAAAGCAGAACGCCCTCTACATACTTGTAGATTCTGCTCTAACTATATTATCAACTTAACAAGCAATGTATAGTGTACCTGATAAACATTACTGTACCCGATTGAAAAGACATTCGATTTCATTGTGACAGGCATGAAGTGTATGTTCATTTCTGTTCAAATACTAGTATATAAAGTAGAACACCTCTCGTATTTTTAGGAAATATTTGACCCGAAACTGCAGTACACATGTGCTTGGCATGTGGATATGACCCCCTCTATAATTTCTAGCGATCTGATTTTTGTTGTTGTTGGGTTATAGAGGGGACAATTGGGGCCCATATCGACATGCCAAGCACCTGTACTGCAACACACATCATAAATTAAATATGCTAGTTTTCATCGACTGGTTACACTCGGTTTGTTTGTATCTTTTCAGACCTCTGTAGAAATGGATCGACGACCAACAGTAACACTACCATCTAACATGGATCATTTATCGTTACTTGGGTTGGTGTAATCGTCCATAGCAACGATGTGTGACGTCAAATGTTGGCAGTATTGTATGCTACCAAGGAGAGGAATTATCAGGGTACGGTTGCCTGGTTAACCAAGTCGTTAGTGATCTAGACTACTGGGTTACAACTCTAGAGAGCTAAAGTCTGAAACCATGACAATGCATGTGCTTCTGTGACGTCACAGACAAAAATCGTTTATTAAGTTATTTTCATCTGAACTGTATGCAGAAGATGTTGGCTTGCAGAATAGCTTGGTAGCACTTGTTGGGCAACCATGGAGCACCCGTGGCTGACATGTCAGCTGATAACACGTGTATACCATTTGTTCTTACTTTAGATTTTGGAGCATTTTGAAAATTTTAGACTTGAACTTGCAACATCACCTCCAGAAACATATCTGACCCGGTTCTATCGTCTGGTACTGAACTATGAAATTTATTGGGCGTGTTTTCTATAAAATTCTTTTAAAATACCCAAATACTGGGAAATTAGAAGTAACGTGAAACTAGCAGCAAAAGCTCTTTCAAAAGCTGTTGAAGAAAAGTAGCCATACTGTTGAATACATCATGGAAACTCCAGAGGTTGGATAAAGCCCACCACAATTATCTGTGATACTAAATTATTATCTGAAGTGTGATCCATAAATATCTTAACACGTTTAAATAATGTGATCAACATATAAAATTAAAATGTGTTGGGTCAATTAAAGTAAATTAGAATAATTTGAGGATTGTTAAGGTACTTATGGATATTACTTTATTATGTTATTGGTCTTGTATATTAAAATGCAGCATTTGTACTTGTATAATAAAATATATATCTGTTTAAATACGGCTTTTGCTGTGACTACGTAAGGACATAGAAGTCAAACGCATGTTTAAAATTCCTATATATATCTGTTTAAATACGGCTTTTGCTGCGACTATGTAAGGACATAGAAGTCAAGCGCATGTTTAAAATTCCTATATATATCTGTTTAAATACGGCTTTTGCTGCGGCTATGTAAGGACATAGAAGTCAAGCGCATGTTTAAAATTCCTATATATATCTGTTTAAATACGGCTTTTACTGTGACTACGTAAGGACATAGAAGTCAAGGCATGTTTAAAATTCCTATATATATCTGTTTAAATACGGCTTTTACTGTGACTATGTAAGGACATAGAAGTCAAACGCATGTTTAAAATTTCTATATTTTATTTGACTTGAAGTCATTTACACAATATGAACAACACTGATATCATTAACAAAATATACAATAGACATGATGTGATAGTGATCTGTACAAAGCAAATGTATCTTTTAGTTCCAGTAATACTTTTAACAACTACAAATTGTGTTGAACGGATATGCATTTAATAGATGTCACAGTCAACAAGTCATTATGAATTGCAGGCAATACAGAAGTCCCCTACCGGTTTGAGGCTTTTTTCAATGTTTCTGTTGCCATAGCAACCACAATTTTTGTCAGAATCTAAATATTTTTAGACGTGCATAATTCCCTTATTGCCCCCTATCCACATACCAAGTTTCATAAACCTAGCTTGGAACTGTATGAGTTATGTCAGGATCCAGATTGTTTGACTGACGGACGGACGGAGGGCAAACCTATATGGTCAAAAACCGGTAGGGGACTAATAAAAACTTATGAACTTATCTGTCCCTAATTTGTAGTTGTTAAAACTCTATAAGGAATTTAAATGTCTTAAGATTTTTCATAAGTCAGAGTACCCAGCTTCCTATTATAACAGGACTAAGATGAGAAGATTTATATACAACCAGGATTAAAAACTCAGCTATACATCCAAAATCACCAGTTCTATGACACACATACTTTAAACATGTTGAAAAGTGACGGAACAATGAAAATCAAACTTCCACGATAATTCCTGCCAAATGTACCATGAAATGCATGAGTAGAAATAAAGTAGGCAGATCTACTGAGACCAAGGTATGAGTTTTGGAGACTGCGTTATTCACAAATACAACCAACCACCTTATAGTACAGATTATAAAACAATGTAGCACACAGACAATCCAGAGACACACAGGAATGGCGGCAGCGCCTAGCCAACCATGCAAGAGTCAGATGTAGAAACGGACCATCCATATCCCCAAGAAAAAAGATATTTCAAGCAAGCCTATATACTCACCGCACAATGAATGACCAACTGTGGACTTTGAATGTTGTGCATAATTAGCCATTAAGGGAGGTAATTATGAAAGATAACTACATTGAAGTCACACTGGGGCAGTGTTTGCAACATGTCGGCAGTATAAACATTTAGTTAGAAGTATGAACAATTTTTGTACGAGTGTGTCTACCAAAATGTCCTTGACCTAACAGATGTGGGAGAAGGGGATGACGACCGTTAACCTCTACCCAGGGGTTCTACTGAGGCAAAATGCTAAACCCTGAAAACAAGATATTTGTTGGCTTCGGCTGACATTAGCACACATCCCTACATCAAAACTAGGTTTCAAACCTCGCTTATTGTTGAAATTTAGATTAAAGAATTTCAAATGACCATAACTTTGTCAATTCTTTGAATTTTTTCATCAAATAACTTGTGCAGAAAAAATAATTCTTTCTAATGCAGCAAATCAGTATTTCCGGATTATTCCAGAATTGTAGGACCCCTGGAACGGAAGTTAAAAGTATGAAGACTTTTTGTACAATTTTGTCTACCAGAATGTCCTTGACCTAGCAGATGTGGGAGGAGGGGATGATAGCTGTTAACCTCTACGGTTCAACTGAATTTAAAAGTATGAAGACTTTTTGTACAATTTTGTCTACCAGAATGTCCTTGACCTAGCAGATGTGGGAGGAGGGGGTGGTGGTGGCTGCCGCAGTATGGAACCATCATCTCTTGAGTATGAGGGAATATATTGTGGATTTAATCCATGAACTTTATCATTGCCATCTAATGCTGGTGACCTTGACCCTTGATTCTCAAACTGTGGTGGCGGCGGCGGTGGTGGGGGTTGGGGCGGCTGTATAGAACTGATAGGACTGTATGCTGGTGATGGCACAACACTATACTGGCTAAATGTCTGTCCTACACTCGACTGTCCATACACACTGGCTGGAGGAGGTCCATTTCCTACAATAGTAATAATGTTCATAGACATAAATTACCAGTCCTCTACATCATAGAGGTAATACACCAGAAACCATTTGAATAATCAATATGTAAGTTTAACTACTGTATAAACAAGTAATTGAGAATTGCAAGCAATAAAGAAGTCCCCTACAGGTTTGAAGCCATTTTAAATGTTTCTGTTGCCATAGCAACCACAATTTTTGTCAGAAACAAAATATCTTTAGACATGCATAATCCCCTTATTGCCCCCTATCCACATATCAAGTTTTATAAACCTAGCTTGGAAACTGCTTGAGTTATGGCAGGATCCAGATTTGGGCATATTTTTACTCTTTCTATTGCCATAGCAACCACAATTTTTGTCAGAATCAAAATATTTTTAGACTGACTGACTGACTGACTGACTGACTGACTGACTGACTGACTGACTGACTGACGGACGGACGGACGGACGGACGGACGGAGGGCAAACCTATAGTCCCCTCCGGTCAAAACCCGATAGGGGACTAATAAAACACGTATGCCCCCATGGCAGCACAATAGTCAGAAATGGTGAATGTCACAGTGACCTTGACTTTTGACCTACTGAACTGACCTCAAAATCAATAGGGGTCATCTACTGTTGCTGACCAACCTCCATGTAAAGTTTGAAGACCCTAGGTCAAAGCGTTCTTGAGTTATTGAACGGAAACCATTTTATACGACCAAAAGACAGACAGACAGAGAGACCGACGGACCAACAGACATGTGCAAAGCAATATAGGCCCTCATCAAAGATGGGGGGGGGGGCATAATAATCTCAATATGTATTTTATTTATCACTCCTAACTTGTGCTAAGTAATTATTATTATAATATTATACTGTAAAATCTGTTTTGTTTTGCTTTTAAAATGGTCCCGATTTTAGACTGATCATTGATACCTTTGTGACATCCATCCAGACAGACATACTGCTTAAAATATAATGTGGGAGACATAATTATAAGCCCCCAGATTGGATTGATTCTCAATCAAGAGCCAAGTATAATCAACAACAAGAGATGTTTGTTAAACACGTATGCCCCCATTGCAGCCCAAAGTCAGAAATGGTAACAGTCACAGAGACCTTTGACCAACTGACCAATGGGGGTCATCTACTGTTGATGACCAACGTCCAGGTAAAGTTTGAAGATCCTATGGCAAAGTGTTCTGGAGTTGTTGAATGGAAACCATTTGGTCTACCGATCAACATGCGCAAAGCACTATACCCCCTCACTAAAGATGTGGGAATAATGCAGAGTAGACATACCTAGATACTGACTGACATTCTGTGTGTCACCTATGTATTGTTGTTGCGGCTGTGGAGGTTGATGAACCTGTTGTTGTTGTTGTATATGCTGCATGTCTTGTTGCTGTTGATACTCCACGTTCTGTGGTGGTCCCCCACCATTCTGGGCCGTCCCATACTGACTGAACGTATTTGCAGGAGGGGCCGTATATAACTGTGGCGTACTGGAATACTGATTGAACGAATATTTCTTCATTTCTTTAACTTGACTAGCTATAGATGATGGCACGTCAACATCATCATCCTCATCGTGGAAACCTAAACATAAAATATACCATAGTTTACAGTGTAACAATTAATAAGTACAACAAGTCACTAAGAATTGCAAGCAATACAGAAGTCCCCTACCGGTTTGAAGCCATGACCTTTTCAATATTTTCAATGTTTCTGTTGCCATAGCATTCACAATTTTCATCAGAATCAAAATAATTTTAGACATGCATAATCCCCTTATTGCCCCCTATCCATATACTAAGTTTCATAAACCTAGCTTGCAAACTATTTGAGTTATGCAAGATCGAGAATTTTGACGGACGGACAGACTGACGGATGGCAAACCTATAGTATAGTCCCCTCTGGTTAGCAACTTATTAGTACAATAAAAGAATTAAAGATTAACAATTTGCTAGTACAATAAGATTAGAACTTTCTTACAGAATGATCTAACCTGGTATACGTTTCGTTTTAATTTCTGAGACAGAATGTACATTGCATTATCAATGGACCCATGTACATGAACAAGAATGTCTTAGTACATGGTTCCTACAAAACTCTTACACCCAAATTCAAGGACTATCCAAGGACTTTTTAAGGTAGAATATATATTTTCATGGTATTTTTTTTTACAAACATTTAAAGAGGTTAAATTGTACGAAAAATGCAATTATGTTCTGTCATTTTAAACACTATTTCTATTGATGTTATACAGTACATGTGTTTACCTTTACTTTTCTTTCTTGGTTCCTGACCACTACTTTGTGGTGATAAACCGGGTGATGGTCGCTTAACTGCTACACCAGCTTAAATAAAAATCAATACTGTAAAATCATTAAATTTCAATGGGACAAAATTTTGTGGTTTTGGTGAAAAATACCATTTTGTGGTGACAATATTTCAAGGATTTCGGATTTCATGAAAAATGGCAAGGTCAAAATTCAAACAACTTATCAGAAATCATTCAAAAATCAAACAGATATACAAATAATTTTATTACATGCTGTCATATGCAAGTAAACTTCCGAAAACCCCAGTCTTATATAATCTGACTAAACATGAAAGCAGGTATGGCAGCCACTGTAAACCTGACACATTTATCATATAAATATTCATTTGAGATTTGTATTCATGGTTGAGGTCATCCACAAAATCAAATCCCCCACAAATATTAATGATTTTACAGTAAGTCAATAATAATCAAGTCGAGATAACCAATAATGCTAAGGTCACATTTGCCCTACGAGCTCCTTACAAGCTCCGTATGAGTTCATTTTGGCAAACTCGTACGGACACCGATGACTCGTACGAGAATCCTACAGATTTTCTTAACTTGTACAAGCATCAATCATACTGATATCATTCCAGTTCATCTCTATTGATCGTTCGTGGTCCGTACGAGCTGTGACCAGACGCTACAAACATACAAAAACCGTTAGGATTTCAAAAATGGTGAACTCATACAAGTTGATAAATTTGTACGGATATCGTACGAGCTTTGTGACCTTAGCATAAGCAATACATGATTATCTAGCAAGTTCATACTAACAGAATGTAAAAACTAAACACAGGCAACTGTCACCAAGATGTCACAAAATTCTGTTGTTCCAAGAAATTGTAAATGGCTGTACTGGTATTGTCTATGATATGAAACTTGCATACCATAATTACCCAAGTATTGCCTGTACTTTCATTGAGACAAAACATTTAACATTTGGGTCCACACAGCTTAAGACATTTTACAAGCCTCCGATGGGCTAAATGTAAATGGTAATATTCTTTTGTCATATTTTCAAGAATTTTGCGTTAAATTTTTTTACTTTTCTGTGCATTTTCTCAATCTTTTTACCTACGTCCATTACACAGCTGTGTGAAATACTTGAGAGGATACTGTATTTTTTAACTATTCATTCTGTGATATGTGGTGCTACAAACTGATGAAATCTATTCTTAAGGTGTGAATTTATTGTATCAACTACACACCGTTCTGGTGAAAATTTACTACTTAATTAACACTGAAACACTAGTAGATAAAAAGTTGAGCACCAACCTGGAGTGGGTGGGGGAGGCATCAATACTTTATCTTCACTTGGTGGTGCATCTGGTGACAATGTCGGACCAGGTGGTGCTACGTCATTCTCCATCCTGAAACAACACATGCAAGGTCTTATATCATATATTCTAACACAACCAGACGTTTCTGACTGATAGGCAGCCCTACAGGGGTGTCAATTGGGCCGAATTTAAAATCAGGAAAATTTTATTTGGCCGTCCATTTTTGCCAAACAAGAGGCCTTTAATGACATTGTTTCCATAAATTTGGTCAGAAACTACGGCTCTTTCAGTCATGCTAAATCCGGGATTCCGGATAAATCAGGAAAATTGACACCCCTGAGCCCTTGTAAGTACCCCAGAGTGCCGGCTAAGTTCAACAGACCACTCTGTAGATCTTCATTTCAGTAACAGACATATGTCGTGGATTTATGAATTCACAGTTGAAGGCTCAAATCCAGGATATTTCTTAATGACTTGTGAATTTGTGAGGAACTCAGTATGTGATTAATAGCATAAATAAGAATATGGTGAATTTGTAATTCTTGGCTTACTACATGTACCGTAAAACAATCAAATCAAACAAACAAGTCAAATGTAAGCTTCTTACCGTACAGTTTCCTGTATTTGAGCGAGCTGCTGTGTTTGCTGTGGGGGTGGTATCTGTTGTAGTTGCTGTATAGACTGTGGAGGTTGGCCAGGTTGTGGTGGTAGCTGTGGCTGTTGTTGTAAGGGCTGGGGAGGTTGTCCTGACTGTGGGGGTAACTGTGGCTGTTGTTGGAATATATGTTGTGGCTGCTGTATATGCTGCTGCGGTACTCCAGAGAATTGTGGAGGCGGAGCATGTGGTTGCTGGGCAACACCAGGGGGCGGGGCTTGTTGAACTATCTGACCTCCATACATCAGTGTCGTCTGCTGAGGTTGAAGGTCACCAGGTAATGGAGGGGGTGGTACAACCTTTAAACAGAAAACAGGTCATAGAAACCAAATCATCATATCAAAATCCTTTACAAGAATTTGGAAAGCCATTTATTATATAATAAGTATAACTGTTACATAAAACAAATAAACAGCCTAATCAATATTGGTCTCCCCATTGTTGAAAATAGATCCACTGTTTCGTACAACCATGAACTTGAGCTATAGGTGTGATACTGAGCTTAACTTGGCTTAGAGATGATCTTAGAAAATTGATCTTTATTAGATACTGCTGGAAGTGTGAAACTTTATTCTGGACATGGTAACTTTAAATACTAATTGTGAAAGAACTTTTTGAACAATCTTGATAAACTTTTACAGGTCTATTGAATAAAGAAAGATTATAGATCAATATTCAGGAGTCCAACAAACTAAAGGCACAATGCCCAATCCTGAAAATAAGATGAAAAGCCTGTTTTGAGTGTCATTTGTATGTTTCCCTACACAAAAACACTGTTTCAAACATTGTTCTATTGTTAAATACAGCAGAAGCTTTTAAAACTTTAAATGACCATAAACTTTGTTAATACTTTGAATTTGTTCATCAAATAACTTTTATTCCTCCTAGTGCAGCAAATTCGGAGAAACTGATTATCAGGAATTGTATGATCCATGTTTATTGCAAAGTTTTATTGTTGTAACTTGTTTGAATCATCTCAATTGTATCAAATAAAATGTGTGCGTTCTTTTAATGTACTCAAAGTATATTCAGGAAAATAATGAAGTACAGTGCAAAAAAAACTACCTGCTGTCCATACACTAACTGCGGACGAGGGGGTTGTTGTTGTTGTTGCTGTTGTACAGATTCTGGAGTACTATTGGGAGGTGGTACTTGTTGTGAAGGTGAGGGTTGACCAGGTTGTACCATGAGGTTAGTCAGGTGAGGAGGTCCATGCTGTAATAGAGTAAACATACAAATACAACACCATTATAACATATAGCAGTGTCCAAACTATTTTTTTTCTTTTCCTTGACAAATTTCCTTTTTTTCATGACACATTTTTACATTCAGCCACAAACATATTTTTCTGAAGTTTTTTACATCTTAAAAATGGAAACTTAATATTGCAGACAATTATATATAATTCAACGAGTTCTCCATGAGAAAATGGACCATTATGGTTTTGCGTAACTTTTCAAGGTCACTCAGAGGATTCTGAAGGAAGGATCAAAGTTTCTTTTAAATCATATACACTGCCCACCAAAAATAAGTATACAGATGTTATTTCCCATTTACTTGTCTGTAATTACACTATTTGTAGAACAGTGAAATAACATTATTTTGAAGAAAAATGAATATTTTTGTTTATTAAGTGTAAAGACCATACATTAATTGGTACCCTAGGTGCAAAATATAAAGTTTCTTTGTCCCACTTGAATGATAACTTTGTCACAAAAAGATAGAAAATTCAGCCTTTTGGGTCACATGGTTATTTTAATTCAGAACACTTCATCTTTATTACTATCTCTATTTTGACTCATTTTGTAACTGTAGTTTCAGAAACTAGTATAATTGGGAACATCTGATAAACAGATATTGAATAATTTAACGAAGTTTAATTTTGCAACAATTATTTACTGTATACTTAGTTTTGGTGGGCACTATATATGTTGACTATAAAATGGTACAATCTACAACCAAATGATATTCACTGAAATCGACGGTATACTGTAAAATCACATATTTTCATGGGTATTAAATTTTGTGGATTTTTATAAAAATACACATTCGTTGGGTCGTACATTCGTGGGTCACAGCACATGAAAGGGTAAATCCATGTCTGAATTTAATTGAGAGGTTGATTAATAAAGGGGATTAAGTTTCGTGGTCGAGTTCAACAAAGAATTCAATGAAATTTAAACTCCCGTGAAAAAATCAATGATTTTAGACTCATTAGAGAGTGGACCCACCTCGTATCCTAGCAGACCTTCCGGTACTGTCTCGTCCTGTTTCTCCTCGGTAAAACGTCTCTTAGGTTCTTCTGCTGGTCCTGTCTTATATACATAGCCTGACGATGATGTCGTGGAGGGGGAGTTACATGATGTAGTGATGAGAACAGGGGGCTGTGTCTGTGGTGTGCTGATGATCATCTCTGGATTCTATAATCATACAACTATCATACAAATATCATACATATATCATATAAATATCATATAAATATCATACAAATATCATACAAATATCATACATATATCATACAAATATCATACATCTTACATACAAATATCATACAAATATCATACAAATATCATACATATATCATACAAATATCATACATCTTACATATAAATATCATACAAATATCATACATAATTCATGCCTCAAACCATAGACGAACCTGAGACCCCTGCAGAGTAATTCAATAAACCAGAGGAAACTGGTTTGATTTTAGACTTGGCACATTTTATATTCTCCTGCGACATTAGCTACAGTTGCATGTCTTCCACATGTGAGGTTGTTTATGTATATTCGGATTTAACACAAATTCTTTACAAATACTAAGTTTTATACGGCGATTGATTCACAACCCTTTTTTAAAACTATTTATTAACCAGTACTAACTTACCCCTCCACACAGAACAAGCAACCTCTCCACATGCAGAGGAAAATTGAAACAAGTAATTAAGAATTGCAAGCAATACAGAAGTCCCATACCGGTTTTAAGCCATTTTCAAAGTTTCTGTTGCCATAGCAACCACAATTTTGGTCAGAATCAAAATATGTCTGAACGTGCATTATCCCCTTATTGCCCCCTATCCACATACCAAGTTTTATAAACCTAGCTTAGAAACTGTTTGAGTTATGTCAGGATCCAGATTATTTGACGGAATAACAGACGGCGGGCAAACCTATAGTCCCCTTCGGTCAAAAACCGGTAGGGGGTCAAAAACCGGTAGGGGACTAATAATATTGTTGTCCAATTTTCATGGAAGGATATGAACTGCCATGAAAAATTTAGGGCACAAATCATCGCCGTGAGAAGTACTTAAAACACACATACACTATTTTACGCGGAGACTATACCTGATTGGGTTGTTGTACAACAGTAAAGGAATTACTCGAGTATGTTGGAGTAGATGTCACCCAGGATACAGGTTGTTGTACCGGCTGTTGACTCATGGATACCGGCTGTAAGGTATGTGACTGCTGGATACTCGGGTTAGCCATTGGTATCTGGGATACACTCGTCTGCATCATAGGCTGTTGTAGGTATGGCTGAGAACTAGATATCACCGACGGTTGCTGAGGGGGAGGAGGCTAAAGATGAACAGATTAATCTATAATTAGTTTATACTAATTTATTTAAGGTTGATTGTGAAACAAGTTTTTCCAACTTATATTAATCACTCTCGACACCTCATTTCTGGTACCATTTTTATTTCGTCTTTGGTATGACGCGGCCAGGGATCAAACCCGAGACCTCCCGCACTCGAAGCGAAAGCTCAACCACTAGGCTATCGAGGCTATAATTAGTTTATAAGAATTTATTTTCGGTTGATTTTGAAACAAGTTTTCAATTCCACAGAGACCTTCACCTTTGACCTACTGATCTCAAAATCAATACTGGTCATTTACTGTTGATGACCTACTGTCATGTAAAATTTGAAGATCCAAGGGTATTGAGTTATTGAACGGAAACCATTTGGTCTGCCGAGCGACCAACCAACAGATCTACATGTGAAAAGTAATACATGTATACCCTTTCATCAAGTGGGGGGGGGGCATAATTAAGCCATGATGGCCCAGACAGGAATCAAGTGTGCGCTCTATCTCTTAGACCACCGCTCCCCACTTTAACATGCAACATAGTTGATATTCAAAATAGACAATTCCAAACAGTTGTTGGCAATTCCCTGACGTGTTTTACTGACAACCGTCCTACTTCCAGTCTCCTGGGGTACGATGATCCTTCTTCAATGTGTAGGTTCTTTGGTTTGGGTTTCTGTAGCTGGCTATTTTTTTACGTGGCAGGGACGCTAGCCCTGCGCACAACCCTTCTCTTTTCATATCCGGGCTTGGGACCGGCGACGGCTGAGAATTCCAAACAGGGGAGGTAAATATTGCAGGTGTTAGAACTACATACCAAGAGTTGTTGCTGTAGAGTGATATGTTGATGATGATGTTGTTGTGGAGGTGGGGGTAAGGCTTGTTGTGGTATCTGGTGTTAGAACTACGTACCAAGAGTTGTTGCTGTACAGTGATATGTTGATGATGTTGTTGTTGTGGAGGTGGGGGTAAGGCTTGTTGTTGTATAATCTGTCCAGGTTGAGGCTGAGGTTGATGTATCTGTACTGTACCTGCAGGTACCATCTGTTGCTGAATCTATAATAGTAAACACACATGTGAAAGTTTAAAATTTGAAACCTAGCATCATCTGAAATCGACAATTTATGTACGGAAAATAAAGGAAAACAGGTTTTTTTGGAACTCCCAAAGGCTGAAAGTTTAGGCATGCGCCTGGAATTTTCAACCATGTTAACATAATAATGTATTATTGCATTGTCACTGGTTACACCGTACACTGGAAATAGCCTACTTGATGAGACCAAAATGTGAGTACACTCAATGAAGTATAGTTTCAAAATGGGCAAGTTTTTCGATCAAAAAAGTGAATAAATATTAGGGTTGTCAAAATCGATCGAATCAAGCATCCGGATGTCCGAATCAGACATCCGGATAGATCAGAACGTTCGGATCAATCGTAACATTGCTTTTTAACTGTATAATGTGTAAACGTGTCATCACCTTGAGGACGTAGTCTATATTGCGCCCGTATGTTTGACACTTAGGTAATATTTTATGATTATCGATTTCAGCAAAAAAATCATGTTTTTATACGAACGTCCGAATACGAAAATTGAATCCGAACTTTGGAACGGGATCCGAACGTTTGGATGTCCAGACTCCGGCTGACAACTCTAATAAATATTACTTGTCTAATATTTTTTCTAAAGCACTAAGTGTGGTCATTTCCTCTGATGTTTCGTATTTTTATCAAAAACTGTCCTGAAAGATACCCCTATTGCAAAGACATGCAGAAAAGTGTAAAAATTCCCTCATTATAGCTGAAGAACATCCTTTCCTCAAACGTTTTTCCTATTTAAGCTTTTACCTCATGTTTTTTCACCTAAAGGAAAGCACTTGTCATTGAACATGAACAAACTAGCATACCCCTAATTAACATATAGAACAATATAGCATTCAAATGGTGAATTGTCTGACCCCTAATTGACATATAGAACAATATAGCATAGGGCAACAAGCATTCAAATGGTGAATTGTCTGACCCCTAATTAACATATAGAACAATATAGCATAGGGCAACAAGCATTCAAATGGTGAATTGTCTGACCCCTAATTAACATATAGAACAATATAGCATAGGGCAACAAGCATTCAAATGGTGAATTGTCTGACCCCTAATTGACATTAGAACAATATAGCATAGAGCAATATAGCATTCAAATGGTGAATTGTCTGACCCCTAATTGACATTAGAACAATATAGCATAGGGCAATATAGCATTCAAATGGTGAATTGTCTGACCCCTAATTGACATATAGCACAATATAGCATAGGACAATATAGCATTCAAATGGTGAATTGTCTGACCCCTAATTGATTTATAGGACCCTATACCTGTTGAACTTGTTGTTGAACTGGAGGTCCGGCTATTGTAGAATACACAACTTGACCACTTTGTTGTCCTGGTGCTGCTGGTAAACTGACCACAACTTGTTGAGGATTTCCTATCTGACCTGTGTATATACAACAAACATCACAATATAAATGCCTGCTGCAAATATTCATACACACAAACTATCACGGGTTCTACTGAGGCGTAATGCCCAATCCTGAAAATTTGAGTGTTTGAGTGCCATTTATAGCACACACTCCTACACCAAAACTCCAGTTTCAAACATTGTTCTATTGTCAAAATTCTAGACATAAAATTTCGAATGACCATAAGTCAGTCCATATTTGGTTGTTTTTTTTCTACATAACTTTTATTTTCTGCAGAAAAGTTTCTTCTTTTAAGTGCAGTCTTTTCTGATTTCGGGATGATTTTGGAATAGTAGGACCCCTGAACTATGCTTTATCTTTAATTGAAGCAGAATTGCCATTACCAAACAGTACTCAGCTTACCTACTATTCCAAAACCCAAGGTTCTCACTGTACTTATCCTGAAACATCACATCAGAGTTTCCTCGGTTTTCAGTTCCATCAAAACAATATGAACTAGAGATGTCGCCATTCGGCAGACTAATATACCCCCGCCAGCAAAGGGCGAAATCCTGCCAAAACTGTAGGAGTTGCGTCCACAAGAATGCGTCTACGGACAGACAGATAGATGGACGGACAAGCTGAATCCAGTATACCCCCCTTACAACTCGTTGTGCGGGGGTATTAATAGTACGATTCTCTGATGGGTCTGGGAAACGGTGTATCAGGATAAGTAGTGTGAGGTTTGTGAAGTACAGTTGGCTGGTTTAAAATGGATAAGATGAGATTCCCTGATGACAAGGGGTTTGTTTCATTAAACTTTGCATGGGAACTTTTTTTAATAATTTTTTGTCCTAATTATAAACTTCAACCTAGTACAAATTTTCTTGGCAACAGCTTGTATAAATTCATAAGCAGTTAAGCCCATAGGACAGTCTGAATTAGAGCTGCAACAGAGTGACTAATGAAACCCCCACATACTGCTCTGTCACAGACGTATGGCAAATCACATCGATGGTGGACACCAATTGTACATTTATTTTTAAATCCTACAATATATGACAAAGTTATGGTCCAGACAACATAAAGTATGTTTTTTCTGACCTTTGAACTCCAAGTGTTACCTTGACCTTCAAAAAAGTGACCTAATTGTTTTACATGACACATCGCCTGATAGTAGAGAACATTTGGGCCAGATTATTTTTAAATCCCACAATAAATGACTAAGTTATGCTCTGGACAAGCTAAATTACGGCCATTTTTTACCTTCAAACTTCCAAGTGTGACCTTGACCTTTGAAACATTGACATAATTATTTTGCGTGACACACTGTCTGGTAGTAATAAACATTTGTGCTAAGTTATTTTTAAATTCCACAATAAATGACTAGGTTATGCTCTAGAAAAGCTCAATTATAGTTATTTTTTACCTTTGAACTCCAAGTGTGACCTTGACCTTTTATTTGAGATATTTACCTGAATGTTTAACATGACACACCCTCTCATGATGGTGAACAAATGTGCTAGGTTATTAAAAAATCCTTTAATGTATAGAGAAGTTACAGCCTGGACAAATTTTTGGACCGACTGACAGACAGACAGACAGACAGACAGAGCGACTTCTATAGAGCCCCCGCCCCCTACCAATGGTACAAATAATTAAAGGACATGCAACACTTACCTATGATTTGCTGTTCAGATGATTGTATGAACTGTGGAACTTGTTGGCCTAGATTATTGGGTGGCTGCATGAACGTCTGCATCGGTTGACCTTGTGGAATTAACTGACCTATAAACAACAAATGTTTCATTTATTTAAACTCAGTGGTAATGGTATTGCCGAGGCATAATGCCTAATCCTGAAAATAACATGGCAAATATTTCAGGTGCCATTAACACACATTCCTAGTTTCCTACACCAAAACTCTGTTTCAAACATTGTTCTATTGTTAAAGTTCAGCTTAAGAAATTTCATATGACTGTAACTTAGTCAATACTTTTTCTTATCTGCAGAAAAATTCATCCTTCTAGTGCAGCAAATCCAAATTTCCAGATTATTCCGAAATTGTAGAATTCCTGTCTGAATATCAAAGAAAGAAAGTATAGTACAGAGAATTCGACATGATCATGACCTTTATGCATGAATTTTTTACCAGGTTCTTGAGTTGAATATATAAATTTCCATGAGCAAATCGTGAAATATCGGTCCTTTACATTTGTGTTGGTATTACACCCTGATCATGATGCTTCCCGCTTATGAAAACATACAACTTGGGTAATAAGTATAGACAATATATCAACTGTTAAATTATGCTTATAGTAGGTTGATAGTCGGGTCAAATTCTCTGTGCTAAATATTAGGGCTACGTATCAGTAAGAATGATCAATTCAATATTTGTATCGATACAAAATGATCGATATTCCATACATCATTTGATATTTTCTTTTGACAATAAAATATCTAAATACTGTAAACGGGCATTTGCTGGCTTACAACATGTATTTAACTTGCAGAACATAATCAAGTCAGGCCTGAGATGTGAACAATCTATTTGCACATGTGCTAAATTGCAAGAGTCATATGAGTGGTTTGCTAAAGCAAATTTTTGTTTGAAAATTAGGTTCACTCAGACATAAGCTGTGTTGACGACCTGACCATGTTGAACCGAAACAAATAGACTACGAAAAGACTTTACTGAAAATGGGGATTGTGTTGATTTACATGTGTAATTTTGTTGATCGATTTTTTGACAGATACGGATTCGTTTGATACGATGTATCAATCGAACGCAAAATACCGGTATTCGATTTATATCGGAAACCGGTACGCAGCCCTACTAAATATATATATTTATTACCTTGTGGTTGTGATGACATTCCTGAAGCCATATTTGTACCAGCTAACTGTGGAATCACCACACCTGGTGCTGACAGCGATACTGGTACTGTAATATACATACATAACTCCACGTTAAATTTCTATATACTACATATGTACCTGACAAGTACTCCACTTAAAGTGGAGTTGCTTCGCTTTTATTAGAAATAAAAATAAATATAATATCCGATTTTCCAATTCATCAGACTTCTACTCCACTTTTGTAACCCTTATCCGAAAATACATACAAATTCTTTTGGTATTAAATTTCATGGATTTTGTGGGTTCATACATTATTGGATTACAATACATGGAATTGGGAAACCTTTGCTTCATGTTGTGAAGGTCATTAATATTATGCTGATTGTATTTTATGGTTGAGTTCAACAACGAAATCAACAAAAATTCAACTCCCTCAAAAAACAATTTTACAGTACCCCTATCATATCTCCATCACCAATCATGTTTCAATAATGATTAATAAAGGGAGACAATTAGACTTGACAAGGCATCTTATCAAGGGAGATCATTCTTCATATTTGTCACTAAAAGCTGCACATGAGATATTTACATAACTCTAGTTTGCCAGAGCTGTATAAGTAGATATTACTGAGGGTCATAAAGTTTTAGCAGTATCAGCATTTTATTTTCTTAGTGACTCTGTGTAGAATAAATTTTGGGCTAGGGAATATTTTTAGCAAATTTTGTTAATTTTGCCAATATTTTTATATTGCACGCTATATCATCTATACAGTATCTCTTATTAGAACAGCATTGCATGCAGGGAATGAAGGATTTGAGTGAACGTTAGTTTGAATTAATTGTACCAATTCAATATTGCCGATGCAAAATGGGCAAAAATTTGTATTAATGACAAAGAGACAATGACTGACTGATGATATAAGCTAAGAAATTATATCACAAAATACAGAGTAAACAACGAGACAGTCATGAAATCAGAAACATCGATCTAAAAATGAAATACCTGAAATATAACTTATGACACGTTCAATGGAAGATAAATTGGTTGTTTTCTGTAGTAAAACACATCTAGACCAGATTGCAACCGTTTCCCGGCCCGATGATGCGATAAATTGTGGATTCCTGTAGGGGCCGGAAAAAAGCGTTTCCAACCTGTCTCTTATATATAGTAATGACGGGATGATGGTGAATTTCAAAACTCTGTATGTATTTTGTGACATAATTTCTAAGGCCTGTGGTGTGAGATACTGACCTTGTGGAGGTGGAGTGAGATACGTTGTCTGTGGTTGTGGTTGCTGGATGATCTGTTGTGGAGGTGGTATCGACGTTATCATCTGTTGACCTGTGAATACATGTATATATAAATAGTTTAGTTTATACTAATTTATTTAAGGTCGATTGTGAAACAAGTTTTTCCAACTATTATTAATCACTCTCGACACCTCATTCCTGATGTTATCCATCACCACGAGGGTATGAGAGAAGAGAAGCCAGTTTCCCTTTCATGCTGAGCATCTAGCAAGGGAATTTCTGGTACCATGTTTATTTTGTCTTTGGTATGAAGCGGTCAGGGATCAAACCCGAGACCCCCCGCACTCGAAGCGAACGCTCAACCACTAGGCTATCAAGGAGGTGGTACATTGTATTCTTATAAATACCAGCTGAGTAAAACTAAAATTTAACATTAAACTGAAATTGTGGACTGACAACTTCTATTATTATTTTTAATTTGAAAGAAAAACCATAGCCAATGTCAGGAATTGACCCTAGAAGGATGTTTGACACAAAAACATAATATTATGTCTTCCACAAAGGACAATAACTCCTAACTGTTCAGAGAAATTTCATTTTAATAGGATCTCGTTAAGAGAAATAATTTAATTGGATTTTAATTGAGTGTTGCTGAAATCAGTCAGATTATACTTACCAGGTAAGAGTGGGGGAGGCTGTGCCAGACTGACAATCTGAGGAGGAGGTACCACTACAATATAATATAATATATATTATAAATATAGTACAACCTGTGTCTAACGTGTATTACATTATAGAAAATAAACACAATGTGACATCTGCATACATTACAATACATGTACATGGGTAAAAGTAAGAATGTTTGCAAATCCTGAAAATTCGATACTTTTTAGATAAAGTTGCTGATTTTAGACACTCAAAATCCTGAAGTTCAAAAAAAATTTCACCCATGCATGTATAATCTTTTAACCATATCGCTGTCTTAGAATGAGGAGGTCGTAAGAACAAAACTGTCTGAAAACTACTCTTTACTTATGGAAAAACAAGCTTTATCAACTTCAGTTTGGTCAACATAACCTGTTCTGATTTGCATGAAAATACGCTCATAAGAAGCATCATGTGATACAGATTTCAAATATGTATGAATCTTATCAGGTCGTAAGTAGTACTTACAACATTCTCATTCTAAACCAGTGATATACATACCCAACATCTGTAACATGACCAGCTTATGCAAGAACAATATATATGTGTATTAACATCTCTCTGGATGAGCATCTTAAAGCCACATTACGCCTTAAACGACTATTTTCAAAAAGCAATTACTTGGTACCCTATTTGAAGAGCCATGGATTCTGAGCACTTTAGTTGAGTCCCAAAGGTGGAGAACACAATAAGATGGAAGAAAATGAAACATAACATCCGGTTAGTTTGTTTACAAAATAATGAATTGTAAACAAAAAAATGCATAATATTTAATCTAAGGGAAGCAACTCCTGCAAAATTAGTATTTTGTCATCCATACATTTTACTAACGTTCTGTCGTCTTTTATAGGTCATTTGTGAAAAATAACCTAATTCCTTGTAATTAGTCAATTTACCAGATAAACGGAAAAATGTCTTGGGAGAGATGATGTGGCTTTAAGGTTGTTTAGGACCTTTCTCCGACGTCATCGGCAAAAAATCGACATTTGGCCGAACCTAATGAAAATCTCCAGATATATGCTTAAACATTCTGTCCTTATTGTGCAGTTTTTATTTTTTCAAAATATCGCTTCGTTTCCTAGCAACGTGACGCTATGTACATAGGGCGTAAAATTGACGTTTTAATGGCATAATTCGGTCAGAATAAGGTCTATTTTAATTTTCAAAGCTCTATATGTTAGCCCTTGATCCGTTGAATACGTATATGTTTAATTTAAAGCGATTGTGACGGACAATTTTTCACCGAAAAAGGTTTTATATCGAAAGTTGACAGAATTTTATTGCGCATTTGCTACACCCAACTCATTTCAGGGCGTAATTTGGTCAACAAAACGTGATTCAATCAACTAATGAAATACACCGTGGTGATGCGGTAATTCTACAGAATAAGCTCAACAAATAAAAAAGGGGGGTGATCTCGCATTATTTTCGACAAAATTGAAATTCAGTAAAAAACGGACTTACGTAAAAACGTTACGTCGCACAACGTAACGCGCTGTGTACGTCCGTTTTATTTACGGACTTGCGTCCTATTTACTAGTACAACAATTACATGTTAAGAATAAAATGCACGCATTTCACCTGTATCTGTTCATTTATCAAATCATATATGATAGCTTTGTTCAAAGCAAAGTTTGTCACTACATAACAATTAGTTATTTCGATTTGAGTGTGGTAAGTTTTGCGAAAGTGAAAATGACAAAACTGGGTTTCTCTCGCAATCAGTACTGTTGTTTTATTATTCTTCACAATGTGTCTTTATTGGTACTTTTATTATGACCACAACATCATGATAAATACACAGTCTAAACATCTACTCAGGATATTCGATCGGACATTAAATGCAGTGTACAGAATTATGAGACTAACTTAAGTCTTCCGAACTAATTATTACGTCCCTTTAATAAAATAATAACTAAAATATGTATACATCGTTTTCTTACAGTCATATATAGTTATAATGTATATAATAATAGCGTTTGGTATAAAAGTAAATCTTTGATGTATAAACATCTGGAAAGTTAGTCCCGCCCTTGTCTAGAAATATTGCAACTAACCAAGCTTATATATTGGGTTTCACTGTTACGCAACCAAGTTAAATCATGTTGGAAGCTGAATTAAAGCTGGTGCGGCCGGTAGATGAACAGCCAGCAAATTGAAAAAGAAAGTTATATATATATACACTTTTATTATGTATTATGTCTTACACGTGTATTAGATAATAATACAAGTTAATGTAAACACTTTTGTGGCGGCCCGTTATGTGCCTTAGTTGGAGTAGGCCTACACATCAAACATGACGTTACAATATTGTACCAGTCAATTGAAACTACTCCACGAATCCAGGGGAAAGGCAGGTGATAGCGGGGAACTGTCCCGTGTTTTTTTACGTTTTCGATGTCCCCGCACTGATGTATGTGATGTATGCTTTTGATTCGCGACACAATAGTGGGGAAATGCAAGTCTGACTATACCCGTGAGGTACAGGACAGGGGGGATTTGCGGGGTTTTACCATCGGTATGACCATCGGGGTTCGATAAAGTAAAAGTAAGAATCCCCGTCGGTCCCGGTGGTAGGGGATCTTGGTTTCAATTAACTGGTTCAAAAGATACGTGCCAGTGATTCGGCCACCTTTGAAATTTACTGTACAGCTGTTGTGTTGTTGCTGTTTAGTGAGTTGGGTGAAAGTCTTACATATGTATAATTGTTACATTTTATATTGAATGCATGGACACTTATACTTATGACAGTCCTAGTAATAATGTATACAAAAACCATGCTTAATTTTGACAATGCAAGTTCTTTAATTAATCAATTTGAATATGCATTATCAATTTCAACTGTTTAAAATGGTTCGTAAATGTAACACAGTGTGTCGACGTTTTCGGACAACTTTTGACCATTTATTGAAAATATAACTACATACCAAAGCATGTTTGTCGGTATTTATTACAATAAACATTTTACCACAGGGACTGTAACACTGCCCCGACCCCCAACCCCCCCCCCCTACTGTGCGTACAAAATATATAGGTCGTAAGCCAAAATGTTAAAGCACAATATTGTTTGTGAGAGGTGGTTAATGTTTTATACATTTCGTGCTTGTAGCAATTTCATATCTCTTTATTAATAGGGGAAATGTACGTACATGTATATCACTAAAAAACAATATTCATACAATTTTAGGGGTATATTAAAGGTCTCATCTTGCATTTGTAATACATAATGTAATACATTTTACGTTCTTATATTTTTTATATATTGAAACCATGTGCCAATGCGCCAGATACACCACAAGATCATGAAGCTGACGGTAATAATTGCCCGTAACGTCGTGCAGCACGACGTTATGCTTTTTACGTATGTCCGCTTTTCATTAAAATTCAATTTTGTCGAAAATAATGCGAGATCACCCCCCTTTTTTATTGTGTGTGCTTATTCTGTAGAATTACCGCATAACCACGGTTTGTTTCATTAGTTGATTGAATCACTTTCTGTTGACCAAATTGCGCCCTGAAGTGAGTAGGGTGTTGGAAATACGCAGTAAAATACAGGTCAATTTTCGATATATAACCGTTTTCGTTGCGAAATTGTAAGTCGCAACCGCTATAAATTTTAAATAATACGTATTCAAAGGATGAAGGACTAACAAATAGAGTTTTGAAAATTATTGTAGAGCTTAATTTAACAGAAATATACGCTTAAAACGTCAATTTTACGCCCTATGTACATAGCGTCTCGTTGCTAGGAAACGAAGCGATATCTTGAAAAATTAAAAACGACATAATACGAAGAGTATGTTAAAGCATATTTCTGGAGATTTTCATTAGATTCGGCGAAAAGCGATTTATTCTTTAACATTTAATTGCTGTAAATGAGACGCACGTCTGAAAAACAAACGGACGTACGGCGCGTAACGTCGTGCGACGTTATGCATTTTACGCATGTCCGCTTTTCACTGTAAATCAATTTTGTCGAAAATAATGCGAGATGACCCCCCTTTTTTATCGTTTGAGTCTGTTTTGTAGCATTACCGCATCATCGCTGTGTATATCATTAGTTGATTGAATCACTCTTTGTTGACCAAATAGCGGCCTAAAGGGAGTAGGGTGTCGCAAATACGGCGTAAAATACTGGTCAATTTTCGGCGTAAAACCTTTTGTGTTGTGAAATTGTTTTGCGCAACCACTATAAATTTTATGTATGCGTATTCAACGGATCCTGGGCTAACATGTAGAGTTTTTAAAATTAACGTAGACCTTAATTTGACGGAGACATACGCTTAAAACCTCAATTTTACGCTCCGTGTACATAACGTTTGTTGCTAGGAAACGAAGCAATATTTGAAAAAAATAAAAACGACATAAAACGAAGAGCATGTTAAAGCATACATCTGGAGATTTTCATTAGATTCGGCGAAAAGTCGATTTTTTGCCGATGACGTCGGAGAAAGGTCCTTAACGTCCTTAAAACTAATATCTCATTAATAAAGAAGATTTCAGTATTTCTCCTGTCTTTTAATTACTCTTTCTCCCACTTCAAACAACTATCACTGGCTGGTGCTCACCAGAAGCAATCATGCTGATATTTAAAATTGGATATTTCACAATACAGTTTCTTTAAAAACATTACAGTCATTTTTTATTCAGACAAATATTATTACTAACTAAACACAGGTAAATTAACATACAATCAAGGGATGCTTTAAGACTACAGTACATCCTCTCCAGAGCAACCCTCTGAAGAACAACAACCTCTCTACGAAAACACCTTTGGAATTTCCCATAGGTGATATTTACTTATAACCTCCACACAACGGCCAATATTTGCAGATCAAAGTTGGTATTGCTCTACAGAGGTTGTACTGCATAGCAAACATAAGATATGTGTACACAACTGTATAATCAGTGGCTATAGTTCATTTGTTGCATATAAATTAAATGAAATTTGTGACAACATTACACTGCTCGTCAATATGGGGTTTCCCGGTACCGCAGCGAGGGTAAATCTAACTCAAAAACATTACATGGTAATGATAATAAAACATCCTTTTAAACATAAAAGATAAGGGGGTCCTACTGAGGCATAATGTCCAATCCTGAAAACAAGTCGCAATTTTGTTTCAGTTGCTATTAGCACACACCCCTACATTAAAACAAAGTTCTAACATTGTTCAATTGTTAAATTTTATAAAATTTCAAATGGCCGTAACTTTGTCAATACTTGGAATTTTTTCATCAAATAACTTTTATGTTCAGCAGAAAAGTTCCTCCTTTTTAGCACAGCAAATCCAGAATTCAGGATTATTCTGGAATAAAAGAACCCCTGCGTGTTTAACATAGAGGCATAGAGTTACATGAACCTCCACCTCAGTAAAAGCTGTAATAGAGAGAGGATTAAAATATCTAACACACTCAGAAGATAAAACATACAATACAACATGTACACAACTTAAACAATTTTTGACTATAATGAAAACATATTATGTTCATATCTATATGATGGTGTTTTCAGACGCACTGAAAACTAGAGGTAATATTTTGTCCTGAAAACAATATTGGGTTAATATAATATCATAGGTAATGGGCATAGAAATGAGATACAATAATTCATGTTATGAACTCCATCCCACAATGCCTGAAACACTTTGTAATCAATTATTAAAACATGTACATAAAATAACTTTTAAATCAGTAATAACAATAAATCAATGAGTGTATTCCACTAACCTATACAGAACAAATTTTTGACATACAAATGTATATCTTCCACTTTGGCAAAAATAATCAAGACCTAAAATTCCTGACAATATGCACAGCAAGGCTTGGTAACAGGATACAAAGTATTCAAGTGAAGCTTTATTGAAATCCAACTAATGGTTATAGGGGAAAGCATAAACAAATTTTGTGACATCCATCTAGACATTCACACGTTCAACACAAAATCTATTTATGTCTTCCCCAGTATTAAGTGAGTCTGTCAAGACATTATTAACTTAAGATCAACATAATCATTTCTATATGTGGAATAATAAGGGATGTTTTAGAAATACAACAGCGCAAGCCTGGACAACTATAATGAATAATAATGCCCAATTTCTGTTGTTCGCAAGATTAAATATAAAACAAACTGCTGATAATAGAGTCCTAACAGCTGAGAGTTGTTGCAAGTTATTCGCTTTACACATGCAATTGATTCAATAATTGGTATAAGAAACAACCTAGATCGCTCACCTGAGTACCATGTCTATCTATGAAAACATGTACAAGCCACGCCCCTGGCAGCCATTATTTATTAACAAATCAACAAAGAAATTAGGAATTTTGTAGAGGGTCACTCAATGTACATTCCTTTGAATTCATATTGAAATCGGGCTATCAGTTTCTGAGAAGAAGATTTTCTAACTTTTCTATATATTAATTTTCTTTCTTTCAATTCATACTGCTGATTCCTTTTTCGAGTGAACTAGCAGGTAAGGAATTATATTGAAATCAGGCAAGCAGTTTTCTATGTAGTCCAATAGTTAAAATAATACCCCCTGGTGGCAATGTATTTAGGTAATCAACATGAAAATTAGAAATTTGGTAGAAGGTCACCGAATAAACATATCTGTGAATTTATTTTGAAATAGGGGCAGAAATTTCTGAGGAGAAAATTTTCAAAGTTCTTATTTAGGAATCTGAAAGAGGACCATCCTAGCATCATTCTAGTAAAGTTTCATTAGAATTGGCCAAGTTGTTCAGGAGGAGAAGTTGTTTGAATGAATTGTTGCCGATGGACGACGGACACAGACTGATCAAAATAGCTCACAATGAGCATTTCCTTGGTTCAGGTGCAATTCCTCACTTATGAAACATAAATGATATCTGACAACAATGTGTGTCCTCCACTTAAATATAATTGTCATTGTAAAAAAGCAAATTAATACTGGATAGTCAACTGGCTGAAGAACATGATTGAAAATATGTGGAAGGCCTAATGGAAACGTACAAAGCCATCATTAAATGTGGTCTATCTGGTCAAAAAACAAATTTTCGCCTTTATGCCAATCATACACAACTTAACTCCAGTTTCATCAGCTCTATTTAATGTCATCCTAAATGCAAGGTAATACTTAACACAATCTAAAATAAAAATCTTCATAATTCAGATGCCATCCAAGCTAAAATAAATTTCACAACTCATACTAAATCTTGAAAAAAATACTGGAGAAAATATGAGAAAATAGTAAAAATTATACATTATACAAAATCACACACAAAAAAATCATTGCAGAAATAATTCTTCAGCTAGAAAATACAAACTAAAACATATTATTCATATATTACGGGACTCTCCTTTAACCTTTAGTAAAAAAATAAATACAGAATACCACAAAGGTAATAGCAAAGAAGTAGAGACACAAAAAACTCATCTGTTTGTAGAACTCTACTTGCTGTATCAACTATCTGTCATCACTCAAAAATTTCAAAGAATTCAAATATTACTGGATTTATTCTTTTATGAAGAAGTTCAAATCATCCTGGTCATTTCGGATACCATTGACATTATGTCCATTTGTCAGTATATGAACTGTCTAATAAGTGAATATTTCTGTGGGTCAAAAAAGTTAGCAAATTCAACATTTCAGACATTTTGTGTGAGGAAATGTTCACACTTACTTAAAATGTGTCAATAGAGTTCTATGCTTGCAAAAATAAACGCTAGATGAAATTTTAGAAAATTTATTAGTACATTCGCAAAATTACCAAATAGTTAAACGTCTATTGGTGTACTCGCTACATACGAACATAAACATTCCAAAAAAGAAAAAAAACTTCATATACAGTACATGTAATTACATTTTAACAATAAATTCAGTGTGGCCACAGAAAATGAAGAATGAAATTGCCTGACAATTCACGGACTATTCCCCGACTGAAAGGTGATTTTCCAAGCAACCAGTTTTGAAATTCCATGATTTGTTTTAGGCATTTTCCTGTTAACCCTGTTTTATAGAGTCTGAGGCCACCCTGAAACTATAGTACATGGTCAAATGAATTAATTTAGAGAACATTTTAAGAATCAACTAGCAACAAATTATACAGCAGAACGACCTCTGAAATGGTATAATGCCGACTGAATAATGAAAGAAATTTATACAGATATAATCCACTGGATAGGCTGAAATTATATCATAATCAATAGTGTGTTTCTAAAAAAAATATGACTCAAAAATCACAAAAAATATGACTCAAAAATCACAAAAAATATGACTCAAAAATCACAAAAAACAAACAACAATTCTATGAAAACTGGAATTTCAAACAAGAAATCATTAACAAGTTGGATAAAAATCCTTTTAACCATGTATAGTGAAGCATACTGAATTGATAAATCAATCAACAAACAAACAGAAACATACAAGTAACCATTTCTCTGTTTTTAGGTGACAGATTTAATAAACAAAGTATGATAAAGAAAATTAAGGAATACCCCTTGCATGTATTTGTAACATATTCCTTTTTTAATAGTTTTAATCATTAGTTAAAAAAGCCTGTAATTAGCAAGCATTCTCAGGCCTGAAAATCCCAGTTTCAATGCCAGAAACTCTAACTGTTGTAATAAACAAAGAAGGAAAATTCAGGATTCAAAATCCTGAAATCAGGCACAGGCCTGAAAAAATACCAGGACTGAGTTTGCCTTATCATGCAACACATACGGGTCAAACAACATCAAGGCAGTTTCAATATTATTTGTGTGTTATGACTCAATTTATACTTCATTTCATGAAGCAGTCATGTAACATAATATTATCATATTAATAAAGAAAACATCACATAATCACATTCTTTTATTATGTTTCTGCCTTCAACTTTCGAAAATCTGAATTTAATGATACTTTTATCAATAACGCAAAAAAGATGCATGCTTCATGAGGTATGCAGAAAGGTAGCAAATGATATGAATGTAAAATGTTTGAAGAAACCTTGAAGTAATAATCAAGAGTAGATCAATATAGACTGAAATGAAAAATTGTAAAATTTCTTTCATACAGAATTACATCATACACATATATGGCATTATAACTGAAGTCTTGAGTTGATATCTGGAATAAACTAAATGTCCATCCCTGAAACAGAATAGCACACCAGCAGGAAATCTGAAACATAGGTCAATAAATGTTCGACCTTCATAGATTACAATGATACGGAAGATCAGAAAAGATGCTAAAGAATTGAATGAAACGCCGCAACTTACACATAGACGGCTGTGGCATGGCCAAGTTTGGTGGCGGCACCGACACAAACGACTGCTGAAATGCTGCATACTCCTGCTGTACCTAAAATGTACGGATACATTGAAAATATTGTACAAACAACTTGCACTAACCTGGTCCGAGCCAATATTCACCATCACTGATACCTGGCAGGGTCTCCAGTCGAAGCAATCTTGACATTTCACGGCATCTGTATGGATATCCTAACCCAAGCAAATGCTATAAAAAAACATCTTGGCACTTCTGGATAGAAATTGTTGCATTATGATGCAAAACAAAGACATGTACATTAATATGGTGTTAGCAAAAACAAGTTACAAATTTGTATCCGCTAATAATACAGGAAAATGTCTGAAAATTTGGATACGTTTTTTTTGTCAACCGAAATGCAATAAAGACATTGAAAAATAATTTGACACACAAGGAAGAAAACTGATTAATATAATTATGCACAATATCATTGATACAAAATATAATACACAGGATAATTTAATGCATGGTCGTCTACCCCAATCTTTAAGTGAAAAAAAAGAGAATCGAATATGAAATGTATTAAAAACATCACACGTTTAAAATGCACAGCATATACTTTCCTGAAGATCAAACAAATGCTAAGAAAGAAATTCTCAATAGGGCAACATAAATCCTACTTCAAACGTCAGAGGACACAAATAGCCAAATCATGAAACACTGAAACATGCAATATAAAGAGGTTGATCAGTCAGTTAGTTTTCACTTTTTCATCATGAAGGTTAATTCAAACCAGGAATCAACTGCCTATCTATATGGATCCACCAAAAAAAACAATATAACAATTAAAAGGCATGTACAGCCTGTTCACATGACCTAGTTATCAGATAAAAAATTTCAACATTCCATTGAACAGTAGGTCTGCAATACGCTGTAGTGAAGGCCCTATGCTCCAATCGGAGTAAAGAGGAATAAATAAATAAGTAATATGCTGATCAAAATTGTAACACCAGATTATTAGCTGAACCGCTCACCGAATGATACGAGACTTAAAGAGTAAAAATATATACAACTAGAATAAGGCACTAAATGGTACCGAGATATTAAAGTAAAAATCCAACAAAATCCGCACACTTCCATATGAACTATAACTAGAACAGTACAATTTATATTAAGTTAATTAACTTGTATAAACCACCAGTTATTAATTAAGGTAATTGAAGTACTGTTAATTGATTGGTCCCTGAAACAATGAGATTATAAACAATAGTATGTAATGCAGGATATGTGGATATCAGCATTCAGTCTAATACTGCCTACTTTCCTTACAAAACAAAATATCAAAACTCTAAACTACTGAGGTTGCTTTTCCACCATAACTACCAGCATAATTATGTACAAAGAAGAACAGCGACTGGAATTTGAATAGTAAACAGCAAACCGGAATTTTGACAGTAAACAGCAAGCAGGGTACTTCAACAGTAGAGATTATACATCAGTCTATTGCATTATGTATACAGTCCTGTAAATTGATTAGATTTCAGTCGAAGTTTATCACTATAATGTGAACAGTAATCAGAAAACAAACAATGAATTAGTCGATACATGCTTGGTATACGTTGCCATAGACTATACTTCAATATTGCAAGCAACAGCAAATTCTCAGCCCTTCTAACACTACTTTGAAAAACACCTCAAAATTTGTGACATTTTCAAACATAAATTCGCAATAAAATTTCACAGCACAGCAGCGTCTTGATTTCTGTTCTGTAAAAAAGGGTTATAAATCACAGAGAGCTAACATTGTAATGGTTACACAATGTAGACTGTTTGCACACGACAACCTGTATAGAAGAACAGAAATGGTTACAGGGTAACGATGGTTACCAGTGCCTTACATTCTACATACATACCGTCTGTATCAGATTTGTAGCCAATTCTCTAGCCTGTTGTAATCCCATCATGTTTACATGCCTGTCAAATAAAACAGTACATATGGTCACATATGAAACATAATAACTCATGATAATTACTTAAATTGAAATAATTCTACAACAACACATATCATGTGTCACGGTCTGAACCTGTTCACAGTATGGGTGAGGGAGTGTGTAGGCAGCCGGCTAGCTCAGTCGGTAGAGCATTCGCCCTGTAAGCGAAGGGTCCCGGGTTCGAGCCCCGGTCTGGTTGCACATTTTTCTCACCCTGTGACATTTGGCGCCCAACGGGGGACCGTGGCATGGCAGTCAGGTTGCTTCACAGCTCCTGTGCTTGAAATTATTTCTACTCTCTGAAATTCGGGACGCATTTCCATTTCAGAGGGGGAATATGTCACGGTCTGAACCTTTTCACAGTATGGGTGAGAAAAATGTGCAACCAGACCGGGGCTTGAACCCGGGACCCTTCGCTTACAGGGCGAATGCTCTACCGACTGAGCTAGCCGGCTGCCTACACACTCCCTCACCCATACTGTGAAAAGGTTCAGACCGTGACATATTCCCCCTCTGAAATGGAAATGCGTCCCGAATTTCAGAGAGTAAAAATAATTTCAAGCACAGGAGCTGTGAAGCAACCTGACTGCCATGCCACGGTCCCACGTTGGGCGCAAAATGTCACAGGGTGAGAAAAATGTGCAACCAGACCGGGGCTCGAACCCGGGACCCTTCGCTTACAGGGCGAATGCTCTACCGACTGAGCTAGCCGGCTGCCTACACACTCCCTCACCCATACTGTGAACAGGTTCAGACCGTGACACATGGTATATAGAGAATACTAGATTAGTGCCTAATATTACTTTAATTTTCTGGGCGAGTTGGAGAAAGTTTATTCGGCGAGCCTTGGCGAGGGTAAATAGAACAAGACTGCGTTCACTAAACGCTTATGCCCCCTGTGGAAGCCTTGTCCATAAATAAGTCTAAGTCCAAAATTAGGTCAAGGTGAAGGTCAAAATGGGGTTAGGTGGTACAGGCGTGTGGAGAGTGTTCATACACAACATCCATGCAAGTATGAAAGCTTTGTAGCAAGCCATATTAATGCTAGAAGAAACGGTCAATTTGGGTTAACCAGGACGGACGGACGAACGGACGGACAGGTGAATCACTATATGCCTCCCCATCTATCGATAGGGGGGCATAATAAATTAGGCCTGTGACGTGTTTAGGATTCAAATATATCAGGCCCGCACGAATAATTATGTAAGATTCACCTTCAACACTGAATGACTTGGTTGAAAGTAGTCCGATGTCATGTGACCACATTTATAACCTAATAAAGCTCACATGACATAATAAAGCTAAAATTTACACGACGGGTCGATTTCGGGGTAATAAAGGCCTAATGGTAGGATAAATGATTTTACATCTAGGATTTGGCATATGGCTTCATCACAATAAATATAAAAAAAATATAATAATTATTTTAAAATGTTTTACTCCTGGGCTTAAAAAAATATTGTTTGTTTCCCCATCCCCTACCTACCCGATTAAAAAGGGCCCTACCCAAAGTATTGTATTGCCCAAATTGAACTAATATTTTTTTTATTAAAAATTGGAAGTGAAAATTTTATTTTTTCGTTTACTGGCTTCTTTCTTACCATTAAATTTAAGACTGTTGGTTTTCACCTTAGAGTTAATCCTAAATTTCATTATTTGATGTCTTAACCAATAACTATCATACTGAAACAATTAAAAAAAACATTTATCCTACCTACCTACCCACTCTAAATCTGCTTGGGGCGGGAAGAGGAAACCAAGAATATTTTAAGTTAACACTTTATTTCATAGATGATTGCAGACAGATAAACTAGTTCAAACAACAGATAGTGTTTACACTTACTGTAAATGTACATGCATAGGTTCTAGTGCTTCCACACCATTTTGTTCAATGAATCCTGACCCCTTGCCTCTCAATGAGACCTTGGCCCCTGTTTCACTCTGTATATGTTGCAGGAAGGATCCCTAAAATCATATACATGTATAACTTATAACACAACTTAAACAATTGAACAATTTCAAATTAATATTTTATCCTAAAATAAAGTAATTAATCAAATTACAAAGCCAGTAGAAAGATACTGTTGCAGACTTAAGACATCAGTTCCCTACTGTATATAAATCTTGTCTCCATAGCAACAACAATAAATTTCAAATTAAAATATAATGTGTAATTAGGATAACCCCTTCTGGGGCCCAAAATGTATAAAAAAAATATATAAAACAAGTAATTAAGAATTGCAAGCAATACAGAAGTCCCCTACCGGTTTTAAGCCATTTTCAATGTTTCTGTTGCCATAGCAACCACAATTTTCATCAGAATCATATTTTTGTTGGACGTGCATTATCCCCTTACTGCCCCCTATCCACATACCAAGTTTCATAAACCTAGCTTGGAAACTGTTTGAGTTATGTCAGGATCCAGATTTTTTGACGGACGGCAAACCTATAGTCCCCTCCGGTCAAAAACTGTTATTCTCAATCCACAAACTAGTTTGAAGCATGGCATTTCTGGTAGAGACGATACTATTTTCCCATACTAGGTGCTACTTAGGCATAATACCAAATCCTGAAAGCGAGTCACAAATCTGTTTTGAGTGTCATCAACACATACCCATACACCAAAACTAAGTTCACATTGCTCTAGTGATGAACCTACATGTATGAAATAACCCTTTTTCTACCGCCTTTTCTTCAGATGAACCTATGAAATAACCCTTTTTCTACCGCCTTTTCTGAGTGGCTTTGGATTGTTTGTATTTAACTTATAGCAAACTCTGATGAAGTTAACAAGGCTAATAAAAAGCTAACAAAAAACACTTACCCCTGGTCCAAATACTTTATCCTTGACACTGAAGTTGGGCGGGGCGTGTTCCAATCCTATATATAACTTCTCTTGAATCACAGGCATACCAAAATTCTATAACAGAAAGTAAACACTTCACTGAATTGACTTAGTAGACAATTCCTACTGTAGATTTAAACCTTGTTTATCTATTTCATTATATTAATTTATCTAAGGTCAATGGTGAAACAAATAATTAGAACTAATATTAATCACTCTTGATTATAAATGTTTAGTGTAAAGATATTTACCTGATTTGGAGCGTTCATCCCCATCACAGGTGGTGGTGGTGGGGGTCGTGGACCAGGGGGTGGATTAGCACCGCGAGCAGTAAACCTGCTCATTCTTGGACCTTGTCTAGCCAGACCATTAGCAATAATCTCATTGATTCGACCAACTGCCACTGAAATGTAAATGTTACAGTAATTAACTACATGTATAAGGTATGACTTTTAACTAGCAATGTAGCACGATTTCTTACATCATACATATGAGGTAGTTATTCAAGGATAACCTATGAAAGTGCAAGCATTTACTTCCAATGGGGTCCCGTGTTTTTGCTGAAGAGACAGCAAGCAGAAGAGACATCAGTGATACAAGGAATTCAGGTGGGATGCCTGGTGTAAAGCACCAATACACTCGAGACTATCTCTGGGTTACCAACCAGTTGATCTCTAGTAGGGTGAGAAACACTGAAAAGCGTTTCTTAAATTGCCAGTGCCCAGGCCGAGATGTAACGCCTATAAAAATCTTTATTTATACAATTAATTATGAAATAAGAATTCTAGAATCCATCAAACTGATTAATCACTGATCATAACCTGATCTTCTTAAATTTTATGAGCATAATTAAACTGTTGATTGCTCGTCTTTATTTCACTGTTATTTTTTCAGATTTATGTATACATACCGTATTACCTTGTATTATCGCCCACGAGGCATTTTATGAAAAAATAAATCCAGAGACAATCAGAACTCGTATAAACACCCCCTAATCCAATTGTTGGATTACCGTTGGACCAATTATTGATAATACGAGGTAATACAGTAAGCCTGGAAGATATTATGAATGTGCAGGAGGTTTATTATAAAGTCACGTCTGAAGGACCAATACTGCACAATTTTCTCCAAAATATTCTGCAGAAAAATCTTGTAGTATATTCCTAGATAAAGGTCAGGTTCAAGGTAATATTTCCAGACTGTATGACTGACATACTTACAATTCACAGCATCTTGTGATGTGCCTTGTACATGTAGATACAGTGGTCTCTCTCTACAACAAACAACACAACATCAAATAATGTGGAGTTTTATCGACGTGTAAAGAAAAGTATAGTAAAATCTCTGTAGAGCGACACCCTCTAGGCCCTGCCCATAATGGTCATTGTACAGAGGTTGTTGCTCTACATAGGTCAAATTTATAGTGAATATTGTGAGGGTGTTGTGATAGAGAGGTTGTTGCTCTACATAGGCCAAATTTATAGTGAATATTGTGAGGGTGTTGTGATAGGGAGGTTGTTGCTCTACATAGGTCAAATTTATAGTGAATATTGTGAGGGTGTTGTGATAGGGAGGTTGTTGCTCTACATAGGTCAAATTTATAATGAATATTGTGAGGGTGTTGTGATAGGGAGGTTGTTGCTTTACATAGGTCAAATTTATAATGAATATTGTGAGGGTGTTGTGATAGAGAGGTTGTTGCTCTACAGAGGGTCACTCTGGAGAGGTTGTACTGTACTTAATTACATGGTAGCAGCTCTATAGATTTGTAATCCTCACCTTACTGGAGAAGGCTAATCTATAGGGTGCAGCAATATACAATTCACACATAGATAACACAATTATATGTGGCTTCCTTGTCTTACAAACAGCAGTATTTCTAGGTCCACCTTGGAGCCAACATTTGATGTAAGTCACAACTAAGACTATACACCCCCCATCTGAAGTGTTGAAACAACACTATCACACAACTGCAACAAAAGCCTTCATCAATAATCTATAGGGAATGGCTGGATTTGTGATTCAATGGTCACAAGATAAACTCATTGATAACAAGTCATTAAGAGTTGCAAGCAATACAGAAGTCCCCTACCGGTTTTAAGCCATTTTCAATGTTTCTGTTGCCATAGCAACCACAATTTTTGTCGGAATCAAAATATTTTTGGACGTGCATTATCCCCTTATTGCCCCCTATACCAAGTTTGATATACCTACTTTCAAAACTGTTTGAGTTATAACAGGGTCCAGATTTTTTGACGGACGGCAAACCCAGTGATTTTTTTGCCTCTTTGGGGAAGGGTCCGGGTTCGTTCAGATTGGGAATTTTCGCGTCATGGCAACTTGAAATTGGGAATTTTCATGAAGCAGAAAGGCCAAATAAAACAGAAAAAGAGATTACATGTGACTGTTTACTGGTTTCTGTAAACTTTTATGCAAGACCTCTTGTCAAAAATGTTCATAACTTTGTCATTTTATGTCTGATTTTGAAATAAAAATTTTTTAAATGTTCAATGGGAATTTCTCCCTTCAAATTTGGGAAAATTATAGCCTTTTTCAAATTGAGAAGGAACCGTTAACCGGTAGCAAACAAAGAAGGAAAAAAAATCACTGAAACCTATAGTCCCTTCCGGTCAAAAACCGGTAGGGGACTAATTACATTTCTGATAAGAAATTCATAAGCTAAAATATGTTCAAATATTGTGTGCAGCTTTTTTTAGATAAATATTGTGAATGATCATCCTATAAACAGCGTCTTGTTAAGTCAATTTTCCTAATCAATGGGATTATCCCCTCCCCCCATATTAGACAATAATTGATGATCAAGATATGGACATCATGGGATCATTATGATAACAAGTTTTTATCTGTAAATAACATAATTGACAAACTAATTTTCATTATGGTCCACATGTATATGATGCATGTGGATACACACATTTCCATATATAAAGTAAAGAGATTAACACAAAACACTTGAGAAACATACTTGGGATTTTTCATTTTATCATCTTGGGTCATATATCTTCCCTTCGTAGCAACAGCAGCTCCACTCATTTTGGAAATCTAAAAAATGAAAAGCAAATTGTTTTTTACATCAAGATTAAAATGTACAGGGTGTCCAAAAAGAAAGTATACAGTTTCAGTGTATATTTATCAAATCCCAACATTCTGATATCGCAATGAAAATTTGCACATTTATCAACAAAAGATGTAAGTTTTTTCTGTGACCAATTTTAAGATTATAGTTTTACGAATAATCTCAATTTTCTAAAATTACCTTATTTTGTCCGTGACGTCATTTTGAAGAAGTAATTAACGACGTTTTCAGGATGTCTACCGCCTTCTGATGTTTCCCTTCTTGAAATCGTTCTTTGAAACTATCGATTACAATGGCTCATGTGTCTTAAATGATGTTCTAACCTTCTCATGTGAAATTCCTCAGGAGCATATATGTGTCTGTTGGCTTTAGATTGTACTCTAGCGATTCAGATAGCACAATAGAAAGACATAAACTCAACTCGTTTTTGTCTTTGTTAAACAAGCTTATTCTTAAATACAGCAGCTGATTTATTGTTTTGAATGATGCATAGTTCATGAAGATGTGCCAGGGCCACTCATTGTACATAAGGGGTTGGATGAATGACTTGAAACAGTTGGTATCAAAGTAATTTCCAGGAAAAACCACTATTTTATGACATGGCCTGCCAACAGCCCGGATCTAAATCATTGCGACTTCTTCTTGTGGGGCTATGTGAAATTGCTAGTGTACAGCACAAAGCTAACAGACACATCTATGCTAATGAGGAACATCAAAATAGAAGGTAAAACGATCAGTTTAGACGCATTTGCAAATGTTACTGATAGTTTAAAAGAACAAGTTGAAGAATTGAAACGTAAGGGTTGACGTCTTGAGAATGTCATAAACTACTGAATTGACATCACGGGCAAATTAAGGTAATTTTCGTAAATTTATGTTTTTCTAAAAATTATCCAAGTTATAATCTTAAAACTGGACAGAAAAAAACTTACATCTTTTGTCTACACATGTGCAAATTTTCTTTGCAATAGCAGAATGAAAAGGTTTAATAAATAGACACTGAAACTGTATACTTTCTTTTTGGACACCCTGTATTAATTAAATCTTGCAGCTAATGCTTACCTTGTTTTTGAAAATAGACATTCTCATAATCTACCCCCACATGATGTCTAAACAATTTTGAGCATTGGGTTAAGTTCCAAACTAACTTGAAAACTACCTCAACAATACGACTAGCTTGAAAATAATGTTTTTGGTTCCATCATTACTATTTAGCTATTAAATTCACCTCAATATTAAGATCAACTTGAAAGGGAAGACTATTTATTTTCTGAAAAAAGGTTCCATCTACATCTACTTCCTAGTAATTATTTCGGATTTGTAGGATGTCCAGGCCTCAACAAATATTTTTAAAAGCACTTGTCCTGCAATATAGACAAAGAAGAAAACCCCAAAATCTTACTGGTCCTGCTATTATAAACAAGTAATTGAGAATTGCAAGCAATACAGAAGTCCCCTACCTGTTTGAGGCCATTTTCAATGTTTCTGTTGCCATAGCAACCACAATTTTTGTCAGAATCAAAATATTTTTAGACGTGCATAATCCCCTTATTGCCCCCTATTCACATATCAAGTTTCATAAACCTAGCTTGGAAACTGCTTGAGTTATGGCAGGATCCAGATTTGGGCATATTTTCACTCTTTCTGTTGCCATAGCAACCACAATTTTTGTCAGAATCACAATATTGTTAGACGTGCATAATCCCCTTATTGCCCCCTATCCACATACCAAGTTTCATAAACCTAGCTTGGAAACTGTCTGAGTAATGTCAGGATCCAGATTGTTTGACGGACGGACAGACTGACTGACGGACAGACTGACGGACGGAGGGCAAACCTATAGTCCCCTCCGGTCAAAAACCGGTAGGGGACTAATAAAGAAGGAAAAAATTGGGCAGGACGAGCGGACGAGTGGATTCATTGAGGCCTGATGTCCTGTTATAATATAAAAGAAGAAATATTAATATATGAACCTCTTCCTGCGTAGCACCTCTGGTAAGCATGTTCCTACATCCGATCGGTACATTGTTTATTTCGACTTCTCTAGTCACCACACTGTTCTGTGCACCAGCCTAGATGGAGATAATATACAAACATAATATTATATAAATATTGAACTATTTGTCATAGACACGAGTTAACATGACACAGGGCTCGACACTAACAATGGTCCGCTGGTCCGAGACCAGTGAAATTCCAGAAGGACCAGTGAAAATTCTTGAGGACCAGTAACTGTCCTATTTACAAATTTTGCACTTTTGCCCTGTCGGACCAGTGCCCAAAATAGTTAGTGTCAAGGCCTGAAATTTACAGCTGTCATTTATAGCTGCGATGTTGATGTACTGACAGTATTTGATAGCAGCTAAGCTAATTATCGATACTCATTTGAAATATTGATACTGAACCATCAGTGATTTTTTTCCTTCTTCGTTTGCTACCGGTAAACGGTACCTTCCCAATTTAAAAAAGGCTCTAAGTTTCCCAAATATGAAGGGAGATATTCCCAATGAACATTAAAAAAAAAACATTTTCAAAATCGGACATAAAATGACAAAGTTATGAACATTTTTGACAAGAGGTCAAGCATAAAAGTTTACAGAAACCTGTAAACAGTCACATGTAATCTCTTTTTCTGTTTTATTTGGCCTTTCTTCATCATGAAAATTCCCAATTTCAAGTTGTCACGGCGCGAAAATTCCCAATCTGAATGGACCCGACCCTTTCCCAAAGAAGCGAAAAAAATCACTGACCATCCAAAACCCATATTTTTTCCTGCACAAAATACTTTCGCATTTAAATGTGTTTTTTTATAACTATACAAAGGCAGGGAAAGTCTGCAGTACTTGCACAGTATTTAGACATAGTTGATAATTTCACTTTCGACAATCCAATGAATTTAACAAATTTAACAGAAAAATCATGCATTGAAACATTTTAAATTTGTTTATGACTTATTTTAGACAGCCATTTAGGTAATTATAATATAGAATACACAATAAAATTTATATTTCTGTATTTTTTTCATGCATTTATTTAAATACCTTTTTTGGTCCAACACTACTCAGCTGGGATGGTTTCAGTTTACCCTTTGCTATAAGAATAGCATTTACTTTCGCTATAGCTTCTTGAGCAGCCTCTATACTGCTCTTGTTTGCATCAGCACTCATCATTGGGATGATTTAATACATTACATAGAATAATACATGCTGAAAAATAAAAAAAATAGTAAAAAAAATAGATAAAAATTAAAATCTTACAAAGTTACATTGCACTAAGTTAAACTCAATCTAAATTCAAACTATAGCCTTGCATCACACCTCTGTCTCTTGTTTTGTTACTACGCTTGTCAAACACCTGCCAGCAATATTTGACATGAGGTGTTAGATAGTTAATATAGTTACAGCGTTATCGTTAGAGGCAACTAACCTGCAGGTCCGACTTTGGCTGCCTCAAATCTTTGTGAATAACTTCTTTTTAAAATAAAACAATTGTTTTGGCTGTCTCAAATTTAAAACAATACATTTGCTCTGCAAAATCGTAATGACAACACTGTCAGTGTGTATAAATACATAACTTGTCGGGTACGTGTCTGTGATTTTTTAAAAATTCAGATATCATGATATGTCCGAGTACCATACCACTTACATGAAATGAAAATGTCAGCTCCAAACTCTCTTCTTGCCCATGCGCAATTTGCCGTTATCGACACCTTTAAATTGTCTGTACAAATATGTAATTTACATCCGCAATATTAGACTGGGAGTGAGTTTATTTGTTCGATCAAAATTGCACGCAAATCTCCATTAAAAAATAGACGACTAAATCCCAACGTATACCGTTCGACACACTTCCGGAATCAGTTCAATAGTAGTTATCTCTCTTGTCAGTATCTAGTCTACGGAATAGGGTCAGAAAAGCCCACTTCCCATTACTGTCTATAATTAATGTTCAGGGAATAAATACGTGACATATTGATATAAGATCTGTTAAAGTGCTGAAAATGCACCAAGAACGATAACGCAGTATTTTTTAGTTTTTTTTTCAAACAATGCTTCGTTTTTTCGCAGAATACTCAAAGAATACTCGGAATATTATCTTTGTTTTCCCCCAATAGTTATATGAAAAAAGTGTCTTTGAAACTTAAGTAAGGAACTAAGTCTGGCTTATTTTTCAAGCAGAAAGTAAGTTTCTTTGAAATCAAGGAATTACCTTTGTTAAGTTATTTCTAAAAGCAAAAATTGAGACCATCAAAAAAGTTCAACAGTTTAAATGGTCCGCTTGCTTCGTATCATGCATGTAGATACCAAATATGTTAACACATAGATATATAATGACATATATTTTTAGATATGACAAAATATTACTTTAAATATAAAACTCAAAAGAGCACTTACATTCAAAAGTTTCCAAAAGTTTTTGTGCAGATGTCTAGACAATATTAGCAAACAAAAACCAAATATAACTAGTTCAAACTATCCTTGAACGCCTGAAGAACAGCGTTGATGAAAAACTAAGAGACGAACAAGCAGGGTTCAGACCAAGAAGGTCATGTACAGACCAAATAGCAGCACTTCGTATCATACTTGAACAGTCTATAGAATGGCAGTCTCCAGCCTACTTGAACTTCATAGATTTCCGCAAGGCGTTCGACATGATCGAGCGGAGCATGATATGGAAGATCATGAAGCACTATGGCATACCTATGGTGGCATATTTCTGCCACCAGATAACTACTTAATTATTTAGATAAATAAGTGGTTAACGCGTTAGGTAACTAGATAACAACTTAATTATCTCGATAATTATGTGGTAAACGCGTTAGGTAACTAGATAATATTTCAAGTAAAATAAATATCTGAACAGGGAGAAAATGCATTATAGTGCCAGTAACTGCCACTACTTAAACCGTTTCAACATATAACTGCTAAGTTATTAACGTGTTACGTATCTAGTTAGCATGATAATTATCTAGAAAAATAAGTGGCTATCTTATTAACGCGTTAAGTATCTAGTTAACCAGATAAATATCCAAATGATTATGTGGTTATCTAGATAAATAACGCGTTAACCTGATAATTATCTAGATAGTTAAGTAGTTATCTTATCAACGCGTTACGTATCTAGTTAGCATGATAATTATCTAGATATTTATCTGGTTAACTAGATAAATAACGCGTTAACCTGATAGTTATCTAGATAGTTAAGTAGTTATCTTATCAACGCGTTACGTATCAAGTTAGCATGATAATTATCTAGATATTTATCTGGTTAACTAGATAAATAACCCGTTAACCACTTATCTATAAATAGACGTTCATTCGGAAAACCTCGCGCATGTCTTTGGTTTGGAATATAGAAATGTTCAGTCGCTCAAACACGGAACACAGTACATTTAATAAAGAAGTGTTGATGGCTGCCTTTCCCCAAAATATTCATAAATTATTTGTGAGAATAGTTCTATGACCGATACCAGTATCAGTTGTGAACTTTAACTTAAGTGTATTTTATCATCACGTTTAATTTGACATGTTTAAGTACATATGTTGATTCAAGGAATTCAAGAGAGGAGATGTAACATGATACTCTAGCCTGTCATATATAAATACTCTACTCTGTCTCTTTTTATGTTAGCTCGTTCTTAGTGATTTACAATAAATAGTTAGAATGCATTGCTTGTTATTCATATACTCCTGGATAGAACAGTTAATATTACTGTCCCCAAATTTGCATCGTAGACCCGTCGCACGTCCGTCGTACGACAATTGTGAAAGGTGTTTAACGTTAATTTACTTTACATATCAGAGTACAACTGAAACATTTATACAACAATACAGAATGATAAAACAAAGCCTATAGTCTATTTTGATATACTGTTATATTTACAACACTCCAACCTAAGATAAGAAAAGCTAAGATGAGAAAAGCTGTCTGCTTTTTGATAAACACAGTGAAATATGAAACCTGACTCTTAATTCTGGTAATTTGTTGTTGAACAACACATTGTTCATGGAAACAATTGTACTGACGTTACGCACAATGTTGTAACATGACGTTGACGTTAATTTACGTCACACACATGACTACACGTTGTAGAATTATGATACGGACACAAAGCTCGTACGAGTCCACAATTTTTTTAATCCTAACGGTTTTTGTACATTCGTAGCGTGTGGTCACAGCTCGTGTGTACCCCGTACGATTTTAAAGAATGCAGTCGTGCGATATCCGTACTGGCATCGTTTTATATTTAATAATAAGGTATAAGAAAGAAATATCTTGACGGACACGTCTCCATAAAATGTTAGATCCGAGGATAACAAGATAATACGATAGTAATAATACGATAGTACGATGATGATAATACGAGAATACGATGGTACGATGGTAATTATAGGAGAAAATGACAGTACGATAGAGATAATGCGATAATGATAACGCGATACTATATCGCATTGTCATTATCGAACTGTCATATTCTCGCGTTATCACTATCCTATTCTCGTATTTTAATCATCGTACTATCGTATTATTGTTATTGTGCCATCGTATGCTCGCATTATCATCCATATTTTACTGTCGAGTTGCAGTATCAACAGAATAGCAGTGAATGTTGTCGTGTTTACAACAATGTAATGGGTAATAACACGTACATCGAAATAAAGATATTTAAATTTTGTGTACAAATGTTATGTTACGCTCGCTCTGTCTGATACATTTCCCCCCGCTATTCTTTTCCCGTGAAGTGACTGGATGGTAGTTATTTCGCAATGTCTATTTATAGATAAGTGGTTAACGCGTTATTTATCTAGTTAGTAACTTAACTACATATCTTTCTAGATATTTATCTGGTTAACTAGTTACTTAACGCGTTAATAAGATAATCACATAATTATCTAGATATTTATCTGATTAACTAGTTACTTATCTAGTTAGCAACATAACTATGTAGCTATTTATCTGGTTAACTAGATACCTAACGCGTTGATAACATAACAACTTAATTTTCTAGATAATTAAGCGGTTAACGCGTTATATAACTAGATACTAGTAACAACTTAATTATCTAGTTAATTATCATGCTAACTAGATACATAACACGTTGACAAGTTAACACTTTTTTAAAGAGGTAAGAACTGGCAGTTGGTGGCAGTATCATGTGTTTTTTTCTAGATAAGATACTGTTTATGAATTAACTTATTATCTAGTTACCTAACGTGTTAACCACTTAATTATCTAGATAAGTATGCTGCTATCTGGTGGCAGAAATATGCCACCATACATACCAGACAAGTTCATCAACATCATACGCAGCTTCTATGAAGGTATGACCTGCCAAGTCATCCACAACTCTGACCTCTCACCATCATTTGCTGTAACAACAGGAGTCCGGCAAGGATGTTTGTTGTCGCCCATGATCTTCCTTCTTGTCATCGACTGGGTGATGAAGACAACCACGAATGTGCCACGTGGTCTACAGTGGACCTTTGAGAAGAAACTGGAAGACCTAGACTTCGCCGATGATATCTGCCTGATGTCTCACAGCATTAACCATATACAGCAGAAAACTGACCGTCTACAACAGGTTGCTAAATCTACAGGGCTGACTATCAACACCAGCAAAACAAAGACGCTGAGAATAAATGCAGCTAACAGCCGCCCTATTACCATACAAGATGGCCCAATCGAAGACGTCAAGAACTTCACATACCTGGGAAGTGCTGTGAGTACATCAGGGGGAACAGAAGAAGATATCAAGTCACGAATCGGGAAAGCCAGACATGTCTTCGTCATCCTTAGACCCATTTGGAAGAACAAGAATATCCGTCTACCAACAAAACTAAAGCTTTTCAACTCCAATGTAATCTCCGTCCTACTATATGGCTCCGAGACATGGAGACACACCAAAATGCTGGATGAAAAGTTGCAAGTTTTCGTAAACACCTGCCTACGCCAGATCCTCCAAATCCGATGGCCAGAGACAATTTCAAACCGTGAACTCTGGAGAAGAACCAACCAGTCCCCAATTGCCATGACAATAAAGAAACGGAAATGGCGGTGGATTGGCCATACCCTCCGGAAGTCCCCCAATAACATTGTCCGCCAATCCCTTGACTGGAACCCTCAAGGGAGGAGGAAGAGAGGAAGACCTGTCCTGACATGGAGACGAACGATGGAAAAAGAACTCAAGACCATCTCCATGTCATGGCAAGAAGCAGAGACAGCAGCACAAGACAGGCCTAGATGGCGAAGAGTGGTGGATGCCCTATGCCCCCCTTGGGGCAAAGAGGATTAGGTAGGTAGTAGTAAACTATCCTTGAGGTGCTCGGGATAAAATAATGAAGCAAGCGGACCATTTAAACTCACGGTTGAACTTTTTTCATAATCGCCAATTTTTTATCAATACAAATACCTTAACAAGAATTATTACCCTTTGCAACCAAGGCAGAAAAGTATGTAGAACGCGTACACATACATATGTTACTGCCCCTTGAAAGCAAGGAAGTAACTCTACTTTACTCACCTAATTTGAAAACACCGTATATAAAGGCACATGGTTGTGAAAAAAATCCTCTTAAAAATCCCCATACTCGGAAGTTAGATAAACAACTTAATTACCAGGTGGCCTATTCATAAGATGGTCACTTCTATTTTAAACCAAGAGAGATAACTATAAGGAACAAGAGAAAAGTCGCTTCAAAATCTAGGGGATAAGTCTCGTGTTCATTAGTTTTTAGTCTAATTTAAAAAGCGTTTCGTCCCCTAGAATTCGATGCAAGGAACTTGGTTGAAATCGAGTAGAGTATCTTTCTTTTTTCTACAAAGGGAGATAACTATGCAGTACCCGAGTTATTTCCCTTCCATGTTTTGTAGCCAAGGAAGATAACTCTGTAGATTTTTTTTAAATTCTACTTAAAATCTAGTGAGAATTATTTTTGCTTTTGAAATCGAGAGAAATTAGTACATGATTGACCTTTTAAATCCAGAGAGGATTGTTCTGTCTGACTTGATGCTTATATTGTTTGACGAAACATTTTGAGGGCAGGTGCTTAGCCATCACTTAACTTATCAGAGGGTTCATGGAGTTTTCCAGACTAGATAGCCTTTGTTGATATAAACTATACCGTTTTTAGGCTCTTTTTATTTTACATTCTTCCATTCTTCTAAGTACAAATAAACGAACATAAAGTGATGAACAAAGGTAAGGAACTATCGTCAGTTGTTTGACAAATTCATTGCAGCCGTTACTTCCCTTTAATTTGAATTAATGGGGTTTTCCTGTTTGATTCAATCGTGAAAGCTCGGCCATTTCCGTTTATCTCCGGCAAATAAATCTATTGCAATCCATAAAGGCCGAGGAGATCAAAATGCCATTTGATTAAGAAAAGCATGATGGACCAATAACTACAATGTACAGCAATTAACACAATAATGACGTTTGCTGCAGTTTAGGGGAAATCACAATAATAGACACAGAAAATTACAAAAAGGGCAGAAGTTTCCAACCATGCTTTATCAGGAGTTATCTGACCTTGAATGCCGCACTTTGAAGAAAAATACAGATTTGAGGACAGAACTCCTAAATATGCACTGTGACATTCACAAAGAAACGCACTTTTTACATTTTTTCCATAGGATTACATGTTAAATCGGTCATTTTGGTCAGTCTGCCATTTTCTTCCTGTACTACGTATATCAATCATTTGTGTGTCTACTTGAAGTTGTTTCCAGGTATCTCTGCTTTAATTCTTAAACTGTATTCTTGTGTGACTAATTTGAAGGTTTTTAAATGCAAGTTGTTAAAGGAGCATTTTCCGGGAAATAACGCATTCAGCACTTTCTTCAGCAGAAAAGATAAAAGTTTTGAAACAAACTACCGAAACAGCTTCAATATGTTTAGTTAAAGTCACATTATCTCTCTCAAAACTTTTTAGTTAAAGTCACATTATCTCTCTCAAAACTTTTTTCCCGATCATCTAGTAAATAGACTAAGTACAAAGAATTAGAATGTTTTTCACAAATGACCTATAACTAGCGACAGAATGTCAGCTATATCTGTCGAAATAGTATACCAAAAATCACATTTAGTAAAATGTTATGGATGACAAAATACTGATTTTCCAAGAGTGGCTCCCCTTAGGCTTTAAATTATGCATTTATTGTTTGCATTTCGTTATTTTGTGTACAAACCAACTGGATGCTTCATTCCATCTTATGGTGTTTTCCACCTTTGGGATTCAACTAAAGTGCTCAAAATGCATCATTCTGCAGATATGTTGCCAAGTTATTGCTTTTTGAAAATAGCCATTTAAGGCATAATGGGACTTTAACATTCAAAACACGCCTAACTCATTGTTCTGTGTGACATTCGAAGAAAGCTATAGGATAACATGTAACCCTGTGGAGAAAACGTAACATGTGCGTTTTTATGTACTCGGTGTATGATTGTCTCAAACAAGAAACTACAACATGAACCTTTGGCACAAATAGTTCGATGCTGACATTGTAGTGCTGGATCCAGAGTTTGTGGAAGTGATTGATGATGGTGCACGTAACACACAGATCAAAGAAAATGTTCGAAACCGGACTATCGACGATAATTCCATAGACACATTCATGGTTTCGATATTAGCCAAGTCCTTTTTGTTACACATTTAAGTATAACATACAAAGAGCTTCATATAACGTACAGTCAGATAATTTGAAACCATGTGCCCATACCTATGGCTATTTTAACAATAAATATACATTGTACTTCATAGTAGTGATCTAGTCTTAGTAGGAAGAATGTTTTGCATAAGAACAGTAAATCTCTAGAAAACATATTTTGTTAAAGTCGTTTGCAATATTTACTCCAATTAAGTACGCTAAGTCTTGTGAACTATTTGATTCGTTGTTGACCAGTGACGATACCTTGGGTTTGGACATGGATTGTGGGAGCATCTGGGTTGAATATTTTCAGACTTAAGCTCAATAAAAAAACATTCTTATCCAATGCATTTTTCAAAAGGTATGTGTTCTTAGTGAATGTTTCAGCGAAATAAGATGAGGACGGTTGGGGGGGGCAGACACAATTTTCAGTGACGAATCTCGCTGTCACGGAAACGCACAGGATAAAAAAGTTGGCATATTTGTTCTATAATAATTTGGTTTTCCGACCAAATATAAATCGATTTTTAAATATATACAAAGACTAGACGTACGCTCATCATAAAAAGAGAACAACAGCATGTATCTCTCTCTCATACACTCGTGTCGATGGATACAACCAGAAATGAGATGACATACTGCATTAAATACGCACAGCACTCGCGATTTACTGAATGACTCCGCATTCCACCTCTCGGCCATACTTTATACTAGATAATCTGTTTCGAGTACCGGGGGTCTAGGGTTTGCTTCGTGCCCCCGCCATACCATAGAAAACCTAAAATCGTAACAAGTTTTCCCCTTGCGTGGCGATGTACATTTTTTAATGCCATCAAGAATGAGGTGTCGAGAGGCAAAATGTACAAGTCATGTACGTTTGTATTTATAGAACTACATTTACTAGACAATTTTTCAAACACGTTTATTTAGTATAAATTGCATGTAGGAAAAGACAGGGAGTGACATCAAGAGTGTAATGTACGTCAGGTACACGCATTGATTTTTATTGCTGACAACAGAGGGCAGTTATTGGCCAGGTAAGGTAGATGCTGACTTGTAATAACTCGTGTCACTGGCAAATTATCGATCGTCTGAGTTTATTGAAGGTCAGCTTGATAACAATCAGGTAGATGTATGCTCACTGTATGTTACTTGACCAGTGATTTACCAAGAACTGTTTACTAATGTTACTTGACCAGTGATTTACTAAGAACTGTTTACCAATAAGTACGGACTATTTATACATGTATTCCAATGTGATATACGGTAAGTACCACTTTTATTACTACATTTTATGCTTGCAATGTAATGGAAGCCATCGTTAGGCATACTGATCATCGTTATGTCATATTTTATTTTAGTTAACGATGACCGTACGACCTAGGTTAGCGTCTTGTTAGTTTCCCCTGGTCAGAAAACGAGAACCGAAAAGCATTGTGATACAATAACATCACAGCGGTATACCGTACACCGGATATTGCTAGTAAAGGTGAGTAATGTTATCAATTTTCGCGACATTCTAGTGTACACAAGGGTAAGTTAAGAGACGATATTATCCTAACTACTGACTACTTACATCATCCCAACCACGTATTTACGTCTTCGGATAGGTTTATAACTTTACATTATGCCATAGTATATCAGGTATTCGTAGAAGTGTTCAAATTACCCAGCTCATTCGCAAATATTGACAACATAACTTTGCATGCGTTTGGAATTAGTGTATTAACCAGGTATTTTTTTTTTTAACTGAACATTCTGTTTGTATCGAACCTTAATTTCTTAAGTCCACGCTTACAAATACACTGAATTAAACTACGAAATAAACAAAAAATAATACTTAGTCCCATTTTAACATTATAACAACTTTTAGCTTTCAAAAATGTTGCTTGCTATGAACCTCAAAAGAGTGGATTTGAATATTTGAGGGCTGAGTGTAAGTCCATATCATAGTTAAAACAATTAATTTTCTAAACACAAACTAAACAGAACTAAACTGAATTTTAACCGAATACATAGATAACATTACATGTATCTTAATATGTGACTTACCCACCACCCATTCTACTTAATAACAATAAGTATGTAATGTTTGAATAATTCTGTAGTTTGTCTTGTTAAATATTTTATTTATGTGATGTTTTGAAGCTCTAAGATAAATTCTATATCAAATTATGTACAATAAAGTGCTGTTAAATGATAGGGGATTTATCAGCTCTATTGATATGTGTAATAGGTTTGTATTGTCTTGTTATAAAATCTTCTTCAATAATAATGTGTGGTTGTGTGTGACAGGGCTTATCACTGCTTTAATAATAATATATACCTCGCATTTACTCAATTTCCGCGAGCAATACTCCGTACACTGTACAGCAATACTCCGTACACTAGTGAGCAACAATGAAGCAATACTCTGTACACTAACATTTTTTTATTCTCAAAATACACCGTTGTATATGATTCCTTTCCTGGTAAAGCATTAACAACATAGAATATAAACAAAAACATCTTTATTTGACAGACTGAGCTTATGTTTTGCGTGTGTAACAGTCAACGATACGAGTTTGGTCTTGTAATTACCCTTTTAAGTAATTTCTGGTCGTTTGTCGGCTTTCAGGGGCTAGGGAAATTATCTAAGTAGATACTTTGGTATAAAATTTACATTAAACTCACTCAGAAAGATAAAACAGCGTCTCTGAACTTACCCTGGTGTACACTTGAAGGTCGCGAAAATGGATAATTCTACTCACCTTACTAGCAATATGCGGTGTACGGTATACCGCAGTGAACATGTATACACTATTTTAGAGAATAGATATGGCGATGTGCTCTGAATTATGGATAATGTAAGAGTGACGTTTTATTTTATGTGTATTAAGGTCATTAGGGGGGTTGCGAAACCAACATGTAAGTAGTATTCACGTAGACGTACATGCTACACGTTCGCTTTCGCAACCTCGGTATTGTTGATGAATAAAGTATATAGACAAGACATAAGTTTCTGAAATTATTGCTACATGAGTATAAGTGACTGTATTTAACAACGCACTGCAACCTCTCGATACCGGGTCTTGTGTGTTGATGTGAGCTGGTGTTAAGAACAGTGTTTGAGAGTCTGGCAACGAAACAAAACACATGTACAAATGAAATAATCATGTTGACGTGGGTTTGTCAGATGTTTTTGCTGGTATATTCTTTACTTAGTTAAAAACTGAATTATTAATGATGCACAGACGCGTTTAAGAGAAATTCTGTAATTTCGCCAAATGGTATGACGGATTAGTTTTCAATGCTTGTCCAATCAATAGGCTGGATGTACATCCTTAATGTAGATATTGATTTCCGGGGTTATCAGGTGTCTTCATAATACGTACGTATGGTATACATAGTACGGAGAATTTGGCGTTACCCTCGACCTTCTATTAGCAAAATTTAACAGCAGATATATTGTCTATATTTATAACCATGGTTGTTTGTTTTCATAAGCGGGGAGTAATACTAATACCTATGTAAAGGACGATTTGCTCAGGGAAAAGTATTTATTCAACGCAATAACCTTGTAATATATTCATGCATAAAGGCCAGGATCACGTCAAATTCTCCGTGCTTTATGAAGCAGTTATATAAACTGGCAATGAGTTTACATATTTTAATTTTGCTACAAGATTGTAAAATTAATGGCATTTTTGTTGTTAACTTGAAAATCGTTATAATTGGGTCATAATGATTATAGATTATACTATTTTATTTATAATTGCGCTATTAATCCTATTAAACCTATGTAAATATATAGCACAGATGATAATTTGACCTAATCCTGACCTTTATGCATGCATATTATTACAAGGTTCTTGCTTTGAATATTTCCGCGAGCAAATTGTGCAATGTCGGTCCTTTAGATTAGTGTTTATATATATTAAAACACTTCGAGCGTCTTCGTGTAATAGTGCGCCCAGGATAATAAGAAAGGCGGGCATATTTGGTATAGTCCACAAAGGTCGATTATTCAGACGTGCATGATTTGATGTTTTTAGTACTAAAATATTATATTAAGTCAGACAGGGAAGGCAGCACTCAACTTAACCAGCCGAGCACAGAAAACAGAAATCCCGTCCCGAGAGTCTGTCGCCTCAGTCAGGCAAACTAAAACGGAACGAGGGCCAGGTGACGAGAAAATAACAACTGGACATTACACATCATATATATAGTGTACATGCAATATTGAATGATACGAAGCAGCCTTGTGCTGGACAACGAAATTGCAGAATGGCACATACAAAATCAACAAAGTTTGACAAAAAGGCACAATGGCGAAATATTTTTGTGTTTTTACTATAAAGTGAAATATTACTTGAGAATACAGTCGAAACGTTAAGCAATACTGGAGTTTGTCTTGTTTTACTTTATTTACTATAAAGTGGACAATACATACATAGAGGAAGGTTTACCAAAGGGCTTCCGATTTGGTACGGACAGCGACAAATGTCGCTGGGGGCTTAAACGTTTTACAGTGCACCAAACCTCACACTTACCCAATAGACAACCTTATAGCACATTACAGTGCAAATAAAAGTTTCCCGCCATGTTATGCCCTCTAACATCTGTTTACATATATAAGTAATTTGTAAAACCAATTGTAAATACCACGTTATCCTGGGCGCACTATTATAGTTCCCGCTTATGAAAACATACAACCGATGTTATAGATATTGAAAATACATCAGCTGTTAAATTATGCTAATAGAAGGCCAAGAGTCGTGTCAAATTCTCTGAACTATACATGTATACATTGTCCTGTAAGAGTTCCGTCGACTATAAATGCCGTGTTATGTTTTTACGCTGACAGTCTGCACATCTTTTAATTAAAATACATATTGATCAAACGGAATATGATACGAGACGAGTACAATCACAGATATATGATCCAGGCAACATAATAACAACATTACCCATGTTCATTGATTGAAAAAACACCCATCCCAAATCCTAATTCTTCACATGTTCTTCTATGGGATTATTTAACAAGCGCCAATCTTCATGCAGAAAATCTAATTTTGTCATTCTCACCGTAGCTACGGGCCTGTAAGCGGTTGTGGACCCTCGAGGTTTTCGTTAAAAACATGGCCGCCAGTGGGTGGGGTATGTTTTTCCCTATGTAGCTTTAGTAAATTTAAGAATTAATTAATATGTTCCCGTGTTTTATCGGTCCTTTTAACACAGTTTGGTTTCCCCTGTGTGTGTTTAGCTGAAACTACTGGTTGTGTTAGGATCTTTTGTAATATTCTTCTCTAAAAGTCACTGTTTGTATTTGATTATAAATTGGAAACCATGTTCGTTAGGTGGTCCTTTCTAAAACTAACTAAAATAATTGTAACTATGGCAACCAAATACCAATTAGAAAATCCTTTAGAAATCATAAAAAACAACCACTCGTCAGATTTCTAAATTATTTTAAAGGAATAATTGATGGGTGACTCTTTTACAAATTTGACATTTTTGTCACGATTCGTCAAGTATCTATAGTAAACTTGTTTTATGTGAAGTACAGGCTGGATTTCATTACAAATTGGTCAATGTTCCATGAGTGGTCCATTCTAAAAATATCTGAATAATTGAAATCCTCTGATATCCATGACAACCGAAATCAAGGTACAGTTTGAATATAATTTTACTAGATCAACGTAATATGCACATGCCAGCGATAATTAAAGGGCCATCTTGGCCGGCCCTCTGGTTTATGTCGCATTCGATTGTTGGTGAGGTTTATGAAGTCAGAAAATTTAATGCTCGATCTTAATGATAATTTCAATTTATTTGGTTGTTTATGTATTTGCTTTGATTGTGAAACATACGTTTCCAACGTCCACTCAGAATTATGTGCTCGTCTCGGACAAACGAAGCGCCGTGACGTAACTACGATAACTTCTGCCAGAAGGTCGTACTAAGCTCCAACCTATATAGTCTATACTCCTTATATTTATAATTCATTTTACATGAAGTTGAAACTACGTTTATTGCTTAATTGTTACTAACTTTCATAAATCTCACAGTTGCCAAAATTTCGTCGTAGAAAAATCGTTTATTCATACGATTCGGTGTGTTGTGTTACCAGAAAAGGGAACTTGAGACGTCAGCGATGTAGTGAAATTGTCTGTCTGGCAAATTGTTTTGAGTAATTTCACACACTTAACGCACACCTACTATCTTTCTGATTATTAGTCGTATTGACTACCCGTCAATCAAACACGATGCGTACACTTTATCACGTTTTCTATACTTGTGCCAGGGGTGGTCAATAAATACCCAGAAAAATATCCTTACTGGCTTTAATTTGTAATACCTCGAAACCGGTCATTGACCAATTAGGCATGGATAAAACCGAATGGCCACGCACTACGAATGTCTCACTCGAACGCAAAACAACTTATTCGTCATTGTTTAAGAAATAAAATCCTGTTCGCGTGTTTTGCTGCAACTTGCCTTGTTCACGACTCGTTGAAGTTTTTACTATAAAGTTTACGTTCATTCATTTTGACGTCACATTTCTCGGTATTACGTCATTTACGATAAGGACCTTTTATGCTTGACGCGGCTCAAATATGTCTCGTGATACGGGGCGTAAATAGTAACAGCCAATTTGACAGGAATATTTTATTGCGGTAATAATACATGCCCTGATTTGCTCTATGCGTATATGGATTAATCCGCAGATCGTGTTAGAATAGTCAATATAACCTAGTGATAGAGTAGTTGCTTCGAATGCGAGAGGTCTCAAGTTGGAGCCAAACAGCGATATACGAAAAGCGTTTAATGTTCCGCGTAACTGATGGTTTAATTGCTCGATGTTAGGTACCCAAAGGAGTCAAATGTCGGTTACTAGTATCGTAGCAAGACGTACACATTGAATTCTATAGTCTCCCAACGTGACCAAAGTCATAAAAGATATTTTTATCGGGTCGCAAGAAACGTTTTATAGGACTGAAATGATGCACCAAATGGGGCTTTTGTAAAACGGCATGTGATACTAATATATGCCTCATTAAATAAAGTCTTTATTATTATTATTATTGTTATTATCTGCCGTCTACGTTTAAGCAATAGTGATAACGTCATATTAACGTGATATATATTTCATTTTCCACAAACTTTGTTATTACCCCTCGTAAATGCTATAGGTCAGTCTTCTTTGAGATACACAGGCAGTTGGCTAAAATCATTTGCTAGAAGTTATATCGATTAATTGTTTAGGTATTCGATCGAAGTCGTCTGAATGATAAAGGTTCACAAATGACTTTACTTGGTTGTTTTGTTTTTTGTTACGGTGATTGAATACTCTTTAGTTGACCGGAAGTTTAGAAATCGGTGTAAATTAGACGTATTGAAAGCGTCTGACTACCACGATGATAAAATAAGAAAAAATTAAAGTTGATGTGTCAGCATGTTCTCATGTCTTAAAATCGCGCATTTACTGTATAGTTGTCACTATATTATTCTATAATAAGCTTGCAGAGTAAAACTATAGCTGAAATTTTACGTGCCATTTATTCCTAACGTTAAAACACCAACACTCGCGAATACTAGCTACGTTATTTTTAGGTCTTTGGTGAAACGTAATATAATGCGCCCACACAACATTTTATCCAAGTTTTAACATTTGTTTAGCAAGCATCCCGACTACTTTAGAGGAAGGTTAGTTTGCATTTATTTGGTAATAATATAGACTAGCTAATACAAAAGAGCATTGGTTCATCTTTAAATATACACATTTTTCAAAAACAAATTATCGCGAAAACTGGATACAACGTATTCAAAACGTTGATCAATGTATTTTGTAAACTCTCCTGGTTTTCGACATTTCCGAAATCACTAAAGTGTCAGTTTAAAAAATCTAGCCGAGCAACTGCCATGAAATTTGGGACAAAACTGTTATAATAGTTACTCTAATGGATGCATTTACGAAATCAGTATGTTGTTCAACTATATTTTTCGTATAACTTAAAAATGAAAAATCACATATTTTAAAATATCATATAACATGCATAGTCTAAAACAAACGTTATCGTGTGATTCCGTATATACGAAATTTCGTGCATGCCAAGTTTCATGGAATTATATGTCCAACTTTTTCGGTGAAATGCAAGTATCCGTTTTTAGGGGGGTTCCCCAAAATCTAAAAATATCTTGAAAACTAGCCGAGCAAAACTGTTATGGGTTTGCACAATCACTATCATGAGTGTGTTCTTCATAAAAATCAGGTGTTTGATACCTCTTGTACAGAAAAAGGTACGAGTATGGAATTACCTTAAAAACAAATATCAAAGTACTGAAGTCTTGTTAATACAGTGTTTAAAGGATTTTAAAAATGTGGATATTGTCACAAGCATTCTGAGAGGCGACAGCAGCTAACTCATTCAAATCACAACAACGGACCCGGCAGACAATACTAGAGCTCATGAAGGCAATACACATACTGAAGTCCTAAGTAATTTGCCACAGTGTGTGTTCCGTGTTTCACCGTGTTTTCCGTTTTTGACTCGCATAACTTCATGACCTATCTACCAAATTATCTTCGCCCCAAAGGGGGCATAGGGCATCCACCACACTTCGCCATCTAGGTATGTATTGTGTCGCTGTTTTGCTTCGTTCCATGACATGGAGATGGCCTTCAGTTCTTTTTAATGAAAACTTCTTGAGATGCTCGTTAAATGAATTATCAAAAATCGAATGTGCCCGTGGCCACCACGACTTATCAGTCCTAGTGTACAGTTACTGTATTGCCGGTCAGACTCGCGTAATAAATAGAATTAAAACATTTGTTTAAACGTTTCCGTGCTAATAAGTTTGATGGTAGTAAATATAAAGAACATAAGAAATATCAGACCCAGGGAAATCGGCATTTTTTTTCTTTTTTGAGGGGCCTAATTCCCCACCCTAGAGCAAAACATTTTGTCTAAATTCCCACAGTGGTAGATGCTTGGTGTATTAAATGACCCGCCATCTTTAAATGGACGTCTGCTTTTTTGCGGCGTCTAAATTCCCCAGTACCGGTGCACGTCCGGCCAAAGTTAATTTCCCGGGACCTGGAATCATTCGGCGTGTCAAATTCCCGCCTTTCGGGAATCATTTTCTGTCTAAAGTCCCATACGTGTATGCCCGCCGGGCCCTGGGGCAAAATATTAATACTAAGTAGGTGCATAACTTTTCTCTCTCCATAGTTTGACTTTTTTAACTACATGCAAAGTGAGAGTAAACTATGAAACAAAAGATATACATATACGTGATGAGTATGCACAATCATGCCGAATATCCTTTCATATGAAAGTTTTAGAATTAAGTCCAAAATTAGGTTGTAATGCTTAGAACGAAAGGGAATAGCGACTGATTATTCTAAAAACTATAAGTCAATAAATAATCGTATCGGAATTCATTCCAGAAAATAACAACTATTGATTGGAATAACATTTTCACTTATACCGGAAGTGAGATGGGAACGAATCATGATAATCCCACTTCGTGTTAAAGCTGTATTTGAGCGCGGGTTTAATTTCCGTTTTATCGCGCCATTCAACGCTGTAAAAGGATGCAATTGATTTTAAACAGTTATGTATTGAAAATTGGCGGCCCTGTTTCTACAGGAATTTAATTCTAAGAACTACTTTTATAATCAAATGTTCTTGTCAGTTGAATAATTGATGTGTGCTGCTTGTTGTTTTTTGGCTTAAACTATTGGAAATTCAATAAAACGAATCAAGCAATTGCATTTTAACAACTTTTTTCGATGTTGTAAACATGTTATGGATACGCACTTTGCATGACTAATCAATCTGCATATGCAGTATAATTAACCATTGAGTGTATAAACGAGTCAACTTCAGGTTATCGCAATAAGGCATATACGTTGAATTGTACAATCTTCCAAAAAGTCATACAGTGATCATAGATGAGTTTTCTCGCAATAAGTCATACAAGTTGAATTGTATAGTATCCCAATAAGTCATACAGTGATTTGGTTTATACGCCGTGAGCCATAGTACGAGGCGTGTGGCTTTATAGAGTTTTCGTCTTTTCACAGCATTGTTGATAACGACATACAAATGTTGCACTCGGCCTCGAATACGTCATATACAAATTTATGTTTGGTCGTTGGGACCTTCCTCTCAACGACCGAATGGTTGCATGTCCAAGTATGTGCACCATAGATCCACTAGCTTCACGTTCCTTAAATGTAACTAGACAACAAGGATTACCATCCTTTGTAATAAACCGGTTTTATTTTTAACCGATACTGGTGTCATCTCTGATGGCGTTGTTTAATTATAGGGACCTCGACGCCTTGTGGTTAAATTAAGAAATAAATAATATTAATCTCGTAGAATAAAGCTCAATCATGAGCGATTTAATGTACGCATCCGAAAAGAGATTGTGCTTTATTATAGACACTGTGATTTAACTCTATGTGTATTTAGCTGAAGCCGCTGGTTGTGTAAGAATACTGCGTAACAATTAAGCACGGTCCCATGGCGCGGAAATAAGTATTGTGGCACGTGGTCCAACCATGTTTCTTTGAAACGCAAGCTGAATTGTGTTTATGTCCATACATCTTCCATGTCAAACAATGTATTCAATACCTGTACTGCTAACACGCAATGATTAAAAGGATAGATGCATTATTTATAGCTTTAATTAAGAATATAAATGAGATCTAAATCCATGATCGCTAATGATGTTCAAATCTTGTTCAAACCGTTTCACGCGGAGTTTCCTTGTCGGCTGAAAGTGTATCTCAAAACATAAGGTCGCATACATACACTTGCTTTGAAAGACAAAGTCAGTTAATATAAATACGTTTACGTACTGAACATTAATGGTAACACATGAATAAATATAGTGTAGAAAGTATTCCCTAGTAAGCAGAAGTACACAAACAAAATATGTATTGTTCATCATAATCTACTTCCTGTACCACTCTGGGGGCATCCTCGACCAATTTACAAAGTGAATGTGAGGCTCAAACAAGTACAGGATTCAAATGTTTGAATACTGGAATAAAGTCAAGAGCACGGCGGTCTGTAAGCGCATCTAACTACACTTACTGTCTTACCTCCCGAGAAATCCGAGTTCGAACACTCGAATACTCCGGCAGCAAGACCAATCGGAACGGTCGGTACGGCATTTCTCGCTATGATAGAAATCGCGGAGATGTTCCGGGTGCAGCAAGACACGTTCAGTTAAGTTAATTTCCGTGACACGTGGCTCTGGCAATGTCCTCTCCACATATAAAGAGGTTTCAGTTGATCGCGGAAGAGGAAGTTTTCGTGACTGGTCTATTATTAATTCAAGGAAAACTGGTTATTTTAACGCACCAACTAATATGACAGAAGTATAGTTTTGACAATCGACGATAAACACGATCAAACACATTTGCTCGCTTACCTACAGAGTATCAACCTTGTCAAGTTACAAAAGATCCCAATTATTTAAGGTTATGTACAGTATAGCGTTATTTTATCCGAACAAATCAAACCTTGTCATTGAATAAGCTACTTTCGCGGAATATAATTATCAGATTTCTGGGAGAAGGCAATGTAAAGTACATGTACTGGATAAAGTTATGTTTAATTATTCTCATACAAAGTAAATCAGGACCAGGCCCCGATCTCCCGAAATATCTCACTCGGAGATAAATCTCAACTCAAATATTGCCATGTGTCTTTTATATAATTTCCATGAGAGATTGGACTTAAAATTCGCATCACAAAACAGACAACATTATTCTTAGTTTATTACAGTAACATTTAGAGAGCTCGAACTTAACATTTATATGAAATTCTGACTCTGATTTTAGCAAAATCTCAATTTAAGATGAGATTTCTACTTGAGAAGCTTGGGGAGATCGGGGCGATACTTTGTTCAAGTATTATCAACAGATATATAGGCCTTTCCTGACACTCCTTTGAAAATTGCCTTCCTTTGACGCGTATGGGCATGCGCCAGATAAACACCTCAACTTCCGGGGTGTCCATATATCGATAGTTCGTTATTCAGCCATTACTGCCGAGCATAGCCTTTTTTGCCTGTCAGCTTTCTGCTGAAATATGGCAGGCATATATGTGTGCCCCCGCCCGGGTCGCCAGATTAGACGACAAGCGCGCTTACCATTGAGCTACGGAGGCCACATTACTCCAAGCACTAGCAATTCGTACTACTATTATATGTTTCTTACTTACAAATGCCCATATATTATGAAAGGTAAAATAAGTGAATAAACCTGGAATGCGGGTATTGTTCAGGAAATTAGACCTCCAAATGTTTGTACAGACACAATTACAATACAATTCCAACTTTTGCATTTGGTTGCTGTATCTGACACTTCCTGTATCTCTTTTTCCTCTCGTTCCTACATTGCCAATGATCAGTGACCTGTAAATGAATCCAATGTATTCCATATCAATCAACGTGTTTCCATAGCAACCAGGTATATGACCCGATAAACATCACCCGCATGTCCTATATCAGTTTAATTAAATTAAAGGTGTATTATTTACAGTTCTGGTTTGGTTCATGACATTTACATTCATGTATTGACGTGACAACTACTCTGTCGGTGTTGTAACATTCCAGTTCATTCAACTTTTTACCCACATTTCACAACACGTGACTAAAGCGCAACATAATGTGTTACATATATTGTAACTATGGTTTTAATCATGTCGAGGCTAAGTTAAAACGGCTGTTCTTCCAAATATTAGTTAATTAATACTTTTTTTCAGAACGATTTTCACTGATGCCCGTATATGCCGTTCGAGGTCTGATCCAGAATAAGGTTGAGTTTTTTTCTAAAAAATTATGTTTTTGGACCGAGTGTTTTGAAAATTGTCCAGCAGCTACTTTTATCTTACATTGGCATATGTCCGGTATTCCATGTCTCCGCGTCCATGTTCCGCATTCGCCAAAAAAAAACCCGAACTGGTTGAAAGCTGTTAATTGGGTCTAGTCCATGTCTCCGTATTCCGTGCATGCATGCGTCGTCCGCATAGCGTGTCCGCAATGACGTCACTCCAATACTAGTTGCTTCTGTCATTGTATATTTTTCATCAAATGCGTGGGTCTGTATTAACGAGTGAAGGAAGTTAGGAACGCACATTAGTGTTGAACACACTCCAAAATCATAACGCACCAAAACACCGAATCAACATAATTACAGCGTTGCAATGTTTCATACTAACATAGAATCAAAATGCATATTGTTGTTAAAAATGTAAAAACAATATATTTCATAGCGCAGGGTACTTTGTACGCGGACGCGTACAACGGAGGCGTATACATGAAATACCGGCCTAAACCTCAAACCTTTCTACGAAATCGTCGTTGCATCAACAGTTGAACACTACCATAGAAACACATTGCTTCTGTGGATCACCGTAGCTTTCTTCAGTATCTGTGGATCACCGTAGCTTTCTTCAGTAAAACCAAGTACGAGTCGTACAATATTGTTGATTGTTTTTGTCGGGTTTCGACGAAGGAGACTTCAGTTTGTCGATTTAGTCGGCACCGAAATTTGCGCACTTATTACGGTCCGAAAAGCTGTTTAGACACGATTTTCCGATAAAAAAGCAAACATTTGTGTCTATCGTTATTTTTTTAGGAAAACTGCGGGCTCAAGGCTGAAATACGAATAACTATTTCAAGGTAAAGTCGTATGCTCGTACATAAGCTTAAAAGAACCGGTTGCATCTGGATGACTCTATATTCTATTGACCTGTACTACATGCAATCGTCTATATTTATCTCACACAAACCATGCCCCTATCTACTGCCAATACTTGTTGCATCCATTCCGACAGAAACTTTAAATAATTAATACAATCGTCGTTATTGGGTGCGCATCTAAATATCCAAAACTAGAAGATTGTTTTGCCTGATTTGGTAGCCATCTCTCCTTATATACATTAATTTGGTTAATTGATATTCCATGTTCTATTGTTGGACCAACACGACATTTCTTACACCCATGATACAGCCCGTATGTTTTATGTTACATGGTTGTGGTTTTCCGAGGCCGTTTGGTCATGATCAGGACTGTATTGCGTCGATAGCATTTCACCTATATCCTTTCCGTTACCACGATTTTTTTTTTTGGGGGGGGGCATGAGAAATTCATACGGTCCCTATACCCCGTCCCTGAGACACTATGACGTGCAGCACTGATAAAAACTCGATACATCCGGATACTACACACCCGCCCCAAAGTAAAAGTAGAAAAAAATGTCGACATTTCTACAAAGGTCACCGGAAATGACGATGTGACGGTGACCCTTGCGCGAAGTTAGCTTGGTAGGCCTACTTTTGGGCCCCTTTAAGGCACTGATCCTGACCCCCTTTTCTAGCCTTATATTCCTTCTATAGAAAAATAAAAACTTTTTGGCAATAAATGTTAATGCAATCCCACAGGAAATCGTACCGCAATGGCGGACAGGACCAGTAATTTCAGTTTTGGAAAATCTACGTCCAAAACCCTCTTTAAAGGGGACCAGCGGGCCCAAAAACCTGTGCACGACAATAGGTCCGTAATATCCTTTAGTCTGGGATGCCTGTGTACCCATGACAGCAAAATTCCCGAATTTGGGCCTTTAGGTCGAAAACTACGGAAGGCCGAAATGGCCATCCCGGACAGTCTGCATTAGTACGCTATGGAAGCGGAAAGGATATACCGTTTAGACTATCAAAGGACTGGATAAAAAATTAAATACAGCGGTTCATTGGTCCGTGAAACGTCAAAAACCGTAAAATGGCCGTGAAATTGACGCGTATTTGCAAAATATTTTGATGTAAGGTAAATTTGAATTAGATTTATTGTCAAATTAAAAAAACACAAAATAATTCGATTTTTCAAACAACAACATGGTGTTTTTTTACTTTTAAAAATATTTTTTTTGTTATGGTCAAGGGGAGTTAACCATGTTCCAAATTGCATTTTTTATCAGAAGTTGATATTTTTAAACCTAAATTGTGCTTGTTCCTATCATTGTTTTCTTTATTACTGTGTCTGTGATAGAAACATAGACTTGAAACTGTACTGTATCAGCGCAGCGGGGCCATATGTGCATTAGCAACCTGACAATCGCCTGATGAACACACGGCATTATTGTGTTTTTTAGATTCTGCTGTTGTCATCATTAGTTTATTCTGTTTGTGACAATTTAAATCAGATGTTAAAAACATCGATTGTATTGTAACTCTTCATATCCAATCTACATATGTTGAAATTTTCAGCACATGCACGCATTGACCGAGCTATGGGCAAATAAACAAGTGTACTTATAAGTTTTGCCGAGTGTATAATCATGCCGTGACATCACACGGTCAGATATCTGAAAGAACAATTTCTTATGTTATAATTGTACTCTCAAAATGAAGTCACAATCTATATATTGTTTATGGAAACTTGATGTACGCGCGACATACGCCCCAGTGATTGGACACGCTGTTGTGTGTCACATTGTTTATGAGGACTGGATAAAAAGAGTGCAACTAACACACGGATATTTACGTCAGTTGTCTATATTTGTAATGGGTGTTTGATTTACTAGACTTCCTGAACGCAAGTCACCTCCTTACCATAACAAAAACAACCGGATTAATGATTATGATACGATTATAGTTATTATGGAATAAGAAACATTGACCATCTAAAAAAAAGTTGTTGACTTTTATGAGTTATGGCACTCAGTTGCTTGTTTTGTACTACATGTAAGTAACTGAAACTTGTTCGTTCAGCCTTTAGACAGCTGAGATTTGGGCTTTTGGTGGTGAAGTTCATTTTCTTGTTTTGACATGTGTTAGGCATTGTGCCGTGTAATTGTGGTATGCGATGTTTTTTATGTTTTCTGTGTTCGGCTGTTTAAGTTGAGTACTGCCTTCCCTGTCCGATTATCTATTATCTTCTAACCATTTTTTCATCTAGAAATTTTCTGATTGTAACCATTTCCATAATCTTCTTGACCATAATTCATTGTGCGTGTGACACTGTTTGGCCAGCCATTTTGAATCTCACAGTAATGACGTAGTAATAAATTAAGCCCCGAGCTTGATTACTATGATTAAAAACTCATTTTTATCACGAACTAAAAACTGTACCAGTAATGCCCTTGCTAGTCGGTCAGGATAAAGTGGAAAGCTGGTGGCTGTAGACGGTTTTCTGCAAGGCAAGTGTGAGGTTTAGTACACTATAACATATTTAAACCCCAAGTGACATTTGACATTGTCTCTACCAAGGCGGAAACCTTACCACCAACCTTCGTTTTATATTTGCAGCGTAAACGTTTTAGTTACGTCGCAAAAGAAAAATAATTACAATAGTACAAACAGCTTAATACAGCCGATGCAAATGTCAATAAACTACAACAGACGAGACGGAAAACAACACACCACAAAGACACCGTACATAATGGTTAAACATTTTACCCATCAAAATTGACGCCTCGTCACGTGACCGGCACCTATAAAAACTAAAGTTCCAGGAATTTGTTTTTCAAGTGTTCTAGTGTTAAGAGTACTGACTGCTCACCCCAAGGTTGTCGGTTTGTTTGAAGTATTTACCAAACCATATTCAACACTTCAAGATCTAATCATTGCTTGCAAAGATAATTAAACTGATCACTGAATATCATTAAACTAATTTCCCTGACTGGTAAGATTTTTTTCAATATATATCACGATGACATACTGTATCACATAAACCAGATCTAATTACGGAATTGGGTTTTAGAAATAAATGAAAGTTGCTATTACATGAATTATTATTGACTGTCTTTGATGTTCAGATTATTGGTTGCCAAATGATACGCTAATATACCATTCTCACGGGGTTTTTTTAAGTGGTTAAATTCAGTGTGGAATTCGGTGATCTGTATAACTATTCTTCTTGGAATACACTTCACCATTAATATCAAGCCAAGAAACCATCTCGATAACCACGTCGTAGAGCGCGTCAGTTATGGGAAGACATCTTTTATTGCAACAACGTAGGTATTTCAACTTTTTTGACAGCTGGGACTTGGGCTTTAGACTTTTTGACAGCGGAAACTTGGACTTTCAGCTGTTAGATGATGATACGTTTTTCTCGTTCGATTGTGTGTTGGGTCTTGTGCCGTTTGATTGTGATCTGTGTGGTTTGTATGTTTTTCTGTGTCCGGTTGTTTCAGTCGAGTTCTGCCTTCCCTGGGTGATTTTTAAAAAAAATAACATTATAAAACAGGGAACACACATTTGCCAAAGCATCCAATAATAGTTACATGCCATTGCGTGACATTCAAAATGTCAGGTCGACCTGACTGTCACTCTCGAATGATCACGTGTCAGAAAAGTTGTACTTGTCTTTTACAGTCAAAACATCTTTCTCGGATAATGGGATTTTAGTGTTGTAGAAATAAATGCTAATTATGTGCGTGACCACGCCAAGCTTACATCACATCCCCCACCACCACAATGGAAAAACCAATATAAAAACAAACCTCAAGTCAGATAATTGGTTCGCGTATATTATATGATTAGTGATGTTATTTGAGGTTGTTTCCCTGTTATCGTGATGCCAATTTAGACAGCCAATCAAATAGCAGCACATGTTTAAATATCCGGACCTCATGGTTACTTTACATTTCCGTATGTAATAAACACAATCAAAGTATAATGTTTCCACAAGACTCGTGGTTGCTATGTTGTTGTTTTGTTTGTACAATTACCAGTCGATGGTAGACTGTGTTATTTTATACAATCGTTCTTGGCAAGTGGCTCGTTTGAGCAACTTGATATTGGAACGCGAAATCTGAGCCTGCCACTTTTTGCATAACAAAAACTGGTCATAAGCTAACAAGAAGAATGTGCTCTTCCCATTTACGACATCAGCCGGAAAAAACAAATTTGAACTGATATTATCTTAAATACAATATAAGTAACATAAGAGATATTCGCTGTTTAAGTATCGCAATTCCAAAATTGAAAAGATTGTATTTCGATATGATTTCACTACTAGTATTTAAGGCTACCGAAAACTCCGAACACTTCCAAAAGTAGGAACGGTATTGTTCCCAGCTTCTGTCTATATCACCAATAAGAAGCCTGGTAACAATAAAACAGCACAAACTCATAAATAACATCATGATTGGTTAAGCATTACAAATATCAATGAAAACCTGCCTTTCAAAGGCAGACTATCAGTTAGGATTTCTAGCGGCCGCAGTCATCTTTAATGAACCCCAAACATTAAAAAATGACAATTAAGAAGCTAATCATGCACATCAGTTACTTCCCCTTACATGGGTACAATGAGTTGGTTAAAATCAATTTATTGTACAAAATGTATTACCAAACTGGTAATTAAGTGAAACCCTGACACTCTTTGATGCACATTACACAGTTTTTAAAAGTCCTTGACTACACATCTGATTAAAAGAGCGCACCGATCCACTCTCTAGCTTTTGTATAAGTTAACCATGTAACAATTGTCCGCTGTTCTGATCGATTCAGTATTTTGTCTTGTGTTTAATATTTGTGGAATTTTAAAGAACATGTACATCTAAAATACTGAGATTTATTTTGAGAAAACGTGAGATACGTTCGAATACAGGGAATTGCTGAATCCTTGATTGCCCTTGATTGATGTTCGTGACGAATTATATCAAAATATAGAAAGTATTAAAACCATTGAAGAATATAATCCCTTTGAAATGTTCTGTGATGGGGTTGTCTATACGACTTGATTATATCGCCTTTGCTGTCTGGTTGATTCTACTTTGGAAACTTTCACCCACGTAACAATGTACGTACAGTAAGCTCTAATGACAAAACCACACATGGGGAGCGGTGGCCTAGATGTAGGGCGTGTTCTTTCGGATCGAGAGGAGTCGACTTCGATTCTCGTCTGCGCCTTCGGCCAATTTCTATGAGCAAAAAATATGACACATTGCTCCACTTCCCCAAGGTGTATGAATGGATACCTAGAATGATCGAAGCCCAAAGGACTGAGGCTGCCAGCTGCACCGTGTTAACAGTCGGTTTGGGACTAAATGATCGGGGGTAAAATGTCCAGGCCGTTGAACGCACTTTATCTGGGTGTGGCCTCCGTTGTTGATTGGTTAGCGCGCTTGTCGTCTAAGCTGGTGACCCGGTTTCAAATCCGGGTGGAGGCACACATATATGACTGCCATATTTCAGCAGAAAGCCGACTGGCAAATAAAGGCCAATCCTAAGTGTTGATATGTGCGTGTGTTGCTCATAAATTCCTCACCTGACGATGTCATTTTGTTTCATATTTATATAAGAGACTATGGCAACTTGTCATGTTGTGGTATCTTATTATACTGGACATGTTTGAAGCAGGTATTTATTAATTACCTAACATGTGTCATGTTACGTGTTCGAACATTGGTGTCGATTTTGTAACATATATTGTAATTATATGACAAAACACATATATACGCGTGTGGCGTGTATCGTGTTTCCAAATTCCCGGCTGTAATTTGCGTGTTTTGCTCTTGGCTATGTATTGCTTAATGTTGTACCCGGAAGATAATAATGATAATCAATGTGGGGTTGGCGCATGCTCTTTCGTGTCACAACATCATTTTGAAGAGTCCCGATGGACGGTTGGTGCCCATGCCTACCAGAGCGGAACGTTCTCTTAAGGTATTCGCATCCATATCTCGCCATCTGTCGTCCATTTCCGTATTACCAAACGTTTTCCCTAATAATCCATTTTTCCCAAACATGTTTACTTGTATTAAACGCTTACAAAAACAATACAAATCGAACTAAGATGAATAAAACTATATCAAGGAGATATGAGAGTCAGAGGTATCGGTGTATAACTTAATTAATTACAATTAAGGGATATGTTGAGACGTGATTTATAAAGGTAGATTGCGAAATAAGCTTTTCCAACTAATATTAATCACCCTCAACACCTCATTCCTGATGTTATCCGTAATCACGAGTGTGCTTTTATATTGTACACACATGTGCAATAACTTTCGGTTAAATGTGAAGTAACCTAGAAGAAAGCCACAAACTCCAATGTCTGTATAGTATAGTCGAGATGTCCCTGGTTCGATCCTCGGCCGGGGCACTAGGTCATTTCTGAAACGCTTTTCAGTGTTTCCCACCCAACTAGAGATGAACTGGTTGGAAGCCCAAAGGTAACTTCGCGTGTATCGGTGCTGTACACCGGGTACGTTAAAGAATCTATTTAAAAAGAAGTATAGTAACTCACTCGGATTTCATTGTATCACACCTCTGTCTCTCCATTGATTTTATGTCTGCTCTTGTTAGACACCTGCCAATAATAATCAGAAAAGCGATTGTCGGCAGTAAAAAGTTGAAGTCTGAAGTTGAAATAGTCCGCCGTAACTGTTGGACTAATCGCATTAATGATACACGGAGTGTGTATAGCGTGTAGGTAAGTAATTACTCCGCCAAATTATATGTGTTCGGTGGATAAGTGGAACATACAGTCCCTCGCGTATCACCGTGTGAGTCCAAGGGGATTCGGATACCACTTATACAATTAGTAAAATAGCATTTGACTTTAAAATAATTGAATTACGACACGCAGCACGTCTAATTAATGAGATTAGACAAACAGCAGACAATGTTCGACTCTGATGTTGCTCCCTTCAATGTCGTTATATATATAATTCTCCCTTAAACATGGGTCAGGAAAACATCGCCGTATGTCCACATCAAACAGAACGGTCGAGTCCATTTCAGAGGAAATTAGATACGTTGAAAGAGACACATGGTATATATTATATACCCCGTTCACTAGTCATCTGACCATGCCACAAAACACGTCATTAACCTTCCCACATTCTACGTCACATCGCTGTATATACCACGTGACCTTGTCACACTCCACTAGACCTTACCCGCGTGATCTCACCACATACCACATGACATCATCTCATACCATTAGACCGCACTACATATCACGACTTCATCACTTACTAGTATCACGTGATCTTGCCAAATAACACGTGACCTTAAGGAATGTTTGTATTGGTCCTAATCGACTCTCATTCTTATGTAATTCTTCTACTACTTCGACCTCTTCTTCTTCCTTAATATTGAGCTAGACCGTAAATAGCTCAGCAAATTCTAGGCAACTTTATTTAGTTTCGCATAAAAGTTAACATAGGGTTATCGTTGTGTACTGCGGTCTGGCAAGATTTCACCCTCGTATTGTCCCTGCAACATATCGAACCCGTATGTGAGACTTATTTAAATACCAATCATTCAGAAAACGTATGAGGTAAGAATGGTGTAAATGTATGACTTTCAGCCACATAGAATTGGTACTGTCTCGAGTTAACATCCATTACGTCGGGGTAAGCCGTTCCTCCCACAATTAAGCGAAGATATTAATGGCGTAACATTTATATATAAATAGCAACATTTAACCATCCTAATAATATAGTTGGTACACTGTTGTTGTCAATATAGTTGATTTATAATTAGCGAGATCCTGTCTTAATAACTTATTAGCACCGACTATGGCTAAAAGTACATACGATTATAGATCTACTGAGCAGTGAACTTTATGCAGTGAATGCCTTCTTCAAATGGTAGACAACATTGAGTAGGGAATGCCGCAAACATTCGAGTAGTAGACTTCTATATAGATGCATACAAGATATTGCCAACTGCAATGGAGAGTATTTAGTTAATTCAAATGTGAAATAAGGTTTGCAGTTAAATAAATCACTCTCGAAACCACAGGTAACTGTATTATTAATAAAGAGTAAACGAAAAAATAACCTTTTTATAAAATTTATAATATCTTAGAAAGGTTTATAACGTGGGAAATTGACCACACATTCATTGAGGTGCAGTTTCGTTTTTAATAAACATTTCATTAATACTTGTGTTATTGTAAATGTAACCATAAATAGGAAATAAACCCATACGGTGTGCAATCACTCTTTTTCTTGTTTAGAATAGCATTGTCGTTTCTATTGAATGCACCTCAGTGACTGACTGGACACCGTAGTATACATTTCGTGGTATAACTTTTTAATTAGTTGAACAATTTCGATGGGATTTGATGTTGTCTATGAAAACAATTACTTAGTGAAGATATCGAAAGCCAACTCCTGTTTATGATACCATGTAAATCTGACCACTTTAGTGCAAATGCACCTTTCTAAGATATTATAAATTTTATAAAAAAATGTATTTGTTTACTCTTTATTAATGATACAGTTACCTGTGCTCGAAACCTCATTTCTGATGTCATCCGTCGCTACAAGGGTATTGGGGGGAGAAGGGGGAGTTTTCCTTTTTATGCATTATATCACTGCCATATCATCATTACATTTTGTCTACGTTCTCTTCCGGAATGTGTTGACTTTGGGCGAAGTTTTATGCTAAACATTATATAGTGGATATAGTCCAGGGACTATGTGAATTTCAAGAAAATCTGTTAGCTCTGTCAGATTTCCTAATAAAATACGCGTGCTTTTGTTTTCATGCATTCTTGAATGCCTCTCATGTTCCATGTCAGTGTCTCCTTAGTATGCCTTTTGCTTTCTACATGGGTAAGAGCTATTCACTGCTGATCCGAAGGTTGTGGCTTCGATCCCGCCTCAAACCGGATAAAGTAGAAATGCTTTTCAATGTTTCCCACCTAACAACTAATATTACTACTAGTTTTTCGGACGAGACTTTAGAAACATAGGTCCCGTGTACGATGCTTTACACCAGGCACGTTAAAGAACCAGAGATGCTTCTTGAACTGGGGCATCGTCTGTATCATATACTTTCTCCCAAAAACTAGAGTGACTAATCTCTTCTGGGGGCCTCATATGGTTTATCGGTGGCGAGGATAAATAAAAGCATGTACATGTAAATAGAAATGGTAATGACCTGAGTTTACAAGTGTGGTTTATTGCTTGAAGTTCTCATTCATCGTCTACAAGACTTTGTTGAACATAAATCCTATACACCATGTTCAGATGGTGATCCATTGGAAAAGTCGTTCAGAGAAACCATACGCACAAATATATAAAATTATACAATAATCAATGTCCAACTCGGTGACTGGTTTGCGTCATTAAGAGATTTGAAATCAGTCCAGAGAATGTCGGACAAGTACAGCTGTTGTAGGACTTCCTTTCCAAACTAATTGATTAACCATTACTTGCTGATGTATTGGTCCACTAGTTAAAATAATTATGGCTAATGTTTGTTTCTAATTTCATTAAATTTTCATGCAGTTGTCTGGCAAAATTGCGTCTCTCTTAAAAAAGTAGGTGCGTCTGTTTTGGCAAAGTTCTGCTTTATTACGACGAACGTTATATCTACATGTATATATGTGTATAAAATAGAATAGAATACTTTTATTTTCCAATTATTGGCAATTTCTGGCACACAAACACATGTAAATATATACACAAGTGTATGAAATAAGACAATGACGTAACAAAGGCTTGATTTTTGTTGCAAAACACAAATGGGCCGGTTCATGCACAATCCTACCTTCGGGACATTTTTTGGTGAGTTTTCATTTTAATAATGATGTTAAAGAACAATTTATTGCAGTACAATATATTTATTTGTCACAAAATGTCACATATTTACATCTACCCTACGACGTTATAATTAATAATCTGGCTCAAAAGGACACATGCTGTGGTCTTCAGACAAGCTACATTTACAGATCGTTTCATCTAAATATCTCATTCCTTAGTACTTATACACACGTATAAAGAAGATCAAGATGAATCCCTTAATGTTCACCCATGGCCTCGATATGTGCTGTCACAGAATCCACGAAGCATTATACAATGACTCACCTCGATGGATATTCAATCAATACGTACAATTATATATTATATTCGAGGTTGACGTTGCCAACATCCAAACATTCTGCATGCATGTACATGGATTTGAAGAGAATACCGGAAGTTTCGAGTTGATCTATCAAACTTTGATGTGACACTCCCACACTGTTGAGTATAATATTTTGGCCGCGGTAAAAATGACGTACGTAAAACGCAAAGTGGTTAATTTTCAAGACGTCATGGCAACGTCATAAATGACGTTAACGACATACTAGATGTACCATTGAATTTTAATATACTTCAAGTTTCCAACGGTACCAAATATTATAACAAAGCCTTATTTTTTTTAAAATACCATATACCTTACAAAGATGTACATTTTCTCGTTAGCTTCATAGAATGTCGTAAATAGAGGATCTTGCATGAGTGCTCATTACATACGAGTTTTATTTAACGAGTGGACAAAATGATATGACACGAGGCTTTGCCGAGTGTCATATTGTTTTGTCGACGAGTTTAATAAAACTCGTATGTAATGAGCACGAATGTAGGATTCTATTTATCACATAACCTCAGCAAAAGCTCATTATTGTTCAAAAGGATGATGTACGCTGCATATGTTTCAGCCAAAATTCAGCGGTACAATGAGCGCGACGTCATGACGACGTTGATATTATCCTGACGTCATTGACGGATCAATGCATGGATTGGCTAACGTAACGTCAAGCTAATTTAAATATTTATTGCACAGTCTGGGAGTGCCGAACGATATTTACGTAACGGCTTTACGGCACTCCTGGACCGCAAGTTATGTGATAAAGTTATATACTTAATTACGAGCATTTTGTTTCATGAACCATAAGCCTTGTTATCTTTATGTTTAAGATAATGTGTATAATACCCGGTAGTCGTGGGATGGTTAATGGATTACTCATATCATAACATGTGTTGACAAAAACGAAGAGAAAGCTAATCAGACCTTTTCCTGAATTAATCATAGTATTAAACATAAAACAGAAGTATGATAACGAGTGTGAGCGGATGTAGGTAATACATGTACATAGTTACTCAAAATTTGATAAGGGTCAAGATATTTTCCATTTGAATATTTTGCATATTGAATAAGATTGACTGGTAGAATTTTCAGAAACTTTTAAAATGCTTACGTTCATTTTCTTGTTCAGTTGTGTGTTGGGGAATGTGTCACGTCATTGTGGTCTTTGTTGTTTTTATGTTATCTTGTTCGGCTGTTAAGGTTGAGTGCTGCCTTCCCTGTTTGATTTTTATTATCGTTTTTTGACCACTTGCCAGGCCAATCGTGAAAGCTCGGCCATTTCCGTTTATCTCCGGTAAATAATTGCAATGCATAAAGGCCGAGGTGATCAGAATGTTGCCAGGCACACACGGAATAGTACAACAGGACTTGTAATGGTTGCTGATTAAATTCCAGGAACACTGGTTATAATAGTAAAACAACTGTTGGCGAAGTTTGTCGACCAAAAAAAATAAATAGAAAACTATACATTTGCGTGTAACAGATTATATACGTACCTTGAATGACTGCCATTATAGAAACGTAGTTTTTAGTTACCTTTTGGCGTCTGTAACCTGGCAACAAATTAACCCTATTTAAAATGCTATCGTGTGTATATATGTTTGGCAAACGACGCATGACTGAGTGGAAACAGTCTTTTTCTCGCTGTATGGAGGCGTACATGTGTTTCCTTGGCATTCCCTTAATGAGTAACATCTATTCACTAACCATCTATAGGCGCGGCTTTAAATATAAATAAAATACATAGACCTAGATTAGTAACAAATACTAAATCTGACAATGTTTATCTGTTGTCCTGTTCTAGTTTCGTGCATGCCGTCTGTTGATTACGTTCAATAAAGGTCGGCCAGTATCATATAATGTAAAACTAATTAGTTTGGAAATCTCCTATACAGATGGAATGAATGATTTACTTGGTCGTGTTGTGATTGTCTCTTATGTTGGCAGTATCAGGCGCTGCTTCCTTGGTGACATCTAAATATTTATTGGCATGCAACCACTTCTATTGCATAATATTTACTTAAGTCGTGACGTTCATGTTACTGATTGGTCTATGTGTGTGTCATAGTTGGATGCCATACAGTGGCTTGTATAAATAATTGGTTTTCTATTCCTGGTGTCAAACTGGTCAACATTTCTTAGCGCATATAAATATTGTTAGTTATTTTGATATACCACAGCGTATACACCTAATCACTGTATGCCTTAAAGGGAGACTATACTCAAATACTATAAGTCAACTTGTACGATTTAATGCGAACAAAAGCATATGTGATTTCAGGTCACTGTATGACTTATTGAAATACTATATAATTCAACGTGTATGACTTATTGCGATAACCGGATGTTGACTAGTTTATACACTGTACGGTCTACACATTGCTAGGAGCGACAGAATGGAATCGAATCCCTACCACATGTAGAACAATTCAAATAAATATACATGTAACAAGTCACTGTCAACAATGATGATTTGAATGAAAAGGCTTGGTGTTACATTTGCCACTGCGACATGCGCGATGATGAATTAACCTTGCAATCCCTGGAATAAGCGCGAAGACTGGTTAGTCACACACTAAAACAGTCATTGAGATACACTCATATAAGTTATAAGACATTCCCCGATTTATGCTGTAAATAAATAACAGTTTATGCGCACCAATTCAGACGCTGGTCTATATTTGTATTTATGATATGACAAAGGTGTCACATGCAAGAGCGAACTTGTATGGAATTAGAAACAACATAAACATGTGTGGATCTGCGAATCTGCGGGGAAGACAAACTTTATGTACTATAATTATTCGTAGAAGACAACAGTTTTGGTTCGGTTACAAGCATGGTGAGGAGCCCATCTGTTTCAGACAAAAAAGAAACACTCCCCGGGTCACGTGACTAAGTTCGCCGTGGTGGTAGTACATAGGTCCGGAAGGTTCGATCCCAGTAGGGCTACGTTCTGAGACGCCTGGTTGGTAAGCCTCCGACCATCTTCCACTTACAGTATAATACCTCATTTACCAAATTGGCTTGCACTTACAGTATACTACAACAACCATGGGTGGGTTTAAGGGGGAAGGGCGAACGATGGCGTACGCCACCTTAAAATGGCCAAAGTATGGGAAATTAGTCTTTTGTTCTGGCTGAAAAGCTGAATATTTTCGTATTCGCTTCGCTTGCAAAATAACTTCTCATAAATACTCAAATAAACAATCCATTTCTTTCTAGCTTGGTTCGATTGCTTAATTTTCCTAGGAAGAAGAGAGACATTTCAATATTTAAGCCTCCCCACTAAGACTGAATCCGCAACTGACAACAACATCATCAACAACAACTAACAACTTTTATTATTTGCTTTCAATGTATTATTGAGATTTTCAGTGACAATAACAGTGAAATTACCACTTTGTTATTTTCACTGTTTTAGAAGCTGGTTCCAGTATCGTCCAGAAAAAGAAACGTAAAGTCAACGGCGCCGGGCTTTAAAATATGCGTTACGTCATCATGACGTCATAATTCTCACGTCGTGGTGTTCTAATTTCGACGTTTTTTCCAATTAAGCCAATTACGGCACACATTTAAGAGGAATTGAGGCATATAATAAACAGAAAATTTGTTGATTTTTGGTGTAAGATCAATTTTATTTCACTCGTGATCACACAAAATTAAATTTTCACTCGTGGCTACGCCACTCGTGAAAGTATTGTTTTTATGTGATCACTCGGTGAAATAAAATTTGATCTTACACCAAAATCAACAAATATCCTCTATTTATTCAGCATTAGATCATTACACATGCTTCTATTCTACATATGATATAGAATATAAAACATAATATGAACAGGAGTGACATTATTAATAATAATAAAGGGAGTAAGTGGAACCACACGACTAAACAACGGATAGGAGGTGTTTATTATTTTATTACTTGGGGGATTTTCCCCCAAGTATTGTGACATACCAACTTCAGAAATCACTACGATTTTACCCATGTAATTTCTCCACGACCAATTCATCTGAGCAAAACACGAGTTCCAGCCAATCTAAACCAAAATCATAATTTTCAATCATATTTAAGAACTTTTGTCCCTAGCAATTGAATTATTTTTTATTTGTATTGCGAGAAATTTTGGAATGTTTCTTCTGTGAGTTAATTCTGTGAGTTAATTTTTGTGCGAATAAATTCCTACGTGCTGTAAAATGACTAATGGTTTTTAAGGGTTGATAAAAATGTCGCTGTTACAGTACCTGGTTAAGCAGGCGAAATTTACACTGTTTGGTTTCGTAACGTTCATATTACAGTTTAGCAACAAGCTCCCGTTATAATTAAATGTATTTATTTTTCACTATTTACAATACTTTGCATTGATAAATAGTATTCATCGACGTTTCATCCATTAAATTTACCTCAGATCTTCGGCTAAATATTTTGCGTCTATCGTTAGAACGGCCCTTTTCCAAGCGGTGTTGTTTGCACATTTCGCGCCGAGATTCGAGATCATAGTGTTTATAAATCGTTCACGCTATTCGTACCCTATCCGGTTCGTTTGTAGCTAAAGTTATGGAATTTTGACTTAGTGTAGTTTTAGTTGTTGTTTTTTTCATTTTGTTTTGCGACAATTCATCCCCTATCCAATTACTTATGTTCTTTATGTTTACTACCGTCAAACATTATTTTTAGCAGATGCATGACATTTACCATTTACTGTTATTCTTAGTTTTTTTTAATACTTTTTCTCAGCTAAAACTAGGTATTTCATCCCCCCTTTATAGTTGAAACTAGTTTATTGAGTTTTTAAGGGCGGATTGCCTAAATGGGTTAGTTTGATGAAATAAGAATGAGTCGGCTGTCCTCGATGTTTCTGAAAAGTTTTCACAATATTCACACTTATTAATCCAATACCATTTTAGGTAACTTTTAATAGATTACCAAGATTTGTGATATCCCCCAAGTAAAAGTTCTTCAGTACTTTGATTATTACTGACGTTACGGCTTAACACTTCAGTCTTCATCAGGGTTTATACATGACAAATTAAACAGAATGCTGCCCTAAGTACTAAAAAGAGGTGTATTTTGTCCCATGTCGTCATGTTACCATCACATGACTTTGTATTGGCTGATGTTCTAAATTAATTATAGTAAATAAATAACACAAGGGTTGGTATTATTTTCTGTCACCCGAGCAGCCATGTGTTATTTTTTTTATCATACCGAAAAAAAAATACAACCATTTGCAAAATAGAATATCAACAAATGTAAGCAGAACTTAGATTGCAGTTATGATAATTTTACATGTACAATCTCAGTCCGTACAAGTTTCTAATGATTTGATGCTATTTTTAGTAAATCTTATCAATTTCAACGGTTGAAATTGACAAGATTTACTAAAAATAGTATGAGAAATATACACCTATTATGTAAATAGCATACGGATAATCTCTAGCAGGGTGTTTTCCGGACGCAAAATCAAATAGTACAAATTTCTATAAATAACTCAGCCTCGTTTTTACTAGTAGTGATCGAACAAAATATCACATAGTGATCGAACAAAATATCACACGGAAGGTCTATGGGGAAAATACATTGAGAGGTCACGTAAGGTATAATAATATTAAATATTGTATACCTATTATGTAACAAGGATTCTGATTGGCTTAGACGGCCTGCACGAGAGGTGTATATATTTTAATATACACCTCCCGAAACCGAGGCTGGCTTTTTTTATGACGTGACGTCATTTCGTGCGACATACCGTTCCAAACAATGTAACGTTATTTTCCGTTACGGTATTATTTGACCTACAGCTGCTCATACATATCGATAGGCTCTAACCTAGCCATTAATGATAAATGCCGATAATAAATACGTGAATACTCTCTCATACATATACATAAGAAGAGCATTGTTAGCTAGAACATTTGAAGAGTCGTCTTTTGTTTCTATTACATACACTTTCCTGAAGAGAGATTGAAGTTAGTTTAACTTAAAAAGAGTCAATAGGTTTTATTTCCTTGACTGATGGCATGGTATACAATATAACAGTTGTCGACTTATGTTTCGATGAATATGATGTTTAGTTGACCTTCAAAATGAGATATTGACCTCTGACTTCGTCATCTGTCAATATCCCTTTTTCAGGTCAACAAAACATCATATTCACCTCAACATAAGTCAATAACAGTATAATATCTACTTTTTGAACCCTTGACATTCTATAATTGTGTTATGCAAATAACACTTATTATATATATATATATAGAACTGAGTTTGTCACATATGTCTAAACACGGTACAAACTTGATCAAATTGTTTATTCGACACTGACTAATTATGTACATTGTATGTATCAGAAAAAGAACGTGCTGTCAATAAAACATATTATATATTTCTGTCTCATATACATTGATCTACAAATATAAATCATGCCTGGAATTGACTAGTTGATACGGCTTACAACTACGTGATGTAGTTTATATTTTATTTCTTACTTAATTCATACTCAAATATTATTGTATCGTGTTTATCGCAATTTTCATCATTTTTACATGTGTAGCGTATAAACAAAATCACTGTATGACTTTTTGGGAGACTATTCACTTAAAAGTGTATGAGTTATTGCGAGCACAATTACACGGCACAATACCCAACACACAATTGATCGAGAAAATGAACTTAAGCACTGAAAGTCCAAGTTTCAGCTGTCAAAATGTCGAAAGTCCAAGTCTCAGCTGTCGGGGTGTTCAGAAATAAACGATCGCGATGTTACACACCGTATAACGTGGTATTTTGACACTAGAATGATATTTGGACACTACGAGAAAATCCAATAGCGTATTTGGACAGGTGTAGGTTTTTTTTAGTTTTTACCTACAAACATGATGCATTCTATAAGAGCTGTTTGTAGTTTCTATGAGATGGATAAATGGCCGATATATCGGTGTATTCCTGGACAGAAAGAAACGAAAACATTTTGTGACCCTGTATATATAATACAATGTTTCATCTATACGCATGCCAAATTTGAAGTAGAAAAGTTTAACCACTGCGGAGATAGCCATGTTCAAATTGGACCGGGTAGATGAAAAATGATAACAATGACACTACATTTCTGTTTAAAGTAGATAACAATGACACTAATTTTCTAATAAAGGTGGATAACACTGATACTATGCTTTTTTCATGCATAGCTGTGCTATTTATTCAATCTGCGGACAATATAGGATGAATGTCGCTGATGATTAAGAGTCAGTTCGGTTCTAAAGAACCTGTAGAAGAGTCTGAGTATGGTTATCATATTTGCGTCATGATAACTCTGAAAATGCTCAGATTCGCTCCTATAGCACCAATTACCAAGATATCACCTTATAAATGACTTAGTAAGGTAATATATCACAACCTTGATATAAATATAGCTGCTCAATGTGAGCTATTGTGATCGCCATTTCGTTCGTCTTGCGCCGTCCACCGTGCGCCGTCAACAATTCGACTGTTAACACTCTAGAGGTTATAGTTTTCGCTTAATCTTTTTGAAACTTGGTCACAATATTTGTCTCTAAGTAATGTGGGTCAAGTTTGTAACTAGGTCATCTGGGGTTAAAAACTAGGTCACCAGGTCACATTGAAGAAAACCCATGTTAACATTCTAGAGGTCACAATTTTTATGTAATCTTAATGGAATTTGCTCACAATGTGTGTCCATATGAAATCAGGGTCAAGTTTGCCTAATCTTAATTAAATCTGGCACATTGTTTGTCTCTGTAAAATATAGGTCAAGATTGTTATTGGGACATCTGGGGTAAAAGACAAGATCAATTGGTCACATCGAAGAAAAAAATTGTTTATACTTTAGAAGTCACCTTTTTACCTCATCCTTATGAAACCTGGCCACAAAGTGTGTCTCTGTAAAATCTACATCAAATATTATTATCATATCATAACAAATATATACTGGTTCTGCCTAAACTGCTAGTCATCAGGTGAGCGCTTTAGGGCCAATGACTCTCTTGTTTTAGCATATTTTTAATTATTTCAATCCGTAAAGCGTTTGAAAATGGTTGGTTCAATATCTCCATCTGCACGAGCAACCGGTTGAATATTCTTTTTCTTGCATACCTTTCTATTCATATTTCATATAAAACTAACACGTAATGTGATATTTGAATTTTGAAATTAAAATAGATGATAACTCAGATGCTTAAAGGTATTTGTAACTTGTTCAATCCGATTTGGTGATATCGACAATACTGCCCACATTGTTATGTAACTTGTCTTACAAATTTGACAAAATTGCCATAACTGTGAAAATAGTTTTACAAGTAAGAATGTCGTGAACCAGACTAATTCCATTATTCCATGCGGATAACATCGGTCTTTGTCGCATTGCAATAGTTTATTTACCGAAGAAATCAGAACTGTCCGAAATTTCAGTGAGCGCTAGGCATTATTAACACCATGGATCTAACAGCAGGTGACTGCAGCTGTATAAACCCAGCGCTTCCCAGTCAGGAGAATTACTATTCAGTGTTAATGTCTATTCAGAGACTTAAAATTCTAAATGTCTCTTGTCTATTGTCATGGAATTATCGGAATTGTTGATATTGTTGAACATATTGGATAGCATAAAGTAAAAAGTCCATGGACGGGCACGTGACTTGTTCTCGATGGTTTACGATGATGGTTTACGATTTCAAAAAAAAAATCCAAAATAAGATGCATTTTGTAAGAATGTCGTGAACCAGACTAATTCCATTATTCCATGCGGATAACATCGGTCTCTGTATAAGCACAGCGCTTCCCAGTCAGGAGAATTACTATTCAGTGTTGATGTCTATTCAGAGACTTAAAATTCTAAATGTCTCTTGTCTATTGTCATGGAATTATCGGAATTGTTGATATTGTTGAACACTGAAAACCCGTCAACTCAACATATACCTTCCGTACCTCCATATAATACTCTCCACTTTGTTCATGTAAATCTCCCGCCAACTCAACATGTACCTTCCGCACCTCCATACAATACTCTCCACTTAGTTATCGCTACTGAGCATGAAATTGGCATTTTAACACCAAGATCGCGCACATTAGAAAGTACTACGTGACTGACTCTATGTGACATATAATATTGTTGATAATAATTGGTTAACAGGTGTTTAACTAATTAGCACCGTAGACATCACTGACCAAGATGATTTGTTTCAAGGAATCACTGAACTCGTAATAGAAAAATAAAACTATCATATCGTAGCATTAGGACGACGAAGAGTAAAATAACTGAAATGCTGCACTGGGTAAGCTGCACTCGAAAATAAGTACCTACCTACCTAGTCCTTGTTGTGCCAGGATGCACATAGGGTAATGACAAGAGCTTTCCTCTCTGCACTGTTTTTGATGTCTTTACCAATTCTCCCAATGAAATAAGTGCCAAAAATAGTAATACTGCACTTGCATGATAAGCCTTTATTACTATCACTCCACCGACGCCCTTAGTTCGACTTGATTAAATACAAATACATGTAGATAACCCCGCGCATCAGTTCTCTACCTATACTGACTGATTAGAGTTAGGGTTAAAATATAGGCCTTTATAGTGGAGATGCCATTCAAATACAAATTCACTTCATTTATCCGACTCCTCTCTCGTTATCTACTGTTGTTTCTATAGTCTGTCAAACTTTACTATTCAGTCTCTGCAATAAAATCTCATACTATCCTTATGTTGTATAATACCAGTAACTGTTCCAAAGTAACACTGTTAATGCTACTAAATTATTACTTCTTCAATTAAAAGAGCCGCGTCAAGCATAAAAGGTCCTTATAGTAATGTTTGGATATGTTTTATATTTGGAAACAGTATTCCATTTTGCACACATAACAGACATTTCAGCTGTTTATCTTCAACATTTGTGGAATTATATAAGTGATTTTGTAACACGGCTAAATTCAACAAAAACCACAATTTCCATCCATATTTAATGTAGTATTATAAAATTAGGAACTCGTGTATTGTTTGCATGTTCCTATCAAGTGACTTTAAATTAATGATGGAAAACATTCACAGAACGTCGCTGAACTCTTACAAGAAAAGAAGGCTGTCAATTACTCCTGACTGAATAGATCGGTTGATTAGATAATGTGTCGTTGGGAAGCTCGTTTAAGTCAAGGAATGCCATGTCCAACCGTAACTTGTTGTTTTGTTGAGTTATAGAGTTGAGACAAACGACCGGTCTGGTAATAATGTATTGCCATTCACGTGGATACATTGTAGCAGTTTACACGGGGACTTGTTAGACTACGTAAATAAAATGCGTAGTTGTGTTTTTGTTGCTATTCCCAAATCCGGTGATGCTTCATTTTGGAGGTAAAATGTACGCAAAAAAGGTCTGCCGTGCCGCCATTTTGTTTCCCGATTTTTTCCTTATCACTTTTCCTATGAAATGTAAGGTACCTCTTAGCAGAGATCTATGGTCTTTGCTACGAGCTACCTTAGAAATCTAAGGAGAAAATCGTCCAAGTTAAGGGAAAATTCCCTAATAGGGCGCTTTATGAATAAGACCTTAGGATTTTTTAGATACCTAAGGTAAATCATCAAGAAACTTATGGAATTCCTATAAAAAATAGGAAAATCAACCAACCTTTATATTTTTCCCTTAGGTGCTTTATGAATACGGGCCCAGGTATACACCCTAGCATGCATGTTGTATTGGAGCAAATCATCTGGCACATTCTTATTAGTAGCGTATGGAGTCTTATGGGGGAAATTATGATAAAGTGGGGGGGGGACATATTAATTTTGTGCTTGACGTCTGGGTGTGTGGATGGATGGATGGCTGTCACAAAGTTTGTCCGCGCTATTTCTCATCAATAATTGGTCGGATTTAAATGAAACTTCACACAAATATTTGGTACCATGCGTATAATATGTTCATATTGTCAAGATTTTAGGTCGGATGATTACTTGCCGGACTTATGGCACTTTGTGGGAGGTCTAGACTATTTGTTTGTGTAAAAAAGTCATAAATAATAACATGAACCAGAAAAATCAAAGCTCGTATTGATCGACATATCAGGATGTACATGTGTACGTGAGTGCTGGGTGGGTCACTGATCGCTGGATTATTAATGGTCACTAATGCTGGGTCAGCGTTCGCTGTCTGATTGATCCTGGTCATTGTTGCAAGAGTAATAAGCTAGTCTCTGAAATTGTAATTACACTCGCTGCATCAGCTCGGAAAATCGGGCAATCGTTTAATTCCAATTGTACTGCACGGATGAGAATACTCTGAGGCAATCTTCCTGGTCACAGATTGTTGTTCAAATTGTCAATTGATCATTCAAATCGTTCTTAATATTGCAAAACAATAATGTTTGTTTATAAATGTAAACAAAGTTAAGTTACCAATTTTCGAGGGATGCTTTCAGCCGTTCAGCCACCCTGTGACATTTTAATTTCCCCTGAACATTGGGCTACCTAAGGAAACTAGCATTCGAGTCCCCCTGGTGAGACTATTTCTCTCCTGGTGGATGTGCAGCCAACATCGATCTGCGGCGCCCAGGAATATATATGTACGAGATATTCCCTTCGGTCACCACTGGGTTGTAAATTATGAAGTTTCATTAATTTGAACACCAGTTATTTTTGAAAGTATTTTGTTTGTTTTAGGAGTTTCATAGAAATACCTTTTCCCAACAATAGTTCAGTCAAATGAACATGATTGTACGGCCTCAGACGCAGTAGCCTACTTAGTGTAGTGCGGAACAATATAGGTGATTGGTAAAGGTCTTTTATAGTATGATTGGTCAAATTATCACTGGAGGAGATAGTTACGTCCCGTCCAGGTCCAACATCAGCAGACAAGCAAACGCGTATAAGGAAAAGAACTATTTTTGTTCTGTGCTTTTTGTCAATTTGTGTTCGTTTGTGTTTGTCCTTTTGCAGTTTTGCAGTTAAGCATAACTAAGGCAGCTTCGATATTTTCAAAAGAGGTATGTTTACCGCTTCTGTTGGGTGTTGCTTTGTGTGTTACCCTTCTGATGTGAGGTCGGCCTTGTGATTCGTTTTTTTTCTGCTGATTCTTGCTCTGGTTATGCTTGACTGACTTAGGTCACAGGCTGTTTGAGTATCCATGGCGTCGTGGATTTGTAGCTATTTAATTTCATGTTGCAATGCGCATTTTCGTGGTTGTCCTTTTGACTTGTACTGGTAATCTAAGATTTAGTCTTCTTCATGTGATTTATTTTTTTCTTTCGTTCTCTTCTCCAGTTTCTGCTGAGTGCTACTTTCTCTGTCTCATATTAACTTTTTGTTTGTATCGAGTCAACCAGGCAAATGCAGCTCAATGTTTTGACGTATATTGCGTTTGATATAATCGGGTTCATTCTAGCACGAAGAAGCGCAAATGATGTAAATAAATTCATTAGACCTTCGTTTGCGTTCCCTTGGCACTTATAACATAATGTATAGTTTCATGCTCGTGTTTCCCTGTCAATGCTGTTCATTTATGTCATATTGTTTCCTCCACACCTTCAATAAATCAGAAATACGTACTAGTACTTACAGAATAGTTTCCTTTTTGTCGAATGAACTATTGTTACGGACAAGATCAAAATGAATACAGACTAATTGTTGAGACGATTGTCAATATGACAATTGACACAATTTTTAGTTTGACATATCGCTGGCTTAGAATGAGAAGGTCGTAAGTACGAAAACGCTATTTTGAGAAAACAAGAAACACGCTCTGAACAATACTCTTTATGGAAAAACAAGCTTTTTCATCTTCTGTTTGGTCAAAATGACCTGTTCCGATTTTCATTAATGATGCCGATTGTAAATTTATATGAGTCTTACAATGTCATAAGTAGCACTTACAACCTTCTAATTCTAAGCCAGCGTTATAGTTCTGGCGAATACCCGTCCTTGCTTAGACGTATTTACTAATTGGTTAGAATGATGATGGAGTTACATCAACATACATATCATGTATGATGATGGAATTATTTAAACATCGACTTAATTCCCACTTGTTACATTCAAACTACCAAGAATGTGTTCATTAAGTCATGAACTTATTTCTGAAACTTTCTGTAGATGCACTTAAAGGTGAACGATGCGAAGCAGCCAAGGTCTACGAAAACCCTCAGACAAAGTTGATTAGTTATAAGTCAATGTAAGAGATCACATGAAGTGTTCAAGATTTTTTCACCTCGTGTCGTCCATTTCCGGGCTAAATTACCTCAAGGACACGCGGTCCTGTGGTGTTATAAAAATAGGCTAGGTATTGATTGTTTGCTTTGAAATTACTAGTATTTCTTGATGATTTGTTTGTATGTACATAGGTGCATCAGGAATGTCCAAGCTGCATTTCGGGAACTATATATAGGGTCTACAGACCGGAATCCATTACAAGTGTCTAATAATTTGATGCTATTTTTAGTAAATCCTGTCAATACCAACGTTTGAAATTGACAAGATTTACTACAAAAAGCATGTGAAATATACTCAAATATATAAATAGCATACGGATATTCTCTAGCAGGGTGTTTCCGGACTCAAAATCAAATACAAATACAAAAGTACAAATTTCTATAAACAGCCCAGCCTCGTTTTAACTAGTAGTGATCGAACAACATATCACACAGTGATCGAACAAAATATCACACGGAAGATCTATGGGGAAAATACATTGAGAGGCCACGTGAGGTATCATAATACTAAATATCTACTTCTTGAACCCTTGACATTCTATAATTATGTTATGCAAATAACACTTATAATATATATATATATAGAACTGAGTTTGTCACATATGTCTAAACAAGGTACACATTTGATCAAGTTGTTTATTCGACACTGACTAATTATGTACATTGTATGAATAAGAAAAGGAACGTGCTGTCAATAAAACATATTATTCTTTTCAGTCTCATATACATTGATCTACAAATATAAAACATGCCTGGAATTGACTAATTGATTCGGCTTACAACTGCGTGATGTAGTTTATATTTATTTCTGACTTAATTCATACTCAAATATTATTGTATCGTGTTTATCGCAATTTTCATCATTTTTACACAGCGTATTAACACAATCACTGTATGACTTTTTAGGAGACTATTCAATTAAACTTGTATGAGTTCTTGTAAAAGTACACAATTGAACGAGAAAATTAACTTAAGCACTGAAAGTCCAAGTTTCAGCTGTCAAAATGTCGAAGGTGTCGGGGTGTTCAGAAATATACGATCGCGATGTTATTTACCTCAAAATATAAGTTCTACCGACTGCAGCCATCTTTCCAAGTCATTCATTCATTCAATCATTCAAGTCACGTGATTCACTACCGTGACAGATTATAATCAAGATCGCTCATGTGAAAACGTGTGCTCAGTCATTGTGCGCACGAATTTCAAAAAGTGACAGAAAGGTGCTTGATATTGGTGCTCCAAGCAAAGGTCTATGATCGGTACTTAAGGATTAGCCCGGCAAAAACCTTCGGTAAACTTCGACACACTTCGCCATTCACCGTAGACTGGTTATCCAAATATTGTACAAATTTAAATAACTCGTACCAGTACACATTCTGGGCTATAAGTAGGAAAACTGTCTGTGCATAATCGATCCACGTAAAGCCCTTTGTGTACTTGTTTCTTCTTCTGTCAATGCATTGTAAATATAAATTAGGAATTTGAAAGGCCGACACCTTAGAAGCTTTGTGTGAAGTTATCGTAAAATATTTATGTTACTTATGGTTTGACAAAAATATTTTACAAAGTTTTAATGATATTTCCCCTTTTGTGGTCATTGAAAACACAAGTGTGGAGGGGTAACAAGTACGCTTAAGTAAGAATATGCACATCTTGCACGTGGTGTTAGCCTTCAAACTACGTACGTCTACTCCATTATTAAGTACACTCTATCATTGGAACGAGAAAATTAGTAATGAATGACTAACCTTTATTCTAGACGAGTGATTTACAGAATATGTGCACTAATTGAATTCTTACGGTTTGTTAACCTTGTAACGTCTGATTGGTTCTGTATTTATGCTGATAAGTTAGTGAGATCGTCAGACGTATATACATGTAAATCTCCCGCCAACTCAACATGTACCTTCCGCTCCTCAATACAATACTCTCCACTAAGTGTATGCAAATTTCCCGCCAACTCAACATGTACCTTCCGCACCTCCACACAATACTCTCCACTTAGTTCTCGCTACTGAGCATGAAATTGGCATTGTAACACCAAGATTGCGCACACTAGAAGTTACCACGTGACTGACTCTATGTGACATCTAATATTTTTGATAATAATTGGTTAACAGGTGCTTTACTAATTAGCACCGTAGACATCACTGACCAAGATGATTTGTTTCAAGGAATCACTGAACTCGTAATAGAAAAATAAAACTATTATATCGTAGCATAAGGACGACGAAGAGTAAAATAACTAAAATGCTGCACTGGGTAAGCTGCACTCGAAAATAAGTACCTACCTACCTAGTCCATGTTGTGCCAGGATGCACATAGGGTAATGACAAGAGCTTTCCTCTCTGCACTGTTTTTGATGTCTTTCCAAATTCTCCCAAGGAAATAAGTGCAAAAATAGTAATAATGCACTTGCATGATAAGCCTTTATTACTATCACTCCACCGACGCCCTTAGTTCGACTTGATTAAATACAAATACATGTAGATAACCCCGCGCATCAGTTCTCTACCTACGCTAACTGATTAGAGTTAGATTTAAAAGATAGGCCTTTATAGTGGAGATGCCATTCGTATACGTGTATAAGTTGCTGACGAAGAAGGAGAAGGTAGTAAGTACAAAATCGATATTTTGACAAAACAAGAAAAACATATTTGAAAACTACTCTTTACTTATGAAAAACTTCGGTTTGGTCAAAATGACCTGTTCCGATTTTCATGCAAATAGCCTCATAATAAGCGCCTTGTTGTGCAGATTTAAAATATGTGTGGGTCTTATAAGGTCCTTATTAAGTCCACAAGTGTACGACCTTCTCATTCTAAGCAAGGGAATTATGCATGCTGTTGCATATTTGAATCAGCGCTAAAGTGATAATATAAAGAAAGCACGATATGCATGTTCTTTTACAAGTATAACAATTTGTTAAAACAATATATATTATTTTTTTGGTCACGTAGTTGCCGTCACCGAAAAAAATGAAGAAAATTGGCATTTAGTTTGGTTACATATTGAACCAGACTTAATTAAGGCAAGAGATCGCAATTATGTTGTTATCGTTATATTTGAGGAAATGTTCAATATAATAATAATAAGTATCCTGTAAAAAGCTAAATAATTATTTCCTGTTTTCTTTATAGTTACTGTATCGATCGAATTTTTTAATGTATGATAGCCATGACGTCACCAGTAGTAATTATTGTAAAGGTACTGGAGGTTACATACTAGCACATTCATTATTTGACATTGTCGACATGCTGATATTTTAAAACTTGCGTATGTCATTATTTTTAACCCTGTACACAATTATACTTTGAAATCAATCCTCCGTTTTGTTAAATAAGCAAACAATGCTTTAGGAAGCAGATATGTTAGCGAATACTGTCGATACTTCCAATGTTTGTAAGTCGCTATATCAAGTTTATTTCACTTCATACATCCGACACCCTCTCTCGTTATCTACTGTTGTTACTATAGTCTGTCAAACTTTACTATTCAGTCTCTGCAATAAAATCTCACAATATCCTTATATAATATATATATGTTGTATACCAGTTACTGTTCACAAGTAACACTGTTAATGTTACTAAATTATTACTTCTTCAATTAAATGAGCCGCGTCAAGCATAAAAGGTCTTTATAGTAATTTTTGGTCATTTTTTAGTTTTTATATTAGGAAACAGTATTCCATTTTGCACAAACAACAGACATTTCAGCTGTTTATCTTCAACATTTGTGGAATTATATAAGCGATTTTGTAACACGGCTAAATTCAACAAAACCACAAAAATTTCCATCCATATTTAATGAAGTACAATGTATCATAAAATTAGGAACTCGTGTATTGTTTGCATGTTCCTATCAAGTGACTTTAATTAATGATGGAAAACATTCACAGAAGGTTACTGAACTCCTACAAGAAAAGAAGCCTGCCAATTACTCCTGACTGAATAGATCGGTTGATTAGATATTGTGTCGTTGGGAAGCTCGTTTAAGTCAAGGAATGCCAGGTCCCACCGTAACTTGTTGTTTTGTTGAGTTATAGAGTTGAGACAAATGACCGGTCTGGTAATAATGTAGTGCCATTCACGTGGATACATTGTAGCAATCCTACACGGGGACTTGTTAGACTACGTAAATAAAATGCGTAGTTGTGTTTTGTTGCTATCCCCAAATCCGGCAATGCTGCATTTTGGAGGTAAAATGTACGTAAAAAAGTCTGCCGTGCCGCCATTTTGTTTCCCGATTTTTGCCTTATCACATTTCCTCAGAAATGTAAGGTACCTGCAAGCAGAGATCTATGGTCTCTGCTACGAGCTACCGGTACCTTAGAAATCTAAGGAGAAAATCGTCCAAGTTAAGGGAAAATACCTTAATAGGGCGCTTTATGAATAAGACCTTAGGATTTTTTAGATACCTAAGGTAAATCATTAAGAAACTTATGGAATTCCTATAAAAATTAGGAAAATCAACCAACCTTTATATTTTCCCCTTAGGTGCTTTATGACTACGGGCCCTGGTATACACCCTAGCATGCATGTTGTATTGGAGCAAATCATCTGGCACGTTTGCCTCTACGTTCGTATTAGTAGCGTGTGGAGTCTTATGGGGGAACTTATGATGTAGTGGGGGGGGGGCATATTAATTGTGTGCTTGACGTCTGGGTGTGTGGATGGATGGCTGTCACAATGTTTGTCCACGCTATTTCTCATTAATAATTGGTCGGATTTAAATGAAACTTCACACGAATATTGGGTACCATGCATATAATAGGTACCCATAGTATGTTCATATAATCAAGAGTTTTAGGTCGGATGATTATTTGGCCGGACTTATGGCCCTTTGTGGGAGGCCTAGACTATTTGTTTGTGTGTGTAAAAAAAGCCATCTAGTTTTGTTCTTGGCTGTAACCTGGGGTAACAAATGATAACCAAGAAATAATAACATGAACCAGAAAAATCAAAGCTCGTATTGATCGATATAACAGGATGTACATGTGTAAGCGAGTGCTGGGTGGGTCACTGATCGCTGGATTAATAATGGTCAATAATGCTGGGTCAGCGTTCGCTGTCTGATTGATCCTGGTCATTGATGCAAGAGTAATAAGCTAGTCTCTCAAATTGTAATTACACTCGCCGCATCAGCTCGGAAAATCGGGAAATCGTTTAATTCGAATTGTACTGCACGGATGAGAATACTCTGAGGCAATCTTCCTGGTCACAGATTGTTGTTCAAATTGTGAATTGATCATTCAAATCGTTCTTAATATTGCAAAACAAAGTTAAGTTACCAATTTCCGAGGGATGCTTTCAGCCGTTCAGCCACCCTGTGACATTTTAACTTCACCTGGACATTGGGCTACCTAAGGAAACTAGCATTCGAGTCCCCCTGGTGAGACTATTTCTCTCCTGGTGGATGTGCAGCCATCATCGATCTGCGGCGCCCAGGAATATATACTAGTATGTACGAGGTATTCCCTTCGGTCACCATTGGGTTGTATATTATGAAGTTTCATTAATTTGAACACCAGTGACTTTTGAACGTATTTTGTTTGTTTTAGGAGTTTCATAGAAATACCTTTTCCCAACAGTAGTTCAGTCAAATGAACATGATTGTACGGCCTCAGACGCAGTAGCCTACTTTGTGTAGTGCGGAACAATAGGTTATTTCATGATATTCTAGATATTGCGAGGTACAAAAGATGCTTGTGTGGTGCCATTAAACAAACAAATGAACTAAAGTACACTACACATTGTCATTTGAGGATGCCCGTTTTATCCAAACGATGTTCTTTTGATACCAACCAGTATTTCATCTACTCCTTTAGCTGTGTGAAGCACCCTACTCCTTTATAAGCAATAGACATGTAGCCTCGTCTCAGAATTAAAGAGTTTACAGGTGACGGGTAAAGGTCTTTTATAGTATGATTGGTCAAATTATCACTGGAGGAGATAGTTACGTCCCATCCAGGCCCAACATCAGCAGACAAGCAAAACTGAATAAGGAAAAGAACTATTTTTGTTCTGTGTTTTTTGTCAATTTATGTTCGTTTTGTGTTTGTTCTTTTGCAGTTTTGCAGTTAAGCATAACTAAGGCAGCTCCGAGTTTTCAAAAGAGGTATGTTTACCGCTTCTGTTTGGTGTTGCTTTATGTGTTACCCTTGTGATGTGAGGTCGTCCTTGTGATTCGTTCTTTTCTGCTGATTCTTGCTCTGGTTATGCTTGAAAGACTTAGGTCACAGGCTGTTTGAGGATGGCGTCGTGGATTTGTAGCTATTTAATTTCATGTTGCATTGCGCATTTTTCAATGTTTTGACGTATATTGCGTTTGATATAATCTGGTTCATTCTAGCACGAAGAAGTGCAAATGATGTAAATAAATTTATTAGACTTCGTTTGCGTTCCCTTGACACTTAATGTATAGTTTCATGCTCGTGTTCCCCTGTCAATGCTGTTCATTTATGTCATATTGTTTCCTCCACTCCTTCAATAAATCATAAATAAGTACTAGTAGTTACAGAATAGTTTCCTTTTTGTCGAATGAACTATTGTTACGGACATGATTAAAATGAATACAGACTAATTGATGAGACGATTGTCAATATAACAATTGACACAATTTTTTGTTTGACATATCGATTGCTTAGAATGAGAAGGTCGTTAGTTCAAAAACGCTATTTTGAGAAAACAAGAAAAACGCTCTGAAAATTACTCTTTACTTATGGAAAAACAAGCTTTTTCATCTTCTGTTTGGTCAAAATGACCTGTTCCGATTTTCATTAATGATGCCGATTGCAAATCTATATGAGTCTTATAATGTCGTAAGTTGCACTTACAATCTTCTAATTCTAAGCCAGCGTTATAGTTCTGGCGAATACCCGTCCTTGCTTAGACGTATTTACTAATTGGTTAGAATGATGATGGAGTTACATCAACATACATATCATGTATGATGATGGAATTATTTAAACATCGACTTAATTCCCACCTGTCACATTCAAACTACCATGAATGTGTTCATTAAGTCATGAACTTATTTCTGAAACTTTCTGTAGATGCACTTAAAGGTGAACCATACAAAGCAACCAATGTCTACGACAACCTTCAGACAAAGTCGATTATATATAAGTCAATGGAAGAGATTACATGAAGTGTCACAGATTTTTTCACCTCGTGTCGTCCAATTCCGAGCTAAATTACCTCAAGGACACGCGTCAGTGTGGTGTAATAAAAATAGGTTAGGTATTGATTGTTTGCTTTTAAATAACTAGTATTACTTGATGATTTGTTTGTATGTACATACGTGTATATAGGTGCGCCAGGAATGGCCAAGTTGCATTTCGGGAATTATAAATTATATAAGGTCTACAGACCGGAATCCATTATAAAATGATAGGAAACAAGGGATCAAATGTATGCCCTGAGTGACAGAGTGAGCTTTTGTGATCACTCTTCGTCCGTCGTCCGTCCGTCCGTCAACAATTTGCTTGTGTAGACACTAGAGGTCACAATGTTGACTTAATCTTTATGAAACTTGGTCACAATGATCATCTCAACAAAATCTAGGTCAAGTTCGATGTTGGGTCATCCGGGGTCAAAAACTAGGTCACAAGGTCAAATCACGTTGTTTTTTTTATTAAATTTATGTCTTCTTAGAAAACATAAATTTAATAAAAAGTCATAAACAAGAAAAGAAAATTTATTACTACAAGTATTTATCAATGATACAGTTACCTGTGGTTGGAACCCCTGAGCAAAATAAAGTTTATTAAACCCTCTGAAAAACTGTCAGATCTGCTCATATCAGAAATTGAAACTTGATCATCACCACAGAGTCGGTATGTTCAGACAGTTGAAGATGAGAGGCTCTGAAGCATTCACAACTATCTCTTGTTCCTATTGATTTACTAATTGAGCCAACAACATTTTTAAAAACAAAGCAATGCATTGTTGGTAATTCACTTATTGAATTATGGGTAATAGAGTCTAATTGCATTCTGGGTAATGTTGTAGTAATTCTCTCCATCTTGTGAAATAATCAAATCTTATTATAAGCTAATAAAATCAATAGGATCAGAGTGATTTAATCAACAATAAGGCAGCACTATGTTCATCAATAAATCAGAGAGAAAATGCTAAACTGATTGCAAGGGTTCCATAATTTGTGCCGCTTGGAATGACTCTTTAACCACTGAAAACTCTAGAAAGAAATATTTTGACAATCAGGATCTGGACTGAAGGGTCAAATTTTCTTTAATTAATAATATTCCAATGAAATCATGAATCAGTATCACTGAATACGCATTTAGTATCACTAATACACAATCAGTATCACTGTATACACAATCAGTATCACTGTATACACAATCAGAATTACTGTATACACAATCAGTATCACTGTATATACAATCAGTATCACTGAATACACAATCAGTATCACTCATACACAATCAGTATCACTGAATACACAACCAGTATCACTCATACACAATCAGTATCACTCATACACAATCAGTATCACCCATACACAATCAGTATCACTCATACACAATCAGTATCACTCATACACAATCAGTATCACTGAATACACTATCAGTATCACTCATACACAATCAGCATCACTGAATACACTATCAGTATCACTGAATACACAATCAGTATCACTCATACACAATCCGTATCACTGTATACACAATCAGTATCACTCATACACAATCAGTATCACTCATACACAATCAGCATCACTGAATACACTATCAGTATCACTGAATACACAATCAGTATCACTCATACACAATCAGTATCACTGAATACACAATCAGTATCACTGAATACACAATCTGTATCACTGTATACACAATCAGTATCACTGAATACACAATCAGTTTCACTCATACACAATCAGTATCACTCATACACAATCAGTATCACTGAATACACAATCAGTATCACTGAATACACAGTCAATATCACTCATACACAATCAGTATCACTGTATACACAACCAGTATCACTCATACACAATCAGTATCACTGTATACACAATCAGTATCACTCATACACAATCAGTATCACTGTATAAACAATCAGTATTACTGAATACACAATCAGTATCACTGAATACACAATCAGTATCACCCATACACAATCAGTATCACTCATACACAATCAGTATCACTGAATACACAATCAGTATCACCCATACACAATCAGTATCACTGTATAAACAATCAGTATCACTGTATAAACAATCAGTATTACTGAATACACAATCAGTATCACTGTATAAACAATCAGTATCACCCATACACAATCAGTATCACTCATACACAATCAGTATCACTGTATACACAACCAGTATCACTCATACACAATCAGTATCACTGTATACACAATCAGTATCACTCATACACAATCAGTATCACTGTATAAACAATCAGTATCACTCATACACAATCAGTATCACTGAATACACAATCAGTATCACCCATACACAATCAGTATCACTCATACACAATCAGTATCACTGAATACACAATCAGTATCACCCATACACAATCAGTATCACTGTATAAACAATCAGTATCACTGTATAAACAATCAGTATTACTGAATACACAATCAGTATCACTGTATAAACAATCAGTATCAATCATACACAATCAGTATCACTGAATACACAATCAGTATCACTCATACACAATCAGTATCACACATACACAATCAGTATCACTGAATACACAATCAGTATCACTGCATACACAATCAGTATCACTCATACACAACCAGTATCACTCATGCACAATCAGTATCACTGCATACACAATCAGTATCACTCATACACAACCAGTATCACTCATGCACAATCAGTATCACTGAATACACAATCAGTATCACTCATACACAATCAGTATCACTGAATACACAATCAGTATCACTCATACACAATCAGTATCACTGAATACACAACCAGTATCACTCATGCACAATCAGTATCACTGTATAAACAATCAGTATCACTCATACACAATCAGTATCACCCATACACAACCAGTATCCCTGTATAAACAATCAGTATCACTCATACACAATCAGTATCACTGTATAAACAATCAGTATCACTCATACACAATCAGTATCACTGAATACACAATCAGTATCACCCATACACAATCAGTATCACTCATACACAATCAGTATCACTGAATACACAATCAGTATCACCCATACACAACCAGTATCACTGAATACACAATCAGTATCACTCATACACAATCAGTATCACTGTATAAACAATCAGTATCACTCATGCACAATCAGTATCACTGTATAAACAATCAGTATCACTCATACACAATCAGTATCACTGTATACACAATCAGTATCACTGTATACACAATCAGTATCACTCATACACAATCAGTATCACTGAATACACAATCAGTATCACTCATACACAATCAGTATCACTGTATAAACAATCAGTATCACTCATACAAAATCAGTATCACTGTATACACAATCAGTATTACTGAATACACAATCAGTATCACTGTATACATAATCAGTATCACTGTATAAACAATCAGTATCACTCATGCACAATCAGTATCACTGTATAAACAATCAGTATCACTCATACACAATCAGTATCACTGTATACACAATCAGTATCACTGAATACACATTCTGTATCACTGTATACACTATCAGTATCACTGAATACACAATCAGTATCACTCATACACAATCAGTATCACTGAATACACAATCAGTATCACTCATACACAATCAGTATCACTGTATACACAATCAGTTTCACTGAATACACAATCAATATCACTCATACACAATCAGTATCACTGAATACACAATCAGTATCACTCATACACAATCAGTATCACTGTATACACAATCAGTTTCACTGAATACACAATCAATATCACTCATACACAATCAGTATCACTGTATACACAACCAGTATCACTCATACACAATCAGTATCACTGTATACACAACCAGTATCACTCATACACAATCAGCATCACTGTATACACAATCAGTATCACTGTATACACAATCAGTATCACTGAATACACAATCCGTATCACTGAATACACAAACAATATCACTCATACACAATCAGTATCACTGTATACACAATCAGTTTCCTCTAACACAATCAGTATCACTGTATAAACCATCAGTATCACTGTATACACAATCAGTATCACTGTATACATACTCAGTGTTACTGTATACACAATAAGTATAACTTATACACAATCAGTATAACTTATACACAATCAGTATCACTGAATACACAATCAGTATCACTGAATACACAATCAGTATCACTGTATACACAATCAGTATCACTGAATACACAATCAGTATCACTGAATACACAATCAATATCACTCATACACAATCAGTATCACTGTATACACAACCAGCATTATTACTGCATGATTACATATGTTACATAACAGCTATGTATGGGCTTAAATAAACCTAATCATTGCTTCATTGTACCAAACTTTGAAAAACTAAATTAATTATTCCACAAACATTTGACATATTGTAAATGGGTTTAGATTATATATAGCATGTAGATCTAGTTGTAATTAATTAGGACAAATTAACATGTCTGGTACATGCATGCATGTTTTGTAAAATTGGTCAACATAATTTTATGCCTATACCTACATACTTACTTAGTCCTAGACTTATTGTACCCGGAGGTACATAGTGCAAGGACTAGAGCTTTTCACGTCCCCGGAGGTACATAGTGCAAGGACTAGAGCTTTCCACGTACCCGGAGGTACATAGTGCAAGCACTAGAGCTTTCCACGTACCCGGAGGTACATAGGGCAAGGAATAGAGCTTTCCAAGTACCCGGAGGTACATAGGGCAAGGAATAGAGCTTTCCACGTACCCGGAGGTACATAGTGCAAGGAATAGAGCTTTCCACGTACCCGGAGGTACATAGTGCAAGCACTAGAGCTTTCCACGTACCCGGAGGTACATAGGGCAAGGACTAGAGCTTTCCACGTACCCGGAGGTACATAGGGCAAGGACTAGAGCTTTCCACGTACCCGGAGGTACATAGGGCAAGGACTAGAGCTTTCCACGTACCCGGAGGTACATAGGGCAAGGACTAGAGCTTTCCACGTACCCGGAGGTACATATGGCAAGGACTAGAGCTTTCCACGTACCCGGAGGTACATAGGGCAAGGACTAGAGCTTTCCACGTACCCGGAGGTACATAGGGCAGGGCAAGGACTAGAGCTTTCCACGTACCCAGAGGTACATAGGGCAAGGACTAGAGGTACATAGGGCAAGGACTAGAGCTTTCCATGTACCAGGAGGTACATAGGGCAAGGACTAGAGCTTTCCACGTACCCAGAGGTACATTGGGCAACGAATAGAGCTTTCCATGTACCCGGAGGTACAAAGTGCAAGGACTAGAGCTTTCCACATACCCGGAGGTACATAGGGCAAGGACTAAAGCTTTCCACGTACCCGGAGGTACATAGGGCAAGGAATAGAGCTTTCCATGTACCCGGAGGTACATAGTGCAAGGAATAGAGCTTTCCATGTACCCAGAGGTACATAGTACGAGGAATAGAGCTTTCCACATACCCGGAGGTACATAGGGCAAGGAATAGAGCTTTCCACATACCAGGAGGTACATAGTGCAAGGAATAGAGCTTTCCACATACCCGGAGGTACATAGTGCAAGGAATAGAGCTTTCCACATACCCGGAGGTACATAGTGCAAGGAATAGAGCTTTCCGTGTACCCGGAGGTACATAGTACGAGGAATAGAGCTTTCCACATACCCAGAGGTACATAGTGCAAGGAATAGAGCTTTCCACGTACCCGGAGGTACATAGTGCAAGGAATAGAGCTTTCCACATACCCGGAGGTACATAGTGCAAGGAATAGAGCTTTCCGTGTACCCGGAGGTACATAGTACGAGGAATAGAGCTTTCCACATACCCGGAGGTACATAGTACGAGGAATAGAGCTTTCCATGTACCCGGAGGTACATAGGGCAAGGAATAGAGCTTTCCATGTACCCGGAGGTACATAGTGCAAGGAATAGAGCTTTCCATGCACCCGGAGGTACATAGTACGAGGAATAGAGCTTTCCATGTACCCGGAGGTACATAGTATGAGGAATAGAGCTTTCCACATACCTGGAGGTACATAGTGCAAGGAATAGAGCTTTCCACATACCCGGAGGTACATAGTGCAAGGAATAGAGCTTTCCACGTACCCGGAGGTACATAGTGCAAGGAATAGAGCTTTCCACGTACCCGGAGGTACATAGTGCAAGGAATAGAGCTTTCCACATACCCTGAGGTACATAGTGCAAGGAATAGAGCTTTCCACATACCCGGAGGTACATAGTGCAAGGAATAGAGCTTTCCATGTACCCGGAGGTACATAGGGCAAGGACTAGAGCTTTCCACGTACCAGGAGGTACATAGGGCAAGGAATAGAGCTTTCCATGTACCCGGAGGTACATAGTACGAGGAATAGAGCTTTCCACATACCCGGAGGTACATAGTGCAAGGAATAGAGCTTTCCACATACCCAGAGGTACATAGTGCAAGGAATAGAGGTACATAGGGCAAGGACTAGAGCTTTCCATGTACCCGGAGGTACATAGTGCAAGGAATAGAGCTTTCCACATACCCGGAGGTACATAGTGCAAGGAATAGAGGTACATAGGGCAAGGACTAGAGCTTTCCACATACCCGGTGGTACATAGGGCAAGGACTAGAGGTACATAGTGCAAGGAATAGAGGTACATAGGGCAAGGACTAGAGCTTTCCACGTACCCGGAGGTACATAGTGCAAGGAATAGAGCATTCCACATACCCGGAGGTACATAGGGCAAGGAATAGAGGTACATAGGGCAAGGAATAGAGGTACATAGGGCAAGGAATAGAGGTACATAGGGCAAGGACTAGAGGTACATAGTGCAAGGACTAGAGGTACATAGGGCAAGGAATAGAGGTACATAGGGCAAGGAATAGAGGTACATAGGGCAAGGAATAGAGGTACATAGTGCAAGGACTAGAGGTACATAGGGCAAGGAATAGAGGTACATAGGGCAAGGAATAGAGGTACATAGGGCAAGGAATAGAGGTACATAGGGCAAGGAATAGAGGTACATAGGGCAAGGACTAGAGGTACATAGTGCAAGGACTAGAGGTACATAGGGCAAGGAATAGAGGTACATAGGGCAAGGAATAGAGGTACATAGGGCAAGGAATAGAGGTACATAGGGCAAGGACTAGAGGTACATAGGGCAAGGAATAGAGGTACATAGGGCAAGGACTAGAGGTACATAGTGCAAGGAATAGATCTTTCCACTCTTCACTGTTCTTTGCCTTTATGTATGTATGTGTAACATTTCTCATGGAAGAAACATACTCGTTAACTTGGCTTTAATCCCTGATCAGTGTTGATCAGTGACTCTATAGTCTGATGATGTGATTGAGGTTACTGGTGTATTGATCAAGGCATGTTCGTTGTTATTAACTGCTAACTCAGTTGTAGCTGTTTGAAGCTATTGATGTTATACCTGTATTGGTGAAAGAGTGGTTTGCATTGTGGTATTATCGTACATAATCAGTAATTGAGGTATTAATAGATAAAAACCTCTGGACAGTGGGTAACCATGTAAACAATTCGGACAATGAGTGTGTGAAAGTTGGTATATGTTTAAATGTATTTGTTTTGTGGTAGTTAAGGTAACAGATTGATATTTACATAGAGAATTATCTAGGACATGACATACAATGATCAGTGAGTGACATCAGTGCTGTGATCAGTCTCTCTATAGATTACAACATCAATCGGATATTTAAATCACTACCTGTTCATCAAGGTAAAGGAATTAGTACAGTGCTTTTTTATAACATAATATACATATGTATATATTTGTGGTCCTAATTATAAATATTACATGCAGGGCAATGCAGGTAGAAAAAATTATATCACAAAATACAGAGTTTTGACGATAATCATCATCATCACAGCCCTAACTATTTAGTCTATTCACTTTATAAAAGATGCTTTTGTAAATAGTGAAAAGGCTAAAATGTCTCTATATTTTAGTGATATAATTTCTTAATGCCTGTGCTATTATCAAACGTTATGCACCAAAAAGCGTCAATGGAAATGGCAACATGCTCTATAGACTGAAGTGAAATATATTTATATAGCGTGTGTTATGTGCCGAATAAATTAAGCGCAGAAACGTATAAGTTTTACTTTTCATGCAAACGGGGCTTTATTGAGAGCTAAAGCACCTGTAACTTCCAGTCACTGTATGACTTATTGGGAGACTTTACAGTTAAACTTGTATGACTTATTGGGAGCAAAAGCACCTGTATAACTTCCAGTAACTGTATGACGTATTGGGAGACTTTACAGGTAAATTTGTATGACTTATTGGGAGCAAAAGCACCTGTATAACTTCCAGTAACTGTATGACGTATTGGGAGACTTTACAGTTAAACTTGTATGACTTATTGGGAGCAAAAACACCTGTAACTTCCAGTAACTGTATGACTTATTGGGAGACTTTACAGTTAAACTTGTATGACTTATTGGGAGCAAAAGCACCTGTATAACTTCCAGTAACTGTATGACTTATTGGGAGACTTTACAGTTAAACTTGTATGACTTATTGGGAGCAAAAGCACCTGTATAACTTCCAGTAACTGTATGACTTATTGGGAGACTTTACAGTTAAACTTGTATGACTTATTGGGAGCAAAAGCACCTGTATAACTTCCAGTAACTGTATGACTTATTGGGAGACTTTACAGTTAAACTTGTATGACTTATTGGGAGCAAAAGCACCTGTATAACTTCCAGTAATTGTATGACTTATTGGGAGACTGTACAATTCAACTTGTATGACTTATTGTGAGCAAAGGCACCTGTAAGTTCTGGTCATTGTATAACTTATTAGGAGACTTAATGCAGGTCAATGTGTATGACTTATTGCGATAACCAAAAGTTGACTTGTTTATATACTGTGTTTTGGTGAGGTTTTATATACTTAACATGTCTGTAGGGGCATGCCATTTGAAGAGAGGTTAAATATTGCTCTAGAGAGGGACTTTAACCACTCCAGTCTTGGAGATCTATACATGTATATTGTGCAGTACATTAAAGTATCCAGTTTCAATTCCTCACCCTAGTTAAATGCATGTATTGTTACCAACCAGGACAATCAAATATCTCCATTAAAATTCTCAATGTAAAATGTTTAGTGACTGACATTATTCTAAGTGTTAAAATGTTGATAGTGAATGTATCTCTTGCTTCATTCAATGAAGTTGTTTACAGGGTATTTAATACTCACTGTACTATTAAATGTTTGCAATGAACAATATTCCCATGACTGGAGGTATTAATGTCTTATATACAGAAAACCCTCAATAGTAAGACTACCCTAGCTTGAGACCCTTAAAACTGGTATTTGTACTACTTATATTAATTTACCTTAACTGTAAAATCTTTTAATTTTAGTGGGATATTTTGTGGTTTTGATGAAAATGACAATTTTGTGGTAACTTAATTTCAAGGATTTCGAATTTCATGCAAATTGGCAAGTTAAAAATTCACTCAAATTATCAGAAATCATTCAAACATCTAACAGATATACTAATTGTTTTATTACATGTTGATACATGCAAGTGAACTTCTCCAAAACTCAGTCCTTAATAATACCTGACTGAACTTGAAAGCAAGTATGGCAGCCTGGGTACACTTAACATATTTATTGGTATAATTACTCAGTGGGGACTTGATTTTGTGTTTGAGGTCATCCATGAAGTTTTTATTGAGAAGGTTTTATTATTAAGGTGACCATTTTGTCAAGTGTTGCTGTATTGTCATATAACACTTGAAGTCTCTTGCAGTGTCCAAAAAGCTAAAAAACTATATTCTACTTTAAATTAGTCCCCTTTATTAAAAACATCTCTACCCCCCCCCCCCCCCCCCCAAGAAAATGTGCATTTTTTACCTAGAAGCACCACTGAGTACTAATTGACTATAGCACTGGACTTACAGTCCAAGTATTATCCAAGAAACAGAAGATTTTGATGTATTGGACAAACACCCTTCCCTAGTTATCAATTAAACCCTAATTGATTTGTAAATCAATCAAAAACTAATTAACGTAGCAGATAACCATGTCTGTGTAATCAACTTGATGGAGTTTTTGAGCTCTTGTCTTCAGTAATGTACAAATAGGGTTGTATCTCTATGTTGGTCTCCATTTATAGTGATCCACCATCTCAAGGAACAGATAACATGCCATGGTTAGCTGAGTTCCTTTGCCCAGTGAGTAAAAACAGTTTCTTTGTTTCCGGTAACATTCCCCCCCCCCCCCCCCCCCCCCTGAGGGTAGGCAATAGGTCTTGAAGCTTTTTAGACTTTTTTTATAGAGATTAAGAGCAACTTCCCTCTCAAAAATAGGGAAAATAAGAAAAAAAATTACGCCATAAATTTTTTTAGGGACATGCATATCAAGTAGGTCAGGACACCGGACCAAATACTTTTTTTGGGCCTAAGTAATTTTTTATCCGTTTTTTAATGTTTTTTTCAACAACATTTCAATGATATACGGAATATGTCACAATTATAAAAAAAATTGACCGAGGTGGCTGCCGAGCATTAACCTTTACTTAATTTCTCTTCCACAAGCACCTTTAAAAGATCCGCATGTGGATCAAGGAGACATGCATGACTCACTGCTTATTGTATATCCGAAATCTCACAGAGGACATTAAAGTTCAAGAACAACAGTCCCGAACTATTAAAGCCCAGTTCATGAACAACTCATGAGTGACTTGAAATGTGTTTGATTTTGTGAACTCTACAGTGTACTTTGACAGGGATTTGATACCAACCAAACTGCATCAGAATTTTATGTTTCTGATTCTGACTATCAAAAAAGAAGTTATTAACAGCAGCTGCTCTTACTAATGTCTATTTATGTGTAAAAATAAATACAATATTACCATAAGTTTTGCGAAAACTATTTTAGGGCGTCCAGACTCCCTGCAATTGTTTTCCTCCCCCCACTGAATCTGGTAATTCTGGGCCACAGGTGTGATGAATAATTTTATTATGTACAAATACAGAGATTTTTGTTTCTCAGTGAGGAAATATCGACTTAAAAAGCTTCTAGCATGTCTAAAAATAAGCCTAACCAAGCACTTAAATGTTATGGATTATTACACAATAACGCCTTTCTGCTTTTTTAGGATATTACAAATGATTAAGTTTCATTTTTTCTTCCAATAATATGAACTTGGCGCTAATGCACCAGCGAACATTGAACTTAAGTGATGATATCATAGTCGGTGAAGTTATTTTAATACTAACAGTACGTCTGGCCCTAATTCCACAAAAAAACTTAAGTTATTGCTCAGCTGAGACTGCTATTTAGAAATGATTATATGACTACAATTACAGTCTTGAGATGTAGATTGCTACCAGAAACTGTGTATCTATTTCATTATTTAGCAAGTGATTTTCGTAAGAAATGCTCATGAAAATCCAACAGTAAGAACAATAAAATACTTTGTATTTGAGCCTGTTATAACAGACTTACGTTTTTACCTTAGACATTTATAACTTTAAAGCACTATTTCCTGTAAAAATCGGACTTATTGTGTATTGCATTATTAAATTGGCATCTAACTGTGATGAAACAATATATACAAGTATACAAGAAAGTCATTTAACCAACACAATATGTTTTTAAAATAGTAGTCTCAGCTGAGCAATAACTTAAGTATGTTCGTGGAAATTGGGGCTTGGTGTTTTTCTTTGAAATGCTGAGCATAGCCTTTATTTCCCAGTCAGCTTAAATTTCTGTTGATATATGGCAGGCATATGAGTGCCTTCACCCATATTTGAACCTAGATCGCCAGATTAGACGGCAAGCGTGCTAACCAATGAGCTACGTGATTGTTATCCCAAATATGATTTTCCTCCACATGTGGAGAAGTTGCATTTTATTAAAAGTTCCTTGTGGAAGGGTTACTATAATACAGGGGAAAACTGGTTGGATATTGCAGATCAATTTACCACATGCTGGAGTTGTAAAATAATGAAAACGAATTTAATTTTGAACGCAAGTTTACAGCTTTCTTAAGTGCTTTGCTAAAACAGTACCCACATGTGCAGCTTTTTGAAGCAATTTATGAAGTATCAAGAATGATCTCCCTTGATAAGCTTTGCATTTCTATAATTGGATTGTCTCCCCTTCATATCCATTAATTACTGCATGGGAAAATTATAAACTGCTGATGGAGATGAGATAGGTGTATGACTCGAGGTTTCTATGGAGTAAAGTTTAAACAGTGTTAAATCTGATACAACGAACAAACGAACGAACTAACTTACGAACAAACGAACTAACTTACGAACAAACAAACAAACTAACGAACGGACGGACGGACGGACTGACAGACAAACAAACAAATTGTTGCATTTAATCTCTTATAATTCTTATAAGAATGGTTCCGTGCAATGTTTTTACCGCAATTGGATACGTGTAGTATAAGCCTGTTGAAGAAAGATGAGATGTAAATGTATGAATAAAATTTAAACAAACACTTCCTGTATTCAGGTATAAATCAATTAGTCAGGTCAGTCATTTGTTTACATAACATTGTAGACATCAACTTTGCAATTTCTCTTATTAAAATCATTTCTTAATAGTGTTTTGTATGTCGCTTAGTGAATAAAATTTTGGTTTTCAGTGCCTTTTTCTCCAATTAAGATGTTTAAAACAATTAAAATGCAGTGTAATGACCTGCATAAAAGGACTGTATAGATAGAAGCCATGACTGCACTTGTAGCTATAGACTTTATATAGTGTATACCGGTAGTCCAGAGAATTTGACACGACTCTCGAACTTCTATTAGCATAATTTCACAGTTGATTTATTGTCTCTATTTATAACCCTGATTGTTTGTTTTCATAAGCGGGGAGTATCACGAAGATGCTCGTGGTGTAATATCAAACAAATCCAAAGAACCGATACTGCACGATTTGCTCGCGGAAATTTAAATATTCAACATATTCAAGAACCCTGTAATATATTCATGCATAAAGGTCAGGATCATGTCAAATTCTCCGTGCTATATATGCTCCAAGGTTACATTCTACCTATATCTGTAACTGTGTTTCTGATCTATTTCAGTTTATTTCAAAATCATTAAATATTTAACTCAAACCCACTGAATAATGATTTACAAAAGAGGTTCTGACCATAAAATGTCCTTTGTTTTATAAGCTTTATTCAGACACTCCTGTTTTAAGATCATTTTTGATTGATTGGCCGGTCCCTCTTCTAAATTGTCATTCTTACTCGACACTGTCATGCTTTTTACAAGCTTTCTGAAGCGATTTCTCACACATTTGTGCAACTATGTGATATTCTACAGTGCATTCAAAATCCTAATTTGTATCCAATTATCATGAAATCATGCAGTCATATGCAATTGTAAATGACTGAACTGCCTGACCGCCTGCTGGCCAGCCGCCTGCTCACCTGCCCGTCTGTGATTGAGGTCATCCCCTGACCGCCTGCTGGCCAGCCGCCTGCTCACCTGCCCGTCTGTGGTTGAAGTCATCCCCTGACCGCCTGCTGGCCAGCCGCCTGCTCACCTGCCCGTCTGTGATTGAGGTCATCCAAGACATCCATGAAATCAAAACGTTAATTAAATGTATAAGACACTCTTTATTAATTGTTATGAATCAGTTGGATTTCAAATAATCGAGACATGTGTCTAAAGGAACTTAAATTTTGAGCACGTATACATCTGGGTCAGTATAGCTCTATCGGGATTAATGCCTGTACAAAAACAAAAACAAAAATTGCTTATATTTTTGCTATGGATTAAAATCAAGGACTGTAACATTTGCCTACAATATCATTATATGTAACAGCATTCAAACATTTGGCACAACATATCAAGTTTGCATGCTCCTTAATATTCAGAAACGATAAATAAAGCAGATTTTGTGTTTGTTTTTGTATTGCAATTTATCGCATTGAAGTTATACCACACAATATCATTACATGTATATCAGTGTGGCAATACCACGTGACTAAATACTACAGTCCAAAGAAAAAAATTGTAAACAAAACCTCCACTTCGCGAAGGAAAATAGGCATAAGTATTTTATTTCTTCACCAATTTCTATGAAATATAGACCACGCTAAGGGAAAAAATATAAGGGTTCCGCCATATATAGTTTATTTCTCCGTAGCTTGACCGTTTTTTCAATTACCCTGAGAAACCTTGGAAAAAATTTGTGTGAGAGCGGACTACAGTATCAAGCCTTTTCGTTTTCCTGGTATTATCTACTCCATGCGTGATTGAAGAGTCATGTTTACACCTTCCGGGAACACCGGAGGCAATTTTGCAACAAATAAAATACATATTATAACAATGCATGGCACAAATATGAATTTTCTTTTAATTTGCAATTATGACTACAGTTCCAAGAAAAAATATTCAGACTACAGTTCAAAGCTGTTTTCAGAATTTACAATAAAACCAAGCAACGTGTCGCCCCTGATGCTATTTTTGGCAACATTACGCACACTACAATATTCTGTATTTGGTCAGGTGTTATTTGTAACAACATATTATACCGAATTTAAAAACACAAACACGCACATTGGTAACAGTAGTTTACAATATATGCATGCAGATCTAGTAATTGATAATAAGCTTGCGTATGGGTAATTTTGAGTAATTTCAATACGCGCATTTGATGTTTGATCTAAATTATATATTGCACGGTGCCATCGATTTTCATCACTAGTAGACACCGTACAGCGGATATAACATATAGTCCGTATTTATAACAATACATCATTGTTGAGCGTCAGGTCAGTTTGTCTGTGCTTGAAAGTCTTGGTTTTCATGATTTATAAGTGCCTACATATCAAGGTCATGGATACGCCAATGTGACTATGTCTCATTTGCTGCAGGATCAGTCTTATCTGACCATATTGCCTAATTAAAGTTTGAAGCAAATGCTGCAAAAACTGTAGGAGGAGTTGCGTCCACAAGAACTGTTCACTATATATTGTATAGTGCATAAAAGTACAAAGGGCCATAATTCTGTCAAAAATCGTCGCAGCGCAAATTCTTTCCTTTAAGCACATCTACATGTTGAGGTTGTTCATCTGTTAAAGTTTGAAGCAAATGCTGCAAAAACTGTAGGAGGAGTTGCGTCCACAAGACATGTTCACTATATATTGTATAGTGCATAAACGTACAAAGGGCCATAATTCTGTCAAAAATAGTCACAGCGCAAATTCTTTCCTTTATGCACATCTACATGTTGAGGTTGTTCATCTGTTAAAGTTTGAATCAAATGCTGCAAAAACTGTAGGAGGAGTTACGTCCACAAGAATGCGTCTACGGACGGACGGACGAACGGACGGACAGACAGACAGACAAGCTGAATCCAGTATACCCCCCTTACAACTCGTTGTGCGGGGGGGGGGGGGGTATAATTAAAGGAATAAAAAGGTGTGCATAATTTGTTTCAGCATGCAATTTAAGCGCCCGTAGACTGAGGGTAAAATAGCTTATAACACGTCCCCAATTATTTCGTACCAAATAAGACAGAATTGAACAATTTAGCAATAACAATATTTTGGTTACGAAGGCAATACTACGTACTTAAATCACGTGCCTTCCTATTTTTAGCTCACACGTCACAAAGTGACAGAGTTAGCTTTGTGATGACTCGTCGTCCGTCCGTCGTTCGTCCGTCCGTCCGTCCGTCCGTCCGTCCGTCAACAATTTGCTTGTGTAGACACTAGAGGTCACACTTTCGACCTAATCTTTATCCAACGTGGTCACATTGATCATCTCAACAAAATCTAGGTCAAGTTCGATATTGGGTCATCCGGGATAAAAAACTAGGTCACAAGGTCAAATCATAGAAAAAGCTTTTGTAGGCACTAGAAGTCACAATGTTGACCTAATCTTTATGAAACTTGGTCATAATGATCATCTCAACCAAATCTAGGTCAAGATATATATTTGGTCATCCGGGATCAAAAACTAGGTCACAACATCAAATCATAGAAAAACCTTGTATAGTCACTTGAGATCACAATTTTGACCTAATCATTTTGAAAATTTGTCGCAATGATCATCTTAATAAAATCGAAGTCAATTTATGATTGGGTCATCTGGAATCAAAAACTAGGTCACTAGGTCAAATAATAGAAAACCCTTGTGTTAATTCACGAGAGGTCACCATTTTAGCCTAATCCTTATGAAACTTGATCACAATGATCATCCCAACAAAATCTAGTTAAAGTGTTATATCGGGTCATCTGGGGCTAAGAACTAGGTCACAAGGTCAAATCACATGGCTTGGTGTACTGCTACGACAGGTGAGCGACCTAGTGCCATAGGGCCCTCTTGTTTTAGATTCAAACCACGTACTACGGAGTCAAAATGAGGAATCCAACACCAGTACAGGACTGCTATCCTCGGTGCAACAGAAAAATAGATCATGTTAATGGAAAGTTTTATAACGATTAGATCCCGTACACAATGCAATGTTTTCCTTCAGTCGATTGCTTGTTAGTTGGTGTTTGCTTGCGAGAGTTCCAACATAGGTTAAGACCATGGAAGATATAAGTTTAAATCGGAACAGAGTCCTGGGAAGTGCATACTTGAGCTGAAATAAAAGGAAAGTATAGTATACGAAACGTCAGAGCAAATTACAACATTGGTGTTTTAAAATAAACATTCCGCTGCTTAAATTTGTTCACTTCAAGTGAATCACATGAATATTTACAAAAATGTGATTAAAAACTTAGAGTCGTGTGAAATCGACATCCACTTTTACTTTCGTTTTCGTGCGAAGTATAGGGGGCTATATCCGCCATATGGTGTCTACCATTGGTGAATATCGATGGCACCGTCCAATATATAATTTAGATCAAACATCAAATGCACTAATGGAAATTACTAAAAAATACCCGTACGCAAACTTATTATCAATTACTATATGTATATACATGTACTTTAAACTTCTGTTACCCATGTGCGTGTTTATGTTCTTAAATGATGTAAAATGTGTCGTAAAAAATAAAACCTGACCAAATAAAGAATACTTTAGTGTGTGTATTGTTGACAAAAATAGCATCAGGGGCAAAACGTTATGGTAAATTCTGAAAACAGCTTTGAACTGTAGTCTGAATATTTTTTCTTGGAACTGTAGCCATAATTGCAAATTGAAAGAAAATGTCATATAAGTGCCATGTATTGTTATAATATGTATTTTATTTGTTGCGAAATTGCCTCCGGTGTTCCCGGAAGGTGTAAACATGACTCTTCAATCACGCATGGAGTAGATAATACCAGGAAAACGAAAAGGCTTGATACTGTAGTCCGCTCTCACACAATTTTTTTCCAAGGTTTCTCAGGGTAATTGAAAAAACGGTCAAGCTACGAAGAAATATACTATATATGGCGGAACCCTTATATTTTTTCCCTTAGCGTGGTCTATATTTCATAGAAATTGGTGAAGAAATAAAATACTTATGCCTATTTTCCTTCGCGAAGTGGAGGTTTTGTTTACAATTTTCTTCTTTGGACTGTAGTATTTAGTCACGTGGTATTGCCACACTGTATATGTAACAGTCCATGCAGATGATAACACCATTCATTCATGAAAGCCAAATTCATCATGTGACTCTGCGCAAAATGGTCTGGATGAAAATTGAATTAGTCTGGTTCGCTTCATTCTTACAAAATGCTTCCTTTAATTTGAATTTGTAAGCAAGACCATGACACATTAGCCAATCAGGCATTGATACATGGTCACATGCTCCTACATAGCCAAATTGTTTCATGCATTCCAATATACCTGTGGCCCAGAGGAATATATTACTTATAGTGGGAGAATTTGACTTGAACCTGACCTTTATGCATTAATATAATCAAACAAGGTTCTTGCTTTGAATATATGAATTTCTGCTAGCAAAATGTGCAATATCGGTCCTTTAGATTTGTGTTAGTATTACACCTCATTCGTCTAAGAGTGGTTATAAATATAGAAAACATATCAATTATTAAATTTTGCATAGTTTATGAGAAGGTTGGGAGTCATGTCAAATTCTACGTACTATATATAATTTAAGAACAAACTTCCTTGTACAACAAGCATGCTAATGATATCTACCATCAAACAGTAAAACATTTTCTGCCATTATCACTTCATAATGATTCCGTTGTCTAGACCTCTAGTTATACACGACAATTGTACTTTCGCAAACATATAGAATTTCTGTATTGATGAACAATAAGTTAAAATTGTCTGTTCAGAAATATAAATACTGCTGTGTTGCACACTGATTACTAGATTCTGATATTACTTACGATTTTCCGGATACAAAAAAAATGAAGACTGGTCAAATAGTTTTTCCGGCCAGATGATTTACCGCCTTTATTTGACAGAGATTTGACGTGATTCTCGACCTTCTATTATCATAATTTCACAGCTGATGTTTATAACCCAAGGGGTCCGTTGCCTAAGCAAACCACTACCGAGCACCTTTATTCAGTTACCTCCCGTTCAATTAAATATAAAAGGCAAGCATTACCTCCCATGGAAAGCGCTACGTAGCGCTCGCCCATGTTAATGGTCTCCATTTATATGTTTTCATAAGCGTGGAGTATCGCGGAGACGCTCGAGGTGTAATACAAACACAAATATAAAAAACTGATATTGCTCAATTCGCTTGTTACAAGTAAGCAAGTCCTACAGTATGACTTTGTTGGAAATATTCTCAATCCCCGGTCAAATTCACAGTGAAATGTTTGAATTTTAAAAACAAACTGTTTGTAAAATGCAAGATTATTAAACCTTCAACCTTTATTAAAGATTCAAATTGTTACCATGTGGAATGCATTTTGATTCTAAAATCCTAAATTATAGTTCAAATTTAAACACATTGATCAATACACAAGAACGTCAACTCCATCAGTCATTTTTGTGCGTAAATTCTTTGGTTGTGTAAAAAACACTGATCAGATCATGGTTTAAGACCCTCAATTCCGGAATCTGGAGATATTTATAAAAAACTATTTTTATTCATGCAATGATGATGATGATTCTGATAATTTATCAAAATATTAATAGTAATGTATACAAGTAAAACAAACATTTACATTTAAAATGGTATGCAACCTTTTCCAAAAAGTATACTATATTTTCTGCAATGACGTACTTTCAGTTATTGATTAAGAGCGGATATATGTCACAACTTTAATTATAAATGATTCAACTTCCGGTTATCACAACTGCTCATACCCGTTGAAATGTATAGTCTCTAGGCCTATAAGTAATACACTGACCGGTCAATTACAGATGTTGTTGCTCGCAATTAGTCATACAGTGATTAGGTTGATATGCTGTGTATTTACAAGCATTTTATTGGGCAATTAGGTTTGTTAATGCATCTTTAATAGTTGATGCCAAAAAATGGTAAACTGTCAACTGTTTCTCACAATGCTTCCTGAAACAATGTAAAAGCTGTTCAAATTTAAGAAATAATGTACCTGTGTTTTATCGTAGAATAGAACACAGTCACGAGTTTGGATGCTTAGTTTTTAAATCACAAGTGTGTAGCATGAGTGATTTAATGTACGCATCCAAACAAGTGACTGTGCTTTATTATTGATAAAACACAGGTACAGATTTATTATTTCAATTCTAACATAGCCAATGTTCCAAATTTGACAACACATCAAGAGATAGTAACCACAGCACTATTTTCTTCCTGGGAACCTTATTTGCAGTTTGAAGTTATTCAGTCGTAGCTGTGTTTTATTGGTAGTTTTAGCACAGCTTGGTTTCCTCTGTGTGTATATAGCTGAAACTACTGGTTGTGTTTTATGTTAAACAATTCTTCTAATTTGTCCTACAAAGGATTTTTCAGGGTGCTTAAAATCACTGTCTATAATTTGCTGAGTATTAACAAATATTGCTGTTTATCTGTTTACCCAAACTTTGTCTGACCTCTGTCCACTTGATGTCAGAATTATTAGCTTTACAATTAGATGATCATAAAAGTGAAGTTAAATAGCTACTTTATGTACACAGTGAAGTTAATATAGCCACACTTGTTTTATTTTTAGGTTTATGAGAAAATGTTTTAAATTTGAAAAATAACAAATACTGTAGCGCACAGACTATCCCGATGAAGCACCACAGGTATGGCCGCAGTGCCTAGCCACTCACGCAAGAGTCAGACATAGAATGAACCTTCCTTATCCCACCCCAAATTTTTTTTTTCGATTTATATGATTTCATTTATCCTTGCCACTGTAAATCCGTATAGGCAAGGCCCGCAGAAGAGGTTAGTCACTTTTAAATTTTTGGGGGATAGTGCATAATACAGAAAATGCACTAGTTCCAGAAGCAACACTGACTCTTTTGCACGTCTGATGTATAGCATCATACACGGGACCTCGCTTAACATCTCTTCCGAAAGACTGTTAGTAATTTTAGTTATGTCAGGTGGGAAACACTGAAAAGCATTTCTGTTTTTGATCCGGCTGGAGTAGGGATCAAACTCACAACCTTTAGATCAGCAGTCAGTAGCTCTTACCACTAGACCACTTGTCCATCTTCAAACAATTATTAAATTTAAGCAATTTATATATTCACCCTGCAATGAATGACACACTTTGGACTTCAAATTTTGTGCATAATTAACGATAAAGGGAGGTAATTATGAATGATAACTACCCTACCGGTTTTCAACCGGAGGGACTATAGGTTTGCCCTCCGTCCATCATTCCGTCCGTCTGTCTGTCTGTCCGTCAAAAGTCTTCTTCCTGAAAATTTCAAACAGTTTCCAAACTAGGTTTATGACACTTGGTATTTGTGGATAGGGGGAAATGAGGGGAATTATGCTTGTCTAAAAATATTTTGATTCTGAGAAAAATTGTGGTTGCTATGGATACGGAAATACTTCAAAATGTGGGGTCCTGTCATAACTCAAACATTTTCCAAGCTAGGTTTATGAAACTTGGTATGTAGGTACACTATATATTATGGATAGAATTTTTAAATTCCGTTGGTGAGAATTCATTTTTTTAAGCTCGTGTACAACCGTTTTTCATTTCTTAGATATTTGGAAATATATACACTCTTTGTATTTTTCTCAGTGTTTAAATACTTGACATTATCAGGTTTTACATATGGATTTTTGGCACATTAACATTGAATGCCCATTACGTAAGCAGACATTGAAAGGAAAGTTCATGTAAGATTGTTTAATTTGACTTATATAAACCTGCATGTGGCTATTTAATATATATACAAGGGGTGTTCCAGAAGTAATAGGACTTTTCTCATAACTTTGTACTCAACACTTACATTTTAATGAAATTTATCTCATACGTGTAGCAATTTATGCTCTATATATTGGCAGCAACAGATTTTGGTTGTTGTTGGTGATGCTCAATATACAAAAGGGTTTTATAGAAACCATGTAACACACAGGCGGGTCACACTGTACATTTTCATTACTGACCATACTAAATCCGTGAATAACTCAGTTGAACCACTGGATAAAAAATAATGGCAAATTATGTGGCATTACCTTTATGTCACTGATGTGGGCATTGTAACCTTTATGTCACTGATGTGGGCATTACCTTTATGTCACTGATGTGGGCATTACCTTGATGTCACTGAGGTGGGCATTACCTTGATGTCACTGATGTGGGCATTACCTTGATGTCACTGATGTGGGCATTACCTTGATGTCACTGATGTGGGCATTACCTTGATGTCACAGATGTGGGCATTACCTTGATGTCACTGACGTGTGCATGCAATCTTACGAAGCAATGATCGCTGTTTGTTTATGATCACAACTGAGTATAAACAAGTGTATATATTCAAGCGTGTAATGGACGAAAGGACGTCAACGTCAAAAATTAGAAACGGCGCAATTGTTAAATTATTGTGGATATTATTTGATGTTTTATTATTCTTAGATTTAAAATGATTCCAAGACTCTTTTGGTTTCTTGTATCGTAAATAACATTGACATGTACAGCTCTCTTGCTTTGCACTCAGTGTCATAATTGATGGTCTAAGCTCATGGAATGGTTCAGCCCTGAATGTCATAGCAAGGTACTTGCTTAATTAGTAAAATTTATTACTCCTTATTGCTTTAAAACTGTTGGCATAACAACAGAATTGACCAAACCATTGTTTAAATTTTAAAATATTATTCCACAAAGAAAAAGAAAGAAAAAATATTCCACATGAAACAGCCATATATACTATAGCTAGTATAGTACCTGAGTATACTTGAAGAGATTTTAAAATTTTGTAAAAACTCTTGAAATCAGGTAATAATGGATTTAACAGGACTATTTATATTAACCAAAATAAAATGTTAAAATACTATTCCACATGAAACAGCCATATATGCTTGCTTAAAGTACAAGTTACAATTCCTGAAGTGATTTCAAAATTTTGTAAAAACTATTGAAATCAGGTATATGATTTACTATACGGTAGATTCTACAGAACTATTTATATTAACCAAAATAAAATGTTAAAATATATATTATTCCACATGAAACAGCCATATATGCTATATAGCTTATAGTACCTAAGTAGAGTATACCTGAAAATATTTCAAAATTTCTTAAAAAACTGTTAAAATGGTAATATATACAGATTCTACAGAACTACTTAAAATGTTAAAATATAATTCCATATGAAACAGCCATATATGGTAGCTTGAATCATTATAAGTACCAAAGTATACCTGAAGTAATTTCAAAATTTAGTTAAATCTGTCGAAATTGTAATAATAGATTCTACAGAACTATGTATTCTTGTACCTGTAGTGTATGACGCCAACATTACCACCGGTTGTCATAATAGTGAATATACACCGGTAATATAGATTTACAATAAATAAATCAATACCTAGTTTCTGGTCTAGGTAGTTGATTTGATAGACTAGTTTTTCTCCAATAGCCCGATATATACGATGGTTGGCAGACATTACATGGATGTCGTATAGATGTATTGTCTCATTGTATAGAGTATTGGACTAGAGTGATAGAACTAACATATACTGTGTGTTCCTAGGTCAATGTTGTATTACATGGACCTTATCGTAATTTTATGACAGGTGATTTTTTATTTACTTTTACTTACCGGTATATCATTAAATTTTGTCATTTGTATTTTTTTAGATCTACTTAATTTGTGAAATAAGTGCATTAAAATTTGTATTATTATTTTTTATTTTTCTAAAATTCAATAAATATAAACTGATATATAACTTACTAAATGTATTGTTTAAATTACATGATGATACATGTTTCGGGAAATTTCCCGTTGTCAGTTTGATTGGTATGCCGACATGTGATTATTGTTTTTAAATTATAATGTATGTATACCTAGTCCATAACAATATTCTGACTTTTATATCATAAGCCCATGCAGAAGCCTTTTTCATGCGTATAATTATATGTTGAAAAGTTTGTGAATTTAATAGTTAACGTTTTTCTGTGAATACTTCATTATTTTTAGTGGTATTTAAATTTACTCCAATAGGGCTTAATGTTCAAAAATTGTATTTGTTTAAGATAACAAATGAAAACCAACACCTTTACCATAATTATAAATTATATGCAGTTTGTACTTCAACTTCAGTTAACTTTAATTCTTGAATACAAATTTTCAAAAAAAAAAATCCCTGGCAAAGTGAAGATAAATAAAATTTCTTGGAAATTGAAAAAAAATTTAGTCTGACCTTTGAGTATTTTTTTTCAATGAATATTTGATTAAATGATAATTGTTGTAATATTCTCCTATTTGAAGACTCATAGAAGAGTCAAAAAGTCTATGTTTACTTTTTTTTTATTTCATTTCAAAATTACCATGCTCAATTTTCAATTTTGAATATCTGGTACCAGCATTAAATTAAAGAAATATAATGCAAATAAATTTATCACTTCTTTGCACTGAGATCTTCCAAAATTTGAATCTTACTAATTGCACCATGAAATAGATTTATAGGCTGTGCTTGATTCAATAAAATATTATTGAATTCAAAGTTCCCTGAATTTCCTCCAAAATTAGATTCTGCGGAATAACAATTAATGAACCACAGACACTGTCTTACTAAGTACTGTGTTCTGCCACTATGAAATAGTGCATGGTAATTTAACCAGATTTTCTTAGAAGTTAATTTGGAAGGCATGTGGGTGGGCATCCAAATTTGTGTGTCACAGGATTGTCTAAAAGTAAGAGTTTAGCTATCTTCATGAAACTTCACAAGTCCTGGAATGTTTATCGTCTTTGTGCTTCTGGTTTACCATTTGCTGGAGACCAGTTCAGGGGTCCTACCGAGGCACAATGCCCAATCCTGAAAATGAGTGGCAAATGTTTCGGGTGCCATTAGCACACACCCCTACACCAAAACTCAGTTCAAACATACATGTAGTTCTATTGTTTAAATTCAGCTTATGAAATTTCAAATGATCATAACTTTGTCAATTCTTGGATTTTTTTATCAAATAACATTTTGTTTTCTACAGAAAAGTTCCTTCTTTTTAATACTGCATATCCGGATTTCCAAATAATTCCAGAATTGGATGATCCATGCAAGTTTGAGCAGAGTTAGCGACCCTGTTTGAAAACCTGGTTTCCGTGTAGAAACTTTTCATGTTTGGTTTCCATAGAAATGTTCCATGTTTGGTTTCCATGGAAACGTTCCATGTTTCTTGTATTTAAATGATTAAATTCATATTCCAAAATGTATGGGTCAAATTTGTCTAAGAAAAGCACTTTGTAGCACTTTAAAAAGGAGTTTTCCATGCCTTCTATGTTTAATTAAACACAAGGTAACCCAGACAAAGTGCTACGTAGTGCTGTTAGTAAGGGAGCTGGCTCCTGAATGATTTCATCTTAAACTTTATGTACTCAGGACTATTGGTATCATTGGAGATTTTATAATTTATTGACAAGGTTACAAAATCAAACTTCATGACAATCTTTTGTACTCAGGCTTATTTGACGCTTTAAAACATTAACGAGATATTAATTACTTAAGATGGTAATATTGTAATTTACCCCCCCCCCCCAAATGTCAGGTATTCCAGGGCATTTAACATACAAATGATAGTACATGTATGACCTTTTTTTAAAGACAATCTCAATAACCAGATCGTCTCAAAATCAAGAAAAAATTATTTCTAAACTTTTAAAGAAGCTGAACGATTTTACTTCAAGTTTTTTTCAATGTTTCGCTCATTATTCTATTTGAGTACTGTACAACTTTAGTTTAAGACAACCTGCACACAATCACATCTATCTATATTACTAAAACCTGTCTGCAAAGACCGTCAATCTTCCAGCATACTATTTTTAATTATTGTTTACCTGTTAAGAGGCACCACCTGCCAACAAAGACCATGAACAGTTTGATGTTCCCGTGGGTGGTCTTTAAAGACAGGTATTAAGCTGTAGAAAGACCTATCCATTTAGAAACCTGACAATTTAAGGTTTTTTTTGACAGAAACCTGATATTTTAAGGGGTTTTTGACAGAAACCTGATAATTTAAGGGTTTTTTGACAGAAACCTGACATTTTAAGGGGGTTTTAATGACAGAAACCTGACATTATAAGGGGTTTTATTGACAGAAAGTTGACATTTTAAGGGGTTTAAAAAAACCCAGAAACATGACTTTTTAAGGGTTTTAAGGACAGAAACCTGTCATTTTAAGGGGTTTTAATGACAGTGATGTATAGTATTGAGGTTTTACTGTATATTGAAATAATTACTATTCATACTTATTGTAACATTGCCATATTTGGGACTGAATCGTTGTATTTTTCAAAACATAATAATCTTATTTTATATAGTCAGTCTATGAACTAATTTCTGACCAACAAATAAAGTAAAAATTTGTTGAACTTTTGTCTCTATTTATTGAACTTGTTTTTGACATATGTGTGCGCTGCGATTGTATTAAGCTGTATTTCAGAGATCAGCCTTAATTTATACTAAAGACCATTTAGAAGAATTGCAATATAATATAAGAAAAAGTGATGTTATTTAGCCCTGGTTGTCCATCACAGGTGGGGAATGTTGGTTTGATCCCTGGTTGTCCATCACAGGTGGGGAATGTTGGTTTGATCCCTTGTTGTTTCAATTAAATTTGTGTTCACTGTTGCTTTCACTGGTCCTTTGGTTGGCCCCACTGTATCAGGTTAACCCCACCGTGTCCGGTTGACAACCGTATCTGGTTTGCTCAATGTTTGGATGACCTGAAGATGGTCTCACCATAGGTCACCAGTTCAAGTATATTAGATTAAGGTTTAACGTCTTAAACTGTCATAATAGTAAAAATAATAGTAACTGTGATTTATTCGGATTTAGCATTGTATGAACCTAATTCAGTGTAATAAACCTTATACTTAAAAAATCATATACTTATAACTAAGGTATTAAATGGTCATTTGATTTCAGATGTAATTACTTTCCAATAACTACAGATTGCAATATGTATTGTTATCTATTATTTTATAATGATCGAGGCAACGAACCATTATGTTATTCATATGCGTGAATAATATTGTCATAAGTCAATGATAATTTCTGATGGTGTGATTGACATTTACGAATAATATTGGATGATTCTACTATGCAACTATGGGAGGATGCTAGCTGTATGTTGTATTAAAGGATGTTAAAGGTTCAATCCATATATTGTTTTAAAGATTTTAATCTGTATTAAAGGTTCAATCTGTATATAGTATTGAAGGTTCAATCCATACATTGTATTAAAGGTTCAATCATATTAAAGGTTCTATACATATATGGTGTTATATTGTATTAAAGGTTCAATACATATATGGTGTTATATTGTATTAACGGTTCAATCCATACATGGTGTTAAAGGTTCAATCTGTATAATTTATGGTATTAAAGGTTCAATCCGTAAATTGTGTTAATTAAATTTAAATTTGTTAAAGATAAAGTTCACATCTTGTGTTAAAATTTCCGGTCGTATGTTGTTTTAAAGGTTCAATTTGTGTATATATATGTTATTTAAAGGTTCAATCCATATATGGTGTTATATGGTGTTAGATGTTAAATCTGTATATCGTATTAAAGGTTCAATCTGCATGTTGAATTAAAGGTTCAATCCATATTTGATGTTTAAGGTTCAACCTGTATTAATAGTATTAAAGGTTCAATCCGCACACGGTATTAATTAAATTTTGTTACAGGTACAATATATATATTGTGTTAAAAGTTCAGTCCATATGTCGTGTTAAAGGTTCAATCTGTGTTTTTGTGCATATATTGTTTTAAAGGTTCAATCATGCAATATTTGTCTGATTTAACGACCCGCAATGTTAGAAGTGGAATTGTAGACAAATAAAACATGATCAATACCCGAGGTTATTTTATATAGAAGACATAATTCTAGGTTTGTACAATCTTGCAGTCTGAGATGCTGGTAGACCGTATTATTAAGGTTTATATATAGAAACATCAGTGGGTATGTTCGTAACGCCTGTTCCGCACATGTGCGGGATGTTCTACTCCGAACAACTTACGAACAAAACGGAACTGTCCTGCACAGTGTGCCGAATGTTCTACTCCAAACACCTTACGAACAAAACGGAACAGAAAGTAAAATGTTAAAGATGACTAAAATTGTAGTTGCAGCCGTAATATTGGAGGAAGAAATGTGCATGTGGATATATTTAAGTGCGACTGTTTGCCCGCAATGGTCCATAATTGGAAAATAAATTTATTATATTCTATTTTATTACACAAGCGGCCATTGTTCTTGCTGTAATCACGTGACTGTTCTGGCTGCACCACCTCTGTGGCGGGTACAGAAAGAACATGTTCTGAACAGTGTTCCGGTTTGTTCGTAAGTGTGTTCCACTGTCCGGGATGTGCGGAACAGCGTTACAAACGCGCCCAGTGTGTCTATACATGTGTCTACTGTCTGATATATGCTAGGGGGGAAGGTGGGAGAGGTGGTGGGCAGATAATACATTCTCCGTCGTTGCTAATGGAAGATAGGCCCGTTGCTAATGGAAGATAACTCTATCTTACATGAGCGTACACGCGACATAGAGCAGACTATTTTAGTTTCGGGATTTACATGTTACTGACAAATATCAAGCTAACAAGACGAACATCAATAGGCTCTATATCATTACGAAAGTGTTTTCTTGAGCGTAACTTAACAGCGTACGCTTTATTTACGTTATTATTAATGATTGTTATGAATGAGAATGTACGGCCAACGTCACATCATGATGACGTCATGTTGACGCCATGAAAGCTTAATATTGTTATAAATTCCAATTTTCTCAAGTTACGTCAGAGAAAAAAAATCCATTATGAGACAGTCGATGTTGGATAAGATAATATATTCCACCTCTAGCCAAAAATCAAATTGGTCTTCTCTATGCAGTTTTTGCTGAAACTAATTCATTTAGCTTTTTGACTGCTGGGATTTGGGTAGATCATTTTCTCATTCTGTTGTGTGTTGGGCATTGGGCCTTGTATGATTTTATGTTTTCTGTGCTTGGGTGTTTAAGTTGAGTGCCGACTTCACTGTCTGACTTAATATTATCTTTTTGATGTCCAGCAGATATAAATGTATAATCAGTGAATAAATTTTTTGTCAGTTGTTTGTGCGTTTATCATTCTGGTATATGCACGTTACAAGTATTACGGTTGCATCCTTTAGATGGTTGTTTAATTAAAGACCACACTTTCCAACATATTTCAAACTGAATAGAAATACCAATCGCATAGTTCAACAAAATAGTTTAAAACTTTTAGTGAAATGTCTCCATTGAACATTTAAAAAAAAATGGAAAAATTTGGAAAATTAAAAAAAAATTGGGAAAAATGTTTACTCTCTGCTCCCTGGAATACCGGTAATCAAAGGAAATGATGTCTCTTATTACCTTAAAATGCACTGCTCCCATTGATAAAAATACTACAGAAGTGGCATATTTAATATAGCTTATACTACTGCTACTCAAACTTTGCTAAGGGTCAAGAAATCGATTTTCATTGCTGTCGTATGTAACTGAACTTACCCGATTCAGAAAAATTTTGTGCAATTAAGAAAATATCTTATCTGCTGCTAAATCTGAATAATTAATGTCTTGTATTTGACAAACATTGTCAAAATGACGTCGTTTTCGAGGTAACTGATAAGCCCTATTTACAGGACCCAAAGTAGCAAGCATAGCATTGAAGTTTCGTCCCGTTTTTATTTGCATATCGAGTAAGACCCAAAATGCCAAAAAGTGGACTGCATTCTGTTATTACCTGGATAGCTCAAAGTAAAGAGTCCATGGAGGGGCACGTGACCTGTTCTCGATGGTTTACGATTTAAAAAAAAAATTCAAAAAAAGATGCGTTTTGTAAGAATGTCGTGAACCAGACTAATCAAATCGGTCGTTACAAGATGGTTAATGTGTCAGGATTACGGAATTTCGGGTGTTAACCATCACCTGATCGGTATTTTTTAGGCAACCGATAATTTTCTTACGCAAAAAGATGGCTGACGTATGTCGGCCCGGGAAAACCAAAATTCTTAGGAAGAACTTCAAAATAATCCTCAAAACCCGTCCCTACGATAAAAATGTACACGCAACTCGATTAAAAGAGTATAAAACTTGAGTTTAGATCGTTTTATCGTTGGATAAATTCTTCGCTAACAAAGGTTAGCGAAGAATTTATCCAACACTTTCGTACCACTTCCCACTGTTCGTCCTGAATATTTTTTACGTACTCAAAACAATTCGTACCCGGCACTTCGCTACATAAATTATTTTTTTGAATTTTTTATGATCAGCGGGTAAAATTAGTGCTGGTTGTTTCCCTTGATAACATTGGTCTCCAGAGTCATATTAGGAAAATTACCATTCAGTGTTAATGTCTATTAAGAGACTTAAAATTCTACATGTCTCTTGTCGATAATTGTCATGGAATAATCTGAATTGGTTTATGATCTTTGATATTGTTGAACACTGAAAACATGTCTTATGATAATACCTTTTAATGGACTGATATGAGGTTTTATTTATAAGCATATAAATATTATATGGAATAAGGGAGACATAATATGCAATAATGTGTCTTTAAAATTGGTTTGTTATACATGAAATTATTTAACAATTTGTTGATAAATTTCGTATGTCAAATTATCATGCATATAGTTTTCCCAATTTGAAAGCTACCGACCTACCGCGCTTATTTTTTTCACAATTTTGAGATTTTCATGCTTAATTTTATACACATCAGCTGTTGAATTATGCAGATAGAAGGTCGAGGATCCTGTCAATTCTCAGTTAAATGAAGTTGGTACATCATTTGCTCGCAGGAACTATTTGACTTGTTACAGAGGCTTGAATGCAGCACAAACATTTTAATGGGGTTGGGCTTATCAGCACTTAGACATTAAATTTTGAAGTACTCTTTATTTGTTTGCAATATTGCAGATGTAGCATTATGTTTCTAAAATTTCAACCAGTCAATCTTTTTCAATTTGCAAAATATTTAAAAGGAAAATTTCTTGACCCTTATCAAATTTTGAGTAGAATATAATTATTATGCTACTACTTTTACATATAGGTTTGCGAAATGGAATTTAAGTTTAACATACTAAGCTGTGTATTGCCATTGGAGGGTCATTAATTTTAGTAGTTTATAATAATTTGATCTACATTGTTTTTTGAACAAAATGCTTAATCTTAACTTTGTCTATTTTAGTCCATTATTTTATTGTTTAAATTATGACCTAGTGCCGACGATACATAAGTTGGTATGATACGGTAAATAAATATTCACTATGTTCATTACACAATAGATATTGGCTTTTATCAGTAAGGAAAGACAACCTATTACGTCAATGCGTTTAGTTTTGTCAATGCGTTTATTTTTCCCACATTTTAGTTCATTGTCCGCTCAACCTTTATGAAGTAGTTTAAATTTAAAGTATTTAATACAGCATACTACTTGAAATAAGTTAAGGAGTATTATAATGGAAAAGCAAATATTCTTTTCTGATTAAGTTGTAAGATTTATTTAACAAATACGACTCCATAGGGTAGCACAAAAAGAAGAGTTGTTTTACTAATTCATTGTAAAGATTTTGTAGCAAAAATAAATATTTATCAATAATAATAACTGTACTAACAAATTGATGACGTACGGTTAGATGAATTGGGGTTCTGTACGCCACTGAATTTCACAAAACTTTAAATACCGTCAAAGCATGTTGTAGTGAACTTAAGGTTCTTTTTAAAAATGCTAATAGCTTTAAAAGCCAAATAACTGACTTTAGCACATTGCTAAGCAGTTTAAAATTAGGCCAGAGTTTTTTAATTTTTTGTTACTCGGACATTTTTCAGAAAAAAATCTACAGGAGGAGGGAAAAAAATAGAAATAAAAACTCCCAAAATATAGCTTCCACAAGCTGTTGGTGGTAGAATAGTCAATGACGGTCCAATTTAAAGCAATCAACACTCAACAACAGTGTTAGTTTTCAAGAAAACAGCCAATTTATCTTAAGACTATATAGTACACTACAGTGAAACACTAATATAATAAAACTTATTATCAACAAAATAATGAAATTATAATACAAGGCTGGTCCATTTATCATCAAAACATGTTTTTTTTCCAGTTTTTCAATTTTTTTTTTTCGAAAATGGCAAAAAATTGGGCAGGAGGGTCCGAGTAACGAAAAATAAAAGAACTCTGGCCTTACTTATAAAGTATGTACATGTACCTGACCTGGCGTTAAATATTTTTTAAAATCAATTTCAAACCTAGTATATTATAAATTATATATTATTATATAAAGGTTATATATCCGTACATGGACTGTCACATTTAATCATCTATATTGTTATAATTTTATTATCCTTAACTTTTATTCAAGATTATAATATATCGAAATTATAAATATTGCAATATATTATGCATACTAAATAATAAAATAGGTTTAACTTAATACATGAAACATTAATGTTACAAATGATTCGTTGTACCGTATGTTGAAATTTTTCTCTAATGTACAATGTATACGTCACATTTAAATTGTTTTTGGCACGTTAAATTGCTGCCCTATAGTTTGAATAAAGGAATTAAATGGAATATAAACCGTAGCGTGGTCTAACATTTATGTCATTTAAATTCATGTAATTTGACCGATTCGTTGATTCTATACATGCTTGGTATTAATGTACTGTACATGTATACATAGTTTAATTTTATGAATATTATTTGGATATTAATATTCTGTTGTTTGTAAGTGCTTCTTTTTTTAATGATATATTAACTTTAGTAAAAAAAATATTTTCTTATAATTTTCTTAGTGTTGGTTTGATAATATAATTGTAGCGTAAATTTAATTGCTATACTTTAGAAACGTTACTATTTTACTTATAACCGTAATATAAAAGAATGTACTATTATATGTTCTAGAAAGGAAAAAATAATATAAAAAATGTTTAAAATGCTGTGGTAGTTATAATGCAGTATTTTATTAATTGTCTTTCAATTAATGAACTTTCAAACGATTATTATCTTAATTATAAAAATCATTGTCAGCCTCGATATCGAGAGTCTGAGTGGTTGAGCGTCTGTTTGGAGTGCAAGAAGTCTCGATTAGATCCCTGGCCGTGATATTGCTCGCTTAGAATGAGAAGGTCATAAGTGCTACTTAGAACCTTATAAGTCTCAAACATATTTGAAATCTGCGTCACAAGGCCCTCCTTATAAATGAGCTTATTTTCATAAAAATCGGAACTGGTCATGTTGACCACCAAACTGAAGCTGAAAAAGCTTGTTTTCCCATATATAAAGAGTAGTTTTCAGACAGTTTTTCCTTATTTTCTCAAAATATTGATTTTGTACCTTACGACTTTCTCATTCTTAACCAGCAACATATACCAAACTTGTTAAAAATGGTGCATTATAATTGCCAGCATTAAAGTCAGTAATTGTGCATTATATATGATTTGTACTTTTGATATTGAATAATTTTGATATCAAAGAAATGAAGAGATCAGAATCATTTTTATCACATAACCCGCGGTCCAGCAGTGCCGTAAAGGCGTGCAGTAAATATCGTCGGCACTCCCAGACCGTGCAATAAATATTTAAATTAGTTTGACGCGACGTAAGCCAATCCATGCCTTGATCGGCCCATGATGTCAGGATAATAACAACGTCGCCATGACGTGGCGCTCTTTGTACCGCTTAATTATGTCTGAAACCTATGCAGCGTACATCATCATTTTGAATGATAACGAGCGTTCACTAAGGTTATGTGATAAATAGAATCCTACATTCGTGCTCATTACATACGAGTGCAAAGCCTCGTGTCATATCATTTTGTCCACTCGTTTAATAAAATTCGTATGTAATGAGCACTCATGCAAGATCCTCTATTTAACATGCAGAATATAAATTATGTTAATCAAATTAACTTGCTTATTGAAAAGCACAATTATGTATTCAGTATAGCAAATTGTGGTTTATAAGAACAAAAGTTTGTTTATTATCGATGTTCTGCCGACAGGAATCGGAATCTTCAAATTTATAGAAAAATATTGTAACAAGTAAGTTTGCTATTTTTTGTCTCAACTGAATCAATATGAAAATAATATTCAATAATAACGGATTGGGTTATTCCCCGATAGGCCGCTGAGCTATTGAATTATATCAATATAAATGTATAGAATTATATTTCTGAGAGAGTTCGGTTTAAACAGTAATGACATTATATGTTTTGATGAATAACCGGGATTCTTAATCACACGCCTACACTTGTTAATTTCGCCTGAGACTTAATGTAATTATAGTGTATGTTCATGCAAACACAGGTAATTGAATTATTTTACACTGTGTGAGCATGCTGTTAAAAATTAGCTATCCTGATAGATAAAGGTACGTTTTTTAATAGATCGTGAAAATTTCAAAATCCGAGAGTTGTTATTACGTCATTATGTTTGATTGTTTGCGTTCGACTGAGTCTGTGTGACGTAAGTGCAAGGTCATTTGGTTATTTTCCCTGCCACTTTGGCCAATTGCATCCAACTTTGGGGGGGAAGATATGTGATACAGGGAATCTGGGTGCGATACATTGTTGAGAGGTTTGACTGTTGGCTACAAGGCTGGACAGCATTGAATTATGACTTAAGAGAGGGTTGATTGTAGACTAAACAGAGGGATATTGTTGGCTTTTAAAGAGAGACTGTTTGCTAGATAATGTTTACCGAAATGTTGTATGTATCATAAACTTTTGCTATTTTTTGTCTCAACTTTTGATTTTTAGTAGGGTTGATTTTGAGAAGACTTAACGGTACACATTTGAATTTGCTGAGGGTATGAAAGTAAAATGTTTCTGTAAGAAGCTACACTTTGGTTTTCTATATACATAATTTGATATTTAATAATGTGGAATTGAACTTGTCTTAGATGTCTCAAAATAGAACGAAAAGGGATATTCTAAAAGGGGAATTTATCGGTAAAAATATTTGTTTCATTCGTAAATATTGAATAATCCATGAGCCACTATGAATGACAAAAATTACTGTACTTTGACTTCTTCTTCTAATTTTTTTGTAAATATTGAAAAACTCATGAGACCCCACCATGAATGGGAAATTTACTGAGGAGTTAAATTTGTTCTTGTTTTTTTAAAAGTAAAACATTTTTTGTGAAATTATCGGCAGATGGTCTTTAATATAATCAAGCTGCAATGTATGTCCGCTATATCTAAGGACATTCAAGTCACGTGTTTCTGTATATCCCTTTTAAGGTTAAGACAGATTATTATATGGTTACATAACCCAGGACCCCTTATGATTTTAGATTATCAGTACTATTTAAAGGTATTGTTTGACTGTATGACATAATGGCATTTTAAATAAATAAATATACTAGCTGTACTTAAAAGCTGATGACTTCATAAACTATATAGGCATACCTTAGGTCACACTGTGTTGAACTGGTTACTCTTAAACTAAATTAGCATAACTGGCTGTTCAGATCTTTTAAACATTGTATTTAAGAAATATGAATAGCTCAGAGAATTTGACTAATTCCTGACCTTTATGCATGAACATATTACAAGGTTCTTGCATTGAATATATTAATATCTGCGAGCAAATCCTGCAATATCGGTCCTTTAGATTTGTGTTTGTATTATACCTCGAGCATCTTCGTGATACTCCCCACTTATGACAATTAAAAACATACAACAATAGACAATATATGAGCTGTTAAATTATGCTAATAGAAGGTCGAGGATTGTGTCAAATTCTCTGTACTATATATACCTATGAACATGTTCACAGGAATTTTAAATTCTGTTCGAAACATACCATAGCATGCAGTACATCTATTACAAATCACTCTATAGATATATATACTATTCAAAATTTTATAAAGGTCAAGACATCAATTGTCATGTCCGACCTACGTAATTTGAACAAAACCAATATAATTAAGACAATGCTTTGCAAGTATTAAAATATCTTTTTATCTGCTGGTAAATTTCGAAAAAATTAATGTGTTACATTTGATATACATTGATATAATGTTGCCTTTTTCCAGGTTTCTGATAAGCCCCCACATTTAGCAAGGACCAATAAGTACCCCACTTTAAGCAAGGACCAATAAGCCCCCACATTTAGCAAGGACCAATAAGCCCCCACTTTTAGCAAAGACCAATAAGCCCCCACTTTTAGCAAGGACCAATAAGCCCCCACATTTAGCAAGGACCAATAAGTCCCCACTTTTAGCAAAGACCAATAAGTACCCCACTTTTAGCAAGGACCTTTTAGCAAGGACCAATAAGCCCCCACTTTTAGCAAGGACCAATAAGCCCCCACTTTTAGCAAGGACCAATAAGCCCCCACTTTTAGCAAGGACCAATAAGCCCCCTCTTTTAGCAAGGACCAATAAGCCCCCACTTTTAGCAAGAACCAATAAGTACCCCACTTTTAGCAAGGACCAATAAGCCCCCACTTTTAGCAAGGACCAATAAGCCCCCACTTTTAGCAAGAACCAATAAGTACCCCACTTTTAGCAAGGACCAATAAGCCCCCACTTTTAGCAAGGACCAATAAGCCCCCACTTTTAGCAAGGACCAATATGCCCCACTTTTAGCAAGGACCAAAGTGGCAAGATTAGCATGATTTTTGTCCCTTTTCTATTCTTTTATTGTGTCAGACCCAAATTATATTTAGGATATCATGGGTTCCATGTGCCAACATCACAAACCTTGAGCATATTTGTAATACTTTCCACTTAAGAAACATATAACCAAAGTAAATATAGACAAGGCATCAGTCTGTTATTAGCTTAATTATGCTAATATAGGTTAAAATACAGGACAATATCTCGGCACTTAATACATGTATATATAGAACCTTTTGATAATTACTATTACAAGTACATAAAGGTCATGCTAGAGTTAATATCTCTAGCCTATTAGTGCCGTATAATAATTCACATTTCTTGTACTTAGATTATTTGCTTAGTTATAATGTACATATTCTGAACTTTAGATTTTCCTCCGTCGTAAGATTAAGAATAGAGTTTTTATATTGTCTATGACGTCAGTCAATACCAAATGTACAAAAGTATTTAGACATGTATTACAAAATTCAGTACAAGTTTGTTCCTTATTAATGAGATTTATAAATATCACTAGCGTAATATGTTAAATATAAAATAACATCATGCTTGCATGAGATTGATACTGTTTAAATGCAATTCAAACATTTTTAACCATTTTAATTGTTGTAATTTTCCATATTTAAATATTTAAACTAGAAGACATTTTGCTATTGTAAATATTGAAAATGAATTAATGACAATCTATATTTGGCAATAATTATAAAAAATATCACCAATTTTAGTGTGTGTCAAAATACTAGATAATTGAATTTTATAATTGGCGGCGTATACTATAATTGTCATTTGTATTTACTACAAACAGACGTTCGCTTTTATTAATGTTGCAAAAGTAGAATTTTAATTGCATTTACTAAATGATTTAACGCTCTTCTTCTGCTCACGAGTATTAAATTTTCTCAGAAATAAGTTGTTTTCTCTGTGTTTGGAATGAGATATATTTTTATTATCTTTGACAAAGTGCATTATCATGTGGTGGTGAGCTTTAATGTAGGATAGGTTAATGTCCGTCTGTCTGTTGGTCCGGCCATCTGTCTGTCGGTCAGGCAGTCCGTCCGTCGACTGTCCACTTGTTTGTTACTCAGACTAAACATAATCCTAAAAAACCACAGGGAATCAGAACAGGGCTTTTTTTCGCTGAATTATGAAGAGGCCCAAGCTCTTTAGTTTTGTGAAAATTCTCAAAATTGTGAAAAAGTTGGCGCGGAAACTTTTTGAAATTGTGATCAACTCAGCGCGATAAATCCCCAAATTGTGAAATACAATTTTTCAGATGTAATTCATTTTTGTCAAATTTTCACAAACATGCATATATATCTATGATATAATACTTCATATCAAGTCCATTACATGAATATACCATTGTTAACTATGATTGGTTTGTTTGGTGCTTTGTGGTGAAGTTGTTTTTATAAAAACAAAGACGCAAATTCTAATTGTGAAGGGGCCTATAGTTTAGTTTCTTGTGACAGTCACCAGGTATGTGACGCTGCTCTTGAAACACCCATTTTATATATATGATAAAAGTGCTATATAAATATGGTATAATAATAAAAATAATAATAATAGGAAATTGTGAAGGGGCCTTATATAGGCCCCTCGTATATATAGTGAAAAAAAGCCCTGCAGAATGACATGGAATTGAGTTAAGTTTTTTTAATAGGAATTGAATTAAAAGATCATACATTAATTAATTAATGCCCCTCCCAATTAGTGTGTACAATTTAAATACTGTTATGATAATTATGGTGGCTGATTTACGCCATGTCAATTTTTTTTTTCTCCACTTTGAACAAAGCGAAAATGCAAAAATATGAAAATCGTCCTGTTTTCGCATATTTTGGCAAAAAAGCAAAAATGCAACATGGCGTAAATCATGCAGTCAGCATAGATGATCAAAGCAATACATACAAGGTTTAGCTAGCTAGGTGTGTCTCTGAACCCAAGTGAACTGTTCATTTTCCTTGTCAATTTCTAGGACATATTTACACCAGTCATCACCCTATCACTGTCTCTCTACTAGCCCCATTAGGATGAGCCTATATCTTTCAAATGATAATTGTAATGGTATATATTACCATTAGGCCAGAGTTTTTTAATTTTAGTTACTCGGACATTCTGGAGCAAGTAGTCCGCAGGAGGAGGGAAAAAAATAAAAACTCCAAAATGTATAGCTACGACTCTGATAGTTTTCAAGAAAACAGCCAATTTATCTTAAGCCTAGTGCAGTGACTGTATCATTGATAAAGAGTTTGAAATAAAATTTTAGAAATTATTTACATGTTTCATAAATATAGATTTCTGTAGACGTTTTTTTTCAACAATACATGTGCAGTTACATGTACTTCATGTACCAGTCCTGTGGTACAGTTTTAAATGAAAACAAAAATAAACAAGCACTATACCAGTTTATCAATTTCATAAATAGAATTATAAAATAATAAAACAAGTGCATATATTACAATGATAAATGAATAAAAACATTTGACAATTAGATTCTTAGTTATAATATACAATTTCATTTTTTCAATTTTTTTTTGAAAATGCCAAAAAATTGGGCAGGAGGGTCTGAGTAACGAAAAATAAAAGAACTCTGGCCTTGTGGACATCGTTAGAGTTTGTTTCCTGATGGCACTTATGTTTCACTCTGGTTCTTAGACCTCTAGATTAGTACTTATAACAGATAGAACTAATTTGTAGAAGCCATTTTCTACATTGATTATACTGTTATTCCATTGATTGTCAGTGTTTGTTCTACATAATGGACAGCCCTGTGTTTCCAGATTATGATGTTCAGTCGAATTTTTGTAGTCCATTATGTCCGACAGAATGATTTGCAGTTTGTGTAATATGTGTTTTTTGTCAGGGCTAGGTTGACGAGATATTGTGTTACATTTGTTGTGCAATTAAAATTACATAATGGTAAATTTGTAGATAATTAAAGACATGTTAATGCAGAACTATAATTGTTAGCTCTAGAGAAATTGTGCAGGTATATTTGTCTGTCTGACATTGTATCGTGCAGGTATATTTGTCTGTCTGACATTGTAGGGGAGTGCAATGGTCTGATGGTTTCTGATTGTCATGTTTCTCACTGCACATTTCTCAGTGTATAGTGTGCCCAGGATAATGTGAAAAGGCTGGAAAATTTAGTATGGTCAACAAAGGTGGATTACAATTATGTGTACCAATTATCAGTGATGTTTTGAGTACAAAATTGACCTTATCTGTTTATTTAAGTTATTTGTTAAACCAATTTTGCCACAGTTGACCAAACAGATTCATGTTTGTAAATATCACATTATCCTGGGCGGACTATAGCAATACCATGTAACTTGTATATCACAAAAGGATTCAAATCCAAGACGAAATTAATCAACATTTGAAAACAAATGTAGCCATAAGTATTTTATTTCAATACTGATTTCTATGAAAAATGGGAAAATACGCAAGTTTTCAATGAAAGGTAGGTCTGTAGCTGCATGGGCCGTTTTGTCTAGCATGCACTCAGTAAAACCTTTGAAAAGACGGCTTGAAACTGTAGTCTGGCTCTCTGAAGGTTTCACAGGGTGTTGAAAACACTGCCCAGCTGCTGAAAAAGTTCCTATATTCCTTGGAAAACATAATTATATTTTTTCCCTTGGACTGGTGATCAAAAATTAATGTTTAATAGAAATTGATGGAGAAATAAAATACATACAGCTTTTTTTGTTTTCAAAGCGAAGCAAATTTCGTCTTTGATTTGTAGCCCCAAGTCCACAATGTATTGCTACACTGTTAGTTGGACGTTGCCAAACAAAATAAATGAGACAAGCTTTACAGGTTAGGAAGTCCAGTGTCCTGTACAGTTCAGTGTCCCGTACGGTTCAGTGTCTGGTACAGCTCTCCCTCCAGACAACATTGTCCCTTTATCCTATGTCTGTTTGACAACAATGCTCCTTTGAGTTGCAGGATTATTGGATCCTGTTGTTATGTTCCAGCTTGCCATGAATTCAAATTCTAAGCTTGAATGCAGCAATTAATTGTAGCAAGCTTGCATTTTTGGTTTGGAATATAGTAAAATTAATTAAGAAAATATAGATCGCTGATGATTTTGTTAACTTTATAGGGCCAGCTTCATAAAAGATTAATTTGTAATAACATTTTAAATTTTTTGTTTTTTATTTAATGCCAAGCATAGCCTTTTTGCTGAACTATTGCAGGCATATGAGTGCCTCCACTTGTATTTGAACCCGGTTGCTAGATTAGACGACAAGCGCTCTAACCACTGAGCTATGGTCTGATGCACAGCACTGGAACCTCTGTTAACATAACCAGGGGTGGTATTCAATATTGATCTTATTTAATTGGAGAGTAAGGGTAGCCAATCATACCACCTGTTACTGACCAAGAATTCAATATAGTGTGATCTGATTGGTTGTCCTTATCCTTAAGTCAAGTAAGATCAATATTGAATACCACCCCAGGGGTCGTATTCAATATTGATCTTATTTAATTGGAGAATAAGGATAGCCAATCATATCGCCTGTTACTCACCAAGAGTTTAATATGATGTAATATGATTGGTTGTCCTTATCCTTAAGTCAAGTAAGATCAGTATTGAATACCAGCCCAGAGCATTACATTGACTGACTGATTAATTTCAGCTATCTGCATATAAATATGTAATTGTGTATTGTATTGATTCTATTAAATGTTGGTCTTTGAATATTAAGATTTTAAGCACCCAACAAAATAGAAATTAGGATTAATACTGATTTAGCACAGTCTACTGTTAGCTTACGAGGGGCATTCTGAAAGTTCTGATAACTGAGCCATAACTTTACATTGGTATATCAGATGTTTTAAAAGTAAACATTTTCTGAAAGATACAACCTTCCCCCCTCTAAAACATATCATGATATTAATATCAGAGAATTTAATATTCACCTACATGTACATGCCATTGCACATGTAGATATATAGCCCAATGGGTTGTCGACAAAATAAGTCATATTAGCCCTTGGAAGGGATAACATTATTGTTAATAATTTCTATAATTTCATTCCAATTAGTATGGAAGTTACACATATCTTGTATTATATAACTTTGTATCTCATGACAAATGAAAATGATTGATCTGACAGAATAAATGACTTAGGATGTACATGCAAAAGACCGCCTCCCAAAATGCTCTTGAAAATAGTCATTTTACCGGAAATACAAACTTTACCTGTTATTGCATTGTATTGCTTGACGTGCTACATGAGAATATAAAAAGTGTGGCCGTTTTGTGTATACATATGCTATTTATATTTCCACTTAATACGAATTCTTAAATATTCATGATTTCGACTGTACAGCAGCTTAGATAATATGACCATGTGGCCCAAAACACGTGTTTTAGATTTATGACGCCATATCTTCAAAATAGCAGTTCGCAATACAAAAATAATTATATATTTCCTTAATTTGAGGTTAGTACAATTAATTAAACTATAAGAACAAGAGTTATTGACCTTTTTATTACATGTACTAGGGTATCCCGTTACCCCACCCACTTTCTAAAATCATGGGTAGCGCACAAGATTTTGCTCTCAAAATCAAACTTTGTGACAAATACACTAATAACATATCCCCCGAATAAAAATACACATTACAATCTAGACAATTTGACTTATTTATAGTAGATGATAGTCCATAAACGTACTGTATGTCTTGAGTTAAGAAGGGGCTATAAGCGGTAAAATGTTTGACTATTTGGGTTGTATTTATTGCCGTTATTTCATTAATAACTCAAAGTTTTTTTTAATATCTTAATGCTATTCGACATGCAGTACTGTTATGTATGTTTTAAATAATATCAAATTTATTTCAATCAGTCTTAATGCTACTTCCGCTGTACGCTCTTAAATATACATGGGGCCAATACAACGCAATCACCTCGCGTTTTCTAGAGAAATTTCAGTCAATACCTGAAACCGTGTACTGTTTAAATACCAATAAAATATAAATTTGCGGATTTAAACTAATAAATTAACGATGGGTGATTGGCTGAAAGATTGATCTCTCAGAAAATGTTTACTTTTAAATAATCTGATTTACCAATGTAAAGTTATCGCTCAGTTATCAGAACTTTCAGAATGCCCCTCGTATGTTTTATAGCAGGATTATGGATTATATGACATTAATCCGGCTATTAAACCTCCCACAGATCTAAAATGTATTACAGTGTTGTATCCTACCATATAATCATACCCATTGTGTTAAGCTAAACATTAATACATAGTAACATATTAACAACACTTTATTCATTCATATGTGTTTTAAAAAAAAGTTGGATTAACTTAGAAAATGTTGATTTTTTGGGATGTTTTTAAAAAGCTGTGAGCTATATTTATGTAGATATGTGAAAAATAATTAAAGTAGTGAATTGAATACAATGGTATGTACTCAGACTGAATGGTCCAGCAGTGGAACACATGTTAAATTAAAATGCATTTTTTGTGTTTTAGTGGTATTCATCTTATGAATACTGTTGTTTTTTGGTACTTCTGGCTCATTTAATGTTATTCTAAGATATTAATAATTTTTATAATCGTGCTACTTTAAAGGCATTATGCTTGGTTGAATTTTGTTGATATAATGAAAGCATTGTTGATTATATATAATATACAGAATTTGCCAACGTTTTTCACCATCTACCATGTAGTATAGTCGAGAGAATTTGACACGATCCTCGACCTTCAATTAGCATAATTTAACGGCTTATATATTGTCTATATTTATAAACCCAAGTGTATGTTTTCATAAGCGAAGACGCTCAAGGTGTATACCAACACAAATCTAAAGGTTTGATATTGCACGATTTGCTAGCGTAAATTATGTATTCAACGCAAGAATGTTGTAATATATTTTTTCATAAAGGTCAGGATCATGTCGAATTATCTGTGCTATATTGAGTATGTAAAACTATGAGAACTAAATTACAGTCTGAAAGGTTACAAATACATGTGTATTACTCATGCATATATCTATAGGATTGGTGGACCTTTTATCACAATAAAACCAATACAACTGTTAGAACCTGAGCAACATTTGTTATATTACAGAACATTTGACCTGGATATATTATAGAACATTTGACCTGGAACTAATTAATACTCGTGTTTTTCGTTAATATTGTACTGTAAGAATGTTTTGATTAGTTAAAATACAACTCTGATTGGACAATGCCGATAAGCACGGATATTCAAGGGTTACATGTTAAATGTTCTGAGCTTATACAAATATATAATACCAGTGTCACTCAGTGTTAGCATTCATTTTATTATGTGAGTAAAACTTGCTTACGTAAGGCAGGTGGAATGCTATTTTTCTGTGATTACTCCACATTTGGCAAAATCCAGCTCCACATGTGGAGAAGGTGTGGGTTGCTTGCGGATTAGCGAGTCAGGATCTGTTGGATAATCAATTAAGGCAAAAATATAAAAAATGTTTTGAATAAACAATTTGAAAACGGCATGAACTAAGGAATATAGAATATTATTTATTTCAATGACCATTTACTCCATAGAGTTGTCTATTTCATAACCTATCACATTTCCTTCAACAATTAACTTGTCAATGTTGAGTGCTGTTATTTGGAAGGGAGACAATCCAATTACATAAACAGACTCAACAAGACATTTTATCAAGGGAGATCATTCTTGAAATTTGTTTCAAAAAGCTGCACAACAGTTTTGTTAACATTCTAGCTCAAATCAAGTGTATGTTGGGTGAACAGTGGAAGAAGTCAGGCAATTTTTCGACCGTCTTTTCCCCATCGGGCAAGAAGTTAGGGGAATCACTGAATTGCCCGATTGGGCAATTTACCCCAAAGGATTAAGATATTATATTAAGATCATAAATGAGAGAAATAGTTAACAAAGACGGTTTTTCTTTTATTTCAGATTCTGTGAGGACGGAAGATAAAACGATCATCCAGTGCTTTGATTGAGAGAGGTCACAGAATGTTATGTAATAGTAAATTGAGCCAAAGATGTTCACATGTGTTAAATGACTGAAAAGCAGACGGAGGTTTTCAATATGTTAAACTGTTTGTTAAAGGCTCAATACCGGTAGCAACCCTTGAGTGATAAGAAGAAGATAGAACAATGTCGAAAATGCATATGGCGAAACTTATGCGGCGGCGCCACAGAGGTTGGCGTCTGCTTGTGTTGGTGTCCGTCGTTGTGTTCGGATATCTGTGTTTATTGCTTCCCACAATGTTATTAAACTCAAATTCAGAGGATTTAGTGCAACCGTATGCATCCAGAAGACTTCTATCCACTGAAAATACCACAGATGCCGGGTTCCAATATCCGCCGGATGTATTTGACCTTGAAGATCGGCGTAATGGAGCGGTAGTACTTCATGTGATAGGTCTTATTTATATGTTTGTTGCGTTGGCTATTGTCTGTGATGAATTTTTTGTACCTTCATTAGATGTGATAATAGAAAAATTTAATTTATCTGAAGACGTTGCTGGTGCCACTTTCATGGCCGCGGGCGGTAGTGCGCCGGAACTATTTACCAGTCTGATCGGAGTGTTTTTTGCACGGAATAACGTTGGAATCGGAACAATCGTCGGATCAGCTGTGTTTAACATTCTTTTTGTGATTGGCATGTGTGCTATATTCAGTAAAACAGTTTTAAACCTAACGTGGTGGCCATTGTTTCGGGACGTGTCTTTTTATAGCATCGATCTAATAGTGCTAATTGTGTTTTTCCGTGATGGGGACATATGGTGGTGGGAAGCACTGATCTTATTCTGTCTATATATTTGCTATGTAGTGTTTATGAAATTTAACTCAAAGGTAGAAAATTTTGTGAAAACGAAGATTCTTCGTCGGAAAACACGAGTACATAGTGATAATAACCTTTTGAATGAGGTAAGTGTGATCTTTATCATAATTATGCTTTTTTCTCTAAAATTGAAAATTGTCCACATAATTACCAGTAAGTTAAAAACTATTATGTAAAATTTTAATCTTTTTACTTGAATACTGTAAAATCCTTTTATTGATTTTGGCCAAAATTTGATGTTTTTTTACCAAAAAATCAGACATCTTTCTTAAGGCGTAAAAAAATTGTTTGTTTCCAGTTATTCCATTACCTACCCTGAAAATGTTCTGCAACCCTAAATTTTTTATTAAAAATCAACACTACATTGTACATTGTATTTTTGAAACATTTTGCAGGTATACAAAGTTGCTCTTTTTTATTGAAAAACAATTATTTTTTATCCTAGCTGCATTACCTGCCTAGTTTCCTGAATTTGTTTTGAACAAAACAAGTTTCCAGAAACAAACAATCTTTTTTGGCCAAATGTAATAATTTATTTTTTAAGGTACACTATATAATCTTAATCAGTTTCTTTTCAGCATTATTTAAGTACCTAATAGTCATCCATTATTCCTGGTACTTTTATAATAACCTCCATTATTTTAGAAATTAGGTATATTTTGTGTAATAAATTAATAATAAAATATACTTATGATCCTCCAGGGTTCGTTACCATAGTAATTGGATAACAAGATATCACGCAGATCCATAATTTTTTCTCAGAGGAGAGTCTAACCAATTATTTTTTCTCTGGAAGGGGTCCTTGAAGCTATATTGCTAAGGCAGGGGTAATATACTGACAATAATCTAAGTCCTTACAATTTCAGGTAAAAATCAAAGAAAATTTTCATTGGCGTCAAGAACCCCCCTCCCCCAAAATACCAAAATTTTAATAATTGTAAAATTTCTGTATTTTGAATTACAGGAGTTAGATTGATGTATTTTGTATATTGGTGTATTTGATATATCTACTGTATTAGTGTGGACGTACCATGTGATATGTATAGGATAGACAATGAGAATCGCTGGTTATGAGATTTAGACAGCGAGCTTCAGCGAGCGTCTAATCCCATAACCAGTGATATGATATGTCTATCAGACTTAGACCACGTGACTGACTAATTTGTATATGTACTGTTATTCATGCACATTAAGTATAGGTTATCGATCATATATTAGAATAATAAACGAATTAAGTACAAGTGAGCGAAGCGAACGCCGTACTTAATTCGTTAATTATTCTAATATGTGATCTATAACCGGCTTATAGTTTACCCGCCCACTTTTTGGTGTCATTTCCAATGCTTTTGTTTGCAAACATTAGCATGCCCATTAATGGAGTAATGATGGTAAAATAAGGCAAGATTGTATGTACGAGGGATGATCAACAAATACGCGGGAATATGCTTTGAAATCTTTATAACGTGACAAACACTTAAAATAATTGGTTGTATAAAAGATTGAGGTATTACAAATACACAAATTGAATGTACATAGCTATAAAACATTAAACTCGAGGTAAAATTTGGTCGAAACAACATAGAAACTGTAACTTTAAAAAATAGCTGTACAACCAGATACACTTCATAGACCTGTAAACCGAAACTCATTTTTTCCTTTACAACTTACATATAGCTATTGGAGATCATTGGTATTGATGATGTAATTTGTTATTGACGTCGTATAGCCTATTTGCATGTCGGCATTGCTTTCACACGGCTACATATGATAGCATAAATATACCAAACATACACCTGTTTTGTTTGCTATTACATACCCCAGTTGTTCTTGCTTTGTGCAATATTGCCATTAGTATGTTATGACGATTCAATCACAACCACACTTCATCGCCAATTTCTGTATCGCATTCATTTTCTGACGACTTTGAAGCAAATAGTTCTAAAACGGAATTGTGACATTAAAACTTGTTTTTGAAATCATGAATGTAGTATTAATAACCCACCCTTTAAAAAATTACAAACGCACAAATGATACGTCATCGTTTGCTACGTCCAACGTTGGAAAATATGAAAATTTGGGCCGCATAATGTCAAAGAATATAGGAAACCGCATTCGTTCCGACTTTGGTTAACATTGATGATCAGCGGTGAATCAACTTGAAATACATTAAATTTTATCTTCATGTACAGAAAATTTCATTCACTTACAATGACTCATAAAGAAATTAGGGTTTTTTCCTTGTATTTGTTGATCACCCCTCGTATATAAGCTGGTAATTGCTGATATAGGAATAACTGTACAATTTAGAGGGAAGGCGGGTCTAGTTTTCCATATATGGACACAGCAAAATTGTCCTAATAAATGGATGTACTTCATGAACCACTTACTAGATATTGTGTCCATTGCACAAATAAATGGATTAGAGGTCCAAAAATTTGAAAATCCCTGGCTTTTGATTGGACAAAGAAGTAGGGTAAACTATAAAGAAGTTGTAAATTGTATTTCTGACCAGATTATGCAATTTGCTCCCAGCAATAGGATTAAATTTTGCGCTTTATTGCTCAAAACAACAAAGGATCAAAATTACAGGTTATTCAGCTCAAAAGTGTTGGATACAGGATTTAGACAATGGCTATACTGCATTAGCTATTTGCGGCTTATAGTGGTCTAAATGTGGTGTCATTTTTGGCTAAAGAGGCAAGTAGAAATCTGTAAATAAAAATTAAAAACAACCGTTTGTATATTTTTATTCTTCAACTTATTTTAATGAGATACCCAGGACGAACAAGCTGAGAGTGAGTCACCTGTCCATGCAGCTTAATATTTTGCAACAAAATGCCATAGTCTTTGTCTGAAACCGGCTCAACTGCCTGGATAAAATACTTATGGTTGCAATGTTTTTAACTTTTTCTTTTAAATACAGATTTCTACTTGCTTTTTTAGCCAAAAACTTTGTCACATACAATGTGGTTTGTACGGTGTTATAAGCTAACGCGAGCGCATGTGATAGATAAAATATTTCCTGTGTCCCCTCTATACCACCATAGGTATGTCCACACTGGTATTGATGTTACATAATTCTTTATCAAGCCCTGATATAATGCATCTTTCAATAGGGTAATCTTATAACGTAATTATAACATTATAATGTGCCGGTGCTCATCTCGCATGTCTTGCAAGGATCAATCATTGTGAGATAATTTACTCATTTCAGAAAATAATGAATATTATAATTGTATCACCAAGTAATCTATATCAAGACTTAATTGAAAATATGATTTAACGTGTTTTGATCGTAGAAAATAATTGTTTCCCTGGTTTGAAAGGTTCAGAGTTGCTTAACTTTGACTCCCAGCGTCAATCAATATTACTGGCTGCGTCAGTTAACTCGTATATATATAAGACCGCTTACGTCAGAATCAATAAAAACACAACAGACTGGGATGAGACTGATGAGAATAATTGAGTCTTGCCTTTGTAAGGTTATCATGGGTATACATCAAGCTGGGGGGACTGCAAATCTAGGGTTTAATTAATCTTTTAACCTTATCATCTACATAATTCTCACATATCCTCCAGTAAATTGTCAATAAAATGCTGTCTTTGCTATTCACATTCACACCCAGTAAGGAAACTGGCAGTAAAATAACCATTCTACATCATTTTCTTAAGGCCAGAGTTTTTACGCCACCCACACAAGAACGCTTTGCCCAGGAATAGGATCTTTAAACTTAATTTACATGGAGGTTGGTCATTAAAGGTAGATGACCCCTATTGATTTTGAGGTTAGTTGGTCAAAGGTCAAGGTCACTGTAAATCAATCAATAAATCAATCAACCAATCAATCAATCAATAAATCAATCAACCAATCAATCAATCAATCAATCAATCAATCAATCAATCAATCAATCAATCAAGTTGTAATTATTATCAGGATTATTTTCCTGTAATTATTGCCATAGTTTTTGCACTTTAATGATCAAAGTAAAGATTATAATTGTGCTTGTTGTCCTGAAGGATTTGGCTGATTTCAGAAAAACTTCACAAAATGAAATAGTTGGTAACAAAGTCTAGTTGTGCATTATTTTTATTGTCAGGAGTTTATGTTTGATGATTATTGGCCCTATATGTCGGTAAAAGAAGTTATTCTGCGCTTGTTTCCCTTGACCATTCAGGGCTGAAAGAAACACTGAGGCAAATAATTTCTATGGTTTATTTGTTGCATTTTTTTCTTCAAAGATATTGAATTTTAGTAATTTGTCAATTTTTTACCGAGGCATTAGTGCCTTTGTATGCCTCAGCATGGCTAGGGGTCTGCCATTAGTTGGATTTGAAACCCTATATGATAAGTAATGGTAACCAAGTCGAGCTAGTCGTGCTTGTGGTCAGGATTCTAGGTCTTTCATTGGATGTTTATAAAAAAAATTAAAAAAAATTGGATGTTTATACAATATTAAAACAGTGTATTTAAAATAGTTAGAACTAGAAAAATGTCTGAGCTTCAGTAGCAATTATCATTGTTACATCTATATTTAGCTTGCACTAAGCTAACTCCCAATGCTGGTATTAAATACCAAAATATGTTGTGCATTCTAAAACAATGATACTGTTTATAATATAAAGCATTTAACTAAAACAATCAAATGAATGTAATTTTATAAGTTATATTATTAATAATACACAAGGCATGTCGATAATACATTGCATATAATAATGATTGAGCATTGTTCACCAGATCAGGAATATAAATCAGTTAGTATAGTCACCAATATAATGTGTGGCTCTCGCAGCCCTATCCAAGATATTGATTCTTCATTACCATACTTTATGTATCTTACATTAATATTTCAATGTAATATATAATAATGATACCTAAAGTAGACGGACAAAAGTAAAGAGAATTATTAAGTCTGATAATAGAATTGTCTGCCAACTAGAATAGACTGGTACTGTCCACCAACTAGTCTAGACTGCCACTGTCTGCCAACTAAACAAGACTTGTACAGTTCGCTAACTAGACTAGACTGGTACTGTCTACCAACTAAACTAGCCTGGTACTGTCCTCCAACTAGACTAGACTTGTACTGTCCGCTAACTAGACTAGACTGGTACTGTGCGACGACTAGATTAGACTGGTACTGTCCGACAACTAGACTAGACTGGTATTGTCCGCTAACTAGACTAGACTGGTACTGTCCGACGACTAGACTAGCCTTGTACTGTCCGCCAACTAGACTAGACTTGTACTGTCCGCGAACTAGACTAGACTGGTACTGTCCGACGACTAGACTTGTATTGTCCGACAACTAGACTAGACTGGTATTGTCAGCTAACCAGACTAGACTGGTACTGTCCGACAACTAGACTAGACTGGTATTGTACACATACATGCCATGTTTCGCAGACCCCTTTGCGTGAGATTGGTGATGGAAATGCAGGAGATTTCATTAAAATGCAGGAGATTTTTCTAGCTGAAAGTTTAGACTTAAAGTATTGAAGTTTATATGCTGTTTTCACTTATCTTACTTTGATGACAATACCATGCATGCTTCATGTAGCAATTTAAACTAATATTTGTCATCATTTTCATAGTGTAAACAAAAAAGTCAGGTTCCACTTTGTCCATGAGATGCGTGAGATTTGATAAATTGGCCTCCGATCATGCAGGAGTAGAGTCTCAAATGCAGGAGACTCACGCATGATGCAGGAGATTTGGCATGTATGTGTACACTAACCAGACTAGACTGGTACTGTCGGACAACTAGACTAGTTTGAGGGTTTAAAATACCAGAAGGGTTACATTCTGTTTATAGCTGGTTGGTAAGAGCCCTGGGCTGGTATTTATAAAGCATCTTTGTGGAAAACTTAGATATTTTGACTTAAGTAAAAAATTTAAAATGCACATATTTCCTGCAAATTGAAGAATAGCTCATGTTTCCTAAGTGATTATAGTAGCTCTCTACATAATGCATAAATTGTAAGTAAATAATTCATAATCAGAATTGTATTATTTAGCTGATACACTGAAGGAAATTTTAAGATTTAATGAAAATTCTTAGTTTTCTACTAAGATGCTTTATAAATACCGGCCCAGGTTACAATGTCACCTACTTGCTTAATTGATACCTGGAACTAATCAATGATTGATACCTCAGGTCAGTCAAGGTCACCATAGCTTGCCCTTAAGATAGGGGTGACTACATGCAGAATAAATAAACACTTAACTGTTGGTATAGGCGAGCACAATTAACAGGTCATCCATGAATATCCGTGCTTATCCGTTGTCCTAGTCTGGCTACCCGACTAGATAATTATTTTTTTCAATCAATTATCATAATTTCGTTTTCAATTTTAGCTAGATTTTATTTTTGGCTTGATCCTATGTTTGAGGGTGCAAAGGGAATTAATTTCATGAAAAATGAGTAGACTGAAGAGTTGTCTCCTTTAATTAAACATAGGGTATGTACAGACAGACTACCGTTGTCCAATCAGAGTTGTTATTTTAACTTATCAAACAATAATGAAAAACACACAAGAAAGAATTTAGTGATCAGTCAAATGTGCTCGCCTATATAAATTGATTATTCAGGTCAGTGACTTGTTCATAATTATAACAATATGTACTAAAACATTGCAATTTATCATGTTAATGTCTTATTTTTATAGATATTATGTGTTTGAGTATGTTGCTTGGTGAATTTTATTTTTTTAATGAGGTTTTGGTTTTCACTGCCTGTTTCTCCCATTTAAAGATGTTTAAAACAAAAACAAATACTATGTTATGATATCACAATGTTTGTACGCAAGTGAAAGACCTGAATAAACAGACTATATTGCTGAGCACTTTTAACATGTAATTCTTGAATATCCGTTGTCCAATCAGAGTTGTTATTTTAACTAATCAAAACATTCTTACAGTACAATAACGAAAACACATGGGGAATAATTATAGCGACACGTCAAAAGTGCTTGACTATACCTATTGGTATTTAATGAACGCATGGAGGAAACAAAAAAAAATTATGACAATTTTACTATTGTGATTCAATATTTGGGAGACTGATATGGACCCGATCTCACGAAGCATCTCAAGAAGAAATCTCAACTCAAATTGAGATTTTAATGATTTCAAAGTCAAATATGAATCTTGAACTCTCAAATTGTTGCTGTAATAAACTCAGAATAATGTTTCTGTTTTGTTATACCAATTTAGAGTACAATTTTGCATGGAAACTACCTCAAAAAGATAGGTGACAAAATTGAGTTGAGATCGAGCCCAGATTGAGATGTTTCGGGAGATCTGGACATGGTGACATGTATCTGTTTGCTGGATCAAAACTAGGAAATCTAAGCTATTTGACCTGTAAGGGAATCCATTGATACACTGGGATATTAAATTAGGTATATCAATAACAAAACCACTGAGGTGTTCTTACATTCTGTTTTCAGGTTACGTTAACAATTGATGAATCTGAGAGATAGGCACATCATATTACATACTGAGTCAATATTACACTGTATAATATTATAGGATTATAATTAACCATTTCCTCCATACACCTTATAATTTATTGTTAAGAGACAAGCTTGAATAAGTAGCAGTACACATCTCACTACTGTTTTTTAAAGCACTTACAGAAATCATAATACTTACATTCAAATTTGAATTCTTGATTATTCTTTAAAACCAACGAATTGGGGATAGATACGGTTTGTAGGATTGAATAACAAAAATATTATTAATATTGCATATCCATATACCATACTTTGTAATTGTAAAATAATTAAAGATAATTTGAATATTGATTATTTCTGTAAGTGCTTTGATAAAACAGTACCCTCATGTACAGCTTTTTGGGTTAAATATCAAGCATGATCTCCCTTAATAAGATGTAGTTTTACGTCCCTCTCCATGATTAGGTTGTCTCCCCTGTATTCTCATTATTGGAAAATAATAGAATAGGGCCATGAATTGATGTTTCCATGGAAAAAAGGGAAACAAATAAAAAAAATTGAAGAAACTCCTACTGGGGACATTACCTTATAATGGCTACTGTACTATAACAAAGAATAAAAAACATTTTGCATGTGTATATACAAGGAAAAAGCCATAGTAATTTCTGGTTACATATTTCTTGCCCTTATAAAGGTTGTTGATTTCAAACAAACCCTGGATGATCATTTAATGTTAAACTGTTCATTATATAAATGTTATATTTAACATGTATGAAATACATGTTAAATAATTTTAACTATTATTATTAATCTCCTCTATATGCCTGTGTCCACAAATTGCTGGCTTAGAATGAGAAGGTCCTGTGTGCGACTTACAACCTTATAAGACTCGTGCATATTTAAAATCTGCATCAAAAAGTGCTTCTTATGAGCCGATTTTCATAAAAATCAGAACAGGTCATGTAAACCAAACTGAAGTTTAAAAAGCTTGTTTTTCCATACATAAAGAGTAGTTTTCAGACAGATTTTTCTTGTTTTCTCAAAGTATCGATTTTGTACTTAAGACCTTCTCATTCTAAGCCAGCGAAATGTTGATGTATTTCCATATGGTGCATTTGCGAGGAAGCTGCTTTGTTTGTTGTGATGAATAAAATATGAATACTTGTGTATTTATAAACTGTGCATGTTTTATTATGTTTTGTTGTAACTGCAGTTTATGGTTATGCCATTCTTAACCCTTTACTCCAATGCAAACATGTGTAAACTATATAAGTTAGAATTTACGTACATCTCATGTGCAGCTTTTTTGTGATAAATATCAAGATTAGTCTCCCTTGATTACATATCTTGATTAGTCCATTTCAGTCATTGGATTGTCTCCCTTATAATGTTAAATAGCATGCTAGAAATGATTTGGAACCGGGAGGGGGGTATTCAAGGCAAACTGTGAATAAATTTGTTTCAAGGATGGCATAACAATGATTCTTAAGCACTGTTTTGTACAAAATACTCATGTTGCATACTTGTACAGTGAATGTTTGCTATTTCATACAGTGTACTAATTATTCAGTGTTTTACTTTATTTTCCAGGAAATATTGGCCAATAGGGTAGGTTAGCGTGACCCCAGTTTGTGTTTTGTTGTTGTTGGCTGGCCTATTTGATCTATAAAAACTGATAAATGTCCAGAACTGTACCTATAGTTCCTCAGACGATCCTATAATAAGAAACATTGATATCAAAGTAAATAATTATCATAAATGCTTAGATCAGCAAAAATAATTTGTAAATGAAAAATACACAAATTTATCTTATTACTTATAATTTAAATTTTGAATCACTGTTTGATATGTATTTTTTACAAATTATTAACAAAGTTTTATAATAATTGACAAATGTTGGAATATTTTCTTAATCTGTTAAATTTTAGTTGATGTGAGTGTATAATAAATTCCAATATTGCATCTATATGGGACCAAAGACAACTGAAAATGTAATCTACTCAGTTTTTGTACATCAATTGTGCAGTCAATCCCGTTTCAGCCCTTTTTGTCTTGAGTTGAATATTATATATGTAATCAACATAGGCGTGCATAAACTTGCATTTAGGGTCTATAACTCCAGTGCGATAAAAGCTGTGCTACAAAAACGAACACAAAACTGATTGCGCAATATCATTAAACTGAAACCTATTTAGCTTCCTAATGTGTTTTGACTTGTTAAAATAATAACCTGAAAGAGCTGCAGATAAATACAAATGTATGGAATATCTGTGAACTCTAGTTCAATGATGCCAATACTATAATGACACTGAGTATCTGACCAACAAATTTCGAGAGTCAGATGTCATTTTGTCAACAGTTTAAAACATTATGTTCATATATAATATCGCATGCTCCTTTATATTCAGAAATCATGTATGACAGTTTGACTTAACTATATCAAAAACAGTTTGTGTTTTGTTCTTTTATTGTAGCTTATTGCGCTTGGAGTTATTCAAGATTTACTCTTTTCTCATTTCATTATTCACAAAATTGTGTATATTTCATTAATATATGAACTATAAGTTTTTTACACTGTTTTATACCCAAAGGTCTCACATTACATTTAAAGCACATTCTAACAAACTGGGCACTGCCATTTTGTTGCTATAAAGGTGGCTATTGTGTTTCTATTGGCTGCCAATTAGTTTCCATTTACAGCCATTTTGTTTCTTTTGGAGGCCATTTTGTTTCTATTATAAGTAGGCCATTTTGTTTCTAAAAGGTTGCCATTTTGTTTCTACAAATATAAGGTGGTCATTTTGTTTCTGAATGGCAGCCATTTTGTTTCTACCAATAATCACAGGAATTAATGATTAAAATGACCACAAAGGAAACCGTATAAGGCATCAATTTTCATTAACTTTGGCTTATTAAACAAATTTTAGTGATATTTAATATACCAGCTATTGCCTTATAGATTTCAAAATGTCGTAGAAATATTTGAACAATTTGTTTGCTATTACTTTCAAACTTACTGTCAATGACGTACATCAGACCTGAATCTTTGGAATCATTCATGCGGTATTTACTTGACAATATTGCGTATATGATGAAATGAGAAAAGACGAATTATTATCATAGTATCTAAGCATCTTATATATAAATGTACTTGCATTAAGCTTGCTTTGTGTATCAGTCAGTGATAGCCAAGTACAGTAACTATTGTATCGTGATTGATTAGTAGCGATTGATGCATATTGTTTTGTGATTATGTGATAATGTGATTTTAGCAATTTAAATATCGCTGACTTGGAAGAGTAAGGTCGTAAGTCACTTAAGTCTGTATAAGAGGCATACATATTTGGAATCTGCATTGCAATGCGCTTCTTCAGTAATGAGCCTATTTTCATGAAAATCGGAAATGGTAATTTTGACCAAACTGAAGTAGAAAGAGCTTGTTTTTCCCTACATGGAGAGTAGTTTTCAGACAGTTTTTTCTTGTTTTCTTAAAAAAGAATTTTTGTGCTTACAACCTTTTTCTTCTAAGCAAGTGTTATAGTGATGTGTTTAAATAACACATATCTGCAGCATTTAGATTTTAGATTTAGCGAAAACATACATAAACTGGACACTCGTTACAAGCTAGGAAAACCTTCATTTTAAAGATTTAAAATGGATTTTTTATAGATATTCTTATACATGTACGATTAACAAGGCTGTGAACTTCTCAGTGAAACCTCAATAAACTTCATAATAAATTATACAGACATAATACTAAAACTTGGTCTGTTTTGTTTGACTTGAGTGTAAAGGCAAGTTTGTCAGTTTTCACTGAATAGTTTTTGATTGAATCATACTTTCCAGATTTTTCAAGTTTACAGTGCCTTAAAGTCATTTCTACATGCCCTAGTATTAGCTTGAACCTAAATATTTCACCCAATGTCATTGACAGCAGTCCATGCCATTGGCAATACCCCAGGTCGTTGACAACACTCAATGTCATTGACAACACCCAAGATCATTGACAACACTCAAGGTCATTGACAACACTCAAGGTCATTGACAACACTCAAAGGTCATTGACAACACTCAAGGTCATTTATAACACTCTAGGTCATTGACAACACTCAATGTCATTGACAACATTCAAGGTCATTGACAACACCCAAGGTTATTGACAACATTATGGGTCATTGACAACATCCAAGGTCATTGACAACATCCAAGGTCATTAACAACACTTAAGGTCATTGACAACACTCAAGGTCATTGATTGACAGATAATTAATTACCAAGTGGTAAAAGCAAACAAGTCTTCTTTTTATATCCAGGTATATCAGTTTTGCACACACATCTGTGTAATGTATATTAAGTTATAGAGATTGTTGCCCTTTGTTTATTGATGAAAAGAGATTGTCGCCCGTTGTGAACTCATCATATTTATGATTGTCTCCCTTTGTTTATTACTCTGAAGATTGTCTCCCTTTTAATTAATCCAAAGAAATTGTCTCCCTTTGTGTATTTATCATATGGCTGTCTCACTTTGTTTATATATTACAAAAAACCAGTTGTCTCCCTTTGTTAATTATTTACAAGATTGTCTCCCCTGATTAGTAATCAGGACATCACCTTTGATTAGCAACCAAAATAAATTGTCTCCCTTTGTTTATTACTTTGAGATTGTCTCCCTTTATTTTTAATTTAAAATTATGAGGTTGTCTCCCTTTGATGAGTATAATTTAATTTTGGTGTAGAGTTTAAATAAATCAGTGCATAGTTACATTGTATTATGATGTTCTGACTCACAGGCATAAGTCAGTGAATATACAGTAGAACTTCTCCACAGTGTCCCTCTGTAGAGCATCAACCTTTAAACAACAGTCAATATTGGCACCCCCCAAAGGATTTGTTGCTCTACAGAGGTTGTACTGTATTCTAAAAATATAATGGGGTGAATAAAAACATGACAGAAGTATAATATATGAGGGCTGATGAAAAATTTGAGTTCTAAGAATAAAGCCATTTAGCTGACAAAATTCTTTGGCAAAAGCGTAAGTTAGAAATTGCAGAATATCAAAAACATAAATTGTATACATAGGATAAAAAATATATAAAATTGAAGCTAAATATTTGCCCACCAGCTTTTGATCAATTGCTAATTCTATTGGTAAGAATCAGTCAATAGACGACTTATTGGCATTTTGCATATGGATGGTGATCTTCCCTATACGAATGTGACAATCTTAATGTTTTTTAATGAAGTCTAATAATGTCATCAGGTACTGACTGATGCTAGTAGTTTACTGACTGATGAAGTTCACTGCGTACATTTTACGTCATGATGTCAGTCCAGTTTAAGGTACATCCCTCGTTAATGATAAGCCATTAATGATGTGTTTTGGTAACACCTATCTAATAAAACCAACCATAAAAACAGCATGACCTAATAATAAGACTAGCCAGTTTTCTACAGAATCAAATAAAATTATAAATGTGTATAAACAAGCCAACTTCCAGTTATCGCAATAAGGCATACACATTGAATTGTATAGTATCCCAATAAGTCATACAGTTATCAGAAATCACATATGCTTTTGGTCACACTAAGTCATATTAGTTGAATTGTATAGTATCCCAATAAGTCATACAGTTATCAGAAATCACATATGCTTTTGGTCACACTAAGTCATATTAGTTGAATTGTATAGTATCCCAATAAGTCATACAGTTATCGGAAATCATATATGCTTTTGCTCACAATAAGTCATATTAGTAGAATTGTATAGTATAATCCCAATAAGTCATACAGTTATCGGAAACCACATATGCTTTTGCTCACAATAAGTCATATTTGTTGAATTGTATAGTATCCCAATTAGTCATACAGTGATTTGATTTATACGCTGTGTAAAAGGACATAGATGTGCTTCTTGTAACCTATGGCAGCATGTTGTTGATTCATTGCGGTACATCAACCTTCTTATAGACGGATGTTATAAATATAATAACATAATGGATATTTAATTGTTTTCCTCCATTTTTCAAGCACTCAGACTGTTATTGTTATTACTGGGTAAGGGTTGTTATAGTGTTTCACAAAAATGCATAATTACTTTTTAATCACACCCCTTCCTCACTGTCACTGTTTAGATACGTAACATAACAAAGCAATTATACTGAACGGTGCATGTCGTTTTGTTGCATATTGATCTATGATAGAGTCTGCATTGATTCACGGTCTGTCATGTTTTACAATGCAATAGTTGCCTCGAATAATTAACTTAGATAAATACATTGGCCGGTGCATTTGTTATTGGTGCGTAATCCATCTTGTACCACAAACTAATTCTTATATAAAGGTTCCTAATATAATACTGGTTTGAAATTCCTTCATTTGTATTTAGGAATCCCTCTATACCTGTACACTGACAAAATATCAAGCAATGCAACACCCGTCCGCACAGCCCTGCCTCGCCCCCTCCTCCCCCTCAAGCCATGACCAACAGCCGCCCCTTTGATGCAACAAGGTTGTGTCTCGCTATATCCTATAAAAGTGACAATCTATTCTCATTTTGGTTCTGGTTTTCACCCACATTAAAACCACTACAGAAACTTCTAGGTTATGTATTGCAATAGAGGCCTCTCTTGTTTCTTAGAGCCGTCAACCTTTAGAGACCAAACTGGGCTGGTCTTCTACTTGTGATCCTAACTGGTCTTCCTCCTAGCGAGTCTATTTACAAAAGGCATGGGTAGTGCTCCAGGACTGCTTGTATCACACAAATGTCTTTTCCCTCCAAATCAGAGGTCATTGGCCATTCTGGCAGGAAATGCACTTATGACTGTCGCAGACTATTGCAAACAAAGAAAGAAACAATAACATGTATATTCTCCTTGTCCGACCAACATTCAAAATGCTTAAACTGCTGCAATAGTACTATTAGAGTTGACATTTGTGTATGCACTATTACTTTGATTTTGGTAACCAGTAATAGTTTTCAGGTCTTGAAACATTGTTATTGTTGTGTTTGCCTTCGTGAAGTATGACCATAGATTCACGCTAGTAGATGATCGATATATATCAGAACCACGTTAGTATGACACTACCATATCCTTCATTCCATTGACTTAAATCAACTAATGGTGAGACAGCATCCTTAGAATGGTCTCTGAAATCAACCAATGGTAAGACAGCATTAGAATAGTCTCTTAAATCAACCAATGGTAAGACAGCATTAGAATGGTCTCTTAAATCAACCAATGGCGAGATAGCATCCTTAGAATGGTCTCTTAAATCAACCAATGGTAAGACAGCATCTTTAGAATATGTCTTTTTTTAATTGACATATGGTACTTTTTAATCCTTAAACTGACCAGTTAAATTGACCAATTGTATTGCTACATCCATCCACTGGTCTTCAAACTCAGTTGTGTAACCTTTATTGGGTCATTATAAGTACATCTGTGTGATCAATATGTAACCATGTCTGCCTTCCTATAATTACTTAGATATAATCACAATGAAATATTAAACTTAAATTACCTGCTTGGTTGAATTATGAAATTTGACTCTATCAATTACGAGAATGTGTTTGTACTGGTGACCTAGTTAGGGGTGGGCCGATTGCGATCCCGAGTGTCCCGATAGTATGGATCGATAGTAAAAGTCTCGATTCAATAACTTTCGCCGATAGTTAGCTCAACTATCGATAGTTACGATAGTTTCCTTTTTATGAATAAAGTGTATTATTAATTTAAAACAACTTCCGTTCTCGTTATAAAACTAATTGTAAATAATCCTACGCCGCATCCAAACTGCCATAAATGACCAACATTGCAGTATTTAGTTAACATTTATTGATCTATTTCTGTCCAATTAATTTTAAATCATTTCCACAAATAGTAGATTAGTATGTTGTACAACAAAATGATATCTTGCACAGTGTAAACTTGCATTTTCAAGTTAATACCTGGTTTTCAAATCTCGGCAATAACTATTGCAATAGTATCGCAATAGTTCCCAGCAATACAATAGTATCGCAATAGTACTTTCAGCAATATCAATAGTATTGCAATAGTCAAAAATGGACTCAATAGTCACCCCTAGTCCTAGTTATACGATCTGTTAAACATCATCAATTAGCTACTGTACACGTGGTTACATTGGTGACAGATCAGTATAATGGCAAATTACATGAATTTACTAAATTTTCTTATATTTCTTCTATCATAAGTTGTGGCCTATAAAGAACTCCATATTCTCAGAAATAAAAAAAAACTCACTAATTTTTCAAATTTTCCATTTTTTTCTGTTTTTTAACGTCTGAAATTCAGAATTTGCTAGCTTTTGTACCTACAGAAATGTCCTCCTATACAGTACTTCTAGTATTAATTAATGTAACCTTTTACAATTTCATTCATAATTAATATCGTAAAATTATTTATAGCTCAAATTGCAGCAAAACACAGATCAGAAGTCATTAATAGCTAAATGGTGCAAAACACAGTCTATCATGGGACTTTGTTATTATCAGAGGATGGAATCTATCAAAACTTGATACAAATCTGCTTTTGAGTCAAACAATAATATGAGCCATGACATTTTGTGCAATTGTTCATCTAAAACTATTATGTTTGTTTACATAATGTGAAAACTATTATAGTCTGCCCAGGATAATGTGATACAATATGTACAAACATGAATCGGTTTGGTCAACTGTGGCAAAAAATTGGTTTTACAAATCACTTTAATAAACAGAATAAGGTCAGTATTGTACTCAAAACATCATTGATAATTGGTGCACATAATTGTAATCCACCTTTGTGGACCATACCAAATTTTCCCGCCTTTCACATTATCCTGGGCGCACTATAATCTATACTTAATCATGTTTAACCATTCAAAATTATCAATGGAAACCATGGAAAATACCAGTATGAACTGTCAGGCAGTAGAGTAACTGCCACTATGCCATTGAATTAAAGCCGTGCCTACAAGTCATTTTGCTAAGTGAACATTGTAGTTGTAAAACACAGGCTTGAAAATATGGGTTCAAACTGTACATTAAGGTTTTACTTTTGAAACTAGGTCATTCAGCCTTTTGAGCACTGAAACTACATGTAGTTCATTCAGCTTTTTGACAGCTTGGAGTTGGAACAGTTAATTTTCTGGTTTGGTTATGTGTTGGGCATTGTGCCGTGTATTTGTGGTATGTGATATTTTCATGTTTTCGGTGCTCAGCTAGTTAAGTTGAGTGCTGCCTTCACTGTCCGACTTTCTATTATCTTTTTGTTACTCATATATTGTTACAAATATCCACCTAATCGTACCACAGAATATCTGAAGTTTAAAGAATTTCTCCTCGGGACATGCACACGAACCCTCTTGTATTACGGGCCTTATACACCTCTCAAAATGTCTGTATATGTGTCGCCACTTTGAGATGGAAAACCTAAATTATACTCACCGAGAAAAAATGCATAAATGTCATCACTGGTAATTCCATAAATATTAATTATATTGTTGATAAATTCTCTATTATTGGTTATCATTTATAATCACTATAACAACTGGTTACAGCTCAGAATTGATTATTCAATTAAGCAAAGAAATATCTCATCATTTGGTCAGCAACCTTTCAGTATTGTCAAGGCGACAATTAATCTGGTTAAATGGTAAATAATATTAGTTATAACAGAAGAGGTGAAGCTAATCCTGTACTTTGTCAATGTTTAAATAAGTCTGGTCTTGTCTGGTGAGATTGTTGGCTGAGCCTGTTTTCCCTACTTTGAAGTATTTATTGAATTAATGAAGACTTTGATGCATTTGATGTTGTCGTATACAAAGCAAATCTTGTTCCTGTAAATGTCAGGAATTTCCCTTTTGTCTGTAAAATTGATGTAAATCTTAATGCCATTGCTTTGACGTGAACTCCAACAATTCCTGGTATTGTGAACGCTTGTATCGCAAATTCTGCAAAAAGAGAAAACATGTGTCTCTGAGGCTGCATCAGTGGTGTCAATTTTGGAATATTGATCTAAATGAGAAAGATTTCGATTATTCAAAATTCGCTGACTTAGAATGAGAAGGACATTTTAGTACAAAAACTCTAGTTCGAGAAAACAAGAAAAAACTGTCTGAAAACTACACCTCTTTATACTTATGGAAAATTAAGCTTTTCGACTACCTGTGAAGATTTTCATGAAAAATTAGCTCATAAGAAGTGTCTTGTAACGACCTTCTCATTCTAAGCCAGCGAAATTTTAGATTTTTTTTTGTCATGACAACCTGAGAAAAATCAATATTATTAATACAGAAACTGTTACCTTGGCTGCAATGTTAACATGAGTTTGTTCTCTTGAGTATATTTGCAAACCATCAATAGAAGCATGATTTGCTATATATAGACAAATTTTGACACAGTAATATGTTGCGGTTTTACCTAATTTCCAATTAAGTTGTCTGCTCATATCTGCATAAGTTTGAAATCTAAAATTGTGGATTCCCCTAAAACAACTTATTTAGTTATGGTAAAAGTTGGGTATAAGGCACAAATTCTGTAAAAGTCAACTACCCTGTTAGAGTTTAGTACAAAAGACAACTGGCGAGTAAAAGTTGGGTATAAGGCACAAATTCTGTAAAAGTCAACTACCCTGTTAGAGTTTGGTACAAAAGACAACTGGCGAGTAAAAGTTGGGTTTAAAGACAACCTTCCTGTGAAAGTTTTATATATATATATATATATACATGTATATATATCTAAGGGGGCAGTCAGAACCGAAGTACTTGCAAATTATACATGAGAGTATAAAGATAACCGTGATAAATAGTATAAATAAAAGACCATTTAGTTATGGTTGCCAGAACTTTATTATAAGAGGCTTTAACCAGGTAATTACTGAGTGGATTCACAAAGTTTTTTGCCTTTTTTTGCTGTATCATTTATCAGATGACTGGGAACCTGGTATATCAGATGACTCAATTTAGTTTTTATATCAAATATAACGGCTTTACGACCAAGGTATTGTTATGATTACCAATTAGCTAATTGATTGAAAAACCATATGATATCATGAAATACACATCATTGTTTGCTAATGTCATCATCATAGAATCATGCCGTTGTGTTTTCAGATTTATTGTATGATGTTTTTAAGTCATTAAACGGATTCTGCCATTTCATATCCTGGTATTCTATTTCAGAGCGGAAAACATTTTGTAATGGCTAATGTTATATTGATAGCGTGATTATGCTTCACAGGTAGTTCAACATAGTCAGGTTGCTGGTAACTTCATTGACAACTGTGGTACAGCTTTAATAACCTTTTGTCAGGTTGATAACAAGCGGAGCTAACTCTCTATTTTAGAAATATTTTATGACAGGTTGATTAAAAGGGGAGCTAACTCTCTATTTTAAAAATATTTTATGACAGGTTGATTAAAAGGGGAGCTAACTCTCTATTTTAGAAATATTTTATGACAGGTTGATTAAAAGGGGAGCTAACTCTCTATTTTAGAAATATTTTATGACAGGTTGAATAAAAGGGGAGCTAACTCTCTATTTCTGAAAAATCAATGTAACATACATATTGTACGTATTCATTTATTTTTGCAGATTTTTTTAGACAAAACGGGTCTGATGCAGAACCAAAATAAGTGTTGTAGGCGAACATCTGTAGAGGTTTGATCTCTCTCCGTCATTTTTATACTGTTTGAGTTCTTTAATTATTCTACTCGTCTAAATTCCTCGAAAAACTGGCAACAGCTATTAAAATTGTACAATTCAATTTCAAAAATCACAATTATTGAACAATTTATTATAGCTTCATAATATGCAGCAGATATAGTTTTTTTTACATTTATTTGATTCTTGTGATGCTTTCAATGGCGTACATTACATTTAAACCTGCATTTTTGTTGAAATTAATTGTGAAAACCGTTTACGCTTTTGTAGGAAAATTACATATTCTGAATGTATGTATAGACATGCAGTATGTGGTCTTATAGTTCGAAACCTACAGCTGTATCCTGTGTTCCTGCTTTAACTTTCACGCCTCATCAGTATACAGAATTAAAACAAATATATCAGGGGATATATTTATTTTTGATTATTCATGAGAGAAAAAAAAAATTATTTCATAAATACACTGTAAAATGAGATTCCATATCGTTTATTCACAGATAACTGTACCATTGATAAAGAGTAATTTAAAAAAATTTTTTTTACTAAAGTTATTAAAAAATAATTTTTGTTTTACTCTTTATCAATGATTCAACTGTTACCTTTGTATCTAATGGCTCAGGAACCAAAGTTTATATACATAAAATGCTATTGCCAGTTTTTCAGTGAAATTCACATTGTCTCTCAATGTTTTCCTTGCTTTTTGGTGATGTGGTACAACTCAAATTAACACTATAAACGCTGTTTTTATAATCCATTTTTTGTCGGAACTTATAACAACTTGTGATTGCTCTCTAATACTGATTTTCTCCACAGTCTGTCAGATATTATATAAGTAGATATGATGCAGAGATTTCGACCTGATCCTCAACCTTTTGACCTGATCCTCGACCTTCCATTACGATAATTCAACAGCTGAAATCTTGTTTATATTTATAACCTCTGTTGTATGTTTTCATAAGCAAAGATGCTTGAGGTGTCCTCTGTTGTATGTTTTCATAAGCAAAGACGCTTGAGGTGTCCTCTGTTGTATGTTTTCATAAGCAAAGACGCTTGAGGTGTCCTCTGTTGTATGTTTTCATAAGCAAAGACGCTTGAGGTGTCCTCTGTTGTATGTTTTCATAAGCAAAGACGCTTGAGGTGTCCTCTGTTGTATGTTTTCATAAGCAAAGACGCTTGAGGTGTCCTCTGTTGTATGTTTTCATAAGCAAAGACGCTTGAGGTGTCCTCTGTTGTATGTTTTCATAAGCAAAGACGCTTGAGGTGTCCTCTGTTGTATGTTTTCATAAGCAAAGACGCTTGAGGTGTTATACGAACGCAAGTCAAAAGGACCGATATTGCTTGAACGCAAGAAGCTTGTAATATTGTCATGCATAAAGGTTAGGATCAGGTCAATTTCTCCATACTATATAATTTAATATATTGCTGTAAGAACCGGAAGTGTTAGCTGCTATAATGTCATGGAACTAATGTACAATAATTATACTGTAATTTTGTATATTTCTTGTTTTACCGTCCAAATTTCGCTGTATTTTGGTATTTTTGCATCATCTTGTGCGGCTGTCACCTAGGAAAGAAATGTCCCGTAATTTTTTTTGCCAATCATTTTTATCATCAAATAATAGAATATACATTTTATATATAACCTTTTCTTAATTTATGTTTGCGTTACAGTCATTTTTAATCCCAAATTACATTGAAAATGGAAGCAGCAGGAAGAAATTCTTTAGCAGACACTTTATTATTACAGTGTTTTTTAATGTCATTTTGGGGGCCAAAATTTGGTCCCATTCCCCTGTCTAAAAAGTGTACAATTTTCACCCCTCCTTATACAGGCCCTGCCAACATTTCCCAAACAATTAAAACAACACTGTATTATAATAATTTTCTTCTCTTTTGATGACACAATGTTTCATTGGCTTTTAGTTACTAATCAGTCCGCCTCGATAGCCTAGTGGTAGAGTTTTGCTGCGAGTGTTGGAGCTAGGGTTCAACCCCTAAACTGGTACTGTCAGATATATATATATTTCCCGTGTTTGATGCTGAACATACTAGTTCCAGGTTACTGCTGGTTCGTCAGGTCAACTTATCAATTCTTGCTGCACAGAAATCGTTTAATTGGATAACTTTTTATGCCCCAGCCCCACTGTCGAAAATGACATCAATCAGGATTCGTTAAACTTTGCAAACAAAATTATTGTTGTTGTTCCAGTGAAAATTTATAAGGATAATGTCGTGTACATGTTTACCAGTATTTTCTCAATCTCTATTTAGGATTGTTTAGCATTTTGTATGTACAATAATACATGTGATGAGAAATTGTGATGCTATACATATTTATGAAGCATTGTCTCCAGTGCTGTATAATCAGTGAACACATGATGCACCGTATAGAGGATTAAGTGGAGGATTCCATAGAATAATATTACCATATTGATATTAGAATCTTGTCATCATTGTTTATCTTAGTAAACTGTAAACCAACATTATTTCGCATACACAAATTTTCTATTTTTTCGGATTGCCGGCATATTCGCGGCTTCAAAATTTAATGTCTACCATAAATGAGACATGTTTGTGTTTTCACCAAGTTTGGGACATCGTAATGGAAACTTAATGTCGCATATTCATACCACTTGCGAATTACTCGAATTAAATCGCGCAAAATAATTTGTTGGATTACAGTATATGAAATTGTCTCAAGGTTTAGTCATGTTGATACACATGTAACTATGAATAACTATCTTCCATTCTCTATGAAATTGTTCAGCAACTCAGTACTGTTTGATCGAAGCACTCACGGAAAGCACTTAAGGCCACAACAAATTGATCTCCAGTTCTATGGGATTCACCGCTCCTATTTTTTATGAAATGAAAAATAAATATTAAAATATTTTTTTGATCGCTCGCACTTGTAAAAATCTAGCGCTCATCAAAATTTTCCTTCCGAGAAATATTAACATCTATTTTTGATCACCAACGCGCAAAGAAATCAAGATTTCCTTAAAAATAAAAACAAAATTTGTTTATTGCTATCCAATCTTTTATTACAGAATATGTTTGGCACCTGAAACCATATAATTTTGTTCCCTATAGTATTCTATATTAAAGAAAGTTACTGTGCACATAGTTTTTTACTTTTATTTAATTGTTTGCTCCAAAAAATAGCATTTTCAAAAAATAATATTTTAGAATTTTAGAATTTTCTTTCGCTTCTTCGCTCGCTCCCAATATTGACATTTTCAAAGATAAATATTTAAATTTATTTTTCTCTCGCTCGCCTTATTTTTTCCTCCAAAAAATCCGCAGAACAAGTCATAAATTTTGTGAGGCCTAATTAAAGTCCTTATACTGCTTTTACAACTACCAATTTTGGACTTGTATGGTTTTGTATGAGTGCATTACTGAATCATTGTTAATATTGTATAGTACCATAAAACTTATTTATTATTATTTATATTTACACATTCTCTGGTATAACTAGTTTATTTAGGTCTGTCATCTGTATACAAACATAGGATGTACATAAATATTGTATTTTTTCTTATTAATTTCTACATTTAGCCGATAATTTGTGTATGAGTATGTAGACTATTGGATAAGGTATTGATATTCTCTGCCTTTTTATCCGGATTGAAATGTTTAAAAGAATAACAAACTATGTTTTTATATTACAATGTTATGTATACAAGTGACAGCCCTAAATAAACGAACTATAGTTAAATTATATATGTGCAGCCTTGGAACTATTTATGCCTTTAATTTTATCCTCTTTTTCTGTGACCATGTAATACACCCTTAGATTTAGCATTAACATAGCACTCACATATATAAATACAAGTAGTACATTGTATATATATTACCCAGGTATCAGTGGCGTTGATTTTTGTTTTTGTTTTATAGTCATTTAATCAGGAATCTATTATATAAATAATAATAATATTTTTTTCAAAATCATTTTGGACCATGCAATCAGTGCCACTAACACCTGTTAATGTTTTATATAAACGTATAACACATATAGTCAGTCTTGGTGACTGTTTTATCAAAGCACTTACGAAAATTTTAAAGTTACGCTCAAATTTAAATTCTTTATAATTCTTTAACAACTGCAAATTGGTGATGGATATGGTTTGTAGGAGTTTATTAACTGAATCAGTATTTGTATTGCAGCTCCATTTACCACACTTTATAATTGTAAACAAATTATAAAGAATTTCAAATTGATTGTATGTTTATGATTTCTGTACGTCCTCTGTTAAAACAGTCCCCTGATTACTTAAATTGATGGATATTCATGTAGAGATATAATTATGAACTGTGGCCTCCGGTACTTGTCAATATTCATTAGATAATCGGAGATTTCTTAACAGACAATTAAGATTAAGGGTTCCATAATTTTGGTTATAAGTTTTCCGAAAGGTTGAACTGTCAACGGAACAAATAATCCAGTTTTTAAACTGTCCTAGCAGAATTTAGCCTCATACATAAGGAATTACTTTCCAGTATTAACTTGTTTACCATTTACTTAGAATACAAATGTATGTTTAATAAAACTCTTTATTTGAAGTCATATATGTGTGAACACTTCATATATGTTTATATTGTTCAAATCTTGATTGTGTAGATTTTTTATAAACTGGTGCAATTTTCGATTGTAAATAAGAAGGCTGGAGCTGCCAAATGTATACTGAATATTTTTGTACCCGCAACTTACTCAGGGCCTATAGGGGGTAAGCATGGCCCCCTCCTTTCAGGATTTGCCACTGGGTGACTCTATATTAAATGTTTAAGAGTGATGCTTATGGCAATTATTTTTGAATCACCTATGAACACTTGCAAGGAAAGAGGTTCAGTGTGGTATACCACACGGTATGTGACATCATTTTTGGCTAAGAACACAAGTAAAAATCTGTTGCAGTTGAATCAGTTTTGGGCAAAATATGTGACCTTTTGTTGAAACATATTAAGATGCATGAAAAGCACTCCCCTTCGGCTTGAGCATCAAACATTGTGTCTCATTAAAATTGGTCAAAGAATGAAATACTTAACAGTTGATTTTAATTTTGTGTAAGCAGATTTGTACTTGCAGTCTTAGACAAAAATGATGTCTCATACCACACGGTACTTCCACACTGTGGTTCCTGTGTCATGTTTTATTTCAGAGACCATGTGCTGATTATAATTCATTCATGTATTGTTCGTATATGATGATCACATGACCGCCAGTTTAAAACCCTAATCTTCTATAATCTTCTGTATACAATATATATGTCAATTAATTGAATTAACGAGGCCATGTGTGAACTAATTGTCGGTATTAATTGATTAATCCTTATCTAATGTAATAACTCACACGATGCCATCATCGGAATGATGCCTTCACATTAGAACTGTTGACATATAATTGAATTATTTATAATGCTGACTCGGCAAAAATCTCAGTTTCAGTGACTTACAGTTGATTAGATAGATTGTTCTCCCTTACAAGGCAATGCAAGTGTTGGCATGTGCATACGTTTTAGTGCGAAATGTCATGGTTTCCAAAATTAATAATGAAAGTTCTAATTACCAAACAGAATTAAGTTATTACAAAAATGAGTTCCTAACTTTGGCAGGTATCCTCTAACGTCATTTCTATTTTACTTGATTAATTTTACAATAACAAATATTGCTAATAATTGATTAAAAGAATGTTTCCTCATTTTTGAAAATCCTACTTGATAGTATTCAGTTTGTTTAATACATATTATGGTGACTGGGTGTGTATGTCACATTGAGTTGTAAAAAAACAACATTTATTTATTAATTACATGTGCATGTATGTTAACATTAATATAAATTGCAATTTATAGTCAAGTGTTTTCCAGTTCCGTATTTAGTTATTTGTAAAATCACTAAATGGTTAACATTATCAATAATTTATGCTTAAATGTTTTGGATCTTTGTTTTTGTGTGTTTCCAAGGTGATATTAATGTTTATATATTTTTGACTGGTTTCAGAAACCTCATAGAAGTTGCAGTATTCCTATATTACATTCGGGTACCAGTCATTTCCGACATGGAGTGCTTCAATTAATGATACATACGATAGATCCCATTGCAGAGGGTATGTAGATACGGTATATAGTAAACCTCCGTAACAAGATCACACTTGGTTACTTTGAAAACTTCATGCTGTCATTATTGAGTTATGTACCTATCAATATGTTGCCAAGGTAAGGGGGTTGGGGCCACGGGCATACACAGGACTTTCGACAGAAGAAGATTTCCAACAGACGGGAATTTGACACGCCAAATGATTCCGAGTCCTAAATTTTAGATCCCAGTATTGGGAACTTTAGACCCTACAAAAAAGCAGATCTAGGCCATTTGATATACCAAGCGTCTCCAACTGTGGGATTTAGACAAAATGTTTTGCTGTAGGGTGGGAAATTAGATCCAAAAAAGAGAAATTGGCAGATTTCCCTCAGCAGGGTCTGCCCGACCTCTACTACCTCTGGGTTTCCAACCAGTTCCAACCAATTTACCTTAGTCTTTCTGAAATTTCAAGTGCCACGGCCAAGATTCGAACCAGGGACCTCTAGATAAGTAGTGGAGATGGCTAACCACTTGGCCACTGTTACACCCTCTCTGTTTGAGATTGTTAGGGAGAATATCATAACGGTCACATTTACCAACAAACTAATTATATAAGCTTACAGTTAAGGTCCACTAAACACCTGTTGATGTGCCCATTATTACCTTATTTGGGAAGAAGTTTCAAAGTTAAGGTAGAAAATGAATTGAATATAATGAATGCTGATTATTGTGTCAACATTGAAAGTAAAATGTGCTTCATTAAAAGAAGCAAATCTGAAATTATGAAATCATTAAAAGCTATCACACCTTATCAAAATCTTCAATGAGAATGATTGAAGTATGCACATTGTCTTTGAAGTCTATTATTTGTTGCCATGACAACCTGGTTATGGCCTTTAATTACAGGTGATTAAAACAGGTCGGTGATGGATTGGAAACGGTTTTATTTTTGTTTCTGTCTCAAATAAATGCTTAAAATTGCAGTATATCAATCCAGGTGGGTGCATTTCCTGCATTAATAATGTTCCCCCATCTTTGATTTTAGGGTTTGGCGTTTGCGTTGGTAAAGCTTGTTGTCTGAGTCATTTTCTCAAAGACATCAAAGGTATCCACTTGAAACTCAACACACTTATTCACCATCAGTGAGTGGAGTCCATACTGAAGAGGTTGATAACCCGTGACCTATATTTAAGAGTTATCTGCCCTGATGTTACTCTTAGAATTTTCACTCACTGATGAGCAAGGGTACTGTCAAGTACGAGAAAGTAGAGCATAATTGTTAGCACTCGTAGGCGGTGCTCTTGTATTATATAGCTCTACCAGTTATTGCCACAATATATAACATTTTAGATATATACAGTATGTATTGTGTCTGTTTAATGTAATTTTGTGTTATTTTTTGTCAAATCAGATCAAATACAAGAGAAAGCGATGAAGCTTCATGCTGTAGCCAATGTTAACCAGGGTATGGGAGAATCAGACGAGTCGCTAGTGAACAATCCATCACGTGGCGGGGGTGGGGGCGGTACGGAAGTGATAAATGGAAATGTATATAGTAATAGTGCTGATAAAAACAGTAACCAGAAACAGATGCAGGTTCATGCTATATCTAATGGACATACTGGTATGACGGTAGAAACGACGATTCAATCACCTGAATTCTCATCCAGAATTGTCTCCCCTGCTAAGTCCAGTAGCTCTCCAGTTCAGGAGGAAGGAATACAGATGCAACAAGGATCATCGACTCCGCGGAATAGCAATAATACGACAACTACTACTGTTGATTCACCTCAAAATACTCACGATGCAGAAGGCAACAAAAGTCCTGAAGTAAACTAACATATTCTTTTCTCTTCATACCCATAAGTGCCAGGCGCGTTGATTGGCCCCTGGGGGTCTGTATCATCATCTTTCTGGCCTCTCATTCATGATGCAGACCTCTATGGATTTGGCCATAAACCTGGCTTAAATATCATGTAAATATGTAAATTAACCACACCCCCCCCCCCAAAAGTTGTTATTACTATTTTATAAAGGGTTTGTATAGGACTTGTTTTGAGTCCGGCTAATCAGCCGACTTTATATTACCTCCTTACTCAATGAGTTGCATTATAAATTAGCTAGTATGCTGCAAGAATGCGCAATATTATTCTTTTCTGCTGTTTTAGAGTATACGCCTTGCGTGCAGTTTTGTGCAAATTTTCCAATTTCTCATTGATAATATTCAAATCACGAACTTTCAATGATTGAATATAGAATAATGTTTGAATGCATTGTTAAGGTTGATCTGCTCCCTCTCTTTAAATCAAATCATCCAGCATCAGTTTGAATAATCTGAACGTTAATTTTCATCGAGCGGATTTAAGTAGCTTGGTTGTTCAATGGTTTATCAGTAACACATTGATTTCCCCCCAAAAAAACGATCTATGAAATATTGAATTCATAAAATAAATTCTGAACTATTGTAAAAGCCAATGAATTTGCAAGGTTTTTATAACTTTTCCCAATCTCATAAATTCATAAAATTTTAAAGTTAGATTCACAGAATTAGAATCTTAGAAGTTGCCAATGATTTGTCTGTATAATGATGTTGCTAACTCACAAATTTTTAGGGTTGTAGTCTGAGGCTTGGATTGATGTTTTACACGCACACAAACCTTGAAGTTGTTGGTTATGGTTGGTGGTTCTCATGATTGCGGAAATTTTGGACTTTGATACCATTTTGGCATTATTCATATTTTTCCTTTTCGAATTAATCATAAGGCATGTGCGTACGTCTGTATCTCTGGCTACGCCCCTGAATTTTTAAAATAAGTCATACTCGATGAATTTTCAAGATAAAGCACTTGCGAAAATTAACAGTATTTTCAGTATTTCATATTCTTGTTAAATCATTTTGCAAATGTTATGATTTATTTCTGCAGGACATGCCTGAAGATGGCGATGAACCACTGGATCTTTCATGGCCGAGCACATGGCGTAAACGTATAACGTATGTGCTGTTGGCCCCGCTCATATTTCCCATGTGGCTCACATTACCTGATACCAGAAGACCCGTAAGTATATATATGTTAAAGTCTGGAGAATTTGACCCCACTCTTGACCTTTTATTAGCATATTTATTGTTTATATTGATTACCCTGGTTGTATGTTTTCATAATCGGAAAGTATCAGAAGACGCTCGAGGTGTACTACCAACACAAATCTTAAGAATCGATATTGCACGATTTGCTGGCGGAAACTTATATATTCAACACAAGAACCTTGTAATATATTCATGCATAAAGGTCAGGATCAAGGGTAAAATTCTCTGAGTTATACTGGCAGTACAAGTTACCTTATCCAAATATCAGGCCCTGGCCAGATCTTCGAAATGATCTTAAGTAGTCATATTGAGATTTTGCTCAAATTAGTCAGACTTTTGAGACATTAGTAGGAAGTTCAATATCTTGTAATTTTACAGTAATAAAGTCTGAATAATGATTTTGTTTTGTGATGTCATTTGTAAGTCTAGCCTCCCATGGAAATTAACCCTAAGACAAATAACAATAATTGTGATTTGAAAGAAAGGGACCAGGATACTTAAAGGGCCCATTACAATTCACGAAGCTAAGTGTCAATGACTTTTGTTTAAGTGAAAAATTTACATTGAAGAAAATAAATTTCTTTAATTGTAAAATCTGTGATGTTTAGTGAATATAGGCCAAAGAGTGCTTTATGGTTATAAAGTTCTCGAGAAGTTGCAAAATAAATAAGGTAAAACCAATCAAATTAAGTCGCAAATGTTTAATTATCCTTTATGAAGCTCTTCAGTGACTTTGACTGGAATAGCGTTAATGGTTTAATTGAGATACATCATATCTAGGTTTACTGTAAATCATACATTTTCGTGGGTATTTTATTTCGTGCAATTTGACAAAAATCCATTTTCATGGGATTGCAATTTCGTGGATTTCAAAACATTAAAGAGTAAAATCATGTAATGTATTTGGGAGGTCAATTAATCATTGACGTTAGATTTCGTGGTCGAGTTTAACAACGAAATCAATAAAAATTCACCTCCCTCGAAAATAATGATTTTACAGTAAACAAATAATAAAATTGTTTTTGTGATCATTTTCTCTGATAATGGTTATAATGAACTTGTGTTTATTCAATCCTCCCCCCCCCCCCTGCCAGATCAAACTGTGATGGTTGATAACTTTACCAATCAATATCCAGCTTTGTTAACACCCACAATAAAACAATTAGTGTCAGATTAATAATTATATCACAGAGAGATAGACATTAATTGCTTTGACACTGTCACTTAATTGGTAAGAGCTCAGTTTGTTGACAAATTATTGAAACAATTGTGCTTTTAAATTGGATAGTTTGTTTACTACAGTTGACTTATACTGATGAATTATGACGCAATTATTGACATTCCGTATAAACACCAAGTATTACATAGTTGTCTGGCTAGCATGGCGCCAAACCACTACCTCACAGACTGAATAATGCAACAAACATGCCATACTATTCTGATAACTCTTTACTCCATAGATACATGATGTCCCTATCCCTTGTTCATCACTTATTTTTTCCATGGCGTAAGCCGTAACTAATTGTTGCTCAACATATTCGCCATTAATTTTGATTTATTATTGACAATACGATATGTTTACAACAAGTTTTTCCAACATCAGTTTCGTCAACATGACCAGTTCCAATTTTCATGAAAATAGGCTCATAAGAAGCGCCTTTTGATGCAGATTTCGAATGTGTATCAGTCTTATAAGGTCGTAAGTGCATAAGGTCGTAAATAGCACTTACACGACCTTTAATTCTAAGCCAGCGATAAACCAGACTACAGCAACACCTACATTGATCTGTGTCCTATTAGTGTTAAGCAAAAACTTTACATAATTCTTGCTTGAAATTCGCCATTGTGATCAGTAATTGTGTCTGTTTAGTAATTAACGATGCGATGAACGTTCAAACAATTCCATTTTAATTATGCTGTCTATGTTCTACATTTTAACCAATAATTGCTGTGGTCTTCAATCAAAAGCACATCACTGAAAACTTCATCAATTAACATTGTAAACCTGGATAACAGTTTTTTAACTAATTACATTTTCTATGTGATGTCAGAGAATTCTATCGACAAAAAAGGTTCTCCTCTGAGGATCTCTGTTGCTTTAATTGTGGTATAATGTTGCATTTTTGATGACTCGACTAAAATTTTAATTAATACATGCAACATCTTCACCATTGTAGTTGCCGGTTTTCTAGATTTAATTATATATGACAGTTTTAAAACGAGCTATTTAGCGCACCTTGCTTCTCTAAATTGTCATCTGGAAATGTCAGAAAATAAATGAATTGCATGCCATTGCTAATCATGTTGTTAAAATTCGAATCCCTTGTGAGTTTTATGCCTCGTCATAATGATAGAAAACCTAAATGTGTGAATTAATGGAACGTCTGGTTGCTATGTTTCAGTTTGGAATTGGTTATATAAATAATACCATTGTGTGTGTGACTGGATGTTAAAACTATTTTGAAAGTCATATATTGAGTCTGGTTACAGCATAAACAAGAATGCTCTCATGTTTGAAACACTTAAAGATAGTCATATATGGTATGGTTATCAAGTCTGTTAGGCATTTTAAAAAAGTGTAATTTGCATGTTTTAAACCATATTTTGCTGGCTTAGAATGAGTACCAAATCAATATTCCGAAAATACAAGAACAAACTGTTTGAAAACTACTCTTTACTTACGGAAAATAAGATTTTTCAACTCCAGTTTGGTCAACATGACTACTTTGGATTTTCATAAAAATTAAAGCTCATAAGAAGCGCCTTGTGAAGCAGATTTCAAATACGCATCAGTCTTATAAGGTCGTTAGTAGTACTTACAACCTTTTCATTCTAAGCCTTATTTTTACTATACCATATCACTTGTAATTAACAACCTGGGCATTATAATTTTGAAAAGGGGGCATAATAATAATGTTTAAAATCAATATTTTCACAAAAAACCAGGGTTACTAAAACATAGAATTTGCCGATTTGAACAGAGCCATTGTTCTGCATTTGACAGCACAGCAAGACATAATAGGCGTCACACTATATCTGTTCCTAAAACATTGCTTATTTGGTTCAGTTGATGATGTTCCTTGGAAAATGTGACGTCATCAATCAGCTGTGCTTTTCAGTTTATTCAAGCACACCTTTCTTTATATGCATAAATTATAGGTAAAGCGCCTGGTAAAGGTATTAGAATAACTAGTGCTATATACTGCTTTCTCGTTGAGTCGATCCCCTAAGAGATAAAAACCTTGCATGTACACTTTGCAACGTTTGCTCTTTAATTATTTTTTATTTACTGACTTAGAAATTACTGAGCTATGATTAAATGGAACATTTGTGCCATTAAAAATATTTTATCATAAAATATTTAGTGTGAAGCAGGTACTAGTCAAGAGCCTCTGTCACTTGGAAACTTTCTCATCGACCCGATCCCTCTGATTGGTCAGTCTATAATTAACCCGAAGTCTATTTTTTTATATGAAACACAGTTGTTACATAAAGTTTGTTCATCATAGATGCTATTTACAGACTTTAATAAATGTGGACGAGTATGGTGACAAAAATATGGACAAAAACAAAAACCCATGGTAACAAGCTTATGTGTTACTCTCACAAAAAACGATTTTTCAGGGTAGGTTTTGTAAACCAGTCAACAAAAAGTGTTTATATGTGCTTTTATGCACAATTTTTTGCTGCAGCGACAGGAAATAGTTCTCCAACAAACTTGCATATGTTTTGGATATGAACCATCGCAACACATGCATATAAAATACCAAAATAATTAGGGCTCAGGTCGATGAGAAGAATCGAGTCGATGAGAATCAAGTATATACAAATGTATAAAATTTCTTTTTTCTTCAATTACTAGATCAAAAGATAATAATAAATAATTTAGTTAAAATGTTCAGATCAGTCTTAAATGGGGACATGTATTAGGAAAAGGGCATTAATTAGGTATTTTATAGCAAGCTTCTTATATTTTAGGAAAAGAAAAAGTGGTTTCCGATCACGTTTTTTGGCAGCATAGTTTGGATATTTATATTCTCCTATTTGATGGTCTGGTGGGCAAACCAGACAGGGGAGACAATTGGGATTCCAAACGAGGTTATGGGCCTTACAGTATTGGCGGCCGGAACCAGTATTCCTGATCTAATCACTAGCGTGATTGTTGCAAAGAAAGGGTTTGGTGATATGGCTGTATCGAGCTCCGTAGGAAGCAATATCTTCGACATCACTGTTGGGTAAGTACAGTCAGGTTTACTTTGGGTAGTTGTAAAATAATTGTCTCTTAGGCCAGAATTCTTTGATTTTTCATTACTCAGACCCTCTTGCCCGATTTTGTCATTTTCCAAAAAAAAAAAAAATTAGAACTTGAAAAACTATTAGATCTAACATTAATTTCTGTAGATTTCTCTTTATCTTTATCAACTTGATACAGTTATCGAGCAGTGTGTACTAAGTGTTAAGAAAAATTGGCTGCTATTTTGAAACTAACATTGTTGTGGATTGCTTTAAATTGGACCATCATCGACTAGTCCACTACCAACAGTGTGGTATTTATATGTTTTAGGATTTTTTTCCCTCCTGCGGACATTGCGCTCACCAAAGTCTGGGCAACAAAAAATTCAACAACGCTTACCTTGTTAAACGATTTGTTTCTGATATCACAGCCTTCACTAATAAAAGTTTATGATCCTAAATGTTTTATGGCATTTTAAAAAAATCTAAATTTTAACTTTTTTTAAACAATTTGAAGGTTGTTTTTCTTTCTGTTATGATGTAAAAAATTCTTGAAAAATATCAATATTGTCCAGCCTACCTACCCAGTTTTTGGGCGTTACATAATTACCGGAAACCAACCATATATTTTGTTAGGCCTTTAAGTGCTCCCCTTGTCTGTTGCTTGTACAAGAGGTTAAAGTTCTAAGAGTGGCATTTTGTATCATACAGATAAGCCCTCATGGGTTTCATTCATATTGCAATATGTACCATGAAATATTCTATTTAAATGCCAAATTTGAAGTAAATTGAACACACAATATATATCATAGGGCACTCTTTCTACCGTAACTTAAAAATGCCCCTCAAACATGTAGTTTTTTACCTTATAAGCTCTGTGCCTCGAATTAAAGTAACGATTCCGTGTCATTTCCGGGCGAAAATTTTGTACAGGCATACAAATACATGTAATGAAAATCTACTTTTCATTTTGCTAACATGTGCATGGCTGAATGATTGGAAATCTAATTATGTTTTCACAGTGTTGGCAATGAATCTGTATCGAGCAATACACACATGTGTGACCATGATGTTATATGTACTCCAAGGTTAATAATTCTCTTTATTTGTGCACCAAAACCATACATCATGCCTTCGTGAAAAGGTTTCTGAAGTTCATGAACACAATTCATGATTATGTTCATCCATGCAGGTAGGGCACACACTTTGGAATCAAGAGTCCCAGGTTCCATCCCCGTCTACGCCACTGCTTACATGTAATTGCTCTGAGCAAGAGTAACCCACAATGCTCTACTCAACCAAGGTATGAATTTGTACCTGTGTGGGTGGTGCCTGTACATGTTCGATATTTCTGGGCAACGTATCTCATTGTTTGCTGCACACAAGCCAGGAGAGAAATAGTTTCCCCTAGGAGATTTGAATGGTTTCCTTAGGTAGCTCAATGACCTGGGGAAGTTAAAATGTCTAAGGGTGGCAGAACAGCTGAATTGCTTAAAACGGCCCTCGAAAACTGGTAATTTAAAATGCTTTATGCATTTGTTCATAACAGCCCTGAGTCAGAACTTAATCATTTGACATCCTTCTCATGTTGGAAGCGTGTGTATCAATGGTAGTACAATAGTACCATATCTGAATTTCAGTAATTTCAGACTGTTCACTATAGAAGCCTAAAAGTGACATTATCTCCGATATGCATTTAAGTATTTCAAGTTTTAAGCATTGTGCTAAAAAAGATTTTTGAAATGAAACTCTTGATAGAGTACATACAGGGTTTTTCTGAAATAGTGTGGGTTAATTTATTGGCATCCGATGTATTAAAACTAAAGAATCGTTTAAAGTTCACATCTTTCTTGTGTGCATCGATTGTAATTAGGAAATTTATTACCTTGTAGGCGGGCGGAACTCATTAATCTTCTCTGCGTTATAGGTCATATGTATTAAGGCATATAGCACATCAGATGGATTAATAATTAAATTCATCCTCACCTAATGTGCTGTAATTGTCAGCAGCTTGGCAAACATTCTTGTAGATTTAAAATTTATTTTCCTTAAATTTACCTTGAACATTCTCTAGCTCATGTTTCTACTAGTACAGCCCAGAGCATAGTTGGTTTTTACGTAGATTTCATATTGACTCGATATTTACGTCATTAGTTTTCTAGTGTCGCAGTTCCTAGGTTGATTTAGTATTTGACGTCACATGACATTATCTTGACTGGTTCCCAATATGCTGTCCTTAAAGATTTTGAAATAGACTGGTTATAAGTTATTTATCTTCTATTTTTGGTGTATCTGTGTGATTAACACTGCTGTGAGAATCACTATGTCCTGCTGATGCAATTTCCTCTGTAATATACAGATAATTGGGTATACTTTTCCACGTTATAATGTTTTTTGGAAATACTTTGTCCTAGAAATTACAGGAAATTTGATCTGAGTTATAATTTTCTTTGTCATTTTACCAAATAAGCAGAAATGGTAGACTTCTTCTGATGTATTGTTTTGATAGATTTTGATGTTCTAAATATGTAGTGATTCACAGATAATATATGTGACCCAACATGAAGGGCCCTTACAACATGATGTTGTAAAACCATTTGAAAATTACTTCAGTGTAGTTATCATTTATAATTACCTCCCTTTATGGCTAATTATGCACAGAATTCGAAGTCCACAGTGTGTCATCCATTGCGGAGTGAGTATATAGGCTTGCTTGAAATATCCTTATTTGGGGATGTGGATGGTTAGTTCTGTGTCTGACTCTTGAGTGGATGGCTATAGGCACTGCTGTCGTTTCTGTGTGGCTATGGATTGTCTGTGCGCTACAGTATTGACATATATAGTCCTCGTTGCACTCATCTGTGCATGAGGCTTCTACAACTGCTCTCCATGGTGCACATCTACAACTCTTTTGGGCCTTCCTCTCTCCGGGTTGTGATCCAGGTTGTTCCTATTACGTTCATCTTTGACTCTGACTCTACGGTTCTTCTCCATGTTCCTTTCGCTCTCCATCTCTTTCTCTGTCCTTGTATACATAGTGTCCATCTGAAAATTAACACGTTTATAATGTCAAAAGAATTCAGTTTCTTTGAGTATGCATGTGTGTGTCATTTACAAAATGCAGTATTTCAATATTAGTATTTAACACTTTACACCCAGCACTTAATTCTGTCAAAGTCAGGGAAATGAAATTATCCAAAAGCATAACTGTTGCATGCAGCTGTCCTATGGTCTATCAAAAAAATAATTTACAAAAAAATGAGTCTATGAATATTATACAGCTTTTATCAGGGAAATTCGAAAAATTGGTCATGAAAAAGTCAGCAAACTTTCTTCCTGTGATTTATAGAAACCCTGACAAAAGATGCTGGGGCATAAAAAACCCCAAAAAAACTGACAATTTATTGGTCACCATGTGCAGATATTTACTGCATAAATGTCTGTTATAATTCTCCCAACAGTAGGATTTATTGAATTATTCATAAGAATAAAAAACGTTTATTCAAATTTTGTACAGCTTAAATGCATTAAGACAAATACATCTTTGATAATGTCAAAATAATTCGTCTGATGGATTGGAAATGAAACTGCTGTTTTACTTTATAATTGTGGTGAACATAGCCTTCAATCTGGATAAAAGTCATCATAGATATGATATAAATGCTACTGTTTAGCTATTATATGGACAGATTGCGAAGAAATGAATAAGCTGCAGTATTGGCATCCATTATTTTAGAAAACCTAATTGTTTAAAACTTAAATAGATGAAACATGATAAGATTAAATTGATATTGTTTCGTATATTGAAACAATCACTTGCATTGTAGGTTAAGACTAATGGATTAAGAAATATTAAACAAATTTTTTACCATTTACCCATGTGAAACTATTCAGTTCATAATTCTTGAAAATGAATGGTTACATCTACTAAATGCTGATCCAAAATGCTGAGCTGAAAACTATTGTAATTTCTTTGAAAGAAAAGTCTGTTTTTTTTGTTGAAAATAAGGGCTTATTAAACTGTTTTTAACAACCAATCCAGGTATGAATAATATTGGTTAAGACTGGTGGTTGCCTAACGATCACTGACATGAAATGCTTGGATTAGAGCGGTATGTCACTGACATGAAATTCTTGGATTAGAGTGGTATGTCACTGACATGAAATGCATGGATAAGAGTGGTATGTCACTGACATGTAATGCATGTATTAGAGTGGTATATGCCGATGACATGTAATGCATGTATTAGAGTGGTATATGCCAATGACATGTAATGCATGTATTAGAGTGGTATATGCCGATGACATGTAATGCATGTATTAGAGTGGTATATGCCAATGACATGTAATGCATGTATTAGAGTGGTATATGCCGATGACATATAATGCATGTATTAGAGTGGTATGTCACTGACATGTAATGCATGTATTAGAGTGGTATGCCACTGACTTGTAATGCATGTATTAGAGTGGTATGCCACTGACATGCAATGCTTGGATTAGAGCGGTATGTGACAGACATGAAATTCTTGGATTAGAGTGGTATGTCACTGACATGAAATGCATGGATTAGAGTGGTATGTCACTGACATGAAATTCTTGGATTAGAGTGGTATATGCCGATGACATGTAATGCATGTATTAGAGTGGTATATGCCAATGACATGTAATGCATGTATTAGAGTGGTATATGCCGATGACATGTAATGCATGTATTAGAGTGGTATGTCACTGACATGTAATGCATGTATTAGAGTGGTATGCCACTGACATGCAATGCTTGGATTAGAGCGGTATGTGACAGACATGAAATTCTTGGATTAGAGTGGTATGTCACTGACATGAAATGCATGGATTAAAGTGGTATGTCACTGACATGAAATTCTTGGATTAGAGTGGTATGTCTCTGACATGTAATGCATGGATTGGAGTGGTATGTCACTGACATGTAATGCATGTATTAGAGTGGTATAATGTCACTGACATGAAATGCATGGATTAGAGTGGTATGTCACTGACATGAAATGCATGGATTAGAGTGGTATGTCACTGACATGAAATGCATGTATTAGAGTGGTATGTCACTGACCTGAAATGCATGGATTAGAGTGGTATATGCCACTGACATGAAATGCATGGATTAGAGTGGTATATGTCACTGACATGTAATGCATGTGGTATATGTCACTGACATGAAATGGATGTATTAGAGTGGTATATGTCACTGACATAAAATGCATGGATTAGAGTGGTATGTCACTGACATAAAATGCATGGATTAGAGTGGTATATGTCACATGCTCACTGACATAAAATGTATTTTTACATCAGACTTAGTATGATCTCTAGGGAGATTGAGGTAATAGCATTAGGTCATAGACCTAGCATTAGGTCATAGACCTACATATCTTAGTGAGGAACAATTACTGATCAATTATTCAGAGAATGCATTGAAGTGTTGACTGTGTGAGGTATACGTCTGTCTTCTATCTAATATACAGAACATACCATTGTTGTTTTGTTCTCTGTTGTTGTTCGCCTAATCTGTCTATACTGACCTTATGTTTAATTAATTTCTGAGAAAACTCATTAGTCTACTCTTTTTTCCTGTAATTATTTCCCTTTGCACCATCAAACATAGATAATCAAGCCCAAAATAAAATCTAGCTAAAATTGAAAATAAAGTTATGATAATTGATTGACAAAAAATCATTATCTAGTCGGGTAGTCAGACTATTGTTCACCATGCATGTGGCTCCGAGTGTTTGTCTTACCACTCATTAAATCTTTTCTTTTACTGTAAAATCATATATTTTCGTGGTTATTGATTTTCATTGATTTTGATAAAAATCTGTGTTCGTGGGGTCATAAATTTGTGGATTACAAAATATGGAAGGGTAAAACCATGTTGATATGTATTTGGGAGTTTGCTAAATTGCGGGCTTTAGATTTCATGGTTGAGGTTAACAACAAAATCAACGAAAATTCAACTTCTTGAAAATAATGATTTTACAGTATAGTACGATACCATGGTGACATGTGTTGGGATTGAAGTTTTTGTTTTCATTCAGTTGCTTGCTTTTCATCATCTGAATTGGCTGTCCTCATTGAAGCTGACCTTGAGTTACCTGAGATAGAAAGTTTAACTATAGGGTACATATAAGTGCCAAAAGGCAACGAGATAATAGAAAGATGGCCAACTGGGTTATCAGGGATCAATAATTGAATTTTAGATGAATAAAAAAAATTGTTTTATAATTAATATTGTGGGACCTGTCGCAATTTTATTTATTATTATTAGAGATCCAGGGACCGAATTTTCGAATATTAGGAAGTCAAACGAATATTTCGAACCCAAACTCAATTATTCGAATACTGACTTTGGTATTCGGTCCCATCTAAATTTATTATGCTTTAATAATAGTATCATGGTCAATATACATGTAGTATGATTATACTTGTATTTTCTTTTGTCATTACAGATTACCTGTACCCTGGTTGCTGTACCAGATCAAAGCGCCCGGAGAATCGGTGGACGTGGAAAGTAATGGTCTTGCTTGTTCTATAGTGTTACTGTTTGCTATGTTGGTGACTGTGGTGGTAACGATCGCGGTGTCGAAGTGGAAAATGACCAAAACTATGGGAGCGTCAATGCTTGTGTTATATCTCGCGTTTGTGGTACTCAGTGTGTTACTGGAAGTAAACGTTGTAGGTTGTCCCATCGAATAACAAGAGTCTCGATCGATCTGTGTGTATGTGCGTTACGGTCAGTCAAAGGTTTTTATGTGACAAGCACGAATCAGACACCTAGATTCCAAAAGTTGCGTGTCATGTGTTTTTTAAACTTTATAATATGCAATTACATTTTAGAGGATCAGTGTCTCATTTTAAAAGTAACGGTTTTACATAAATGTCCTCATCATCATGTGTCGCCGTGGAGATATTATAGACATCATGACATCATATTGTGTGACTGTGAAATCCTTGACTAGTACTTTGCATTTGAGGCTTTAGAGTATGAGTTGTAGGACTTTGCACCTTCACTTTAAATGCAAGAATATTTTACTCTTAAAAACCTTAAGCATTTATACAGAATTGTGATATATTTGGTGAGTTGAATCTCTATAGTATTATTGAAATTAATAACTTATTTATTAAATTGTTACTTTGGGTGTTTTTATCACCAATCAAAGGTTTTGGTGATTTTGGAAAAATTGCAAGTCATGATCAGTGTCTCTCAGGTGCTTTATGCCACAAGCAAATAATCAGGGTATGTGAAAAGCTCTTTAAAATTGTAGCAGTTTCAGACAGAGGTGTATTTTGAGTGATTTTTAAACTTGCCACAAAGCTTTATATAGAAGATATCCATTTTCAGTGTAAGAAAAGATATTCAAAATTATCTGTACAGTCAAACCTGTCTTATATAGTAAAGAACAGATACAGTGGCTAATCTTGCTTCATCGGGATAGATACAGTACCGCAGACAAATTGGTAAAATTTACAGCGTTTTGGCCCAAATTGAGAATTATTTTCATTAATTTGGAAAATATTAAAAACAAAGACATTAGTTTTATCTTATTTTATCTTATTTATGACAAAAACAACATAAAATGGCTTATGTGTGATATGTCTTGCATTCCTTCATATAAATTGTGTGAAGTTTAATGTTTAAGCAAGAAAAGATGCAACCCTGCACCAGATAGCGACTAGCTTTCCTTTGAAGTTGGAAAAATCTATCATTTTTCAGATAATGGCAAGGTTCCTTTTTACTGGTACTTACAAAGAAGGGGAAAAATCACTGGGTTTAGGTCTTGAATATTTTTAGAATTGCGGAAGCATCTAAATAATAAGAAGTTGCTGGTCTTTACTGACTGGCTTTATTATTTAATCTTGGAGTGCTGGTGGTCTTTTAACACAGGTTTGACTGTATTTATGAAGTCTCTCCCAATGCCACAAAAAAAACTTAAGTTATTGCTAAGCTAAGACTGATATTTTGAATTTATTATAGGACTGCAGTTATAGTCTTGTGATGTAGATTGGTACTAGAATTTAAGTATTGCTAAATAATAAATAATCTAGTAGGAGATTTTTGTATGACTCTTTAATGCTCATGGAAATCATACAAACTGAACAACACTTTAAAACACTATTTTCTGACTTATTATGTATTGGTCTATTAAATTGGCATCTCACTGAGATAATACAATATATAAGTATACATTTGAGTAATTTAAAATATGTATTCAAATAGCAGTCTTAGCTAAGCAATGACTTAAGATTTTTTTGTGGAATTAGGGATTTTTTTGTAAGATCAATATAATTATAGGTACTGTTAATTCATTAATATTTGTGGGGGATTTAATTTCTTGGATTATGTGGATGATCTCAACCACGAAATTAAATCCCGAATGAATAATTATACCAATAGATATGTCAAGTTATAATACAGATAGAAGAATGGGTCTTTGGGAAGTTTACTTGCATAATTATATCAGCATGTAAAATATATAACAGTTATTATATCTGTTTGATTTTTGAATGATATCTGATAATTTGTGTGAATTTAATTACTTGACCTGGCCATTTTTCATGAAATCCGAAGTCCTTGAAATTACATCTCCATGAAATGGTATTTTTAAACAAACCCACAAAATTTTGTCCCATTGAGATTATATGATTTTGTAGTTTCACAAATGTACCAGTATTTTGGCCAATTTATTACAGTTTCTTTTCCAGAATTTGAAAAAAAATCACCTAGTATACATGTATTAACACATCATTTTCACCACGTCTTTGTTTGTCACTCAATATTAGTAAGTTATAAGTAAATAATATTTATTACATTTTGTTATTGTTGTTGACTACAATAAGCAAGTTAATGCTTTGAAAATTGTTTGTTAAATATAATAGTTTTTACAATACACTAAATGTATAGTTATAGTAGATCCTTGTTTTATTTATTTCCAATTTTTAATGTTTTCTCTTTTAGTTGAGTGTTGTCAATATTTACATGTATTATGATTAGGCAATCTATTGTTTTACATACATTCTATGTATACATGTAATATTAGTTTTAACATACATTTTGATATGTTATTATATAATTATGGGTTTAAATATTCTGTTGATGCCGTTTTTTGTATACACAAATCCTTAGTTAATGTTTGAATGTATGTTCCACATTTGCCTATCGTTGTTGTTTACTATTCGTTTTGTTTTGATACACCGTCCAGTCGTGCCTCATACATTGCGCAATCTTTGATTTCGTTGTTCGCCCTTTTATAATTGCTGATACTTGTTTGTCTTTGTTATTCTATGTTAGTATTTGTATCCATGCATGTTAGATGTTAGGCCTGAAAGAAAAATTCATGTCCCTAAAAAATAGGCTAGACATAGGTCAGAAAATCTGTTTTGATTTTTTTTTGAGCAACCTCCCTTTTAAAAATGAAAAAAAATAGCAAAAATATCAATAAAATGTTCAAACACCAATAAACTGTTTATATATACAGTTACATAAAAAGTTTTTGAGTATAATTATGCTGGAATACCGAAAACAAATATTCTTTTAGGCCTTTAACTTTTTTAACATAAGTGAAGATATTATATGTCAGGTTTTGATGATAGACTCCGCCCCCACCTAGCTGTATTAATACCACAGATTGGGTAACAACTCTCGGACACAGGATAATGTGATTGTAAAGCTTATATCTGAAGTCTATTCAAGCATCGATCACTAAGTAAGCACTTTCCTTTGTCTATGCAACAACTCCCTACCAGTAATAAATTTATTTGGCTATTAATGACTTTCATACTGTTTCTCAGTGCTTTGCTAGGCAAGGACTGCTATACCAAGCGCCATCAGTTGTGCAATATGGACTGCTTCTGCAAACACTTTTTGGTAGTTTACTATACTTACTGTTTCCAAGCAATAGGAGAGATCATGTTTGTATACAAAGGGATTAGTACCACCAACTATCAATTGGTATATGGCAGGTTTTATTGTTCATTCATCCAATAGATTGCCGGTGGGCATTTTGCATATGAATACGGTGATCTTTCCTATTTTAGTGCTGTTGAGCATGTGGAAGCACTTTCTTTAGGTAACATACCCCCATGAACTAGAAACAACAAAAATCTATATTATCGTAGCATGATTTCATAACCATTGTACTGGTGTTTCTTTAAATTAATTCCACTTAAATAAGACCCCTTTAGTTATTTTGAAATCATTAATATTCTGACTGATTCCACAGGTGAGTGTTACAGACAGAGCAGTATCTACAGCAACCTGTGGTTTCTTGTGTTTTCACCTATCATCTGCTAGTATGTTTTGTTTTTAAATTGTAATTATGAGTTACCTTGGAGACACTCCACACTCTCACATTCCAATTAACCTGTAGCCCCTTTTATACATTATTGACCCTTTACTCCATAGATAAGTCACTCCACTCCCATATACACCATGCCTATCACCAATTATTTTATAGTTAGAACATATTATTTTAACTGGCTTAGAATATAACATCCTGCATTTTGATTGACCGATAGAAATTAGGGCCAACACATGACTTTATGTTAGTTAAGAGCAAAATTTTAATGATAAAATTTTCATTTAGCTGCAAAATTCAGCGTTTTGATTGGCTCATAATGTAGGTTTTATTCTAATTTCCAATAATGAATATGGTTGGGAAACTATACAAATGTACAATTAAAGATAGGGACTCATGTAGGGAGATCATTCTTAATATTTGTCCCAAAAAGCTGCATGTACATTTTGTACACACTTTCCAGCTAATCAGAATAGTGTAGGTTATTTGAAGTAAAGGGTTAATATTTGAAGATTATATTATTATGGTGTTTTGGCCCTTTTTAGGCACCCTATTTTTGATGAGGGGTATATAGTTTTTGCACATGTCGGTCCGTCTGTTGGTCGGTCAGTAGACCAAATGGTTTCTGTTTAATAACCCTAAAACACTTTGCCCTTGGATCCTCCAACTTTAGACGGAGGTTAGATATTCGACTGTAGATGACCCTTATTGATATTGGGGTCAGTACATCAAATGTCAAGGTCTTTGTGACCTTTACCATTTCTTAATATTGGGCTGCCATGGGGGCATATGCATATTACAAACATCTCTTGTTTTAAAGTTTTTTTCAGTGATAAGTAGTATTGAACAACGGTGCTGTTTTGCAGGTCTGTTAATATCGTGTGTTACTTATGTCAGATAATATTAACTCTTTCTGTTTTAATGTGTGTACAATGATCGCGGATGTCAGGTAACTGTTAAATATTGATTACGGGTGGCATGTCACTTTCAAATATGACGACGCTGCATTAACTCCAGTACAATGTAAATATGAGATTGAACCATTCGGGAAAACAGTTTCTGTATTAAGTGACAACAGTTCAAACACGCTAGGATGCAGGAAGGTTACCACTCCAGTCTTTGTCATGTCGTAATGTTGTACAAACAAACACGTATGTCTCAGTTACTGTAAGGACCTTAACCTATATATAATATTTCAAAATGTGGATATTATGGTAAATATTTATGACTGTTACTATAGATACCGTCTATTCTTTCACCGACGTTCATATTACTCAGCCATCTCATCATATGTTCTAGCATTTACTAGTTCCATTACTCTCCGATTGATTTCCATTGATTGCTATATTTTGTATTGTATAAAATAGCTTGGTATTGATTAGTGAGGGTTTGCGATTATAATTAGGCTACTTTACGGGAGACTATACAGTATGTAATAGTTACATTGACACTGTCTTGATCGTTCTTGTACGTGTACTCACTTATAACCGGGCTTAAATTAGTCTGTGGCAGTTCCCTGGGCAATATTTGTTATAGTTCTAGAAAAACAGAGCTTTGTCACTTTGTCATTTGTGTATACATCGGGGCAATATTGGCAATACATGTCATACAGAATAACGGATACAGGTAAAGGTGGACTAATTTACGAGGGACGTTCAGAAATAACGTAGACTTTTGCTGTAAAACAATCAATGTTGTAGACAGATTATATATGAACATGCTTTTTGAAATTGGAATTATCTGGCTACCAGATGGCATATGTTTTAAAACATTCTTATGGATATTATAGGTAAACCCGCCATTTAGATAACCATGGTTATGATACCCGGGGCAACCCATTTTTTCCACTTTGTGTCCTTACTTTCACTTCTTATAGTATCATTTCAGGGTAAACATTTTGTTTCAAACTCTGCCAATATATCATGCTATGTCAAAACACTGTACAAAGACATTTTGGTGACATTTAAACGTTATGGATAGAAAAACACAACTATGTGAATAGCGCATGCTCTACAATGCATAACGAACGTCATGACGTAATTTATGATCACGAAATTTGCGCAGTGATAACTAATAAAGGAATTAAGGGAAAATTCCACTGAAACCTCCAATATGATCAATAATAATATGCATATGATGAGTTCTGGCAGTCATAATTAGGTCTTGAAATGATATTAAAATGGTATAAAAGAGAACAAGGTCACATTTGAACATATATAGTCACAGCGCAGAATTTTATATTGTGTGTTTCAGGCACAAAAACTTAATGTGCAGTTTAGAAAGAAATAGAAGACATCTATACGATATTCAGCACGCTACAAACAGCATTTTCACACATGACGATCACAATAAGTATGAAGGAATTTTTGAGAAGTGCATTGGTTGTCAATTGTTATATTAACGACTAAGTGATGTGATTGTTGAGGTTATTTCATCGAAACCGACGTAATAAAATGTAACCTCACTGACGTCGTTTGTGTTGCCCCGTGTGCGTGGTAGTGACTGGTTTTGAGAAGCTATAATTCATAACAGACTTATTACAGAAATACCTAGTTTGGTGTACTGGTCGCACAAAGATTCTGAATTATGATGGTGTATTTATCATTTTCGTTCTACAACAAATGCAAACTGAATCAGAGTAAAAGTCTATGTTATTTCTGAACATCCCTCATACAACATTATTGAAAATGACCGACATTAAGTCTTTACAAATATAATGTTCTCTTGGAGTTTAATAATGACCTGTGTTTGTTATTATTGGTCAATTTATTGCCGAGGATTTTTTATTGAGGTTTGTAATTGATTAGTCTTCATGACCGCCAACCTTGATTTAATTAAAACTAGGGTCTTTATATAAATATAATAAATGGAGGCTATTCAGAGTTAATGGAATAATTCGGAAATTTGTGTGTCTTAGATGATGAAAGTATTGCAGAGATATAAATGGTATCATTAATTATGGATGCAAATTCTCAGGTGCTTTTTTAAAGTAATTAATAATGGTTCAATGTGCTAATTAATGTTCTGATTACCAGTAATATTTCACCTTTGAACTTTTTTCTTATCAATTATTTTATTTTGCAAACTTTAGATGTTTTCTGTTGCTGACAGAATCACCTTGACAACCAACAAACAATGTTTGTATTTGATGTAAAGCTTGCTTTAATTACAAAACTGCTCAAAGGAAAGAGTCGTCTTTGTCCAGGAAATATTAGATATCCTTCAGAGGCGTAGCTAGCGATTCGCACGTACGCAGAGGCAAATCCAGCGATACAGATGTATGCATGTGCATAACATCAATTTGAAAAGTAAAAATATAAACAGGCCAAAAATGACAATAAAGTCAAAAGCTGGAGTATTGTACTTAATATATCGCAAAGTAGGGATTCCTTAGCAAGAAATTGCAACATTTTCATTCAATACTTGTAAAAAATCTTCAACAGGATGGGACACCCCTCCAACACCTGCCCCACTACGATACAATATGCTGTTGTACTGGCAAGGAGGCTACAATTTAAGTGCTATTTTCTATGTAATCCATCTATCTCAACCATCATGAGGCATCCCCTATCTCTACCAACCAACTTCAAGGCTTGTGTGCATAGCATCCATTCAAGTATGGCCACGCCCCTGTCCTTTATTTAAACATTAACATAAAATATTCAACTGTCATGGGCGTACCTAGAGACATTTTGATGTGTAGGCCCTAAAACACTGTAAATAGCCTTTGGTGCGTTCGTGCATAAATTTGGTCACTCTATAAAAAGTAGTTATAACTGTCTTCAAATGTTAGGTAGAAATTGAGTAACTTTTACTAAGCTTGGCAAAATGATATTTAGGCCCGAGCCTAATGGCCTAGCGGCAGTTATGCTCCTGCAAGAAGCTGCTGCATCCCGTCTGAATTTAATATTATATGTGAACATGATGCACATGTTCTTCTAGAAGTTATTCTCAGTCAATGGAATAATATAAACCACTCCAGTCATTGCATTCAGAAATCTTGACAGGATTATAGTCAAGCAATTCTCAGGTGCAACCGCGAGGTGACACTTTTAATGTAATTATTACATCATTTGCTTTGATCTGACTAGTCGCGCTAATTCCCTAGTTTCTCTCTGTGATACATTCATTTATTATTGGGTACAACAAATTTGCAACAATTACCATAAATTGCAATAAAGATGCAATAGCCTTTAACTGAAGTTCATTTCTTAGTGGTATATCTCTGTAACGCCAGAATAACATATGGCTTCACAGCAGTGCTGGCCATTCTTTGTCCTAGGAACATGCATAAAATCTCCTCAATATTCTCGTGTACGCTGCTGTGTACGCTGCTGTATAGTGCAGGTGAAATCCATCACGCTGTCTGATATTGACCAAACTTTCTCCCTGTTCTAATTGGCACCCTAAACAGAAATGCGTAGAATTAGATCCAACGAACCTTTAAGAATTTGTCTGGCCATCGTCTGGTTCCCCATGTTTATTACATTAACATATACACCAGACTTGTATAAAAACTGGTACCAGTCTGTGATAGATCAGTGAACAGGATGTAAGATTCTGAAGCTAACATTTTGGCATGTATTGACTGGGACTTCACCTCTGGGAGGGTTACCAGTCTATACTCGAAGCAGACTTACTCAATTCTTGCCAAAAATTTGTCAATGTTACATTTGTCTTGCTGTATAGGATGGTTGAGATTTAGGCAGTATGGTAGAGATTTTAGACAGTATGGTTGTGACATTAGACTGTTATTGTCTGCAAACATTGATTAAGTCAATTTCTGGTTGTTACTAATGTCAGGGCAGATGTAGGGGACAAAAACCACCCACATAGACAGAGTCAGTGATTGAGTGTTGGTGACAAATGCATCAGAATAAAAAAAGTCGAACGTTTTCCTTGATTTATACACTAAGCCATTTATACATATACTTTCTAACAGTATTACTCTAATGAAAGTTTTATATACCTAACTACTGTTAATGCATGAATATAAAGTTTGTATTCTTAAACAATATTTATCACAAAAAAATTCCCACTAAAAATCTGTTCGAACATTTGGGCAAATTATCAGAATCTAAACTTTTTTGCATTTACAAGGTGTTTAAAATGTTATTTCATGCAATTTAAATAATATTATATCTTTTTTTTTTTCGGGCCCCAGAATGGTAACCCCATTTATTCCCCCTGTCCTATGGTTACATTACACATTTCTAGTTTAACACATCCAATGCTTCATTAGATGCTACACAATATTAGAACAACACTTCAATGTATAAGTTTTAGCCAATGAAAACAAGTTTTACAACATTGTCCATTATTATGGAAAAATCATTATTTTTTTAGGGTGTTGAATTTTTCCTTGAATTCGTTGTTAAACTCGACCATGAAATCTTGTGCCCATGCTTTATCCAAGTCCCAAATACAAAACATGGTTTTACCCTTCAATGTTTTGTAATCCACGAATTTATGCACCCAAGACAATGCACTTACCACACAAAGTGTGAACACCAGTTAGGAAATCTGCAATATTATTAATGGTACATTGAGTTTCATCTGACATAAAACTCTTCCAGAAAGCCAAAATGTGTATTCGTTGAGCCATTGACTAACTTCACACACATAAATGAGAACATTACTTTGCAATGTGTATATATACGGTATGCAACTACATGTATATAAAGAAAGAAATCCCATTTTTGTACTTTACATATATTTGCACGTATCGAAGGTTTTGTGCAAGGAAGACCTTAATTGTTTCCTTTAACGATAAGTTACAATAGTTTTGCAGCCAAACCCTTGATTGATTTTTTGTACACATATTGTCATCATGCTCATTTCTTCTATGTAATAATATTGAAAGCACATGGTTATCATAAGTTCTCTCCCTTCCCAAATTTCCAAGGGTAGACAAATTTATTCTACAAAGTTCTCTCCACTCCTTTGAAATTCAAGCCTTTATTCCTAAGGGAAGTTACTCTTGTGCAATGGAGTACTCTCCCTTGATATTCATGTCTGTATTTCCAAGGGAAGTAACTCTTGTTCTGCAGAGTTCTCTCCCTTGATATTCAGGCCTTTATTTCCAAGGATGTGACTCCTGTGCTATGGAGTTCTCTCCCTTGATTTCCAAGAGAATTAACTCTTGCTCTTTATAGTTCTCTCCCTTGACATTTAATCCTTGATTTCCAAGGGAAGTAACTCTTGTACTACTAAGTTCTCTCCCTTGATTTCATAGAGAAGGGAGAAAAGCTAATGACGATCTTGTGTGATCTTGTGACAGATAGATTTATATATGCACTGTATTGAATTGTGATCATGTTTAAATTGGTCAGAGGCTAAGTATAGTATATGTGACAAATAGTTATATGTTATTTTCATTTGACACTCACTGTATTAGATGACGCGAGGATATTATGACTCATAAAAACACGCAATACAATGAGATTTGTATGTGAATATGACATTGTTGTTTCAGCTTCACTTTTTGAGGAAAAAGTTGAGCTATTGTCGTGACAGGATCGTGTGCGTCTGGGTGTGTGTGTGCTTTGGTTAAGTTAAATTGTCAGAGTCATTTTCTCAAAGATTATCAAAGGTATCCACTTATCCACTTGAAACGCAACAGAGTTATTCACAATAACAAGATTTCCAGACTGGCAAGGCTGGTAACTCTGTGACATATATTTATGAAGTTATCTGCCTTTGTTTGGACTTAGTACATAGAAAAAGTTGCAAAGGGTAAGCAAGGCGAGCAAGGGTACTATCAAGTATGAGAAAGTTGAGCGTCCAGCACATGTAGGGGGTGCTCTTGTTTTATATATAATGAATTTTGTTAATTTGTGCATGTAGGGTATGTATGTTGATATGTATTGGTGCCGAGGATACCCCGGTAACCATGACAACCAGACAACAACACAACAACATGCTGTGTTATCCTGTCTCCTGTTTGTTTGTTATACCTATTTATTAAGTTTGATATGAATTGTTTAACTGATTGCATTGTTTTCTTTTTGTAAATGACTGTTTGAATAAAATTTCATTTAGATATTGTTGTTTTAATCTGTTAGCTTTCAATAATTTAATCAACTGTTAGAATTCAACAATTTAACCAACTGTAAGCACTCAACAATTTAAGTGACTGTTAGCATTCAACAATTTAACTGACTGTTAGCATTCAACAATTTAAGCAACTGTTATTAGCATTCAACAATTTAACCAACTGTTAGCATTCAACACATTTAAGCGACTGTTATAAGCATTCAACAATTTAACCGACTGTTAGCATTCAACAATTTAACAGACTGTAAACATTCAACAATTTAACTGACTGTTAGCATTCAACAATTAAACCGACTGTTAGCATTCAACAATTTAAACGACTGTTAGCATTCAACAATTTAACCAAACAAGGAAGTCATTGCTTCAATCTACAAGATATTTACATTTGTAACAAACCAAAATTTGTTGGTTGTTTCTCTGCCTCCTGCAGCAGCAATATCTTCACAGGTACCTGTCTTATTCACAGGTAGTCGTATCATATAATGTTTCGCAGGTAAAATTTAGAACCAAAATGATTCACTGAAAGGAACATGCAATTCACCAATTCACCATTTATAACAATTGTAACAGTCAGTGGAATCAAACTACCCTAACCAAAATGAATGCTTGCAGCAAGCTTGCAACATGCTAAAGAAATGCTTGCAGCAAGCTTGCAGCATGCTAACGAAATGCTTGCAGCCAGCTTGCAACATGCTTGCAAGGGCTAATATAATTGGGCTGTTTAATAATGAATCAGTCTTCGTAGCTGCCCTTTTGTCGTTGTAAATTAAAAACTTTAAATTGTTTCTTGTTACAATTGCAAATATATGTACTACACTTTCAAAATTATTTAAGTGGTCTATTTGAGCAGAACTTCACTCTGCATTAACTATGTCAGGTACACAAATATAATGATTTTGAATGCTGTCGAGTGTACACAGTCACGTACAAAGCTTTACTTACGGCTCTAATATCATAAGGCATTAGATCTGACAAAACAATTCAGGTTAACAAATTATTCCATTTGTTATCAGACACCCATGGTGCAGTCATTTACTTCCCTGCATGCATCGTTTAGGCTTGTTACGTATACAGAACATCAGGACAGATCAAAAACGGTATCTTACTGGGTATCTTATGACAACTTAATAGTGACAATATTCAATCGACGGTTGATATTTTGCCAGTGTTCAGTTCACTAAATTAGCAATTATGAATTAAATTATAATATATAAATTTACCCACTTTAATGACTCCAATCAGTCTTTGTAATACATAACCTGACGGAACTCAGTAGCTGCTAGTGGGACATGAATGGTGTCACATGACCTACAGTCGATATCGCATTATACAATATGTTACAGGCTAATCATTTGATTTAATATTAAAATTGAAACTGAATACAAGCAATTAAACTATTTGTCATGTAATTACAATATTACATTACATTGATGTTTTATAAAGGTTAGACGACAACGCAGACGAGAATAAGAACAAAGGATCAATCCAAGTTCAAATAATCTACATTATTTCGACGAGAGCAATGGATTGTCACATAGTAGGAGATCTTACCAGACAGATTAATAGTACAATGAAAGAACAACATATCCTTTCATCGTAATTAAAAAACACACCACCTACAAGTATAAACATTCTTCAAATAAATGAAGTAATTGACTTACTAGTATAAGGCCACAGTATAAACTGAGTACAGAAAGAAACGTACATCAGGTACATAATAAATTTCTCCATGGGGTTACTTGTTATTTTCCTCAGCTATCTTCGAAATTCACACAGAACAATGAATTTAGTGTGTTTTGATTGTAAACACATCAAAGATGTTTTTTGTGGTCTATTGTAAAACAAACGATAATTCTAGCACAAAGTTGCAAAATACTTCATTTCCTGGAAAAGCTCCTGTAACAAATGGCATTAAGATACCTCAAAATCAGAGTCACATGTGAATACAGTTTAACAATGGAAGCAGGGATACTTAGGAACAAGTTATCATATAAGACACAAAAATGCCTGGTAAACGTAGCACAGGAAGAAAATTACACTGGTTTAACAGGTAGCCCGGCTATGGAGTCAGGAGAAAATGTAACATGTACGTTTCTTTTTGTACTCAGTTTATATTAGTTTTAGCTAGGTTTACAGAAAATTTTGAGAATTTTGCTGTTGGAAGGAGTAAAGATAACAGCCAATCAGTATTGCTGGATAAAGCCCCTCTGCTCAACTCAATTTAAGTCATCTGGGTACTGTTTTATCAAAGCACTTACGAAAATCTTAAAGTCAAAATCAAATTTAAATTGTTTCTAATTCATTAAACAACTGCAAATTGGTGACGGATATGGTTTGTAGGAGTTCATTAACTGAATCATTATTGGTATTGCAGCTCTATTTACCATACTTAGAAGAAAAATTTGATCTCAAGTTTACAATTTCCGTAAGTGCTTTGAAGTCAGGTTGTCCTGACACCGGGTGGAGCAGCAGTTACTTAGAACTAACAATGCAGAGCACCAAACAGTGGGAATATACCAACCATAACTAGCTTGATCAACTTACAAGGTATGTATCGAACTGGAGATCTCATACACTCAAGGCAGTACTATCTTTAACAACTTTGTATGTCACGACCTGGGATCTAACGAGAGACCTCACACACTCAAGGCAGTACTATCTTTAACAACTTTGTATGTCTCAGCCTGGGATATAACCAGAGACCTCTCACACTCAAGGCAGTACTATCTTTAACAACTTGGTATGTCTCAGCCTGGGATCTAACCAGAGACCTCTCACACTCAAGGCAGTACTATCTTTAACAACTTTGTATGTCTCAGCCTGGGATCTAACCAGAGACCTCTCACACTCAAGGCAGTACTATCTTTAACAACTTTGTATGTCTCAGCCTGGGATCTAACCAGAGACCTCTCACACTCAAGACAGTACTATCTTTAACAACTTGGTATGTCTCAGCCTGGGATCTTACCAGAGACCTCTCACACTCAAGGCAGTACTATCTTTAACAACTTTGTATGTCACAACCTGGGATCTAACCAGAGATCTCACACACTCAAGGCAGTACTATCTTTAACACCTTTGGTTTGTCACGACCTGGGATCTAACCAGCGACCTCACAAACTCAAGGCAGTACTATCTTTAACAACTTTGTATGTCACAACCTGGGATCAAACCAGAGACCTCACACACTCAAACTGGTCGCTCTACCACTAGACTATCAAGGCAGACAAAGAAATTATAAACATTTTTTTCAATATAGCATATAAATCATGTACCAAGCTTACAATCATATACTATATACAACACATTGTCAATCTTCCGATTCATTTAAAGATCTTTACATTCTTTTCTTAATGATGCAGATCTATTGACTTGAACTCATAGAAACAACGCTAAAACCAATACACTCAAGTACACATCAAAGTTCTTGATTAGACTGATCAACATGACGATTATAGCAAAGAAAACTCTTTGACAATGGTCGCAGACTGTGTCAATATTGTGTCAATACTAAAACCAGTCTATAAATGAACTTCCTGTCAAATGAGCTCTGACTGAACTGAAGTAGCACTTGATAATACTCCATATTGCAAGCAATATAGTTTGAAATGAAGTGTTGTTTTATTGCTCTGCTAATACATATACAAGTACAGAGTTTGTGCCATTGATGAAACATGAAAGAATTACCGAGTGTGTTTGGTATTGAATCAAAGTGTACTCAATGCATGATCTTCAAGTATAAATTCTAAACCAAGAGGGTCGGTGCAGAAGCTGTACTTTCATACAGAAGTGATGCACCTATCAATATTTTGTGCCAGGCAGACTCTGAGGGGAATTAGACAAATTTTATTTTTTGGTGTCTAGTTCTCAACCCTAGAGCCATTACAGGGGTGTCAACAGGGCCAAATTAAAAACCAGGAAAATTGTATGTTACTGATAGAGACCAACATTCCCATAAAAACTGTTTTTAAATAATTGATAAGAAACCATTTGGTCGATTTATTCATGGTCGAAGTGACCGTAACATTTGACCTCAAAATCAATAGGTGTCATCTACTATTGATGATCAACCTTTATGTAAATTTGGAAGATCTTGGGCCAACCTTCCTCGAGTTATTAATCGAAAACCATTTCATCTATTTATTGATGTTAAAGGTCACAACGACCTTGACCTTTGACCTCAAAATCAGTAGGGGTTATCGACTAATTATGACCAACTGGCATGTTACGAGGGTCATTCAATATATAATGCAAACTAACACACATTTTATATACAATATGTATCATTCAAACATGGACATAATCATTCAAATTGACTTCTATGTGATCAATGGCCAGCTTCCACCATTTCGACCAACGTTCTATTCGCGCTGCTAGGCAACTTCGCACATACACTGTTTACCGCATGGTCGCGGCCTACTCATTGCGATGTAAATCAGGATTTCTAATCTCCAGGTTACAACAGTGACATCTCATTTGTGGTTGGTATGAATGTATATATGTCTCATCTTTAGTTAAAATTATGGATAGAACGTCTTGCCCTTCCACAATAAAGCAAGCCGATAAGGTGCTTGATGCGTCATTCTGCCTGTTCTAACGTCAAACATTTTGGCACCCACCGAGCGCAATTCTTGCACATGGTTAACCTGTTCCGCAAAATCGGATGAACTGACAGTCAAAACTACTCCCCATTTCCTGGCATTTCTTTTAGCATGTGAATATTCTGTCTGCTTTTAAAAATTATCTCATTTTCTGCTGTTTAGCATGGGCCGTTGCATAGATAAACTGCCTTCACACTGGTATTCTTGGATTGCAATTCTGCCGATCTTATTTTCATTTGATTGTCTAACCACTTCGGAATATGAAAGAGGACATTTTAACACAAGCCTCTGGTAAGGCAATAATGAATTGGGGAACTTTTGTTTCGATAACACTCGATTGTTATGTTAACTTTGTTAGTCTTGTGACGTTACAGCATCCATGTTGTATTTGGTGACGTCGAAGGAAGGCGCACGCTACAGACAGATGCACTTCTAGACAGACGGGAAAGCTGAATCTAGACCCCCCCCTTAAATCATTGGGTGGAGGTACACCCCCTTAAAGCATTGGGTGGAGGTACACCCCCTTAAATCATTGGGTGGAGGTACACACCCTTAAATCATTGGGTGGAGGTACACCCCCTTAAATCAATGGGTAGAGGTACAACCCCTTAAATCATTGTGTCCAGGAGTATAATGATGCTATAATGCTTGATGTTTAACTCATTAAAGCATTAGACCATAAGTGTACCATGTTGGTATTTGACGTGATAACATTACCATACACTAATGATCAGGGTACTGTTATATCAAAACACTATCAACAATTTTAAAATTACGCTCAAATTTAGATTCTTTATAATTCTTTAACAACTACAAATTGGTAACGCATATGGTTTGAAGGAGTTCATTAACTGAATATTTATTAGTATTGCAGTTCCATTTACCACACTTTATAATTGTAAACAAATTTAATATGAAGAATTTGACCATAAGTTTACGATTTCCGTAAATGCTTTGATAAAACAGTACCCTGGTATTTTGTGAAGGTGTGAGTTATTGCGCAATCTTTCACACTCAGTATACATCATGGTGACAGTCAGAGAAGTACATCATAACCTTGAGGCCAAAGTTTTCTTATCAGTTAGGTTTACAGAAAATGTTTGAAAGTTGTGCTATCTGGAACAAGGAAATTCTGCTTAATGAGATTTCAAATGACCATAACTTTGTCAAAAATTGGAATATTTTCATCAAATAATTTTTATTTTTTGCATAAAAGTTTGCTGACCATCAATGTTGTAAATATCAAACTCTGCTTAATGTGAATCCTTCAATTTTACTGTAGTTATCCACGTGCTTTTGATGTTTTATCAATTAATAAATTTCAGGGTGACCAACTCAATATTATATGGGCCAAATACACACACATATACCCATAAATAGACCAATCCAAATTATAAGTTATCTGAAATCTAATCAATTAATGAGGTGGTTTTATTATTAAGTTGGTCTTTAGGAGAAAACTTAAGGTTTATAAAATGATCATAAAACACGAAAAACAGTGACATTGTAGTTTCAGCATTGCTGCATACATATATTTACAATAAACGCTAGTACATTGTAGTCACAATGAAAAACACAAGAACATATGACATGGAAATTCCATGTCTGACATGAAACCAACGAAAGTTTTATAGAGATAAATGCAGTATATGATATCTTTTCACCAATTTTAATAATAAACAGTTAATAAAAACATACTCAATCAACCATGTGTAAAAGACCACCCATGTACAAATACCAATATTACAAAACCTGCCTGCTACGACCATCAATTCTATCTACCATAAGACCATTTCACCAAAAAGCTTTTTTATTGTTTCCATGAGTGGCCTTTACAGATAGGTTTGAATGTATACAAATAGTGCATTTATCCAAAGAATTTGTCCAAGTCACATTTTACATCGAAGGGAGACAATGAGTATATTTTAAACTAATAACATGAAACAGTTATCTCCCTTCAAACCAAGATGCCATGGAGGCATACACACATAAAACACAACATACAAAATTCCACTGCTCCTAAACATTTATAAATAGAAATATGACTGATTTTGTTGTTGTATTGCAATTTATCATACTTTAGCTATAGTGTGCCTAGGATAATAAGAAAGGTGGGACAATTTGGTATATTACATAAAGGTTGATTAATCAGATGTGCACAACTTATCAGAGATGCTTTGAGTACAATACTAACCTTATCTGTTTACTTTAGTAATTTGTATTACCAATTTTTGACAGTTGACCAAACCGTTTATGTTTGTAAATATCATATTATCCCGGGTGCACTACAGCAGACGACTATTTTTGCTTTGTATACATACAATGATTGATGATACAAACACAACAGTGGCCCCTTTTTCTCGTGTATTGTGAATGAGAAGTTGTTATGCTTGAGAATAAACAATAATTAACATTGAAAATGAACTTAATTTGTCTAGTGATACCGTCAGCAAAGTATGCATGTTTTGTCAATTTAAATGCTTTAAATTATATAAATAAATAAAACATGAACCAAATGAGGTAAGTTTACAGTAATTTCATGTTCAATCAAAACAAGTTTCATCATCATTCCTAGGATCAAATTTGATCCTATGTCCAATATTTTAAAACCGAGAGTGTTTTATCAAAATTTCCAAATTCACTCCTAAGACAATTTGCACCTAACTCTAGGAGTGGTCTAGAGTTGTCCTAGGAGAAAATTTTGTCTCGCGGTGCATTGGAATGTGGGATAGAACGCTAAGATGGCCGCCATTTTCTACCGTTTCAAATGTGTTTTTAAGTATTTTCAACCACTAAATGATGTTTTGTTTGAACTTCAACAAGCTTTTGAATTTCACAGTTACATCTACTTGTGAATATTCCAAGATTTTAACAATCGCTTTCTATTATAACACTTTGGTTTGTTTATTTCATCAAGCTGCTCAAAAAAAAATACCAACTAATTTTTCAAGTAGAAAGGTCACAGAATAATCAAATGTCTCAGGTCATTTTTGATCATCAATATATCATCATACCGAATGACATTACACAAGACATTACCCTTCATATCGAATTAGGCCCGGGCCAGCTGCAACTAAATCATCGATGACTCCCAGGGCTGTATCGGCCGTGCTACCATAACCGGAGAGGTCTGGGATGAGGAAGACGAAAACGCAGCTGCCCAACACTATCATACATTTACTCTTATCTTTGATCTATCCCACTTTCTTCTTACTTTCCTATCTATTTCACAACTTTTTCTTTATTCAGAAACCACCCGTCGCTAAATGGTCAAGTGTGACCGCGTCGACGTACCATGTAGATGTAGCAGAAGTCAATCAAGTACAAATGAATAGAATCTGACCTCGGAGCCGTACCCTTTGGTTATACACTATATAAAGTCTACAGCTGAAAGTGCAGTCACGGCTCAATACTTGTTTTCGATCTATAGTATAAGTACTGTTATGGTAAATTATAACACATAGTCCAATGAATTCACTACAAAACGTTCAACAATCAACCTTGGACAAACACTAAGGCGAAGCCATCTCTGCTTTGTTGTATTGTCAATTTGCCAGTAAACTTTAAAACTAGTCAAACAAGCCACACTATGACTTTAAACTTATAAAACCAGGGGTTCCATTAGCTTCTGAATATGAAGGGTCAATTTAATACTTTTGACTAGATGTTACCATTTTATAGGCCAAATACCTCGTACTTATGATTTTCAAAGAAAATGACCCTTCAAACTAAAATCTTGAGGGTCAAAATGTGGCGTTTTGGAAATTTCAAGGGTTAAAACCCCTACTATTGAGTCAAATGGAATCCCTGTTAATCAATATAATAGATCTCCTCCCACAATGTTTATAATATATCACAGAATCAGGCAGCAATCTGTCTGTTAACTTTCTCCATCAATGTACGATCTAAGTTACTCTGTCGGTATTTTACTAGACCGTATGTACCAAACCCCACAGCACAACTCAACAATTCCAGAATCCAGAACTTCCTCTCCTCAATCCAAGGATCCACTTTACAACTGAAAGGACAAGTTCGAACAACAATATACTATAGTGTGTTGACGTTGAAACTAACACAACCTTTCATTCATACACCATATTCAAATGATAGGCCTACTATATATTAGAAGAATTATTCATACAACAAGAGCAGACTCAGCTGTCCACAAACAACGCGCTCCACTATTCGCAGTGCCATGTTAGGATAGTATAACCACTTTATATTCAAAACAAAATGCTTCATAGCAGCAGCATTACCCTTTCCTGTGTAGAGGTTGGGGCTTTTAAGTTCCAAAAGGGTAGATAATTTGGACAAATTACCTACTCCTGTGCAGGACTTGGGCATTATATCAATTCATTTTAAAGATATAAAGGTTAAAAAACTTGTAACTAAATTTTAACTAACATTTGCATTTCTAAGTCCAAACGGGCGCATAATTTCAACAAAATGCTTGAAAGAGTTACCTACTATGTAGGGGTTGGGGTCATACCCACTCACTTGTAGGGGTTGGGGTCATGATGGTGAACCAGTATGCAAAATATTAAAGCAATATGCTGATGCACTGTAAATTTGCGAGGTAATAGATTCACAACATTGTCAGATATTGATTTGTCAATGTATACCTTCGTTTAAATGACTCATCCTCTTTGCCACCTTTACCACATCTCACCTTCTCTCTGTAACCTGTCTTCTCACATACAGCCTCTATTGATTTCTGTGCAATAACAAACAAATGCACCATATAAAACCACAGCTAACCGTATCATTAATAAATACTAAATAAGAAATTTGAAAATTATATTATCATTAAGATACAAATACATGTATTTTAAAACAGTTATATTCTAAATGTTTGTCATTCTTATAATTTTGAAATATATTTGTAACATCTTGTAGTGGTGCAGTTGCCTCGACGTAGGGTGAGTGGTCTAGGATCGAGGTCCAGGATTCGATCCCCGTCAGCGCCACTGCTTAATTTCTCTGAGCAAGAATACCTGACAATGTTCAACTAGGCCAAGGTGTGAACTGGTACATGCGAGAGCTGTGTCTGTACACATGTTCAATATAATTGGGCGTTGAATATCGATGTTGGCTGCACACCGACCAGGAGAGAAATGGTCTCCCCATATGTAGACTAATGACCAGGGGAAGATAAATGTCCAAGAGTGGCTGAATGGCTGAATTGTTGTTAGTGGCCCTTGAATACAGAAAACAAAAGACTTATAATTAAAAGAAATTTAGATCACTCAGTCATACTTATTAGGGGTCAAAGGGTGGAATATCATCTGTGCTTATGTATACAGGATTATAATATTATTACCAATTCAAAACTTAAACAAGGACGACAATCTTCAATAATTTTCACTGACTCGGTTCCACATCTTGTTGTTTCCTCCTCTGAAACAAACAATTGAAGCTAAACGTATGGACAACATAACAAACATTGATGACATATAGTTCACATCGACATGACCCCATACAGAGTGCCATCAGATCCTACATCAGCGTAAAGCAGTGAAGCCTATGGGAGATTGGGTGTACTTTATCTCGGAACTAAACTTCATTAAAACCTTGTTATCTCGAGGACCCATCGGGACAAGCCAAATGCTCGAGTTAAGCCAGGTGCTCGAAATATCCGAAGTCTATGATGAATTGTTGTTATGACCAAGTGTAACTGTGTTTATAATGAAAACACGTATGATACATGTATTTGGTTGTAACTACGAATATTGTCATTGTTTATCAAGTCTATACGCAATTTGAATCGTGTGGACATTTGCCGAATTCAACAAATTGCATATGAAAGTCGTTATGAATCCTTTAACATTAAATATCAAACTCCATTTAACGGTTGTAATAAAACTTCGCATCGGCAAAAAGATAACATTACCCAAAGCGCACGATAGATCCTACATGTTTGAACAAACACCCACGCACAAAAATCGCACGTGATAAAATACAAGAGGGCCCAAAGGGCCCTAGGTCGCTCACCTGTCGTACTAGTGCATGCACACCCCTATGGTGATCCTACACATTTTCTGAATAAAATTTAAGGAAATTCAGCCTCTATTGCAAGTTTTTGTATGATTTGACCATGTGACCTAGCATTTGACCCCAGATGACTTAATTAATATCAAACTTAACCTAGATTGTGTTGAGATGATTATTAGGACCAAATTTCATGACCCTCAGGAAAATGTCAATTGACATTGTGACCTTGTTTTTGACGCCAGATGACCCAAAATCGAACTTGGCCTAGATTTTGTTGACAGGATCATTGTGACAAAGTTTCATAAAGATTAAGTTGAAATTGTAACCTCTGGTGACTGACTACACAAGGTTTTTCTATGATTTGACCTATATTTTAAACAAAATATTTTGGAATATTTTTCCTCCATATAACTGTACAAATACATGCTATAAAGACAAAACAATACCTAAACACTTAAAAAAATAAAAATTAAAAAATAAAAATTATGGTTCCAGTGGGGGTTGAACCCACGACCATCAGGAAAATGTTAAAAATACATGCTATAAAGACAAAACAATACCTAAACACTTAAAAAAATAAAAATAAAAAAATTATGGTTCCAGTGGGGGTTGAACCCACGACCATCAGGAAAATGTTAAAAATACATGCTATAAAGACAAAACAATACCTAAACACTTAAAAAAATAAAAATAAATAAATAAAAATTATGGTTCCAGTGGGGGTTGAACCCACGACCATCAGGAAAATGTACAAATACATGCTATAAAGACAAAACGATACCTAAACACTAAAAAAAAAAAAAAAAAAAAAAATATTATGGTTCCAGTGGGGGTTGAACCCACGACCATCAGGAAAATGTACAAATACATGCTATAAAGACAAAACAATACCTAAACACTCAAAAAAATAAAAATAAAAATTATGGTTCCAGTGGGGGTTGAACCCACGACCATCAGGAAAATGTACAAATACATGCTATAAAGACAAAACAATACCTAAACACTCAAAAAAAAAAAAAAAAAAAAAATTATGGTTCCAGTGGGGTTTGAACCCACTACCCTCAGGAAAATGTCTATGCTCCCTACAGCGCTTTGATTTCCACTTAACCATTACAATTCACACCCTCTAGAATATTTTGATATTTGACCTTTACAAAACTGCTGTGAACCCTGATACACATTTTCATTGGTTGATGAAAGTTTACTTGTATGTATAGAGTGTAGAGAGTTACAGCAGAGAGTTAAGTGACCATGAAGACTACATGTTGAAAGGTTTAAAACAAGGTTTTTCTATAATTTGACCTAGTGAGCTAGTTTTTGACCTCAGATGACCAATATCGAACTTGACCTAGATTTTGTTGAGATGATCATTGTGACCAAGTTTCATAAAGATTAGGCCAAAATTGTGACCTCTAGAGAGGACACAACCCAATTGTTGACGGACGGACGGACGGACGACGGACGAAGTGTGATCACAATAGCTCACTCTGTCACTTTGTGACAGGTGAGCTAAAAACCCGGATGCAAAGTCGATCCAGTTTTCAGCACAGGGATACGGCTCATTGAGTAAAAAACATGCACTATATTATCTATGATAATTTATTTAGGACATGATGTTTAGCTGAATGAGTTATATCCCTGTGGTTTTCAATTGAAACACGCGCGACAATTTGGATACATCAAACGCGGCGGTCTTTCGACTGACTTCAAACGCGCCGCACATCAAAGAAATTGCCGGTACAGTTGGGAGTAGTGTTACGTCAGAGTTCCATACTGCGGTATGAATTCACCAATCTGCGCTAGTGTAGATTCAATTGACATTTAATTTGCTACTTTACAAAGTCGACGAATTTTTTATTCTTCAGGGTTGTTCGATAAGAATTGGATTTAATCGCGGACTTGATTTACTTCACGTATTCAGTATCGGACACGTGAAATTGCACTGTACATAAGCTTACATTCGCAGGTTTTCGTGAAATATGGGATATGAACAAGTTTTGAAATTATTTTGACTTGCAATTTTATAACGAAGGGAGCCTAAATATTTAAGATTCTACATGTACGTCGGTTTATCTTACGATAATTAAAAGTCTGTACGAGTCAGTATGTTCGAAGCAACGATGTTGCATTTAATAATTCTAGTACTCGTATGTGTTAAAGTTCCCAATTGTTGCCTATTGAACTTGTTCTGAAACGTAAGTGTTGTTTAAATAACGCTCATTAATTAAATATCTTCTACTTGTGTTTAATGTAACGAATCGAAAATACGGAAATCAATTTAAGTGTTAGGGATTACGCTATTGTCATAAAATGTGATTATCACGATGTGTGAAAAATACGGACCACACAAAATTTAGTATGACATTTTTCGGAGGTGTGAAATTTCGCCCGGATGATTGCCTCGAGATAAGGTAATTAATTATCGTTGAAAATTGTTGATTGGACAGACACCTGCGCTCGAATTAGACCGGATGCTCGTAATATTTACTTTACTCGAGTTAGAGGGATAAATTAATGTACAATATAGAGCAAATTCGTCGGGACTTTGAAATTTGCTCGAATTAGGCCGGTTGCTCGAATAATCGCTCAGCTCGTATTACCGAGGTTTTACTGTATTTCATATTCAACATGTTTCAGAAACCAACATCTCAGCAAGAAAGCAATTTTATAAAAAATATATATAATGTCTTTGAGTGATGTTAATATTTAAGCAATACATTAAAAATAGTCTAAGAAAATTTTCATAATAAACAGGAAAATTTGAAAATTATCAAGTGCTACAAACTGCTAAATTTGGAGTTATTGAATAGAAGATTTCAAAGTCTAACAAAAAAAAGTTTAGAGAAGAAGTATAGAGGTATAAAAGCACTAACCTGAATTATGTTCACCTAATGTATGATTATTGGACCACATTCCTTCCATAATCAAAGTCACTACAGTCAAACTGAAAACAATAATGCCTGGTGCACAGTATTAGGGCAAATTGTGTTAGCATCAAGGTCAAAAAATAAAGTTTAATATTTTTATGTCAAATCAAGTGTTTTACATGAGTACATGTATCTATTTTATTGGTTAATTTAAAAAAAGTCATTCCCGTTAATAGTTTTTGTGAAATTTAGCATTTTGTACGGCTGATCAGCTTAGGGGACGGACGTTACATAGAAATACAAATCTGCAAATATTTTTTTAATAAACATGTTTTTTTCATAATTAAACCATATAAATTATTTTCTGGACACCAACTTTTAAGCAATTACAAAAAAATTCCTGCAGATTTAGATTTTTATGAGTTATATCATCATGTCAATCCAATTTGAGTTATGTTTTTTTATATTTTTTTAAAATATTTCTCTGTTGTTAACTTGTGCACAAATTCTAGGAAACATAAACACAAATATGATAAATAATTGAATACATAGTATTAAAGTTATACATGTTTACTCAATAATGTGTCCATTGAAACAAAGTATGATCTATAAATATGATCCTGAAAATAGGGGACGGACGTTACATTTAAAGGGGACGGACGTTACGCACAAACATAATGTCTTGTTCTCTTCTTTTTTCAGCACATAATAACATATTATATATTTGATACACATTGTTTAGATAAAATAAATATGACAAAAACATTTTTTATGCAAAACATGTTATTTATGATTTTAGATTCCGGAGTTAGTTCAACTCATATAAATGTGCAATAACTAATTATTATAAAAAGTAATTTTATGTAAAAGGCATTTAATATAATATTGTGAGTGATACAGGAATGTTCCACTTATAAGATCAATGATTAAATATTCATAACTAATTTATTTGAAATAGTGAGAGGAACATCAGACTCAGATATTAAATAAAAGTTGAAGAAATTATTTCACTTAAGATTGATCATTCTTATTTAGTATTAGTGAAACATTTCCCGATAAACACAGTGTTTTTCTAGAGCATTCATGGTAGCAATACCATATTTAAAAGCAGCTTAATTGCTTATTATGTGATCAGTATGTCTATAGTATACAATACTTAAATATTTTCAAATCAAACAATATTGAGGTCCTCCCATAATGCACAGAGCAATACTGTCTAAGAGACTAATAGCCCCACCCACAGTTAAACTACAGTGTGAAATTATCTTTACAGTTTTAAAATTACTCCTCTCAATTAGGTAATATTGCATAATCCTTGCTCAAATCCTTGCAGGGATCTATGTTTTTACAAGAAATTGATTATCAATTATTGAAGCTGCAGGAGGCAGGAAATAGACCATAAAACTCCTAAGACTTGAAAGGGTTGTATATTGGTATATTGTTAATTACTGGTTTTGGGGACAGTAGCTGCACAATTAGGGGTCATGTAACTTGGTGACAGCTGTCTATGTTTTTACAAGGAATTATATTGATTATGAACTTACTGAAGCTGCAGGGGGCAGGAAATAGATCATAAAACTCCTTAGACTTGAAAAGGGTTGTATATTAGTTTATTGCTAATTACTGGTTTTAGAGACAGTAGCTGCATAATTAGGGGTCATTTAGTGAAATTAAAATCTTGCATCAACTAAAAAATGCTTTAATTGGAAGTCAACTAAACAACATACTTATATTAGACATTCAGTGCCTTATTTAAATGAATTTCTAACAAACATTTAAAACTATCCCTTAGTTTTCATGTTAGTAAATAATGCTAAAAATATTTATGTATATAATATCATTTTAATAAAACCATTATTTATAAAGTATTATATCAGTAATATGTGTATACAAGTCATATGGTTGCATTTTAATGAATTGTGTACTATTGCGGTGAATATTTATAAGTCTCTTATAATTCTGTATTAGAATGGTCACATACTAATGTTTATGTGATATATAATGCAATTGTATTTGAATATATGTGAATGAGACTAAAATAAAGAAATAAAGTTCTGCTTGATATTTAGGGTGTGATGTGAAATAATGTTTTTGTATTAAACTTCTTAAAAGTGTTGAAATATTACTGAAATTGATCTATTGTATGCATCTATCTGAAATAATGACTGAAATCAAACTGGTGAGTATCTGACAATACATTACTATCAGCTTTCAAAGTTTGTAACGTCCGTCCCCTTAAATTGTAACGTCCGTCCCCTCAGAATATTAATGTAATTTTAATCTTTCTAATATAAATTCCCATTTGGAAGTTTGCAGTTCCATTTTTCTAATAAGGCAGTATAATATAAGAGAATTAAAAATATTGTAACTTGATTTATAGCAACTATTTTTATAATTAAATGAGAAAAAAAGTGAAATAAAAATTGAAAAAATCTAAAACCTGTATAAATAACCATTACATTTGTGAAAAATAATTCTTACTATCACTAAATTTTAAAAGAAACTAATACTATGCATGATTTTGACATAAACTTTCATTTAAAATCAAAATTAATCATAATACAGTGATTTTAAGTAACCATGTCTAATAGGGGACGGACGTTACGGGGACGGACGTTACATCATTTTTTTTTCATCACTAAAAAAATGTCATTTGATTTAATAATATCAATTTTTTTTTGCTGTTTCTACAATAAGACTGATTATATGCATAAATTAATGCCAGTTAAAGATATTTATTTGTTGTTTTTTAGTAAATACAGAGGGGGGACGGACGTTACAGATTTCCTGTGACAAACAAATTTTGAACCACAAAATTTGTAATTTCAAAATTACTGTTCTTTTGATTTACCAGAAGTTTTTTTTATTCAAATCAATGATTATTTCCAGATAAAAATATGAAACAAATCTTGCTATAAACTCTTTAATTATTTTTTACCCAACATTTTAATAAATAAAGTACTCTCTCAAAATGGACCTGTGTACACGAGTACCTTTTTACTTAAACTGATGTAGAACAATAATAAATTTACCAAAATCTATGGTTTATACCTCATTGGAAAGAGAATGAATTTGTCTGTGCAGGGAAGTTAATATAAAGTGTACATTTAGTAATATTCAAAACACAGTTCATGTTGTTTAAAGGGTAAAAATGTGATGCTAACGCATTACATGCAAAAATGGCCATTTTTCGCATGTTCTAAGGCCTGATAATAAATTCTGAAGATGTGACATTGAACGAAAACCATAGAAACATCTGTAATACCCTTTGATGCAATAAATACAGAAAATAGTTCGAAAAAAAACTAAAAGGGAAAAAAATTATGGCCTTGTACACCTGTTTTTCTGTAATTTGCCCAAATACTGTGCACCAGGCAATAAACATCTATAAATATGCATTACATAGGTCATAACAAAGGATTTTACTTGGTGCTGAATGTTACCATTTACGTGATGAAGCCCGTAATTGATTATGGAATGAAAATTTGACCTCTTAGCCAGAACTCGGAGGCTCAAAATGTGACATTTTTTCATTTTTTAAGGCCAATTCAAAGATCCAACATGATTTAACAGCTAGGGGTTCAACAAGCTTCTGAATCTGAAGGGTCATTTTGATACTTGTGACTAAATTTTACCATTTTACAGGCAAAATACCCATGATTTTAAGAGAAAATGACTGTGGGTCAAAATGTCTTTTTGGAAATTTCAAACCTCTACATCGGAGTCAAGTGGAGCCCTTATATATTTAATCTTCAATACATTGTTGAATAACATTATACATGTATGGAACTTACCTGAACAGAACAATTATGGCAAGCACCATACGCTTTCTGGTACAAAACTCAATCATCATACTGAAAGAAAGGAAGTATATAATCATATATTACTATCCATGTATTTCAGAACAGCTTATTGTTAGTAACAAAACTATATTTGAAATTAGAATTAATGTTTAAAGTATTACCATATCGACTAATTGACATGAGTACAATTAAATGAGTACATACAGTATTTAAATGTACAAAATTCCTGCACTGTAGCAAATATAATGTAATTGAAAACTGAGTAATCATGTAACTAATTCAGTGTCCACGAGTCCTATATCTGTTTAACCCAAATTTTGCCCACATATTGACAGCACATACTTGCCCTCTTAACAGGACAGCACATACTTGCCCTCTTAACAAGACAGCACATACTTGCCCTCTTAACTGTAAAGAGGGCAAGTATGTGCTGTCCTGTTAAGAGGGCAAGTATGTGCTGTCTACGTGGGCAAAATTTGAGAATCCGTACGTGGTGAGTACCATCTCCATACATATTTGGGAGCACACAGATATGACATAGCACTTCTGGTGCATGAGGAACTTCTGTAGCATTTGTTCTACATTCAGGCTATGGATAAGTCCCTGTACGTACAGGGCTTGACACTAACACTGGTCCGCTGGTCTGAGATCAGTGAAAATCCAGAAGGACAAGTGAAAATTCTGGAGGACCAGTAACTGTCATATTTACAAATTGGGCGCTTTTGCCCTGTCAGACCAGTGGCCAAACAGTTAGTCACTTAGTGTCTAGGCCTAACGTAGAATGCCTTTGCCTTCTACTGCCAACTTACAACGTGAGAACAACATATGAATATGATACACGCAGTCAATCACATGCAGGAGAAACAGAGCTGGTGACGTGTGTCGACATGGATTACAGTCGTTTCGTACACTTAGTCTTGTAGTTTCGTACACTGTAAATTTCAGTTGTTTCGTACACTCCCGATCGGTTGTTTCGTATACTGTTGAAAATCGTCGGTTGTTTCGTACACCCTACAGTGTTCAATCTAGGCCGCGCCATTGCGCCATTGACCCCTAAAAAATTGAAATGGCGCACTTCAGATGTTTCCTTGGGCCACATCGGCGCACTCTATAAAATTGAAGTATTTTTGCTACATTATCTTTTCGTTACTTGTTGTCCTTTAGCTTCAATCAGTAACTCTTCAAACAGGTGCCCGTTGGTATGGTAATGATGTCAGCCTCCAGTCATTGAAGCATGATGAAAACATTTCGAGTAATTTTACGCCGATATGGGTTAAAATATAAAAAAATGAGGAAGAAATAAAAATGATATTGCAAAAAGAACATCTGCCAGATCAAGTATGTCGAATGATGTCAGTAATTTGCCTGAAAACGTTCGTTTTAGAACCGATGTTCCACTTTTACAAATCACAGCCACGGTAATTTTTAGATTAAAAGGATGGTTTATTGATGCATCAATCCTCGTAGACTCAAAGATATTTCCAGACTGTGGCAGATGTAACAAGGGGAGAATTTTATTTCATAATATTTTTTTGTGATTTTAACTTTAATTTAGTTGGTATCATTGGGGTTTATAGCTAGGCAGATGAATGTATGAGGGCTTTTCAAGGGGAAGACTGGTATACTTATATAATTTATGGAATGTTTTGATATTATTATAAGGGCCCCCATTTTTCCACAATGGCCCCCTGTTGCATAGTCTATGGGCCCGAATGGCCCCCTGTCATGGTGAGCTAGATTGAACACTGCCCTATTGTATTTGTATATATAAGTGGTCTATTATTGTAATTAATGTATCTTTGGTACGATAATAAGACATGTTGTTCGCGAGTCTTAATTAATTGAATATATAGAATTCATAGAAATTGATGGAACAAATTAAACAACGGTTAATTTGTTAATAAATAGAACTATAGATAAATCTAAAAGTACATAAAATGTACATTTAATATTCCTCCTGATCCTTATTTACTAGTCTACATACATGTATGATAATTTTAAAATAACTAATAAGTGAACAAACATTACAAGTACACATACCTGTATATAAGCAAAGAATACTCGTTTTTTGTATGATCTTTGATATTAGATGTATAAATTATGAGTACTGTTGGAATTTGTGAAAGTTGAACATTTATGTTTTAGTTACGATGGCATGGTTAAAATATCATTAGAAGAACTGTATAAAATGTTCATATTTAATTTGTAGGCACATGGTTTCAACTTATCTCAGAGTACCCCCTATACTTAGGGTACACTCAGATAGTACACTAGGATAATTTGAAACCATGTGCCTGTGATTTTATTGTGTTCTATGGTCTGTATAAAATGTCGCTGTGCATGTTTAATTTTGGTTCCTGCTCTTTGTAAAATGTGAAATTTTATTTCAGATATGCTGACTGACATTTTTACACTGTAATGATGTGCTGTATTCATTCTTAATTGATATGTTGTATAATATATATGTATATATTAAATAAATTTTGAAAAATGTATATACACATTATTCTGTTTTGTTATATGCTTCTAGCTCATGAACTTGTATACATACGATTATAAGCATTTGGGACTTCATACAAATAAATATAATTAATAGCCACAATGTATACGTTGTATGACTCGCAGCTGTCGGCAATTTACAAAAATATAACATCTATGTCAAAAACGTGGAGTAAACATGTGTACACGCAGTATATGACTCCATGGTTACAATACAGTTTTTATTAAAAATCGTTTTTATAACTATTTTATAATTCTCTACTAACATTCTATATGGCCATTTACTTGATTTTTTTTCGGAAATTAGATTAAAGTTTGTCATCTAAATGCTCAAAATCATCCTTAATTATAGTAAATAATACCTAAAAAAGCATGAAATAAACTTAAATACATCGTGACAATACGTGCGAATAAGTAAATATACACACAATCACATGCATAATAGATCAAATATATATTAATAGAACAATTAACACCATATACAATAGGAGTGTACGAAACAACCGACGATTTTAAACAGTATACGAAACGACCGATCGACAGTGTACGAAACAACTGAAATTTACAGTATACGAAACGTACAGTGTACGAAACGACTGGTTCCCTTCGACATAATCCCTCCCCCTCACATTTTAATAAAAACGTTGTGGCTCCAAGCCTCCCAAAAAGACGTAGGTCTACATGCTAAAAGCCTTTAGACGAGAATTGGATTGCGCTTTAGACTTATAAGCTGTTTCCAAGTGGCTGCTTTTTAATTCTGATGATCAAGCCACAGAACAAGGTATCCGTGTAATGCATTGAAATGGTTTGACTAGATTGCCCAATACGTGTCAATCGAGTGAGAGGCGCATGATGGGACCGTGCTCACAAGGATACGTTGACAATATCATTTACTTATTATTATTTATATCGACAGTAAGTAGTATTTGATCATGACTCATAATCATATCCGAAAGATAAGTCCGAATACTATAACACTTACATAAACATGTACCTACCCGGTCTGAAAGTCCTTCTATAATCAATGTTATATTTCAAGTTGTAAAATGAGCATTTCTACCCTTCTTCATCGTAAAATAACATCTACAACAAGTTTAGATTTCTCGACAATCACAGAAAATGTAAAAAATTTACTTGTTGACAAATTCGTGTAAATGTTTACCCCACGGCACATATTTTGTCAATAAGCGTCACCAAATTACAGAGTGGTCTCCCTGTACAGACTACAATGTTTATAAACGCCAATCTAACATGTTAACGTGTACATATTTGTGTGTTTGGTTTATAAATCTCTCAGCAGTTTTGATTCTAAATCAAACAGTCAAATGTAATGATATTTCTGGAGTGTAAAGTAATAATTTATTCCATAATACCAGAGGCTATAGATATACAGGGTGTTAAAAAAGTTTGCTCTCAAAATTTTAATTCATTTCACGTATTATTTGAGCTATGTACGTACTAGACAATTTCATTTTCTTTCTCTTATAGCTTCATTAAATTCAAGAAAGATTAGAACAACGGTAGACCCATTGGATTTCAACCTGAAATGTTTGCAGTTTTCTGAGGTCAGGACAACTAAACTACTGAAACTTAAACATTGAGAACGAATGTTTTAACACCCTGTAATTCTAATTAAAGTCTCTGATATTACTGATCACTTTATCTTAGTTCTTGCAAACAATGAGTTCCAAATTTGGTCTTTTGAGGGTGACATTTATATAATTTGGGACTGAGTATAAACGTGTATAGATCTAGGGTCGCAGATATAAACGAATCAAAATTTGCTAAGAGCCACTTTTTGTTATGGATATATGAAACACGAAATATTATTCAATTTCAATTATTCCATTATATACTAAAATAAATGCAATAGCCTAAGTTATTGAGGTTATTTAACTATGTTGAAATTAATCGTTTTACATGTATAGTGTGCACGGATAGCAGATTTATAAGGGTGACCCCTCCCCCATTTGGTGCACGGGATTCAGAGCCTTTTCTATCATAGTAAACGTCTAGTGTATATCCGTGTTATCATGTAGTATTCTGACCGCAAGAACAATAAAAATGTCTATTGGTATTCAGTACGCAAGATTTCCAAATTACAGTTAAATCATAAGAAAAATTAAAATTGTAAAAAATACAGAAACATGTACATCATCTTTAATTTATACTTCCTCTGCAATCATTTGAACAACTTTAATTATTTCTGCGCTTTGATTTCTAACTCGCTTCGCTCGTACATTTAATTTTGAATTGCATAGTAGCAATTAGAGAATAACTTTGTGCGCTCCGTAGACAACAAGTTTGAGTAATACATATGCTGCTCAGATAGATGCATTCTTTATAGCTCGCACAATACTCGCAAAACAGTTTTATCTGACACAATCCTCAGATACGCAATGCATTTCCCCTAAACAATATCGGAGCAATGAGCCCAAGCCTCTATCAGAATCGTCCCAGGCCGCCACCTCTTCATGAATCAAATTCGCAACCAATTAAAAAAAATCCTGGTTACTATCATGATACCGCTCAGATAAACAATGCATGTAATTCTGGCTCGCTTCGCGATTACACAACAACTTGATTAGTGAATATTATCAATTACCGAACGAGTTTGTATAGCATACTTCTGAGACAAGCAATTTACTAGATATCAAGTTTTACATAGTTCAGTAACTTGACATTGCTTGTCAGTACATGGCTATTGTACACAACACTCCTTAATCATCATCGGTGCATTTCAGATAACTCGTATGTGCATCAAACTGCGGTTGGATGTGTTTACATGAACTTTTAACACATTTTACAAAATGTCTCTTATAACTGACATTTTCTATGGTAAAAGATATATTCTGTAGCTTTTTTACTGAAATCGGAAGCAGAATTTGCTTTATTAAGTCTATGTCTTTTTAATAGAAGTCAGTTGCTTTATATACATTGTAACATCGTGTAATGACTCCGGTGTACGCCTGTCCGTAAGCAATTTCATGTCCTGTCTGTAACATTTGAACACCTTAACGGCCCTTGACACATATGTTCGTAAAAAATAATGTTTGGTGCCCTTATAAAAGTTCGAACATACACGCACATATTGGTGGTTTCTTAAAAATGTGAGCAAAGGTTTGTGCCTTCCCTGTCTGACTTATCTTTTTGTATTTTCGGGGGTATATAAATTATTTAATTGATTCTGTGGTTTAATACGGAATCCGTCTTCAAATGATGCATTTTTCTGAATGAATATATCAATAGGGTCAACTGCGGAATAACCTTTGCAACGTTTCTCATTGATTAAGTACCGACACATGATTGACATTAGGATATTGATAGTAAACAGCCGCGCTGAAACTAATATGAGTGTACACAAAGCATGAATGAAGCATGTTTTGTTATACATGTAGGCATATGGGTTATTTTGTATTTATACACATAATACGAATACAAGTCACTCTTACTGACTTAAACCTAGTCAAGCAGAGTTGCCCCCCCTGTCATGCATTCGTTGTTTTAGTAATGACAGCTGTCTAAAACAATGAAAATATTGAGAAAAAATGAATAAACTTTGATAAACATGTTGATTGGAACATTTGCTCTGTATAGATGTCGGTTGGCAATAATAATTGGACACTAGTCTAATTAAAATGAAACGGACTAGTGAGATTATATATTACAATATATACACATATTTCTGGTTGAACAAAGAAATACGCCGCATGTATCAAGATTATATTGGCTCATCACAAAAAGGTCTGGGACCCCACCAGGGGAAGTAACGCCAGCATCAAAATTGGCTTAATAATGGTAATAATATAGTTGATTGCCTTTGAATGATGAAGATTCTTTAGTATGGGAAGTCACTCTTACCGACTTAAAATAGTTAAGTAGAGTCGCCTCTCCTGTCATGCAGGGGAAGTCACACTCGTACTGACTTAAACTTAGTCAAGCAGAGTTGCCTCCCCTGTCTTCAACGGGAAGTCACTCTTCCTGACTTGAAAGTAGATAGATTTGTTCTTTAACTCAATGTAAAGTGACAAATTGCTGACCCAAAAAATGTCAAACTTTTGTCCATGGGGACCTCTCAAAATCCACCAATCAATAGAAATAGCATAAAGCCTCAAGAAAATGAAAAAAAATCAGGGGGTTGCGTATCATATAAGAAAAATTTGGTTCGTCAAACGCGGTGAACAGATTTTCCCACACGCGCGGACTGATTCAATGTCCGTTAGCCACAACCCTACTTTCGCTTTCATATTTAAGCCAGAATATCAAAATTTTCTTAATAAAACAGTTTCACTACATCACATACATGTGTACAAAGCATGTAAACCCAATTACATGATTCTAATGCTGATTTGTCAACAAATACCACCATTTCCAGCCAAATCAAAGTTTTTAAAAGGACTACTTGATTTTGGTCCGCGTAGGCATTTGGTGGTTTGGTACCTCAAGCAGAGATGATCCCTGTCGCCGAATTCAGTCAAGGGGAAGTCACTCTTACTGACTTAAATTTAGTCAAGCAGAGTTGCTTCCCCTAATTTCAAGGGAGACAACTCTTGTACTGCAGTTCGTACTTATTCTTATGATACTATTAGATTAGTCTGAAAAAAAGAGTATGAACTCTAATTAAGTTGTAAGATGTGATAGTAGGGGTCTTCAATTCTGGGTTCAGCGAAAAATTAAGGTGGTGTTCGGGATTTGCTGAAAAATAAGAAATATTGGGGATTCATAGGGATACCCCTCATTTCTCTTGTCCCATATGTCGAGCAAAGCCTTTATTTGCCGGCCAGCTTTCTGCTGAAATAGGGCATGCAAATTCGAGTGCCTTTATCCGTATTTTACCCGGGTCGCCAGATTAGACGGCGAGCTCGCTAACTATTGAGCTACAAACCGTTTTAGACCAACGTCCCGGGTTCGAGTGCTTCTTCATATAATGTAGACATATACGCCTAAATTCTGTATGGAATAATGACAATTCAATTTGAATGTATATAAAGATAACTGTGCACCCTGGGATACTTGAATCAAAATACAGCTAATAATCATGATACATGCAACGTTATATAAGAAATATTGGGACAGTTTGACACTTTATTAAATTATTATCATTCTTTTGCATTCGGCAAAATAATATAGCTACTATCTTGGGTTTGATTGGCACACAAATCTTCATGCAATCTCCTTTATTACACTCAGTTGGGGGGGGGGGAATCATCTGCAAGTGTGCAGCAAATAAAAGCAAATTTTGGCTAACCATAGACCGATGTGCCCGGTTTAACATTGGAGAAAATATAACATGCGGTGTGCCTAAATTGGTGTATCATACCAAAAATGGCTGGTGGAGGAAACAATTGTATGTGATTAGTAAAACCAGTGCATCCGTACATGTTTCGAACCGAATACGGAAAAATAGGGGGTTTACACATTCAAATTGTTTATGCCAAACAGAGCGATCCACAGGAGTTTGAAATTTTATCCAAAATATCATAGCAGTCGATCCATTTTGAAGGGAGGGGGATGCGCTGCCATCTTTTCAGTATAATAAATGTATAGAACGATTTTGAATGGATCAACTGCTATGATATTTTATAGCTAAATTTCCAAGTCCTGTGTTTGTACTCTTTATTGCCTCTCTTTTTAAAACACACCTGCGTGTTCAACGTGCAAGTATAATATTAATATCAATCGAAGCAATCGCCTGAACGCTGTATTTGTGCATCCCTCATCTATCTTTATGACAACTAATTTAATGATATATTTACATGTGATATAGAATGTCTCCGAGCTGCACTTTTCATCGATAATCTATTTGTAATGTGCATCTATTAGCCCGACATGTACAAAACAATACGATTCGATACGAAAAGATACGATACGATTAAATACAATGCAATGCAATTCGATGCGGTGCGACACGACTGGACCCGACACGACCCGACACGACGCGTCGCGATGTCGCGATACGATACGATACAACCAGTAGTAACGTGTACACTGTATCTCCGCTGCTAGACTGCCAACTTCACACTGCTAGGCCGCTAGGCTGCCAACTTCACGCTGCTAGGCTGCTAGACTGCTAGACTGCCAAATTCAAGCTGCTAGGCCTCTAGGCTGTCAACTTCACGCTGCTAGGCCGCTAGGCTGCCAACTTCACGCTGCTAGGCCGCTAGGCTGCCAACTTCACACTGCTATGCGGCTAGACTGCCAACTTGACGCTGCTAGGCCGCTAGGCTGCAAAGTTCACGCTGCTAGGCCGCTAGGCTGCCAAGTTCACGCTGCTAGGCTGCTAGACTGCCAACTTCACGCTGCTAGGCTGCTAGACTGCCAACTTCACGCTGCTAGGCTGCTAGACAGCCAACTTCACGCTGCTAGGCTGCCAACTTCACGCTGCTAGGCTGCTAGGCTGCCAACTTCACACTACTAGGCTGCTAGAACTTCACGCTGTTAGGCTGCCAATTTCACGCTGCTAGGCTGCCAACTTCACGCTGCTAGGCTGCCAACTTCACGCTGATAGGCTGCCAACTTCACGCTGCTAGGCTGCCAACTTCACACTGCTAGGCTGCTAGGCTGCCAACTTCACACTGCTAGCCTGCCAACTTCACGCTGCTAGGCTGCCAACTTCACGCTGCTAGGCTGCCAACTTCACGCTGCTAGGCTGCTAGGCTGCCAACTTCACGCTGCTAGGCTGCTAGGCTGCCAACTTCACGCTGCTAGGCCGCTTGGCTGCCAACTTCACACTGCTATGCGGCTAGACTGCCAACTTGACGCTGCTAGGCCGCTAGGCAGCAAAGTTCACGCTGCTAGGCCGCTAGGCTGCCAAGTTCACGCTGCTAGGCTGCTAGACTGCCAACTTCACGCTGCTAGGCTGCTAGACTGCCAACTTCACGCTGCTAGGCTGCTAGACAGCCAACTTCACGCTGCTAGGCTGCCAACTTCACGCTGTTAGGCTGCTAGGCAGCCAACTTCACGCTGCTAGGCTGCCAACTTCACGCTGCTAGGCTGCTAGGCTGCCAACTTCACACTACTAGGCTGCTAGAACTTCACGCTGTTAGGCTGCCAATTTCACGCTGCTAGGCTGCCAACTTCACGCTGCTAGGCTGCCAACTTCACGCTGATAGGCTGCCAACTTCACGCTGCTAGGCTGCCAACTTCACACTGCTAGGCTGCTAGGCTGCCAACTTCACACTGCTAGCCTGCCAACTTCACGCTGCTAGGCTGCCAACTTCACGCTGCTAGGCTGCCAACTTCACGCTGCTAGGCTGCTAGGCTGCCAACTTCACGCTGCTAGGCTGCTAGTCAGCCAACTTCACGCTGCTAGGCTGCTAGGCTGCCAACTTCACGCTGCTAGGCTGCTAGGCTGCTAGGCTGCTAGACTGCAAACTTCACGCTGCTAGGCTGCCAACTTCACGCTGCTAGGCAGCCAACTTCACGCTGCTAGGCTGCTAGGCTGCTAGGCAGCCAACTTCACGCTGCTAGGCTGCTAGGCTGCCAACTTCACGCTGCTATGCCGCTAGGCTGCGAACTTCACGCTGCTAGGCTGCGAACTTCACGCTGCTATGCCGCTAAGCTGCGAACTTCACGCTGCTATGCCGCTAGGCTGCCAACTTCACGCTGCTAGGCTGCTAGGCTGCCAACTTCACGCTGCTATGCCGCTAAGCTGCCAACTTCACGCTGCTATGCCGCTAGGCTGCCAACTTCACGCTGCTAGGCTGCTAGGCTGCCAACTTCACGCTGCTATGCCGCTAAGCTGCCAACTTCACGCTGCTAGGCTGCCAACTTCACGATGCTATGCCACTAGGCTGCAAACTTCACGCTGCTAGGCTGCCAACTTCACGCTGCTAGGCTGCCAACTTCACGCTGCTAGGCTGTCAACTTCACGCTGCTAGGCTGCCAACTTCACGCTGCTAGGCAGTCGACTTCACGAACATGTCTGTAGCTCCTATCACTTGTCTAATTTTCCAAAATTTAACCACAGTGTATGTAGCGTTTGACCGAGTGAGTTAACAAACCAGTTTACAAAGTAACCCATATCTAGTACACATGTCCATCACATAGGGGCATGTCAATATGTTGTATAATGTTAGATACTGACTTTTGTGACCAATAACATTGACCAAGATCAAAACATAATTATAATGATACTGGTCGATGGTTTTGCTCATAAACGTCAGTATTTAAAGATATGCGTTGTGTCATTTTCAACAAAATATACACTGAGTACATAAAGGAACGCACATGTTACAAGTATATTTTCTCCATAGGGTTACATGTTAAACCGATAATTTTGGTCAGTCTGCCAATATCTTCCTGTACTACGTATATCAGTCATTTTTATGTCTATAACTTGTTCCTAGGTATCTCTGCTTTTATTCTTAAACTGAATTTACACGTGACTCTGGTTTGAAGGTTTTTAAATGCAAGTTGTTAAAAGAGCATTTTCCGGGAAATAACGCATTTAGTAAGTTCTTCACCGAATTCTTGGCTGAAAAGTTAGAGTTTTGAAACAGACTTCCGAAACAACTTTAATGTGTTAATAATAAAAAGAAACACCGAACACACTTTTTTGTGTGACATTTGAAGAAAGTTATAGGCTAATATGTAATCCTATGGAAAACATGTAACATATGCGATTCCTTATGTACTCAAACTGCTCGGAAGCTTAGCCCCATAATTATGCTCCATAGAGAGACATTTCAAGATGCATTTTATCAATAATTATGTTTCTAATTGCGGATGTTTTGTCCAATATAGTCACACAAAGGACTAAATAGTGTTGCTGTATAATGGTTCCTATATGCATAGTTTACCTTAAACATATAAAGTGCCCACCAAAAATAAGTATACAGTAAATAAGTGTTGCCAAAATTAGAATTGGTTAAATCATTTAATATCTGTTTATCAGACGGTCACAATTATACTAGTTTCTGAAACTACAATTACTATATGAGTCAAAAATGAGATAGAAATAAAGATGAAAATGTACTGAAATAAAATAACCATGTGACCCAAAAGATTGCATTTTCCATCTTTTTGTGACAAAATTACCATTCAAGGGACACAAAGAAACTTTACATTTGACACTAGGGTACCAATAAATGTATGGTCTTTACATTTAATAAACAAAAATAGTCCTTTTCTTCAAAAATATTGTTGTTTCACTGTTTAGAAAATAGTGATACTACAGACAAGTGAATGGGGAAATAACATATGTATACTTATTTTTGGTGGGCAGTATACACTTATTTCATGTCTGTTTGGTTAACAGTCAAAACTATTGTCCCGAGGTATCGGGGAAGACTTTTGAACTGTTGCACGAGGCCGATAGGCCGAGGGCAACAGTTCAAAATGTCTTCCCCGATACCGAGGGACAATAGTTTTGACTGTTAACCCAAAACAGACATGAAATAACTGTTTTATTACCTAATACTCTATATAACTACAGTAAAGTTCTACTTATACAACGAACAAAAAGATATTTATAAGACATTTTGTCATACTAATAGCGGATATTTTTTGTTATAAATTCAAGACTGTCATTATCACCATAATTTTATTATCAAACAAATAAAATCGGCATGTAATAAAGCAAAAAGGGACAAAACATTGTTCAAGAGTTATATTAAAAATACGCTATAGATCTAGCAGGGTGTTTTTGAAGGAATTTATATTGCGCATCGTAGTGCGCAGGTAACAGTTCATCCAGGGGTGTAACAGTCAAAACTGTTGCCCTCCTGGCAATGAACTGTTTCATACCTGAATCTAAAAATAAACATTAAGACATGAAACAGTCAAAAATAACGAATTACTCGTTGTATAGAGTGCTAGGTAATAATGTAAAATATCGTCATGCCCCATGGTATAGTACGAGAGTATACGAACCCCGTATTTCTTGGATCTCATTAAAAGTATAGGCCATATGTTCATATCAGCAGCTTGACCGTTTTCCCATCACCGTGTGAATCCTTTGAAGTGGTTTGTATAATTATTTAGTGGAAAGCTTATGTTCTCCGTTAGATTGGATTTGTTTCAAAGAAATCGGATAACTTTCGTTTTCCAATAGAAACTTGGGTTTAAAGCCTCTTGTCATGTCAGAGCCTCGTGTTATCGGTATTTCTACACTGAAACTGACGTTTTCACAAATCAGCTAGCCATTACTTGTATGACTTCAACATCAGACAAACAATTAATGATATTGTCAAACTGTCAACTAGCATTTCTAACACTGCCTTTCATTGCAGCTTTATTGACTTCTGAACGACATCTGGTTCTTTTGATCCGACATTTCTCCAATTACGTTTGAGACCTATTTCAACTTGAGGCCATGTCAGCGAAATCTGAGCCACTGCATAGACGACATGATGGTTTGATTACAGTTTGTATTTTGCGCTATTTGCGTGCTTTTGTCACATTTGTTTATAGATTTTGTTTGAACCAAGGAGTAAAACTGTGTACTTTTGGTTTATAATTGTGCATATAAACGTACAATGCTAGAACTTGACGTGAAGCATCCTCATATATCAGTGGATAGTCTTCGGATGAAAAATACGCCGGTTAAACGAGAATGGACGTAAAGGTACCATAATTATGACGAAACCGTGTAAATATTTTTCAACGATTTATCAGAACACCGTTCTCACAAAGATTTAGCTTTCAGGATCAAGATCACGCTCAAAATTGTTTTATTTCTAAATGTTCGTGAAGTTAGCAGGCTAGCGGCCTAGCGGCCTAACAGCGTGAAGTTGGCGGCCTAGCAGCCTAGCGGCCTAGCAGCGTGAAGTTGGCGGCCTAGCAGCCTAGCGGCCTAGCAGCGTGAAGTTGGCGGCCTAGCAGCCTAGCGGCCTAGCAGCGTGAAGTTGGCGGCCTAGCAGCCTAGCAGCGTGAAGTTGGCGGCCTAGCAGCCTAGCAGCCTAGCAGCGTGAAGTTGGCGGCCTAGCAGCCTAGCGGCCTAGCAGCGTGAAGTTGGCGGCCTAGCGGCCTAGCGAAGTTGGCAGTCGAAAAAAAAATTGTGAAGTTGGCGGCCTAGCGGCCTAGCGGCCTAGCGTTCTAGCGGCCCAGCGGCCTAGCGGCCTAGCGATCCAGCGGCCTAACAAAGTTGGCAGTCGAAAAAAAAAAAAAAAAAAAAAAAAAATTGTGAAGTTGGCGGCCTAGCGGCCTAGCGTTCTAGCGGCCCAGCGGCCTAGCGGCCTAGCGATCCAGCGGCCTAACAAAGTTGGCAGTCGAAAAAAAAAAAAAAAAAAAAAAAAAATTGTGAAGTTGGCCGCCTAGCGGCCTAGCGGCCTAGCGTTCTAGCGGCCCAGCGGCATAGCGGCCTAGCGATCCAGCGGCCTAACAAAGTTGGCAGTCGAAAAAAAAAAAAAAAAAAAAAAATTGTGAAGTTGGCGGCCTAGCGGCCTAGCGGCCTAGCGGCCTAGCGGCCTAGCGGCCTAGCGTTCTAGCGGCCCAGCGGCCTAGCGGCCTAGCGATCCAGCGGCCTAACAAAGTTGGCAGTCGGAAAAAAAAAAAAAAAAAAAAAATTGTGAAGTTGGCGGCCTAGCGGCCTAGCGTTCTAGCGGCCCAGCGGCCTAGCGGCCTAGCGATCCAGCGGCCTAACAAAGTTGGCAGTCGAAAAAAAAAAAAAAAAAAAAAAAATTGTGAAGTTGGCGGCCTAGCGGCCTAGCGGCCTAGCGGTCTAGCGGCCCAGCGGCCTAGCGGCCTAGCGATCCAGCGGCCTAACAAAGTTGGCAGTCGAAAAAAAAAAAAAAAAAAAAAAAATGTGAAGTTGGCGGCCTAGCGGCCTAGCGGCCTAGCGTTCTAGCGGCCCAGCGGCCTAGCGGCCTAGCGATCCAGCGGCCTAACAAAGTTGGCAGTCGAAAAAAAAAAAAAAAAAAAAAAATTGTGAAGTTGGCGGCCTAGCGGCCTAGCGGCCTAGCGTTCTAGCGGCCCAGCGGCCTAGCGGCCTAGCGATCCAGCGGCCTAACAAAGTTGGCAGTCGAAAAAAAAAAAAAAAAAAGGGAAGTTGGCGGCCTAGCGGCCTAGCGGCCTAGCGTTCTAGCGGCCCAGCGGCCTAGCGGCCTAGCGATCCAGCGGCCTAACAAAGTTGGCAGTCGAAAAAAAAAAAAAAAAAAAAAAAAAAATTGTGAAGTTGGCGGCCTAGCGGCCTAGCGGCCTAGCGTTCTAGCGGCCTAGCGGCCTAGCGGCCTAGCGGCCTAGCGATCCAGCGGCCTAACAAAGTTGGCAGTCGAAAAAAAAAAAAAAATTGTGAAGTTGGCGGCCTAGCGGCCTAGCGGTCTAGCGGCCCAGCGGCCTAGCGGCCTAGCGATCCAGCGGCCTAACAAAGTTGGCAGTCGAAAAAAAAAAATTGTGAAGTCCATCGTGACCTTGTAATACATGTGGAATCAAGACACTGTTTAATACGACAAGTGTACATTAATGTGAGGTTCAGTGTTTGGTCAAGTCGAACTGTTATTTGCAAAGAATTCCTTAAAAGTCTGAAGACAAGTAGCTTAGATGTACTAGCACTATGCTTTCATTTGACTGTGCTAGATTTAAACCATGACACTAATATCTAAATAGACTGAACATAAAATTCGTAAGGACTAATCAAGAGCCCAATTTATCATAGGTGCCCGTCATGTAATGTAATGTAATGTAGACTTCAATAGATATATTTCTCTACGAAATTTATCACACACTTCTCTTCTAGTTTTTGAAAGCAACTTGATATGATATGAATTAAAACAACATTGTATGTAGGGTAACCCGGTTGTAGAGGGTTTTAATGCAATGAAATTTGAGAGGTTGTAGATCTACCTCCATAGTATTTTAATGCAGTTTTTTCAAAGATCTAATTGGTGGTTGCTAACTGGCAGCAAGCTGTATGGTGTAATGCAACAGTCAATTGAAACCACAGCCCGAACGCCGGGGAAGGACGGATAGTTTTACGTTTGTCTTTTCAAACCCCTGGTAAAATCCGTGCCCCCAGGGTCTGACAGATAGCAAAATCCCCGCAATTGCCCCGCCTCACGGGTAGAGTCACGGCTATATTTCCCCGCTATTTTTGCGCGAAACAAAAGTCCCGCACTTGCACGGCAGTGCGGGTGCGTCGGAAATGTTAACACATGCGACAATTTCCCTCGCCACCCACCGCCCTTCACAGGGGTTGGTGGTTGTCATTCAAATCAACTGATGCATAAGTACGATTTCCCGAATTTTGGATTTAAGAATTGTTAATTTAGCCGTCACCGGATAAAAGTTGCATCGTAAATAGAATCCTGAACGAAATTGCTATGTCAGTCTGGTGCACATGGTACTAGTATGTCTTGCCGCAGCGACTAGGTCCCGAAACCGAAACCCCTGACAATATTTCTTCCATTTTTAATTCATGCAAGTGTCAGTAGTCAACTATAATAATCATGCAATTTCCTGCAGTTTAAGCTTTTGAACTGAAATAAATTTGTAATGCATCATAATCAGAAAATACCATGGATTAAAAAAATATTGAAAAATAATTTATTTTTTCATTCAATTTTCATTTGTCTTACCCTTAAATTTGAATACATCTCACTATGAACTCGTGTAATTTCGTGCACTTTTAGAATCAGATTTGTACTACTTTGGTCACCTTATGTAATCGATTTATGCTGGGTTGGCCATGTGAACATGACTCTTGTTAAAGTTTGCAATAACACCCTCTAATGGTCAGAGATTCATGAATATTGCACTGAACCGATTGTGTCACGTGTGAAGAAAACATACTCTACACTAGTCTATCAGTCTCTAATTACTGTCTATTGCCTATTCTGCGCTTTCACACACAACCGCACTGTCCAACAGCCAAACTAGAAGAGAGCCGCCACTCAACTCACCGAATAACATGGCATTTCAGACTAGATAAAACCTGTACCCAGCTGTACTGCACACAGACCGGAATCCCAGAATCACTACACTCCCTCCGACTTTGTCTGAAAGCGCTGGGATTACAACTGAATTAAGATATTTAGTCCCAAATGCTCAAAAAACACTAAACATAGGCAATTTTAAAACTTTAATTTAGATTGTCCCATTCAAAACTTAAAACTGATTCGTTTTTAGACATTATTATTATTATTCACTGACGGGATTTTTCCAGTGTCTATCAGTCCGGCACGTTACAAAAGAGAATTGCCATGTTATTGAGGACTGAAGATTTTTTCCTTTTTCATTATTCAAACCCAAACAAATCTGGTGCCTTCAGCGCTTTGATTTTTGCTGTTGGCAGAGTCTTCAGTCTACCGGAACTTGGATACTTAATAGCAGTAAATGTTATAGTGTATACAACAATGTCATGTGTTATTACATGTACATTCGAAATAAAGATATAACAATTCTGTGTACAAATGTTGTTATGCTCGCTCAGTCTGTCAATCTTCAAAAAAAATTGTTTTCAATAATGCAATATACACCATACTCATAACAATTCGTTGTAATAAGTTTAGCAGTTAAGATAATGTTCACTATCTACATCCTAATGGCGTCCCATGCGATGCAAAACCTTGCAGATTTCCATATCCGTACGGATATCGTACGGTACTCGCACGAGTATTTCGTAGCTCGTGCGGTGTCCTCACGGGCCTCGTAAGAGATAATACAGACTTGAAAAATATCTACGAGCTCGTAGACAACTCGGGAGATCGGTTTCACCGAGCCCTCTACGAGTCACAAAAATCCGTGCGGTGCTCGTATGAGTTTCGATATCCATACGAGCCCCGTACGGACGCCGTACGAGTTCGTCAAAATCAACTCGTACTGAGCTCGTAAGGAGCTCGTAGGGCAAATGTGACCGTAGCATAAGTAGGAAAATATCACTGTATATTATAAATGATTCAAATCTATCAAGTTTCAATGAGTATCTATATAGATATTCAACATTATGCTAGGGAACATGGGTTGAGCTTATCAGCTATCCTTTATTGCTAAATCACATAAGACTGCAGGATCTGGTATATACAATCTCAGTGGCTAATGCATTATTAGTTTTATTACAATGAAAGCCATACTGAGATTTTGGCATTATGATATACGTATACTGAACAATTGTTTAAATTATATGACAGAAAATATTCTCCAAACTTGTGAAACATAAAACACTGTTAAAACATAAGCAACATATATTTCCAGGCAGAGATACTGGTAATTATCAGTCCTTAAAAAGCCTTACATGTTATCAAAGATCTTAAAATGAGATTTAACAAAAACAGGTTATATTGGATTGTCAAAAGCAAAATGACCATGGAGGGGCACGTGACATGTTCTCGATGGTTTACGATTTCAAAAACAATATCCAAAAAAGAAGCACTTTGTAAGAATGTCGTGAACCAGACTAATTCCATTATTCCATGCGGATAACATCGGTCTTTATCGCATTACAATAGTTTATTTACCAAAGAAACCATTATTCCGAAATTTAAACTGAATACGATTTATATCTCATCATGGCATTTGTTGTTAGATTAATCGGTATTGTCCGATATTACATGTATTGGAACAATTATGACAGAAACATTAATTTAAACTTACACCGGAATAAATTCGAATTGCATCCAAACTGCAAAAACCACATTCTAAACGATACAACTAAATTATAACCCACAGGAAACTATTTGACTTGTATATAATTACCTAGTAGGCCCTATTTTACACTATGATGCTGAGGTTTTTGGGGTAAAAATATTTAAATTATACATTGCAAATGTCCTTTGAAAGATACTTTGCGTCAGAAAATCAACAAACTTGGACGTGTTACAATAACTTTTCATTCTCTGCGATTAAGAATACATTCTTGTTCATCTAGCATCATTTCAACTATAAAAATAATAATAATAATAATAAAGACTTTATTTAAAGAGGCAATCCATTCTTCCATGTGAGCCTCATTAACACATTTACAAATTATGTACAGTAATAACAGAAGATAATAGTAACAAAAGGCCTTTTCGACTGGGCTGTTTCGTGAAGCAAGTTTTATGTGGTAATATTTGACCACATCATTTGTTTTAAATTGTCAACATAATCTAACTATTTTAGCAACGCTTTTCTGAAAAGAACATTCAAAGTATTTTAATACCCAGGGGCTGTTAGGTTGTAAAACGACTATGATAGTCTAAATAATTGTCACTGAAATGTCCACTGGAGACAGGATGCACGCGATAGCATCTTAATAGATTTTTATCATACATTAAAGTCAAGGTAATGATATAATAGGTTCAATATTGGTAAACCCTTTGTTTTTTAGTAATTATGCAATAATGTTGTAGCCACGTTTTAATTGGCTAACAAAGTATATAACATGCAATTTGATTGGCTAAAAACGTTTTAAGTATTTTGTAATGTGTAATTTGATTGGTCAAAAGCTTTTAAGATTTATTTTCTATGATTTGAAAAGTAATGTATATTAAGTAAGATTTTTTTAAAAAAAAGGGATGAATTAGGACGAAAACAGCCATGATGTAGGTTTTAAAAAGTTAGGAAAAGTGGAGTTCCACTACGCTTAGTTAAGTTACTAACTCTGTGTGTTAAGAAAATAAAACATATTTGTTATTGTTAAAATATTTGGAGAAACGACGAAAATAAAAATAGAAAAACTGACGGTGGATTTCTCATAACTTATTTAGTTGAGACTTTGTTATCATATTTGAAATTGTACTGAAAAAACGCACTGGACTTACTACGTTGGCAGAGCTAAACTGACAGCTCACACACAACGCACGGACCAACGGGTTGTTACATACGAGCTAATTCCCAAAACAACAGACATAACACTGTTGTTTAAACAACAAACCGGATGTTCACATTACAACAAGCACCAACAACAAGAACTAGAGATTAAAGTTCTCAGAGAGTTGAGAAATCAGAGCTCATCGACGCATTGGAAAAATTCGTTCAATTTCACACACTGTATCAACGCCCTTCGTTTACGGCATTACACAAGCTTTAGCCTGGTTCCCATCCCCACAATCACAGCACTACTATAGTAATGCAACTGTAAAATTAGAACGGGAACAGACTGTAACCTGCTCCACGACACAGCCCAGTCGAAAAGGCCTAATGTCAACTAATGCATGATTTCCGTATTAAAATTGATCCATAGATATCACAAAGGCGTCATCAACCAAAACATTACCACGTGATCAGACGTTTACGAGTAAATATTAGTGTGTAAAACGCTCGAGATCATTCATAAATCGCTACAAAAAAGAATCCTGCGACGATAATAATACTATAGGAGGGATTCAGAACTACGTCATCAATATAGTCTGCTATAGTCTACAACCATTGTCTAAACAGGTAGAGCGAAGTTTAGTATGTTAGTTTAACATTGAAGTTATAGTAATATAGTTGTTTGTACAGTATAAGCCTCTATAATTGGTTTTACACCGTTATAGTGGACTCGACCGCTGCGTCACTGGATGTTTATCCTGACTGGACTATAACGGGAATTGTCTGTCATTATACAAACAATTACAGCATTTCGTTTATGAAAAGCGTATAGTCCTGTTAGGATATTGTGACAGTGACGTTCCAGTTTATGTGTACGCAAAAATTCACAACCATTGTCTAAACAGGTAGAATGTATATATTTACAAATGTAGTTGTTTGTACAGAATTAGCATTTATAATTGGTTTTACATCGTTATAATGGGCTCGACCGCTGCATCACTGGATTTTTATCCTGACTGGACTATAGTTGTATATAAATCAATTAAAACTAATTAATTACCACTAGATTCATATAATTAACAATATGGCATAAATACCGGCGGCACGAAATACCCAAATATACCCAAATACACCCAAATATACCCAAATATACCTAAGTTTTACCCAAATACATGCATTTTATTAACAATTAAGCCTAAATAAACTAAATTACGCAGTTTAGGGAATAAAAAATGTCAAATAGTAAGTAAGACACGTCTGTAACGGGGACAAGAATACCGGCGGCACGAAATACCCAAATATACCCAAATACACCCAAATATACCCAAATATACCTTTATTAGTTCTAATTTCACCCACATTATTGCATTTTATTGTATGTTTACCGTAAATGAACTTTTTTATGCCTTTAAATGCAAAAATAAATATTATTCCCGTATAATTATGACTCGTTTCGTACAATTCGCTACGAAACGGTATCCTGTTTGGCGAATCGACGGTGTCCATAATATATTCTTGACGTGAAAATCACTGGTGCGCTTTTTAAACTTTCATATAGGTCTGTTAAGAATAATACATACAAGATCTACATCATTACAAGATACAAGAACATTTATTTTACGTCGTATTCAATATACATAGTAACACAAGCTAACAGGTTTTTTCCGACAAACAATTGTAAATAGTATAACAAATTAAAAACAGCTATAAAAGAAAAACATGGTTATTTTAGATACAAGGAAAAACATTATGAGGCTCATATCTATCAAAGTTTAAGCATATCAATCTATTCATGTTAAGAACATGATGATAAACTAGGTGTGATATTTATGCTCGCCCATATGGGTTATCCCAGTGGCGAGGGTAAATAAATCTAAACATCCATGGAGTGACCAATTAAATTAGTTCCAGGGGCGTAGCAAGGCTTGGTTTGGTGTTATGCACACACGCCTTGAAGTTGCCGGGTATGATACGGGTATTCTACATCTTGCGACGGGAAATATCAGTGTTGATCTTCGTATTAGAGATTATTCTTGTAGATCTACATATCTACAGGTGTGTTAACATTATACTATTTCTAGCATAGTTCAATGACCAGCAGTCAATGAAGGCAAACAGCAATTAATATTTAGATCTATATAATTCGTTCTACGCATTACGTAAATACCCTACTACAGCTAAAATTACAGAACATTACTATATATATGTATTCATGACACGCCTCATTCTTTCAACGTATAAGAGACCGTGTGGATCGAACTCCTAGCCGCCTGCTCAACCATCTTGTAAATAATAATTTTCAGCTGATGTGTACACGAATAGTACTGACTCATAACTGATTATCGTATACATTGCTATCGCATGTCCGCCGTAAGAATATTTCACAATATCCACAATTGTCATTAAAAATCCAATCCAACCGTTCATACGACGGAAGTACGGCAATAGCGACCGCTCCATAATTGTGAAAGAGGGTTTACAGCCCCCGATCTCCCTAAGCATCTCAATTTGAGCTTAATCTCATCTAAAATATTGGCATGTGTCTTTGAGGTAATTTCCATGAGAGTCTGGGCTCAGCACAGCACAGAAACACCATTCTGAGTTAAATTATTACAGTCAACTTTCAAGAGCTCAAACTTCAGATCTATCAAAAATTCAGACTCTGATTTGAGCAAAATCTCAATTTGTGCTGAGTTTTCTACTTGAGATGCTGCGGGAGATTGGGGGCTGGTCGTGTTAAGTTTCTTCTCAAGACTACAGGATTTGACGCTACTTTTCATTCCTGGGGTATTTCATTTTCATGAATTTAAGGATATCGTAAAACGGGAAACGAGTAAATACAGGATTACATACACGTAGGTAGTATAGATTAGTGCAACCTATCCACATAAGCGCGCCCCAGAGCGGCCTTCCACATAGAAACAATCAGGTCCCGATCTCCTTTACATCTCAAACTGAGACAAATCTCATTTCAAATATGGTCATGTATCTTTTATATAACATCCATGGGAGGCTAGACTCAAAATTCGCATCACAAAACAGTTTATTACTGTAAAATTTAAAAATCTCGAATATTAAATTTATCTCAAATTCTGACTCTGATTTGAGCAAAATCTTAATTGAGATGAGATTTCTACTTGAGATGCTTAGGGAGACCGGGTCCACTCATATCATTATGTAAAACACTTTCTGTACATCAACCATACTTAGTGTGTTCACAAAATTAATGGTGTTGTTCTATAGAGGTAATGCAAATTGTAGGTAAAACTGATTTCCGAATTGTTGAATACATTAAAATATGCGAGCTTTTTTGCACAACTTGGCGATTTTTTATCAAACTATTGGTTACTGGTCACGGTCATATATAAATTCTTAAATATGATTTAATGCACCAAACGAATTAAACGCGCCAGAACCCAGTAATGTTAACTGTTTAATTAGTTAATACATGATTAGCTGTTTTTAATTTGCTTTACATTCACATGTATTAGATAGATACATTTATATTACCCCTTTCCAAGTTCGGTCATAATCTTATAACTTCCTGTCACATACGGACATCGTGTGATATATCAGATAATAGTGTGCGGTACTGCTAACTTATCATGTCATAAAATCAGTGATCACATACCGACATGCTTAGACAAATGGATGATAAATTTACAAATTACAGTTACGTTGTTCGATACTGTTAACCTTATATCGTATAGCACCAGGGACCGCACACTGACATCATGCTGAGAGATCAGATACACTTTCGATGTATCGGTAACTGTTATACAGTATAGCACACTTGGGCGTCATATCGCACTCTGTTTAGTTGGCTTTTATCATAAAGAGGAATTTGTATAGATTAAAAAGACGATTGTTATCTTCATGGCAGAAATTAATGTATGTAGACAATCCTTTAAACAATGATCAAATTCAATATGAAACTGTTTACTACCAAATAAGCTAGCGCGTAATTAATTAACAATAGATTAATTACTGTTTTTGTGTGTACAATATATAAATGTATATATCGCTGACTTAGAATTAGAAGGTCGTAAGTACTTCTTACGCCCTTATAAGACTTATGCATATTTGAAATCTGCACCTCGAGGCGCTTCTTATGAGCCTATTTTCATGAAAATCGGAAGTGTCATGTTGGCCAAAGTAAAATTTAAAAGGTTTGGTTTTCCAGAAGTAATGATTTGTTTACAGACAACGTTTTCCTTTTTTGTGAAAAGTTTGATTCTGTACTTGCGACCTCCTAATTCTAAACCAGCGATATTTACACATAATGGACTTCAGGGATGATCCATATATAACGAGAAAATGCTTATAACTTTGCTATTACATGTTATTTTCAAACAATATTTTATGTGTCGCGTTTGAATTATAGTGCAAGAATGTCTGCCTCATAATGTCTGCTACTGCTAGAATGTCTGCCTCATAATGTTTGCTACTGCTATAATGACTGCCTCATAATTTGTGTTGCTGCTATAATGTCTGCATCGTAGTGTCTATAACTATTATAATGTATGCCTCAAAGTGTATATTACTGTTATAATGTCTGCATCGTAGTGTCTATTACTATTATAATGTATGCCTCATATATATAGTGTCTATTACTGTTATAATGTCTGCCTCATAGTGTCTATTACTATTATAATGTATGCCTCATAGTGTCTATAACTGTTATAATGTTTGCCTCATAGTGTCTATTAATATTATAATGTATGCCTCATAGTGTCTATAACTATTATAATGTATGCCTCATAGTGTATATTACTGTTATAATGTCTGCCTTGTAGTGTCTATTACTATTATAATGTATGCCTCATAGTGTATATTACTGTTATAATGTCTGCCTCATAGTGGCTATTACTATTATAATGTATGCCTCACAGTGTCTATACCTGTTATAATATATGCCTCATAGTGTCTATTACTATTATAATGTATGCCTCATAGTGTCTCTATTGTTAATGCTATAACGTCTGCCTCATTATGTCTGCTACTGTTATAATGCCCGGTCTGCTTCATACTGTCTGTTGCTGCTATAATGTCTGTTAAATGATTACAATATATAGTACAAACAAATTTACCTGTTACTGGACCTTAATGCTAGAATATATTACTTGTGTTAGCTTCTTGAGAGGAATCATTCAAGTGCCGGAGATTTATATTAATGTGAAATTTAATTACACACAAAAACTGTTAAATTATGCTAACAAAAGGTTTGAGGATCAGGTCAATTTGATCGTATTATACCTCACCTGATCGCAGTGTGCACGAAATGTAAGATGTGTTGACCTGTAGTTAGTATCTATGTACAGTGGAACCCCGCTAATACGGACCCCTCCAATCCGGATTTCCCTCTAATCCGGGCGGATCTGTTGGTCCCGAATATTCTTATTCATGTTTTAATACGTTTTTACCCCTCGGATCCGGAACCCCTCCACTCCGGACACCGGACAAAAATACGAGGATTTATCACATATTTGCTCTAAAATTGACCCCTCGGATCCGGACAATCGATTTGAACATTGCCCATTAACTTGTGCTTGGTGAACAATGTATGTAGGGATTTACAAAGAAAATAAATCATTTATATTAACATTTGTACTTGAATTACTAGTAATATTTATTTGTTTCAATCCATCAACCCTGTTCAAACATGGTTGCCTGTTTTATGCACACAGTCAAGTTAAACATACATATATATAAACAAATTTACAACACTTTATTGAAGCTAAATTAGCTTCCCAGAACAGAACTATATCCTCACCAATAACAGCTAACTCTTCCACTGAAAGGTCTTCTCTCATTGAGGAATTATAACATTTTGTATAAGTTTCAAGGACGAGTATGACCAGTCTATAGAAAAGACACTTCCTTGAAAAAAATCAAGTATAAAATACAACCAAGAGTTATGGAGCTCCAGCAAACTAACATTACCCACTAGTCCTAACATTGGGGGTTTGTTTCCTGCCCCCACCCCAGCGCATACGCCCAGCGGCCCTTAACATACACTGTTATGTATGTATTTTATTTTTTAGTCGCTACTCTTATGCACCAGTCAATATTATGCCCGCCCGGCCTTATTGACTCCGAGTCCCGGGGAATAGACTTTCATTCGGGAATTTTGATACCTCGAAAGACAACAGTGATACTTTATATTCTTGTTTTTATTAAATACCCGGATGAAAAACTATGCCCCACGGTAGGGATTTAGACAAAGAAGTTATAAACATATATACGACAATTTATTGAAGTTAAATTAGCTTTCCAGAACTAGATTTCAACCAATAACAGCTAACTATTACACCGAAAGCTCTTCTCTCATTGAGAAATTATAACATTTTGTATAATTTTTATGGACGAGTATGACCAGTCTATAGAAATGAAATATCCTTGTGGTAACGCACTGGGCTGTCAATCCAGAGGTCGTGGGTTCAATCCCTGGCATCGGAACTTGACATTTTCTGAACTATTTATAATATTTCCCGCTATATCTGGCCGTGTGGTCTGCAAAGTATCTGGAAGTGCCAGGAAACTGTGTATCGGTGCTATAACCAGGCTGTCTATTCGAAATAAGAGCTATGCGCACTTCTGCAGCGCCGGACATGTCTGTATCTAATGTCTCTCTCTCCCTTCAGGGGCTTTCTCTCAGTCTGTCCCTCTGGTCAGATTATGCTGTATCGGCACTGGTAGAGGATGCACCTGCGCCCTTGTGGCTGAAACACAATCATGTAAAGTGCCTTTGAACGTGCATTAGCATGAAAAGGGCGCTACATAAATCTTTGTCAAAGTTCGAACTAAATTCACTTTAAACTACTTCATTCTTTATCGTGTCTTTATTCTAAATTTCTGTAGAATTCGCCTTGTGATATATACTCAGACATCGAGCCGGTTATTTACGCCAGAATGTTTGTGTTTGTGTGACACTACCAACCTGCCATACTGTAGTTGTTACAGTAGTCTTTGACGTTAACAAACTGGTCTCAGTACAACCGCAACTAGGGATTCTCTGGTTGTTAAGTTCATTAAGAGCCATTAATGTTTTAAAGTGTCATACTTAACTTTATATATAACCTTCCATTGAAGTGCTTTCTAGAGCAAGAAGGCGATTCCACATATAGGTGTAACATCGTGAGGCTTTAATTTGTCGTCATTTTGCATAGTTTCTGGTTGGTTCATGGTTCAGGGTGCTAGACCACCGAATAAACTATCACATAAGCAATACATCGACTTAGTTGTATAGCTACGGAACGATAGGTTTCCCGCGTTTTATGGTAACTGGTGCCGCGGTGAGGACAAAGCTGTGACTATGGCTGAATTCCAGTATATGGAGCGATCAAAGTAAAAAGCAGCTCGCCACCAACGACACTGTGGCAACGTTCCCATGCACCGATCGCATCTCGGAAAACTAGAAAAGGTCACTGTTCTAACCGTTCCTTTTTTGTGCTAATTACTACGTAGGTCTCTAGAGCTTGAAATGAGAGGTAGTTTTAGTTTTATAAGAAGGGTAAAAAATATATGCGATCTTACTAGTAGCTACAGACATATGAACATTGGTTGACAATGTTATCATACAGAAAGAACGTTGCTGCCTTGAAAAGGGACAGGCAACTACACTTCTATTAGCCGCTAATAGAAGTCTAGTTGCCTGTCCCTTTTCAAGGCAGCAACGTTCTTTCTGTATGATATCTGAGGGTTTTGTGAACATAATAAAATGGGACTCGTAAATATGTTTGGTTTATGTTTTAGCTTTATTTTGAACAGGGAAGTAGGCCTACTCTATTTACATAAGATCGTTTATTTACAAATAATGATCTTAAAAACTAAATAAAGCACCTTGAGAACGCTTCAAATGCACCAGATTACACCATTGTTTTCAAAAAATTCCGGGGAGCATGCACCCGATCACCTAAAACAATCGTAAATCCACATGATTATAGGGCTAGCTACGCGCCTGAACATGAATTAACATGATAAGTAGAAATAAGTACACACACTTAAACACTGACAAATCGAAGTCTGATGACAGGACGTCCCGAACCCCTCTGGATCCGCACATGAAGATCGTCAAAGGAGACAAAGTGATCTTCACGACGTGATAATATTATGGAAAACGCCGTTCGACAGGATACTGGTCGGATTAATTAGCGTCCTTAGCAATCAATTAAAACAATTATTATTTACATCGTATTTAATCCATTTCAAGGAATGATGTAGAAAATTATAAAAATGACAAAGATATGGGCCAGATTCATACATATCCAGCTAGATAGGGTTAGATTTATCGGATACGCATATACGCCGCATGTCGGCAGGATACGGGTTCCGTACTGTACTCAGTAGTGTTTATTTACCGAAAAAACTTACTATTTGACATTTATTTATTCCTTAAACTGCGTAGTATCGTTTATTTAAGCTAGTTTGTTATAAAATTGCAAATATTTGGGTAAGATTCTTACTAATAAAGGTATATTTGTGTGTATTTGGGTGTATTTGGGTATATTTGGGTGTATTTGGGTGTATTTGGGTAATTCGTGCCGCCCAATACATGTACAATACTGTATTTTAATAACTTTTTTCTTTTATTACATATTTAGTATTACCATGAAAATATATCACTAGGGATTTTGTCAACCTTACATGTATAATCATGATAATATCAATTCAAAAATGAGATAAGACGAGCGACAGCTTCACCATGTTGAGGACAATTGATTTATATTAACAGTGCCAAGTATTCAAAATTATTTACTATTATTTTCTGTTAGGTCAACAGCAGAATTATGACATCCGAAATGCATATTATGTTGAACATTGTTTCCAGTTAAGCTATTAATCCTTACATTGCTTACTTAAAACACGGATATACACAGAATGTATTTCTGTGCTTAAAAGCATGATTATGTTTCATTATACATGTACTTGATCCAACCAAAAACATATGTTACCTAAACATGTACATCATATCACAACAGTGTTAATTAACTCCTTTGAGTTTTAATTGATGCTATATTACACACCTTAGTACAAATTCTATACAAATGATACTAGGTCGGTCAACCGTTGCTGTGGTCAGTTCTTATTAGTAAATCTATTTTTAGCACACTCTCTATTTCTGAATCCCTCCTATAACCAACTACCACGTGCTCGTCACTGAACATTTTCATGAATGGGTCAGATAGGGGTCAACAGCTGCAGTCGGTTTTATCTTGTGGGTTACATAACATTGTCCATTCTCGTTCACCAGAGTATTCTTCGAGTCTGGGAACTTGACTAACCACTGACGAATGAGAATGAACATTGCCTGGTTGGTCAGTTCCATCAACACTATCAAGATTTGATTGGCTGATAAAGCTGGTTAATCGGCGTTCCTAGTAAATTGGCAGATCTGAGGCACGATGACCTATAATGGTCCTTCTATATTTCTGGCTATCATCAGGAGATCACTATCAGTGTTTATCTAGGGTCATAAAACACAGAAACTGGTCCCGGCTACTGAAAATCAATAGGGTGCTAAGTACTGTATGTACACTAGACAATATGTGTCATATTATCATTTATGTTTGTTTTAAATTGGAATATTAAGATATATTAATTTATTTCTTGTTTCTATCTAGTTTGAGTGTATAACAGCTATTTTCCCTATATGTCAATGAATTTGGCGATTTTATTATTTAAGAGTTATTTGACATAAATTAATAGATATAACATTTTGTACACACTAGAACTAGATACAAATAAAAACAAGACAAATTTGTGATGCAATGCATCAAAGTAGCCGCAATTTTGTGGTTTACATGGCATGAATACTGTTATATCAAGCAACGGTGTTATAAATTATTCTAAACGACTGAAATCTCTAACGTTTCATTCAGATAGAATGAAATTGAGCAGGAAATATTCCAATATACACAGGTATTTGACATTATAAACTGGGAGTCACTGAAAAGTTACCACTTATATATATCTCTGTATTTTGTATACAATATGACCTATCGGTACAAAAGTTTTCTAGTGTGTGCATCTGAATATTGTTAAAGTTGTGACTTCTCAGTAAGGTCAAAACATAGTTGTGTTCGGCTTTTAACACAGTGTAACGTGAATTTTAAATATAAGAGTCAATTGATAGGATGGTACCTAACTTTTCATTGAGTATAAGTAACGGTATTGTATAACAGATCTAGATCTTTTAATTTCTACTTATTGTTTAACAGCAATTTCGTTTACAAATGCATTTCTATATGGATGAGCAAAACGTTCTTATATATACATGCTGCACGATATGAAGTAAAAACACGTAAATACATGTAGCATGCAACCCTCGCATATATACAATTACAAGCACATTATAAATCACTGAAACATTATTATGTGACCATTCTAAATAGCTTACTGGTATTGGAAACTAGTCATCATTCCTTTGACCAATTGGATGTGCAGTGTTGCAATGTCACCAGATTATTAACATAATTCAAAATAAATTTGAAGTACTTGATAGTTCCACATATTTATTGGATTAAAGTAAATGTAGAATACAATGAATCGGTAAAACCGAATTATGCTTCCCGAAGCAAGTGTTTGTCCCAAAATTGGAAATAACTTATTACAGATACAGGTAAAAAAAGAAAATAATGTAGAATTTTGGTTCTTTGACACCGCACTTCCTCTACCATTATGTTGAGTTTCAATCAAATGCCATCAATACTGTTCAAGTGAAGGCCTGCCAAGCATTAATTTGTATGAAAAAGGGAGATAATTAAAAAACAATAAAGGTGCACTTCTCCTGAATGAGATTAATTCACCTATAAAGTTTCAAATCAATACCTCCCATAATGAAGGAGTTATGACCTGGACAAGAAGTAAGTATAAAAGTACAAAAGGCCATAACTCCAAAAATTTACAATAAAGAGTTATGTTTCTTGTGCACCGCACTTCCTCTCAATGAGATCTATTCACATATGAAGTTTCAAATTGATATCTCTAATACTGTATGAGTTCTGGCCCAGAGAAGAATTAAGTATAAAAAATTACAAAGGGAAATAACTCAAAAATATATATTGTAGGGTTATGGTTCTTTCACACTGCACTTCCTATCAATGAGGTCTATTCACCTATGAAGTTTCAAATTGATATCTCTAATACTAATTAAGTTATGGCCCGGACAAGAATGAAGTATGAAAAAAAATAGAAAGGGGAGTAACTCAAAAAGTGTGCAATCAAGAGTTATGGTTCTTGTGCACTGCACTTCCCCTCAATGAGGTCTAGTCACCGATAAAGTTTCAAATTGATATCTCTAATACTGTTTAAGTTATGGCCCGGACAAGAATGAAGTATGAAAAATTACAAAGGGGAATAACTAAAAACATATGCAATCAAGAGTTATGGTTCTTGTGCACTGCACTTCCCCTCAATGAGGTCTATTCACCTAAGAAGTTTCAAATTAATATCTCTAATACTCTTCAAGTTATGGCCCGGACAAAAGTGTGACAGATGGACAGACGGGCGGACAAAGCGGCGACTATATGCTCACCCTTCGGGGAGCATAAAAAATACACAATTAGGCCCTCCTGCATTTTAAATGCGGACTTGGGATTCGATGACGGTGCAGTTACATTGTACCTAGGGTTTTTCTACTTCACTCTCAGTCTCTGGGAGCTGAAAATATTGGCTGTCATTTTGAGGTATTCCAGCTCTACAGGGGTTAAATTTATAGCTATGCTCATTCAGGTTATTGTAAAAAGGTAAACAACAAATTAGGTCCTTTGGCAATCACTTATTAAATATGTTAAAAGCTAAACATGCATTTTTAAATTATTTAGCTCTCAATAAAGCAATTAAAAATTTTAAAAGGTACAACTTTAGGTCTATTTTCATTTTAATATTTTTTTCGAACTGACAAATATTCATTCATACTGACAAATATTCATTCGGACTGACAACATTTTGACCGTCGTGTGGATAAGGAAAATTATTTGCTGAACTGTCGTGCGGATAAGGAAAATAATCGGCACAACCGATGTGCGGATAAGAAAATTAATCAGTATAATCATCGTGCAAATAAGGAAAATAATTTACGAGACTGTCGTGGGGATAAGGAAAACAATTCAATTATTGGCACAACTGTCTTGCGCATCAGGAAAATAATTGGCATGACCATCATGCGCATAAGGAAAATAATTGGTATGACTGTCGTGCGGCGGATAATGAAAATAATTGGCACGAGCATCATGCGCATAAGGAAAATAATTGGTACGACTGTCGTTCGGATTACCAAAGTAATCGGGACGACTGTCAGACGCATAAGGAAAATAATAATTGGCATGACTGTCAATCATGTGGGTAAGAAAAAAAATTGGCCCGACCATCATGCAGATAAGGAAGATAATCGACAACATACTGTTAAAAAGGATTTCACAAGCATATGATTAACGATGCTCATCCAAGACTGCCCAGCTCGACTGAATCAATCTAATGTCATAAGTCTGTGATATTTATTCATATTGCCTGGTGCACAGTATTTGGGCAAATTACAGAAAAACAGGTGTACAAGGCCATAATTTTTTTCCCTTTTAGTTTTTTTTCGAACTATTTTCTGTATTTATTGCATCAAAGGGTATTACAGATGTTTCTATGGTTTTCGTTCAATGTCACATCTTCAGAATTTATTATCAGGCCTTAGAACATGCGAAAAATGGCCATTTTTGCATGTAATGCGTTAGCATCACATTTTTACCCTTTAAACAACATGAACTGTGTTTTGAATATTACTAAATGTACACTTTATATTAACTTCCCTGCACAGACAAATTCATTCTCTTTCCAATGAGGTATAAACCATAGATTTTGGTAAATTTATTATTGTTCTACATCAGTTTAAGTAAAAAGGTACTCGTGTACACAGGTCCATTTTGAGAGAGTACTTTATTTATTAAAATGTTGGGTAAAAAATAATTAAAGAGTTTATAGCAAGATTTGTTTCATATTTTTATCTGGAAATAATCATTGATTTGAATAAAAAAAACTTCTGGTAAATCAAAAGAACAGTAATTTTGAAATTACAAATTTTGTGGTTCAAAATTTGTTTGTCACAGGAAATCTGTAACGTCCGTCCCCCCTCTGTATTTACTAAAAAACAACAAATAAATATCTTTAACTGGCATTAATTTATGCATATAATCAGTCTTATTGTAGAAACAGCAAAAAAAAATTGATATTATTAAATCAAATGACATTTTTTTAGTGATGAAAAAAAAATGATGTAACGTCCGTCCCCGTAACGTCCGTCCCCTATTAGACATGGTTACTTAAAATCACTGTATTATGATTAATTTTGATTTTAAATGAAAGTTTATGTCAAAATCATGCATAGTATTAGTTTCTTTTAAAATTTAGTGATAGTAAGAATTATTTTTCACAAATGTAATGGTTATTTATACAGGTTTTAGATTTTTTCAATTTTTATTTCACTTTTTTTCTCATTTAATTATAAAAATAGTTGCTATAAATCAAGTTACAATATTTTTAATTCTCTTATATTATACTGCCTTATTAGAAAAATGGAACTGCAAACTTCCAAATGGGAATTTATATTAGAAAGATTAAAATTACATTAATATTCTGAGGGGACGGACGTTACAATTTAAGGGGACGGACGTTACAAACTTTGAAAGCTGATAGTAATGTATTGTCAGATACTCACCAGTTTGATTTCAGTCATTATTTCAGATAGATGCATACAATAGATCAATTTCAGTAATATTTCAACACTTTTAAGAAGTTTAATACAAAAACATTATTTCACATCACACCCTAAATATCAAGCAGAACTTTATTTCTTTATTTTAGTCTCATTCACATATATTCAAATACAATTGCATTATATATCACATAAACATTAGTATGTGACCATTCTAATACAGAATTATAAGAGACTTATAAATATTCACCGCAATAGTACACAATTCATTAAAATGCAACCATATGACTTGTATACACATATTACTGATATAATACTTTATAAATAATGGTTTTATTAAAATGATATTATATACATAAATATTTTTAGCATTATTTACTAACATGAAAACTAAGGGATAGTTTTAAATGTTTGTTAGAAATTCATTTAAATAAGGCACTGAATGTCTAATATAAGTATGTTGTTTAGTTGACTTCCAATTAAAGCATTTTTTAGTTGATGCAAGATTTTAATTTCACTAAATGACCCCTAATTATGCAGCTACTGTCTCTAAAACCAGTAATTAGCAATAAACTAATATACAACCCTTTTCAAGTCTAAGGAGTTTTATGATCTATTTCCTGCCCCCTGCAGCTTCAGTAAGTTCATAATCAATATAATTCCTTGTAAAAACATAGACAGCTGTCACCAAGTTACATGACCCCTAATTGTGCAGCTACTGTCCCCAAAACCAGTAATTAACAATATACCAATATACAACCCTTTCAAGTCTTAGGAGTTTTATGGTCTATTTCCTGCCTCCTGCAGCTTCAATAATTGATAATCAATTTCTTGTAAAAACATAGATCCCTGCAAGGATTTGAGCAAGGATTATGCAATATTACCTAATTGAGAGGAGTAATTTTAAAACTGTAAAGATAATTTCACACTGTAGTTTAACTGTGGGTGGGGCTATTAGTCTCTTAGACAGTATTGCTCTGTGCATTATGGGAGGACCTCAATATTGTTTGATTTGAAAATATTTAAGTATTGTATACTATAGACATACTGATCACATAATAAGCAATTAAGCTGCTTTTAAATATGGTATTGCTACCATGAATGCTCTAGAAAAACACTGTGTTTATCGGGAAATGTTTCACTAATACTAAATAAGAATGATCAATCTTAAGTGAAATAATTTCTTCAACTTTTATTTAATATCTGAGTCTGATGTTCCTCTCACTATTTCAAATAAATTAGTTATGAATATTTAATCATTGATCTTATAAGTGGAACATTCCTGTATCACTCACAATATTATATTAAATGCCTTTTACATAAAATTACTTTTTATAATAATTAGTTATTGCACATTTATATGAGTTGAACTAACTCCGGAATCTAAAATCATAAATAACATGTTTTGCATAAAAAATGTTTTTGTCATATTTATTTTATCTAAACAATGTGTATCAAATATATAATATGTTATTATGTGCTGAAAAAAGAAGAGAACAAGACATTATGTTTGTGCGTAACGTCCGTCCCCTTTAAATGTAACGTCCGTCCCCTATTTTCAGGATCATATTTATAGATCATACTTTGTTTCAATGGACACATTATTGAGTAAACATGTATAACTTTAATACTATGTATTCAATTATTTATCATATTTGTGTTTATGTTTCCTAGAATTTGTGCACAAGTTAACAACAGAGAAATATTTTAAAAAAATATAAAAAAACATAACTCAAATTGGATTGACATGATGATATAACTCATAAAAATCTAAATCTGCAGGAATTTTTTTGTAATTGCTTAAAAGTTGGTGTCCAGAAAATAATTTATATGGTTTAATTATGAAAAAAACATGTTTATTAAAAAAATATTTGCAGATTTGTATTTCTATGTAACGTCCGTCCCCTAAGCTGATCAGCCGTACAAAATGCTAAATTTCACAAAAACTATTAACGGGAATGACTTTTTTTAAATTAACCAATAAAATAGATACATGTACTCATGTAAAACACTTGATTTGACATAAAAATATTAAACTTTATTTTTTGACCTTGATGCTAACACAATTTGCCCTAATACTGTGCACCAGGCAATTTTGGTTAGTGAACTTTTATAAGATTTCAGATTTTATCATTTATTTAACAGTTTTCAATAGTGTTAAATTCGTACAGTTACAGTGTAGCACACGATGCCTCGTACTGATGTAAACAATTGGCGTGCAAAACGAAATAGCAATGCACAATAGATGCATAACATTGTTCAAAAGTTGTTTACATTTTTTAACATTATGGGTCGAATCGGTACGAGTACGACAGTGACTTACTTCAAGGTCTGTATCGGATGTTGATGAAATTGCATAACTACGTTCGTTATGAGTATTAAAGAAGATTTTCCTTGTTCAACAAGTACTAGCGTCTTGTATTCACTTATTCCCGGCTATTTTTAATAAGTAAAGTTTTATCAAAACAATATATCTACTTCCGCCGTCATGTTTAAAACGCGGCCAAACTGCGGGCACGTGCGGCCAAATCAAGCAACTTTAAAATCATCAAGATATTGTTCATAATATATGAAAACTACTTATATAATCACAATAAACAGCACAATATCACAATAATTGCTAAAATACTGATATATTCCGTTAAACTTTTGGAAGCAAGTACCCGGGCCAACCCATTCTGTAGTCTGGTTCCCTGTCGTTCTATATTTGTTTAGTAGTGATAGGGGAGGTAATCCAGACTACCCATTCTGTGACCGCAGATTCGGTAGTTTTACCGCGTTTTAAACAAGTCTATTTATAGTACAGAATTTATGAATAGACTAATACCGGCGACTCAACATTTTTTTTATCAAATTAATGTTTAAATTTCAGCAATTTCTTTTCTTTTCATTATCTATAATTGATAAAAAAAGAAAATTTATATGAAACTCCATATTATTGTTTTCATGCGAAAACATCAGCATCATTGGTAAACGAATACAACTATCGATAAAATTAGCGATCAGTTCAGTAGTAGAAAAAAATAGACACCTCAGCTAGTCTACGCAAAAAGGGATCAGCAATTAAATTATTAATACGGAAACATTTTTTATTTTAATTACGAACATTATCCATCCAAAAAATGTCATTTATGGTGGGATCAATGAGAATTTAAATGTGTTTGTACAGGTATCAATTAATAGCTTCAATATCCACGCAAACAAATTTATTCATTTTAATAACTATCAGTAACTTGTCCTTTCTCGTCCAGGGGAGAAATTTGGTTGGTATTCCATAAGATAGCCGCCTCCTGGGCGGCTATCAATAAATATATCTAATAGTTTGAAGATAAATAAAAAATAATAAACTACTCATATAGATCTAGTTTATGAATTTAACTTGTCTATTCCAAACAGTTTAACCAAAGTCCTCAATATAACATTTTTGTATCGTTGATTTAAAACATGAATAATATTAAGTCACTTATCTACTCAAGTAATAAGATAAACATGTCAATGTTACTGTGTGTTAGTTCGTATTTTAGTTTTCACACTTTTTTATTCATGTGCAGGATTCCACAGTGAGCTTTTAAAAATGCTCCCCATCCACGGTGACCACCTGTTCCAAATATGGTTTCTGTAATTAAACCCGACTCATTCCATGAAATGTACATAGTTATTTGGATGCTTATACATAAATATCCGATGCCCGTATCGCACTTTGTAAAACCCCTTTCACGATTGTCGTGCGACGGACCTGCGACGGGTCTACGGTGTAAATTTGAGGACTATCGTGCGTCCGTCGCACGACGGACTTGAGAAATTTCTGCATCGTGCGACCGTCGTGCGACGGAAAACATAATCGTAGACCCTCGTTGTAGAGTTTTGGACATGTTAAAACATTCTAAGGCGGGTGACTGTCGTAGGCCCGTCGTACGATGCCCTACGTCGTCGCACGACGGACGTGCGATGGACGCACGATGGACGCACGATTTGTTTGAGATTATAAGGTCACTCTAGGCACTTAGAATCATACCACTATCGTGCGATGGACGTACGATGGACGTGCGATGATTGTGCGATTGTCGCACGACAGTCTTGTGAACATCCCCTATCCTACGACTGCCGTGAGACAATCGCACGACCTTCGTACGACAATCGCACGACCGTCGTACGACGCTCGTAAACATATAAAAATTATGTACTTTTTCAAAATGCATACCCTATAGTGCAATTCTTAGATAAATCATATTCTAAGAGAAAATGTGCACTTTGAAAACAATAAAAGCTCTCTATAGCGACACACATTGGGAAACATAACATTATGTTGTTGTATGTAGAGATTGTCTTTCCTCGAACAACATGTTTATGTTGCTGAAGAGAGGTTGTTGCTCAGTGGAGGGCTGCTCAGAGCCTCTGGAGAGGTTGCATTGTACATAGTTATCACAAATGCATTCAGCTAAAACTAAGATCTAAAAGTTGCCCGAATGTTCTCATACATGCATATCAATAGCATACTTTAATCACTTAGCAGGTTATAAAATATCAACAGTGTATGTTTTTATTATATAATTAGTTACATTAAATGTATACTTAGTAACAATATACCAGTACATCTAAAGACTCTAAACACGTTTTTTAATTCATAAATATTTCCAACATCTTGAAGAAAGCCATAATTTGAATTAGGAATTAACTGTTCTCTCATTTTATAACATGTGGACATCCAAAATATCTCGAAACAAACAGCCTAAACATTATTATTATTGATTATACATACATGTATTTCAGTTTAATACTATATTAATCATATTGCTACTGCAATATTAGGGATGATTGGAATGATTTAGGTATGACTTCGTAAATATTAGTTTTGTACTTTTGAATACCTGGATTATTTGTGTACTTTCTACAGGTAAAAAGATGTGGCGGACGCAATTTATTTGTTTACCGTGTCACACGATAGCACAGGGAACTTCAGATTTCCCGACAATGCAAGGATATGTCATTGTGTGATTGTACACGTAGACAATACACTGTAGAAATAAATAGGGGAGTATACTTATATATTCTGTTAAGGCAACATTTTAAAGTTTATTCACTACATGTACACTCACATAATGACGGTAGCGGATATATTCCGCACAGTAACCTTGTAATATATTCATGCTTAAAGTGGAGGAACACGTCAATTGATTCACACTGATACAGGTCTTAAATGGCACACACTATCGAACGCCGATGATAGCACTAGCATTTGTTTACAAATAAATATGAAAATTAAATGCATTTTCAACGTCTATTCTTTGTTCTATCTTGTGTATAATCACTTCTTTAGTACTCTTTCAATCTTCACTGATAACAAGCGGTCATTCGAACGTGCAGAGTTTGTATTATGCATGTTTGTTTATTGATAAGGCTAGAATTATCTCCGGCGAGCTATAATTTATATAAAAGGAATAACAAATCGGACATAAAGGTAAGCAGAGCACGAAAGACACAATCTCGCTAAAATGTTTTACGATAACCACAAGCTTACTAGCCGAAGTAAAACCATAACGAAACTCTATTGTTCTAGTCAAACACTTACCTGTAGTGTTGGGACTACGCAATATTTTTTCCTGCCATTAATTTTTGAAATGTACTAATCAATGTGTGTTATTCGGATGAGTAGAAACGACCGGCTAATTAATATACTAGGGAGCGTGTGCTGGGGAATAGTCGGGGAAAATCATCCTTCATCCTCGATTGATTCTGCATAATAAATATAACATGTCTGTAATAAAAACGTCATAACAATACTACTGTCGGTTCAATAAGTAATACTAATGAGGGAACTGTCCCATTCAAAAGAATATGGGAGGCTTATGTTTTATATAATAAACTAGATACCTTCAACCAATAGTATAATACTTCAAAACGTGTTTTCACGTCGTCTCGTTAGTCGAGTGGGTAAGTATGCCGCTATTATTCAAGTTATTTTGTTCAATCTTACCACTGGTTCGTCACCCATCCAAGTTACTTAAATTTTAAAGTGTTTTTTACAAGTACCTTATTTTTTATTTGTAACTAAAACAAAAACATACACGAGTAAGGTATGGAGTACGTAGATTAATGTTTGTGTTATATTTTCATTCTTTATCAAGTCGTATTTCAATTGTTTTATTCTTATATACAGTACAACACTCATACAATCGTTTTTAATATATTCACTACAACGTGAAACTTTGATCACTATGAAGTATCGATTCATTAAAACAGCAGTATAATATAAGACTTTATAACATGGATGCATGCAATAAAAAGGTTGACCGAAGTGGGGATCGAACCTACAACTCAGAATAAAATAGAAACTTGAAGGACGTGAGGGTTTATCCACTACACTAACGCGCCTTTCGTATATGGAATGAGATTTGCACACTATTTGATATCGAACCCTTATAAAGTTTACCTTTCGGGCGAGTTAATATTTATAACTGTTCTCATTTGAACGCACTTTAGTATATTGAAAATAATTTATTATTTAATATGATGTGTTTTATTTCAATCTCTCCAAAAATGATGCAGATTTCTTTCTGTTCCGCATCTTTATCGGATGCTGTTAAACATTTACATTTAACTATATTCAAATCATGCATTGCGTGCAGTGACAGGTTATTAGACAGCATACCGCGTGTAAAAGCGAATTTTCTGGCGCGAAGCATTAAGTCAACGGGTCACGTGGTTTGGTCAGAGTTTGAATTCACTAATGGATCTGAAAATTTGTGTTATAGTTTCGCAGTTACAGAAAGATAATGAAAAATGGCCGCCAATAGAATAACAAAAGTTCCCTAAAATGCGTTATTCTGTAGCTCATAAATTTTCTTTTATATTTTAATGATGTTTAAAAATATTCCAAAAACTCGAGTAGGCCTATCTAGAACACATTTTAAAATAAGGGAGATAAATGCTCAGTTGCTTAGTATAGCACTTTGATCGACCGCCATCTTGGAATAGGAACGCTTGGAAGAGAAAGCACTGGACGTGACAGCTTGCCAGTTCAACTGATTACACCATGAAAGTACTTGTTTTAAACGAGGAAAGTCGTATTTTTATAGACATAATCAACGTAGTTATACAGAACAATGAACTTAAAAATGAAAGCAGATTCGTACTCGTACTGTATCGTCCTTCGTTACTTCGTACCCAAAAATGTCACAAAGTTTCTACTGACTGTACATTTATGAATCATACATGTATGATCAGCAATCATTCTGTCCTGGATGATCATGTTACTTTTTCTGGCGTTTTTGAACCTCAACAACTTACTATCGTACAGTACATGTGGAGTCGGACCAGAAAGTAATGACTTCATAATAAGTTGAATTGGGATTTTAATAACTTCTAGGTTAAATCAACTTGCCTAGTGTAAATGATATATCTAAGCTGTTCTTTAATAGTTAAGATACAATTCGCTAAAATAGGCTGTGCCTTAGTTCATATTAATTCAAAACCTACTGACTTACGTTCACATTACATGTATATGAATTTTCGAGTTTTTAACTTCAAGAAACTTATAGATCTACTTTATACAGTATATGTAAACCCACAATCAAGCGATAACTTCGAGTACAAATTCACACAATCAGCCTGCCAATAATGGCAAGGCATACAAGGGATTTACTTTGCCACAGATATTGGCAAAATAACTAAATGATCTTCCATTATGTAGTTCAACAATTACCCAGTCAGAAATAGCCGAAAACAGAGACAGTTCTCTGACGAAACTAAAAATATTGCCAAATCAAGATTTAGGTTGACGGTGTAGAATGTGAATCTGAGTATCTTCAGACTTCCGAGTCACTTGGATTGGCCTAACTGTTATATTGACTGCTTGGGGTGTGCCATGTCCGTGGTTGTGATCAGGATCGGGAATCGCCATAAAAATAAATAAATAAATCTGGATATGTATCCACCATATATGCAACAGTCACACACGGCATTAGGAAAAAACAAGTTTCCATCTACTGTTTTAATCCTAGCCTAATCAAATGTCTTGTCTTGTTTATAATTCTTTTACATAAACATGCATGGTACACAATGTATGCCAATATATTCATACTAAATTGTGACTATCGTTTTTTTTTGTAACAAAAACCTTCGAGATCTTGATTTAATATAATTATTTAGTCCAATACTAGTATTTGCCTATAAAGACCATCCATTTGGAAACTGCAAATAGTGATATTTAATGAAAGGTATGTCCCTCTCAAGAGGTACAGGTTAATATCATTGAAAATGGTCTGATGAGAAGATGACATTATTTTTTTGAATATATTGTTATATAGTGGTTTTTGTTTGCAGGTTGTATTTAACAGCGGTTTTCTCAAATTTTGTATTATTAAGTATGCTTACCAGGATGCATAATTGCATAATGGTGCATCTGACTAGTGTACATAAATATTTTCCAAAAACTGTGCAACAATTTCATTTGGACCGAGTGACCTGTGCTATGTAAATGAAAAACTACGTAAATATAATTTTTAACATCTTTAAAGGGTTTTACTAGGTAATGCTACGGTCACATTTGCACTACGAGCTCCTAACGAGCTCCGTACGAGTTGATTTTGGCGAACTCGCACGGCGTCCGTACGGAGCCCGTACGGATATCGAAAATCGTACGAGCATCGTACGGATTTTCGTGACTCGTAGAGGACTCGGTGAAAATGTTTCACCGAGCTCCCGAGCTGTCTACGAGCCCGTTGATATTTTTCAAGTCTGTATACTCTCGCACGAGGCTCGTGCGGACACCACACGAGCTACGAAATACTCGTGCGAGTATCGTACGATATCCTTACGGATATGGAAATTTGCAAGGTTTTGCATCGCATGGGACGCCATTAAGATGTAGATAATGAACATTATCTCAACTGCTTTACTTATGACAATGAATAGTTATGAGTATGGTGTATATTGAAATATTGAAAAATTAAAATTTTGGAAGACAGACCGACTGTGCGAGTATAACAACATTTGTACACAGACTTTTAATATCTTTATTTCGAATGTACATGTAATAACGCATGACATTGTTGTACACACTATGCCATTGTTGTACACACTATAACATTCACTGCTATTATGTTGATACTGCAACTGTATCATGTATCGAAGGTCCGGTAGATAGACTCTGCCAACAGCAAAAACACAACACTGATTAATTCATGAAAACAATGTCGTATTTTTATATCATTATTATGGTATTCTCATATTATCATTATCGTCATCATAATCGCATTCTCGTAATATCATCATCGAGCTATCGTATTATCATTATCGTATTCTCGTAATTATCAGCATCGTTCTATCGCATTATCATCATCGTGTTCAGGTATTATCATTATCTTATTATTGTATAATCATCATCGTATTCTCGTATTATAAATTATCTTATCATTGTATCATCATTATCGTATTCTCGTATTATCATTATTTTATCATTGTATTATCAGTATCGTATTCTTGTATTATCATTATCTTATCATTGTATTATCATTATCATATCATTGTATTATCATTATCGTATTCTTGTATTATCGTTATCTTATCATTGTATTATCATTATCGTATTCTCGTATTATAATTATCTTATTATTGTATTATCATCATCGTATTATCGCATTATAATTATCTTATCATTGTATTATCATTATCGTATTCTCGTATTATCATTATCTTATCATTGTATTATCATTATCGTATTCTCGTATTATAATTATCTTATTATTGTATTATCATCATCGTATTATCGTATTATAATTATCTTATCATTGTACTATCATCATCGTATTCTCGTATTATAATTATCTTATTATTGTATTATCATCATCGTATTATCGTATTATAATTATCTTATCATTGTATTATCATTATCGTATTTTCGTATTATCATTATCTTATCATTGTATTATCATTATCGTATTCTCGTATTATCGTCATCATACTATCGTATTCTCGTATTATCATCATCCTATTATTGTATTATCATTATCGTATTCTACTATCATCATCATCAAACTATCGTATTCTCGTATTATCATCATCGTGTTCTCGTATTAGCATCATCGATATATCCGACCAACAACCTTTCTCCAAGTAGGGACGCACCAGACTTTGATCCATGACATATTACCGCGACCGTGGCTGGGTGATTTTGGCGTCCGTATAGGAAGCGGGAGATCGAAAGTTCAAACCCCGGAGAAAGTTAGGTTATAACTGATGTAGTCGTTTGGTAAGACGCCGGTAGGCCCAACTCTGCCAGGTACCCGGCAATACATGTATGAGAATGGATTCGTGTTATTTTGCTAGAGAGGGGTCCGACCAGCAATATTTTATCCAAGTTGGTACCCAGTAGACTCCCACCCAAGACGTACTCCTCTCATTGTATTACATGACCACAATTCACCACAATTCCAGGGTCCAGGCCCACCCCATCTGGATCCGCACACGCTCAGTGTATGATAGTTGTTATTTCCGTGATTCTCGTGCACAGAACTTATTAGTACACACCAAACCATTGTCTATGCATCTACATATATGTATATCCTATTTCTACTGCATTCACTTAATTCTTTTGGTAAAAATATATATTTGGTGTGGTACACATGAGACACATACGTGTGTATACCCTTTGTACTATTCAAAACGTTATGGCGAAATAGGCTGAATTTCAGAGTCTGTCGAGGGACAGTTATGCATTTTTTCTTACATATATAAACATGACATGAAATATCAACTAATCCAAAATCATCTTACATAATATAATAATACATAAACTGGGTGAGGACAGCTTCATTGCGAGCTTTCTACTTCAAATATCTCTACGAGCTCATAGACAACTCGGAGATCGGTGAAACATTTTCACCGAGCTCCCGAGTCCTCTACGAGTTACAAAAATCCGTACGATGCCCTTACGAGTTTACGATGTCCGTACGGACTCCGTACGAACTTGCTAAAATTTGACTCGCACGGAGCTCGTACGATCAATGTGACCAGGGTCTTAAAATAGATAATTTAAAATTCGCTGAATATATCCATTATTGTCGCACGAACACCGTACGGCCATCGTGCGATCACCGTACGGACACCGTACGAGTTATCTACGAGCTCTGATTGATCTACGAGCACCGTGTGATGTACGGCCGGGCTCTTTGCGAGCCCCGTACGGTGTCCGTATGGATATTACGATGTCCGTTCGGATATCGTACGATTGCATCTCTATAAATCGTACGAGGTTCGTACGAGCTGTGACCAGACCCTACGATTGAAAAAGTACCGTTAGGATTTCAAACATTCAGGACTCGTTCGAGTTGGTAAATTCGTACGGATATCGTACGAGCTTTGTGACCGTAGCATAACAAACTAACAAACTCGCTTAAGAAAATCTTAAGGAGTGTTTTGGCTTACATTCCAGTCCTTTCACAACAAACTTTCCAATAAAATTTGTTGGAGAAAAATGCAAAAATTTGTCTACGAGTAATTTCTCAACTAAGTCTGCTATTTTTTTAAATCTATTTTATGACCATAATTATAATCGTGTGCTGTAGAATTATTTCCGGCAGAAACTGTGTATTTACGACTACAGTCTCTGGTATTTATTGCTAAATTTATTATGGTAGGCGATTCTGTATGAAATGTACATCTATCATGTTATAATAGACTGACGTTTTTATTTTCTGTAAAAACATATTTATTTATTTTCTCTATCAAATACATGTAGACATGTTCATTGTCAGTCGGAGATACTGTAGGTACATACTTTAAGTACCGTCAACGATACCAATTTATACAGTGAATGCATATGCAAAGTGCTATGGCTATAGAACTATTTTCCCGGTGAATCGTGACCACTGATGTATGTCAAACACCTACATCTAAAAACAAATGCCTACCTACCTATCCTATTGTTCACCAATGTTTCCTGAACCACACATATGTTTTATTTAGCCGAAGTGAAAGTTATTCATTTCATGCCAATTTATTTAAGGTCGATTGTTTCACAATAAATACATTTTAATTGTTGTTTTTTAACTTTGCCAAAGTCTAAAATAAAAGTTCGTTTGAAGAATAAACATTAAATGCTTCGGCTTTTTGTGGACGATGCATTAAAATGACTTTCAGATGATAAAAGTCGAAATATACTTCCCGGATGCAAAATTGTCTATATATATACCTTGTTGTGAATTTTCTCGGGTTTTAAAACCGCTATAACTGTTAATATGTAATGATTGTCAAACATAGTTGGTGTGTTTCATTCTTTAGAAACAGACCTGTTAATTCATTCAGATGTCATCCAAACATAGTCACTGACAAAAAAGTTATATGTGTTACCATGTTTTGTAGATCAAAAATGCCTAATAAAATGGTTTATTTAAAACGTGATAAAATATTAATATCTCTCGTATCTTCAAATTGTTTGGTGCCTTCTTATACTGCAAAAATAGACCTTTCGCGTGAAACCACTGTCGATTAGATATATACACAAACTAAAGAGTTATAGGCGTAGCAGTGATTTCAAAACCAATGTTTCCTCTATAACCTATATCTCGACCAAGGTTTACATCGTGTAGCGGTCTAGCGATAACACGCTCTGGTTGGATCAACGAGATTAAGTGGGTGGAGTCGGCGTCTGGTCAATTGATACGAATGACCCATTATAAATGACCACCACATTTTGATTGACAGGTGACGTTAGCGGAATAGTGTATTTCTCGGCCCTATGCTATTTTAACCAAGAACAAAGGATTGATTCTACGGCGTGGAGGGGGGGGGTTAATTTTGTAATTTATTGACGAATTTTAAAATGTTGATATGAAATTAAAGATTACGCTCTGAAGTTTCTAAATATAAAAAATTGAAATTATGCCCATGCAAATATGAATTATAATGGTTCAAACACAGACTATTTTTCGAGAAAAAAATCTACACATTTTTGTGTTCGTATTCCACGGCCGTAGTAGTTTATTTTTTTATTTATTAACATATTTTCATATAAATTATATCAAAATAAAAAAGAAGCTCTCTTGTTTTAAAATATACAAACATATTGAAATAAAATAACGGCTAATTGAATATATACACAATTTTCTCGGCGTGAAATTATATTTTTAATGTGTTCGAATTCCACGGCCGTACCAGTTTTTTTATGATTCACTCCATTTCTATTGTTTTATATCGTTATGAAGCTCTTTAGTTTTTAAATATGTAACAATATTGAGAATTATCAATAACGCAAATATTAATAAAATGACAATGATTAGAAAATTGTGGTATTTCACGGCCGTGATTTTTTTGTCAATATTTGTGACGAAGATTAACACCAAACCGTATAATCATAGTAACGTACGATCATAGACATTGAAAGTGTTTCGAAAAAGAAAGGTTTATTGTTTTATTAATATGTTATACATATTTTGGAAATTTCATGGTTAGTAAAATAAGATCATTTAATTGTGAAACTATTGTTTTTCATTAACCCTTTCTTATAAACGGTCGTATTCATGAGTGTCCTCAAATATTTTATGTCGTTCGGTAGTGTCCTCAAATAATTCATCCTTTTTAAAAATACTGTGACTTTTACATTGGATGCTCATTGGTTGCAATGTGTAAATATATGTGATTGTACATAAGTTGAGTCTCTTATAATTAATTCTATATCGAATGGTTATATGCATGTTTTATTTGTGATATAAAAAGTGTTATTTTGTAATAATTAGACATGGATGAGACTGAAATACAGTCTAATTTTACAGTTATTGCCTCCGAATCTATACGGAGAAATTCAACAACGCATATGTATTAGAATTTTCACAGAACAAAACGGAACTTTATTTATCACAGGCATCTATGCAACATGGGTACAGTGATATATAAATGTTACAGTATAAATACATTGGGATAAACACTATGGGCCATATTCACATCCTCTCCTCCACTCTCACTCACTGAGTTAATCCAAATTTAATTGTTTTTTCGTCCGTGCGTTTGAGTGTGAACTCGACCTAACCTGAAATTGGTATTCACAACGGTAAGTGTAGCTGGAGTTGACTCGACTGAGTGAGGAATTTTCGAGGGAGCGAAACGTCGACTTCAGCGTGACTCCAACCAAACTCAATGGAATGTTAGTGAATACCAAAGTTAGTCACTAACTAAAATGGACAATCCATTCGAGGTAGAAGAATTTAAGGATATGATTTTACCTTTTAGAAATGTCCCGGATAGAAGAAAATCCTTAGAAAGCATGGATAATGTGAATTTTTTGGCAAAGTTCCCCAGCTACACTCAAATGTGTGGTTACGTGCATACCGATTTAGCGCACGAATGTTGGACTAATAAAAGTTATTGTAGTTTCAAATTAAACTACACAACAAATTCATATGATCGTGTGGGTTGATAAATATACAACCATAAATATAATTTTATATATTATACCTCACCCAAATTTCATTCAACTGTTTCTTTGTTATTCTAATCGGTCCATATATCCAGAGATAGACTGACTGATTTGCATGTTCCAAATACAACAGCCGGTCAATATTATAAAAATATGGACCGGCAAAATAATATTGACCGGCAGCTGAAATAAACGTATTGTTTATTGCATGACGTCATGGATACTGTGACGCTACCATAGAGGGTGACGTTGCGCGAACTTTTCTTTTTGTAACGTTTTTTTGTTTAAATTAGATTTATGTCCTGCCGACAGTAATTGCATGGATCAACTCATGTGCGTTTATGATACAAAGTTCAATATAAGCTCTAAAGACGCATTAGTTTGCATAAAAATGAAAAAAAAGTCGAAATTCCAGTGATGGAGATTATACTTGAAACAACTTAAAAGTTGTCCATAGATTTATTATAGCAACACGGGTTTTCACATTTCTGCGTTATTTCGGTGGATATGCAAACAGACCAAAATAGATGTAAGGTCTCCCTATAATGATATGTAGTTCTGTAGCACATAAACAACTTAAACCCAAATGTATGTAATGTTTTCTTATTAGTATCTAGATCTAGTTACAAAAGTAGGCCTATAATATCGATATTAAATGTTCGGTATAATATAAGAAATAGTTCACATCACTTCGGCCCAATGACATTATATGGACTGGCTAGTCAGCCCGCGTTGTGTATATGGACCTCAGCTTCGCTTCGGTCCATATACACAACTTGGGCTGACTAGCCAGTCCATATAATGCCATAGGGCCCTCAGTGATGTGAACTATTTCTTAATTATAATTTGTTATCTAAAAGTATATTATTTGGACAAATAAAGTTACTGTAATAAGTGTATGAAGTATCTGGAATTAAAATTTAGTCATATTACTGCGATGTTAATTAAATACATGGTATTTATATATGGAGCATAACTATTGAAATTATAACGTTATTGTTTTCATTCTTTGCCATATTATTATTTTTAATCCCACCCAGTGTTGATATGAAGATGACTAAAATATTTGAATGAATAAAAACGTGCAAACTAGCAACAAATACTGATGATGTGCATTGCAATCATTCATGTGTCAATGTGCCGCCTCGATAGCCTACTGTTAGAGCGTCCGCTTCGAGTGCGGGACGCCCAGGTTCGATCCGGGGTCACTTCATGCTAAAAACGAAATGGTATCAGTATTTCCCTTGCAAGATGTCCAGCATAATAAGCGAAAGGTGGCTTCTCTTCTCTTACGTATTGTATTATATATTGTGACGATGGATAAATTCGGGCATGATGTGTCGAGAATGGTTAATATTTGTTCAAGATTGTACCAACTTGTTTCATAATCAACCTAAAACCAAGAAGTTCATGCATCAGCTATCTTATGTATTATTCTTTTTAAACATGTCGCACATTAAATGACATTCCAGGAATTATAGCTTTCTATTTGTCGGGCTTCCCCGGAACGGTATGTACGATGTATGTGTTGTAATTAACAACATCATCTGACAGTGAAGCTGCTTATAAAAGTAAACTGAGTCCATTTCCTCCGACTTCTAAATTATTAACATGACATTACCTGCTTGACGGTCGGTGGAATTCATATTGACGTGATATGATATTTAATATTGAGTCCACGGCGAAAACATAAGGCATACGGTACGATTTGTCTTCTTCGATATGCGCATCCTTTATTTATTTTAAATGCGTAGGCATTGCCTTGCATAATTGTTTTGTTGGAATATATCAATGTAAATCATTATATACATTTGTACGTTCATTCAATGTTAATTACATCGAAGTTTTATGTTAACTGATCCACTATAATCTTTGCAATAATCATACCGACCAATTCAATAATAAAGCACAGATTGTATGTACAGTGTAATATCCTACCATTTATTATAACGGTCACACACTCAGGAAAGTCGAGGACGAGTTACCCATGTGAATACCAAATCTCCACTCGACCTACACTAACTGCTAGGCCGCTAGGCCGCCAACTTCACAATTTTTTTTTTTTTTTTTTTTGGACTGCCAACTTTGTTGGGCCGCTGGATCGCTAGGCCGCTAGGCCGCTAGGCCGCTAGGCCGCTAGGCTGCTAGGCCGCTAGGCCGCCAACTTCACAATTTTTTTTTTTTTTTTTTTGGACTGCCAACTTTGTTGGGCCGCTGGATCGCTAGGCCGCTAGGCCGCTAAGCCGCTAGGCCGCTAGGCCGCTAGGCTGCTAGGCCGCTAGGCCGCCAACTTCACAATTTTTTTTTTTTTTTTTTTTTTTTTGGACTGCCAACTTTGTTGGGCCGCTGGATCGCTAGGCCGCTAGGCCGCTGGGCCGCTAGGCCGCTAGGCCGCTAGGCCGCTAGGCCGCTAGGCCGCCAACTTCACAAATTTTTTTTTTTTTTTTTTTTTGGACTGCCAACTTTGTTGGGCCGCTGGATCGCTAGGCCGCTAGGCCGCTGGGCCGCTAGGCCGCTAGGCCGCTAGGCCGCTAGGCCGCTAGGCTGCTAGGCCGCTAGGCCGCCAACTTCACAATTTTTTTTTTTTTTTTTTTTTTTTTTTTTTTTGGACTGCCAACTTTGTTGGGCCGCTGGATCGCTAGGCCGCTAGGCCGCTAGGCCGCTAGGCCGCTAGGCTGCTAGGCCGCTAGGCCGCCAACTTTACAATTTTTTTTTTTTTTTTTTTTTTGGACTGCCAACTTTGTTGGGCCGCTGGATCGCTAGGCCGCTAGGCCGCTAGGCCGCTAGGCCGCTAGGCTGCTAGGCCGCTAGGCCGCCAACTTCACAATTTTTTTTTTTTTTTTTTTTTTGGACTGCCAACTTTGTTGGGCCGCTGGATCGCTAGGCCGCTAGGCCGCTAGGCCGCTAGGCCGCTAGGCTGCTAGGCCGCTAGGCCGCCAACTTCACAATTTTTTTTTTTTTTTTTTTGGACTGCCAACTTTGTTGGGCCGCTGGATCGCTAGGCCGCTAGGCCGCTGGGCCGCTAGGCCGCTAGGCCGCTAGGCCGCTAGGCCGCTAGGCCGCTAGGCTGCTAGGCCGCTAGGCAGCCAACTTCACAATTTTTTTTTTTTTTTTTTTTTTTTTTGGACTGCCAACTTTGTTGGGCCGCTGGATCGCTAGGCCGCTAGGCCGCTAGGCTGCTAGGCCGCTAGGCCGCTAGGCCGCTGGGCCGCTAGGCCGCTAGGCTGCTAGGCCGCTAGGCCGCCAACTTCACAATTTTTTTTTTTTTTTTTTTTTTTTTTGACTGCCAACTTTGTTGGGCCGCTGGATCGCTAGGCCGCTAGGCCGCTAGGCCGCTGGGCCGCTAGGCTGCTAGGCCGCCAACTTCACAATTTTTTTTTTTTTTTTTTTTTTTTTTTTGGACTGCCAACTTTGTTGGGCCGCTGGATCGCTAGGCCGCTAGGCCGCTGGGCCGCTAGGCCGCTAGGCCGCTAGGCTGCTAGGCCGCCAACTTCACATTTATTTTTTTTTTTTTTTTTTTTGGACTGCCAACTTTGTTGGGCCGCTGGATCGCTAGGCCGCTAGGCCGCTGGATCGCTAGGCCGCTAGGCCGCTGGGCCGCTAGGCCGCTAGGCTGCTAGGCCGCCAACTTCACGCTGCTATGCCGCTAGGCTGCTAGGCCGCCAACTTCACGCTGCTAGGCCGCTAGGCTGCTAGGCCGCCAACTTCACGCTGCTAGGCCGCTAGGCTGCTAGGCCGCCAACTTCACGCTGCTAGGCCGCTAGGCCGCCAACTTCACGCTGCTAGGCCGCTAGGCCGCCAACTTCACGCTGCTAGGCCGCTAGGCTGCTAGGCCGCCAACTTCACGCTGCTAGGCCGCTAGGCTGCTAGGCCGCCAACTTCACGCTGCTAGGCCGCTAGGCCGCTAGGCCGCCAACTTCACGCTGTTAGGCCGCTAGGCCGCTAGCCTGCCAACTTCACGAACATTATTTCTAATACAGTACGTTTATTAATAGAAAGATAATTGACACAAAGAAAAAAATATGAAGTTTCATTAAATTTCTAAGACAAATAAGCATGTTTTTTAAGCATATTTTACAAAACTGTGTGCTCAATAAATTGAATCTTGGTTTTAGGTTTTGATCCTGAGTATTAAAGATCTAATCAGTCTTAGTCTCAAAAAAAAAAAAATCCCTCTTTTATAAGAAAATAAGTGTTTTGAATGTTTTCAACTTGATATCAAGAAGATGTTTAGGTATTTTGTACATGCTAAGGAACTTAGCCGATGCCGGTCCCAAGCCCGGATGTGAAAGGAGGAGGGCTGTGCGTAGGGCCAGCACCCCGACCACGTAAAAACCTTACCCGCTACAGAAACTAGAACCACAGAAACAATACATCAGGATTTACGGTATCGACCCGGGGGAGAGCGTATGAAGCGGAGAAATCTGCGGACAAATCTACTCTCCTCCAAGAACGTCTCACGGATAGGATTTTGGAACGTGCGAACATTATATGAAACTGGACGAGCAGCTCAACTGGCCAGGGAAATGGAAAAGTTCAGTCTAGACATCATGGGCCTGAGTGAAGTCAGATGGACAACATCAGGAAGAGTCACGCTAGCCTCGGGCCACACTCTACTATTCTCTGGACCACCAAATGAGGAAGACCACCATCATAACGGAGTCGGACTGCTTCTGACCAAGGAAGCACAGAAAAGTCTTCTCGAATGGGAGCCAATCAACGATCGGATCATGAGGGCAAGATTCCACTCAAAGTTCCAGGAAGTCACCATCATCCAATGTTATGCCCCCACCAACCAAGCAGAAGATGTCATTAAGGAAGAATTCTATGCCCAACTCCAGAGTGTCCTAGACACGGTACCAAAGCGCGACATCACTTTGGTGATGGGAGACATGAACGCCAAGGTAGGGCACAGTAACACAGGAAAGGAGATTACCATGGGGAAGGAGGGATTGGGAGACATCAATGAGAATGGGGAGTTATTCACTGACTTTTGTGGGTTGAATGACCTTGTCATAGGCGGCACCATATTTGCCCACAAAGACATACATAAAATTACATGGACGTCACCAGACAAGTCAGTGAAAAATCAGATAGACCACATTGCGATCTCCCGCCGATGGAGAAGAACACTCAATGACGTCAGAGCCCACCGTGGAGCGGAGATAGGATCAGACCATGAGCTTCTCATAGCAAAGCTTCAGGTCCGAATAGCAAGAATCAGAAAGCAAGGGAACACCAAGAGTCCTCGTTTCGACACCACCAAATTGAAGACACCTCTAGACAAAATAGAGTTCTCCATCAGTTTGAGAAACAGGTTTGAAGCTCTGACAGACACTGATAACAACTCCTTAGAGAAGAAATGGGACCAAGTGAAGAATACCTTTACATCAGTCTGCGAGGAAAGGCTTGGCTTCCGATCTCGAACATACAAGACCTGGATCTCAGACAGCACCATTCAGAAGATAGAAACCAAAAGAACAGCTAGACAGAAGCTCCTACAAGCAAAGACCAGGGAACAGACACAGAGAAGCCAGGGGGAGTACAGTACCGTACAGAAGGAGGTTAAGAAGAGCTGCCGGCGGGACAAACGTAACATGATCAATAGAATGGCAGAAAAAGCAGAAGTAGCGGCACAACAAAATGACATGACAACACTGTACCAGATCACCCGTCAACTAACAGGGCGTCAAAACAATTCCAACAAGCCAGTGCAAGACCGAAATGGCACTATCCTGTCCAAGCCAGAAGAACAGCTGAACAGGTGGAAAGAGCACTTTGATGAACTCCTGAATGGTACCCCAGTCATCGAACCACCAACCATAGAAGATGGACCAGACCTGGCGATAAACACAGGACCAATTACCAAACAGGAAGTAAAGCAGGCCATCAACAAGATCAAGAACGGGAAAGCTCCAGGACCTGACAAGATCCCACCAGAAGCCATGAAGGCAACAGCAGACGTCACTGCAGACATCATGCTGGACCTTATTCAACACATCTGGGACACTGAAGAGGTTCCTGTAGAGTGGCAGACAGGGTTCCTTGTGAAACTACCGAAGAAAGGCAATCTCAGTGACTGCAACAACTGGCGAGGAATACAGCTCTTATCAATGCCCAGCAAGGTGCTCACAAGAATCATACTGGAGCGGATTAAAACTGAAGTGAACAGACTCCTCAGAGATGAGCAAGCAGGATTCAGAGCAGGAAGATCATGCGCAGACCAGATCGCAACTCTTTGAATTATCATTGAGCAATCCATCGAATGGAACTGTCCACTGTATGTCAACTTCATAGACTTCAAGAAAGCGTTCGACACAGTGGACAGGGACACAATATGGACGATACTCAGACACTATGGTATCCCCAGCAAGATGGTAAACATAATTCGAAGTTTGTACAGCAACAACCTCTGCCAGGTCATCCATGACATGGACCTCTCTGAACCTTTCCAAGTGCGCACCGGCGTCAGACAAGGCTGCCTTCTCTCTCTAATGATTTTCTCGATAGTCATTGACTGGGTGATGAAGAAGACATTGGATAGACCAAGAGGGATACAGTGGACCCTAACAAGACAGCTGGAAGACCTTGACTATGCCGACGACATTGGTCTCCTGTCCCATACTTGCACCCATATACAGCAGAAAACAGAAAAACTGCAAGAAGTAGCCAGATCAACAGGGCTGGAAGTCAACATCAACAAAACGAAATGCCTAAGGATCAACTCAGGCAGCAGACAGGACATCCACTTAGAAGGACAAGCCATTGATGATGTTGAAGCTTTCACATATTTGGGCAGCATAGTTAGTAAGACGGGAGGTACTGAGGAAGATATCAAGGCCAGAATAGGAAAAGCGCGCCATGCCTTTGCAACACTGAGACCAGTGTGGAACAACAACAACATCCACCTGAAAACCAAAATTAGACTCTTCAATACCAACGTGAAGACAGTCCTCCTTTATGGAGCTGAGACCTGGAGAAGAACAAAACGCCTTGACAAGAGTCTCCAAGTCTTCATTAACAACTGTCTAAGACAAATCTTAATTATACGCTGGCCAGAGAAGATTTCCAACCAGGAACTTTGGGCAAGAACAAAACAGCAACCAATCACAGACTCTATTCTACAAAAGAAATGGGGATGGATTGGACATACACTGCGCAGAGCCCAGCCAAACATTGCAAGACAAGCCCTGGACTGGAATCCTCAAGGCACAAGAAGAAGAGGGAGGCCCACCAATTCTTGGAGAAGAACCCTTGAGCTGAGAAAGACGAGGATGTCGTGGGGAGAGGCCAAAGCCCGGGCTACTGACCGTACAAGATGGAGAACTGTGGTGAAGGCCCTATGCTCCGACCGGAGTGAAGAGGAATAAATAAATAAATGAAAAGGAACATAGACTTGCATAAAGTATCAAATACTTTCAATAAAAATAGCAAAAACAGAATTAAGCTCGAGTCTTATCCTGAAGTCGTATTCTTTTTGAGAACGGTTCAGCACAAATTTACATCGGACACAAACAGCGAAACTATCGGCGTGTAGTTATAAGTGATTGTGGTATTAGGTCGCAAGGATGTCTTGCAAGCGATGTGGCAAAGCCGTATCCTCGTGGTGTACTTCATATGGCATCAAGGTATTCAGCAACTATATGATTGTACTATTGGTAGGTAACGTCGTTATAACCTGTTATAGCACAGATAATTTGACGTGATCCTAACCTTTATGCAAGAATATGTTTCAAGGTTCTTGCGCTGAATATATCAATTTCCGCGAGCAAATCGTGCAATATCGTTCATTTAGATTTGTGTTGGTATTACACCACCAGCATCTTCGATCGTAATACTCACGCTTATGAAAACATACAACCGGGGGTATAACTATAGAAATATATTTTGCTAATACAAGGTCGAGAGTCGCGTCAAATTCTCTGTGCTTTACCATCGTTAATTACGTTTTATGTACAGTATTAAAACCTGTCGGTGAAAATCACCCATGGGATCAGCAAAACATGGTCTTGTTCTCCCTTAACATATTAAATATGCATGTACCTAGTAATTGAAAATGGTCTAATGGGAGATATGGTTTGGACAGTACATTTTGGTGTATAAATCTTGACCTATAAGTCAAAATGTACTGTGTAGTTACTTGTAGTACACTTTAAGACACATTTTCTGGAGATGTACTACTCCATTGTCAGCAAGGGTTTTAAGTGAAAAAAACATGTGTTTCATAATGCAATATTCGCTGCGTATTTGGGCTTGATGCACAACTTGTGAAATGTTCATCCTATACTTATACACCAAAATGTACTGTCTAGACACATCTTTACCAACGAAAGTTACAAACATAGACTGGTGATTCGTTATGTATCTAGGTATGATTGTTTATGCTGTACAACTTCGGCTGTATATACTTGTTTCTGTGCAAGTACAATGTATAGCCATCGTATCTGATTGTTTTGATATGTACAGTGTTGTACAGTTACTTAAGGTTCTGTAACATTTCTGAAAATAATGATATGATGTTCCAACAACAGAGGATGCCACAAACCAGGAGAGAAATAGTCTCCCCAGTGAGACTCGAACGCAGGTTTCCTTAGGTAACCCACAAACCAGAGGAAGTTAAATTTCAAATAGTGACTGAACGAATGCTCATATATTGCTGATAGCGGCTCACGGAAACTGGTTACTTAAATTGTTAAAATTTTAACTCTGTGGTCAGGGAGGTTATTTAAAGTAAGCTGAAGTGGCATGTGTCTGTAAGAAGACTGGATTGAATAATTTACTTAGACTATTCATTTGTTTTGAAACAACATAAGACCATATTTTTTTGAACAAAACTTATTTACAAAAATACATATGTACGATATACGGAATGATAAACGGAATGACAATTGTCTTTACACGGAAGATTCCGAGTTTGCCTGTTGAACTTCTATAATATCATTATGTTTCGATGTAAAGGTGTCACTCTTGATACAAGTTTTTGCACTTGTGTCCTCATTCTGTTCCATTGGTTGAGTTACCTCCCGCAATAGACTTTCACTGTCGCAGGATGGTACATTGTGTACGTCGCTATTTTGAATAGTCTGTGATTTAACATTGCACATATTTAAATCTTGGGAACAAATACCGCTGTCCATTGAATTAAGAGCGGTCACTTCCGGTTGTGCGGGCACTTCCGGTAGATGTATTGGCATTGTAGCAGGTAGTGGTTTGCGGATATTTGTCGAAACTTTCCTAGGCGACATAGTTTCGTTACTGTGGATATTTACTCTATGCAATAAATGTTGTGCTGATGCAGTACTCGATGGTACATGCGTTCGTTTAGAACAGAATATCAAAATAACTTCGTGTCTAAACTTTGACCCACTTAGACAATAGAGGAAAAAGTTGAAAGTATTATTTCCATACATGAACATATTTACAATCGCCCACCAAAGGTCAAGCTGTGCTGACGTCCTCTTGTTGTCCGTTTCCGACCAATATGTAAACCCTACATTATAAATGCTTACTGGAGTGGCACTGACTAAAAACACAATGTTTAGAGTAAACAAGATGGCCGTCATATAGGAATGTTTTCCGTGATGGTGATGTCTTTCACCGGAAGATACAGAGTGGCATGCTTTCACCTTATTGTCACTTTTCATAACCTTTGCGAGAATCAAACAATTTCCTACAACGATGACAGAAAAAGGAATGAGGCAGTACACACACAAGTCAATCCACGGCCAGGTTACGTTGAAGAAAGTATGATAGTCTTCATCAACTTCCATACATGTTCTAGAACCATTGCTATGGTTTATAATCATTCCATACAAGAGGTGAGAATTCAATAAGACTATAAATATACCAATTGATAGCAGAACCGCGACCGCACATGTCTTTCTGCACACACTTTTGGCACGATGCGGTAACCAGGCTGATATAACTCGTTCAAGTGTCACAACAATAAGAATCCAGGCAGAAAAATCCAAGGAACTGTACACCAGCCAGATATTTATCTTGCAAGCGAAATGACTAAATCCTCTGACGTCAACACCGAAGGCATAAATCATCCATTGACGAAACAATCCCGTGTATAGCACAGTAAGATCAGAAAACGCCAGCACGGTTAGATATAAAGCTGTCGTGGATTTCCTTATTGCCTTCCTTCTAAGAACTAGAATAGATAATATATTCCCAGCGGTTCCTAAGAGAATTAAAATTGGCGGTACAACTTTCCAGATGACGATGCTTGCCTTATATTCCGAATATGTGTTTCGTTCTTTGCAAGTCAACAATGAGGAGAAATTTGTTGTTTCATTCATATCTAGTTTGCTCACACGTCGCCAAAATGGAGAAAACGTTAACGTTGTCAAGCACTTTGTATACGGTGATGTTATCATAAGTTTTGAATCAGATATTGCACCATGTATGGTTATATTCCAAGTTATCTTAATGTATGTTTACATTAGTCTTAATGATTAGAGATCTAGGTTGCTGATATATTTCCCTGGTGGTTAATCAGGCAGCAGAGTGATTGTTGTTTGGATATTCCCCGCAACATTCTTAATGGACACTGATCACCAATCAAGTCATATTTGTTAATTGTGTATTGAGTCAATCAACATATATAGAGTACAAACACAATACGCCGGTCTTTCAGTAATCTGTGAAACATATAAACACCGCCTCTATGTCAATACTTTATATAAAGTACAAACACAATACGCCGGTCTTTCAGCAATCTGTTGATCATATAAACACCGCCTCAATGTCAATACCATATTGATGGGTTGGTTCTGAAATATAGTAAACAGTAATTACAGATATGGTATCAAATAAACAGATCATGATCATCGATCAATTACCATCGTCAGTGACAATATTGCTGTGAAAAGGATTATATGGTATGGTCAATTTGTTCAGGTCTGTCACTTGTTTTCAAACATGAATGTATCATTAACATTGAAATCAATATAACTTTATTCAATAAACCAAGAACTCATACACATAACACAAATAGTTTATTATAACGTTTTACTATTAAAATAAAGAAATAGAAATTACCATGTTTATGTACACAAGGTTATGTAACCAAATGACTGACCGGAATGATCGAGTTATAGCACAAAGGACGTGGCCATCACAGCCAATACCATGTTTTCCACAAAGGTCTGATAGACCTATGGGTATGGGGAAGTATTGCTAATACAAAACCCAGCCCCTGTACGGGATACAAGGGGACAATTCGCAGGTAGGATTACTGTGTTTTGTGGACGTGACCATCACAGTCAATGTGATGCTTTCATACAAAGATCTGAGGGGTCTATGAGTATTGGAAAATAAGGGCCTGTCCGATTTCTAAATTTAAACAATACGGGGAATTATTTTATTGTGTTTTGTTTGGATTATATTATGCAAGGTCAATGCGATGCTTTCCTATAAAATCTTAAGGGTCTATCGGTATTGGTAAATAACGGTCGTTTGATTGCTGAAACAACACTATAGAGAATTTAAAGGGACACTTTTCCATTCATTGTGTATTTTGGGAAGGGTTAGGTTCTGTGACAATCACAGTCAATGCGGTGCTTTCCCGCAAAGATCTGAGGGGTCTATGGGAATTAGAAAATACGAGTTGTCATGAATTAAGTATTGTTTATATCAAATTTATTCTCAACATTTCTGATTTATGGCGATGTTATGAGAAAAGTCCTATTATTTCTGGATCTCACCTCGTAAATACGATGTTAAAACCGGTATTGATATTAAACAGTAGTACGGTAGTACGGACTTAGATGTAATTCCATGAATTAGCTTTACTAATACAAGCTTATTTCTCTCTCAAATTCCATATTTTACAAGTGCAGAAGTCCAGACTGGATTGTTGTTACACACGTCAGAGGAGATCGTATTTGTTGACCGTATCACTAATATTTGTAGTTAGCATATGTTGATATTTGTTCAAGTTTCCAAGAAACAGCATGAGCTTAGTTTAAACCGTTTGACCAACCTATTAGTTCGCCAATTCCTTTCAAGCAATAACATACCTGCTTCAGGTCGCAGGTGTCAGATTTCAGAATAATAATAAACATGTTTTCATTACACAGCATTTTGTTTTTCATTCCTGTATTAGACATCTAATGGAATAATGTAGTGTTTGATGATAAGTGGGTGTATCCTTTGAAATGTACTCCTAACAATTTACCTGTATATTTAACCGACTAAATTTGCGCCCACCTTGTTTTATCATTCAATAACATTGTCCTTGCTTGTTTGAAAATGTGCAAACATAATATAGTAAACAAGTAAGGTCAGTATTGAGAGTCATACATTAAATGAGTTTCTTCGATAATAGGAAACTGGTAATTCAATTCAACATCATGAAAACTATCAATTCAGGAGAATTCCAACTGAAGAAGTACATTTTCATTCATCAGGGTACTGTTTTATCAAAACACTTACGAGAATCTTAAACCTAAGCTCAAATTTAAATTCCTAAATAATGTTTTACCTCTACAAATATAGGAAAATATAACTCAATCATTCACGGTTAATATTCGATTACCCTGTACCACAATTTGTAGCAGTTAAAGAATTATATTTTTATCATTCAAATTTGGACGTAAATTTACGATTACCGTAAGTACTTTGATTAAGCAGTACCTATGACGCCTGATCACAAAGATTTGGTTATCAGGATCAGGCTCAACCGCAAGCTCATTTTAATCTATTTCATAATTATCCAGAAAATATGTTAATAGAAAAACATTTTTTTACACAGAGGAAATAATATTGATATGTCTTTAGATTTCAAAGAAAATAAATAAGTTTAATACATTGTAACGGACATATTGTGCTTGTTAAATTGAAGCTGAGTGATAGAGCTTGATCCTGAATATCTGAGATCAGTTTCAGTCTCGTGTATAATAACTCCGTTTTTTTATAAGAAAATAAAAAAAGTTCAAGTATCTAGAAATTAGTTAGGTAGTCTGTAAATGCTCAGGAAAATATTTCTAACTTTTTCAAATTCTTTCAAAAAATGACAAAAATAGAATTAAGCTTAAACCTGATCCTGAAAACTGATTCCTTGTAAACACGGGGCCAGACGACGAACATCTAGTAAAACGTCATAACAAGCATTACGTTTTGATGAACGAGAATGGAAAAAAGTGAGTATCGTACTGTTATGTTAACGATTATTTGGTTTTATTTATCGTCGCACGTCTTTTAGTATTTTGTAAGTTGTTATGTCGCACGTCTTTTAGTATTTTGTAAGTTGTTATGTTGGTCGACAGAGCATGATACAGATGATGCCTCGCTTCCTAGCTCACGTGGGTACTGTTTTATCAAAGCACTTACTGAAGACTTTAAGTTTGATTAATTACCAACTACAAATTGTGGTAAATAGATCTGCGATATTGACAATGGTTCATGAACTCATACAAGCCAAATATGTCCCAAATTTGTAGAAAACTGTTGCTAAAGCTATCGATGTGTATATATTTGTTGTGTAACTGCATATGTTAATTATCGTTGTGACTTTGTGATGGCACGTTAGTTGCAGCCTTGAATGTGGAACTATAGTGACAGGTAGTCATAAACACATGGTACTGTTGGGTATGTATTGATGTGATTTACAAAAGCAATATGCAATATACCTGTCACACTCTGCCCAACATTAATAAGCATGCAAGTTGATAAACAACAGTTACTAATAACACTACACAACAGGCAAACAAAAGGCATGCAAAGCGCTAACTTGAATAATACTGATGATGGCTATCCTACAGACAAATCAGCCTGCACGTACCCTACTTCTCCACCAGTCACATTCAACCTTCTCACGTTTACCTATTAAGACAGGTGAATTACGATAATCGGAGTGACTGTCACATAACTTGTCGTATTTTTTATTTATTCACTCAAATGCTATATTTGGGGTATCAGTGTGTAGCTAAGATATTTTACTTTCAGCATATATCAACACTTTAGCCCTAAATACACACCCTTAACGCAACTGTTGTGAAGATAAGCCAGAATTGCGAATTTGGTTTGCGAGCGATATTTGGCGTGCTGTATATACACCGGAAACAAACGGAAATTACCGAGCTTTCACGATTAAACAACTATGGATGACGCGACTTCTACTCTAGCCAACAAACGACCACTTCGAAGTCTGTTGAGGTCGAAAGGCTATCGGAATACAAAAAAGGACGGACATTTGACGAAGGCGAATTTCGTACATTCGTGAATAAATAAAAACAATACGACAAGTTATGTGACAGTCACTCCAATTATCGTAATTCACCTGTCTTAATAGGTAAACATGAGAAGGTTGAATGTGACTGGTGGAGTAGTAGGGTACGTGTTGGTTGTCTATGGATCTTACTTGACTTATTTATAAGGCAACCAATCAGACCCCGATCTCCCTAAGCATGTCAGTCTAAGCTAATGCTCACCTAAAATATTGGCATGCGTCTTTATGTCGATCCCAATGTGAGCATGGACTTCAAAATAGGCATTACAAAAAAAGAAAGATTATTATAAGTTTATTTCAGTAAAATGTCAAGAGCTCGAACTTCAGATTTATCTCAAATTCCGACTATGATGTGAGCAAAATCTCAATTTGAGCCGAGATTTCTACTTGAGATGCTTCGGGAGATTGGCGCCAGATCACATCATATTAAACTCTTAGTCAGTAACAGGCGATATGATTGTCTATCTTATTTTCCAGTTAAATAAGATAAATATTGAATACCACCCCAGTACCTGTTCTATACTAAAAAAAAAAAATTGATTCTAACACAACCAGTGGTTTTACTTATATAAACATAGAGGAAACCGAGATGTCCGCGATTTAAGAAATAAAAATCTGTTCGCGTATTATGTCGGTGAATAAAACTTCACCGTCAAAATACAAGAACAGAGTTTTTATTTCGATTCTAAATACGATAATATCCCGTACTATTTAACTGCGCGCATTCCATTTTCACCCATTTGACACTGAACATAATTCCACGCCGAAATTAAGTGGCTTATTAGCTGGTACAATTACCTCCCTCGTTAATGAAAACGACCTTCGTAATTTTCTGAAGGAAATAACACATTTTAAATATTGAAACAATTTTAATAACACGAGTATAGGGTATCTACGAGTATTTCATGAAATGAAAAATATAAATGAATTGATTATCAGAAGTTTTTATGAAACTTAGTTTCGAGAGTATATTGGAGTTTCTAAAAATAGATGCGTTATAGCTGTAACACTGGATACTCGTTCAACTCGCGACTCGTTGAAGATTTTACTATAAAGTTTACGTTCATTCATTCATAAATATGTCACGTGATACGGGGCGTAAATAGTAACAGCCAATTTGACAGGCATGTTTTTTTGCGCTAATAATACATGCCCTGGTTTGCTCTCTGCGTATATGGATTAATATGCGGATCGTGTTAAAATGGTCGATAAAGCACAGCTGCAGCCAAATAACTTATAACAAATAAGACAATAGTGCAACGGTTATATCCATTCATATGCTATCAAATGCGGAACATTGGCTATGTTAGAATCAAATAATGAATATGTTCCTGTGCTTTATCTTTATTAAAGCGCAGTCTCTTGTTCGGATGCCCACTCATGATTTAATTCACAACGCATTCGAACCCTTGACTGTGCTTTATTCTATGATAATACATGTTCATTATTTCTTAATTAAAGAAACCAAATGTTCAAAACATGTTCTAGACACGAAGGCGGCAGACAGATGGCATACATCCTACACACATAACAGTATGACATGTTATGAAATAAAAACATAAATGTGCACATTCTATCCGCCATATTGTTGTGTATGCCAATCATTGATAATGAAGGCACGCTAATCAACTTTGCTTATCCAGATAATTAACTGGTTAAGTGAATACAACTCCTCGTAGCAATAAGCATGAACAATATCGTTATGTTTCTGAGTGGTTTAATGTAATGAGCACATCGTTTGTCGGATAATACTCTCGTTACCATGTTGTCATGATTTGTGAGCAAGTGCGACCTACATGGTACTCTGTGGTAGCATTTTGATTGCTGAAACTAGCCCATTAGATGCATTTTGACAGCCGAGACTTGGGCAGTTCGTTTTTCTCGTTCGGTTATGTGTTGGGCTATGTCTTGTATGTTTTTATGTTTTCTGTGCTGGGCTGGCTGCCTTCCCTGTCCGACTTAAACTTATTTTATTTCTACATGGTACTCTGTATATGATTTGCCGTCAGAAACAATGGTAATATCGTTATACAGAAAAAGTCTGACAGGCTTGTAATTGAAAATAAGATGCCCTATGTACGTATATAATATACAACGGTTATAATATGCCTTCGTAGTTCAATGGCGCGCATGTCGTCTAATCTGGTTCAGATACTGGTGGAGGCACTCACATGCCTGCCATATTTCAGCAGAAAGCTGCCTGGCAAATAAAGACATTTTTTATTAAGAATAACGTTAGTGTCGCAGTGAATAAACATACTAGTGCACGTCTGGAAATACTGAATTTGTGAAATGGTGCTATGATATTCATGAAATTAGACGTATTCGTCGAAGACAAAGGGATCAGTGACATTATAGAGGGACCTTCTAATATATACAGATACAGACCCGTGATTTTAATGTTTTCTTTTTATGCTCAACTCAACTTGAGAAGAAAGCCTTAGCTGCCTCCCCGATAGCCTGTTGGTCGAGCGTCCGCTCCGAGTGCGGGAGGTCCGGGGTTCGACACAAGGCCGCGTCATACCAAAGTCGAACTTAAAATGACACCAGAAAGTCTCATACTAGATGCTCAGCATAAACTCTCCTCTCATATCCTCGTTGCGATGAATAACATCCGGAAAACAGAGATTTTTTACTGTTTAAACAATTTCAAGGTAGAGCACGGAATTAAGTTTAGTACACAAATGTTTTATATTCGTTGGGCCTGGGCTGGTATTCATAAAGCATCTTAGAGGAAAACTTAAATATTTTGACTTAAGTTAAACACATTGTGCCTCTAATATTGCCAACATATTTAGAAATAATCAATTTTCTTAGTACAAGTGTGTAATTACAGTAGCTGCTCCATGGCTATGTAAAATCAAAGCACTGAGAGTACCAATGGGAGGCGATCTGGTTGGTTGCTGCTACTAAAGCTTAAACCGACTTTAAACGTTTAATGTTCGTTTTCTTACTGCCGATCTTGTCTTGAATGTCAAAATAGGCATGTAATACGTGTATTGAATGCGTATATCAAAAGTGGTTTTAAAATAATACTACGCCCCCATTTATCAGATTCTACGTTACCGTCTTGTAATCACTTCCCTCACAGCGTGAGACAGTCTATAGAAAGCGGCTAACTAGTACAGCGACACAATATGATTGCATAACAGCACTTTGCAGACCGTATACGATTCATTGATAAAACCATCACTTGACCTTAGTCTGAAGTTTGTAAAATAGCTTTACAGCCGGGACATTTGATGAACGTGTCATTTTCGTATTATGAAACAAGTTCGGTATCGGCCTGTGTAGTGATTTGTTTGCAAAAATATCGATTTAACGAACAGTTTCACAAAAATTTTTGATCTTAGAATAAACAAATGTTGCTGATTGGCTTAAATCAATTAAAAAATTGGAGAAACATATGTAGCAGTATTGGGAATGTTGACAGTTTCTGGAACTACTTGAATGCGAATTCACATAGCAGCCTAAAGGCGGTTAATTTTGTATTAAGAAATGGGCAATGGTAGTAATGAAAGGCTTAAACGCCTCCCAATCAGTGTACCACGTGACTTTGACATCACTAACGGCTACTTATCCAAGACGAGATTTATCAACATTGGAAAACAAAATTAGCCGTAAGTATTTTATATCTATGCCGATTTCTATGAAGCATACACCATTCTAATTAGAAAATGGAAACGAAATGTAACATCCCTATTAGCAGCTTCCAGCACCCTGTGAAACCTCATTCTCGTTCCCCAGAGTATTCTTCGTCCGAAACATAGTCTGGGAACTTGACTAACCACTGATGTATGAGGATGGTTAAACCCTGGAAAGGAAGACGGCTTGAAACTGTAGTCCGATCGCATACAGCCAATCCGAAGGTTTCATATGGTGCTGGAAAAAACTGTCCGGCTGCCGAAAAAGATCCCTATTATTACGTGGAAAGCATATACACCCTCCTCTTTAGACTGGAATATGTTTCATTGAAATCGATGAAGAAATAAAATACTCAACGGCTATTTTTGTTTTCGAAGCGAAGCAAATTTCGTCTTGGATTTGTAGCCTTAAGTGATGTCGAAGGCATCTGGTATCGCTACACTGTTATCAACAAAATGTCAGCAACATCTTTGAAAACCTAATTTGAAATATTTCTTTTAAATTGGTTGTACGAGATAACGTTGTTGAAAATAAGATGTGTTTTATATCTTAACGAGTTTATCGTCTGGGAATAAAGTTAGATGAGGTTTTTTATTTTATTTTTTAAATATTGTTTTAAGTCCAAATGGTGTCAACAGTAGGCTATTTCAGTCAAATGGTATTAAGGTGACTACCCAGTCATGTTTATTCCAGACATCGGGCGACCAAGGAGTTATCTGGTCAAGCAAGTACCAGTTTAACGCGGTCTGTGCTTGAACCTCTCGCACTGGAAACCGATACTGTACCACTAAGCTATCAAATCATATATACGTATAATAATTTCTATTCTTATTATCTCTTCACATTAATAACATTCGGCTTATTATCTCTATAGATCTATATCAATAACCGTGATTATTGTAAATAGGTTTTATAGATAGTTTTTTTTTAATGAAATTGTGATATGATGGTCTTCTATAATTCTTTTTAGAATGTATGTTTTGTAAATTGTATACTCTATACAAAATATATGTAATCTACAAAGACGAGACTAAAATAAATAAAAATGAAAAAATATATTACGTTTGTACTGCGCATACAGAACGGTTTGATTTCCAAACGTCAAAAACAGAAACATAACTTAATTACATTTGCATTTACCTGACAGCAATTTGGATATATAGTAATTATAATGACAGATCATGACGGTAATTTTAATGAAATTGAATATATACAGTATCAAAATCTTGATAAACGACATGATACCAATCTTTGCGGAGAAAGTAGGATTCCGGGAAACTGATCAAAGTTGTGAATTTTCACCTATAAATTGCTAGATCGTTTCGGATAAAATAAACGGTCTAAGTATCTATAACATACAAATAATCTACGGCAATGTCCGGTCTATCTATCTGGTGATAAGTAGCTAGAGCGATATACTTGTGTCTCTAGACATATACCAGGCGAAAAAAGAGACGTATACTTAAGAAAGATTGCAGTTTTGCGTGATATACCGGTGAATAAATCACGGTTTGGAGTTTATATGCGTTGGAATTAATAACTATGGAGCCATATAACTGCCACCACTTAACTTCAAGATTTCATGAAAACTTTCGTAAAGATTATGGGATATTTCATGAACATATATAACTATCATGAAGACAGATACATTATCTTAACACGAAATTCTGCTTGTTAGTGCTCTGAACTGACACTACATAAAGATGATGCTTTCACAAATTTAAACTAAATAAGTTTTTCATGAAAACAAAAAAATGTTTCGCAAAACGTAAAGATGTTTTGGTGAAAATAATCGACTTTCATGAAAAGTTTCGCGAAACGTAAACATGTCTTCGTGAAAAATAATACACTTTCATGAAAAGTTAGTTGGTTTCTTAAAAAAAATAACAGGAATGTTGTGGCAGATCGAAGCAGTAACAGGCTATTTTTCACGTTAAGATATTTATCTTGCATTCATGATATTTTTATGTTTTCATGAAATCCCTCGTTAATTTCACGAAAAATTTCATGAAAGTTAAAATTTAAGTGGTGGCAGTTATATGGCTCCATAAATAACGAAGGCCGTAATCTATTTGCATTCTAACCGGTGTAATGTGTGCAATTTTATGCGGACTAATTTGTTTGCGGAATTGTATAGTTACAGACATGTTGCTACAGGCAACTTTGGCTGTTTATAGTATAGAACAGTCGCCCCTGGAATTTTACGACTATTCCTCTTTATTTGTCGGCAAACTGATGCTTATTTGACGCCCAATTTTAATTACATATTTCACGTTTTAGCAAATGAACTGATACATGCACACGTGATTACTCTAAGCCTTGATTTATTCTCCGGTATATACCACGCAAAACTGCAATATATTTCCTAAATTATAGTGATCAATAACTACATCAAATCAAATTCAAATTCTTTTTTTGCAGGCAAATAGAAACACACCTTTATGACTAAGCATAACTTAAAAATAAAGATATCAATAATAAACGAAGCCTTCAAATGTCGTTAATCGTACGCGTGTAACCATGCATTGTTCTGAATTTAGGCTGATTTAGAAGAAAACAAGGAAGACATGATTGGGCATAATGACGACTGTGAGCTTCAATTAACACATTACAAAATGTACTAATAAGTTATTCTCGGTTACAAAGGGTGTTTCTGTTCGCCTGCAAAATAATTGTGAACAATAATGGGTAGTTAATGAGTTCTAGTACAAGCTAAATTAACGCCGTGTGTGCGTGCGTGTGGGTGTACGTGCCTGTGACGTGCGTGCTTTTGACGTGCATGTGACGTGCGTGCGTGCGTGCGTGCGTGCGTGCGTGCGTGCGTGCGTGCGTGCGTGCGTGCGTGCGTGCGTGCGTGCGTGCGTGCGTGCGTGCGTGTTTGTGTGCGTGCGTGCGTGCGTGCGTGCGTGCGTGCGTGCGTGCGTGCGTGCGTGCGTGCGTGCGTGCGTGCGTGCGTGCGTGCGTGCGTGCGTGTTTGTGTGTGTGTGTGATGTGTAATAATAATAATAATAAAGACTTTATTTATAGAGGCAACACAGTTAGGCAATTGCCCAATCTTCCCTGTGAGCCTCTTGAAAATAATCAACATTTACAGATATATGTACATAGCAACATAATTCATGATAGCAAAATATTATTTATATACAATGTGCAAAAGCTTTCAAGAACAAGGTTTACAATTACAGATATTCTTTTGTAAATGTGTGCGCATGTATGATGTGTATTAGAATATGTTTCATGAAGACGTTTTTTTTTTGCCTGGGATACATACGGTACGGTACTTCTATGGTATGTTGGAATGCCCAGACACGAGGCGATAGCACTATCCTGAGTACGAGAATACGATGATGTCGGAAAAACATATCTTCCTCGACATTAATGTTTGTTTTCCATTCACCCAGACCGCAAGTACAAATTGGTTAACAAACAATGCATGGTGCTGAGCATGCGAAAGGTGGATCTAAGGGAAATTAAGCTACACAAGCTAGTTAAGATGTTATTATCAATAATTCATACAGGGAGGTTGCAAATGCACGAGTCATTTGTTTTGAAGCACGTGCTAATGATTAATAATCAGTATGCGAACTAATTGCAGAGAATCCAGAAATTACATTAGTATTATGAACGTTTGATACAATTATTACATACATTCAAGACACTGGCACTGGCAATTATTATTTTGGTAGCATACTAAGATTACGTATTGCTATTTATTTATTTAAGACCTGCTGATGAGTGTAAAAACGACTCAATTATAATACTTTTATGTTATTTTTGTCCCTATGTACTAAGTAATGGTCCGAACAAACTAACCTTGTCCTATGATTATAATGCTTTTATCGTGCTCATCTCAACTTGAGTATGACACTTGATTTTCTCATAGATAGTAAAACAATTAAATAATCTTTACAATGTCAGAAAATATTACTGATGCTTTCTTTACGGCTGTGCATGTAATTTGAAAGTTGATGTAAATTGTAAGGTATTCTAATGCGTGAAATATTGTAAGTTTGAGCACGAAATTGAGTTGATCGTGAACTGTCGATCGAGTTTCAAAATAATGGAGCCTGATAAATTTGTCGAAAGAATGAGGAGATAAAAACTCGAAAGACGCCCATTTTCGAAAGTACAAACACGCCCATTTTCGAAAGTACAAACACGCCCATTTTCGATAGTACAAACACGCCCATTTTCGAAAGTACAAACACGCCCATTTTCGAAAGTACAAACACGCCCATTTTCGAAAGTACGAACACGCCCATTTTCGAAAGTACAAACACGCCCATTATCGATAGTACAAACACGCCCATTTTATTTAAATTATTTAAAAAGAAATAACTATACATGATAATATGAATGATAATAACAAAATATAATTTATGTTCGTCTCTATAGCCTATACCTTCGTATTTTGTCCTTTGTCCCTTTAGTGCAACAAGGTTGTATCTGACTGAACATTTTTTAGTGCGATATAACCTCATTGCGCCAAAGGGACGATTTGCAAAAAAACATTTATTCGCTAAATATCATCAATCATCAAAAACACACACACAGTGCTTAACTAGTTTTGTCTGTTTACAATGTGAAACGGCAAGTTTATATTAATATGAACTAATGCACAGCATATTTTTAGCGGACTATGTCAGTTGTCCTACAGTATTTGTAACATGCTCATCTAGTACTGGATTTTGTGGTGATGCATAACTTCACAAAAAAATGTTTGGTTACGAAGTTACGAATCTGGAGCAAGCCGTTTCCAAAAGGCGCTACCGAGCGCTTTCCCACGTCTATGCAACCTATCGAAGCGGTTCGTTGCACAAGAAAGCGCTCGATAGCGGTTTGATACGAACTATTGGGTATAAAGTAACGAAAGACGATACAAACCTGCTATCGTTTGTCAGTCCGAATGAACATTTTTCAGCCCGATCAAAATGAAAATATATCTGTCTGTGGATTACGCACGTTTTTCAATTTGTTTAATTCTAGGTCTACTTAATTCAGGGGTAACTAATTTAAAAATGAATAATTAGATATAAACACGGATAACAACTGATTTCAAATAGGCCTTATTCGATATTTTACCTTTTTTAATGGGTTGCATGAACATACTAGACAGTACTTTTGTTCAAAAGAAAAGGCTATTTTCATTTCAATTAATCATATTACGATTAAATATCAAACATCTTTAATCTTAATCACCTTTTTTTGTTAAATAAACCCTGCAAATCGTCACAACATAAAAGAGATTTAGACGGAAAATTACGGGTTTTATTGTATCCAATAACGACAACAACAACATGTAATTAGTTTTCGCGACCTTTATCCCGATAATATTTTTTGACGATTTTGGAGGGATTTTTTATTACATCTCGGCGAGGAATTACGAAAATGCATTCGTTTTACTTTCTTTACAATAACCTGCAACTACGATGGCGAGAATATCGCATTTTAAATATCTTTTGTTATTCAATTGGTAGCCATTTTTCAGTAACGTTCTGTCAGTGCGGAATTGTGACACAAAATTTCAGATCCATAAGTGAATAAACCACGTGCACAGGTGTAACCATAAACCGGATCTTATCCGTTGGGCTTCGCCCAACGTATAGTCCGCTATAATCAATTATATTGTCTTACAGTGATTCGGTAGCAGATGTTTTGCAGCAAGCACAACAAAGAAATAAAAACAAGAAAAATAAATCGTTAAGAAGAGCTAGACACAGTAATGCCTTGCATATTAATTCCTGTTAAAAGTGATATTTATATGGTCATAAGCGTATGTAATTTTATCACATGTTTGACGTCGCCGTAGCGTAATAAAGCCATTATTTATTTTTGATAATACACTAGTGTAATAAAGCAAACACGCGACGTCATTCAAAGGATAGGCGACGTCGTCCAAGTTGCGCGTTTATTATACTGAAAAATAAGTAGCGTTTTTTATGTTTCGGCCGGAAAAGGCTAACATGTGATAAAAAGAACATTACATTTGTGACTTTCCACATTGAATTTATTAAACTCGATGAAAAAATCGATAAAATGCTTGCATTTTATTATTTTATTCAACTCGTTTAATAAATTCAATATGAAAAGACACTCATGTAATATCCTCTATATATCACATAATACAGTTTTGACATCCCCGATTTTTTCAGCCTATTAACTGTATATTCATAGTAAATACTCGAAAAATTGGGGATGTCAAAACTCTGTATTTTGTGATCTAATTTCTGAAGCCTGTTATATGATATTCGATGTGTTTTATCCAATACAACAGAAATACGGGATGAAAATTGACTTTCAACTAAGTCAGTGTATATTTACATACATAATTGTATTTTATTGACAGTACGCCGTTATTTTTTATCACCAATTATACGATAATACACGACATTTTATGTAAATAGAACATATACTAGTATTTATATAATTATTTATTACCTCCAATACATGAGAGCTTATTAATTAGTAAACAAACCATTACATAGAGTAGAAACTCTAGACTAAACAAATTGTCTAATTAGCCATATTTGTGTTATGGATACTTGTTAAATATTGGAAACAAATCCATCAATGAGATCACCATCATAAAACACATCCGTTGTTTAACTAGCTTTCAGAATCTTTTTAATCCACTTTAGACTGTCATTATGAATTCACAACACATTAGTTGTTGCTAGTGCCTGTGCATGAACAACAGTTCTAACACAGGAACGACACATAAAAATAATTCGTATGTATATGAAAAATATGCAAATCTATTTTGATATTCTATTATTAAAATTGAATAATACAGTATGATTCATTGACCTAATGTCTAAGATCTTCAATTCTTGTGCCGCGAAAACTGACTGTATAAATTTTGCGTCCTGAGCAAATTTTTTTTTTCTAAATTAGAAATGCTGTTGTGTTTAGTTACACTTACTGTTGGAAAATGCAATTTAATAACAACACTCTTCTCAAACTATGATATTAATTTTGTGGAAAAGAAACTACGAATGTTTGAAGTAGGAATGAAGATGAAATGTACTCACCGTCTAACGAATATGATAAATATTCCATTTAATAACGTTTGGAGATTTCCGTATATCAAGTGTGGTTTGTTTAGTTTCAGTGGTTGCTAATATTAGTAGAGTCGTATCGACTTTCTGGCGGCTCCCAGCTGCTCACTGCTTCTCTCTTTCGCTTGCTCGCTCTCTCTCTCGCTCGAAATATCCCTAGATATTCCCTCTGATCTGTGATACCGTTAAGTACTTCTGTGCTCACATACACAATGTATGAATTATATCCCTGACAAATCCGGCCACTTTGTGTCAAGATTCCTAGACAGAGATAATTGTAGAAATACTGGAAATCTTGTCTAACAGTAATTCCTGTGTCGAACAATAATCCTAGCTCATGGTATTTTCCCTTTGGTTACTCAATGAAGCATAATGTTTCTCAAAGGGCAAATTATATCAGATAAAAGTTACGCGACATTTCCCAGAATTTTTCTTTGCACATTTTAGTTCTGACATACTACTATGTTGGTCACATGAGCTGTTTACTTTATGTCTATATCATGCCATATGCCCCGAATATCGCGAATATGTGCAAGTAATTAATAAATAACGTAATGACAATAATATGTGACGTTTTTATGTACTGTTCACTAGTTTGTAGTATTTATTACCTTTGGTTTCACGGTTATTTATAGCACAGAGAATTTGACATGATCCTGACCTTTATGCACGAATATATTACAAGGTTCTTGCGTTGAATATATAAATGTTAGCGAGTAAATCGTGCAATATCGGTCCTTAAGAATTGTGTTGGTATTACACCTCGAGCGTCTTCTTGATACTTGCCGATTATGAAAACATCCAACCGAGGTTATAAATATAGACGATATATCAGCTGTTAAATTATGCTTATAAAAGGTCAAGAGTCGTGTCAAATTCTCTGGACTATACATAGATACGTTAGGTCATACGAGACTCGATGAAGGTACATGGGTACTGTTTTATCAAAGCACTTAATGAAATATTAAACTTACGATCAAATTTAAATTATTCATGATTTGTTTATAATTATAACGTGGAGCTGCAATACCAATAATGATTCAGTTATTGAACCCCTACAAACCATATCTATCACCAATTTGAAGTTGTTAAAGATATGTTTTTTAGTTTTCAAGAGCGTAACTTTTAAGATTTTTGTAAGTGCTTTGATAAAACAGTACCCTGATCCACAAGACATGGGGAAATAGTATACGGAATGATGGCTCTGGTGTGCCCATAAGTCAGATCTTGATATGAGGACAGTTTGCTACAGTACCTACCTGCAATTGTGCTTCAACTCCATTAAGAAGTGTTCAAATCGTGTGTGTAAGGGATGCAATTTACAAACACCATCCAGTGGGAGTCCAAGGGATACAAGCTCCATCCTGCGGGGTTCAATCTATGCTTACATCAAGGACTTACTGCATCTTAAATACAGTAAAATCACAAGTTTTCGCGAGGGGTTAACTTTTGCTATATTAGATTAATGTTCGTGAACTCAAACAACGGTGATAATACAACATAAAGTGATTTTTTCTTAATTTCAAATATTGCGAACATTTAACCTCGTTAACCACTTACGAATATTATATCAATTTTGCGAACTTTTTGCCTCCCGTAAAGATATATTAATCCGGGCATACTTTCATCGCAAACAAGCTGTTTTATATACGAGTATTCGAGTTGATTTAATAAATCATTTCTTTCATCGAGTGGTAATCTCGTAAGAATGCTTTGTACACCTGTCGATTCAAGCACAAAGGAATACAATGTAGTATATTACAAAATGCTAGTAAATGTAAAAGGTTACAGGTCCCGGATGTTGTATGGGTTATCAAGTTTCACGTTTTATTAGCAAAATCGGCAAATAATATGCCTTTGGCCAATTTACAACAAATATATACAAGTACATATAAGTAATATACAAACACATGACATAGTATCCAACAGAGATAAATAACAAATTACGAAGCAACTGCATCAATGGCTACAGAGCGTCTTAACATAGCATTATATAGGTAAATTTAGCTATAATTTTAATGGTATAGTAGTATTATTCGATGACATTAAAAATACAAATTTGTTCAATGTATTCCATGATCTAGGAATATACATAATACGTAAGTCAGAATAAAATGGACAGCATATCATGAAATGATATTCAGTTTCTATCATATTAGTATTGCATAGTTTACATTTACGGTCAGAGCGGGCAATATTTGTATATCTACCTACTTCAATTTCGAGAGAGTGTGAGCATAGACGAAACTTTGATAAAGCTAGTTTGTACTTGTCGTTCATCTTGATATCTAGATATTTTTCAGACTTATATTGACATTTAAATTGTTTGTAAAAATCCAACTTAGATTGTGAATTAATAGTATCAGCCCAATGCTGAACATACTGATCGTATATACGTTGTCGCATATAATAATAACACATTTGATCGATAGTATCCAAGTTCCATACATAGTTAAAACCAAGTGAATCAATCATATGTTTAATAGCCTTAAACCAACTATCTTTAACATTCAAAATGTGAAAACGAGCATCATTAACTTGTTCGTAATGCGTTCTTTGTATCAGCGAGGCATGGGAGTTCTTAATCTTGCACCAATATTTAAGTGCTCTTAACTTGCACATAACAGATAGTGGAAACCGTCCTAACTCTCCAAGGACTCCCGCACCTGAGGTTTGAGTACGAACGCCTAAAACATGTTTACAAAATCTTATGTGTAGTTTATCTACCTCTTTCATATCATATATACCCCAAACCTCGCTACCATACAAAAGAATAGGAACAATCATAGAGTCAAACAATACAAGTTTAGTTTTCATACGTGTATCACACTTAACTCTGCTAACACTAGAAGTAAGATGGTTGTAAGCTTTCAAAGCTTGATCGTTCAAGGCTTTTACAGCATTTTCAAATCGTCCATTATGACTTAATTTAATTTCTAAATAACAAAAGTTATCAACAATATCAACTGGTATACCATTTATGTTCCACACAAAACGATTAATTGTTTTACGTCTTTCAAATATACATATTTTGGTTTTACTAACATTTATCTTAAGACCACACTTGGAAGAATAAGTATGTACTGCATCCAGTTGGGCTTGCAAACTATCGGGATCTGTTGTAAACAGAGCAATGTCATCAGCAAAGAGCAACATGTACAGCGACAATTTACTTATATCATTCGGTGCTAAATTTTCAACATCTAGATACTCACTAATATCATTTATGAATAAAATAATTAAAAGAGGTGAAAGTGGTTCACCTTGTTTGAGACCTAGTATAAAATCAAACATTTCGGAGTACCTCATACTGGCCATGTCCTGAACACATGAGGCTCGATGATTTATGATTTATACGTATGTAAGTCATAATTATAGTTAAAAATGTACTACCGTTATTTATCTATATTACTTACCGGTAATCTGAAGAAGTCAAATGATGAAAGATTATTAATTATTTATTTCTGTGTTTGTTGGATCTTTTGAGATAAATATTTATAGTTACTAATTTATTTTGGTCGATTGTGAAAGTTCTACAACGTATATCAATCACCGTCGACGTCCTATTCTTCAAGTTATCATTTACCGTGAGGGACGGAGAGGAACCAGTGTCTTTGTTTTAAAACTTAGGACCAAAGAAAGGGAAACAAGTCAAATAGTTTTATGCGGGCAGATAATTTAGTTGTATTGTTTAGGATGTGTTTTTCTGGAGTTTGGATGCTGATCGAATATATTCCAGTGTATGTCTAAATGTATCGAGAACAGGTCACGTGCCCCTCCATGGTCTTTTCACTTTGAGCAATCCAATAGACCTGCGGGCTTCAGGTAATGAAATCTGGTTAAAATAATATCTTCAATAAATGCTTCTCTTGGATGTAAGTAATGCTGTATTAATTGCCTAGTACTCGTGATTGTGTTTTTGGCAGATAAAACCTCACTTGCAAGCTAAGTATCAGTTAGATCATTTATCCTCATTGATTGACTTATATTGGTTTATTTCATGTTTTGTGGGAATCAGGTATTGTTGAACACATTATGTGTGAGTGGTTTATAGTCAATGTGGGTTACGTTTATAGAGGTATGTTCCTTCAGTCAGATTGACACATAAATTTCCGCAATATTTTAAATTTAATTACCGGAATGTTGTTTCTGTTGTCTTTTCAAAGGGCTAGTAATAGACACTGCGACTTTTTGCGAATAACTGTCGATTAAAACTTCCTTTCGAGAAATAATCTTATTCCACAACTATTATACCGTAAATAATCTAAATTCCTTAGATAGAAACATGGTTTGCTGTACTTGATTGCCATTTGAAAAAAAGAAATAAAATTTCAAAGTCGCGAAAATAGGTGTCAAAATTAGTCAAAAAAGCATGCTATTTTTCATTGACAATTTTCGATTAGTTTTATTGATTGGAATTTGACATATCATACATGTTTGTAAGCCATAGACCATCAACATTGATTTCTGAGAAGAATTTGCGATCAAAACACAATTGAGAAGAAGTTATTGGTGCGTGAAACAACAAGCATCATTTGGTATAAATAAGAGTGATCTCCCTTGTTTTGACCGTCTTACTCGTAGACAACAAATAATTTCATTTTGATTTAAAGTTCTAATGGAAATATAAGGATCCAGTTATCGTATCGTATGTTGCAGTTTAACGAATACTGACATTTACTTTTCTAAACAACTACTGCAAAGATGACACAAAGTTAGCTTTAAATGACATTAGGCCAGTGTACTCGAGCATACCCTCTTCTAAGTTCAATAAATTATTTAATTGTTGACGAAAGGCTATGTAATTTCCTAGATATAGAATAGAAACATACAACTTTTAGACAGTAATCGTAGAATCCTTCTAAATAGTGTCATAGAAAAATGCAACCGACAGTGACAATACATATAGAACACCCCTCGTACATGCTGTTTTATATTGTCTTTGGTATGACATGACTAAATTGCGAACCGAGGATCTCTCACACTGAAAGCGGACTCTCTACTACTTAACTATAGCAAGGCGTATTTCAACGTATTTCAGTATGCTCTGAAGTTGTGTAATACCTACCCATAACATAGTCCTACACCATCCGTTTTTGCAAATTTCTCAAACGTTCGGCATGTATGACAACATCGAATGACGAGCGTACGAGCATTTTGGCAAAATCTGAACGTGGGAACCATTTGAAGCGCTCCAACATCCTTAAGGACCATAAATACGCTGTCGTTACGGTGATGTTGACTAAAACGTGTGCGCGATTGTCGCAACACGTACAAGTAAGAACATAGAAATCAGTTGCCCATAGGGTGGACAAGTGGTCTAGTGGTAAGAGCTACTGACTACTGATCCGAAGGTTGTGGGTTCGATCCTCCTCCAGAGGGTCAAAAATAGAAATGCTTTTCAGTGTTTCCCACCCAACATAACTAAAATTACTAACAGTCTTTCGGACGAGACGTTAAGCGAGGTCCCGTGTATGATGCTTCACATCAGGCACGTAAACGAACCAGGGATGCTTCTGGAATTGGGGCATATTCTGTACCATGCACTATCCCTCAAGAACTAAAGTGACTAATCTCTTCTGGGGGCCTCGCCCATATGGATTACCGGTGGCGAGGATAAATAAAAGCAAATGATTAAATAAAGTTGCCAATACGTTCGTTAAACATCGTAGATTATTCACACGTTGAGTTAACGTCCAAATGAAACACCAGTTTGTTATTTTATATTATCTCCAGCGATCTGAATATTGTAAACCAAGAAATTATTTCGCGAGTGGTAGAATTTCGCGAAATTAAGTCGCGGCGAAAGTGCTAAACATTATTATGGACAATGCTGGAAATTTAAAAACGCGAAATTTATAGTCGCGATATGCCGACGGTTGCAAAACGCTAACGTTAGTATTCGCGAAAGTAAATTTACATACGTTCTGCATGCGCGGTTGTTATGCGTTACAGTGCGAGGGCACCATATTACAACACATTTGTACGTATATTTGTATTTTGATTAATATCATATCTCAGAACATATAATAATGACATAGTTTAATGGATTGGAATCGTATAAAATGATGAATAACGTGTTTTTTCAAATAATAAATGGATACCAGAGTTACAATCCGACGCATATTGACCGACTCGCAACATTTATAAAATACAAGATTCAGAAAATTGAATAAAAATCACATTTAGAGTGCATCACTGCCGACTGTGGTCCCATATGACACAAGGCAGATATTATTATTACCATTAATATTATAGCCAGTAATCAAGATTTGTTATTATTTCATCTACAACTGTAATTTACAATTGATTATATACACTGCCTGGTGTATTCATCATGATTTATTATTTTACTATACCGAATTATGAACAGCTTGTTTTCCCTAGTGACCGTTTAATACTGGGAAATTCCGCTGTAACTCCGGAAAACATCATTTCACATATATCATGTTATCAATTGATATGCATTGTCGTACTGGTAACGATGTTACAAACATAGCCAATCGGTTATTTTCTATTCATGCGGAAAATTCCTTTTAAAATAATTGCTATTATCATGAAACGAAATGGAATCACACGTTCTTACTGGATGCGAGTGTCACAGAATGACAAATCCAAAAACAGCAACAACAGCAGCAACAACAACAACAACAGCAACAACAGCAACAACAACAGCAGCAACAGCAACAACAGCAGCAACAGCAACAACAACAGCAGCAACAGCAACAACAACAGCAGCAACAGCAACAACAATGACGACGACGACAACAACAGCAGCAACAACAATGACGACGACGACGACAACAACAACAGCAACAGCAGCAGCAACAGCAACAACAACAGCAACAGCAACAACAACAGCAACAGCAACAACAACAGCAACAGCAACAACAACAACAACAGCAACAGCAACAGCAACAACAGCAGCAGCAGCAGCAACAGCAACAGCAGCAACAACATCAACAACAACAACAGCAGCAACAGCAACAACAACAGCAACATCAACAACAACAACAACAACAACAGCAACAGCAACAACAACAGCAACAACAACAACAACAGCAACAGCAACAGCAACAACAACAACAACAACAACAACAGCAACAACAGCAGCAACAGCAACAACAACAACAGCAACAACAACAACAACAATGGCACACCCTCTTATGATGGTGAACAAAAGTTATTAAAAAATGAATAAAATCTGTATAGACACTGAATCAAATCTGTATAAACACTGAATCGAATCTGTATAAACACTGAATCAAATCTGTATAAACACTGAATCGAATCTGTATAGACACTGAATCAAATCTGTATAAACACTGAATCGAATCTGTATAAACACTGAATCAAATCTGTATAGACACTGAATCAAATCTGTATAGACACTGAATCAAATCTGTATAAACACTGAATCAAATCTGTATAAACACTGAATCAAATCTGTATAAACACTGAATCAAATCTGTATAAACACTGAATCAAATCTGTATAGACACTGAATCGAATCTGTATAAACACTGAATCAAATCTGTATAAACACTGAATCGAATCTGTATAAACACTGAATCAAATCTGTATTAACACTGAATCAAATCTGTATAAACACTGAATCAAATCTGTATAAACACTGAATCAAATCTGTATAAACACTGAATCGAATCTGTATAGACGCGGAATCGAATCTGTATAGACTTTCGCCTTTTCGCATATTTCGGGGCGAAAGTCTATACAGATTACGAATCTGTATAGACACGAAGTACATATGCGTGTATATCAGGAAATATATAATTAATCAAATCTGTATAGACAGAAGGTTAGAACGATTCAAATCTGTATAGACACCTATATAATTTACGACATTATACCAGTTTTACGACATTCAAATCTGTATAGACACTCAATTCGTAATCTGTATAGACGTTCGCTCCTTCCTAATATTAAACCCCGTGTTCTTATAGTGCTATGGACTCTATACGAAATTCAACAAATCGCCTTGACAAACATATTCCTGATATAATCATTTTCATACAATATTTGTCCGTTGAAATGCACCCTTGTTTGTAAAAGCAACGAATGCAATAGGTTCACAAACTGAAACTTGTACTAGAGAAACACACGCATCGCACGAATATCTCGGATCAAAGGTAGGCATGTTGGCTTGGCAGTTTTAAATGAGTGTTGTTTCCAATTTCCACTCTTTTGACAGCAGACACTTGGGACTTTCAGCGGTTCAAGTTCATTTTCTCGTACAGTTGTGGGCATTGTGCCGTGTAATTGTGTTATGCACTGTTTAAGTTGAGTGCTGCATCCCCTGTCCGATTTTCTATTATCTTTAAGTACATTTGTACTAAATAAATGGAATTCATTGAGTAAAATGATATGAATGGAGCCCTCCATAAATGTATTACGAAAACATCACTCAATTTGAATATCCTCTCTATCATATTTTAATACACTTAAGGGCTTTGTGGAATTGATATTTTATGATCAATCCAATTAAATCATGATATCATAAAGCTCATCAAGCCGAATGAAATGGTACTAAACACTTAAATACACCAACTACCAAATGCCGCCTCCTCGAAAGTAAAGTGGTAGAGCATATGTTTTAAGTGTGAGAGGTGTCGGTTTTGATTCCTGGCCGCTTCATACGAAAAACTACGAAAAAAAATGTTACCAGTTATTCCCTTGCTAGACGCTCTTGTTTGATTTAACATGAAACATTATGAACTTCTACCATAGACATGTCTGGTAATTAATAGCGTGAAAGAGAACCTGGTCCCCTCAAGGCGAGAGATAACATCAGTCGAGAGTGATACATATAAGTTTGATATTCATATTCGGCCTAAACAAATAGTATAAACTAAATCCTTAAGACTTCGCGGAAATAAAACCGCTATTAATTGCCAGACATGTATATGGTAGACGTTCATGATGTTACATGTTAAATCAAATATCGGTCGCTCTACATGTATGTATATAATGTTGTGATAGACATGTACATGGTTATATCGCCTGTGATCCACCCTCTCACAGCGTACATGATATACCTATAAGACATGGTTCACATGTCACATGTGATGGTGATTGGCATTTATACCCTACCACTGACCTTGACACTTTCCTGATGTATACTGGATATAAGACATGTGCGAAACAACAGAAGAGTTCATACGTCGGAACTCACTACCTTAACAACAGGTATTTGAAGTGTTATCAACAAGATATCAAGTTCCTTAAAATTAAGGATGTTGTCGACCTTTCCACGACGACATCGGTCAAAAATAGACTTTATGCCAAATCGAATGAAAATCTACAGATGACGTCGGAGAAAGGTCCCCAAACATCTTTAAGCATTGTAGAGGGATTACAAAACGTGACTTACTGGCGTATACGCACATTTTAGTGTGACGTCACAAGCACCTGTAACTGTTTACATCTGTTTGGATGGCAGAAGGGCCAGCATTTATAAACAAGCATAGGCACAGGAATTTTGTTTTCTAGATAACGTTTTCATTTTTTGGCCGAATTTCAATGTTTTTATATTCATGGAAAGTGCTTGACATTCATATTTTAAAAATGCTATCGGTTTAATATGTTTACAGTTCAAATATACAAAAAATATGATTTTAATTACCAAAATTACGCATCCGCTTTACCATCAACAGATGTCAAGTTTAAATAATTTTTAAAACATGGAACATCAGATTAGAAAATTATTTGTTACATAAACTAAATATGAATTTAAAGAGCTTTCCACAGATATAAGATACTTGTAAATTGTGCGAAAAATGAATTAGTTGTCTCAATTTTAAGATTACTAGTTTTTAAGTAAATATCAACCGTATATTTCCTGCCATTCAGAAAAAATAAATAATCCGTATCTTAAAGATGTATTGTTACTATTTTTAGAACATAAACAATAATATGAAATGTGCCTTGTGAGTACATTAAATATCTGGTTTTAATAATGCAAATTTGAGGATATTTTTTACGTCGGGCAGATAACTCAAAAACAAACACTGTGGCCCATGATTGTTAACTTTATAATATTTCGGTTTCTACAACCTATTGTGTGACCAGATTAAATAAGACCCTAAGCTTATGTCCAGTCTCAGTTTAATGTTGTTTACTAATATTGTGCTCATGTAAAAAGTTTGAACATATGTTGTTATTTTAACCCCAACATACACCATATTTGCAAAATCGTTTGAAACTAAAATTTGTATAACTTAGAATTTGGGTTACTAAAAAGTATAAACCCGTCACAGAAATTAAATTTCGAATAACAAGATTCGGGACATTGTTCTGTACCGATTTCGAAAATTCACACTTATATTTTATACTTTGTCATTTTACCCTCACGTGATGTCGTGTGTTAGTCGACAAAACTCAATAATCAAAGAAAACACGCATACTCCTAGAAGGGGAGAGAACATTGCACATCCGGGTACTTGCAATCATTCAGTGAGAAGATGATCACGTGGTGTTGGGAGAGACGCGTCTGTACCATTGTTGTCGGCTCTACGTAAGTTGGATAATTGTATTGTTGTAGTGTTTGTCACGGGTTTCTCGGGAGAGAACATACGGATAACTTCTTGTCGGAACTTAGTACCACTGAGACAGTACAGCAGAAAGTTAAACGTGTTGTTACTGTACATGAGTATATTAACGATTGCCCACCAAAGTTCAATTTTGGCGTTAGTCTCAACACTGTTTGACTCCGCCCAGTAGGCGTAACCGATATTGTAGATACTGACTGGCGTGGTACTGATCAGAAAGAAAACATTTAAGGTGAACAATACTGCTGTCATGTATGAATTGTTTCTCGAGGTAACACGTGACCTGACAGTATTCTGTCTCTTGATGATTTTTGTCAGGATTAGGGCATTACCTGTCACAATCACGAAAAACGGTATCACACAAAATGCGCATAAATCTATCCATGTCCACGTTTTGTTGAAGAATATCAGGTAGTCTTTGTCATCAATCCGGCATTTGTCCATGCTATGTCCAGTATGCACGAATCCGAACATCACATGGGCATTCAGTAACAATATAAATACACCAACAGAAACCAAACATACAACAGCGCTACATTTAGTACATAAACCTTTGGCTCGATGTGGCAGCCACACGGATATAACTCTCTCCAGTGTCACAATAATCAGGATCCAAGCAGAGAAGTCCAAGGAACTATACACCAACCAGATATGTATCTTACATCCTATTTCACTGACGTCTCGCACGTATATTCCAAAACAGTACATCATCCATTGTCGAAACAAACCAGTATACAAAACGGTAAGGTCAGAAAACGCCAACACTGTGAGATACAACGCTGTTGTAGAAGTCCTTATCGCTTTTCTTGTTAGAACTAGAATGGATAAAATATTCCCAGCGGTTCCTAGAAGAATCAAGATGGGTGGTAAAACTTTCCAGATGACGATGCTTGCTCGGTATGCAGTGTAAGTATCCAGTTTCGGTGTGGATGTAAATGATGTTATGTTAGATTTAACATATTCATTTATATTTCCATTCCACATTGGGCTTATTGTCGTGTTATCACTGTAAGCATTCATTTTAAATTAAAAAAAAACTTTTTCCATTTTAAAAAAGTACCGTAACATCCATTGCGATTCAATTCAAAACCACACAACCTCCCTGTAGAGACTTCTAACTGTTTACTGACAAGTTTATATCCAAACTGGAATCGATGCTTCTCTGTCCTAGGGTCAATAATAATTTGTCGCAAATGTACGGCAATTGTTTAAACATGGGACAATGACACAGTGTTTACATCATATTTGATTAAATGAAGCGATACAAGCGAGTACAAGTGTCACTTAAATGTCGGTTAAATGTCTTAGAGAGGTTGTCTTTGTGGCACAAACCATGTGAATCTGAAATGAACAAAACATGATTTATATCAAAACAATATTAAATAAAACACAAGACAAACATAAGCAGCAGCACATTTGATAATAAAGAGACACTCCATGATGTTTATAATCGTACGTTATATTATCCGTGTGAAGTTAACATATGTAGTAGTATCGAACAGCAGGCACAGATATGCTATAGAAATGTTCCACAAACTCCATTGATGGTAATACTAGCATTAACCTTGTGTGGGTGGTACATGTTTTAACGAGGTTGTGTTTCTTAAATCATAATACAAACTTTTAGTGCAACATATTCTTAGCCATAAATTCTTCAACACTTTAAAAAAATACTAGTTAGAAGCTCAGGAACATAATGACATCACATGCTCATGTCTGTCTATCTAGTATTCGTGGTATCACGAGTGCACTAAAAGAAAGATACAATAATCAATCAGGCAGTAAGGCAGCACTCAACATAAACAGTAGATCACGATAGGCCCAAATTATAACACATATTTAAGACAAATGCCAGACTTGCAAGTGACACACAGTGACATTGACAATCATAAAAACGAACAAGAAACAAATGATACACCAACAGCCACAATAGCTCGTCAGGCTCCCTGACAGCCCTCAATCCAAGACAGTCAAATATAACTGAAGTATTAGTCTGAAAACAATAACGAATCACTAAGACGACACCCCAACCCAAAGCAACACCCAACAGAAACGCTATTAATGCTTCTATTACTGTTGTTAATGTTGCTGCTATTGTTGCTGCTACAATTGTTGCTGTTACTATTGTTGCTGCTACTGTTGTTGTTGTTGTTGTATCTATTATTGGTGTTGCTTTCACAAGTGTTGTTGTATTTATTACTGGTGCTGCTTTCACAAGTGTTGTTGTATCTATTACTGGTGTTGCTTTCACAAGTGTTGTTGTATCTATTACTGGTGTTGCTCTCACTGGTGTTGTTGTATCTATTACTGGTGTTGCTTTCACTGGTGTTGTTGTATCTATTACTGGTGTTGCGTTCACTAATGTTGTTGTATCTATTACTAGTGTTGCTTTCACAAGTGTTGTTGCATCTATTACTGGTGTTGCTTTCACAAGTGTTGTTGTATCTATTACTGGTGTTGCTTTCACTAGTGTTGTTGTATCTATTACTGGTGTTGCTTTCACTGGTGTTGGTGTATCTATTACTGGTGTTGCTTTCACTAGTGTTGTTGTATCTATTACTGGTGTTGCTTTCACTAATGTTGTTGTATCTATTACTGGTGTTGCTTTCACAAGTGTTGTTGTATTTATTACTGGTGTTTTTGTCACTGTTGTATTGTAGCTACAACTGATACTGATGCTAACCCCGCATAATCTTTTCATGTAATACTAGTTAGTAATCCTATACTGTTATCATATACATGGTGTTAAAAAAGTTTGTTCTCAAAATTTAAATTCAAACTAAATTTTCTCTGAGCTATATTCGCAGTGTACAATTTTAATTTCTTACGCAAGTACTTTACTGAATGCCAGAAAGATTAGAACAATGGTAGAACCCGCCTGATTTTAACTTGAAAAGTTTACATTCTTCTGACGTCAGAAAAATAAACCTTTGAAACGTAAACATTGAGAACAAACTTTTTTTAACACCCTGTACATGTACATCCATTGGTTTGAAGCAGTATACCTCCATTCCACCGATAGTACCGATAGATTTAAAACATCTGTTTAGAAGCGACATAGTATTCACAGAATCGTCTCTGGGTAAGTTTTCACAATATCTGCCAGTACAAACAAATATAGCACACACACGCTCATCAACAAGTTCAATAAACACGTCAATCGTTCAGATTGTTTAACTGAGAATTAGGTGAAAATTAGGCTAATCTGCGATCAAACTGTTCGTTTGTTGTCTGTTGTTAACTTTAGCAAATGGTACGTTATTTGTACGTATTATCTATCGTTGTACTCTGTCAACCAAACCGTATGGATTCTCCCCGTGATAGCACCATGCCAATGACAAAACAGTGCAAGTAAGGTATTTCCCTTGCTTGGTGATTAGCATTGAAAAGAGAAAGCTGTTCCTCCGTTCCCTTACTCTCGTACCGATGGGTAACAGCAGGAGTGATAAATCTAAGTTGTAGAGCTTGTTTAAAAATGGACCAAAAATAAAGTCGTATAAATAAACAGACTGTTAGAGAAAACCCAAATGGCTACAAATATCAAACACACCCGAAGACGAAAACTTAAGTATAAATAATTACGAAGATGTAGTGTTTCGATGATAGCTTCTTTGAAGAGGAACATAACAAAATTTACAAAAAAAATATATAAGTCAGACGGGGAAGACAGCACTCCACTTAACCAGCCGAACACAGAAAACATTAAAAACACACAAAGCACAATGCCCAACGGAAAACACGGCATCCCGTCCCGAAAGTCTGCCGTCGGTCAAACTAAAACGGAACGAGAGCCAAGTGACGAGAAAATAACATCTGGACATTACACATCACAAGGACAATCTACAACATATATATAGACGTTGCGCAAGCTATTCGTGCTCATCGACATTTTACGTTACTATCGCTATTGAAAAACATTGTCCTTCGAATCAGAATATATTAAACCCTAAACATTATATATCGTTAGAAAGCTTAAACAATTATCATTTTAATGATATATAAATGATAATGACGTTGTAAGATGTAACATCCGTACACACGGTACCGACATTACAATGAAAATTAAGATAGAAAACATAGTCCGATTCAAATGAAATTTTGCGGGAAGACGTTCAATTTGTCGACGTCGTCATTCCCGGAGTTTCAGTGATGTCATCTTGCAGGAACCGGAAGGGCGGCTGAAAACGGCCAGTTTCCCGGCATGTAAGATTTTCATTTTTTGCGATATTTTGACCCGAATGTTTATATTTTCTGTTCCGTTGATTTCATCTGCATTTTAATCAAGAGTAATAATGTTCATAGCTTTTAAATTACAGTCTGAAGATATTTAAAAAAAAACCAATTTCTAAAATGGAAATTTTCAGATTTTTCTGAGTCTTAAAAAGTAAAGAAAGGCGTTATTTACGGCACGTTTTTGCCATTTTGGCGTATTTTGTTCGCTTACAAGTTGCACAGTAGTGCTAATTTTGTATTATTCGCGTCAGATATTGAATCATCATATACCAAGTACGGACATATAATTTTGTTCAATATAATCCTCGACATTTTGGTATTACAGACGTTTTGCTAAGTCTTAAATTTTAAAAACCGCAAATTTGAACGACGTTGCGGTAACGCTGGATTGAAAGCGTCCAAGAAAAGGCAGTACAACTATGTTGGAGCACATTTTGGTGTCAATCTGTTTAAACAGTCTATCTCCGAAGTCCGTTGGAATAGTACATAATTATGCATGATTGTTATTGGTGAAACGGAAAACACTTTGGACATATTCATCATTATTATTTTAGAAAGCCCCACGCATACTGGATATGTGCATGCTATCCCTGAATTATTGTATCTATAATATGGTGTTATTCGCCACGCAGTAACAATGCCCACGGCCCCCATAAATTCCGCCTGTATGTTCTTAAAGCATGTGACAATATTGTTTCAAAAAATGAAACAAATCACTAAGAAAGATTTTAAAATAATCAGACACAAAAACATACAGATATTGAAATTCCGCGTAATATTGTATTTCAGCAGAGGTCACGAAACTCTGGATATGAAATACATTTTATATCGCCATAAAGACAATTTTATCCTGCGCTTGAGCATACCTTTCTATTTTCAATCGGACAGTAAGCCGAATTGACGTCGAAAAACTAGACGTTTTTGACGTTACAATCGTGAGTACGAACAGCTTGCGCAACGTCTCAGTGTACATGCAATTTTGAAAGATACGAAGCATCCTTGTGCTGAACAACGAAATTGCAGAATGGCACATACAATATGAACAAAGTTTAACAAAAATGCACAATGGCGAAATATTTTTGTATTTTTACTATAAAGTGGACAATACATATATAGAGGAAGGTTGACTTGGTACGGACAGCGACAAATGTCACTGGGGGGCTTAAACGTTATACAGTGCACCAAACAAGCATGTTAGTAAAAAGAGCATAACAAATCGGACAGGGAAGGAGTCATCAAACATAAACAGTAGAGTACGAAAGAACGTACGAAACAAAGATCACATATACGATTTAAAGCACAGGTCGTAATGAAATATATGTCCCTTAATACATGTTCCTCGGGCAGATTATGGTCCTTAAAAACTGAGGGACAAGTGAACTCCAGGCGACAGACGCATAATAATGATATTGGTTAGAATTTATCTAAATTGAAATGCTCCTTTGATTGGAAAATACAATATTGCTTCTTGTAATCGGATACAGAAAATGACAACACATGTTTGGTATTCCTTATATTGAGGATCGGTGTTTCGACCAGTGCTATAATTATGTCAGGGTCTGCATAGGCCTATTCATCTGACCATTTTTTGTTTTCTTACCAATCATTTACAATTCCCTCGACGAGAAATTATTGTTTTTCACTTGTGGTTATACCTGGGACCAATTTACACAATCCTTCAGCGTATTATAATATATTATTGATTAAACCAATACAACATGTATTGACGTGTTTAATCAGGTCAGTCATCAGTCTGTTTACATAAAATTTCGTACAATAATATCAAGTATTAAGGCTTAGAAACCTTTACAGTGGACAAACATCGCTAGCTTAGAGTGAGAAGGCCATAAGTATAAAACGCTCTTTTGAGAATACAAGAAATAATTGTCTGAATCTACTATTTACTTATTAAATATAAATGGAAAAACAAGCTTTTTAAACTGCGGTTTAGCAACATGACTTGTTCCGATTTTCATGAAAATAGACTCTCAAGCGCCTTATGATGCACATTTCAAATATATATATGGGTCTGATAATTAAGGTTGCAAGTAGCCAGCGATATCTTGAGGTCACCATCTTTAGGTATGAGTAATTTTATTACATTAATTTAAAGAAACAAAGCTTACTTGTAGCATGAAAATGATAACAAACTGCTATTTTTATAAAAAAATAATAATTAAATTTTCACTCACTTTGTTTTATTGAAATCCTTTGTCTTCGTTCATTGAATATCATTCAATTGTTTCTTTATCACTGTGGGAGAAATAGCGATATCTGTGGTATAACATTAACAACTGATGTATTTCTGTGATTCGAATTTTATATGAGAAAGTTTCCAGGTACGCCTCTTCACGATTTCCTATCAAAATAATTAAAATGACGTAACCTTGTCTAATGTTTTATCAAGATAATTCATTAAAATACGTGATATTCTTTGTTTATCAGACAATATAATTAACCTCTATTCCTATAACTTAATATAGCATTAATTTCCTACAAGATCGTGTATTTTAGTAAAATGTTGATTGCTTTGCTAAAAATCTCATTTCCGTGCCCAAATTCATTTTATGTTATTAAGAAAATCCAGTCGAAAAGGGCAAGAAAGAGTTTAGTCCGAGCACCTAATTTACTGTTTCCTGTTTCAACAAAACCGGAGGCAATTGTTGTCCTCAAAATTTGCGCCAGGTACGATATATTCACGAGTGACTAATAGTGATGCTAATTTGAAAGTACAAAAATGTATTGACAAAAGATCAAACTTTACTTACAAATTTTTTATTGCCAAAATCCCGCGCGCTCTTAATGTCGTCATCAGTTTATGTGCACGAACTTATACGTCAACGTTTATATCAAGACTGCAGACTGCATGCAACTTTGAGTCCGATTTTGAAAGTTTTTGCAGTTTGACATTCACTTTGTGTTTGGATTTTGTTAATAGACTGATAAGTGATATTGCTTATCATATGGTTGGCTTTAGTGTATTCAGTGTTTTTTGTGAAGGAGCGCCCATTTCAAATCTAAGATGCACGATTATGTAGGTGTAGAGGCTACACGATAAGGATAGGTGTCTTGAACATATTTACATAATTATGTTGTATTGTTACTGGTCATAGGGAATACTTCGCTTACAAACAAACAAACCCTCAGTCAACATGAAGCAAAAAAAGATGGTCGTTAATTGATCTGACATTATGTTTTCATGAATAGATATTTTCCAGGTTTTGAGTTGTAGCAGTAACTACTGAGTCTAGCTAGGAGTTTATTCGAATACATGGAAATCGTACTGACGTTGGCAAATATAATACAGATGTGACGTCATCACACCGTACAACCCGCTGTGTGTAAGGCAGTTATGTATGTTGAAGGCAGAGACACACGCGTTTTACGCCACTAGAGTGGAGTAAGTATTTGTTATTTTATATGTGTTTTACGTTGCTTTTGAAAGTGATCACCTACATATATCGTTTACGCGATGAATGAACAATAATTATATACAATTTATGTGCCCACAAATGCCATATTATTCGAGTAAACATGGATTAGGTATGCGATGTTTGCCAAAAGTTCGAAACGTTCGCCTTTGACATGGAATTCTCAACTTAATTCGTGGTTTGGAATAATTCTAAAACATTGAATACAAACTTCAATCCTTCTTCAATATATCTGTCGTTTCCGTTTTGGAAAATGTGCATTTTCTGTGAAGATACAGAGGTTTAAATTGAACGAGGTACAAAAAAACTGCTAACGAAATAGGCAGTTCTGTTTTTCGAATGATAACGACAAAGGCAGATCGTTAAATATTAATGCTAACGCAGAGGCAGAGATAAGAGACTTATGCTAACGACAAAGGCAGAAATTCTAATGACTTGACAGGGCCATAAACCCCTTTGTACGATTTGTATGTTGTAAATATAACCCAGATCCATGTAAGGCTGTATTCCAAAGTCCATTTCACCAAGAATCACGAGTGTTTAGTGGTTATTTTCGTCCAGTTGATTAACGGAATATATTACATATCCTTTCCGCTACCACGATTTTTTGGGGGGTTATGAGAAATTCATATGGTCCCTATACCCCGTCCCTGAGACACTATTGACTTGCAGCACTGATAAAAACTCGATACACCCGGATGCTACACACCTACCCTAAACCGAAAGTAGAAAAAAATGTCAATATTTCGACTAAAGGTCACCGGAAATGACGATGTGACGGTGACCCTTGCGCGAATAACTTTTTTTTAGCTTGACAGGCCTACTGTTTGCCCCTTTAGGGCATTGTTCCTGACCCCTTTGTCTAGCCTTATATTCCTGCTATAGAAAAATATAAACGTTTTGGCGCTAAATGTTAATGCAATTCCACAGGGAATCGTACCGCAATGGCGGGTAGGACCAGTAATTTCAGTTTTGTAAAATCTACGTTCAAAGCCCTCTTTAAAGTGGTCTAGCGGGCCCAAAAACCTACGGAAGGCCGAAATGGCCATCTCGGTGAGTCTGCATAAGTACGCTATGGTAGCGGAAAGGATATCTGGTGATCGCTGACGCCGGCAATTGTCGGTTGTGGGTTGCCCTTTATGTCTGTAAATTACGAACTGGTGTGGTATGGGGGGGGGGGGGCATTAAGCGATCCATTTGTTATCATGAAGTTAAGAAACGAATAGTTTGTAGCATTCTATAGAATACGTAAGTTCGAAATGCAGCCATTCAAATTACTTGACAGGGAACTTAATGCACTGTTTTGTTTGTACAAATATGTATGTTTTTTGTATGTTACAAATTTTATTTGACTATTTTTGTGAAAAACTCACGCGAAGAAGATAAGACATAATGTAAAACATCGTAATGCCCCGATACATTGCTATACATGTGCAGTCGAACATATGATCTTTGTATTAATCTTCTAAGCAGTCAATGTTGATTAAAATTACCTGTATTTTATAAATAAATAAGTCAGGTTATTTAAACAGTCATAGAGTATACGGTCTTACTTCTATTTATGGACTGACTGCTTAAAACAGTTGAGCAACACGTGCTCATGTAGCATCACGTATATCATGTAACATATTATTCCATGCTAAGTTGTTGGGTCTTAATGACATCATCTAACGTCATACGGACCGCAGATAATTATGCAACGAGAAGTAGCATAATACCAATAAGACGTGACGCAAGTACGCGTAAGTTTCTTTATGTATAATTAGATTTACGATGTACAAATGTAGTTGTTATCAATAACAGTTCATATAAAATCAAAGCGCTGAAAGCCAGCAGTTGTTCGAATGAATACCATTCTGATCACCTCGGCCTGTATGCATCGAAATATTTACCGGAGACAAACGGAAATGTCCGAGCTTTCACGATTGGAATGAATGCATGCAGGAAGTACAAGTCAAATAGTTTTCTGCGGCCAGATAATTTCTAGTATTTTTCAGCAGTTTGGATGCTGATCGAGTTTGTTCCGGTGTATGTTAAAACGTATTAATTAGTCCAAATAACCCAGATACGTGTTACGTCGGATACTCCCGTGTGATTAATCTAACCTAATCAAATACGTGTATGTGTAACAGTTTATATAGAGTGATGCTCGGAGTTATGGATATTCCGCGTACCGCTCGTTTAGAGTAGCTAGATTGATAACGCATGGGACCATGACCTCCATATTATTAGAAATACTGGGTCTGTACCACAGTATATGATTACGTAACGATTATGCCGACGAAAAAGGTACGAAAGGCAGTTAACAGAAGAGGTAATTGCTTCGTAAATCCAAAGAAATACTGGAAATAGGATTAAATTATTTATTGGGATATCCAACTGTCCTATAGATTTAGAAATATGACGTAGCTTTGTAGTATATATATATGCTGCAATTGATGGCACTATTTTGCATGACGGTTTACATCCGTGTCAGTAATTATGCAATACCGGCTGACCGGTTTACTATTGCAAAGGTGGCGCTGCCTAGCGGCTGTGTAGGAAGAAAAGTAGTATCACCAACTAAAGTATAGTCGATTGTAGAAACGTGTATATATAACTATAGTTGGTCGATTCTCGAACAAATAAAAAGTATCTATATTACATAAAGCAGTTTAATAAAGTGTCACGTAAAAATTCCAGTGTCGATGACTTACATTTCATGTAAACTGCTGACAAACAAGTGCTGTAATTATACTTAACTGTCATAGATCTACATATATTAAATATGCAGACGTGCATGGACATGTATTTAGTTAGAGATATAAAGCTCCAGCACGAATAAGATGTAAAGTACAACCTCCTCGACAGAGCATCAACCTTTGATTTCCGGCCATTGTATGACTTCAATGATTAGGAAACTATACAATTCAACTTGTATAACTTATTGCGCCTCCCAAAAACTGCAAATTTCACCGTCATTTTGTTAACATTTTACTTATATTATCGATGGAATACTACGAGAACCATTCGTTTGTAAACTCTAAGACATTGCCTGAAGATCTTACGCCCAAAAGAAGCCATGTACTCATCATTAACAGGCATAAAAGGCCACTCACAACCGACAATTATCGGCGTAAGCGATCACCAGTTATGTAATATATTGAATAATTCCGTTAATCAACTGGACGAAAATAACCACTAAACACTCGTGATTCTTGGTGAAATGGACTTTGGAATACAGCCTAACATGAATCTGGGTTATATTTATAACATACAAATCGTACAAAGGGGTTTATGGCCCTGTCAAGTCATTAGAATTTCTGCCTTTGTCGTTAGCATAAGTCTCTTATCTCTGCCTCTGCGTTAGCATTAATATTTAACGATCTGCCGTTGTCGTTATCATTCGAAAAACAGAACTGCCTATTTCGTTAGCAGTTTTTTTGTACCTCGTTCAATTTAAACCTCTGTATCTTCACAGAAAATGCACATTTTCCAAAACGGAAACGACAGATATATTGAAGAAGGATTGAAGTTTGTATTCAATGTTTTAGAATTATTCCAAACCACGAATTAAGTTGAGAATTCTATGTCAAAGGCGAAGGTTTCGAACTTTTGGCAAACATCGCATACCTAATCCATGTTTACTCGAATAATATGGCATTTGTGGGCACATAAATTGTATATAATTATTGTTCATTCATCGCGTCAACGATATATGTAGGTGATCACTTTCAAAAGCAACGTAAAACACATATAAAATAACAAATACTTACTCCACTCTAGTGGCGTAAAACGCGTGTGTCTCTGCCTTCAACATACATAACTGCCTTACACACAGCGGGTTGTACGGTGTGGTCATTGCCAAGATTGGATCGTTGGCAGTGAACTAACGCTCTTCTTGTCGCTGAAACAAAATAACTGATCTTTCGCGGAGTGTACACATTGTACCCCTACTTAGGAATAAACTAAGATAACACAATGACGTCACGACCTTGAAAATAAACAGTTGTTTTGAAGCTTCGTAACAGCGTGAGAAGAAATGCATGTGTACGACAGTAATAGATCGTTAGAGAGGGCTTAATTGACCTCGACATTCTTGCAATTATTCTATTTCACTACTATCCCGTTTCATGCGAAGAATATTCGTCAGAAAAACGATTTCCTTCCCATAAATGGTGGAATATCGAATGATATTGAATTATCTGTACAAAATGTAATGAACACGTTTGCCTTTGGTCATTACAATTGTATAAAACTTCACAGTACAGCTACATCTGCTAATTTCACACGGATAATATAACATATAATCCATATTGATTCACCGTGATAATTCTAAGTGTCTTTTCATGGTTACTAAATAGTTGCTGCTTATATTTGCCTTGTATTTTATTTCCTATCGTATGGTATCTATACAGTATAAGGGTTTTTTGTCTTTTCAGATAAACGTTGTTTGTGGAAATGATATTTCTAGGAGAGAAACGGCACGAAGACAACTTCCCTCAGCTCAGACAATTAACCAATATTAATGTTTCCCATGTTCTAGATCTAGTATAGTGCTGATAATTTGACACGACTCTCGGCCTTCTTGTAGCATAATTTAACAGCTAATATATTGTCTATATTTATTACCCCGACATAATGTTTTTTATGAGCGGGAAGTATCACGAAATCGCTCGAGATGTAGGGCGCGTTCGTAACGCTGTTCCCCACATCCCGGACAGTGGAACACACTTACGAACAAACCGGAACACTGTTCGGAACATGTTCTGTCTGTGCCCGCCACAGAGGTGGTGCAGCCAGAACAGTCACGTGATTACAGCAAGAACAACGGTCGCTTGTGTCATAAAATAGAATATAATAAATTTATTTTCCAATTATGGTCCATTGCGGGCAAACAGTTACATTTAAATATATCCACATGCATATTTCTACCTCCAATAATATGAACTAAGGCATTGCCTAAAGGGGATTCAATCATCCATTGATACTATATCAAAATAACGCATTACAGTTATTAGTGAGGGGCATCTTCACAGTATGGTTGTTCATACAGTTTGTATTTATTTTACATTTCATGAAATTCAGATAGAATTTTAATAACTCAAGGAAAATTGACTAATACAACAAGAGGATCATTGGCTCTAAAGCGCTCACCATATGACCAGCAGTTTAGGCAGAATCAGTGACCTGGTGACCTAGTTTTTGACCCCAGATGACCTAGTTACGAACTAGACCTAGATTTCATAAGCTACACATTGTGGCCAAGTGTCATTAATATAACATAAAAAATGTGACCTAGAGCTTAAAAAGGTTTAAAATTGATTGACCTAGTTTTTGACCCAAGATGACCCAGTTACACACTTGACTTAGATTTTAAAGCGACAAACATTGTGTCCAAGTTTCATATAGATTAGGTAAAAATGTGACCTCTAGAGTGCTAACAAGGTTTTTCTTTGATGTGACCTTGTGACCTAGTTTTTGACGCCAGGAGACCCAGTTACCCAGATACCTAGATTTCATAAAGCTACACATTGTGGCCAAGTGTCATTAATATAACATAAAAAATGTGACCTCTAGAGCGTAGTGATGTACCGATTATCGGATAACATCGATTAGTGGTGTGCAGAAGTCAGCCGATTCCGATGATCGATGTCATTTATCCATAATCGATCATCGGATAAATATAACAAAATGTTAAACAAGACTTATTTAATCAAAAATTGCTAGGAAAATTCAAAGCATGGAAGTTTGAACCAATTGGATGCCTGTTAGAACCAATTCAAAGAATTTGTTCAAACTCAGATAGTAAAACGTCTACCGAAAATCATTCTTTTTCCCTTTGTCACCTTTTTTCGCGACTTGAGAAGTAGGAAAACATGCATTAGTACACTGCATATTCAGTCCCTGTTCTGCCGATTATTAATCGGGAAAATCGCATTGGAAGTGCCAGTCGGTTCTAGCTGATGATCGATTATGATTTGCAACCGATGTCCCATCACTACTAGAGCGCAAACAAGGTTTTAATTTGATGTGACGTAGTTTTTGACCCCAGATGACCCAGTTACGCACTTTACCTAGATTGCAAAGCGACAAACATTGTGACCAAGTTTCATGTAGATTAGGTAAAACATGTTCACGAGTGCTCAGGTGAGCTAAAAACTTGACGGACATCATCACAGTATGAGCGTTCCTATTCATTTTAAGTTTCATGAAAGCATACCAGCTATTTACAAAGAAATGAATGTGAATGGACGGGCAGAGTGAATTATCATTAAATCAAGGGCAATAACTCTAAAGAAAATTGTCCAATAACAAAACTTGACTGGTATCATCTTAGTGTGAGCATTCATTTTCGTTTTAAGTTTCATGTAATTTTACCGGCTAGTTACAAAGAAATGACTAAGAAAGGACGGGCGGAGGTAATTCTTCAATAAATCAAGGGTGACAACTCAAGAAAATTGACACACAGAATGTGTGTTCATACATGAAATTCTTCGAGCTAATTACAAAGAACTGAATGCAAATGGACTGGCGGATGAAATTTTTCAACAAATCAAGGGCAATGACTCTAAGGAAAATTTACCAATAATGATAACTTGACAGTCATCTTTACAGTAATTGGGTGCTCATATTCATTTTATGTTTCATGAAATTCTACAAGCTAGTTACAAAGAAAGGAATGCGAATGGACGGTCAGAGTGAATTATACTGTAAATCAAGGGTAATAACTCTTAAGGAAAATTTACCAACTTAAACAAACTTGACGGGCATCATGACTTTTTTATTTTAAGTTGCTTAAAAATGTACCAGTTAGTAGAAAAATGGCTGCAGACGGAAGGACAGACAGAAATATTTAATAAATCAAGGTAAATGACTGTCAAAGGAAAAACACCTGACAGGCATCATCAAAGTACTGTATAGTTGTTCATATTCATAGGCGGATCCAAGGGGGGGCGGACCCGGCGTACGCCCGCCCCCCCCCCTAAAATCGCCGGAACCTAGGTAATTTAATCATAGATTGGATGTAAGAACAATATTGATATGCAATTTTTTTTTCGCTCGCTTCAATAACACAATAATAAATTAATGGATTTTTACGTGAACTTAATGCTCTATGCAAAAAACGAAATATGGGACTGATTGGTAGCATAATGCCAAACATCGGCTACAGAATTGCCGAGATTCTTGCACATTAAAAATGTCCGACAAGTCAGTAATACAGTTGACTTGATTTTCTTATAAACCTGTCATTTTCATTAAAAAATAAGATATCTCAAAATGCAGCTGACGAATTCCGTGGTTATATTTGAAAAGTCACGAGGCAGAAAGCCACTAATCTCCCTAGTCGCTGGATCCCAAGTATTTCACATTTCCTCTTAAACAAAACTGAAGCCCTGGAGTTCGCAAAGTATGCTGCTCAGATAGACATTGCATTTTTTCTTTGTGACGAATTTACAGCAGCTATATATATATATCAGTGAATATTATCCAGTCGATAATCGTTAGTCCTGGCTATGCTGCTCATATAAACAACGAATTTTCTTGCTCGCTTTCGCTCGCCTTAGAACTACGTAAATTCAATGAAAGCCGCCAAGTTTTGATTTACCAATGAGTTGGTTGGGTATGCTGCTCAGATAAACACTGATTTTTTTTCTAATTCTTACAATTACTACATCAGTGAATATAACCAAGTAATAAGGATGTAGTGTTTGCTGCTGAAATAGATAATTGCATTTTGTCTTGCTCGCTGCGCTCGCACAATCACTATCAGTTAATGTTGTCAAGTAGGGAATGAGTATGAGGGATATGCTGCTCAAATAATTAATTCATATATTCTTGCTCGCCTTGCTCTCATATTAACTTTATCAATGAATATTTTAAGATAAAGAACGAAATTGTACGGAATGCTTCTCAGAGATACATTTTTTTCTTGCTCGCTTCGCTCGCGCATTTTCTTGGGGGGGGGGGGGGGGGTATCAATACATGAATGTACGCCCCCCCTAACGCCAAATTCTGGATCCGCCCCTGATAATTATTTTGATTAAGTTCCATGAAATTCTACATGCAAGTTACAGAGAAATGGCTGTTGATGGCGATGCGTCTTTGTAAGCCGTATGGCCAGTCCACACGCACATTACCCCAAGTGCCGGAGTAAAAGTTAAGCATTACATAAGTTCAGTGAGTCACAATGTAACTATATAGACTTCACATAATCTTCCTTTTTTGCAAAAATAATCGCGATTATTGTACCTAGTTGCTCTATTTGCTTAATGCAGCCACCCCCCTGTCAAAAAGTATTAGATTCAGAATTTCTCGCACATTGCTGTTAAATTAATTCTGTTATACTGGAAAACGGGTTTTATCCTGTAATGTTGATATGGTCAGTGACAAACCGTATCTGCAGTTATAACTGAACTACCTTTTAGGAGACCCCTAAGGAATCAAAATGATAATGAGCAAGAATATGGTTTTAAGAACAGTGTGTTTTTAGCGCTTTCTTGAATGACCACTAGAGCTGTCATTGATACGACCCAAGGCATATCGATGATTCCAATATATAGGAAGACAAGCATCGGCGATACATCGTTATACAGTTACACATATAGACAGGGTTCTCGGTAGGATTTTGAAGTAGGAGTCCCAGGACTCCTTCTTAGCAAAACGTTGGAGTCCTATAATAGACGAACAAGAAACAGGCCTTTCAGTCAATGATCCCTTTTTAGCCATTCTACACTGTACATGTTGGGTTTATATTCAGCTTTGAGATAGCACCTTTGGTTAGAGTTTAGACTTGACCCGTTTTTACAATTTGTGAACTTACATTTTAACAGAGGGACTGTTTTGTGCAGGAAAAGGAGGATTTTCGGTGGTTCCATTCATTTACCCAGGTATCGGTTCTCGATATCGACATTACTCGGTAATTAAAACCCAATTTTCCGGATCCGGAATTTCACGGTCAGGGGGTTAGCGCCCAATAAGCGGTATAGCGGGAGTGTATATTTTTTTCTTTTTCAACGTTTAAACATGAAAAACAATTATTGCACATTATCATTAAACATCTTAATTTTATAAACTTTTGCAAGAATTAATCAATTATCTGAAAAAATGTTCAATATTTGAAATATTGCATTTTATTCTACACTGTCGCTTTCGAAGCTCGATACCGATGGTGAGAAAATATACGCATTTTTCAAGTTAAACATATAATTGAGGCAAAAATATTGTCAGCGAGGTAGTAAAATAATGTTGTCAATGTGTTCAAGTAAGACTTTATTCAAATTCTAATCTTTTGGCTAAAATAATCGCGATTTTTGTACCTAGTTGCTCTATACGCTATATCAGTTTCCCCCCTGACGTACATTCAGAATATCTCGCACATATCGCTCAATTAATTCCGTAATCCCAGACAACGGGTTTTAACCGGTAATGTCGATATGGTGAATATTCTAAAATGTGAATCGATAATCGATTGGTTAAAAATATTGTTGATACCGCTTAGGTCAATGACAGCTCTTATGATGGCATCACACCGGAGGTCACATGGCAGCTACATACTGTAATGGACAGTCACAGCAGAGCGACAGATGAATACCGATCAACACGACAGAAACTTTGTTTAACGCGGGTCAACCAACACAGACCTTAACTGGATCTGAGGGTTCTTTGAAGGGTCTTGGGACATCTGTCACTTCTTCGGTCTTGTTATGTCTTTTTTTCCAAAAAAACTTTCTTATAAATAATCATAAAAGCACTCATGAAAAGTTACATTGTTTGTATTTTGGTCAATTCTCATATTTTTCACGGAGATCTGTATTGACAAACCAGCAGTAGACAGTTGTCCTACATTATAAGATCAATTAACATGGTCATCTAACACAGAATGATTGTTGATAATTAATTCACAATAAATGGTTGGTTGGTTGATTGTTTGTTGTTGACAATTTGGGTACGAACAAATTTGGATACGCTTCGTTTATCAAACTTTATGATGCAAATTAGCATCGAAAGTTGATTTCTTTGTTTACCTACGCCAATTATGTGTATAAAAGACAGTTTTCCTTGTTTAAAACAAGTACTTTAATCGTATAAGGCAGCAGTTATTTTAACGATTGTAGGCTGTACTTACTTGACGGCAGTCGAATGAAACAACTTCTTCCGTTTGCGAGGGACAGTCTAAAATGCTAACCGACCGCCTTTATCTCGCGCGCTAGCATTCTTACCTCCCCATCGCGTTTAATGTTGTGTAAGCTGGCCTTCGGTTATCTCAAGGAACATTTTTAAACATCATTAGAAAATAAAAGATAATTTATTAACAACAAAAATATTTTTTTAATGAGTTTGCCAATTCCATTCACGTCTTCAGAGTACCCCGAAAAAACACTTCCTGTACACACAAATCTCAATCGAACAGGGGTGACCAAATTTCGGATGGGTTAAAAACTCGCAACACGTACAATGCCGTCTTGGATTTTAATAGAGATGCCTTCGGCATCTCGATTAGAATCCCTATTACGGCTGCAACTACAATTTTAGTCATCTTAAACATTTTACTTTCTGTTCCGTTTTGTTCGTAAGGTGTTTGGAGTAGAACATTCGGCACACTGTGCAGGACAGTTCCGTTTTGTTCGTAAGTTGTTCGGAGTAGAACATCCCGCACAGTGTGCGGAACAGACGTTGCGAACATACCCGTAATACCTACACAAATCAAAAGAAAGGATATTGCACGATTTGCACGGACGTTTATACATTCAACGCAAGAACCTTGTAATGTATTCATTCATAAAGGCCAGGATCACGTCAAATTCTTCGTACATACATGTACGCTCTTAATTGTGTCTCTTCATTTAATCAAAAATGTAAATACTTTCCCATGACCCGATGTTTAAACAATTACCATATATTTGTGATGATTTATTGACCATATGACAGAGAAGTATCGATTCTAGTTTAAATGTAAACTTTTCACGTCATAGTTAATTAGATGTCAGCGAAGAGATGCATGACGGAATTCAATTAAGCCTCGCAGTTAATTTTTCCAGTGGGAAATGTTTTGAATGTGTTGTTGAAATGAATGTATACAGGGACAACACGACAGCCAGCTTAATGTGGCATATGAATGTTTCAAACATTACTTCTTTTACTATGGAACCAAAACTGGATACTTTCCCGGAATACAGAGCAAGCATCATCATCTGGAAAGTTGTACCACCCATCTTGATTCTTCTAGGAACCGCTGGGAATGTTTTATCTATTCTTGTTCTAACTAGAAAAGCGATAAGGACTTCTACAACAGCTCTGTATCTCACAGTGTTGGCGTTTTCTGACCTTACCGTTTTGTATACTGGTTTGTTTCGACAATGGATGATGTACAGTTTTGGAATAAATGTGCGTGACGTCAGTGAAATAGGATGTAAGATAAATATCTGGTTGGTGTATAGTTCCCTGGACTTCTCTGCTTGGATCCTGATTATTGTGACACTGGAGAGAGTTATTTCCGTGAGGCTGCCACATCGAGCCAAAGGTTTATGTACTAAATGTAGCGCTGTGGTGTGTTTGGTTTCTGTAGGTGTATTTATATTGTTACTGAATGCCCATCTGCTACACGGCTTTGTGTTTGTACATACTGAACAAAACACGGACAAATGCCAGATTGATAACAAAGACTACCTCACATTCTTCAACAAAACTTGGCCATGGGTAGATTTATGCGCATATTGTGTGGTCCCGTTCTTGGTTATTATGGTAGGCAACGCCCTAATCCTGACAAAAATCGCCAAGAGACGCAATAACGTCAGGTCGCGTGGTAGTGTCGCTTCCACAAACCGCCCAGGCAGGCATTCGTATATGACGGCAGTATTGTTCACCTTAAATGCTTTCTTTCTGATCAGTACCACGCCAGTCAGTATTTACAGCATTGGGTACCCCTACTGGGCGGGATCTAACAGTGTTCAGACAAACGCAAGGCTGGACCTTTGGTGGGCGATCGTCAATATGCTCATGTACAGTAACAACACGTTTAACTTTCTGCTGTACTGCCTCAGTGGTACCAGGTTCCGACAGGAGGTTATCCGAATGTTCTCTCCAGAGAAACCCGTGACAAACACTACAACAATACAATTATCCAACGTACGTAGAACCGACAACAATGGTACCCACGCGCCAAACCCAACACCACTTGACCATCTTCTCACTGAATGATTACAGGTTCCCCGGATGTGCAGTGTTCTACCCTTTTTAGATATCATGAAGTGTTCATTATCATTTGGCTTTGACAATTTTCTATCGCTTGGTAAGCTTCTTAAATGCTGGAAAGCTGCTCGATTCGTTCTTGGTATCAGGAAAGTAGTTTTTAAAAAATGACTCGAATCGCGATGAAAAGGACCCAAGTTAAACAAAAATGTGTGTTGTACATAGTTTCATTCTCACTGATTGGAAATTTAACATAACTGTGTCATGTTCACTTTTTACTTGCTTCTAAATAAGCAAATTTTCTGTTTCAAATAAGACTCAATCGAGTCCTTTAAAGCGCGATATGAACACATCGTGGCTCTTAATAATATCTTAGTAGCCGACGTTCAGTGCGTTGATTTTATGACGTCTCTTTTCGTTTCAAAGACGTATATAAATGTGTTACAATGGCTGTGAAAATTGGGGGAAATGTTAGGCTTTACAAACCTGGTATCTCTTAGTTACATTGCAGCTACGTCATACAGTTTGTATCTGATTTCCGGCGTTTAGTTCTACTTAGGCTGAAATCAATGTTTGACATAAGTGTCGGAACGTTTGGCGTTCTATAAATTATAATATGTTCATATTGTTTAAATATGCGGTAGGTTCATTGTGTGCTTGTTGTGCAGTGCTAGTTGCAAGAACGTTTGGCTGAGACGACATTCGCTAATTACTACAAGTTACCTCACGAAATACAATAGGACAGTCCCTGAGACCACCCGGGATCAAGACGGACTTAAAATCTTACGATTCTACGTTCAGCAATGTTTCCGACTCGCATCCATGACTGTCAGTTGAGCATCAAGACATATACATATTTGACAACGCTCTACAATAAGGAACCGGTGGTCTAAGAAAAGTTGTTAATATATAAACAGAAAGAACACTTTGAAATATGCATGACTCTGATCACTTATCAACAAACTAGAAATTGTGCATTTACTGTTACAAATGCATGTATAATAACTAGTATGTTAGTGTAGCGTAATATGGCTAAAGTAATCACTTAACAGTATAGCAGTTTCAACGTTTTATTCAATACATACGCTCCGGTCTTACTCAGAGCTCCACTCATGACTCGGCGCTCCAATTCCAACTGCTCTTAACACAACTTTGCTTGGGTTATAAAGGGTATAGCCAGACATGTATTATACAGAGATCGGTGTAACCAAATGTTCAAGCTTCCTGGTATTATGTAAGATCATCCCCCACACCACATTAAATGTGTCCAACATACTCAACTGTCAACCTACAGTGAACCACCATGCACATGTCAACATTGACATACAATGCTATACCTTATAATGTAACCCAAAAAAAAAAACTAATAAAAAAAAAAACTACTATACATGTACTTGTATAATATTTGTACCGCCCCTTAATTTGGAATAAATGAAAATAACCTATTTGCTTAATACTCAATTCAACTTCCCCTACATTTATTTAGTACTCAGGAAACTCTGATATTGTTTACACCTTATAGCGGAGATGACAATTGAAATGGAGTACTAATCCATGTAATTGTCACCTTCGACAACCATGATCACATATAAACATCACACCTAAAAACATACATACACATATCTGGATGATCAAGGTAAACAATACATTTTGACATAGCAATTCAATATACATGTTTCCATTTCTTATCATAATTTTGCTTGATAGTGTCTATGGTATCGTATTCCTGAATAACATAATCACACGTGACATTAACACAATTAAACACTTGAAATTTCTTAAAATCGCAGCTTCTAAACATAATTTATACGGAACGTCTCTGAACACTGGAAGTTTTTAACGACTGTTTGTTGTTTTATGACGTCTTCCAGTTCCAGTTACAATGTGAGTCCGTGTTTATCAGCCACAGTGTCTTAATTTCCTGGAATGTATAGTATTGACATGATTAATATTTATATATAGTTTTATCATCTATTTCAATATATGCAGTGATAGCTTACTTATAAGTTACAAATTACTTCATAAATACAACATGCTTCATTTATGTTGACATATTCTGCTTACTTAATTGATAAGTTTTTAATATCATCTTACTATATTAAACTTCTGACACCATAACATCTCTATTCATGTCATAAAACTTCCATGAACTTAATATTAACTCAACGTCATAAAACATAAACAACTGCAACATAAACTGATACAACTAATTCAACATTGCCCAACACCCAATAATTAAATTTGTTATTTTTAACCCAACACCTAGTTACATATCATAACACAGTTACATCTTCACTAATATTGATAATGGAAGTAATTTCTATTTTTGTAGTACATATACTAGCATTTTATGGCAAAGTCCTCAAATCAAAATTTAAATCTTACGACAAAAAATCATAACGTACCCATTTGACATATAATTAACATTAGGTACACTTACTAATAATACAACAAAATTTAACATTACTATTTTTACTTTGAATGAACATCCTTAAAAGTACTGTATGAAGCTATTATTATTTGTTATTTTTACCACAAACAATAACACAACCAACCCAAAACATGCAAAGATACTTAATATATGGCATCGGCAATGACTTCTTCGGATTCCAGTTGAACTTTGGCGTCCATCAGCATCTTATTTACTTGCCGTTGTACTATTTCCACAATCATCGTATAGCTGTTGACACATCATTTCCACTTCTCTACGTTGAAACTAGTTGAATAGCCATCCAGCGTCGACGTGCAATAGTTGCCATGGTTGAAACTATTACTATAATATCCATGTTAATTTCATGAATCATCAAATTATTCCCACTTGACCGATGAAGTAATCCCCTTATACTCGTTGACATAGTTCATATACTATTATTCGATATTCTGATAATTCCTGGATCTATCTGGATCTGTCCGTAATACACCGAGCCATCCGTGAAGTTTTAGACTTCTACCCGGAATGATGCCCTGTGCAATCGGCCTTGAAGTATTGTTTCCTCTTGAAGCACACATCTTCTGGTAGGCATATACTTGAATACTGGACTTGGGATTGTTGATGGTCTCGCATCGTTTGGAGTATTACACCATATATGACCTGGTTTTGTAATTGTATTGCTCCTGCAGACAATTCTCAAAAGGTAATTTTGATTTCATCTCCCATCCGTCTTATTCCCCGAACCGATGTGTTTTCACCGTTGGTCTAAACAGGTAATTAGTGACATGAATGCTAGTTTCTCATTGCTTGAGCAAGTGTTTTTAATTTAATACACATTTGTTTTAACAAAATAAAATTGCTAAGGTACCCAGTGCGGCAATGGTGATCATTATAACTACTCATAATGGAAATACATGTTGAAGACTTATCATGGACTTCTATCAAAGTAACTATTTTGATTTATTTATTAGTTTATTCATTGGAAAGTTTCAATTCCTTCTTATGCTTTGATACGCTTACAATTATTAATTTACTTACTACTATTGTGCTTGTACTTGAGTTTTCAAACTAATAGCCTTACGTTATATAATCATTGAATGTCCTACAGTTAATGTGCATATTCATTTTTTTGTGTACATGACGTAATATAAGTGAAGTGTAACTTTAATACTAAATCTAAAAATATCGGTTGATAACCATTACAACATACAATGTAATCGACTCTCCGTATCTATAACAATATTGATATTATCGGATAATACAGTCGTTTTATTGAATAACAAATATTCCTATGTTGCTGATTGCCTAACATGCTAATGACTTTTACCGATATCATCATATTCAATTACTCTATTCATAACATATGTATATAGTCAAATGTTTCTACGCATAATTTCGTTTTTATTATACTTTTCATAAAAATATTTTAAACAATATTTACAACATAAACCGATTATCCTTACAATGATATTATTGCTATCTTTTCTGATATTAAACAAGTCGTTTTATGAATAAAATCATAATTATATATGTGCCTTCTGATTTCCTAAAAAAATACCGGCTATCGACTTAGCGTAACAATATCGTTAAAAATAACAATAGAACAAAGACTCCAAAGTAACCGATCTTCCTCAACTAACCGATCTTCCTCAACTTCTGATATTATAGACAGTCGTTTCAAAATACATTCATATGCCTTCTGATTTCTAATAAATACTGGCCTTCGACTTCTTATATAATATGTCTCTACTACTAATTATGTTCTCATAACATTTATCTCAACACAACAATAACACATACCGACCCTCGTATCTAAACTCCAATATTATAATAGTCGTTATAATGAATAAAACATATTCATATGCAACTTATTTGCTCTCGACTTCTATATAATACTTAATATCTCGACAATATACTCAAAAATTCTTACAAATAATTATGTTCGCATAATATCTATTTGTAGACATCGGTCAACAACCGTAAAACCATAATACACACCCGATTCTCCTAACGAATAATCATATCAACATTATTGACTATTACGACATGTTATACTCACTATTTACAGTCTATACATTTGATACATTATTTAAATTTCAATTTTTTATATAACAACACTGCATTAATATTTACAATTTACAACGTGATGTATATGCACTTGACAACTTGACATGATAAAATTTTAATTAGTAACTATCAATTTCAGTTACGTATTTCAACTTTATATTAAATGAATGATTTTTTTTTGTTGACATTTTAACATTTTTCCTTTTTATACTTAATTTTGTAATAAATCGGTGTGTTCCGGGTAATTATAACCCCAATTATAAACCCCTTTCCCTAACGCTTGTCAAAATTATCAACCTTAAAGTTTAACAGCTGTCAACCCGGGGTTAACTCATGAACTGTCAACATTGGTACAATGTTATACCTATTGTTCTTACTAAAAAAAAAATAATTAAAAAAAAAACTACTAAACTTATAATTACTTAATACTCAATTTAATTAGCCCAAACTTATAATTACTTAATACTCAATTTAATCGGCCCAATTTTAAATTTTCCCCGGTATATACTTATAATTAATTACTCCAGAACTCTGATTATTATTGTTTACACCTTATATTTGAGATGACAATTGACACGGAGTATTTCTCCATCTAATTATCACCTCTGACAACCTTGATCACATATAAATATTACAGCTGCAATGGAAAAAATACATTCAAGTCACGGTGATCAAGGTACAACAATATATTTTAATTTCAATTTCTTATTATATTTATGACTGTCAATTTTAACTTTTTTAAATTTTTCACACATAATCACAAAATTGTCTGTATCGTTGTAAAAACACATTTTAATTCACGACATTTTATAATTTCACACGGAACGTCTTTGAACACTGGAAGATATTAGTTGTACTCTTGTATTTTAGGTATATCCTCCAGCTCATTACAATCTGAGTCCGTGTCTATCAAACGTAGTTTTCTAATTGCCTGAAATTTATAATTTTTAAATAATTAATACCCGTACATACCTAATGATAAATGATAACTAACAAATGTATCTAATTAAAAACTTACACATAATCATACACAACATATATTTACATCTAAAATATATTTATTTGTTTAAATATGGATTTAATTAATTCTTACTTTACTTTAAAAGTATATATATATATGTTTTTACTCGAATTTAACGTATGTAATTATAATTCAATTCTTACAAACATGACAACTGCACATAACTTTATATGATTATTTAAAACGTTATTTCCCCAACACCAATTCAACAATAACAACAAGTTAAGTAACTTTTATAACAAAAATATCTATTGTCTCTTAGGACGCTACGACTTCTATATAATACTTAATATCTCGACAATATACTCAAAAATTCTTACAAATAATTATGTTCGCATAATATCTATTTGTAGACATCGGTCAACAACCGTAAAACCATAATACACACCCGATTCTCCTAACGAATAATCATATCAACATTATTGACTATTACGACATGTTATACTCACTATTTACAGTCTATACATTTGATACATTATTTAAATTTCAATTTTTTATATAACAACACTGCATTAATATTTACAATTTACAACGTGATGTATATGCACTTGACAACTTGACATGATAAAATTTTAATTAGTAACTATCAATTTCAGTTACGTATTTCAACTTTATATTAAATGAATGATTTTTTTTTGTTGACATTTTAACATTTTTCCTTTTTATACTTAATTTTGTAATAAATCGGTGTGTTCCGGGTAATTATAACCCCAATTATAAACCCCTTTCCCTAACGCTTGTCAAAATTATCAACCTTAAAGTTTAACAGCTGTCAACCCGGGGTTAACTCATGAACTGTCAACATTGGTACAATGTTATATTAGTTGATGTTTGTATTATAGATAGTCTATACATTTTTCTATTAACATAATCAATAGGCATACAAATGAAGTTACTGAAGTCAGAATTACTGTGGTCTGTACTCACGTTAGTAGAATAATTAGGATCAACAAGTTGTTTTTGACAAGTCTATGGCTATTCTGACTACAGTTTTATGCCTATTGATCGTGGTAATGGTAAAATGAATATACCATTAAACGAAACCTTTTGGATGTACCTTCAACATTTCAAACAATTTCTTATCAACAAAAGAAAGAATAATTATATACCACCTTATCATATAACTGCTACGTTTCGTATACTAGTAAAAAAGACAGAATAAAGACCAATCATTACGTAGTCTTTCTATTAGCTCCGTTAGTAAAATAATGATATCGTTTGTGTGCGTGTAGAAATATAACCCTCTGTTCGAATGACATAACCTATGAGAATTGTCTTTCTATATTTCCCATTACGCAAATTGATACCATTTTTATGTCAATTTTATGTACTTATGTCGTGTTTAAATGGACATCGGTCATTCATCAGTAGAGAGTTAGAGTAGCATTAATAGCGTCTAAGCCAAGCTTATACGAGAGTATATCCAAAAGTAATGTCACTGATGCTTTTAAATCGTCATATTATGGAGCCATATAACTGCCACCACATAAATATTAATTTTCATGAAATATTTCGTGAAATTAACAAGGGATTTCATGAAAACAGAAAAATATTATGAATACAAGATAAACATCTTAACGTGAAAATTTGCCAGTTACTGCTTTGATCTGCCACAACATTCCTGTTATTTTTTTCAGAAACCAACTAACTTTTTACGAAAGTGTATTATTTTTCACGAGGACATTTTTACGTTTCGCGAAACTTTTCACGAAAGTCGATTATTTTCACCAAAACATCTTTACGTTTTGCGAAACATTCTTATGCTTTCATAAAAACTGATATATAGTTTCGTGAAAGCATCATGTTTATCTGGTGTCAGTTCAGAGCATTAACAAGCAGAATTTGGTGTTAAGATAATTTATCTGTCTTCATGATAATTATATTTTTCATGAAATGTCCCATAATTTTTACGAAAGCTTTCATGAAATCTTAAAGTTAAGTGGTGGCAGTTATGTGGCTCCATAAAATCGTCAACAATGTTGGTAAAGAAACCCAATTCAACACTAAGTGACATGAATCTATTTTGAATATACATGTAGTATCCAATATTGTTCTGCGTCTTTCAGTGGTCAAGTTCATTTTCTCCTTTAGTTGAGTGCTTGGCATTGTACCGTGGCATGTGATGTATTTTGTGTTTTCTGTGAGCAGCTGTTTAAGTTGAGTGCTGCCTTCCCTGTTCGATGTTCTAATTCTGTTTTTTGCATACGCTTCAAACATTTTGTATTCGTGTTCTGTTCTGTTCGTGTCCTATAAAATGTCATAAACAAATTATTTTAAATGTCAGTATTTACTGTTTATTGATGCTTTTGTACGATTGGTAATGTCATAAACAAATTATTTTAAATGTCAGTATTTACTGTTTATTGATGCTTTTGTACGATTGGTAATGTCATAAACAAATTATTTTAAATGTCAGTATTTACTGTTTATTGATGCTTTTGTACGATTGGTAATGTCATAAACAAATCATTTTAAATGTCAGTATTTACTGTTTATTGATGCTTTTGTACGATTGGTAATGTCATAAACAAATTATTTTAAATGTCAGTATTTACTGTTTATTGATGCTTTTGTACGATTGGTAATGTCATAAACAAATTATTTTAAATGTCAGTATTTACTGTTTATTGATGCTTTTGTACGATTGGTAATGTCATAAATAAATTATTTTAAATGTCAGTATTTACTGTTTATTGATGCTTTTGTACGATTGGTAATGTCATAAATAAATTATTTTAAATGCCAGTATCTAGTTTTTGTATTGTCTACCATTTTATTGATGCATTTGTATGATTGGAAATGTAATTTACTAGATGAGTCCAAGGGAGATAAGCCATTGGCTTGTTAGGCGATTGATCCTTATAATCTTACAGATTAAAATAAATTTGCTTCGATTCAAAAACAAAAATAGCCGTAAGTAGTGTTTCATTTCCTCATCGATATGTAGCATTCAGATACAGAAATAAGGACATTAAATAATGGGTGTAATTGTTCATGATATAACAATTCGGCGTACATGTACTGTTTCCTGTTCACGGTGTATAAACGAGTCAACTTCCGGTTATCGCAATAATGAGTACACGTTGAATTGTATAGGATTGCAATAATGAGTACAGTGATGGAAAATCACCGGATGTTTCAATCACAAAAATGAGTACAAGTTGAATTGTATAGTATCACAATAATGAGTGCAGTGATTTGGTATATACACGATGCTGTTTTCATGTAAGTGCTTATGAATAAATGGTTCTGTATGTTTTCATTGGATTTGAAGCCGTTTTACCATAACCGCCTGCTTGTGAGACGATATATAAATTGCTTATACATACGACGCATACGACAATGGACCAGCAACATGGGATGTTTTCATAGACCCTACTGTAGAAAATACTGTAAATGCATAGAGTCAATTCGAAGCCATACAGAAACGGCGATAGCGTCTAGCCACCCACTCAAGAGAAAGATACAGAACGTATCGTCGGTATCCACTATAAGTCGAGTTGCCTTATGTACTATCATATACGGTATTTGTCGTTGAACAATTAACAACACAGGGTGATTTGTCACGTGTGACTTTCCAATACCGTGTTGTACATTTTACCTTTAATGTTAAAAGTCTAGCTATGTCACCAGTTGTCATTTGTTGGAAATGTATGTTCATTTGACGTTTTTCTTTTGCTTGTCTTATTTCCTGTTTTTTTTTACGATTAAATCCAACTTCGATGTCAGTTCAATGCCACACATGACACAACTTTGTGACATTCAATTGGAATATTTTCTTGAAAGAAAATCCCTAATTAGCAGTTTTGATAAACATCGCATGTTTAATTATTAATGTTTCTATCCGGCAATTCCAGATACCATAATAACTCAGTACTGATTTTTCCTGTGCTGTCATGACAACATGACGTTCAAACACGCGCGTTTATCATAATTTTATGTTTTATGCCCGTGAAGTCAGAATAACAGAATATACTGATACAAATTATCGAAAATCATTTGAATACTATCTGTAATAAATATAATTTGATACGTAAAAATTCTACAAATTCCCGCTAGTATATATATAGGATGCTGTGATTGGATTTGAATTGTGAGAGACAAAAACACAACATAATTGGTATAACAATTTGAAACATTAAGCTTATATACGAAAAAACATAATGACAAGTTGTACATATTCATTATTACAATTAACTATGCCCATGTTTGCATACATCTAATTCCACAATGTCTGCTCATCTTCTAAATTATTGAAAAACAACATCCCAATTGACGTACAATCGTTTTTACGCTGTGATATTATGGCTCAGGTTTTATGTACTATATTAAAACTAACTTTTTTTATCTTGTTTTAAAAGTGTCGTTTCGGTTCTATTACATGTCATGAGGTATTAAAGTCATTAAAATGGTATGATTCCCGTGTGCTTGGGATCAAGGCTCCTTCGAATAACGTGTTCGTGTCTTTGCATCGTTTTATCGAGTTATCGTCATCTCGCCGCAAAGGATTGATCATTTGTGGACAACTGTCCGCTTAGATCACCGTAATCTCCTGACTTTCACTTAAATAAACATGTGTGAGGTTGCGAAGCAATACGTGAAGTTCTAAGCACGTGAAGATATGGTGTACGATTAGGGTCATAACTAATATAAACTGTCTGAGACACTTTATAAACTGTCTGAGACACTTTATAAATTGTCTGAGACAGTTTGGAAACTGTCTGAGACACTTTAGAAACTGTCTGAGACACTTTATAAACTGTCTCAGACAGTTGTCATAGTTATGAACCTTTCGTGCGCATTAAAGTCCCATTTTTTAAACTGTCTGAGACAGTTTTCGTCCATAGACCAATTTTGATTGGTTTTAAATGGACCAATCGGAGAGCATTTTACAAATCCCATTTACGAGGTGTGTGCATTCCCCGGCCCTATGCGAGAAAATGGTAGTGATTTCACTGCCGTAGGGGTTTATTATTTTATTTATGGACGGATTTTTAAAATGTTGGTATCAAATTAAAGATGAAACTCTATAGTTTCAATATAATTTATATAAAAAAGAAATTTTGTAAACGCAAATATGAATTATATCCGTTCAAACAGACTATTTTTCAGGGGAAAATCTACATAATTTTGTGTTGGAAAACACGGTCGTAGGGGTTTATTTTTTTATTTATTACCATAATTACCATAGCTGTCAAGTTTTAAAATATTAAAACATATTGAAAATCAGTCTATGAGTAATGAAATAACGCCTAATTGAATGTTGCACAATTTTTTCGGCGTGAAATTATATTTTCAATGTGTTCGAACACCACGGCCCTACTTGTTAGCTCACCTGAGCACGAAGTGCTCAATGTGAGCTATTTTGATCACTCACCGACCGTCGTCCGTCCGTCCGTCGTACGTCCGTCCGTCGTACGTCGTCCGTCCGTCCGCACTTTCAAATGACATCTCCTCTGAAACCGTTTGACCAATATTGATGCAATTTTGCCTGGATGTTCCTGACATAGGGGGATTTAAAAATGGCTCAAATAAAGTTGATCCATCTAGAACTCTGGTTGCCATGCCAACCAGGTAACAAAGCCTTTAAAAATCTTCTTCTAAGAAACCACAAGGCATAGAGCTTAGATATTTAGCATGAAGCATGAATCTTTACCAAGATTGCTCAAATCATGACCCCCGGGTCAATATTGGCCCCGCCCCGGGGTCCCTTAATTTTGTATAAGAGATATATAGAAAAAACTTTTAAAAATCTTTTTCTCTGGAACCACAAGGCATAGAGCTTAGATATTTAGCAAGTAGCATTGTCTAGTAGACCTCTACCAAGATTGCTCAAATTGTGACTCACGGGTCAATATTGGCCCCACCCCAGACATCTCATAAATTTATATAAGAAATATATAGAAAAACTTTAAAAAATCTTCTTCTCTGGAACCACAAGGCATAGAGCTTAGATATTTTGCTAGTAGCATTGTCTGGTGGACGTTTACCGCGATTTCTCAAATCATGACCCCTGTGTCAATATTGGCCCCACCCCGTGCCTCCCTTAATTTTACATAAGAGATATATAGAATTTTTTTTAAAAATCTTCTTCTCTGGAACCACAAGGCATAGCGCTTAGATAGTTTGCTTGTAGCATTGTCTAAAGGACCTTTACTTCTTTAGAGGTTACAGTTTCATATTATATAAAAATATCATAAGCAAGGTGATTCAGGTGAGCGATTCAGGGCCATCATAGCCCTCTTGTTTATTGTTTTATTTTCCATTCATTTCTCTATTTCTTTACATCATTATAAAGGTAAAGCTCTCTAGTTTCTAAATATTTAAATTAATACCAGTATTAATGAAATCAAATTGATTAAAAAATTGCAATAAGTATAATTCATAGCCAACACAATGATGTGAACACTATAGCAGTAACCGACGTTATGATCTGAACATAATAGCAGTAACTGCCACAATGATGTGAATATAATAGCAGTAACCTACATTATTATCTGAACATAATAGCAGTAACCGACACAATGATGTGAATATAATAGCAGTAACCGACGTTATGATCTGAACATAATAGCAGTAATTAACCGACACAATGATGTGAAAATTGAAGAAGTAACCAACATTATGATGTGAACACTATAGCAGTACCCCATATTATGATGTGAACATTGTAGCAGAAACCGATATTATGATGTGATTATTATAGCAATAACCGACCTTATGATGTGAACATTATACTTAAACCGATATTATGATGTAAACACTATAGCTGTAACCGATATTATGATGTGAACATTATAGCAGTAACCGATATTATGATGTGAACATTATAGCAGTAATCAACATTATGATATGATTATTATAGCAGTAACCGGCATTATGATGTGAACATTATAGCAGTAACCGATATTATGATGTGAACACTATAGCAGTAACTGATATTATGATGTGAACATTATAGCAGTAACCGATATTATGATGTAAACCTTATAGCAGTAACCGATATTATGATATGATTATTATAGCAGTAACTGACATTATGATGTGAACATTATAGCAGTAACCGACATTATGATGTGAATATTATAGCAGTAAAATTCACCGGGAATGGGGTATACATGTATTTTGTATATGTATGTATAGTTTCTTCCTCTTGCATATGTTTTAAACAATTTTTATACCTAATTTTACCAGTCATAAATTGCTGTCATAGTTGATCCACATTCCGGCGCTATACGTTGGAATTTGTGTTGTAACCAACTATAATATCATTGTTCACACACATGCTTTTTATGTATTGTTCAAGATCTGGGGTGTGCAGTCCCAAGCTGGGTCGAACTTGTATGGAATGAGGAACAACCGAACACAAAGTGTTGAATTGAAAATGGGCATTCATTTTTAAAATGCCATAAAACCATAAGATAACTAAAATGACATAACTGGGCGAACAATAATGCCTAACTTGAGGAGGAGGCGTTGGAGGAGATGGATAACAAGAAATATCTTTAAAAAAGATATACAGCGTTGAGTTTAATGACAGTCTGTGATTATTGCATGTAATTTTTCAATACATTTGCGAATGTAATTAGTTTTAATTGGTTTATATACCAAACGAAACGCTGTACATTTTTGTATTATGACAGACAGTTCCTGTTATTTATATAATATAAAGTAACAGTTTATGTGGGATACTGGAAAACATGCGCATATTAAAAAATAACTTTGAAAATGGATGAGCTAAATGTTTGTCTGCCACACATGTGGCCGAGCGGAAGGGTTTTGTCTACCTTTGATAATTTTGTCTACCTGTATAATTATAAAAAAACTACCCTACATACTTGGGATGAACATATTTACATTACAACATACTGTTATAAAATTATAAAATATGCTATCATAAATAATCATAGTACAGACAAGTAAGTTGACTGCAGACTTAATATACGAAATAAAGAATGGTCCATGACATTTGTGTAGTTTACCCTAGAAACATGCATTTTCACGCTATTGTATTTTTCTCATTAAAAAACTAAAGTGGACACCTTAAGTTTATCTGAATAATAAAATATTATGTTTTGTGTTGATTTTGACGTACATTATCTATTGATGTCAAGAAGTTTAATGAAAGCTTAGGATAAAACATGGTCACAGATATTGCTAATTATGCATGTTGTTTTACAAGATACAAAATAATGATAATTAATTCAGTATCAGAGTATTCATGTTATCAAACATTTTTTCCAACAAACTAATTATTTGCTTTTTATTTTGTGTTTAGAAGTTTAAAACCAATTCAAAACAATGGTACTTTTAACACTGAAAAGCCCTTGTTTAGATTGCTTGAACGACCTTCACATACTAGTAATCTGCAGCAGATTGTATTGATGACGTATACTATATACTAGTAGTTCTAAATCCTCCACTCGTGTTGACTGGTATAGTAAGAGGTCGCATAAAGTTCAACACTGTAATATTGTCTTGTACACTGAACGAATAAAGTTATGCTATAACGGACGGGCGAGTATAGTACTATAAGTTTAGCACAAGAGAAAAATGCAATAATTTAAAAACGGGCATAACCTTTTGTGTAAATAATACAATATTCTATTGAATCAATTTCTTGAATTTCATTCACCTCGGAGAAATTTATAAACATTTCATTGGTTGTTAAAGTAGGTCAACATTCAAGCTAGACAGCTAACGCTGAAAAATGTGAATTCGCTGGGATTCTACCCACGCGAAAAATATTGGAAGCAATGGTAATAAAGCTCACTGATTGGTAAGTCTAGGTAATGTAACATAGCGGTCTGAAAATTAGCGTAACGCTAAAATCCTGTAGTGGTCGTACCTGACCGTACTTAGTCATAAATGCACTAAAATGCTTTCCAATGACATAAAGACTTTTATGTGTCCATTGACACCTAAAATTAGGACTGGGTAGCTATTGATTTTTTTCATTTAAACATTCGTCATTTTTTCAACAGAACATTTTCCTCAATTTTGTGCAACGTACCGTTTCGAAAATATGTCAAGGGTAGGCTAAGAATTAGTTCATTCTGTACCTGTTGTTTGTTCACTGAGGAATGCTAAATATTGAGGTAAGTCGGGATGTCGGTCATGTTTTCCCGGGTATCTGGTTTAAAAGTAATGAAGCGAATAAAATAACATTCGTCATTTTCTGCACATCAAGTTTCCCCCAATATTGTATCAGCTGTTTTTGAAACATATATCAAGGGTAGGTTATGTAAAGTACACCGTCTACAAATAAATCGTAAACGTATGTACTGTATACGTTAAATATTGAGGAAAGCCGGCTTATCGTTTTTTGCTAATATCATCGTATTTCAAAAAGAAAAGTTTCAAATTTCAAGTAGGTAACTCCGCAAAAGGTATCTAGCCACAACACAATACATCAGTTCTATACACCGTGAATGCTAAAAACAAGGGGTCTATTCGTAAAGAGCTAGGATAGCGCAACAGGACCAATGTCACTTCCCTCGAAGCTGAAGGTCATTGGACAAAACTGGACGGCCAAGCACTGACGACTGTCTTGGTGAACGCAAACAAACAAATGCTACAACCATAAAAAGCATAGTGAGAATTATAAAAATTCAGCGGTGTAAACAAAGATACATGTAATAAGGTACGCGTTCCTCTCTTTTTATTACGGTCTTTATCACGAAACTTAAAGCCACATTATTTCTCACAAGACATTTTTTCCGTTTATTCAGTAAATAGACTAATTACAAGGAATTGGGATATTTTTCACAAATGACCTATAATAGTCGTATCTGTCTAAATAGTATGCCAAAAATCACATTTAGTAAAATGTATGGATGACAAAATACCAATTTTCAGGAGTTGCTTCCCTTAGATTAAAAAGTGTGCATCTTTTATTTACGATTCATTATTTTGTAAACAAACCAACCGAATGTTAAATTTCATTTTCTTCCATCTTATTGTGTTCTCCACCTTTGGGACTCAACTAAAGTGCTAAACATCCATGGCTCTTCAACTAGGGTACCAAGTTATTGCTTTTTGAAAATAGCCGTTTAAGGCCTAATGTGGCTTTAATTTTCATGATTTTAGTGGTTTGTAATCTGTAAGGCGTTTGCTTGTGGTCTGTGAGTTTTCCGTTTTGTTTGTACCTTTTGTGATCTGCTGTTTCTGCTACTCTGTCCGATTTGTCATTATCTTTTAACCAAAGTGTCGGCCATACTGCTAGACAGCGCTGTTGTAATAGAATTGTCTGTGTACAAAGCCAATTCCATAAATTATGATAGGTTTCACCATAGCTAAATCTACTCATATACCGGTAATTACCGACGCTGTTTCTGATACAATTCCGATAGAATGTTGGATTATGTGATTTAAGTTCCGACCATGATTCGGTTAAGGTAAGAAATCAAATAGGAGAGAGAATTGTCTCAGATATGGATACATTTTTCTAAGACTAATTCTGCCAAAAGATACTAATAAATCAGTCTGGGAAAACACTATTCGGCTAAAACAGCAATGCACACACACAAAATTAACAGTCAGACGTAGATAATATAACAGACCAAAACACGATTAGACAGGGATATTAAAATATGTAAGAAGACATACCAAAGATACAAAAAGGATTAATTACCTGTAACACACCGTTGCGCGTATAGTAAGGTGGTTCTGTTTGTTGAAGACAATTTATCGTACTTTTGTGTTTTGGCCATCGTACTTCCGTTTTTTAGTCATCGTACTTTCGTGTTTTGGCCATTGTTGGGTCTATCTGCACTTCGTCGGCTGGCTCTAATAGTGATCAAAGTGCCAAACTCATGTTTAGGAGAACATGAGGGTTGAACATTTGACTTTGTCAAATATCGTTTTGCAAACCCTATTTAAAAATTTAAAAACGTAGATGTAGCACAATGCATTCATTATTACGCCTTAACATTAACATATATGCGTTTGTTTTGAAAGAATGGTTATCCCGAATTCGGACATTGAGCAACTTTTGCATTTTATGTTGTTGCACACTAGGAGTTAGGACACAATATTACCGAAATACCAGGATTTCATTGGTTGATCTGGACATTGGCTCATATACGTAAGAACGATTGTTAGAGGACAAGGAACAACTTAAAAGTAAACATTTCAGTTAATCAAGTGACAACATAATGGACGCCATTGGTCAATTTTATTTTTACCAGTTTAAGTTGCTCTTAGAGTAACCAATCGCCGGGACATTCAGCAACATGCACGCTACGGAGTGGTTCAAATTCTGGACTTTAGCAAAACATTACTGCCAATGTCAAATGAGATAGAAAATGCAAAAATCTCATCTTTCGACAGATATAGTTAAGATTCTGTCGTGAATTACTGGCCATTTGTGAAAAACATCCCGATTTCTTGTACATGTTTTTACTGTAAGCTTGGAAAAAACGTTTAGGAGAGACATTTAGCGGCATCACTGAATATAGACACGACAGTTAATTGGATCTTAAATAAGCAAAGGATACCAAGATTTTTCGTGAAATAAACTCCGACAAAGATATCTTGTAACAAGACATTTATATAGGTACCGGATTATCAGATATAATGGCTACTCCCCTCTCATCCTGACAAGTTCGTTTGTATGGAATTATGACGATACGCAACAATAACGTCTATACAAACTCAAACCAGACTTAAAGACACATGATCTCTCCCAAAACCCTCCCTCCCCCCGAGCATCCAATAAATAGACTTAATACAAAGAATTAGGAGGTTTTTTCACAAATGACCTATAATTGATGACAGAATGTCAGCTATATCTGTCGAAATAGTAGGCAAAAAATCACATTTAGTAAAATGTATGGGTGACAAAATAGGGCCTACTAACTTTAAATTATGTATTTATTGTTTACACATTTCTTTATTTCCTTTTCTTCCTTCCTATGGTGTTTTCCATCTTTGGGACTCAACTTAAGTGCTCAAAATGCATCCTTTTGCAGATAGGTTGCCAAGTTATTGCTTTTTAGCTCCACTATTCGTAAAATAAGGGGAGCTATTGCAATCACCCGAGCGTCGGTGTCGGCGTCGGCGTAACACTTTAGTTAAAGTTTAGGTACAGGTTTTTTAACCTCTTATATTCTCTAAGTCCTTTAAGATATTGCTTTCATACTTTGTATACTTGTTCACCATCATGACCCTCACCCATATGCAGGAGTAAGTAACTCTATCAGGCATTTTGTTGAAATTTGTTGAATAGTGCAAATGTTAAAGTTTAGGTACAGGTTTTTTAACCTCTAATATCTTCATAGTGCATTGACAAATTGTTTCACCATCATGACCCCAACCCATACACAGGGGTAGGTAACTCTATCAAACATTTTGGTGAAATAATGCCCCCTTTTTCAACTTAGTGCAAATGTTAAAGTTTAGGTACAGGTTTTTTTACCTCAAATATTTTCAAAGTGCATTCACATATTGCTTTGCATACTTGTTCTCCATCATGAACCCAACCCCTACACAGGGGTAGGTAACTCTATCAAGCATTTTGTTGAAATTATGCCCCCTTTTGGACTTGGAAATACAAATGTTAAAGTTTAGGTACAGGTTTTTAAACCTCTAATATCTTCAAAGTACATTGACATATTGCTTTGATACTTTGCATACTTGTTCACAATCATGACCTCAACATATGCACAAGGGTAGGTAACTCTATTAAGCATTTTGGTGAAATTATGGCCCCTTTTTCAACTTAGTGCAAATGTTAAAGTTAAGGTACAGGTTTTTTTTCACCTCAAAAATTTTCAAAGTGCATTCACATATTGCTTTACATACTTGTTCACCATCATGACCCCAACCCATACACAGGGGTAGGTAACTCTATGAAGCATTTTGTTAAAATTATGCCCCCTGTTGAGACTTGGAAATGCAAATGTTAAAGTTTAGGTACATGTTTTTTTTACCTCTAATATCTTCCGTGAAAATCGGAATTGGTCATGTTGACCAAACTAGAGTTGAAAAACCTTGTTTTTTCCTGTACGTAACGAGTAGGTTTCAGTATACATGTATAATGTTTTCTTGTTTCTCAAAATAACATTTTGAACTTACGATCTTATTCTTCTTAGCCAGCGTCATATTAGTAAACGTATTATTATGGTCGGGTATATAACGAGATATTTTGATCACCTCGGCCTTTATGCATTTCAACAGACCGCTGACATAACAAGGCACCATATTTGTATATTGACCGGAGATAAACGGAAATGGCCGAGCTTCCCACGATTGATAACGAACTTTATGCTGGTTCTTCTTTAAGATAAAATCTACCCGCTGTGAGACTTATAAACACACTTTTATGTGGGCGTTTAGATTATGGTAGCCATTATAATTATCTTAATTCTTCCGTTATCTTTTAATTGGTCATTGATCCTTCTCAGAATGTTACGAAACAATTGACTGTACATGTCTCATCCATAAAATGAGTCTTAATGTCGCCAGAATATTGTTTTGCCATGAAAACTTACCATGGTGTCGCATAATCGCAAATACAATTTCTAAGTAATTTCAAAACTACAATTCGCTGGCTTAGAATGAGAAGGTCGTATGTGCTACTTACAACCTTATCAGACTCATGAATGTACATATTTGAAGTCTGTCTCACAAGGCGCTTCTTTTGAGTCTATTTTTATGAAAATCGGAACACGTCATATTGATCAAACTGAAGTTGAAAAAAGCTTGTTTTTCTATAAGTAAAGAGTAGTTTTCAGACAGTTTTTCGGAGGCTTTGCCTTTCAAGCTTGCATTGCTTCTTTTTTATTTCTTGTATTCTCAAATAGCGTTTTTGTACTTACGACCTTCTCATTCTAAGCCAGCAAGTTGTATCCTTTTACAGGACCGTCTAAAGACGGGCGATGGATGTTTCCATTAATGTGTACGAGCTTTAATCTTTGCAACATGTTTCAACGAGTTTTCATCTGATCATCTTCAAAAAACGTGTTGTCCAATGTCATACGTCGATAAGATGCATTCGTGTTATTTCTGTCTTCTTCTGTGCTCGGATGTTTCAGTTGAGCGCTGTCTTCATCAGTATCGATGCCTCAATTATACAACTGCAGACCACATGAACGATAATTATTGTCCAGCGAGATCGAGCAATTAGATTATCTGAACAATCAATGTATAATTAACCACAGGTTCTAGATAGTACCAGGAAAACGTTCAGTAATGGCGAACATAATTAGATGATTGCAATTACAAAGAAATGTAACTCTTTATTTCTTGATTCGGGTTAAACGTCGTTTCAAAACAATATGTCAGTTACTAGCGAGTATGATTCGATTTTTACCAGTTTTCCTGGACTGTATCCAAACTAGAACTAAACTCCCCTTTCACAAAGAATCGTCAACTTCTCCGCGTGTAGAGGAAAATACTCAAAATAGACGTTGTTGTCAAATCAATTAATTCTGACTAACCCTATTAGTATTAGTTTACTCAGGGTAATAAAAGTTTATCAACTTTTATTCAACCCTAGAACATATACATGTATGTGCCTGCATACGATATGGCATGACATGTTTCTGTATCTATATAGTTGTTCTAGTAGAATACTGTGACGTTCTTTCAAAAAAAAATCTAAAAGTACATGACTTTTTTGTACAGTGATTCAACACATTACGAAAACTTGTCGAAATTAGCCAAACAATGAGTGACAATGTGGTTGCTCTTGACTAAAGGCCGAGGTGTCCCTGGTTCGAATCTCGACCGGGGCACGTGGTCATTTATGAAAAGCTTTGGTTTCCAAACAAATTAGAGATGAATTGGTTGTTAAAACTAGAGAAAGACTTGCGCGTACATCAGGGCTGGTATTCACAAAGCATCTTAGTTGAAAACTTAAATATTTTGACTTAAGTTCAAAATTGGTATTGCATATATCGTGCACAAATTGAAGATTAACCCATGTTTTCTTAGTGATTATAGTAGCTCTTTACATAATGATTTAACCCTATGCAAAAAATCGATAATCGTGATTGTCATGTTAGGCTGACATACTTTAGAAATTTTGGTGTTTTTAAGAAAAATCTAAGTTTTCTACTAAGATGCTTTGTGAATACCAGCCCAGTTCTATACACCGTGAATGCTAAAATCAAAGGGGTCTATTCGTAAAGAGCTAGGATAGTGCAACATGACCAATGTCACTTACCTCGAAGCAGGAGATCATTGGACAAAACTGGACGACCAAGCATTTACTACTGTCTAGGTCGAACGCAAGCCAACAAACGCAACAACCAAAAAAATGCATAGTGGGAATTTCAAAGATTCAGCGGTATAAACAAAGATACATGTAATAAGGTACGCGCTCCTCTTTTTATGCCCCCGTATCGATAGATCGGGAGGCATATAGTGATTCACCTGTCCGTCCGTCCGTCCGTCCGTCCGTCCGTCCGTCCGTCCGTTCGTTCGTTCGTTCGTTCGTTCGTTCGTTCGTCCGTTCGTCCGTCCGTTCGTCCGTCCGTCCGTCCGTTCGTTCGTCCGTCCGTCCGTCCTGGTTAACCCAAATTGACCGTTTCTTCTAGCATTAATATGGCTTGCTACAAAGCTTTCATACTTGCATGGATGTTGTATATGAACACTCTCCACACACCTGTATCACCTGACCCCATTTTGTCCTTCACCTTGACCTAATTTTGGACTTAGACTTATTTATGGACAAGGCTTCCACAGGGGGCATAAGCGTTTATTGAACGCAGTCTTGTTATTACGGTCTTTATCACAAAACTTAACAAAGTGTTTGTATTTATGGCGTTTATTTGAAGACTTGTAGTTTATTGTCTAGTATAAGTTTCTGTAGCAATTGTATATTCAGGTTGTAAGGGTGCTGGCCTTACGCATGCTACCCTCCTCCTATCTCATCCAGGCCTTGGGACCGGCAATGACGGAGTTAAATGCATACATAAATACATGCCTTATACAGATTCTACATATCAGGTGGCCAGATAGAATCACCAATCAAGAACTGTGGCGCCGAACAAAACAAAGCCCCGTTGTTGACGAAATAAGGCGACGGAAGTGGCGGTGGGTTGGTCACACACTACGAAGGGACTAGTCTTCCATAGCAAGCCAGTCTCTTGACTGGAACCCACAAGGAAACAGAAAGAAAGGTCGACCAGTTATGTCATGGCGAAGAACACTGAATGCAGAACTACAGAAGATTAGGATGACCTGGAGGGAAGCCAAGAAGCGGTGGCTTTAGACCGAGTCCCCTGGCAGGGATGAAGAGATGAATAGGATTAAGTAAGTAACTAAGTAATTATGGTGTTTGCTTTTGGTCTGTAAGTTTTCCGTTTTGTTTGTACCTTTTGTGATCTGCTATTTCTTTTTTTTTTTTTATTCAATTTAAACATATATTTGTACAAAAAGATTACATAGCTACATCAAGCATATAAAACGTCATATGTATGCATTGTATACAACACTCATAATATATATACATAATCTCCTTATACAATTTATCCCCACTTTACAATTATGGTTGTTTGTCGAATAAAATATGTAATATTGCCGAAGTTGGTTGTTAATACTTCAACAAAAGTAAATTAAAAAAAATAAAACATGATCTGCTATTTCTGCTACTCTGTCCGATTTGTAATTATCTTTTAACCAAAGTGTCGGCCATTATACTGCTAGACAGCGCTGTTGTAATAGAATTGCCTGTGTACAAAGCCAATTCCGTAAAATTATGATAGGTTTCACCATAGCTAAATCTACTCATATACCGGTAATTACCGACGCTGTTTCTGATACAATTCCGATAGAATGTTGGAATATGTGATTCAAGTTCCGACCATGATTCGGTTAAGGTAAGAAATCAAATAGGAGAGAGAATTGTCTCAGATGTGGATAAATTTTTCTAAGACTAATTCTGCCAAAAGATACTAATAAATCAGTCTGGGAAAACACCATTCGGCTTAAATAGCAATGCATACACACAAACTGAACAGTCAGACGTAGATAACATAACAGATAGAAACACGATTAGACGGGGATATTAAAATATGTAAGAAGACATACCAGAGATACAAGAAGGATTAATTGCATGTAACACACCGTTGCGCGTAAGGCATTTCTGTTTGTTGAAGACAGCTTCATACGCATTTGCACTACTTAAGTAGAGTAAGTATTTGTTATTTTATATGTCTTTTCGTTGCTTTTGAGAGTGATCACTTACATATATCGTTGAAGCGATGAATGAACAATTGAAATTTGTATCCAATGTTTTAGAATTGCTTCAAACGACGAATTAAGTCGAGAATTCAATGTCAAAGGCGATAGTTTCGAACTATTTGCAAACATTGCATACATAATCAAAGCGCTGCAAGGCCTGGCTGTGCAAATTAAAGTTCACAAAGTGCAAATTTCATTCAAATTTTGACAGGTGTTATGTATTTAAAATTGCATAGAAGGATATTTAGAAATCTGCCAAGTAAGAATGTGACATCATATGCTAGAATAATCTAATAGCAATTTGATTCAAATTAGAAAATATGTTTTATGTATTACGTTTCTCGTTTCTAGGCAATTTTAGAACGTCAATGAAAATCATTGACCTATGGAATAAGTTGTGTTGCCATGGTTACAAACTTTCAGAATTGTGTTGATCTATGATACAGAATCATTAAGGATGATTGCCATTCATTGATATCTAGTTCATTTCTTTTTAAGAGGTCAGTTTGTTAAATGGCAAGATTTTAAATTTGAAAGTAGTACAACACGAAATATGGTTCCCATTGACTCCCATGTAAATTTTGTCATTTTATTGTTAAAAAATGTCGAAATAAAATTTAAATGCTTGCTATTTTCATCTAAGAAATCGGATTTTCTTCAAATAAACTTTATTGAAAGTTACAATCTTTTGTTGTTAAAGACAAATTTAATTTAGAAATGTTATTAGGTTTGTGTTACCATGGCAACATTATAAAGTGGACTAATGGTGGATTTTTAGTGGAGTTCTAGAATTGCTTAGCAACCGAGAATGTGCAACATCGATAAGTAACATGCATTACAGTTCTGTCAGGAATGGATTATTCTACTTAATCATAGTTCAATCGTGAAAGCTCGGCCATTTCCGTTTATCTCCGGTAAATAACCTCGTGTCTAACTGTAGTAATACACCAAAGCCAACAGGCCGCGAGTTAAAAGTCGCTACCTACGCGTAAAAGTAACAAATTATGTATCCGTCAATAAGATGGTTATTTTATCTTTCCCGAACAGTTTTCTTATTTTTATGATCATACGAAGACATATCATAAAAGAAATAACCATATCTTTAAATATTATTCATTATTTATATTTTCCAAGCACGTGTCGAAAACATCAACAAACATGACCCATATTTAAGCGGGTTTGTTTACAAAATATACTACTTGACTTTCGGATCATTTCGAGTTAACTTACCGCCTGGCACACATGTGATTAATCGTTCCGTGGAATTTTGTAGTGCGTATTTACTGGTATAATATATCTATATAGATCTATATATTTGTGTGAACATGTATTGACATAATGTGTACTGAAGACTGGGGGCTGCCATTTTCTAATCATGTGACTGAAAATAGTTTCAATATGGCGCCTTGTTATGTCAGAGGTCTATTGCAATGCATAAAGGCCGAGGTGATCAGAATGATAGTCAATTAAGGGTTAAATTACCTCTGTTGTACTGTTTTAGCGGAGTAAATTTACCAACTATTTTTGTAATGTTTGTGTTTTGTGAACTTTAATTTGGCACATGAGTGTACTTATACATGTACGCATAAAATCTATTAAAATATGATAAATTGCAAAGTGTTTATGTACACAATGATATGTAAATAAATGACTGACCTGAATAATCGAGATTTACACATCTACTTTCGTGTTTTGGTCATCGTACTTTCGTGTTTTGGCCATCGTACTTTCGTTTTTTAGTCATCGTACTTTTGTGTTTTGGCCATCGTACTTTCGTGTTTTAGTAATCGTACTTTCGTGTTATAGTCATCGTACTTTCGTGTTTTGGCCATCGTACTTTCGTGTTTTACACATCTACTTTCGTGTTTTGGTCATCGTACTTTCGTGTTTTAGTCATCGTACTTTCGTGTTTTGGTCATCGTACTTTCGTGTTTTAGTCATCGTACTTTCGTGTTTAGGCCATCGTACTTTCGTGTTTAGGCCATCGTACTTTCGGGGTTTTTTTTAGTCATCGTACTTTCGTGTTTTTGGCCATCGTACTTTCGTGTTTTACACATCTACTTTCGTGTTTTGGTCATCGTACTTTGTGTTTTGGCCATCGTACTTTCGTGTTTTAGTCATCGTACTTTCGTGTTTTGGCCATCGTACTCACGTTTTTTAGTCATCGTACTTTCGTGTTTTGGCCATTGTTGGGCCTTTCTGCACTTCGTCGGTTGGCTCTAATAGTGATCAAAGTGCCAAACCAGAAAGTTTATTTTCCTCCAATGCATGAAGAGGTAAACAGATACAATATACATTTTCACATACAGACATGCACTACAAAACAACCCTACCCTTACGAAATATAAAAATGGTGTTGCTTGAACAGCGTCAGATACCACTGTTAACCAGCAACAATAAGTGTATATATATGAGTGTTTAGTACACAAAGGGATGTAACTATGAAGACGTATTTGCAAACTTCTCACACTTCTCACAGCGGTTACTGACCGTTTTTCTGCATGGCTCAACCAGAACCTAGCTATGACCACTTCACCGAACTATGTTTCCAAAATCAGTCAAATATGTACTGGCAATAACTTGGTAACATATCTGCAGCATTATGCATTTCCACCTTTGGTACTCAACTTAAGTGCTCAAAATGCATCATTTTGCAGATAGGTTGCCAAGTTATTGCCTTTTGAAAATAGCTGTTTAAGGCATAATGGGACATTAAACTGCATGTGGACTTTCGACTGAGAAGGATATAGCAATAAGCCAAGAGTAAGCATTTGCTGCAAAAAATCTGTCTGAAAAATTAGATAAAGCAAGTTCAGTTCTTGTGGCTATTGGGAAATCCCTGAATGGTAAGATATCTCGACATTCAAACAACTTTATACCGCAACCTGAATCATCGGATAATTATAAAATACTTTTTATATGTTGTTCGATTTTTTTCTTGCCTTTCTCATGTCAAACACTGTAAGGCTAATGTGTACAGTGTTTAACATGTGGAAGGAAAGAAGTGCAAGGAATGTATGGAATGTGGAATGCACAATAACTCCTTTATCTATGGGTTTAACAGTTAACTACGTAGTTAAGAGACTTTAAACCGCGGTTACAAGTGCCATCTGCACAACAATTCTTAAACCGCAGATAAAGACTTAGAACTGCAGTTACAAGTCTCTTAACGATATGGTTAAGACAGAACCAATGAAAACAAAGCATTTATACCTACCTAAGCGCTGATTGGACATATATTCCTAACTACCGTTTAAGAAAGTTGTAACTGCGGTTCTAAGTCTTGAACTGCGGTTCAAAGTCTTGAACTATGGGTTTAAGAATTAATGTGCAAAACAGCACTTGTAACCCGGGTTTAAAGTATCTTAACTATATAGTTAAGAAATGTTTAATTAATGTGCATTTCGCGAACATATAACTCCAGTTTAAGACTTAAAACTTGGGTTAGACATCCGATCTACTAACCCCCGTTTAAAGTCGGAATTTCTGAGTTAGACTTTAAATTTTTATTTTAAACTGGGGTTCGATCTGCTAACCCCCGTTTAAAGTCGGAATTTCTGTGATTTCTGTAAAATTCTCATTTTAAACTGGGGTTCGATCTACTAACCCCCGTTTAAAGTCGGACTTTCTAAGTTAGACTTTAAATTTTTATTTTAAACTGGTGTTCGATCTACTAACCCCCGTTTAAAGTCGGAATTTCTGTGTTTTCTGTAACATTCTTATTTTAAACTGAGGTTCGATCTACCAACCCTCGTTTAAGGTCGGAATTTCTGAGTTAGACTACAAATTTTTATTTTAAACTGGGGTTCGATCTACTAACCCCCGTTTAAAGTCGGAATTTCTGAGTAAGACTTTGAATTATTATTTTAAACTGGGGTTCGATCTACTAACCCCCGTTTAGAGTCGGAATTTCTGAGTTAGACTTTAAATTTTTATTTTAAACTTGGGTTCGATCTACTAACTCTCGTTTAAAGTCGGAATTTCTGAGTGAGACTTTAAATTTTTATTTTGAACTGGTGTTCGATCTACTAACCCCCGTTTAAAGTCGGGATTTCTGTGTTTTCTGTAAAATTGTCATTTTAAATTGGGGTTCGATCTACTAACCCCCGTTTAAAGTCGGAATATCCTAGTTTCCTGTTTAATTATTATTTTAAACTGGAGTTCGACTTTCTTACCCCGGTTTAAAGTCGGAAATACTAAGCTTTTCATTAAAATCTCAATTTAAACTGCGGTCCGACTTTCTATTAATAATTTGTTTTTCCAGTCGTAATTTCAATTGTATTGAATTCCAATACAATGACATGTGCCTACGATCATAAGAATTTGAAAGGAATTATGAGGAATTGTTTATACATACATATAATTCCATCCACGCTTTAATTGAAAGTTTAAACTGCAGTTACAAGTCTTTAACTATGGGTTAAAGCATAATTGTGCAAACGGCGCTTTGAACCCGGGTTTAAAGTCGCTTAAACTATATAATTAAGAGATGTATATTTAATGTGCACTTCGCGCGTGTTAAACCCCCGTTTAAGACTTGTAACCACGGTAACAAGTCTGTTAACCACATAGTAAGAGATAACCAATGAGAGCGCCCTATTAGTAATTTCATACGCTCTGATTGGTTGTCTCTTAACTATGGGGTTAAGGAAATATCATCGATACTTGTAACTGCAGTTCTAAGTCTTTATCCGCGGTTTAAAGAATTAATGTGCATATGGCACTTGTAACCGCGGTTTAAAGTCTCTTAACTACATAGTTAACTGTTAAACCCATAGATGAAGGAATTATTGTGCACTCCGCATTCCATAGGAATGGGTAGGCTAAATTATAAATCTCGGACATGTGATTTAATTCCGTGGCAGAATCAAAATTCAGGTTTGAATATTAGCGCCAGGAAATCTCAAATTCTGGTTAGTAGCATTTAAGTCTGACTGGTTAATAGTAGTGATAATATTCTACACAGGTCTACATATCACTTTTAATTTGACTACCGTCGGACCCAGAACTGAACAAGCCAGCCAGTCTAAAATGTAGGCCCTATATATTTACACAAAGTAGGGCCTAATGGAGGATGTTGACATTTTTGAAAAATATGGAAACTAAATTATGTAGAAATATATGCAGATCTAGACCATAGTATTAGCTAGGCCTAAATAGGCCCCTACGTGTACGTGGAATTTTGAGATCTAACGTTAGATAGATAGATTTTGGTGCTTTTCTCTTAACGAATTTTCAGTCATACATTCATTCAGAGTATTGATGCATATTATTTTATATGGGTGTGTACCTAAAACATTGTATCTCATATATTATGCGGTCCGCCTATATGATATTTATAATTAATTTATAACCAGTTTTCCTGGAATTTAATTGTAGGGCCTAACTTGCGTAACATATGCGTCATTGCAATGGTGCTTTTTAAAGTGAACCATGGTTAACATTAATTAAGAATAACATATCAACGCTTTCCATAGGCGGATCCAGGGGGGGGCGGACCCGGCGTACGCCCCCCCTAAAATCGCCGGAGCCTAGGTAATTTCTCATATTTTGGATGTAAGAACAACATTGATATGCAATTTTTTTCGCTCGCTTCGCTCGCGTAAATTAACCAATAATCAATTTATGGAATTTAAAGTGAACTTAATGCTGTATGCAAAAACAAGATATGGCACTGATTGGTAGCATGGTGCCAAACATCGGCTACAGAAATGCCGAGATTCTTGCACATTAAAAATGTCCGACAAGACATAAACTATTAATAGAGTTGGCTTTATTTTCTAATAAACCTGTCCTTTTCATTAAAAATAAGATGCCTCAGAATGCAGTTGACGTGGTTCTATTTAAAAAGTCACGAGGTAGAAAGCCACTGTCCCGTGGACTCCCTAGTCGCTGAATCCCAAGTACTTCACATTTCCACTTAAACAAAACTGAAGCCCTGGAGTTCGCAGGGTATGCTGCTCAGATAGACATTGCCTTTTTTCGCGACGAATTCACAGCAGCTATATATCAGTGAATATTATCAAGTCGATTGTCGTTAGTCCTGACTATGCTGTTCATATAAACAACGATTTTTCTAGCTCGCTTCGCTCGATGAAGAACTTCGTAAATTCAATGAAAGCTTTTGATTTACCATTGAGTTGTTTGGGTATGCTGCTCAGACAAACACTGATTTTTTTTCTAATTCTGACAATTACTGCATCAGTGAATATTACCAGGTAATAAGAATGTGGTGTACGAAGCTGAAATAGATAATTGCATTTTTCCTTGCTCGCTGCGCTCGCACAAACATTATAAGTTAATTTTTTCAAGTAGGGAATGAGTTTGAGGGATATGCTGTTCAAATAATTAATGCATATATTCTTACTCGCCTTGCTCTCACAATAATTTTATCAATGAATATTATAAGATAAAGAACGAAATTGTGTGGAATGCTTCTCAGAGACACATTTTTTTCTAGCTCGCTTCGCTCGCACATTTTCTTGAGGGGGGGGGGGGGTATCAATACATAAATGTACGCCCCCCCTAACGCCAAATCCTGGATCCGCCCCTGCTTTCTAAATAACAGGAAATTTCGAAATTTTCCGCGCGTCAATTCTGGAAACATTGCGAAATGATTTAACTGATGAATATTGGGTCACGTGAAAATGGGCGTGACCTCTAAGAAAATATCGCTTATTGCGAGGGTAAACATCCGAGGATATCCGAAAGTAACGTATCCGGGTAAATTAGGTCCCGGACAAGTAAATAAACAAGAATTTTAACATTTTTTGCTGGATTTAAATGACATCAGACGTTGATATTCATGGTCTGCCTGATATTTCGGTAAATATTAATGATTTGTAATTGTATCACTTCTCTATTAAACTGTTATTGGTTGCATAAAGACGTAATAATCAATTATGTACCGTTTGTACCACTCCCCACCCACCTTTTTACGCTGTTGATTTTCTGTGATGTTATGACAAATTACAATTTCCTGTTACGAAAGAGGTTATTTAACGATTTTACCGTCCTTTGAAGTCTAACAAGTTGCTTGTTGTTAGATAACTGGATCAACCAAGAAATTATTATCTCAATTATCTTTAAAACTCTTAATTTTAATTTTATGAGTTATTCAGTTAATTGGGTCAAAAATAATTTTGACAGCTATTTAAGCATGTAATTGTATACATGTATGTCAAGGATTACAAATGTGTCACAGTCTTAATCTGTTCACATAACAGTAAGTAGGCTGATAGTTCAGGCTCAGTTGGGAGAGCATTTAATGCCCTGTAAGCGACTCAGTTGGATCCTTGTTTTGCTCAAAGACCTAAAAAAACAGCCGGTCAGTGAACTTGTGTCAGAGACTGTACTGTAGTGATTTCAACAAGTGCCCAGTTAGCACAGTTCAGCTGAGCTATGGAGTAGTAATGCAGGGTTTGTGGGTTTGAGTCCCACATCAGATGCAACTTTCCACCTAAGTTCCTTCAATGGTGGCAAATGCCTCAGGGCCTGATGATGGTGAGGATAGTTTAGGATCTTGCCCAAGAAATAATGGGGGGGGGGTACTGTAGGTGTGTAGCGACTGATAATCTGGAGGCAGACTCACAAGTTCCCGGATAGCACTGTTGGCTACCGTCAGCTAAGGAGTCGAGTCAAGGACTAGCAATCAGTAGTCATAGACTCATGTATACGTCTCATAGGTTCGAGTCACACACAAATGACTTTTAAAATGAACTACTGCACTGAGTGAACTATGTACCCCCTGAAAAAATGGCTTATTAATATATTTTTATTTTGACAGAAAATGACATATTTTGCAAGAAATGAAACGGTTAACTTGAAACGTCTACCACCAGGCAAACAGCAGTCACCTGCTCTTCTAAAGTGTAGAATGTGTAAGCTATCGCTAGTATCTGATTGAGCTATCAAATGTATTGCTTTCTGTCATGACACAAGTTTGCAACATGCATGGAAAGTTATTAACAGCATTATAAGTGGTTATTTGGATGAAATTTGTTTAGGCTTACACAGTACCACTGCCACAACAGCTTGATTCAATGGTGCTTGTCAATCACACATAAATGATAGTCACTCACAATCACTTTCAATCTCATACAAAAAAGTCAATAAAATCATATGTTATTACAAACAACCACACATCATAATTCATACTTGCAGTTCACAATTGAAGTGTTTGAAATTATGTTCTCTATAATATTATTCTGTTTTAAATATTGGCCTAAAAAGTGTTTGCCTATGGTAACAGCTACATTTGTAACCCAAGGTATTTGTCAAATTAGTAATTACCCATGTTTTTGTTAGAGAAAATTAAATGAGTATCAACACTTTCCTATACATGTATTCTACACAACTTTATTCATTATGTAAAGGATGAATAAAATGACCTTTCAAACCAAAATCTTGAGTGTCAAAATGTGGCTTTTTGGAAATTGCTATTTTCTCTTTATTGTTTTTAGAGGTAAAATATCAAAGGCAGCATACTTTTACAATTAAATTATATAAAAGATCAAGACAAATCACTAAGTATAGTAATCCTGATGTTTGAAGAAATTGGTGTCCAAAGTAGAGTGTCCTAGTGTTTGTGACCGAAATTATAGTACTGTACAATCAAATATTGTCATGGGTGTTAAATTTTGTTGATTTTGATAAAAATGCACTTTCCAGAGCCTGAGGTGGAAATTTTGTGGATCCGATTACAAAACATGAAATGGTAAACCCTGGCATGTTCTGTGTTTGGGAGGATGATTAATCGTGGGCTCTATATTTCATGGTCAAGTTAAACAATGAAATCAACGAAGATTCATCCCCCTCGAAAATTAATGATTTTAGTCAGTCTACAGTATTGCGTTATATATGCTATTGTATATTATGTTAGACTATTTCATTTTTTCAGGCAGACCAAGATGGTACTACAAAACTACTACGTATCAGAGTTATCTCTGGTACAAACCTTGCAAAGAAAGATATATTTGGAGCCAGGTGAGGATTGCATATTGTTGTTAAATACTTATTATATATGGCACAGGGGTTCCACTAGCTTCTGAATCTGAAGGGTCATTTTGATATTTTTTACTAAATTATACCATTTTTTTATAGACAAATTGTTAATACCCATGAATTGAAGAGAAAATTACTGGCATTCAAACCAAATTCTTGAGAGTCAAAATGTGGCTTCTTGAAAATTGCAAACCAAATCATGGAACCCCTGGTGGCCAAGGGTCCTACAATTCTGAAATAACCCAAATTGCTGCACTAGAATGAATGAACTTTTATGGAGCCAGAAAATTAGTAAAAACTGAAAGTGTTGAATGTGACCAGGTTATGGTCATTGGCTATTTCATGTGCTGGATTTTAATGATAATCTTCTAAAGGACTAACGTCTGAAAGTTTGAAACAGAGTTATGGTGTAGGGAATTGAGCAACCAAAGTGAACTGACTTGCATCTTAGTTTCTCTATCAGGATTGGGCATTGCCCTCTTTGGGAAAAAAATTGCTGGAATGTCAATATGAGGTCTTATTTGGTTGATCTAAACTTTTTTGAAAGTTTTGTTCTTATTTTTTGAGGTAGTCAATTTGAAAGTTTTGTTCCTTTTTTTGAGGAAGTCTTTTTGAAAGTTTATTTTTTATTTTTGAGGTTGTCTATAAAATCTGGTTTTACTGTGTGTATTTCAGCGATCCGTATGTGCGTGTGTCCCTATATCGGGGTGACCGAGAGGCTGGTGTGATAGATACAGTTCATACTTCCACCATAAAGAAGGTGAGTAATTTTTTGAAGACTGCAAAAACCTGGTAATATGCTGACTCTCGTCAATAACACTAAACATTGACGGGTCTAGTGGCACTGAGGTCAAGTGGATAACGCTTTTGACTACAAATTGAGATGTCCCTGGTTTAATTCTAGGCCTGGGCATTTGGTCATTTCTGAAATGTTTTTATGTGTTTCCCATCCACCTAGTGATAAACTGGATGGTAACCTATAGGTAGTCACGCGTGTATCGATGCTAAACATTGGCCACATTAGAGAACCAAGGAGTCAACTCAGTAAAAGCTAGGGCAGCGCCGCTGGATTCTTTGTTTTACGCAACTGTCTCTTCCCTTGAAGTCAGAGGCCAATCTGCCAGGGGGAAAACAAATGACCACACAACTGTCAGTTGAACGGAAATAAACAACAGAAATAAACAAACATTTATCGGTACTGCACTTTTATGTTCTTTTATTTACATCTTTTGAAGTATGCATACATCCAGACCTTGAAATCTTAGAAGTTGGAACATTCGGATGCATGTTTACATTTGAGAAGGAAACTAGATCAATATTTTGATCCAGCTAATTAAGCACTGGTTACTATAGTCCGGATAATTTGACTCGACTCTAGACCTTCTATTAGCATAATTTATCAGCAGATATATTGTCTATTATACATGTAACTGTTGTAAGATTTCATGACTGGGGATATCACGAAGACGCTCCAGGTGTAATACAAATACAAATCTAAAAGACCGCCAATATTGCACGATTTGCTTGCAGAAATTGATATATTCAATGCAATAACCTTGTAATACATGTATATTCATGCTTAAAGGTCAGGATCAGGTCAAATTCTCCGTGCTATGCAGATTGTTTTTATATTACAGACATTGAATCCAAAATGGGATGAAACTATGCTCTTCAGGGTCAACCCTCGTGACAATGTGATGTTATTTGAGGTGTTTGATTCTAACAGACTTGTAAGTAATTTAATTGAACAACCCTAAATATGTGACAATAATGACTATATTTATTGTGGATTACTGTAAATATCAATTTTCAATATGGTCCACTTAATGTGTAGCTTTCACCATTTTCCAAGTGCTTTTGTGAGTGCTCTGGTGAGCTTAAAACGGGTCTGTACATTGTATTAATAATTATCTAATAATGTCAGAATAATGACTGGGGCTGTGATCCAGTGATTTGTGTGCAAGGTACTATTTTATCAAAGTACTTTTTGAAATCTTAAGTGTATGACGGGTTGTTCAAATTCTAATGCTTTATATTTTCTAACATCTGCAAATTGGGGACAGATAGTGTTTGCTAATTAAGTAAATCATTGTATTAACTAAGTTTTATGGAAAATTGACCACATTTTTTAAATGTAAAAGAATAATACATATTTTAAATTTGAACGTAAGTGATTTGATAAAACGGCACCCTGGACTTGTTACCCAGATCTCCTGGTGATCCGGATTCAATTCCCGGTTGTGGCAGTTCATACCCTTCCTTGAAAATGTCAAAACAATGTCAATATTCCTCCACATGTGGAGAGGTTGTTGGTTTATTGTGGAAGGGTAAGTTAGTACTGGTTAGGAATATACAGTCCTGGTTAACTGGTAAAGTGAATCTGCAGCTGTGTACAACTGAAATTGTCGAGAAAGTGCATACAAGTTTTCACCTTTAATTGCTGTGTACATTACAATACAATTGCTTTGTTTTGTTTTTGTAGACTCGTGATGATTTCCTTGGATTAGTTGAAATACCTTTAAATCACACCAATATAACTGTGGAATATCCCAATAGAGAAATTCCATGTAAAGATTATATTTTAAGGCCTCGCACGTAAGTACCTATTGTTACGCCCCCCCTCCTCTTTTGCGAACAAAGTTTGAAAAAGTTAACTTTAAAAAATAACAATTGGTCAGACATATAATTGGTTCTTTTCAGAAACCTCGCGGTACTAACTGCTTCCATATTTTCAAAGGGATTCCAATTAAATTCCGCACCCATGCACATTAGCCTAGTCATGTATTTGAGCCAGGGTAGTATGTGGGAATCTTGACAAAATCAGCCCCATGTGTTTGATACTGTTAAATCATTTATATTTGTGGGGGATTTAATTTCGTGGATTACCTCAACCACAAAATTAAATTGCCAATGAATTATTATACCTATAGACATGTCAAGTTTACAGTGGCTGTCATACTTGCTTTCAAGTTCAGTCAAGTCTAAGACTTGTTTTTTAGCTTTGTGACAGAGTGAGCTTTTTATTTTTGATCACTCTTCGTCCGTCTGTCTGTCGTCCGTTAACAATTGGCTTGTGTAGACACTAGAGGTCACAATTTTATCCTAATCTTTATGAAACTTGGTCACAATGATCATCTCAACAAAGTTGATATGGGGTCATCTGGGTCAAAAACTAGGTCACAAGGTCAAATCATTGAAAAACCTTGTTTAGTCACTAGAGGTCACAATTTCAACCATATCTTTATGAAATCTAGGTCAAGTTTGATAATGGGTCACTCGGGGTAAAAAACTAGGTCACAAGGTCAAATCAAAGGAAAACCTTGTGTAGTCACTAGGGCTGCGTACTGGTTTCCGATTTAAATCGAATACCGGTATTTTGCGTTCGATCAATACATTGTATCGAACGTGTCCGTATCGGTAAAAAATCGATCAACAAAAAAACACATGTAAATCAACAAAATCCCCATTTTCGGTCAAGTTTTTCGTTGTCTATTTGTATCATTGTCAGGTCTTTGACTCAGCTTATATGAATCTAATTTTCAAACAAGAATCTGCTAAGCAAACCACTCATGCAATTTAACACATTTGTAGATAAATTGCTTATCACATCTCAGGCCTGACTTGATTGTGTTTTGCAAGTTAATACATAATGTAAGTCTGCAAGTGCCTGTTTTATTGTCAAAAGCAAATATCAAATGATATATCGAATATCGATTAGTTTGTATCGATACAAATATAGTATCTATCATTCTAACTGATACGCAGCCCTAGTAGTCACTAGAATGTGTTCTATACATTTTACTTAATGTGATATATATTTTTGTGTGTTTCAGTATTCGTTCTCGTGTACGGGGACAGTTATGGTTATATCTAGCATACCTCCCTAATGAAATTGATGCAGATGAAAATGAGGAACCATCAGCCCCTCCACAAGAGGTATACAATCTATTTTATCAACTTTATCAACTGTACTCATGGGTGATAGTTTTTATGATGATTTTGAGTGTAAAAAAATAGTCTGTTTTCTTTATTTTTTCCCTAATTCAAATGACAATTTTTTATGATTCCAGGATTCATAATTTCTTGCATTTACCCAAATCACTGATATTTGTAAGGAGTTTACTTTTAATGATGTCATGAACCACAAAAATAAAATATCTAAGTCCCACGAAAATAATTGTACCATGTTTGTTTTAATGCTTGGTCATGTATAAAACAATTACTCGGATCTCTGAGTTGTTGGTCCTTTGTTCGGAAACAGTAAAACAACGAAAGTAAAGTAAATATGAATACATGTAGTTTATTTGATTAAGCCTCCCATCTTTAATAAGGGGGTGTATTGCTTTGCACATGTCGGTCGGTCGGTCTGTCTGTCAGTAGGCTAAATAATTTCCATTCAATAACTCAAGAACGTTTCTAGGATCTTGAAACCTTACACGGAGGTTGGACAGCAACAGTATATGACCCTTATTGATTTTGAGGTCTTTACATGTTTTACAAACATTGCGGTATTTGATTGAAATGCTATGTTTTCAGCCTGGTTGGGAAATGCTGGATGGTTTTGCTGACACAGTTTCATTATCATCGTCAACAGCAAACAACAATGAGGCGTCGGGCGAGTCTGAGTCGGCAGGGTCAGCTTCTGTTCCGGTTGTTACTGTTACTGAAAGTACTGAGAGTGATGTAAGTGAAACCCCATTGGAGCCCCTTCCTCCAGGCTGGGAGGAGAAGAGGGACGCTACAGGGAGAATATATTATGTTAATCATAATGATAGGAGTACACAGTGGGAGAGGCCCACAGCAGGGTATGTAGCAAGCTTCAATTACATTAAAATTGACATGTTGTAAAACATCTAAACTGTCCTCAGTGGTCGAGTAGTTAGAGCAACCACCTCAGGAATGGTAGATTGAGTATCTTCCCAGGCAGCAATATACAGGCTTTCTACTGTGGTAATATTGAACTAAAAAAGTCAAAATTTCTTCTTAATCCTAACTTTTTAATGTCAGAAATTCCTACTTTTTAGATAAAATATGCCCTACTTTTATCCTACTATTTTTAGCTCACCTGCCACAAAGTGGCAAGGTGAGCTTTTGTGATTGTTTTTTGTCCGTAGTCTGTTGTCCGTCCGTTATTTTGGTTTGATCTTCATCAAACTTGGTCAGTAGTTGTACCTCAATGAAATCTAGATCAGGTTCGAAGTTGGGTCATGTGGGGTAAAAACTAGGTCAAAAGGTCAAATAATAGGATAACCTTGTTATCACTCTGGAGGCCACATTTTTGCTCTTCATTAAGTTTGGTCAAAATGTTTATCTTGGTGACCTTAAGGTCAAGTTCGAAGTTGGGTCATGTAGGGTCAAAAACTAGGTCAAATAATAGGAAAACCTTGTTAACACTCTGGCGGCCACATTTTTGCTTTAATCTTCATGAAGTTTTGTCAAAATGTTTATCTTGATGACCTTAAGGTCAAGTTCAAAGTTTGGCCATGTTTAGCAGGTGAGCGCCCCAGGATCTATGATCCTCTTGTTTTAAAGAGACAGTAGAAAGCCTGCAATACAGCAAAAATGTTTTAAATGCTACTGGTATAATTACTTTGCTTGGTGCTCAACTAATGATGGTAGTTCTGGCAAATTGCCCAAAATAAGGAGGCTAAGTAGCCTCTATATGTTTGAAAATGAAATACTGTTGGTAAAATGCAAAACAAAATTAAAAATTGATAAAAAAGTCTATTTATTGCAAACACATGCACAACTATTGTCTGTTTACAAATTCTTAAACTCGGCAATCATATGACTTCATGACTCATGAGTTCCACTAGCTTCTGAATTTGAGGGTCCTTTTGATAGTGTTGACTTAATGTTACCATCTTACAGGCAAAATACCCATAGTTTTAAGAGACAATGACCCTTTAAACCAAAACCTTGTGGTCTAAATGTGGCCTTTTGGAAATTTCAAGGGTCTAAACCCTTACTCCTGAGTCAAATAGAACCCCTGGCTTTAGCAATTTCATAACTTCATGACATTTTTTCGTACATATTATCATATATTTGTGTGTTCTAGATCGGCGGTCATCTAGTACTGTCATGAATATATTTTGTGTTCAAGATTTGAACCTAACAGTACAGTTCACACATTGCAGGTCTTCTAGTACAAATAGTAGATCAAGAGCACGTACATCAAGTGCGCTTTCAGAAAGTAACCCCAGAACTGAATCAACAAGTGAGGCTTCCAGCTTACCGAGGAGTTCTGACTCACAACCTAGACTACCTCATGGCTGGGAGGAACGTGTAGATGCTAACGGTAGAACATATTATGTGAACCATGATAGAAGATGTACACAGTGGGAGAGACCAACAGAACAGTATGTATAGTTATTAAATTTTAAATTAAATTTTGAGGCCCACATGGAAAATTGGGAAACCAAATGACATTGTGTAATCTTGTTAAATTAAGTCTTTACTTAATACTTACTTACTTAAATGTGATCTTATGTTTCATGATCTACAATGGGCCCCTACTGTTATTGAATAAAAAAATTATGCACACACCGAGGGTTGGAGGGGGCATTTTGACTTGCATATTGGTTTTTCAGTCCTATAATGTGTCGCATATAACCATAAAAGTATTCGAGTTATACTCATCAAACGTCATAGATATATTATAAGTAGCATGTGGAACTGTACACCTAGGTATTGTGTTTTAGATTCATCTACCTATTTGGATGTTTATTGGTAAAAGAACATCAGTTCACATTGTATATCAGGTATCAATCATTTTGTATTGATCAAATATCATATTGATCATTCTGATCGATACCCAGCCAAAGGGAAGGAGCCTTATTATGCCCGCCACCATATAAGGAAAAAAAGGGCCTGGCAGGTCAATATTTACTGTGAATAAATTACAGGGGTTCTACAATTTAGGAATAATCTCTAAATCAGGATTTGCTGCGCCTGGAAAGCAGAAAATAAATATTATTTGATGAAAAAATACCAAATATTGACTGAGTTATGGCTATTTGAAATTCCATATGCTAAATATTGACAATATAAGACTGTTTGAAACAGAGTTTTGATGAAGGGATGTGTGATGCTTATTAAATGGCATTTGAAACAGACTAGCATCTAGTGTCTTTCTGGATTGGACTTTATGCCTCAGTAGAACCCCTGAAATGATTATAAGATTGATAGTATGCGGGACATTTACTAGTATGTTTTAGTATGCGGGACATTGACTAGTATGTTTTAGTATGCGGGACATTTACTAGTATGTTTAAGTATGCGGGACATTTACTAGTATGTTTTAGTATGCGGGACGTTTACTAGTATGTTTTAGTATGCGGGACGTTTACTTGTATGTTTTAGTATGCGGGACATTTACTAGTATGTTTTAGTATGCGGGACATTTACTAGTATGTTTTAGTATGCGGGACATTTACTAGTATGTTTTAGTATGCGGGACATTTACTAGTATGTTTTAGTATGCGGGACATTTACTAGTATGTTTTAGTATGCGGGACATTTACTAGTATGTTTTAGTATGCGGGACGTTTACTAGTATGTTTTAGTATGCGGGACGTTTACTAGTATGTTTTAGTATGCGGGACGTTTACTAGTATGTTTTAGTATGCGGGACGTTTACTAGTATGTTTTAGTATGCGGGACGTTTACTAGTATGTTTTAGTATGCGGGACATTTACTAGTATGTTTTAGTATGCGGGACATTTACTAGTATGTTTTAGTATGCGGGACATTTACTAGTATGTTTTAGTATGCGGGACATTTACCAGTATGCTTTACATGTTTCTCTTGTTGACTATAGAAGTGAAGAACAAGCACAGGAAGAAGTGACAGCGGGCTTATCAGAAGAGAATACTCGACAGATAGCACAGATGTACCGGCAGCGTAGACATATCAGTGTAGAGGACACCATTAGTCTCGGACCTGATGGAAACGCCCAGTCACCTAGTGGGGCTAGACGGCTAGAATTTGCTCAACAGGTATAAACAATTTACAATGTCATTATATAACATGACAGTCAGTAAGTTATATATGCTCTATGCTATACTGCAAAATATTTTTCAGTGTTGCATCAGAGACTATAGATTACTATATAGATCTCTAGTTGCACCATAAGATTTTTGTCCCAGTATGGTTAATTGGCGAATATTTCTGAAAACTTTAAACTATACCTTTTTCAGTACACAAATACTAGTTTTCAAAAAACAGAATTATAATAACAGAATAATTGATATTTTAAAACCACCATATTTGAACCATTTTTTTTGGTTTTGAAAATTGATGAAATAACGTCATTTTACTCAAATATGAGATTACCTTAAGCTTATATTTAGGCCAAAAATCATACAGGTAACTCACATTTACACATTTCTATAGACAAAGACTTACCACAACTATATTTTATGTTTACAGTTTACAAATTATTACAAGATCTTTAATTTCTTCATTTTTATTGTCTACTTTTCTTCAGTGTTGTGAATAATGAACTATAATTGAATGGTGTTTGCTTGACGATAGATGTGTTGGTTAATATTATCCAGCTGTGATTATGTTTGTAATTTTCTTTAACCAATTGGTCCATTAAATCATTTGAGCTACTTTTTTTCAAATTGTTGTTCAGGGTTTCCTAGCTCTTAGTTCAAGAATCTTTGATGAAGTTTGAGAATCCCGTTTATATGAGGTCATCTATGGTGCTCCATCGTATATTGTATGTACAAACTTTGTCCACATTTTTGTGTGAACTACAATACTCCTGAAGCTCATTAACAAGACTTAATTGTCTGATGCTTTTTGATCTTATCAGAATTTTTTCCAATTGCTTAATATTATAACAGGTTGCAGGAGCTAAAACAGATTTTAAAGTGATAACTTAAAAATGTTCTCCTCTGAAACCACAACTCCTACTGTTTTGGAGTCTGAAGTATCTTGAAGTTCTCTTCCAAGATAGTTCAAATTGTGCTGATATGGTTAAAACTGGCTGCACTCAACTCAACTTGTGTTCATATTGTCAAAATTGGCTGCACTCTTGGGGGACACTTCAGTGCTATAGAGTCGTTCATCCAATATCTCTGTTGAAAAACTTTCATGAATGTTAATGGGCAAGCTTATTAGCTAGTGAAGTTGTGTAACTGGGAATTTGTTTATTGGGATGTTTTGAGGAGTTCTTATTTCTTCGTATTCTTCGTTAGTTAATATTTGTCCCATTATGTACATTTTGTGTCTGACAATATTGTGTTTGTATTTTTTCTGTAAATGTATAAAAGTAAGTCTTAAAATATTAGTGTAATATTATACTGTATTATACATATGCATGTTACGTTTTACTCTGCTCTATTTGCATATGATTGATAGTACTGTAAATGCCATTATTTTCACGAGTGCTTTGTTTTGCAAAATTTCTCAATAATATATTGACTAGTCATTGCCCGTAGTCTACTTCCTCCTTTGAAATTTATTACTCAGTTTTGGAGGAATTTCATGACAATTTCATTCGTCTTTCATGAATCTGCGTTACTTAGAATTTTGTGAGAATTTTTTTGAAAAGTGTAGTTTTCATTCAGAATTACCTCCCTTTATGGTTAATTATGCACGAAATTCAAAGTCCACAGTGTGTCAATCATTGCTGGGTGAGTGAATAGGCTTGCTTGAAATATTCGTTTTCATGGATATGGGTGGTTCATTCTATGTCTGACTCTTGCGTGCCCAGGCTAGATGCAACTGCCAGTTCTGTGTGGCTTTGAATTGTCGTCGAGCTACAGTATTTATTTAAATGGCCTTTACAGTACTGTAATTAAACTTCATGGTTTGCACTGTTCGTAGAGCACTGTGTTGTTAATGTAGTCGAGGTTTTGGGATAGAATTTGGGCGGGGCGTATGTTTCGGAATTCAAAATAATTTGTCTTCTTACCTCTGCACTTATAATGGTTCATTTGGAGAAATTGACATTTGCATACAGAGATACATGTTAGTACTGACTGGTCTGGGGTGGTATTCAATATTGATTGGATTTAGTTGGAGAATAAGGATATAGCCAATCATATTGCCTGTTACTGACCAAGAGTTTAATATAGTGCGATCTGATTGGTTGTCTTTATCCTTACGTCAAGTAAGATCAATATTGAATACCACCCCTGGTTAAGGAAAACCCCTGGGCAATTAACCACTGTTTAATAAAATCTCAATAGTAAGACCACCTTAGGGTCCATTGAAAACTGGTCTTAATATTGAGGCTACCATGTAAAAAAATTATGTGAAAATTGTGGTCTTTTTTTTGAGGTGGTCTTGTTATACCCCCAGATACATAGTATATATGGGGGCTATATTTGAATCATGCTTGAGGTTGGTCTGTTATAGTCAGTCTGTCGGTTGGTCCGTACAAATTTTGTCAGCGCTATTTCTCTGCAACCATTTATCGGATTTCAATGAAACTTTGCATGACTCATCAGTAGCAAATCTAGTTGTGCATATCGTCGGCTGACTTCGGTCTTATTAATTTTAAGGGAGTTACGGCCCTTTGTTTTACACTTGTAAATTTTGTCTGGGGTATTTTTCTGTAACCGTTGGTCGTATTTCATGGAAACATTGCATGACTCATCAGCACCAAGTCTTGTTATCTTCAGCAGACGTCCATCAGATTAATCTTAAGGGGGTTATGGCCCTTTGTTTTTTTACACTTATAAATTTTGTCTGGGCTTTTTCTCTGTAACCGTTGGTCGTATTTCATAGAAACTTTGCATAACTCATCAACACCAAGTCTAGTTGTGCTTATCGTCATAGACGTATATGCATATCATCATAATTTAGACGTCTCATACTATGTCAATGTGTCCAGCAGTATCTGGGGATATTCATCACATTCAATGGTATTTATCAATGGTATGGCATTTAGGCCACACTCAGAGCTCTCCACAAGCCCCAGTGGTCAGTGATTTCACATCTATCATATTTATCATATTTTTCTACAGGCTAGGACACATTCTCTAGATGTGCGTAATGTAAGTGGTAGCTTGAAGCTTGTACAGTTTGATTGTGTGTGTTTTATGTTTCCTCATTATTTACATTTTCTCCCTTTCACGGACTACTACAGTCAGACCTGTCTTAACAAGCCAGTCAAAGGATGCATTAGAGGTGGCAGGGGTCCTTCAATTTTAGAATAATCAGGATTTGCTGCATTAGAAAGAATTATCTTATCTGCACAAAATAAAGGTTATTTGATGAAAAGATTCAAAGAATTGACCAAGTTATGGTCAGTTGAAGTTCCATAACCTGAATTGTAACAATAAAACAATTTTTGAAGGTGTATGGATGTGTGCAAATGACACCCGAAACAGACTTGCAACTCGTTTTCAGAATTGCACATTATGGCTCAGTAGGACCATTGAAGTGGCTTTTAAGTCAGATGTTTATATCTATATTATTTATAATATTCCCTAATGAATACTAATTGCATCTATAGCCTAAACTATAATTACAATAACAACTTTCTTTTAAAGGCGACACAGTTGGGCAAACTCAGTGTTCCCTGTGCGCCTCTATAATATTAGGTAAAATAAGAAAATAAATACATCTGTAGTTAGTCCTTAGTTCCACTTACGGTTCTTTATGGTCTTCAACAGTATCGTTCCATAACAAAATGGCTTACTGAGATTTATTATTGGCTATTTAAGGCAGGTGACTGTTTAACCCAGGTTTCATTGTGTATCTGGGTTGTTTAACCCAGGTTTCATTGTGTATCTGGGTTGTTTAACCCAGGTTTCATTGTGTATTTGGGTTGTTTAACCCAGGTTTCATTGTGTATCTGGGTTGTTTAACCCAGGTTTCATTGTGTATCTGGGTTGTTTAACCCAGGTTTCATTGTATATCTGGGTTTGTTTAACCCAGGTTTCATTGTGTATCTGGGTTTGTTTAACCCAGGTTTCATTGTGTATCTGGGTTGTTTAACCCAGGTTTCATTGTATATCTGGGTTTGTTTAACCCAGGTTTCATTGTGTATCTGGGTTTGTTTAACCCAGGTTTCATTGTATATCTGGGTTTGTTTAACCCAGGTTTCATTGTGTATCTGGGTTGTTTAACCCAGGTTTCATTGTGTATCTGGGTTTGTTTAACCCAGGTTTCATTGTGTATCTGGGTTTGTTTAACCCAGGTTTCATTGTATATCTGGGTTTGTTTAACCCAGGTTTCATTGTGTATCTGGGTTGTTTAACCCAGGTTTCATTGTGTATCTGGGTTTGTTTAACCCAGGTTTCATTGTGTATCTGGGTTTGTTTAACCCAGGTTTCATTGTGTATCTGGGTTGTTTAACCCAGGTTTCATTGTGTATCTGGGTTGTTTAACCCAGGTTTCATTGTGTATCTGGGTTGTTTAACCCAGGTTTCATTGTGTATCTGGGTTTGTTCAACCCAGGTTTCATTGTATATCTGGGTTTGTTTAACCCAGGTTTCATTGTGTATCTGGGTTGTTTAACCCAGGTTTCATTGTGTATCTGGGTTGTTTAACCCAGGTTTCATTGTGTATCTGGGTTGTTTAACCCAGGTTTCATTGTGTATCTGGGTTTGTTCAACCCAGGTTTCATTGTATATCTGGGTTTGTTTAACCCAGGTTTCATTGTGTATCTGGGTTGTTTAACCCAGGTTTCATTGTATATCTGGGTTTGTTTAACCCAGGTTTCATTGTGTATCTGGGTTTGTTTAACCCAGGTTTCATTGTGTATCTGGGTTGTTTAACCCAGGTTTCATTGTATATCTGGGTTTGTTTAACCCAGGTTTCATTGTGTATCTGGGTTTGTTTAACCCAGGTTTCATTGTATATCTGGGTTTGTTTAACCCAGGTTTCATTGTGTATCTGGGTTGTTTAACCCAGGTTTCATTGTGTATCTGGGTTTGTTTAACCCAGGTTTCATTGTATATCTGGGTTTGTTTAACCCAGGTTTCATTGTGTATCTGGGTTTGTTTAACCCAGGTTTCATTGTATATCTGGGTTTGTTTAACCCAGGTTTCATTGTGTATCTGGGTTGTTTAACCCAGGTTTCATTGTGTATCTGGGTTTGTTCAACCCAGGTTTCATTGTGTATCTGGGTTTGTTTAACCCAGGTTTCATTGTGTATTTGGGTTGTTTAACCCAGGTTTCATTGTGTATCTTGGTTTGTTTAACCCCAGTTTCATTGTGTATATGGGTTGTTTAACCCAGGTTTCATTGTGTATCCGGGTTTGGTTAACCCAGGTTTCATTGTATATCTTGGTTTGTTTAACCCAGGTTTCATTGTGTATCTGGGTTGTTTGACCCAGGTTTCATTGTGTATCTGGGTTTGTTTAACCCAGGTTTCATTGTGTATCTGGGTTTGTTTAACCCAGGTTTCATTGTGTATCTGGGTTTGTTTAACCCAGGTTTCATTGTGTATCTTGGTTTGTTTGACCCAGGTTTCATTGTGTATCTTGGTTTGTTTGACCCAGGTTTCATTGTGTATATGGGTTTGTTCAATCCATGTTGCATTGTGTATCTGGGTTTGTTTAACCCAGGTTTCATTGTATATCTGGGTTTGTTTAACCCAGGGTTCATTGTGTATCTGGGTTTGTTTAACCCAGGTTTCATTGTGTATCTGGGTTTGTTTAACCCAGATTTCATTGTGTATCTGGGTTGTCAGTGTGTAATATAGTTGCTAAATATTCATTTCATTTGCTTGCTCTGAATTTTATTGTGCAAACCTAGTGGTCAAGTTGTTGTTTTCTGGGAATCCTCTAATTCCGGAATAATTTGAAAGAATGAACTTTTGTGAATTGAATTGAAGTTATTTGGTGAAAATATTCAAAGTATTAACCAAGGTATTGACATTTGAAGTTTCACATGCTAAATTTGTACAATAGAACAGTGTTTTAAAGCTAGTTCAGGTGTAGGGATGTGACTGTGCAAATGGCATCCAGAAAAGACTTTCATCTTGTTTTCTAGCTTGTGCATAATGTCTCTGTATAGGACCCCTGTATTTTGGTATAATTCTTGTTTTTGCCGAATTTAGTTCTAACAAACATTTTTAAGCAATTCAAAAGATTAATTTATATGCTGTTCTTCTTTTCTTCCTTTACTAATTTTTGCGCTATAGACTTGTGAACTATATTTCATCTATTGTTTAATATGTTTTGTGTTTGAATTTTGTGCACTAATTCAACAGTATAATTGTGTTGTTTGAATTTTGTGCACTATTTCAACTAGCGTAATTGTGTTGTGTTTGAATTTTGTGCACTATTTCAACAGTTATAATTGTGTTGTTTGAACTTTGTGCACTATTTCAACTAGCGTAGTTGTGTTGTGTTTGAATTTTGTGCACTATTTCAAAAGTTATAATTTTGTTGTTTCAATTTTGTGCACTATTTCAACAGTTATAATTGTGTTGTTTGAACTTTGTGCACTTTTTCAACTGTCATTATTGTGCTGTGTTTATTGTTTCGTGTACTTATTTTGCTATTGCTATTCTGTGCACTCTTTCAACTATTGTTAATGTGCTGTATCGAGTCACATGCATAATTTCAGCTATTGTCATGTGCTATATGAGAAGATTAGATAAGCTTGTACATGTATCAATTCAATCCTAATGTAAATATCAAGATTCTCAGCTCGACTATTTGAAGAATAAGTAGAAAATCCTGAGCAAAGCCTTTATTTCCCAGTCAGCTTTATGCTGAAATATAGCAGGCATATATGTGTACCCCCACCTGGATTTGAATCGGGTTGCCAGATTAGACGGCAAGCACACTAACCATTGAGCTACGAAGGCCACACAAGTAACAAGTAGAGCTATTGTACTTCTTTTGGCCGATGCAGCGTTGGCGTCTCCTCATGTTTATGTTTTTCGGCAAGTTTCTATATCACAGTATTTCTGGTGTATCTTTAGTAGTATATCAATGTTAATTGAATACCTGAAATATCAATATATAGTCACTGCTTGAGATTGAAAGTTTGGCTAAAGGGGTCAAGGTCATTGATAATAAAGTTACATAGAAATCTGTTTATGCTCTATAATTAGGCATGATATATTGTTATGGAACTTGTGACATCAAATAGTTGGTATTAAGTTGCTCCTTGGGGTTGAAATTGGGGACGATGGGGTCAAGGTTGTTGTTGTTAAATCTAGAAAATCAGATCACATGATCAGCCAATGAAAACATGCTTTACAATAAATAGTCACATAGTCAGCCAATGAAAACATACTTTACAATTAAATGATCACATGGTCAGCCAAGAAAAACATACTTTACAATTAAATGATAATTATATTATTAGCAGAAAATTGAAAATTTACCCCCAGGTTGACAGCATGACTGACTTATAAGTTATAACTAATGTTAATGTGTTCAGAAATGGCCGATGTTAGTATTGCCTGAGTTTTAAACATTTGGTACATACAGGCATGGTGCTCAGTTGAGCAATTTATAGCCACCTTGGCTATTTAATGTAAGTATGATTGAATTCCAGGTGTTCTATTATATTATACAAAGGTTGATATTTGTTTCAGACCCGAGCCAGCCAAGGGGCCACTGGCGAGGACGAAGAAGCGTTACCTGCTGGCTGGGCTACTGGGGTTGCTCCTAATGGTCGAGTCTTCTACATTGATCACAACACAGCTAAAACATCCTGGGTTTGTAACTTAATGTGTTTGTGAAGTACATTGTGTATGGTTTATGACCACAAATAGAACTATATCGTTTGTTGTGGTGTTGGTCTGCAATACTTTGTTAAATCAGAGCCTGTATCCACAAAGAAATGTTCTTACAGCCTCCTCAATAGCCTAGTGGTTGAGCATTTGCATCAAGTTCTATCCTAGGCTGTGTCATTCCTAAGACAAAATGAAAAATGTACCAGTGATGCCCTTGCTAGATGCTTAGCATAAAAGGGAAACTGGCTTCTCTTCTATCATACCCTTGTGGCGATGGATTACATCAGGCATGAGGTGTCGAGAGTGAATAATATAAGTTGGAAAAACTTGTTTTACAATTGACCTGAAATGAATTACCGGTACTATAAATAAATTTTCTTAGACATAAATTTTCTCCCAAACAAAAATATCTCAAGTTTTCATCATAACTCTTCAATATGTTTTCACAGTAAAAACATAGAGGAGAGAATATCTATTTAAATAAATTTTGTCCTAACTTAAGAATTTTCAGGAATCAAGCATTTCTTGAACAAATGACTCTCCAATTTTTTGTCATCCAAAAAATGTTGATCTAGAGATGATGTGATATTTATCATAATGTTGCTTTCATTGATTGTTTAAATGGTTGTTGTTTTTACAGCAAGATCCACGAAAGCCTAGAACATCTAGTGTGCGTAACAGCCAAGATGACCTTACATTGCAAGCTGGTGGTATCCAGCGACCATCATCCAATGAGGACCTCCTTAAAAATCTAGGACCCCTTCCGGTATGTGATTACTCTTTCTTAAAGGAACATTTATAACCTTAATGAACTGCAAAAATCTGAAATTTTTGTGAGGGTTAGATTTTCTCTATATACAGTAGTAGGAAGTAATTTTGTTCTAACATTTAAAATTTCCAAACATTTAACCTTGCAAACGACAGCGTTGTCTAAGTATTGAATGATTGTGCGATGGCCACATACAGTATATCGCTGGCTTAGAATGAGAATAAGGTAAGTACAAAATTGTTATTTTGAGAAAATAAAAAAATACTGTCTGAAAACTACTCTTTACTTAAGGAAATTCAAGCTTTTTCAACTTCAGTTTGGTCAACATGACCAGTTCCGATTTTCATGAAAATAGGCTCATAAGAAGTGCCTCTTGATGTAGATTTCAACTATGCATCAGCTTTATAAGGTTGACCTTCTCATTCTAAGCTGGCAACATGTGTTTGAATCCCACTATAGGTGCAAACTTTATATTAATACAGGATGGTTGGGAGGAGAGAACACATGCTGATGGAAGAGTCTTCTACATAAATCATAGTAAGTAACAAATGACATTTAAGTTATAAAAAATCTGGGATCAGAAATTTTTCGTGAACTTTTTGAGTGAGTTTTTTTTCTTCTACATAAGTCATAGTAAAATTAATGCCAATCTTACCAAAACAGTTATTTAAAGAAAACTTTCGAAAGATTGACTTAGTTTTGATCATTTGAGATTTCATATACTAAATTACCAATGTCATTGAAATACTGAAATATCAGAAATTGTTACAAAGGTAATTTCACTCTAGTTACAATTTGATTGATTTGTGTTTTTTTATAAGCATGTACTTTCATAATATGAGTAAGTTAAAGTAAGATTCTGTTCACTTTTTCTGAAAATTTCAATTCACAAATATTTAATCTCACATTCTAACCACTTAAGTACAGTTCAATGGTAAAATGTGTGAAAATCTTGTGATATGATTATGATATTTAATAATGTTAAATTTTTCAGAGGCTCGCAAAACACAATGGGAAGATCCTAGACTTCAGACATTGGGAGGACCCGTGAGTATCCTGTTTAAATTTACAGTTACATCCTATTGAAAAATGGTCTCAACTGATTTAATATCAATCTTGAAATACTCATCGATTTAAAAAAATCTAGGTCCTGGTCGACCAATTAATTCTCAATCTGAGCTAAATTTCAGCTCAATTATTATCTTTTATCTTTGGGAGTACTGTTATAATAATAATGATAATGATGATGATGATGATGGACACTCACTTTTTCTTGGGGTATCAACACCTGAGTTGGTTTGATGCCCAACCCTTGAAATTTTACCTTTTACCACCAAATAGAATTTAATTGAGTACCACAAGTTTAGGTGGAAACAAGTTTATTTACATATAATTGCATAAGTCCCGAATCTGGCAGCATAAGAGTTATGTACAATTCATAGAAAATGTTGTGACATGATACTCAATCGTGCAGTGAAATGGCCATAGTATTTTTGTGAAGTCTGAACTTGTCTGTATGTTTATTATATAATGTATATTTGATATTTGCAGGCTGTGCCTTATTCACGAGATTTTAAGAGAAAATACGATTATTTCCGATCCAAGTTACGGAAGCCAGTATGTACATATTTAACTAAGTTGTTATAACTCGTTAAATCAGGTCAGTCACCTATTTACATAATATTGTGTATATATAAACATTGCAAAAAAAATGTATTATTTTGATATTTTGTGTATTAGTATGTGGCTTAGTGAATGGTTTTCACTGCTTTTTTCTCAAATTGGAATGTTTAAAACAATTAAAGTGCACTTTTATAATGTTGCAATGTTTATATACAAGTGACTGACATGATTAAACAGAATATGCTGCCCAACGTGTACTAGTCATAACTGTCAAATGCCTGTTATTCGTATCTATAAACCACTTCTTCTACAGTATTAGTCAATTTTCCTGTGGAATTTGAAATCTGAATTCATTAAGTTAAAGAGCTTGCGCCCACTTCATTTTGATTGTTTGAAGAGTACTTGCACATAATGTGTCTGTGAAGAGCATACTCTGAATGATTGAGTGCAGCTTTTATATAATACAGATTGGTGTTTTGTTTGGCTCAGAATGATGAAATGTGATTCTTTTATTTATATGCCCATATCTTTGATGTGGGGGTACATTGCTTTACACAAATCAGTCAGTCTGTTGCTGGGTCAGTCGGTATACCAACTATTTTCCTTTCAATGACTCAAGAACACTTTCCCCAAGGATCCTAAAATTTTCATGGAGGTTGGCCATCCCATCAACAGTAGATGACCCCTATTAATTTTGAGGTAAGTAGGTCAAAGTCTTTGTGACCTTTACTATTTCTATTTGGGCTACCATTGGGGCATACATGTTTTACAAACATCTCTTGTTTTATGATCCATTAATAACATTGTGCTTTGTTTTAGAATAATGTGCCAAATAAGACAGACATTAAAGTTACACGACAGAATGTGTTTGAAGATTCGTTTAGAATTGTTATGGGAATTAAACGATCTGATTTACTTAAAACAAGGTATGTATGATATGATATAATTAGGATTATTACAATTCTTCAATGCCATAATCTACTTCAAATGTATCTGTGTATATGCAACCCAGGCACTTCTGTCGTCTTGCTGTTTGAAATTGCAAAACTCTAGGCAATCACGGGTGTCCGCTCAATACAGCTGAAAAAATTTAAAAATAGCATAATTCTGCTTCACCGTCCATCTGTATTGTGTGTCAGTAGGGTAGACAAAATGGTTTCCAATCAATAAATCAAGAAGATTTGGACCCAGAATCTTCAGATTTCATAGGGAGGTTTGTCACCATCAGTAGATGACCCCTAATGATTTTAAAGTCAGTAGGTAAAAGGTCAAGGTCGCCATGACCATTTAAAATTATATTAATGACTATTTGGCTGTAATGGGGCCTACATGTTTTACAAACATCTGAAACAGTTGTTAGTTTATTCCCATATCATAACAAACATCATTTATATGGTATAAAGAACTTATCAGCAAAATGGCTGAGCCCCAAGTTCTTACAACCTACTTAATATGTCATCGATAGAAACCATAGTGATGTATCGACAATATTATTTGGCCTACTGATTATCAATTCAATTTTGAAATATCAATACATGAGAAAATGGTTGGAACCACGCAGCATTTTCCCTGCACAAAACACTTTTATTGGTTAAATGGAAAGTTAAAAATTGTCAAAACTTGTCAAATCTAAATTCAAACACAAGCTCTTATTTTCAAAAGCTGAATCTAAATCGAATATGTACAATGTAAAATGGCTTAATAAGTGAACGATGACAAATGTGCCTGTAATGGTTTATCTATATGTGCAAGTCGATATATTGATGTTTTTCGATACCTGTATGTTGGACTTGTCCATAAATCTTTGATCAAATCAATATAATCCCCTGTACTATCACTCTAACAAGTTTGTGTTTCAGAAAACTTCTACTTTTATATTTTAGATTATGGATAGAGTTTGACGGTGAACCAGGTCTGGATTATGGGGGTGTGTCTCGGGAATGGTTCTTCTTACTTTCCAAAGAAATGTTTAATCCTTACTACGGTCTATTTGAGTATTCTGCCACGTACGTATTTAGCCCCAATCTCCAAAATGATCTCAAGTAAAAAATAATCTCAACTCGAATTGAGACTATGCTCAAATCTTAGACCTGAGTTATAGAGAAAATTGAAGGCAGAGTTCTTGATATTGTGTTGTTATAAACTCCAGACAATGTCTGCATTTTGTGATAACAATTTTGAGTCCAAGTTTTCATTCAAATTATCTTAAATGATATGTAACAATATTTAAGCTTAGGTTTAGCTGAGATACAGATTTTTATGCCCCCGTATCGATAGATCGGGAGGCATATAGTGATTCACCTGTCCGTTCGTCCGTCCGTTCGTTCGTCCGTCCGTCCGTCCGTTCGTCCGTCCGTCCTGGTTAACCCAAATTGACTGTTTCTTCTAGCATCATTATGGCTTGCTACAAAGCTTTCATACTTGCATGGATGTTGTGTATGAACACTCTCCACACGCCAGTATCACCTAACCCCATTTTGACCTTCACCTTGACCCAATTTTGGACTTAGACTTATTTATGGACAAGGCTTCCACAGGGGGCATAAGCGTTTATTGAACGCAGTCTTGTTTTAGAGCTTGAGTCCTGTTGTACATCATTACATGTATAATTCGAGATTTTGTGCAAGTTGCACTCAAATATTTCCTAAATTTGTGTTTCCTTAAAACAATCAATTTTCAACGTTGCTTTAATAAATTTGTTACACATAATTTCAAAGTATTCATAATATGTTAGTGTATTTTTCTGTTGCAAAATAATACATGCATGGGGTCTTGATCCATAGTAAAGTACTCAGCAGTATCGCAGCTGTCATAAAAAATTAAAACATTAAAACATTTGTCATCGAATAGTTTGAATACCGTAAATGCCATTATTTTCACAAATAATTTGTTTTGTGAACTCTGTCTTTATACTTTGTGAGCTCATGAATTTGTGACATCGTCATTGGGGAAATCACCGAGCTTGTTTTCTGTATGGTACGTTTTGTTACCAAATGTAATTGGAATATATTTTCTTTATTTTAGGGACAACTACACATTACAAATCAATCCATTTTCTGGTGTTTTTAACGAGGAGCATTTGACCTACTTCCAGTTTGTTGGTCGTGTTGCCGGTATGGCTGTTTATCACGGCAAATTGCTCGATGGTAAGGCATTTTTTGATGTAAACTTCTTCATCTTTGCTAAAGAGTGGAGAAATTGTAAAATCGTCAATTTTTGTGGGCATTAAATTTCATGGATCTATATTCAATGACTTTTTGTAGTGTCATGAATTTATGAATTTTAACATTAAGCTTACTTGAGTAAAGTTGAATTTAAACAATAGAACACTGTTTTAAAGTGTTTAAGTCTAGGAGTATATGATACTGGCACTGAAAACAGAATCTTATTTTCAGGTTTGGGTTATTTGCCTCAGTAGAACACTTGGTGGTTCTCTGGTGGTCAAACAAACTTCTCTCACACTGCATGAAGAGATACATTAATTATTACCTATTAAAAATTTCAATCAAATTTATCCAACCATTAAATGTGTTCTATAGCAGGTTATATAGTCTGATTTATAACATTTCATAAAAGTTCATTTTTGACTTTCTTTCAACTGTGTTAATATGAATATATTAATATTACTTTGCCTTTGTACACATACTATGTCAATGTTATATGTATGAGGCTCACAGGGAAGACTGGGTTTACCCAACTGTGTTGCCTCTTTAAATAAAGTCTTTATTATTATTATTGTTACTTATGTTTTTATTTGTACTTTGCAGCTTTTTTCATTCGACCATTCTATAAAATGATGTTAGGGAAGAGGATAACTCTCGATGATATGGAGTCTGTGGTATGTTACATTCTGTCTATGTGTATCATTTAAGAAATAATGAATACGTAGCTATGTTTTGTTGCGTAATAAAATATAAGCACGTGTTTGGATGCGTAGTAATTAAATTACGAGTGATTTAATGTATGCATTCAAACGAGTGCCTATATTTTATAACACAACAAAGCACAGCCCCTATTTATTATTTCGATTCTAACATCGCCAATGCTTTACCATTTATAGCACAACAAGACAGGTTGATGTCAAACTACTTTCTTTCCTAGGAACCTTACCGTCACCGTTACGTCATTTGTCATACTATATGACGTCATCAATCAGCTATATTTTATCGCGGTAATAAAATATGGTAAGCTCAATATACGCAAAGAAGGCAAATCTCACATGCTATGTTAGAATGTCTATTCACTTTGTTATGTTGAGTTGTATCTGGTAGATTATATCTCTCAAATAAAGTGGGTAGACAACTAGACATATGGACTTCGTGCTGGATGTCAGATGGACTTCTGATTTTTTTATGCCCCCGTATCGATAGATCGGGAGGCATATAGTGATTCACCTGTCCGTTCGTTCGTCCGTTCGTTCGTCCGTTCGTCCGTCCGGTTAATCCAAATTGACTGTTTCTTCTAGCATTAATTTGGCTTGCTACAAAGCTTCCATACTTGCATGGATGTTGTATATGAACACACTCCACATGCCTGTATCACCTAACCCCATTTTGACCTTCACCTTGACCTAATTTTGGACTTAGACTTGTTTATGGACAAGGCTTCCACAGGGGGCATAAGCGTTTATTGAACGCAGTTTTGTTTAATCAAGTGAATCACTTTGCCCCATGTAAACATGGATTTCTTTCTGTCACAAAGTTTGTCTGCGCTTGCTTGTTCTCCTTCACTATTAGTCTTATTTCAATGAAACATATGAATACTTGGAATCATGTCTAGTTGTGCATGATTGTCAGGCCTCAATAAATCTACTTGTCCACTCATCCTGCAAATTTATTTCCTTCTTTATTCATATAGCAGGACGAGTAATATATTGCAGGACAAGTGCTTTTAAAAATATTTGTTGAGGCCTGATTGTTTTTCGATATTAAGGTTGGATGATTTTTGCCTGTTATGGCCCTTTGTGGTAGACAATGTGTTGTTGTGTCAGAATCTATTGATGAAGAATTACATCATTTGTTGATCATTTAAATTGCTTTTATTTTGATGTGTTTGTTTGCAGGACTCTGAATATTACAATTCTATGTGTTATATACGAGACAATGATCCGGAATGTCTGGATCTATACTTCTGTATTGAAGAAGACTACTTCGGAGAGGTAAGTCAGATCTGGGGGTGTGTTTAAATTCCAAACCTATCTGGAAATCTGTATTGTATCTGTTTGCTTGCCTTCACCTGAGACAGTCATAAGTCAGGCCAGGTATTTTTCATGCTTTTTTCATTCTTTTCATTGAAAGGCTGAGTTTCAGGCTTTAAAACAGGTTTGAGAATGATTGCTTATTTGTTACCAGTTCTGTATGTGCGTGATCATTGACATTAAGTTTTCCCTGCCAGATTGGCCATTTACCTCCAGTTCTGAGGTTAGTGACAGTTGTTGAATACATTCAAGGAATTCGGGTGCAATACCCTAGCCCTTTCTGAACATGCCCTAGCCAGTGTTCAGCTACAATACACAAGAGAGTACTTTTAAAGTTCTTTGTTTCCAACCAGTTCATTTCTAGTTCGGTGGGAAACACTAAAGAGCGTTGCAAAATGGCCAAGTACCCCAGCTGAGAATCAAACCATGGATGTAATATTTTCAATGTTTTTACAACTAAAATTAACTGAATTCTCTTTACATGTGTAAACACCTGTCATTAGTGATGTTTAGAACATATTTAAATGAATTTTTAATGATTAAAAAGGGCTGAAAGCGAGTCCTTTCTAGTCATTAAAAAATTTACTAAAGTGTTCTAACTAACTTAGAATGTAACATCTTGTATTTTAATTGGTCAATAGAAATTCGCACCAGCACATGATGTCATGTCTGCTAAGAGCAAAATTTCAATCGATTTTCATTTAGCCGCCAAAATTTGGTGTTTTCATTGGCTCAAAATGTAGGTAAGTTGTTTAACTGATTTAAAAAATGTTTCAAACAAAATTTATCAAGTTTAATAACAGCCTCTATATGTAATAGATACAGTACTAGTTATTCGTCAAAAGTGTCTTCTTACAAGAGTTATTGTACAGTTTTGTGAGGACAAAGAACATAATTGTCCGAGGCGAAGCCGAGGATAATTTGTTGTTTGTCCTCACAAAACTGTACAATAACCCTTGTAAGAAGACACTTTTGACGAATAACTAGTACTATATCTGACTTATACTCCGACAAAAACAAAACGATCACCAGAGTGACAATGATTATCAAAATCTATTCTGGCACAATTCAAGAACAGAAGATGTTTTGCATTTTAGAAAATATAATTCTACTGTTCAAAATAAGCTTGGCCTAATGATCCTTAGGGATTATCTAACTGTCCGTTCATACAGTGCTGAGCATTTATTAGCATGTGAAAATTTACTGAGTAAACATCAAGTGTGCCCATATGTTATTACACCCACCATATAAAAGAATACACATCTATAGGTTTCCACATTAGTGACTGATGATACAGGCTTGATGCACAAAGGTACATATCTGTGCATATTATTTGTCTTTTACAGTCAACTCTCGTTATCTCGAACTCGCTTATATCGAATTTTCTGTTATGTCGAAGTTTTTTTCAAGTCCCGATTTTTCTCCTTCTTTGTCTATCTGAAATCTCGAGACCCATCTCGAAGTTTCGGATCGAATTCGGCTCGAATTTTTCGTTATGTCGAATTATTTTTGGTCCCGATTAACCAATTTGCACTTTAAATCTATTGTTCAACTCGAAGTCGGGTCGAAGTCTGATCGTATTCGACTAGCGTCGAATGTTTTTCACACTTCGCCAGTCTGAAATCTTCGATTTACCTGTAATTTTCGCGCCTTCCATTGTTGAACAAATATTTGTTTGCAACAATTTGCGCAAACATGTCATAAAACTTCGTGTTACGTACTAACATCATTAAAAACATGTCATCTCAAACAATTGTTTGTAAAAATAATAATTAAAATAAAATGCATTTTCTCGAGGAGGAATACATGTACATAAATATCACAACAAGCAATTCTCACGAATATGTCGTTCTTACGACCGTAACAATATGGCGGCGTAAAATGACAGAAACTGGAAAACTTGCAACTTCGATGCCGAAAATTCTATCTCGAATTTTCGTTATGTCCAAGTAATTTCCACGGTCCCGTGAAATTCGAGATGAGAGTTGACTGTATTTTGTATTTAAAAATAGACAATTCATGAAAATATTTTCAAACAGGTTCATATAAAAAGCTTCTAATAGATTGTTAACTGTTTTGTGAATGTTAAGACAATGTAATTAATTTATACTTGAAAAACTGATTGTATTATGATATGATCCTTAACATAATGACGTATTTTCTAGTTTAAACATACATTTTTCACATGGATTTATTTATTGATATAGTGTTGTATTGAAGTGATACTTAATGGCATCACCAATTCTCGTGAAAAAATGGAAAAAAGGTTGATGTTCTAGTATATAATTCCGGTTTCGTGCAATTGATTGTCAATTTGCACAATACATGTTCCAAGCTTACAAATGGTTTGTAGTTCTGTTTCAATTGCTACCGATAATAATACTTTAAAATCATTCAATTTAGGGAAGTTTTACTCTGGGGATTATAAAAAATAAGCCATTGTTGTATAGTTGTTTGGGTGTAGATAAATTGTGAGGATTGAATTTTATGATATAGTTCAACCAAGACATTGAATATAATTTAACACCATACACTTGATGTTTTTTACAGTAATGCAGCATATTAATCCATGCTGTGTGTTTATACAATTTCCTAGCTCCAAGTTTAATGCTTTAGGCAATCAGTTACTATGTCGTTTATTTAACTGTTACAGATTTGTCAGTTTTCGTCTAATTGACCATTTATGGCAATTATTTTATGAGTGAAACAGTTTTCTTATAGCCCACAAAAGTGTCCGCTTACGAAAATAATGTACACTTTTTGAATGGAATCAGTGGGTGTGTCGGAGTATAATAAGTTTAATAACAGCCTCTATATTTGATTATAATGGGAAATCTTATGATTATTTCAGATTACGGAACGAGAGTTGAAACCTGGAGGTAGAAATATTTTAGTGACAGATGCCAATAAAATGGAATATTTAGAGTAAGTTACCGCCCTTGGAAGGCAAGGGTCCTGGAATAATCTGGAATAATCCATAAATCTATGTTATTTGTTAAAATGATTTGATAAGGATTGGCCAGGCAAGTTATGGTTATTTGAAAGTTCAAAAGCTGACTTTTAACAACAAATCAATGTTTGAAACAGAATTAGAGATGTGTTGCAGTGCTAATGGCACTCGAAAATGACGTGCATATTATTTTCAAGATTGGGTATTGTTTGAACATGAGTGCAATGACAAAATAGAACAAAGTTTGAAACCTTGATTTGATATAGGGATACGTGTGCTAATGGCACCCGAAACAGACTTGCATCTTATTTTTAGAATTGTGCATTTTTCCTCAGAAGAAGGTTAGGACCTCTGGGGAGGTTGATGGTATGATTTAGATGATAATGTAACATATGCTTGGCTTTATTTCAGTTTGGTTGTAAAATGGAGATTTGTGTCGAGAATTGAGAAACAGATGAAAGAGTTTATGAAGGGATTCAATGAATTAGTGTCCGGTAGCTTGTTGTCTATATTTGATGAAAATGAATTAGAGGTAAGAGAGGTTAAATATTGGAAATTTTTATGTCCCGGTATCTACTGATGCAGGAGGCATATAGTTACTGTCCTTCCCTCTGTTTGTCCTTCTGTCCGAAAAATACTGAAATCTTCTGAGTTGGAAATATTTGTCACATTTTGTGTTTGTTCATTGTCTGATTCTAAAAAATTGTCAAGGAAAACTGAAAAATGTCAATGTTTGATGAATAGAGTAGGATAAATTGCATTTTGACAGTTTTTAGTAGGAGGGGTGATTAAAAGTTCGCAGAAAATGCTCTGAAATCAATATGACATGACCAATATTTCTGAAGCTTGTTCACATAATATATTGGCATATTACAAATACTAACATATAAACAAATTAAATCAAAGGAAGTGTTTGGTCAAACGATCATAGAATCTGTATTGTCAATATGGCTATAACAGTTAACAATGTATAATGAACTGCCTGCTCCAAAGTCTAGTGGTTGAGCGTCCGCTTCCAGTATGGGTGGTCTCAGGTTCGATCCTAGGCTGCATCATTCCAAAGGCGATATAAAAATGGTACCAGGAATTCCCTTGTTAGATGCTTCACATAGAAGGAAACTGGTTTCTCATCTCTCATACCCTCATGGTGATGGATAACATCAGGAATGAGGTGTCAAGAGTATTTGATATAACATCAGTTGAAAAAAATTTGTTTCACAGCTAACCTTAAATAAGTTAGTATAAAATAATGTATAATGATGATTTTATTGTTTACAGTTGTTAATGTGTGGTCTACAAGATATAGATGTGAACGATTGGAAGGAACACACAGCATACAAGGGAGAATATAACCCCAACCATCCTGTCATCATATATTGGTGGAAGGTAAGAATTCAATATTACAGTAGGTCAAAAAGATAGCGAATATAGCACTTCTAAGCCAATTTACCAGGGGTCCTACAATTCTGGAATAATCTGGAAATCCGCATTTGCTGCATTATAAAGAATTTACCTTTCTGCAGAAAATAAAAGATATTTGACAATGCTATCGCCATTATCTCTATTAAACTTATTTGAGATGGTCTCTTTGACAAAGTGGCGCTGCCTTCAGTGGTGACTAGAGTTTGACGTTTGTTCTTTTTGACAATGGCGATGCCTTCAGTGGTGACTAGAGTCTAACGTTTGTTCTCTTTGACAAAGTGGCGCTGCCTTTAGTGATGACAAGAGTCTGATGTTTGTTCTCTTTGACAAAGTGGCGCTGCCTTCCAGTGGTGACTAGAGTCTGAGGTTTGTTCTCTTTGACAAAGCGGCGCTGCCTTTAGTGATGACAAGAGTCTGAGGTTTGTTCTCTTTGACCAAGTGGCGCTGCCTGCAGTGGTGACTAGAATTTGACGTTTGTTCTCTTGACAAAGTGGCGCTGCCTTTAGTGATGACAATAGTCTGAGGTTCGTTCTCTTGACAAAGTGGTGCTGCCTTTAGTGGTGACTAGACTCTGATGTTTGTTCTCTTTGACAAAGTGGCGCTGCCTTCAGTGGTGACTAGAGTCTAAGGTTTGTTCTCTTGACAAAGTGGCGCTGCCTTTAGTGATGACTAGAGTCTGACGTTTGTTCTCTTTGACAAAGTGGCGCTGCCTTCAGTGGTGACTAGAGTCTGATGTTTGTTCTCTTTGACAAAGTGGCGATGCCTTCAGTGGTGACTAGAGTCTGAGGTTTGTTCTCTTTGACAAAGTGGCGCTGCCTTTAGTGATGACAAGAGTCTGAGGTTTGTTCTCTTTGACAAAGTGGCGCTGCCTGCAGTGGTGACTAGAATTTGACGTTTGTTCTCTTGACAAAGTGGCGCTGCCTTTAGTGATGACAATAGTCTGAGGTTCGTTCTCTTGACAAAGTGGTGCTGCCTTTAGTGGTGACTAGAGTCTGATGTTTGTTCTCTTTGACAAAGTGGCGCTGCCTTCAGTGTTGACTAGAGTCTGATGTTTGTTCTCTTTGACAAAGTGGCGCTGCCTTTAGTGATGACAAGAGTCTGAGGTTTGTTCTCTTTGACAAAGTGGCGCTGCCTGCAGTGGTGACTAGAATTTGACGTTTGTTCTCTTGACAAAGTGGCGCTGCCTTTAGTGATGACAATAGTCTGAGGTTCGTTCTCTTGACAAAGTGGTGCTGCCTTTAGTGGTGACTAGAGTCTGATGTTTGTTCTCTTTGACAAAGTGGCGCTGCCTTCAGTGTTGACTAGAGTCTGATGTTTGTTCTCTTTGACAAAGTGGCGCTGCCTTCAGTGGTGACTAGAGTCTAAGGTTTGTTCTCTTGACAAAGTGGCGCTGCCTTTAGTGATGACTAGAGTCTGACGTTTGTTCTCTTTGACAAAGTGGCGCTGCCTTCAGTGGTGACAAGAGTCTGATGTTTGTTCTCTTTGACAAAGTGGCGATGCCTTCAGTGGTGACTAGAGTCTAACGTTTGTTCTCTTTGACAAAGTGGCGCTGCCTATAGTGATGACTATGGTCTGACGTTTGTTCTCTTTGACAAAGTGGCGCTGCCTTCAGTGGTGACTAGAGTCAGATGTTTGTTCTCTTGGCAAAGTGGCGCTGCCTTTAGTGATGACAAGAGTCTGAGGTTTGTTCTCTTTGACAAAGTGGCGCCGCCTTCAGTGGTGACTAGAGTCTGATGGTTGTTCTCTTTAACAAAGTGGCCCTGCCTTTAGTGATGACAAGAGTCTGAGGTTTGTTCTCTTTGACAAAGTGGCGCTGCCTTCAGTGGTGACTAGAATTTGACGTTTGTTCTCTTGACAAAGTGGCGCTGCCTTTAGTGATGACAAGAGTCTGAGGTTCGTTCTCTTGACAAAGTGGTGCTGCCTTTAGTGATGACAAGAGTCTGATGTTTGTTCTCTTTGACAAAGTGGCGCTGCCTTCAGTGGTGACTAGAGTCTAAGGTTTGTTCTCTTGAAAAAGTGGCAATGCCTTCAGTGGTGACTAGAGTCTGAGGTTTGTTGTCCTTGACAAAGTGGCGATGCCTTCAGTGGTGACTAAGAGTCTGATGTTTGTTCTCTTTGACAAAGTGGCGCTGCCTTCAGTGGTAACTAGAGTCTGAGGTTTGTTGTCTTTGACAAAGTGGCGATGCCTTCAGTGGTGACTAAGAGTCTGATGTTTGTTCTCTTGACAAAGTGGCGCTGCCTTCAGTGGTGACTAAGAGTCTGATGTTTGTTCTCTTGACAAAGTGGCGCTGCCTTCAGTGGTGACTAAGAGTCTGATGTTTGTTCTCTTTGACAAAGTGGCGCTGCCTTTAGTGATGACTAGAGTCTGATGTTTGTTCTCTTGACAAAGTGGCGCTGCCTTCAGTTGTTACTAGAGTCTGATGTTTGTTCTCTCTGACAAAGTGGCGCTGCCTTAAATGGTGACTCTAGATATCTGCATCTCTATTAGACTTTGTTGAAATGCTCTCTTTAACAAAGTGGCGCTGCCTTCCAGTGGTGACTCTAGAGTCTAACGTTTGGTCTCTTATATTTCCAGGCTATATATTCGTTTAACAATGAAACGAGGTCAAGGTTGTTGCAGTTTGTGACGGGTACATCTAGAGTTCCGATGAATGGATTTAAAGAATTACATGGAAGTAATGGACCTCAGTTATTCACCATAGAGAAGTGGGGAGATGGATCACAGTTACCTAGAGCACATACATGGTAGGTAGTACTACATGTTGCCACATATAGTGGGGCAGTCATATTGATTCTGTGCTATATATCTGTCTGGATGTCACAAGTTTGTCTGCTCTTGTTCTCCTTAACTATTGGTCTTATTTCAATAAAACTTCACATAAATACTGGATACCAAGCCTAGTTGTGCATGTTGTCAGGAATGTTTGATTGGATAATTTTTGCCATAGTAACGGCCCTTTAGGGGAGACTTACGTTTTTGTGTCAAAAACAAAGCTTTGATTAAGTAAGTAAAGAGTAAGTTAAGACTATTTAAACGAGGCTTCACATTTGGTTTCCCTATTTTGTGGGCCTCAATAATTAATTTTGTACTGTAGTTGACTATTTGTATGGTTATTGAAAGAGAAATTGACTCTTCAAGTCTGAATTCTGAGGATAAAAAGCCATTCTTTTCTCTGCTGAAGATTGACAAGAGTTACAATCCTTCAATGGTAAAAAATAACTTTGTCTGTGTTTTTTCCTCGTTATTATTTGTAAGAATTCAATGATATCATGAATACTTGGTACCAAGCCATGTTGTGCTTATTGTCAGGAATTTTAGGTTGGATGATATTTGCCATATTGCTTGAGATATGCTTTTTTGCCAAATTGTGTCTAGCTCAGTTGACCATTAACACATGCTTTATTAACTGTACATTTATTATTTATATTTAATATATCGATTTTGAGGTCAATGGATCAAAGGTCAATTTCATTGTGACCTTTTACATAAAAATGATTTCGGTTCAATAACTAAAAAAAGCTTAACCTTAGGATCGATCGAATGTTGGGTATCAACAGTATATAATCACTATCAATTTTGATGTCAAAGGTCAAGGTCGCTGTGACCTTTAACAAAATGGTTTTCAATCAATAACTCAAGAACAGTTGAGCCAAGGTTCTACAAACTTTATAAGGATGTTGGTCACCATCAGTAGTTGACCCCTATTGATTTTATTAAGGTTAATAGGTCAAGGCTGCTATTTCTGACTATTGGACTATCATGGGGCATAATGAATTTTACAAACATCTCTTGTTTATTTTCAGTTTCAACAGAATAGACTTGCCACCATATGAATCTTATTCAGAATTGAGAAGGCGGCTGATTATAGCTATTGAAAATGCTCAAGGATTTGAAATTGATTGAGCTGCTGATTCAACTTTTTTGGCATAAAAACATACAACATTTTGTACTGAGTACAATCGATTGATCATATGTTATCATAGACCTTGATCTGTACACTGTGTCATGTGCAGTTTGATGTGCAGTTTAGTTTTCCATGGTCTTGTGATAAAAATCATGAAATTTCCAGACTTAATCTTATCTCCACATAGACACCCTATTTCATTTACCAGTCCATACCTGTGTCGTGATAAGAGACTAGCTGGATTATGAACCCTGTCTCCATACACATTTTGAAACATAACTACTGTGTAACACCAGGGACTATGTTATCTGTAGTCTCTGGTAACACCTGTAAATTATGCTGATTTTGTTGGAAGACATTACAAGATGGAATCTTGGCCCGTCATGATACAGGAAATGACGTCACATAACAACATTATGAAAACAAGATGTATGTAACTTAAATACATGTGATTGAAATTAAATTCTTGAAAATTCCTGAAGACCAGTATGAGCTCGAAAATTTGAAAGAAGAGTCGTTATCATTTATTTCATACTTGGAGTAAAGGGTTAGATAAAATTGATGAATATGTGAACTATTCTCGGAAGTGTACAGACATTATCAATGATTCAATATACTACAACCTGTGATATTTATATCAAGCTGTATGTTCACCTAGATACTGTGTGACATGTTTGTAAGGCCAAAAAAAATGATATAATTGTGGTTCTGGTAACCCTATTCTATCATATTTATTGCCCCTTTCATAAACATTTTATTGACATTTAGCTGGAAGTCAACGTGTATTGTGGATTTTCCAGTTCATAAAATCAATAAATTAAATTATTTAAAAAAACAATGGGCCAACCTACCTATCTACCTTTAGAAATGTTTTTCATCATGTAACCACAATATTGATTTTGCTGAAAGTCTCTGAGTGTGAAATGTTGATTTTCAACTTCATTAAATCAATGAAATATTTAAAAAAAATAAAGATTTTTACTACCTTACCTACCTAGCCCATGTGTTTCAGCATGTAAGCACAATATTGATTTGTTTTGGTCTGACTGCTGTATGCAATAATACTGAACGTTCATATGAAACACTACATACTGTAATAACATGTATATTCATGTGAAAATAAATTCATGGATTTTTTGTTACAATGCAGTTATTATTATGCAGTTTCTTGGACTATTAAATTAGTATAAGTAGTTTCAAAGACGACAATAGAAACCGGAGAGCCACTTTTATAGCTGCTTATATAGTAGAGCTTTGATGCCTCAAACTGCCTCAAACCGGAAAAAGTAGTTTAAGCCATCTACCTGTTAGCAGAATTTACTGCATTCTTGTTCAGCATCATTTAGTTGGGACTGAATCTGATATACATGTTGGAGGTTTCTATGGCAGGGGTGTCAATTTTCAGGAATTCCGGATTTGTCTTTCCTGGAAGAGCTATGCTTTCTGACCAAAATAAAGTTATTTGATGAAAATATCTCAAGAAATGGCAAAGTTATGGTCAATTATATCTGCTCTAAAGGATTTTCTTCAATAAAAAGTTTGAGTTTTATATGGTTGACGGCCTCTACTTTGTCGAAAATGGTCAGCCGCATATGATTTTCAGGATTTTTAATTTGGCTCTGTTGACACCCCTGCTATGGTTATCAAGACATCAAAGTTTTATCGTATATACATTGTACTATAAGTCTTGTATTGTGTATGTCGTAGATTCCAATGTCATGTTTTGATGTCAGTTGAATCTCAATTTTGCCAGACCGAGAAAATGTTTGTGGTTTCTGTTAACATTTCAGCTAAATGTTGATAACCATGTGAGGTACATTGCGTTAAAATTTTCCATGACATAAAATTTTACAGGGCCTTTTTTACATACTGGTACATGTTTGGGTCTGTTATAGAGAACAAATTTCAATAAAACCTTTTTTTACTATCCCGCCAATCTCAAAATCAGATAAAGGGCTTGAAATTTTGCATTCATTATTGATTAGTAAAATACATCTTATGAGTGTAAAAGTGAAAAAAAAGCAATTTAGACATATCAGTTGAATTACAGTATAACCTCTCCAGAGCGGCCCTCTGTAGAGCGACAACAGCACCTTCAAAATTTCCCTTTGTCGATATTTACTATAAAATTAACCTCGGTAGAGCAACAACCTCTAAACAATGGCCAATATTTGCAGCCCCCAAAAGGTGTGTCTCTACAGAGGTTGTTGCACTGTTACTTGGAAGAAATATTATCCAGTTATCATACAGAATGCTAAGTCTTGCAGTGTTCTATTGAGAAAGTTAGCATTTTGTTAAAAAAGTGCTACTTAGAATTTCTTCACTTTCTTCATCTCATCGGACCAAAACCCATTCACAAAATAGTAAAACGGCCTTTATACCCGTATTGTCATATGTATTGTCTGCGTTAGTTACATGCATTGGGTGTGATGTTATGCAAATCACTATATCATGAATATGCAACTTATTTCAATTTTTTTTAAAAATATCAAATTTCACAAATTCATGCGTTTGTGGATTTCATACGATCATATTAGGTTGATAAGGTTATTGTCGTCCATCCAGATCTTTGAAATTTGTATTTTTCCACACAAAAATAATTATAAAGATGGTATTTTGGACTCGCTGTATTATATTTCCTGAACATTTTACTGAATTTTGATGCAAACTAACTTGAAGTTGAAGCCGCTCCATGATATATGTATATCATTGTGCCTAATGTTGTTGCAAGATTGACAGAGTTACTGCCCTTTGATTATTGTCAAACCTGTGTTAAAGACTGCTTATGAACAAAGTCCAATATAACTAAACCTGTCTTCAAAGACCAAGCACACATTTCATCTCATACAGAACCATTTCAATAATATTTAAATTGTTAAGACAGACCACCTGTCAACAAAGACCAAAGTTCCATGTGTGGTCTCCACAGTAAAGGTTTGAGTATTCCCGAAAATTGCCTATCCCTAAAATGTTTGTAGGACTCAATGAAACATTTCATTAAACATCCATAATATGCCTAGCGATACATATTTCATAAAATTCGGCTTCGATAAATTTTTACAGAGTTATGGCCCTTTGATTATTTTGGTGCTTCATCTTTGAAAACTGCTCATTGCATTGTATCTCAACAAACCTTACATCTACTTTTTCCGCTATTTTTAGTGGCTAAGGTCCATTGTACATTAGTGGGTTATTTCCCTTTTAACACTAAAACTACATTGACCCCATACTACACCATTTGTTGGATAACTAACCCATTTAGTGCTGAGGAATCATGGCTCTTAGTTTTATATTGTGTTTTGTGACATTGCTATGTTAATCAGGATATATAATTGATAATTTGTTGTGTTGCATGTCGGATAGATGGTTATATTGTAGACGTAGAATGCAACACTTTCACTTGGCTCATAACTTTTATGAACAAATGTTCTTAGTAGATAATGTTTAAGTGATGATTCATGTTGGCCAGTTGTTATGACCAAAAGTGGTGATTACATTATTTTGATAAATTGGCTGTAGTATGTGTGTTTTGACATCAGCATTTTTTGTGTTGGATGTTTCGCCAAAATTAGTTGATTTAGCTACTGGAATCATGATATTGTACACATTAGGTTGTGGACGTGTTTGTAAAAAAACTGGCTTTCATAGAATTTCTGTGCTTTTGTTTTTTAGCTCACCTGTCACAAAGTGGCAAGGTGAGCTTTTGTGATTGTTTTTTGTCCGTCCGTCTGTCAGTCTGTTAGACTTTTGCTGTTAACACTAGCACTTCCAATTTTGCTTTGATCTTCATCAAACTTGGACCAATGAAATCTAGGTCAAGTTGGGTCATGTGGGGTCAAAAACTAGGTCAATAGGTCAAATAATAGCAAAACCTTGTTAACACTCTAGAGGCCTCAGTTTTGCTTTAACCTTAATCAAGTTTAGTCAAAATGTTTATCTTGATGACCTTAAGGTCAAGTTCAAAGTTTGGGCATGTTTAGTAGGTGAGCGCCCCAGGATCTATGATCCTCTTGTATTACTTAACCTTTATCAGTATGTTGAATGATGCTAACATCATGCCTGTCAAATATGTTCATAATTATGTAATTGCTAATTTCATAGTTAATAATTCCATTAATTAAACATATTCAATTAATTGTTATTATTGATTTTCAGTCACATATATTTTTTGAAATACTGAAATTTTTGCTTAATAATGTAAAATATGCTTATTAAATCTTTACCTACATACCATTATACCAGTTTTTAATATAATGGCCTAGGATGATACCTTAAGGGCATTTTGTTTTGTTCATCATTCAAAGCATTAGACTGCATGTTTTATTTTACACATGATATTTATTTTAAGTTTATTAAGTGATTGTCAGCTATTTTTAATTGACTCAGAACTACATTGAACCTTTAAATGTTAAATATTATACATGTGAATAAAAAACCCTCAGATATGGTAAAATCCTTAATATTTGAGGCAGATTAATTTTCTTTAATTTATCCCATGAACTTAATTGTGAAATTAAATTCCATTGAATAAATGACCTAAAAATATGTAATTAGGTATCTTTCTTTCAATATTTTAAATCAATTAACTTAAAAAACCCACCAAATTACCATTTTACATATATTGGCGAAAGTTAATGATTTTACAGTTTAAGAAAATATCGTGCCACGCCTTTTGCTTCCATTTTAAGAATCAAAACATCCCTTACCTCCATTGTCACTGAACCTTTTCTAGTTAATAAGAGACAAGTTATAGAGAGTGTGTCATGTCCATACCATATTTTTTTATGCCCTCGTATCGATAGATCGGGAGGCATATAGTGATTCACCTGTCCGTCCGTTTGTCTGTCCGTTCGTCCGTCCGTCCTGGTTAACCCAAATTGACCGTTTCTTCTAGCATCATTATGGCTTGCTGCAAAGCTTCCAAACTTGCATAGATGTTGTATATGAACACTCTCCACACACCTGTATCACCTGACCCCTTTTTGACCTTCACCTTGACCTAATTTTGGACTTAGACTTATTAATGGACAAGGCTTCCACAGGGGGCATAAGCGTTTATTGAACGCAGTCTTGTTTTCAAATAACTGTTGAGTCACTATGGTATATAGGGTTGAAAGTGGTATTGTGCAGAGATATTAACTTGGTCCTGACCCTTTATGCATGAACATTTTACGAAGGTCTTAAATTGAATATATCAATTTCATCGCAAATGCCGTGCATTATGGGAAAACATTCATGTACATTATTCTGATTAGTGAAAATATTTAGTGATACTCTTGGTACTGTTTTATCAAAGCACTTACGGAAATCGTAAACTTACGTTCAAATTTAGATTCTTCATAGATTTTTGACAACTGCAAACTGGGGACAGATAATTATGGTTTGTAAGAGTTCATTAATAGCGCATATTCATTTATCATTATTTGTAGTTGTTAAAGAATTATCAAAAAATTTAATTTGAGGACTTCGGTAAGTGCTTTGATAAAACAGTACCCTGTATACTAATGGAGGTTTGCAATGATGGAGTAAAGTATTAACTGAGTTACAGTCTTGTGCCATGTTCTTCATGTGGAATCCAATAAAAAGTTTTTTCATGGGTAGATTAGCTGTTTAGCTTGTAAGCACATCATTGAAATGTGGTCATAATTCTCTGACATATTTTTTGAAATGATGTTGTTACTAACATGTTTGGAGTCCTCTATATAGTTTATGTAGGCCATGTTCATTTTATGAAACCTAACTCAGGCCTGGTATTTTTTCAGGTTTTGAATTCTGATTTTTCTTGCTTTGTTTATAATATTATTCAAAAATAGAGTTTCAGACTTTGAAACTGGGATTTTCAGGTCTGAGAATGACTGCTAATTACCAGGCTAGCTAACAATTATAGACTTGTGACAGTGTATGTAAATGGACAGTTTAATGTCACAAGACAAGCATGTATTATACTGCCTGTTGTATAACCATGTTAATTGTAAACATACTGAATGTATCAGATATACCCGAAAAACCTACTGTGATCTTAAATGTTTTTACGGCATTAAATTTTGAAAAAATCTGTATTTCACTATCAACATTTATGACTTATTTAGAAGCCTTTAGGAAAGTTGCTCTTTCTCTGTAGATGTAAAAATAATAATAAAAAATCCTGACCTACCAACGGTTACCCTATATTTCTCGGGCGAGTTGCTGGAAACTATGTTTTTAGGCCTTACCAGTATTTTGTTACGGGGTAATTTTCTTATCAACCCTGGATTTAATTATTCTATTTTGTAAACTGTAAATGTCATTATTTTAGCTAGTGCTTTATTTCATGAATTCTCAGTTTATGATCTATTTGTGAGTGTATGATTTCATTTCATGATCAGTTTGTTAAACAAATAACTACATAATTATATATATAAACCATATACATTGACCATTTATAAATAAACCTTCTGTCTTCTTTAATACTTCAAAGTTTTTAATACCTAAGAACTTGATTTCATTTCACATTTAATCAAATTTCATTACATACTTATGTTTTAAGTGTGATGATCAGAAAGTTTAGAGACAGATGCTATAAAATGAAAATGGCCGGTGTAATTGTAGAAACTGCTGATTACTGTTCAAACAATTGTGAAATTTTCAACGGTTACATACATTTTGCATTGTGTATTCAAATTTTCTTATTTCACTGGCTTAGAAGAAGGTTGTAAGTCGAAAAAACGCTATTTTGAGAAATACTACTCTTTACTTATGGTAAAACAAGCTTTTTCAACTTCAATTTGGTCAACATGACCTGGTAAGATTTTCATAGGCTCATAAAAAGCGCCTTGTGATGTAGATTTCAAATATGCACAAAGTCTTATAAGCTTGCGACATTCTCATTCTAAGCCAGCAATTTGTTTAAGATGTATAATTACAAATTTTGCAAAAGGAGGAAGCATCTATATTGCAATGTGTATACATATGTTGTTACTTGTTTCACCATTTAGTTTCCATTTCTTAGAGTTTGTCTTGATCACCCCTCACATTGTGTCAAATCTGTCAGCCATCACTATTTTGCTATTTCTGACCAGTATTTTTATATACTTGTATTGTGTTGTGAATTGTTTCGTTTTTCATGTCCAAAGGTTATCGCCATTTAATGGATTGTAGAGTGAATATTTTACAATGTTAGCCGTATTTGCCAGGGTACTTATTTCAGCTATCTAGAAATGCAGTACCTATTTGCTTGCAATGAATTATTACATGGCTCTCCTTGTTTTTGGGTTATTTTAACTAGTACACTGTACATATTTTTTATACTACACTACTGTAATATAACCATCAAATGATGTCACTTTATTTCATAATGACATCATTTTATCCCATAAATGACATCATTTTTGGCGTCGTTGACTTTTTTCAACAGAAAGATGTGTATTTTTTGTTATTAATGTCATGTGTTAAGCATATTCTTGCACTTGTTGTCAATTGAATTCATGCAAATTTATTAAACTATAATGTGCAGGGAATATTATCAAACTTAATTACATTTAAATATATTTCCAGAACTTGTTTAATTAAAAGTTTATATCAAGTGACAACTTGTGATAGATCCTCTACATAAAATGTACGTGGAAAACATGTCCTATGTAAGCTATTAAGGCGATAAACATTATTAAGCAGAATTATGAAAACAATTGTAGATCACCATGCATGTTCAGTTACCTGCCCTTAAAGTTGGATTTTTATCTAGTTTGCATATTCAAGGGGAGATAACTCTTGAACAAACATGATGACTTGTGTACTGAGAAAACTTGTAGTGAAATGACGAAAAACATTAAAAATAAACATGTTTTGCTAATTTCAGATACCAGTATATCTAAGGCGTGACCAACAATACCAGTACTGAAATTGCAGCATTTAAAGCTGAGTCATCGGTATATGAGAATAGCAGTGACATGAAAAATATGAATATTAGGTTCAACACAAATTAACCTAACAGCATGGTACCACAATAAAGGACCCTAAGATTATCTTCAATAAACTATGCTATTATGTAGTAATAGCATCTTATTTTGCTAATAAGTGTAAGGATAGTTTTAAGTTGTCTAGCACCTGCATGATTTATTCCAGTGCAAGTGTTATTATTAATTAGGCAACCACCTGTCGTATGGGCCCAGTTTTGAATGAATGCCACTGAAGCCTTCTTCTAGTTAAATTGGCCACCCGCTTTTGAAGACCACACTCTATGCACCCTTGTATGGCTGCCTAAGATATGTTTAACTGTAAAGCAAGGCCCCATGATTTTAAAGTTTTTTTTCATGCTCTACTCTTTCTACTTGAGCATGAAACTTTGTATGCTCCTTTATACAGTGCAACAGTTATATCATCTTTACTTTATTATAAATTATCTCTGCGTTTTCAGGCTAACCACCTAATGTTCTGAAACACAAGGCATTTTACTTTTAAAAACATGCAAAGATTGAGCCAAAGGAATTCGACACGGCTAAAAAAAGAGATCACTATACTTAGCTTAATACATATGAGCCTGGGTCTCCAGGAAAACCTTTTTTATTATTTAAAAGAGTAATCTTAATGAAGCAAAATGCTAAAGAAATTTTGTTAGTATTTTGCTTTTTAAGGAAGTTACAGCTGTTTTGTTGAGGCCCTAATCAGACACTTTGCGTGACGTCGCAAACGTCATTCAAGCATTAATCGACGTCATTGTAACAAGTACTTTATAAATACTGCATTTGATCAATTCGTTACATAAACTGGTCAAAATGGTATTAAGTTTTAGAATGATGTTTTAAGTTTTAAAATATACATCCAAATTGTCAAGGTTCACATTAAGAGAAAAAATACTAATGTTTCAATCAACTAATTCCTCGTTTTTCTCAATCAGAGAACTTTTCTGAAATTGGTTACCATAGCAACGAGGTAAATGATTTCGACATAATGCATAAGACATTTTAAAGCTAAGATATAGTAATATATGGATAAATGACTTAAAATTGAATCTATAGATATGTCATTTTTTCTTATTTGAAAGCTTTTCAAAACCTTGTTACATGCAGTAATTACATAATGTCAGTATAGCAGGTTTTCCTGGAGACTGGCTCATATACTGATTAATGTTTTAGCCATGTCGAATCCCTTTGGCTTAAGCATGTAATTGAGTTAAGCATGAACACAATCATGGGGCCAGTCCAATTGTGCTTGATTTATGTGATTATTTCAGCATTGATTAATGCAAAGATCTAAACATGTTTTTAGATCTTTGATTAATGTATCCTAAATTGTTGTTATTTAAGATTGCTGCTTTTGTTGTATTTATAAGCATTACATAATTTATAGCTTTTTATCATGTTATCAGAATGCATATATTTGTGTAATTATGACCGTCTTTTTATCAAGTGGAATGTCCATTGTTACTAATCGTCATTAAAAGAAGAAATTACTCAAATTTGTCTTTGTTATTACTAAACAGCTGCGGTCAAGTGGTTAGAGTACAGGATTTGTAACCAAGTGGTCTCACTGGTAAGTATAGGATAAAACATGAGTAGGTGTTGTATATGGGATTTATAACTCCGAGTGAAACGAGGATTATAATCCCATATCAACACCTACGAGCCGTTCTATCTGACTTAGACTATAGATAAATAATCTTTGTTTATCAGATACACTTTGCCTATAAATCGACAAGTACATAAACCATTTAAGTGCTGGTGTAATGTGTTGCATTATGCATATACAAATGTATAGATCTAAATGGCAAAATTAAGCTATTTACAGTAAAACCTCAATAATGAAACTCCTTCTTGGGACTGTAAAAAACTTATTTCAATAATGTTGAGTGATTGCATCATTCTATCAAAGAGCAAACACATGAAAACGGAACGAAAAATGGTTAATTCTGAGCCAATCTTGTTAAAGAGGTTGTCTTCATATAGGTGCAATTTCACTTTGAATTTGAGGTTGAATAATGTGCAAGTCAGTGGACAGAAAGTAGTGGTCTTTATTTTAAGGTGGTCTTGAAGGTGAGGTCTTCATTTGTAAATTATGGGTTGTGATAGTATGAAAGTCATTTACTTCAATCACCAGACACAATTGGAACCCCTACAATTTGCTTTAATCGTTTAGTTGGTTTTAAGTTCTACTCTGTGAAAATGATGTCTTAGAAGAGAGGGGTAATCTGCACGTAATTATTGAAGACACAATAGCACAGAACAACCTCTGTAGAGTGAGACCCTTTGTGGGCTGCAAATATTGATCATTGAAGTTGTTGCCCTACAGAATTTACAAAAGTATATACATGTAATAACTTCAAGTTACTTTGAAGGTTTTGTCATACAGAGGTTGTTGCACTACATATGTCCCCTAGAGAGGTCGTACTGTAGTCATAGAAGCTACCATAGCATTCACCCTCTACTGATAATGTTGTCAGCACTCAGCAGAGATGTTAGCAATACCTTAATTGGTTAATTATCTATCAAAATTGTTGTCTCAGATTATGACAGTAATAATGAACAAATGTAGAAAGGTTTGATATACATGTGCATGTTTTTTGATATACCTCCGTGGTGTATTCTAATAAGTCCAATTAGTTACTTGTTTAAAATATAGTATTGTTATAATATAGATTAAACTAAGCTTGGTGTCAAAAATGCTTGGCATCCATATTTTCTGTGCTAAATGCATGTATACATTATTATAGCTATGCTCAATTATTTTGCTTGGCCTACTTTAGTATGTTATATATACCACAGCAAAGTGTTGTATACGGGATTTATTCAACACTTTTTCTCTATGCTGATTGGCTAGCTACTGAGATCTATAGTCTAATTGTATACATGTAATTAATAAAGAGTAAACAAAATGTTTTTTTTATAAAATTTATACTATCTTTGAAAGGTTCATAACACAGAAAATTGACCACACAGTCAATGAAGTGCAGTTTGTTTTAAATACACATTTCATTAATACTGGGGTTATTTTAAATATATTTCCATAATTAGAAACTAGAGAGCATTGTCTTTAATTTGATATTATTGTTTTAAAAATCTGTCCACAAATAAGAAAATAAACCCATAGGCCGTGAAATAACTTTCTTTTTTCTTCTTTGGAATAACATTGTCGTTTATGTTGAATGCACCTCAGTGGTTGACTGGACACGGTGGTACACATTCATGGAATTACTTTTTAAGTTGATCAATTTCGATGGGATATTGCATGGAGGTAGTACTTACGATGTTGTCTATGAATGGTATTACTTAATGAAGATATGGAAAGCCAGTTTTCTTGTTTTTGATACCATGGAAATTAGAGCACTTTAGTACAAATGCACCTTTCTAAGATAACATAAAATTTATAAATGATTGTTTTACTCTATCAATGATACAGTTACCTGTGAGCGGTCTGGGTTTGATTCACAATCGCACCTGGTCATGCTGGTTGATTTTGCTCCTCATGTGGAGAAATTTCTGGTTCTTTGTGGAAGAGTAAGTTCGTACTTGTTAAGATACTGTTCGGGAAAACTGGCTAGGTGAGTTGGCAGCCATGGATGAGTGGATAACGCTCTTGACTCAGGATTGAGATGTGCCTGGTTCAATTATCAACCAGGGCACTTCAACTTGGGCATTTCTAAAACTCCTCAGTGTTTCCGACCTCATAGAGATAAACAGGTTGGTAAACCAGAAATATTCATGCCATTCAACCTCCTATTTATAATACATGTATAAAATTAATCATTATGGATACCACTCAGGCATGGTGATTGGTATTGGAATGGAATTCTCTCTCATACCTTGGTGGGGATATATACCATCAGGGATGGTGATTGGTATTGGCATGGCATTCTCTCTCATACCTTGGTGGGGATATATACCATCAGGGATGGTGATTGGTATTGGTATGGCATTCTCTCTCATACCTTGGTGGGGATATATACCATCAGGCATGGTGATTGGTATTGGCATGGAATTCTCTCTCATACCTTGGTGGGGATATATACCACTCAGGGATGGTGATTGGTATTGGTATGGAATTCTCTCTCATACCTTGGTGGGGACATATACCACTCAGGGATGGTGATTGGTATTGGTATGGAATTCTCTCTCATACTTTGGTGGGGATATATACCACTCAGGGATGGTGATTGGTATTGGTATGGAATTCTCTCTCATACCTTGGTGGGGATATATACCATCAGGGATGGTGATTGGTATTGGTATGGAATTCTCTCTCATACCTTGGTGGGGATATATACCACTCAGGGATGGTGATTGGTATTGGTATGGAATTCTCTCTCATACCTTGGTGGGGATATATACCATCAGGGATGGTGATTGGTATTGGTATGGAATTCTCTCTCATACCTTGGTGGGGATATATACCATCAGGGATGGTGATTGGTATTGGTATGGAATTCTCTCTCATACCTTGGTGGGGATATATACCATCAGGGATGGTGATTGGAATTGGTATGGAATTCTCTCTCATACCTTGGTGGGGATATATACCATCAGGGATGGTGATTGGTATTGGTATGGAATTCTCTCTCATACCTTGGTGGGGATATATACCATCAGGGATGGTGATTGGTATTGGTATGGCATTCTCTCTCATACCTTGGTGGGGATATATACCATCAGGCATGGTGATTGGTATTGGCATGGAATTCTCTCTCATACCTTGGTGGGGATATATACATACCATCAGGGATGGTGATTGGTATTGGCATGGAATTCTCTCTCATACCTTGGTGGGGATATATACCACTCAGGGATGGTGATTGGTATTGACATGGAATTCTCTCTCATACCTTGGTGGGGATATATACCACTCAGGCATGGTGATTGGTATTGGCATGGAATTCTCTCTCATACCTTGGTGGGGATATATACCACCAGGGATGGTGATTGGTATTGGCATGGAATTCTCTCTCATACCTTGGTGGGGATATATACCACTCAGGCATGGTGATTGGTATTGGCATGGAATTCTCTCTCATACCTTGGTGGGGATATATACCATCAGGCATGTGGTGTCAATAATGATTAATAGGAGTTAGAGAAGCTTGTTTCACATAGAGCTAAAATAAATTATGTCATTAACTGTAAATTGCTAACTCATTCTGAGATCGCCTTTGAAGACGACATGCTCCGTAAAGTTTCGAACCTTTTGGACACCAGATCGTAGTCTCTTGTAAGTAATATGTCATGTTTAGCAAAACAAATGCATTTAGTCCTATTTCATGACGATTCATGGCGAAAAACCTTCCCAAAAATCATGAAGACAGTCATGTTATACTTTTATCTCTTCATATAAACAGTGTTCTACATAAACGCGTGTACATACAAAATGGAAAAGTGTAGCATGAATTGTTTTGCCATTTTATGACACCAACAAAGAGGACCATATTGCAAATTGGCTCTGCCAAATATGTTATCCACTATAAATAAAGTCGTTACTTACTTACATACTTACTTACTTACAACTTACATTTATTTATACATCGGCGCTTTGAAATCAACATATGCTTTCGAGGGATGTGTTGTCCATCCCTGTAGTTTGTTAATGTTTGTTGACTTTACCCTCGTCTATGGTTGGCTGACTGATGGGGTAGGCTGTCGGAAGGTTGAAATGTTCCTTTTCAGTGTTCCCTGTTTTTGAGCAACTTTGTGCTAAGTTTTAGCGCTTGCTGCTTTTTTGCGTTTTTGAAAGTATGTAATGTCCTTTGTTTGTCAGTTGCTATGCACACGTTGTCATCATTGGTAAAGTCATGTGACCACGATCTCCTCAATAATTGTAGACATAAACAATATATCCTCCGTTGACATACTGGCTTTGGAAGAGAATACAGTATTGCATATAGATCTACCGGTATATACAGTATCATATACTTTACAGTTTATTTGCAATACATTAGGCAATATGCCCATGAGTATACAAAGATACAAAGTGTACAAAAAACATAATTACATACAAATACATGGTCAACAATCAATTAGTGTTTTAATTAAATAATGAACTGTATAAACTCAATATGTATGAGTAAATCACACGAGTTTGTACAATGTACTAGGTAGTACATACAAACATGCCTAACAGTCAGCGGTCAAACTTATAAAGATAAACTAATTTATTCCCCTTCCGTTTTTTGACGTCACCGTCCGTCCGTCCGTCCGTCAAAAAATCTGGATCTGACATAACTCAAACAGTTTCCAAGCTAGGTTTATAAAACTTGGCAGCTGTGGATACGGGGCAATAAGGGGATAATGCACGTCCAAAAATATTTTGATTCCGACCAAAATTGTGGTTGCTATGGCAACAGAAACATACAAAATGGCTTAAAACCGGTAGGGGGCTTCTGTATTGCTTGCAATTTCTAATGACTTGTTTAAGTATGTCTTATTCATGCATTCTAATTAATTCAAATCAATATTAATTCTATGAATTTTACCATACACTTAGAATATAACCTACATTATGAGCCAATGAAAACGCCGAAGTTTGGCGGTTAAATGAAAATTTAATCATTAAAATTTTCTCTTCATAGACTTGACGTCATGCGTTGGCGCTACTTTCTATCGGCCAATCAGAATGCATAATGTTATATTCTAAGTTAGTTAGAACATATTAAGTAAATTTTAATGACTAAAAAGGACTCGCTTCGCTCGCTCCGCCCTTTTTAATCATTAAAATTTACTTAATATGTTCTAACTATAACTTGAACACGAACTTGATCAGCAAAGACGGCACGCAGATGCATTAACAACCTGACAGACACATTTAAATTGATCTACATAAATCGGAATATGTCCGGCACATTCTTACAAAATTGCAAAAACGAAATAGTTACATGCAATACAAAACGGTCACTAATAACACACCAGAGTTTCTTTCAGAACACCATTGACGTCGTGTATCGATGATCGCCACAGCCGTAGTGAATCTGCTCAATTTTATCGAAAATATCATACAATAATATTAGTTATAAATACATGTATAACTACAGTATTTATGATTTCATTCAGATTTCATTCAGAATTGATTGTGTGCGATTCCATAGCGATCAGTCTTGATATAAATCAATCGTCGACCAGCGTCAACGCATCGCGGATTGACGTCACTGATGACGCGCCGTATTTTACATATCTTTCACGATCTGCGTTCATCTTGGCTCTGATTACAGTCCAAAATTCCACGATGCAAATTAAAAACAAGAGTTCTGCTGACAGGATACGTTCTATTAGTCTGACAAATCGTTTTAAGCCACGATGTTGGCGTCTTTCCGAGATTTCATGGCAGGCATTTATTATTGCAACTAGGCTATATATTTTATGCCTGTCTACCACGACATTTTAACGTAAGTTACGTATATTCAAAACGCGCTATTACTATATATGGTTACAAAAACACAAGGAGTGCTTGATGTAATTCCTTAATGTGTATTTTGCTCAACTTATCGTTTACAATAAATGTTCCGAGCATAAATCATGAGCATATTATGAAAACAATAGCAAACCAGCGTTATTTTGAATCATTAAGGCCAATTCCTGTGCACTTTATACATGTATTATAATGTAGTAAACACTTTAAAAAGTATTGGTTCTCGCAGACGTTCGCAAGCACTTTCATTAATTCATGAGTACACAAACATCTAGAAAAAGTTGAAAGCTCAAACAAAATGAACAAGTTTATTTACAAATTACCTGTAGGCCATAAGGCCCATGAGGTCACCATACATAATATGGCAAGCAGTTTAATAAAAGTACAATCGGAGAAGGTTATTAATGATACAGAATGTTACATTTGTTAGTAAATACATGTAGATACGATTCATGAAAATATAATGAACGAAGTCATTTAGCTAATGTGTGTACAAGATAAACATATATATATTGGATTGTTGAATAAGCCAGTTTAACATAATTAGATATATATTGAAATTCTTTGTCAATTATTTACTTTAAAGTTGGGGGAACTAATTTCTACATATATAATAATGATGAGGTCCTTTGGGTGAGTAGTTTTTTCATTATACTGGTATAATCAAGTTGTCCTTGTCGAAACGAAAGTTGCAAGGACATCTTGATGTGCAGTACAACAAGTCAAACATATAGGGCATATGACTCAATACCATTGAAAGATTGCCTTGGCGAAACGAAATTACAAGGACAACAAAATGGTACATTCCTATATAATGTATGCTATAAATTACCTAATTAGTTAATGATTAAAATGTCAACATCTAAAACTCGTAAATGGTATTGGCATTACGTACATGACATGCACATAACATTCGCCACCATACTGTGTACATGTATAATTATTAATTAATTAAAATTTGTTTGTCCATTCTGATGATTATTCCGATGTTTTGGTTTTATTCAATGCACATTGACGCTGATGGCTGATTTATGTCCGTCCATGTGTCATTTATCACTTGTTGAACGAGTAACCACATATTGATCACATGACTTTGAGAAATTGCGTAAAGAAGGTTGAGTTAAATATAATGGCTCTAATCACTGACATGTCACATGTTTCACAAATTGTGTCTACGCGGACTCTTAGTAAAGTTCAGTTAAAGCACAGTCGGGCATAATAGGAGTATCCCGATAAGTAGGTTAACGAATGACCAAGTTCCTGGAATTCTTTCACTGATACACTTTTACAGTGACACTTTTTAGAGGAGGCGTATTGATACACGAACCCTTTAAAAGCATTCCCGTGGTTGGTTTCGCAGAGATTTACACACTCCACCACTGAGGAGACCAATTGAGTGGTCATGTCAAAACCGTACATGTCTGTGTCTATGTATTCGAAGACGGCACTTTCCGGACTAGTGAATACCGAACACACTGTAAAGAAAGTCAGGCATTTATATAATAAAAATTATACATTTACTTCCTTTACATGTATTTGAAAACTGTGTCAATTTTACTCCACATTATAAAAAAGAAGTTGAAGGGTTAGTTAGCACCGATTTTGGTATTGCCCAGGGAATCATCCAGGTGCATCGGCCTTCGTACTTAAAAGAAGCAATGTTAAGGAACGGCATTAAATGCGAATAAACAATGATTTGAACTAAAGGCCTACTGATCAATAAGATTTAACACCATTTGAAATTTAATAATCTTAACATTATTATCACGGTTATGACAAATGATTTTTAACATCTACAACCTTTAATTAATAAAATGATTCAATGAACGAATAACTGAAGTATTGAGAAGCCTTTTGCAAGAAGGTAGCGTGAGGAAGTGGCCTCCGTAACTCAATGGTTAGCGCGCCTGCCGTCTACTAGTAATCTGGTGACCCGAGTTCAAATCGGGGTGGAGACGCACATATAATATGCCTGCCATATTTCAACAGAAAGCTGACTGGCAAATAAAGGTTATGCTCGGCATTTAAAAAGTTTTCGAGTCAGACGAGCTTGCACTATTCGTCGGAAACTTACCATTACTGTTCCAGAGTGCAACACTATCGGTGTTCACAGATTCTTGAATAATGAGTGACTGGTTTCCAATCGAAGATTTGGTACATGATTTCGACGACTCATTGTAGACAGCTATTGTATACATAACGTCATTGGTGAGTGCTCTCAAAGACATGAGGCACTCAGTCTTACTGTTAGAAACAGTCGTAAACTCAGCATCAGAACTGAACGTTCTACCAGCAAAAACTTCGTATTTCGTAAACTGTGAAGAATTGCCAGAACTCCGTTTAATTAAAAGCGTAAGAATGACAAGCATTGAAGCTAAAAAAATCCAATCATTTCTGGAATACATATTTTAAAATGTTATATTCCTTCAACTAGGTAGCAGCACACTGTAATCCTGCCAGACAACCTGTGATATACGTGTTAAGTTAAATTATTATGCCTTTAAGCACAAACAATGAGATTCAATTGAACATTGTAGAATGGACCTCATGAAATATTGATGGAAACCCGTAAAGTCAGTTGTCAGATACTTATCGACTTTTATTGATTACATAAATCTACATCATTTTTTCAGTCTGTCATTTTATAAATGGATGCTACAACATTTACATTAATCTACCCATAATTGCCAATGAATATTTGAAACGCTATGTTAAACCCCTTTCACAATTGTCGTGCGACGGACGTGCGACTGGTCTACGATGTAAAATTGAGGACTATCGTGCGTCCTTTGCACGACGGACTTAAGAAGTTTCTGCAACGTGCGACCGTCGTGCGACGGAAAACATAACCGTGGATTCTTGTCGTCGAGTTTTGGACATGTTAAAAATTTTCTACGGCGGGTGACTGTCGTTGTTCGTTGTGCGATGCTTTACGTCGTCGCACGACGGACTTGCGATGGACTTGCAATGAATGAACGATTTTTTTGTGATTATAAGGTCAAACTAGGCACTTAGAATCACACCAATATCGTGCGATGGACCTGCGACGGACGTGCGATGGTCGTACGACTGTCGCACGACAGTCTTGTGGACATTCACTATCCTAAGTCAATCGCACGACCGTCGCGCTACAATCGCAAGACCTTCGTACGACGCTCGTAAACATACATGTCCTTTTTCAAAATTCATATAGTGGAATTCTAAGATAAAGTCATATTCTAAGAGAAAATTATGTACTTTGAAAGCAATCAAATCTCTCTGAAGGGACACACATTGGGAAACATAACATTACGTTTGTGTACAGAGGTTGTTGCTCTGGAGAGGTAAATGTGTATACATATTAAATTGTTTCTCCTCGAACAACATGTTACTATTGCTTAAGTGAGGTTGTTGCTCAGTGGAGGGCTGCTCTGGAGAGACTGTATTGTACATAGATATGACAAATGCATTCAGCTACAAACTAAGATCTCAAAGTTGCCCGAATGTTCTCATGCATATCAACAACACACTTCAATCACTTTATTCACAATGCTATTATCGTGCGACTCATGTACGTCCATCGTACTTCGGACCTGCGCAAACTGTTCATCGTAAGGCTGTCTGTCGTTCGTCAATTGTTATGTCGTGCGACCATCGCACGACCGTCGTACATCGGACGCACGATAAGTCCCAACTATGCATCGTAGAGCCGTCGCACGTCCGTCGTGCGACCACGAAATTACTCTTTCCAGACGCATTTCGGTACACATCGACGTAGATTCGCAAGCGTTGTGCGACGAAGAAATTCCTACCACAATTGTGAAAGGGGTTTACCTTGGTTTTACCGGGGACTCTGCCAACGTCGTTGTTAATCAATAAAGGCGATAAGTACCTGCCATTTCGATTGTTTTAACACAATTGTCATACAACTTGAACAAAACTTGTATTAAACAGTAACTGCTATAATAAACAACCGTCGAATGTATTGGGAAATGTTACTGGTTTGGCAGTGGTATAGGTATAGATATACATCGTCGGCTGGCTCTAACAGTCTCCAATGTCCAGTCGATAGTGATATTTTTGCACTTTCTATATCATTTGACATTGCTTAATGCCCTGTAAAAATATAAAATACAATGTAATACGTCATAATTCCAAGTGCAATGTGCTTTTTGTCAGTAATGTTTAGTACACAGTATTTATTTTATTTGGTCGTTTTTAAGATTTTACGAAAATGTAAAAACAGTAAAGGCAGCGTAAGAAGTGCCGCTAAGTGTATATTATATCATGGCTACGGCAATTTACATTGATGTTAACAGAGGCGGTGTGGCTAAATCCGATGATAATTGATGTGGTGTGTCTTAATTCTCAAAGGAATGAGTGCAATTACTACAGTGCAGGATAATTGATGGGGTGTGTCTTTATTTTCAATGGAATGAGTGCAATTACTACAGTGCAGGATAATATTATTCTGCACTGTATACATACAACTTCATTGTACTTTACTTCGGTCAACGTAACCTCTATCGATTTTCGTGGTCGAGTTGTGTGGGAGTCCACAACTTTAAAATCACAAAACCGTGCTATTGATTTTCATTGGACATGTTAATCGGTCAGCATTGTAAAAATTTGGACACGCCTTATGTTTACAAAGTGACAGCCAATGATATAAGTCAGAAAGAAAAACTTAACTCTTGGTTGTTTATTTTGTCTCGGGCTACGCCCTCGACAAAATAAGACAACCTCGAGTTTGCGTTATCTTTCTATAACTTATTCTGTTATTGACTTATGCCGAGGTGAATATGATATTTTGTTGACCTGCAAAATGATATCAATTATTTCTTAAATATATTGACATTTCGTGCAGACCGTCTAAGCCAATCAGAATCCTTGTTACAGAGTAGGTATACAATATTACAATATATTGTATGTAGACGTATCCTTTTTGCCTGGTATATATCACATGAAAGCAATGTAGTAATGATAACTACATTGTGTATCTGAAGTTACTCTTAATGATGCATCTGAAGACACAATAGCGTATATTTATGCCTATAGGCAGGCATGGTACTTGCAACCAGGCTTCAGTAGTTTACAGTCCAATTACCCAAATTCGGATGGGTACACATGCATTACAGTGTGACATTTGTAGATATCACGTGACCATTAAATTATATGCTTTGCACGAGGAGTATTTGGTGACGCTATCCCCTTCTAAAATGGGCTTTGAAAGTAGGTTCACTAAAACAGAAAATTCTCTCTACATGGTTTTGCATACACTTAACCGAATTCCTTATCGGTCATTTTTTTCAACCTTACTGGCAAAGGAGATATTACCGGACAGTAGATATTACCGGGCAAACGGTCTAGACGCTTTTTTTAGTTGAATAATTCATTGATCTTTGTATCAAATCACTCAGAATCGTTTTGTCATTAGGTATGAAAACATGTAAAAACTGAAAATTTCACCATCATTTTGTTGACATTTTACATACATTTTACCTACGACATTAAATGACACTATAGAATACAACGAAAGCCATTCGTTTTTAAACTTCAATACAAAGCCTGAAGAGCTTAATGCCCCCAAAACATCCATGTACTCGTCATTAACAGGCATAATAGGGCCAAGCATAACCGAGCATTGCCAGCCTCAGCCATCACATGCCGTATGTAATACATTTTGTATATTCTGTTAATTAACTTGACAAATATAACCACTTTAGCACTCGTGATACTTGATGAAATGGACGTGGAATACAGCCTAGCATGAATCTGAGTAACATTTTTTCAAGGGGTTGAATGATCCTGTCAGATAATTTGAATTACGTCCTTAGTCGTTAGCATAAATCTTTTATCTCTGCCTCTGCGTTAGCATTAATATTTAACGCTCTGTCTTAGTACTGTCTATTTCGTTAGCATTTTTTCTGTACCTCGTTCAATTTAAACCTTTGTATTTTCACAGAATATATAGATTTCTAAAAACGGAAACGACAGATATATTGAGGGAAGATTAAAAGATTAAAAACTGTTTTCTCGAATAATATGGCATTTGTGGGCACTTAAACTGTGTATACAAAGAGTTCATTCATCGCTTTAGCGATATCTGTAAGTGATCACTCTCAGAAGCAACGCAAACGCGTTCCCGTACGTCCGTCCCATATCTTGTCCGGAGCATAACTCTTAAACTATTTGAGGTATTGACTTGAAACTTGGTAGGTGAATAGATAGCAACTAGGAAAAGTGCAGTGATCAAGAACCATAACTCCATATGGCCCAATTTTGAAATTATTTCCCTTTGTTTAATTTTGAAATAATTTTGACATATTCCTGAAGGTCGCGGGTTCAAACCCCACTGGAGCCTGTCTATTTATATTTTTTAAGTGTTTATGTTATATTTTGTATTTAAATCATGCATTTATACAGTTATATGGTTCAAAAATATTTTGTTCAGATTATAGGAGTTTATACATCGTTAAAGCATGAAATATGGTGGGTGGGGGTCATACAAAATGTTATATCTTGATAATTTCAAGGTGAACCTGTATTTGATTAGGTCTAAGTATGTGCATAACAGTATAAAGAAAAGGTTTGGGTGATTGATAGTGACTTATACTCCGACACACCCACTGATTCCATTCAAAAAGTGTACATTATTTTCGTAAGCGGACACTTTTGTGGGCTATAAGAAAACTGTTTCACTCATAAAACAATTGCCATAAATGGTCAATTAGACGAAAACTGACAAATCTGTAACAGTTAAATAAACGACATAGTAACTGATTGCCTAAAGCATTAAACTTGGAGCTAGGAAATTGTATAAACACACAGCATGGATTAATATGCTGCATTACTGTAAAAAACATCAAGTTTATGGTGTTAAATTATATTCAATGTCTTGGTTGAACTATATCATAAAATTCAATCCTCACAATTTATCTACACCCAAACAACTATACAACAATGGCTTATTTTTTATAATCCCCAGAGTAAAACTTCTCTAAATTGAATAATTTTAAAGTATTATTATCGGTAGCAATTGAAACAGAACTACAAACCATTTGTAAGCTTGGAACATGTATTGTGCAAATTGACAATCAATTGCACGAAACCGGAATTATATACTAGAACATCAACCTTTTTTCCATTTTTTCACGAGAATTGGTGATGCCATTAAGTATCACTTCAATACAACACTATATCAATAAATAAAGGATCATATCATAATACAATCAGTTTTCAAGTATAAATTAATTACATTGTCTTAACATTCACAAAACAGTTAACAATCTATTAGAAGCTTTTTATATGAACCTGTTTGAAAATATTTTCATGGATTGTCTATTTTTAAATACAAAATAAAAGACAAATAATATGCACAGATATGTACCTTTGTGCATCAAGCCTGTATCATCAGTCACTAATGTGGAAACCTATAGATGTGTATTCTTTTATATGGTGGGTGTAATAACATATGGGCACACTTGATGTTTACTCAGTAAATTTTCACATGCTAAAATGCTCAGCACTGTATGAAAGGACAGTTAGATAATCCCTAAGGATCATTAGGCCAAGCTTATTTTGAACATTAGAATTATATTTTCTAAAATGCAAAACATCTTCTGTTCTTGAATTGTGCCAGAATAGATTTTGATAATCATTGTCACTCTGGTGATCGTTTTGTTTTTGTCGGAGTATAAGTCAGATATAGTACTAGTTATTCGTCAAAATAGTACTAGTTATTCGCCTCGGACAATTATGTTCTTTGTCCTCACAAAACTGTACAATAACCCTTGTAAGAAGACACTTTTGACGAATAACTAGTACTGTATCTATTACATATGCCCATTGATTGGAGTTTTAAATAGGAATTCAGGCATTACATATTTTGTAGAATGAAAAAAAGGTTTACAACTATGTTGGTAACATATATGAACATAACTATCTTAAATAGCATCTTCTGCTTGTTATTGATTTGGTTTTTATTAATATAACTTTTAGGCACATGGGAAATCATTTCATTTTAAAAATTAAAGTTGATGGTTTTACTGACATTTTTGTCAGTATAGTCCTCACATTTGTTCGACAAATTGCAATTATGGGGGTGATCAACCAAATCACTTTTCCTTCTTTTGAATTATGCCTGGTTCCATTTCATTTATTAACTCTTTATTTATTTTTCCTAACATCTCTTTCCTTCTTTTCATTATCTATTTAACACCTATTAGTAGCAATCATATACGGCGGGGATAGCCATGTGATCATGGCTCTTGTTAACTTCAGGGGAAGCTTTTTATGCGATTTCTGTCCGGTAATATCTCCTTTGCCAGTATATATAATTGTACACAGATATTGAGAACTATGTATCAGGTTCTTAACTCAATTGCCGTTATGCTCAATTCATTTTTTGTCTTACACGGCGTCGTCAACTATGTTATTGCCCATTATATTAGACCTGTTTTTGTGCTGTGTGTAAAAATACCAACATATATACACCTTCTCTGCCAGAAACGGTCCTGTCCTCTTTTCCTATGTTGACTCTTTTGAATTTCTTTGTTTTTCGTGTTTTCATCTCAAATAATTTATATAATACACCCATCGTTATCTAAACCGATTACATAACCACCTTTTGCCACTTATTATTTGTATGTTCACACGTGCCTACGGCTTACTGAAATTGAAATAAACTATCTATCTATACAAAAAGGTTTTTGATGAAACAAACAGTTTTTTATGATAAAAAAGGTTTTTGATGTGTAATGCAATATTTGTCCATGGAAATATAACAAAATATACCAAACATATACAATGATGATCGCCGAAACAGAAAAACACCAAACATTGCAAAAACAAATTAACGTTACACGTTATAAGGATACACAGCTTTGAAGCTCGGGAAATTGAATATACCTCCCTTTTAAATGAAAATAGAACAAAATGAATGTCTCAATATACATAATGATACCATGGGGTGATAGATAAGCCACATTTCATACACTCTTACTTGGGTTAATTGTCTTCCCTGTTCTTCAATTAGAAGAACCTATAAGTGCGTTTCAACTTTGCAGGCGACATTGGTTCCTATGGTGAATTACGGTGTAACTATCAAAATTCAAGATAAATCTTACAAGTCGATGATTTTAAATTTAGTACATCTTCTCAACTAAACGACCTTCCGCTGTGAAACTTTGCCTCAAAAAGGGGGTTACTGATAATGCATTTAATACTATTGATATTTGATTTCTGGTGTTGACGGTTGTTGTTTATTACAGTTAACAATTCTGTTAAAGAATATCAAATTCTTCATCAGTTTTATTTTTATGTTGTATATACATAGCTTCCATATGCATTTAAAATTGACAAAACATATTTTGAATAATTTTCTGACAGAAAATTTGGTTGTATGTATGTCAAGTGACCGATTAGGATTTTGGTCGAGTGTACTCTGCATTGTGGAGAAGGGGGCATAATATCTCCACATACTTTAGCGGAAAACCACTGCTGTAACACTCCCCAATACATAACTTATCAGTTAAATAACAGTTAATCATCTACAAACGTATGGTTTGTTCCAGTTGTGCGCAACTGTCATAATAACTGTGGATGCTAATTTGTTTAACAATTAACTGATCCCAATGGTACCGCATAGATTCATCATTTTGTCAGGCCGTCATTTATACGACAATATCTATAATTGCCAATGAATGTCGGGAACGCTGTATTAGCTTGATTTTATCGGGGATTCTCGGACAACATCGTCCTGAGCGTCGATAAAAATCGATAGGTGTCTGTCATTTCAATGTTTTTAATTGACTTTACGGATTTCTATTTAGTTTAACACTCACTACAAACAAATGAGAGCTATTGTACAATGTTCTATTGAATATCATGGTTTACGCTTAAAGGCGTAATACTCGAACTTAACATCTTATACATGTATATCGCTGGTACTCTGGCAGTAACGCAGTGTGTGTTAAAATATGTATTCCAGAAATAATGGATTGTTTGTAGCTTCAATGCTCATCATTTTAACGCTTTTAATTAAACGTATTTCTGGAAATTCTCCTCAGTTACTCTAGACTTTCAAATTGATCATTTTACGTTAATCTCCAACCGTTGCACGCTTTCCTCGTGGAAAATCAGTAATATTTACGAACCAAATACATTCCTTAGCTACTGATTTGGATCGGTGCACGTGTTTATCGTGGGCAAATCGTGGGCCGATGTGTTAAAATGTCAAAATCAACTGATCGTAAGTGGAAAATACCGGGTTTGCCATACAAAAACTCAGCTTGGGGGCCTGGTTTGTGACACCACATAATGGCACCGACGATGTACTAGATATTGCACTTTGTGAAGTAAATCACAAATATTTCGCATAAAATCAGGAAAATATATTGATTGTCGACTGGATATGGTACATATAAGTATTCTTCGTCGAATTATCTAAGTGAAACAAATTAAAATCATCGACTTTTACGATTTAGCTGGATTTTCAAAGTGACAATGTAATTCACCATAGGGAACTCAGTGTCGCCTATAAAAATAAAACGCAATTTTATTTTGATATAATTCAGTTTGATAGATGAGAATTGACATAAGAAGGAGTGTATGAAATTTGACTTTATCTTATCACCACGCGTTATGACTATTTTGAGATTATTTTTCGTTCTATTTTCAATTGAAAGGGAGGTAATTTCACAATTGATTTCATTTCCTAAATTTCAAAGCTGCACAGATTTATCACGTAATTATTTAAGCACTGTTTTCTGTTTTTCTGTTTTGGCGATCAACATTAAGTAAACATTAACATTTTTTTGCATTTACTCAGACAAACGTTAAATTTCACATAAAAACTGTGTTTTTATAAACAACGGGCAATAACTCCGCATAGTTTACGACGCTACATAAAACATGAACATGTATTGCTAAAGAACGTATAAGTGTTGAGTAGTGTATATGTTTTCAAAAACGAGTGACAATTTACAATCGCTGCTCTGTTCGTTAGATAATTTTGTTTGTATAATATGCAGTGTGCGTTAGATAATTGTTTGTATAATATGTAAGTCTACCAGTATGATCTTTGAATAGTGAAAACTATGTAATGTATACATGTATGAATTTAATAGTTTTGCTACATCAAATCAAATACAAAAATGTATGACAATTTAATAAGCTGTATTGATCGACTGTTCCATGATCCATCCCTCATTTAATAAACATTGTAACTTCAGTGTAAACTGTTTAAAATATCGGATATCCATTGAACTGCATTTATTAATATGTATTTATCATCAATTATTGGTATACTACACTAGACCAATGTTCTAACTATACCGACCTGAAAATTGGAATATCGTGCAACCGTTGTATTAATTCTAATGAGTGTTTGATAAAAGTCTAAATTAATAGTGGGCTATTTTTTCAACTCAGTCTGTGTAATATTAAGCACCGAGGCATGACGGCGCAATATCGTTACTGCACGTGTCATCGAATATTTGACGGAAAAGAAATTCGACGTTGTAGATCGCTTCTTAGCCGTAAGTCCTTTCAGATAAACAAATTAAGGTTCGTATGTAATTTGAAGAAAGGATCAGAGGGGGTTAGTTAAGGCAGTGGCTCGGACTGACGGCGGATATACCGGCTAATGATAATCTTGTTTACAATACAACGTTTCCAGAGATATTCTAATTTAAGTTCTGTGTAGTTAGAACATTGACCAAGTGTATATCCATCTGATCGTTTCTGTTTTCGTATTAACGGAACCTCAGTAAATTAATAAATAACAACCAGCAACTTAGACATTATTTTGCTTATTTTCATCACGTAATTTTACGACAAATATATACTACTCAAACTTTGCTAAGGGCCAAGAAATCGATTTTGACGTCCATCTCACGTTAAATGTACAAAGCCGATGAAGAAAACGTTGTGCAATTAATAAAATATCATCTAATCTGCTGCTAATATTCGAAACTTGATGTCTTGCATTTGATACGCATTGCCAAAATGACGTAGTTTAAAGGTAATTGATAAGTCCTATTGGCGGGTACCAAAGTGGCTGGATTGACTTGGAAATTTTTATCCCGTTTTTATTACCCTATCGTGTAAGACCCAAATTGCCAAGAAAATGACCGCATTCTGTTACTACAGAGGCTTGAATGCAGCACGAACATTTTGTTGAAGTTGGGCTTATCAGCACTTAGACATTAAATTTTGAAGTAATCTTTATTGGGTTACAATATTGCTGATGTAGCATTATGTTTCTGAAAATTCTACCAGTCAACCTTATTCAATTTGCAAAATATTCAAATGGAAAATTGGTTGGCCCTTATCAAATTTTGAGTAGTATATTTTTAGCTGAACATGCATATAAATGAATACACTGTTTTCTATTTATCAGCGGGTCGTATCTCAAGATGTGGAGATAGAGACAGAGGAAGAGGGAGAGGAGGCAAAGGGAGAAGTGTTTTTCTCATATTTACTATGCTCCTGTCATGTGCCAAAGATATTGTATATTTAATTGCATTTGTTTTTGTAAGGTTTGAATAATCTAGGTCAAACATCCAATTTCAAAACAATTGATGATGATTTCAATTTACTACACTGTCATGGTAAGAATACAGGTATAGTACTTATTGGCATTATTAAAAATATAATATTAAGTCTTTCCCTGGCAAGATTTAGTGTTATATTTTTATTTCTATTATTACCTTTTTCTACCTCTAGTGAGGAATTAATAGAATTTTCAAAAACTTGTTTTCATATCCATTTCTTATTTAAAACAAGGAAGCTTGGTGGGCAGTGTATATAATTTATAGTCTGTGAAAAAATGATTGTAACATGTTCTACTATATTTGTTTTGCACTACAATGTCGTGCCCCCCGTGTTTTGGTTTCCTAAATAGGCTTCTAAAATTGAAAGGGCGTTCCGTTCCTTGGAAAAGGTGGTTTAAGAGAATCGGACCATTTAAGAATCGGCCGTTGGAAAGGAGAGAACGATTTGAAGATAAGTTGTCTTTTTCTTTTCTATTCGTTATGTTTCGCCAGACTCGCCCCAAAGTTCTAGTGTAGTAAGTTTTGTATTCTGCATGTAGTTTAGTAAGTTAGTTTAGTAGAGCGCTCTACCTTTAGTTAGCTAGTTTAGTAAGTTAGTTCCGTGTGTTAGTTTAACAGTTTTTCCTATATACTTATTGTGATTTGTTTTCTTTTCTGTACTCTTTTCAGGTGGTGCCTTTATTTTTCTGTTCTCTTTTCAGGTGATGCCATGGACTTGCCTCCACGTGGCGGCACTGGAAACACTATCCGAGGGTGTTATTGTTGATACATACGAAATATCGCTGCAGTTAGTTGATCCGTATTACCTCGAGTTGCTTGTGTAATGCTGTATCAAGCGAAACCACTTGGTCGAGCAAGATGCGATATGGCGCAAATAAAGAGGTTATACGGATCAACACAACTGCAGTCATATTCCTTTAATTATATACCTACAAAAGCGAAAAGGCGCTTTAATGCGCGAATGTGCGTCTAATGTCTATACATTGACGTAATGAACATCGTCATATTTTTGTCATAAAATACGTCCATTCATAACGTCATTGACGATGTCATTTTATTATTATAATCGGCTTATAAAACGTCAGACATGCTTGATACGTATTCGGAAAAAATGTATGATACGGAAAATACAGCAATTTTGTCATGTGGAACTTTTAAGCTAATTCTTAAGGAAAAGACAACTCTGTGGATAGTGATTTTTGTACCTGTGTGTTTGTACGAGTTGTTTCCCTTTACACCACAAAAATCGATAAACATTCCCCATACACAACAATTTCGCTTATCTTAATCCAATCGATTCAGATCGATATCGGCTATTTCCGTTAGTGGTCGTAAATATTCCGATAGTCACGAATGATAACGGTAAGCTACATAAATCGTAGCCTGAGAGGCTACTGATCAGATAAAAAGATAAGCAGTCGATTTTTCATATTTTCAGATTTATGATTTAACTGTCTATTCGTCTCGTGATCATGTATACATTTCAATTTGAATTGCTGATGTTGAATTCTGGTAAATTCTGGTATGCGTGTGGTAGTATCTTAGTAACAACAAGATGACTTCGCTTATTATCAAATATTTTCTTAATCCCGATATAAATTATGCTTGTTTTTTTGTAAATTATGTTATATTCGCACGTACAAAAAACAAGTACAGTCCAGATTGAGATCATGACTCAAATAATTAATTTGAGGTGTGTGGGGCGTGTTTTAAATTCCTCGTGTGTATATGCGTTCTTGTCTATTTAATTCAGTTTGATTACGTAACTTTTATCGTAAAGATTTTGCAATGTTTTACACAGAATGTTGTGTTAATAAATAAGTTCAATAAACTGCTGCAATCAATTCTACAATTATTGCGATATAATGAAAATAGGCAAATCATAACAGAATATTTGTATTCATAATAAGTCAAACAAATATTTAAAAAGTTAAACCGCCTTAGTACAATACTAATATACAACATTTTATACAATCTCCTATCTGCCTTCATGGAAGATATTTTTACAGGTTTTTTCTAATTTTATCCAAATATCGATGGTGTTTTTCACGCATGAGTGGATAATAGGCCCTAATTATACATACATATATATAAAGCGATAGAATGTATGACCCTATTGTTTACCTAGATAGATAGACAGTGATCAGACAGGATTAGACTGATAAGGGGCAATAAAAAATTAAGGGATTACACTTCTGCGGCTTTTTATTTCCCGGTCACAAATATGAATACTGACTTAGCTTTATAAGTTTAAAAAGTAGAAACACATACAAACTTTCATTGAAATAGTATAAATATATTATTAATGTTTTTTTAAACATTGTTTAAATAAAAAGGCTATACATAGGGAAAAGTTATATTTATGAAAAACTTAAAGTCTCGCACATATGGGAAAATATATGAATTTTGAAAACAGCCATGGTAACGTGATACCTTTGAATAAAACCATTTTTTAAACATAACAATGCATGAAGGCCGTTTTAATGAAAGTTTGTATGTGTTTTTGTTTATTTTCAAACAGATATAATATACTCTTATTAATATACTCATAATTAGTCATGAAATGGGAAAGTACAGGTATATTGTGATGTAGTTTTGTCTAGAACCAAATGTAGCTAGTATTATGACTGAAATAGCCTTATTGATAGGTTTAAATAATGCATAATGTAGTTTTATTTTTCTGTAATATCGTTTTTAAACAACAACAAATAAACTTTATTCGTTTTTAAAACATTAAAGGTGATATATTATTATGTAATACGTCCGTGCTCCCTCTCTTGAAATTATCAGTTTTAAACTTTTTACATGGTAAAAGATATGCCGACTTCAATTAAACACCATCAAAACCAACGAATCAATTAGCCACGTGTTAAATGTATGGAACGTGATAATTACACCAGTTTCCCCCTTATCACTTTTTAATTTAAATAAAAAGTAAAGTCAATAATTACGTCTTATTCATTTGATTTAATTACTTCCCACCTCCACGATCAAAAGAATAATTAAAAACCTATGTATCAACGCACACAAAACGTATTGAAAACATGCGTTAAATAAGAAGAAAATGAGTAAATAAAGATTTGAGTTGAAAATTGAACTCCTAGGGCTGTAAAATCTAAAAGGCTTTTTTTTCCTTTTCTCAAAAACACTACACAATACGAAACCCCCAAACAACCCACGTATAATAAACGACTAATTTGACAGTGGCTACCCATTGTGATCTCTTCGGCCTTTATAGATCGGAGAAAAACGGAAATAGCCGATGTTTCACGGTATATATTATACTTAATGATTATGGAAACGCGTAATTGAACGCGCATTTCTTCATTTTCAAACTAAATTGGAAGCAATTTGTACACTTGCAAATTTCTTAAAAAATATATTGTGATAATGCTTAGACATCATAGAATACGAGGTTATAAAAAAATGTCACTTAAGTAAAAAGCAACTTTATAGCCTGTCAAAAACGCGGTTTTGAGTATTTTGACAGTTTGCATATAGAGTTATATAGGAATGGTAGTCACTAACTTCAAACGAAAATGGAAGCAAAAAGTTAACGTACCATATTAATAAAAATTATATTGAAATAAAGTGCAGAGAGTGAAGATTACTTCACGAGGTTATAAAATTTTGTCATCTAATGTTATAAACAAGTTATTAGTGTTAAACCATACGGCTCCTATATAAATCTATAGTTAATCAGTGTATCGTAAAACGTTATCGATGTGATCGATTAGACGTTTTCAAGGGAGGCTACTTTGCCGATAACACCCGATAAGTTACAGCAATGTTCCGTATGCGAGCTGTATTCCACTGCGATTTGGCCAATATTCATGACAATACATTGCCAGGTTTATAATATATGTTGATACAATGGCGCATCTTGGTAGTGGCTAAAAGTCCAAATGTAATTATTAAATTTACAAATTAACAACCTGATACTTTATTTCAGAGACCATTGCATGTGCATCAACGAGACCTTATGAAGGAAACGCAACAGTGTGGATGATTTCATCACAAATTACAAAATCCAGACGTGGTTACTTCTTGACGTATTACAATTCGTTTATTCAGGTCTGTCACTCGTGTTTTATGTATATAATCTTATACAATTCAAACCACACGTTTTGAATACAGATGCATTTTAGCTCCACTATTGCAGTCGGCGTCGGCGTAACGCTTTTGTTAAAGTTTAGGTACAGGTTTTTTAACTTCTTATATTCTCTAAGTCCTTTGAGATATTACTTTCATACTTTGCATACTTGTTTGCCACAATGACCCCAACCCATATGCAGGAGTAGGTAACTCTATGAGGCATTTTGTAGGTAATGGTCCTGCATAATTTGTCCAGATTATCCCCCTTTTCGACTTAGAAGCCCCAACCTCTACACAGCAGAGGGTAATGCTGTTGTTATGAAGCATTTTGTTTTGAATATATAATGATTGTACTATCCGAGCATGGCGCTGCGAATAGTGGAGCGCGCTGTTCGTGGACAGCTCTTGTTTGACATATGTAATTTATTGCAGAATACAGCCAGATTTTTTAATGTACTTGCATCTTATATATTTCTCCACGCTGTTTTCTGTAAGCATTGGTCGGATTAAATTGAGTCAATATGATTTTTACACTTAACTTTTTTGCATTTAATTTTGTCCACGCATTTTCTTTATAACAATCTGGTTATGCATATTATCAGCGCGGTTTGGTCGGTTTGAATGTTAAGGGAGTCGTAGACCGTTGTTTTCACTAATAATCTTGTAAGTGCTATTTCTTGGTAACAGTGGTCGGATCGGCTTTTTGTCGAACCCACTTGAGGTGAGCGACACTTAGTCGCCACTTGGTATATATGCGTGTGTAAGTGATCATACGTGCGTCCGTCCGATTTTGTCCGCACCATAACTTTGTCATGCTTTGACCAATTCTTCTTATATTTGGCATTGATGTTAACATCCTTAAGACAGGGTGCCATGCACACCCCTAGGTTCCTATCATAAAGTCGGAGGTCAATTTAAAGTTTGTCCAGACTATTTGTCATGCATTGGCCAATCGTGCCTGTAATTGGCACGAATGTTATCCTCTAATGTTGTGAGCAACCACAGGTTCCTCTCTCAAAGGTCAAGGTCACTGCTGAAGGTCAACGGTTAGTTTGTACGAATCATTTCTTTTTCATGCATGATGGGATTAGATGTAACTTGGCACAATTCAGTTGGGTGTTTTAACAACGTGCGCCGAGGCACGACATAGATTGCCCGATGGCATGCATTTCTAGTCTTACGATAAGCATGTCATCATATCTTAGACCTGATAAAGTACAAGTCATAAACATTCTGATTCAAAATACTAAAATTAAGTTTGATATCAGCTCAAAATTAGGTAACTCACCTACGTCTGGTCCCAAGTCCCGAGTGAAAAAGCAGGAGGGCCTAATTAATTGTTCCACGTTTAGCTCTGTTTGACATTAGTCGCATTATTGAATTGTTTTTTTTATACAATAGTGATTAGTAAGTTTAATTACAATTTTGGAAAGTTCACAATTAGGACATATCACATCCCATCCTTATTTTACTTAACATTAGTGAAACAAAGAATAATGAAGTCGATTGACTGAACCCTTTTTCGACTGTATCCTCACTTCGTACTTTTCTACAAGGAACCGATGACTTCTCATAATATGGAGGAAAATCGACATGAATGTTCTGCGGCTACTGGGAATTAAAACCGGATCACAAATCCATGGCATTGACCTTATCCACTGCTAGAAAGAATATGGACAAATAAACTGGAAGTTAAAGAGACGGAGTAAGTTTGCGAGACGGACAATGCCTGGCATATATATAGTCTGGTTGCATTCACAATATAGTTTGAAGCGATGCGTATTTGATATGTCGCTTTATTCTTATGTTGTGGCTGTTGATCATTACATTCAACAGATGCAGGCTTCTAAAATGGAAATTCCATCGGATTAATCAGCTGAATTTATTTCTCTCGGTAAGATTACTGGGGTCAGTCGAGTGAAGAATTGCCAACTACACATTATTAACGTTGGAAAACGGATAACCGTAAGTATTTCTATATACAGACTTCTGTGAAACATACGTGTATGATCCCTATCAGCAACTTGGCCGTTTTTTACAAGCAATATTTGCCACCTTGGAAAATAACTGAAACTGTAGTCCGATCGCATTAAACCACCCCATAGGTTGCATTGGATCCCGGAAATATTTTATGTAAAAGTTCAAATTCAATTTTGCTTATCTATCCGTAACAGGTCAAATACCCGGTGCAGGTCCGTGCAACAAACAACCCTCAAAATCTAGTGAAATCAAATGATCAGCGGATTTAGCTCGGTGGTTACGCGCTGTATTGTCAATCCAGAGGTCGTAGTTTCAATTCATCCCATTGGAACTTTACATTTCTGAAATGTTTATATTTATCGCATATCTGACCGTGTGGTTTGCAAAGTATCTTGGAGTGCCAGGAAGCTGTGTATCGGTGCTATACACAGAGCACATTAAAGAACCTGGTTGTCTATTCCAAACAAGAGCTAGGCGCACTTTTGCAGCGCCGGACATGCCTGTATCTAATGTCTTTTTCTCCCTTCAGGGACTTTCTCTCGAGTCTTTTCCTCTGGTCAGATCATGTTGTATCTGCACTGGTAGAGGATGCACATGCGCCCTTGTGGCTGCAACACAATAATGCATTTGTACGTGCTTTCGCATGAAAAGGGCACTATATTTCAATAAGGATAACGTATAGAACGGAAGTGATACCCCTGACGGTTTATCGACTGTAAATTTCATCGCTTCGGTAAGTAAATCTTGATTTTTCTTTGTTTTGTAAGACGTTATCAATGAAATCAACCAGCCCACCGTACCCGGCTCTGTCGCTACCTGCAGACCCAAGCCAATTTTCCCACCAAATATATTTGATTAAGGAGAACACTCGATTCTAGTGCGGTTTTTTTACTGCACCCCTGACCCATAACAACACTATATGCAACATGCGTTCTATGGATGCCGCGCTAACATGCCAACTACAATATATAAAACAGTGAATAAACATAACAACACTATATTTATGCAACATAGAATAAACCTACATTCTATGGATGCCACCCTAAGATGCCTATATCAACACTATGTACAATATATATTACACCTACGTTCTTTGGATGCCGCGCTAACATGTCTATAACAACACCATATACAACATATAATAGACTTACGTACCCATAACAGCACCATATACAACATAGAATGGACCTACAGTTTTCGATCTCGCTGCTTTTTAGTTGTGGTAATCCCTGAAAATGTTGTTTAAACTATAACATTCACTACTATGTTGATACTGCAACTGTATCATGTATCCAAGTTCCGGTAGAAAGACTCTGTCAACAGCAAAAACACAACATTGATTAATTTATGAAAACAATAATTATTATTAAAAAAGTAATGAAAACTTGTGCTTTTACATTACATTACCTACGTATGTTGTTATGGTGAAGCTGAGCATAGGTACATGGGAATGTGTGAATTGTTGGTCTGATTGCCGGAAGATTACTAATTCATGTAGCTACGTGTTTCACTATTTCATACATATTATATCAACCACTCTGGATACCTCACTCCTGATGGCATATATGGTCATGAAGGTATGAAAGACAAAAACCAGCTTTCCCACTTATATTGGATGTTAAGCAAATGGTATTTCGTCGTATATTATATAACGCGGCATCGGGTCCAACATGCGACATCCCATACTCGAAGCACACACTCTACCACTATATTTTGTTGTATGTAGAACAATAAAAGTTTGTATCATCATTATCATCATTAAAAAATTAAAGTAGATTATTTCATTTAATCTAGGCTTGATGATATTAATGGGGCTATCACATTGTATGCGTCTATTTCTTAAGTGGCGAGTAGTTTGTTTCTATAGCTTTGTATATGAATACCATTGACGGGTTGGATATAACAGGTTTTCCTGATTCTTGACGGGCTCGAATCAGTTTAGGTTGTTTTGATGCTGCTTCTAAATGATATGGCGACACCGAAGCGAACAGACGGTGTCTAGATGTATGAGGAACGTATATAGACTGAAATACGAAATAACGCCCTAAACGAGTGTCGATATGCGATGTCTAAAGTGAGATCTACGAAATAGTGTATGCTAGGCCGCCAACTTCAAGCTGCTAGTCTGCTAGGCCGCTCGGCCGCCAACTTCACATTGCCAAGCTGCTAAGCCGCTAGACCGCCAACTTCACGCTACTAGGCTGCCAACTTCACGCTGCCATGCTGCTAGGCCGCTAGGCTGCCAACTTCACGACGCCAAGCTGCTAGGCTGCTAGGCTGCCAACTTCACGCTGCTAGGCTGCCAACTTCAAGCTGCTAGGCTGTTAGGCTGCTAGGCTGCCAACTTCACGCTGCTAGGCTGCCAACTTCACGCTGCTAGGCTGCTAGGCTGTTAGTCTGCTACGCTGCCAACTTCACGCTGTTAGGCTGCTTGGCTGTTAGGCTGCCAACTTCACGCTGCTAGGCTGCCAACTTCACGCTTCTAGGCTGCTAGGCTGTTAGGCTGCTAGGCTGCCAACTTCACGCTGCTAAGCTGCCAACTTCACACTGCTAGGCTGCTAGGCTGCCAACTTCACGCTGCTAGGTTGCTAGGCTGTTATGCTGCTAGGCTGCCAACTTCACGTTGCTAGGCTGTTAGGCTGCCAACTTCACGCTGCTAGGTTGCTAGGCTGTTATGCTGCTAGGCTGCCAACTTCACGTTGCTAGGCTGTTAGGCTGCCAACTTCACGCTGCTAGACTGCCAACTTCACGCTGCTAGGCTGCTAGGCTGCCAACTTCACGCTGCTAGGCTGCTAGGCTGCCAACTTCACGCTGCTAGTCTGCTAGGCTGCCAATTTGACGCTGCTTGTCTGTTAGGCCGCTAGCCTGCCAACTTCACGAACATCAGCGCTCCCCACTTCTCGAGACGAATTCAACAATGATCACAAACAGCTGTCTAGCTCTTACAACTACGTAAGTTGTCCCAGATAAGCGTATTTATTATCACGTTATATCATAAGAAAAACCAAGTGTTGTATGCCAAAATTATAATCAACCTTTAGATAATTTATTCCTTGACAAACTAACGAACATGCATAACATATCGCCAAAAAGACGGACAAAGTGTGTACATTTTACGAACACCAGACGAAGACTCGTGGTCAACATTACGTCAGCGCTCATATTACGTGTTTATATTATGCAGTAAGTAAGTTTATTTATTTATGTTGACGTATCGTGACGTTACACAAACGTACCCAGTACCGAGCGTTTCGTCTCAGTATTTATAACCATAGTTGAACAATCTGTGGTTAAGATGACATTGCGTCTTAATTACTACTGTGTTAAGCCTTGAATTTGACTTGCTGTTCCCAAAAAGATAATATTAAGTCGGACAGGGAAGGCAGCACTCAACTTATCAACCGAGCAAAAAACCATAACAACGTACAAGGCACAATGCCCATTACACAACCGAACGAGAACATGATTCACACAAGTCCCAGTTGTCAAAAGGCTGAATTAACTAGTTTCAGCAATCAAAAAGCTGAATGCCCACGTTGAATGACTTATAAAAACATAAAGGCACAATGCACAGCTGAATACGTAGTACTTTAATTCTGTTGATTTGCTTTGTTCAATTGCTTTTACTTACAAGTTACAGATACATTGTACATGCGCCAGCTACAGTAGGCCAAATATGAGGTAAATTGATTGAAATTGTTTGCCATTTGAATATCATTATTATTGAAATTAACAAAAATGTCGTTTATGCAATCCTTTTCGCTGGGTGATTGTCCAATGTCGGGAACAACCGAGAGGGTTTAAGAACTCGTTAAAGAACGGCCGTTCATGCATGCGTTAACACTCGGCCAATCAGAATGCATGGATTTGCTTAAGTAGGAAATATTCTATAATGCTGTATCTGAATTACTCTATACAATGTATGTTCTATATGGTGTATTTGAATTTAAACAAATCGACATCCGACGTTTGTTCAGCCCACCATGCATCAAACCTCTCACTTTGTGCTACCGTAAACCAGTTCTTCCAGTCGCCAACTTGTCCTGAAAAATCATGCATATAGTTCATAGAATATGAAATAATTTATGGCATGGTTAAATATATCGGGGCCGTAAAGGTTGCGCTCCGTTTGGTTAACATGTACACCGTTTACAGTGTTACATCTCTAGCATGGGGTTCAGCGTTGTGGGAAACGCGGCTAGCCAATCGGTGTACATGTTTAGATCAGGTGATCGAAGCCGGCCAATTAAGGCTCGGCATCTTCGTTTCAGTATATTATCTCTAAGGTCCAGTTTGGGCAATAATAGAGTAACACAGTGGTTGAGTCCACTATTACAGTGTTAAACCAATTATAAAGGTTTATCCAGATAATTATCTAAAATTATAATGCTACATGTCAACTTTAATACTAAATTAGAGCCCCAAGGATTGTCTTCCAAGACTTCAATACTTCGTATGATGACTTGTTAAAACGTGTCAACATGACTACGTTACACCTTTTCAGAATCCAATGTATTGCCATAGAAACTTTCAAATGTATACATGAAATTTCACCTATATATGTTCGCGACATTGTTAAGCTAAAGACTGCTAAATATGATTTCAACAACAACATATGGTAAGAATTCCTTCCGCTTCGAGGCAGTCCGAGTATGGAACAGTCTGCCGAACGAGCTCAGACAAACTACAGATTACAATGATCCGTGCCTGGACTGACCCGAGGTGTAAGAGTTCCATGTGCCTGTAAATGTCACTGTTGTCTGCTTGTTTGTCTGTATTTATTCATCTTACTTATGCATGAGATTGCTTGTACTGCTTGCTTTCTGTAGCTCAACAGTTTCTAAACATGTTTTACCTTGTCTTATTATCTATCTCTCATGTGTGCTTTATTTTTATGTGAATGCATTTGGTCTAAGTTATTTATAGTTGTGCTTGCTTTATGTGTGCTTTATTTTGCTTAAGGTATGCTTTTATTGTGTGTGTGTGTGTGTGTGTATGTTTTTATGTGCTTTATTTTGCTTTATGCATGCTCTTATTGTGCTTTTGATGTGCTTTATTTTGCTTTTTGTATGCTTTTATTGTGCTTTTGGTGTGTTTTATTTTGCCTTATGTATGCTTTTATTGTTCTTTTGATGTGCTTTATTTTGCTTTGTGTAAGTTTTATTGTGATTTATCTTAATCTTAAGCTGTGTCTGGTGCTTTTACTGGTTCAAGTTACTTTCTTCCAAGAGGAATAACTCAATCAATTTTAGCTGTTAGCCATCTTTGATTATGTCCCTTGATCATAACATCGATATTGTTTGTAACAATTGCTTGATAATATTTAATCATGTCTTTTATTCCATAGCTCCTTTACACCGTGTTGTTATATTTACATATTGTTTGTCGGAAATTAGCTCTGCGAGCTAATGTTATATTGTTTGCCATAACTGACTTTAAATAAAACTTGTTGTATCTTGTATTCGAACTGTGATTATATTGCTTTTAAAATCAATAAACATGTAGATGTGCCGCTTTTGAAGACAACAGTTACTATCAACATAACGGATGAAACATTTTTGATGAAAAAGATTTAAAAAATAGCACATGTCGACGCTATTTTCCGCTCATCAAAGAATTTTCTGTTTATCTACCGAACTAAGTAAATCGTTCAATGATTTAGTCAGCAAATAAAAAAGTAAAATTATAAATACCTTTTCTATAAATGGTAAAAGCGCCTTTCAAGATTTTTGAAACCATCACTTTCATCTCTTCTGGCATCTTTGCACGTTTCGTTTCCTTCATGTTGTCGAATCCGCATGCAGTGTAAATTTCCATAAGGCGGTCGTCAGCCACTTCTATTTCAAGAAATTTGCAAATTCTTTTCAGTTCAGACAAACCACCCTGTAGGAACTAGTTTATAAATAAGCTTAGCTTTCTACTCAATCCTTAAGGACGTTTGATACTGTTGTTTATGCGCACCATTTTTAGCAGTCATTTTTCGGATATTTTGACAATTCTTTTTTTTGTCAAAAATTTGTGAATTTTCTTATCAATACCAACAGTGTATACGAATGTTTGAATAATCTGTGTTTGTTCATACGAACCCATGGAAATAATTTTAACACGAAAAAATATCGTTTTTATTGCAAAAATGAATACATTGAGAAATATCAGAAAGGTTGGTCATTTTCTTGAAAAGTGATGTTGCCAAAGGGCCCATGACCCCTAAAATAGTACCGCGACATACCTTTTTTATTTCACATATTGCTTCAGTATATATTAAACTATAATTGTGCCTATTTTTTGGTATCATTTAAAAAAAGCAATAACCCTATCAAACGTCCTTATTATGTGTAAATGAATGTTATTACAAATGTATATGTTTATAAAGAAATAAATATTGTTTAAACTAAACCACCCTGTACGACGTACACGATAAGTAAGTTAAAACAATGAAAGGTAAGTATGACACTGACAAGCACACACATTTATAAGATACATGTAGTGCGGAAAAGGACTCGAGAAACACCCGATTTTCATTTCACCAAGATATAAGCATAAGAATACTACGTATTCGATTTGTTTTTAACTTTTTGTCAGTGTGCTGCATGCAATGTCCGATCTAGGAGTGTGATGCTTTCCCCTTCCCTGCCAGACTTGTTATTATCGGTTTGACAGTGTTGAAGAAAAATTTGTATATGAGCTCCGCTGTGCGATTTCCAACCTCTTCAAAAAATAACATATTTGGGGAAAATCACATTTAGTACAGAGCAGATATTTTTAGGGGGAAAATGAAAAACAAGTATTTTTCTAGGATCAGGTCACACAATGTGTGTCTTTTAACATACTAAAATTCTAGGTCCCTACTTGCGAGTGAAAGTCGACTTTTTGGGGTATAACCTTACAATTTTTGGAATCTATATATCACTTTGTCATTAATGGGTTTATTACTTGTTGTTACTTGTAGTTTAAGATATCAAACATCGTTTTTCATGTTGGTACGCAAAATGCGATATTTTGGGGCAAAACCTTTAAAAATATAAACACAACCGTGAGTTTTGGGAATCGGTTGAATACAAAGTTATTAATAAGTTTATTTGATAATTAATCACTGTGATAGGTACATAGTGTCTTGCAGTTTATTGCATCAAAATTAAATTGCCAGAATATTGCGCTAAATGAGAGTCTTTTTGGGCTAAAATATTACAAAATATAAACGAAAAGTGCGAATTTTGGGAATCTGTTGATTGTTTTGTAATTTTTACCCCATAAAATAAATACCGCACAATATGGAACTTGATTTCAGCATTGTACGAGACATCCATAACACTTCATGATCCAACAAAATTGTTTTCTGTGTATTTTATTTCCCTTTTTGTAAATGTGGCCCTTACAAGGGGACCTGTGCTAATTAAATTACGTCATCATTATTATTGTGTTTACGTGACGTCAATAACGTCATTTCAATCATCATGTCTAGTTTTCATCATGTCATGTCACTTAGTTGGACCATTTTGAAAAGGTATAACTTTTTGGAAACCTTAAACATTCATCTACACAATTCTATCAACATTTAAAGAGTTGAAATTTTGTCCTCAGGTTGGAAATCCCACAGCAGAGCTCATATGTTCTTTGCCCTGTCCAAATTTTTATTAACTTGTAAACAAGGGGTCAGTAGTTCAGAAGACTATATCAAGTGCATTTCTTGCTGCAAACAACGACGAGCTACGGGTATACTCCAGTAGTGTAACTGTTGCTATTTGTCAAGTACAGTTTAGCATTTGTATTACATAAACAAGATCAAATATACGTCAAAACGCGCCACATGGCATATACATTTTAAACCTTTTCCGGATGACATATCCGGATCCCCTAGAAATACTAGTATTTGGGCATACACAAAAATGCCTCTATGTATCTGTTTCCGGTGATGTGCGCGCATCTCCTCTTTTCTAAAAGCTCTCAACTATTTCATTTTTCTCATCGTTTCTGTCCCCCTACACACAGAAAGCTTTAAACTAAAAGCACCCAGGTAGTATTCTGCATCGTTCAAAACCGAAAATGGAGCTACCGATAAAGAACTTGTAACAGTTTACATACTTTTTGAACGGCCCTCTCAGTCCGTCAAATTTGTTTACCATTCCGGCTACTTCTGGTTGTGAGGAAAAGGCGAAACATCATGAAAGGTCTGTTTTTCTACATGCTTTTGGTATATTTACTGGTCGACAAGCTGATAAACCCTGCTAATACTTGTAAGTCAAACCAAAAAAACATGTTTGGCGTCAAAACATGCCTTATTCAGCCTGACAATGCAATCCAACCCATAGAGAAATGCAATCCAACCCATAGAGAACATGTTGATGTCACTACGGTGCGTCATATCGCAACTTAAACCACCTGTTGCCCGTAAAAAACTTGTTCTACTATATTTGTGTGCCATCTTACTCACAAAATCATATGCACCTGAGCCCAACCCAGGCCCTAGAGGACCCAAATATCCATGCGGCGTCTGCAGTAAGGCAGTCAAGTGGACCACCCCAGGAATCCAATGTGACAGCTGCAAGGTATGGTACCACCAGAACTGTATGGGTATGAAGGACGAAGTCTACTTCGCCATGCACAATATCTCATGGGAATGCGTACAATGTGGCCTACCAATTTTTTCATCTGGCCTCTTTGATATGACGCTGTATGAAACTACCAACTACTATGAATCGTTACAGTCAAACCCAAGTCCAGCTAACTCATCCCAAGTCTTTGACTTTAGCTTCAGTCATCCCAGGGCAACATCTTCCCCTAAATCAACAAGAGTACCGTCTACAAGCCTGCATCTCACAAGGGCCAGCGAACAGCCTTCCGAAGCTGATGGTCATCTTATCCATTCTAGCTTCTCATCTTCCAACAAAGACCCTCAGATAAAAAGTGTAAGCCCAGCTCAACGAACAGACGTACCCCTCAAGGTACTAGTCATCAACTGCCAATCGATCGTTAAGAAAAAGGACTCCTTAGCAACCCTGTGTGAAACAGTGAAACCAGACATAGTCCTTGGCACAGAATCATGGTTGACAAGCGATCACTTAGATGCTGAAATCTTCCCAGAAGACTACAAGACATTTCGGAAAGACAGGAGAAATGGAAGAGGAGGAGGAGTGTTCATCATGGTCAACAGCCAGTTCCAAGTAATGGTACCAGACGACATAGTGAACCCCGACGAGTGTGAAATGCTATGGGTCCAGATCAGTTTGAAGAGCGCCAGCAACTTATACGTTGGATGCTTCTACAGACCACCGAATGTAGATAACCCAGCGTATCTTGATCTCCTTCATCAATACCTGAGTGAGATACCCAAGACAGCACATATATGGCTTGGAGGGGACTTCAACCTACCCGGTATCAACTGGTCAGACAATTCAATCGTTTCAACTCAACCTTGTCCAAACAACTCTTAGACATCTCCAGTAATTCCTTTCTAGAACAGCTAGTTACAGATCCAACTCGAACCACAGAAGACAGCTCCAATATCCTAGATCTCTTCTTTACAAACAACGCATCTCTCACTAACACAACAGAAGTAATCCCTGGTATATCTGACCACGAAGCCGTATATGTTGAAGCCAGTCTAAGACCACTTACAGTAAAGACACCACCCAGGAAAGTCTTCAGCTATGACAAAGCTGACCGCTCATCAATCGAGAATGAACTCCATGAAACATACTTAACCTTGAAAGAAAACCAGGCCACAACAGTAAACGACCTGTGGACTATCTTCAAAAACTCAGTCACAAAGATCATGAACAAATACATACCATCCCGAATGACTAAAGACAGGAAATCACAGAAACCATGGATTGACAGAACCATCAGAGCAGCCATTAGGAAAAAACAGAAACTGTACACTCGCATGAAGAAAACTAAATCCCCAAGTGACATTCGTAAATACAAAGAACTCAAAAGCAATCTACAAAGACAGGAAAGAAAAGCTCATCAAAATTACATCAATAACATCATAGAACCAATTGAAAAAGAAGAAAGACCTGTGAAACAAAAGAAATTCTGGAACTATATATCGTCACTGAAGAAGGACAATAATGGCATCTCACCACTCAAGGACAAGGGGAGACTCTTCAACCAAGCTAAAGACAAAGCAAACATTCTAAACAATCAATATTCATCCGTTTTTACCAAGGAAGACACAGAGGACATACCATCACCAGAGGGCGAGCCATACCCAGAAATGCCTAACTTTGCTGTTACCAAAGTAGGCACCGGAAAGCTCCTCCAGAACCTGAACACCAAAAAGGCGTCCGGTCCAGATGGGATCTCGGCTAGGTTCCTGAAGGACTATGCAGATTCCATCGCACCTTCACTCACTCTGATCTTCAACAGATCTCTACAAGAGGGCGTGGTTCCTGAAGACTGGAAAGAAGCAAACGTGACTGCCATCTTCAAGAAAGGAGCTCGACACGACCCTGCAAACTACCGCCCTGTCTCCCTTACCAGTATATGCTGTAAACTCCTGGAACATATCATCGTCAGTAACACCCTCAAGCACCTAGATAAACATAACATCCTGCATGATTGTCAGCACGGTTTCCGAACACGAAGGAGTTGTGAGACCCAACTACTAACCCTGGTCCACGAACTTGCCTCATCCATGGACAAGAAGGTACAAGCTGACCTCATCATCTTGGACTTCTCCAAAGCGTTTGACCGTGTTCCACATCAGAGGCTACTGAAGAAACTCCACCATTATGGTATCAGGTCGGACATCCACCAATGGATAGCTTCCTTCCTTGGAAACCGGTCTCAGCAAGTCCTGGTTGAAGGACAATCATCTGACAGTGTACCTGTGATCAGCGGCGTCCCTCAGGGCTCAGTCATTGGCCCACTTCTCTTCCTTCTCTTCATCAACGATCTCCCAGACAGTGTAGTTTCATCAACACGTCTCTTCGCAGATGACTGTATCCTATACAGATACATCAGATCACCTGAAGACCAAGCAATTCTACAACGAGATATTGATGCCTTGGCAGAGTGGGAGAGAAAGTGGGGCATGGACTTTCACCCACAGAAATGTAGCTTCCTGAGAGTCACTAGAAGCCGCAAACCATTCCAGTACAACTACGTTTTGAAAGGCATCACTCTCCAACAAGATACAATCACCAAGTACTTGGGAGTAGATCTTCAATCCGACCTAGGCTGGACCTCACATATCAACAAAAAAATCAAGAAAGCAAATAGTATCCTTGGCTTCCTCAAAAGAAATCTCCAAAAAACTTCCGAACAAACGAAGACCAACGCATATTTTTCACTAGTACGACCGAACCTTGATTACTGCGCCACCATCTGGAATCCTCACCATCAATATCTCTCAAAAAACATCGAAATGGTACAACGGCGAGCTGCTAGATTTACAACAAACAGATTCAGAAATACAAGCAGCGTAACTGATATGATAGATCACCTGAATTGGGAAAGCCTAGAGTCGAGACGTCAGAAACAACAGCTCACGATGTTCAACAAGATCGTGCACAACGAAGTAGACATCCCACCTGACAAGTACCTCCAGACAGCCAGATCCATGCCTAGAGCCCCTCACACCAACAGATTTCTCCAACATCACGCATCTACAGATACTTACAAATTCAGTTTCTTCCCACGGACCATCCCTGTGTGGAACAACTTACCAGCCGCTGTGGCTGAGGCTCCTTCTTTGACATCTTTCAAGAAGGAGCTCGATAAACTCTCATTCTAAGGGGATTACTTCGCTCAGATATGAAGTACAACCATGTGATAGGTGTTGAGCTATGTCAGCCGGGACTCAGTCCCTGTCACCGCCACGGAAGCTGGACAGGTCAAGTGCCTTGATGGTCGAAAAATATCTGAGCATATCTTTTCTTATATTTCTATCCTTTTCTACCTCTTTTAAGTCTTCATAGTAAACTGTTATTATTGGATGATCTTTGTTATCTTTGATAAACTGTTGCCATTCTCTGACGTAGGCAGCATACGAACCATAATCAACTGAAACAGTCACAGATCTACTATTCAAATGAAACAATTTGACAGCAACTTATGGTGCATAATTATATTTCATTCTAACATAGCACGTGAGATTAGCCTTCTTTGCGTATATTGAGCTTATCCTATTTTATTACCGCGATAATATACTATGACAAATGACGTAACGGTGACGGTAACGTTCTTAGAAAAGAAAGTAGTTTGACGTCAACCTGTCTTGTTGTGCTATAAAATTAATGGCAGAGCATTGGCGGTGTTAGAATCGAAATAATAAATAGGAGCTGTGCTTAGTTGTGTTATAAAATATACGCACTCGTTCGAATGACTCGTGAGTTTATTACTACGCATCCAAACACGTGCCTATATGTTATTACGCAACAGAACATAGCTACGTATTCATTATTTCTTAATTAACGTTTCGGCGGCTATATTACGCCTTTATCAGATTATAATTATAAACCATGTTTTATAATCAAATATTGTATAATTTGCTATATCGCGAAATTAAGTCCCTTCGAGTAATTGACCTCAAAATATTTTTCTTTTAATATTTTATGTCCACGAATTTAAGAAACCACCAAATTACCATTTAACCCCAATCGCAAATTTTTATACCCGTCAAAAATTAATGATTTTACAGTACAAAATGTAGTATTCAGGAAGCCACTGCTATAACATGCGCATCTGATGAAAATTAAAATGGGAGTGTATGGTTCTCAAAAAGCCAAAACACCACACCCTCTACAAAATTGTTGTTTAGCAAACTAACGACAACTATTGGAACAAACTCATTATATATACATTCACAGAGTGCATCAAGTACGAAATCGGTTGTGTTATCGATTCATTTTCGACATTAATGAAATAAAACGTACCATCGCCTCTCATGAACATTTCTAGATAGTTTTCAAACTTTCCATCATATTCATATATGCTTATGCCTTTAGTATGATTATAAAACGACACTACAACATCTTTAGGATTTCTGAGTAGCAGGACAGTTTTAAGTCGTTTCTCCAACAACCCCTGAAAAAAATTGACGCATATACAGGTGAATTGAACCGCTACAGAGAGCTCAACTTAAATCAAATGTCGACTTCACTTCGAGCCATAGGATCGACTTAGCATAGGGAACATCGGTTTTAACTGTTTACTTTGGTATGTTATACCAGGGTAGCAATACCACGTGGCTTTTGACTACAGTTACAAGTAGAAATTTGTAAGAATTGGACCACAAATATAGTCATAAGTATTTTATTTCTTCCTCGATTTCTATAAACTATACGCCACGCTAAGGGGAAAAGCATTTGCTTCAGATATTTTTCAGGAGTATTACCGATTTTTCCATTACCCTGTGAAACCTACACGTTCCATGGTTTCACAAGGTAATGGACAAAATGGCACAGCCGCTGAAAAAGATTTTATTTTTCATGGAAAGCAAATAACTGTCTCCTTAGCGTGGTGTATATATCATAGAAATTGATGAAGAAATAAAATGTTTATGACTACATGTATTTTATTTTCCAATGTTTTCAAATTTCTTCTTGTAACTGTAGTCAAAAGTCAGGTGATATTGTTACCCTGTATACTATAGCACAGATAATTTGATAGATCTTTATGCATGGATATATTACAAGGTACTTGCGTTGAATATATAAATTTCCAGGAGCAGATCGTGCAATATCGGTTCTTTAGACTTGTGTTGGTATTACACCTCGAGCGTCTTCGCGATTCTCCCCGCTTATGAAAACATACAGCCGGGGTTCTAAATATAGACAATATATCAGCTGTTAAATTATGCTAATTGAAGGTCGAGAGTCGTGACAAATTCTCTGGACTATACTCACAAGTTGATGAGGGTCAACACAGTTGTGATTGTGAGTATGTAAGATGGCCGGATGGGAGTTTCATTCAACGTAATGTATCATCTGCAATATTGTAAACGGACAAAGATTCAATGTCAGATTAAAGCCCAATTTCTAGTTTGTCTTACGCGCTTTAATGTTACTCTTGAGCGTTGTTTTCCCTTTCCGATTTACTATAACATGGGTACACATTGTAGTAATTTAAGCATCTTTAACATCATGGATACACCATTGTACGCGCAATTACGTCGATCCCCGTGCATAATGTATGTTGCTGCATCTACCAGATTTTCTTGTATATGTGTTTGATGCGAGTGATTTTATAATGTTCAATGATCAGCACTTTCTTAATTCCCATGTGAAAATCATGCCGTCACTTTATCGGACATTATGGAACCGTTGATCAATATATCGCTGGCTTAGATTAGATGGTCGCAAGTACTCCTTACGACCTTAGAAGAGTCTGCATCTCAAGGCGCTTCTTATGAGCCTATTTTCATGAAAATCGGAACTTGTCATATAACGTTGACCAACCCGAAATTGAAAAAGCTTGTTTTTCCATAAGCAAAGAGTAGTTTTCAGACAGTTTTTCTTGTTTTCTCAAAATTTTGAAACTGTACCTACGACCTTCTAATTCTAAGCCAGCGATATATGGCTCACAACTGTCAGAAACTTTGACTCCTGGACCTCAAATACACGAATAGGTAGAAGGAAATGTTTTATTTCCAATATACGCACAAAATTATCACTATAATTATGTACAAACTACCCTGTTTTTTGTAATATTGGAAGATAAATATAAAATCCCTACATGATGAATATAGCTGTACTTAGGCATTTCACCGTTGGTATGCTGTAAAATCAAATCTTTCGAAATTACAAGCCAATTGCGCACACTGAAATGTTCTTTTAAAAACTGTACACTTAACACATCATATAAGTGGGCATGTATACATATATTATCCATAACTCGGTCAATATGTGCTTGATCTAGCTGAAATTTTCAACATATATTTTTAAGCAAAAGCTAATGTCACACGTGTGTTCATCGTGTGTTTTTCAGGTTGTTAATGTAGCTATGTGTCCTATTTACAGGACAAGTTCGTGTGGCCTCCGTAGCTCAATGGTTAGCGCGCTTGCCGTCTAATCTGGCACACATATATATGCCTGCCATATTTCAGCGGAAAGCTGACTGGCAAATAAAGGCTATGCTCGGCATTTTCAATAGTGTTTAAAAAAAAGTGTATGTACTTTGATATCACTGAGACAGAAATAAAGAACGAAATGATCAGAATAAAATCCATTTTAGGTTTGTGATTGCTCACTTTTTGCCTTAAAAATCCATTTCTGACGAGTTACCTCTTCTTGGCCATTAAATTCAAAATTTGTTATAAAGGAAAAATGTTGTTGAGTGAAAAATCGCCTTATTTTTTATCGATATCTCTTTAATTCTAAATGACCGTACATGGAAATAATTTGCACCTACGAGTCGATTTCTCTCGCATTTTACGTGTTTTTGTGTTTTATGGTTCAGTAAACCGTTGTTTTTGATTAAAAAAACATTTTATCAATCCAAGCATGTGTTATTTAATGTCCTATACACATAATTAAATGCAGAAATATTCATAATTAAAAAAGTAATGCGTTAAAAAAGGTGCACTAATATAAAATGTAGTAAGTGTATTAGGTAAAGAACCACCAAATGCCTACGCGGGCCAAATGTAGTCAAGTAGTTCTTAAAAAAACTTTGGCTTGCCTATAAATGGGGATATTTCTTGACAAGTGTGCACTGGAGTGATGAAATTGAGTTTAAATGCATTGTAAATATGCATGTTATGTAGTGAAACTGGAAAATCTGGAATATCTTGGTATTCTTACATTGATACCAAAGTGAAAGTAGAATAGGGTAAAACCCGGATTGAATCAGTCCGGACATGTGTAAAAATAGGTAGACCATGTTTGATGGACAAAATCTTTCTTAGAAGATACACGACCCCCCTTTTTTATTGTATTATTTTGAAGCTCAAAGGTACTTCTTTAAAATGATATATGTCTTCCTGCTGGCCATAGACTAAAAGATGTAAACATTTTGGGCCTACTATTGTAACTTTACATTGAACTAAAGAGCAAATTTATTTGGTGGTTTCTAACCTATTAAGTGTATATTACTGACCTTGGGTTGATATCTCGGTAGCACGTGATTGTTTAGGATTCTAGGTGAAGTTAATTGCTCTAATCGTTCCACAGTGGTGGCCTCCATCATACCTTCACCTTTAGTTCGTCCTGTGACCTCAGAGGAGTTCGTCATGGCAAGAAGAAGCATGTCCCACAACCAATGAGTGCCTGAAATTATAACACACCTACTTGCATTGTCATATGTATGGTTTCTGTCAGTTAAATAAATTGGCTTAAGGTAATTCTATTTGGCAAGTATTCTGCGGCAATGAAAAAATTGCAACTGTTAAATTGTCCGCTTGCTTCATATAATGCATGTAGATAAAACAATATGTTAACATATAGATGATGACATAAATGGTTTAAATATGAAACAATTATCACTTTAAATATAAAACTTAATAGAGCACTTACATTCAAAGTGTCCGACTTTTGTGCACACATCCAGACAATATTAGTAATAATATTCCCAAGATATAGACGATATTACATGAGTGTCTTTCCCTATTGAATTTATTAAACTAGTTGAATAAAATAATAAAATGCGAGGCTCTGTCGAGCATTTTATCGATTTTTATTTCAACGAGTTTAATAAATTCAATATGGAAAGTCACAAATGTAATGTTCTTTTTATCACATGTTAGCCTTTTCCGACCGAAACATAAAATAGTTACTTATTTTTCACTATGATAAACGCGCAACTTTGACGACGTCGCCTATCCTTTGAATGACGTCACGTCAAAGCTTTATTACACTAGTGTATTATCAAAAATAAATGATGGCTTTTAATATTACGCTACCGCGACGTCAAACATGTGATAAAACACAATATTTCACTAGTTTAAACTATCTATATGTTAACATGTTTTGAATTAACATGCATTTTATGATGCTTGCGGACAATTTTAACTGTGAATAAAACACAGGCAGGAGTTCGGATGCGAATAAGTTTAATTTTCCGCATCCGAACGAGTGCCTGTGTTTTATTTAGAGATTAATAACTGGGCACGACGATAATGGCTCGAGGGCGCTAGCCCGAGTGCCATTATCAAGCGCCGGGGATATTATCATCCAATGCCACAGCGCGCCCATTTATTGAACTGTTTAATACTTTAATACTTATAAATTGCAAATGCTGATGTTCGATGTTTTGTGACGGAACGAAACATATTTTTGGAGTTAGTTTATTTGCAGAAACAACTGTAACAATATATTCAATAAATGCGTATTATGTATTGTATTAAGCGCAAACAAATATGACCAAATTGCTGTTTGCGGGGCGTAAATAGTACCAGCCAATTTGCCAGGTGTGTTTTGTTGCGGGAATAATGTACAGCTTGGTTTCCTCTATGCGTCGAGTTACGAGGGTAACGAGTAAATGTAAGAAGTCGCCTGTAAACAAGTACCTGACTTTGGGTAGGATTGAAGAAAGACATCATCATCTCGACATGGAAAATTAGGCAAGCTATCGAAGATTTCTTTCTGCACCTCGGGTGTATGCATGAACGGAGGCTGTTTGTAACCATTTGATGTATCTGCTATACGATACGCAATCGTATCTCCCCTTGGTACGTCTTCAAACTTTTGTTGTTCCATACTAAAAAAATATCATAAACAAAATCTATAGATACGTATAATACATTTGGTACGTCTTCAAACTGTCGGTGTTCCGTATTAAAATATATCATGTACATAAACTATACGTATCATACATTTGGTGCGTCTTCAAACTGTCGGTGTTCCATACTAAAATACATCATGTACTCAAACTATACGTATCATACATTTGGTACGTCTTCAAACTTTCGGTGTTCCATACTAAAATACATCATGTACACAAACTATACGTATCATACATTTGGTACGTCTTCAAACTTTCGGTGTTCCATACTAAAACACATCATGTACACAAACTATACGTATCATACATTTGGTACGTCTTCAAACTTTCGGCGTTCCATACTAAAATACATCATGTACACAAACTATACGTATCATACATTTGGTACGTCTTCAAACTTTCGGCGTTCCATACTAAAATACATCATGTAACCATTTCATAACTTAACTTAACGATTCCAAAAGCAATCTTAAAGAGGATTCGTGAAGTATCGAAAAGCATGCGCAGTTTGTGAATTCGTACCGTTCATTGAAATTGGATTGTCATCGCTAACCTTTAGTACCTGAAAGCAGCATGATTTAAAAATTTACTACACCCCCCCCCTTCAGAAATTCTAGAAAGGGATGTTCAAATGATGCTCAAGACTGAAATTCTAACATATACTGTCCTATTCGTGTATTAGTAATGGATTTAGCTTTCCTGTTCCTACTCGTGTGATAAAACTATAGAAATTGTAATTTAAAACAGGTTAGGTCAAGATGAAATAAGATTATGGTTCTAGTAACCCTACCTGCCATATTTTGCACCCCTATTCTAACCCTTTTAATGGACTTTTGTTGGAACATCAAATTAAAGAATTAAAAGTTTTTTTCCGATCTACATAATTTTTTATTATATTGTTCAGCATGTTACTAGAACCACAATATTAAATTATAGTAGTTTGACTTTAGTGCGTCATTCACAACAATGGAAGGTTAAATAACGTTGTTTGTATAAATGTGCGGGGGTACTGACCTGATCCTAACATGTATGTATGAATGTAGGGTTACACATGCTTTTTCGTGCTATAACATCTGCAGAGTCCCGAGGGACGGTTGGTGCTATTATATCATACAAAACATCAATTCATGCGTTTGTATTTCGAAATAATTACATTTTGGAGGGAGATTTTGAGGCGACGTCGCGTAAACAAACGTAACGTCGCGAAAACAAACGTTACGTCATAACAATTTTAGTTATGAGCGTCGACTTCCGGGATCGGCAAATACCAAGAAGACGTGGATAATGCGGGTTTGTTTAAATGTATTATTTAAATATTATAGAAAATTAATTAGCAGTTACAAATAAAATGGGAATTGCAGTTCATAAGACGTTGTAAAATCGTTTATTATCGTCGGTGAGGCCCTGAAATGTTTTCGTCCCGTTAACGTATGGGCAAAATCACCGTTTTTATGCTATAATTATATATTACAAGGTGTTTTTGCGTTGAATATATAAATTATATCAGATCGTGCTTTACGTGCAATATCAGTACATTACAACTGTGTTTGTAGTACACTCTGATAGGTCCATGAAAAGTGACCTATATTTGATTATGTATATTATCAGAGACTATTGACTATAGATAACAGAGATTGGAAACTAAACTGAGAACTGAAATAGCACGCATGCGCTAACTTGTGACAACTAAAACTCAGTAAATATTGGTCAGACAGACTTGAAATATACATTTTTGGAAAACATAAATACTCCTCTACAGCTGCAGTAAAGAATATTTACTATTTTTTTATTATCCGGAGAAGTATTACCCTTACCAATCAAATTTGCATAAAAATCGAAAAAATAGAAATTAACTCAATAGTGGGTTGCCTCAACCTTCCGTTTCGTACGTTACAAACTAAATAAATGAATATAAATGAGAGCAGCCATTAAGTACATACTTAGCTTTCAGAAAAACCTTAGCTTGAGATTGTAGGACTAAAACTGTTTAAGTTTTATTTGTTACAAAATGGTACATTTTGAGAAATTTAAGTCTCACGGGTGTTATTTGGTAGGTTACAAAGGCAGTTGCTTATCTCTGTTATCTTGTTATCTATAGTCTCTGATATTATATAGAGGATATTACATGAGTATCTTTTCATATTGAATTTATTAAACGTGTTGAATAAAATAATAAAATGCGAGGCTCTGTTTTATTTCACCGAGTGATCACAGAAAATCAATATTTTCACAAGTGGCGTAGCCACGAGTGAAAATTTAATTTTCTTTGATCACGAGTGAAATAAAATTAATCTTACACCAAATATCAACAAATTTTATGTTTATTATATGCCTCAATATCTCTTAAAACTGTGCCGTAATTGGCTTAATTGGACAAAATCACGTCGAAATTGGAACGTTACGACGTGAGAATAATGGCGTCATGATGACGTAACGCATATTTTAAAGCCCGGTGCCGTTGACGTTACGTTTGTTTTTCTACATGATACTGGAACCATCTTCTAAAACAGTGAAAATAACAAAGTGGTAATTTCACTGTTATTTTCACTGTTATTTTCACTGAAAAATCTCCATAATCCATTGAAATCGAATAATAAATATAAATATAATTATGTGGGCTAGGTCACTTTCCACGGACCTGTGACTCCGAGCAACTTCGTGATACCACAGGAATTTGAAGTTCTACCAATAAAATATTATACAAGTCGGTCCATCACAAATCACTCTATACGTACATATAATACTGAAGGAACGCAACGCCTTCGCCCTCCAAAATGGAATCCCGTAGCCAGTGCTAATAAAATAAAATATACAAGCGATCAAGTTAGCTCATTCGACGAAGAATATTTATATGTACCTCATGCAATCGAAAATAATCACTTTCGTCTGATATTACGAGATACCGGTATATTCCTTATTTCCTTCACGAAATGTCAATATCTAGTACATCGTCGGTGCCATTCTGCCATTTGGTGTCGTCACTAAACCACGCCTTCAGGCAAATATTAAATTACATTTAAGGGGATAGGGTAGACGAGCAAGATTTGCAATGAAAGTGTTGCCAAGCTATGCTAAATAATTATGCTTTATAATTATATTAATGCGTATTTGTAGCTTAACTCTAAGGGTATATATAGTACATTGTAATGCTATGTTTGTTATGTCCACCAACTTTTAATTTGAAGAACAAACGCTTTCTGAAAACATGCACTATCGCACGATAGAATACCCTTAAGTGTTTCTACAAGTGGGAGTGACTCTAGACTTCCAAATGGATCATTTTGCATTTATCTCCAACCGTTGCACGTTTTCCTCGTGGCAAATCAGTAATATTTACAAACCAGTGACATTCCTTAGCTACTCACTTGGATCGGTGCACGAGTTTATCGTGTGCAAATAGTGGGTCGATGTGTTAAAAATAACAAAATCAACAGACCGTGAGTGGAAAATACAGGGTTTCCCATATAAAAATCAGCTCGGAGCGTGGTTTGTGAAGAGACAGAATGGCACCGACGGTGTACTAGATATTGAACTTTGAGAAGTAAATCACGAATAGTTCGCGTAAATTCAGGAAATATATTGATTGTCGATTATATTGGGTACATATAAGTTTTCTTCGTCAAATGCGCTAACTTGATCGCTTGTATCTTTTATTTTGTTAGCACTGGCTACGGGATTCCATTTTGGAGGGGGGGGGGGGGGGGGGGGGGGGCGTTGCGTTCCTTCAGTATTAGGCCTTTTCGCCCGGGCTGTTTCGTGGAGCATGTTACAGTCTGGTTCCCGTTCTAATTTTACAGTTGTATTACTTTAGTACTGCTGTAATTATGGGGACGGGAACCAGGCTTAAACTTGCTTCACGAAACAGCCCAGTCGAAAATACGTATAGAATGATTTGTGATGGACCGACTTGTATAATATTTTATTGGTAGAACTTCAAATTCCTGTGGTGATACTCCCCGATACTGACAAGCTATCAGCTGTTAAAATGGTCGATTATCAAGTTAAAATAACCGTACATGTATTACAGAAAATGATCAAAGCTGTCAGTATAAAGTGAGAAAAGAAATGCTAAGTATTGACGAGTAGCAAGATCACAGCATCAGTATGCATGGTCACGACAGATTATGTTTTATAGTTTATACTAATTTTTTTAAGGTCGATTGTGAAACAAGTTTTTCCAACTTATATTAATCACTCTTGACACCTCATTCCTGATGTATCAATCGCCACGAGGGTATGAGAGAAGAGAAGCCAGTTTCCCTTTAATGCTGAGCGTCTAGCAAGGCAATTTCTGGTACCATTTTTATTTCGTCTTTGGTATGACGCGGCCAGGGATCGAACCCGAAATTTAAACTTACAAACAACGATGAATATTAAACATAATAATATGCTTCAGTCCAATTCGGCGGTACTTTTTAGTCAACTATTTTGGATGATGTTGCTACCCGTAGTCTAGGCCGACATCTTGGAAATCTTAAAAGTTGCCTAAACGTTGAAAATTGACGTGGACGCCATTTATCTATGACGTCGTCACTATTACATAACAGTTATGACTCGGAGACTCCACGTAACAAAAACATTGAGTTTGATTGTTTTAAATCAGTACAATGTCACGTTATTTGAATATTTTCCAAAAGTCTTATTGAAAAAGATATACACAGTCAGTCTGAAAAACGGATTTTTGAAGTACCCTACTACCCCCCCCCCCCCCCCCAGTTAATTCAACCAACTCATTGTTTACCTAATAAGAAAGGCGAAGAATCGAGAAATTGTGGTGCCTGTCACATAACTTGCCGTATTGTTTTATTTATGCACCAGTCAATATTATGCCCGCCGGGGGGGATACAGGGGGAATTAGACAGACGAATCCTTCCGACAGGCCGGAATTAGACGACCTCATCGACTCCGAGTCACGGGGAATAGACTGAAAGGCGAAATAATACAGTGATACTTTTATTCGTGTTTTTATTAAATTACCCGGATAAAAAACTATGCCCCACGGTGGGGATTTAGACAGTAAGCATTATCTCCTTTGTGGGGATTTAGACATAAAAAAATTGAAAATGTCTCATTCCTCTGGGTCGCAAGCCGCCCCCCCCCCCCCAAGCGGGCAAAATATTGACTGGTGCATTATTCTCTCAAATACTATATAACGGATATCAGCGTGTTGCTGATATATTTTACTTTCAGGTTATATCAGCAATTCAGTTCTTAAAAACACACCATTTACACAACATAAGTCAAAATCGCGAACTTGTCAGCTCGTTATAATTGGCGTTACACGGAAATGACCGAGCTTTCACGATTGAACATCTATAGATGGGCGAGTCATTTTAACTTTAACTTCAAACTAATTGCAACATTTATTTAATTGTGAATCTAGCTATTCTAAACTATGAAAAAAATCCTAAGAAAAGTTCTATGTACTTTTCGAAATATATGCTCATAATATTGAATTGGCACATGTTTTTGCTATATTTGTTTCTTTTGGAGGGTATATGTTTAAACCTGTATGAGTATTTTACTTTTAATGCGATTTACTTGTAAACGATTCAACCAAGGAACATTCCTGTGACATTTGTTTTCTATCAGCTATTCAGTTTCGGCGAGGAAAATGGCTAATGTTTTCTATTATAACCACTACGAAAAAGTGAAATTTATCCGCCAGCGACAATGTCTTTCGATGAACCTTCATTGTTTATGGGATTTGATAAGAGAGTCACCCAAGTACATCAACATGTGATCCACTCCCTAATATACATGACGTTTTTATACTAATAACCTTTATTTTGCGAATTTTGCAAGAGGGTTACCTAATGACTATTTGTGCCAAAATCAATTTAATTCAGAGCAGTGGTTTTCAAAAATTGATGATCAAGCTTTTTAATATGTGATTATCTATAGAGGAAATGTGTCACGTCCGCTGCGTCACTCCATCTTACCCTGACTGGACTACATATATAATTTTCATCCTAATAACGTGTAATATTTTCATACACAATGTCAACCTAGATCAGATTCAAATACTTATATCTCAGCGTTATATACATTACACAAATCAAGCTATCCACGAATCTGTATATACATGTATGTATCGGCACAAGTTTCGGTTTTGTAACCTATATAACAGAAGCCAAGCCAAGAACCGAGAACGGTACTACAATAATCTTCTTAAATATTCAGTTTTTATCCACAGGTATCTGTATCATTGATGAAGATTAAACACATTTTTTATAAAATATATCTTATCTTAGAAAGGTGCATTTCTACTAAAGTGGTATGATTTTCATGGTGTTAAAAACAAGAATTGGCTTTCGATATCTTCGTGAAGTTATTACATTCATACACAACATTGTTAGAACTACCTTCATGCACAATCCCATCGTAAATTGATCAACTAGTTAAAAAGTTATACCATAAATATGTATATCACGATGTCCAGTCAATCACTGAGGTGCATATTCAATAAAAACGACCAAGTGAAATTATTTGTTCAATGTGTTCGAATTCCACAGCTCTACCTGGTATAATTTTTATACCTCAGTGACTGTGTGATCAATTTCCCATGTTATGAACCTTTCTAAGATACATGTTATATAAATTCATCAAAAAAATAAGTTTACCTTTCTTCTTTCAATGTCAAGTTTATCTGAAGTAATTTAACCCGGTTATCAGCGTGTTTCAAACATACCTCGAGTTTATCTAAGATTTGTGACACAGATTCAGCCACAATGTTCCAGTTATTGAACTTGAACACCTACATGCTGGATAACAATATTAGAGTGTATAAACGAGTCAACTTCCGGTTATCGGAATAAGCCATGCAAATGTAATTGTTTAGTCTCCCAATAAGTCATACACAGATGTGTTTGCTAGCAATAAGTCAAACAATTTTATTGTAAAATCTCTCAATCAGTCATACAGTGACCGAAAATCACAGATATTGTTGCTCCCAATAAGGCATACACGCGTTGAATTGTAAAGTCTCCCAATCAGTCTTACAGTGATCAGAATCGCAGATGCTTTCGCTCGCAATAAGTCACACAAATATAGTCTCCTAATAACTGATACAGTGACTAAGTTTATACGCTGTGATATATAGTAACAAACTTGTACATGTACATAGTAAGCATGGATGTATACGAGACAACATTGATATTTGGTCAGTTGATATTGTAGATCTATTATATTGCTATTTTGTTAATTTATATACGTTCCTGAACACGGTATGAATCCCGATACATCGCTTCTGAGTTCCGTCAGAAAATTGTTCTGTTTTCATATGGCTCTGACGGAACTGAACACCGATGTTACGCTCTGACGGAACTCAGATGTCAAGTATACTGACAAGGCTGGTAACCCTGTGACCTATATTTATGGAGTTATCTGCCCTTGTTTCGACGAAGTACATAGAAACATCACAGTATTTACATTCCACAAGTATTGACTTTCAAATTGAAAGCTTTGATAGTTTAGTTTCAGTTTATGTGTACAATTTGCCATTATTTATATGTGCGAAGTCGAGGCAAGGGCAGCTAACTCCATACATATAGGTCACAGGGTGACCAGCATTGTCAGTGCGGACTCCCCTTGAAATGGCGAATAACTATGTCGAGTTTCAAGTGGATACCTTCGATAGACTTTGAGAAAATGACTGACAATAAACTTAACCAACGCACACGCACACGACCTAGTTTTCATCGTGTCATCCCTTCTGCAACTTCGTTGTCCAGCTCAAGGCTGTTTTGGTGTGTTTTTTTTCAAAACATGTATACTATTTCTGGTATTACTATGTGTGTTGTCGTTGTGATTTGTTCTAGTCTTCTGGCTCTTGCTACGGGTATATTTGACCGAATGATGCGACAGGCTACCGGAACGGGGTGTCATGTGTTTGCAGTTGTTAAGTTTCATCCTTTCTTGTTTATGGGTTTCAGTAGCCTGTACTTGTAGTCTGTGTTGCTTCTTTTGTGCGTTTTTGTACCGTTTGTGTCATCAAATCACATTGTTCGTTATTTTGAGCAGGACCGCTTTCATACGGGACTGGTATGGTTTTGTGGTACGGTTGGTGTGGTTCTCTTTTTGCGCATTTCTCGCTCACTCATCCCCTGTCAGATTTGATGTTGTCTTTTTGTTTGCAGCCGTTGACAACCTTGTACATGTGTATCTATAAGGCTGTTGAGTTGTGGGATTGGCATTTTTGTGGCACTCGCTTGTACCTTAGTGGGGCCAAAAGATAACAAGAAATATCACTGAATGTGATGAATACACCCAGAAAAGGCTTGACACAGTCAGATAGACACAGATAGACTTGATTCTGATCGGTCATGCAAAGTTTCATTGTAATCCGACCATTGGTTGCTAAGAAATATCCCAGACATATGTTTTAGTGTAAAAAACAAAGGGCCATAACTACCTTAAAATTGAGCCGACCAACGTGTCCCGACGGACGATATGCACAACTAGATTTGGTACTGACCATTCATGCAAAGTTTAGTTAAAATCCGACCAATGGTTACAGAGAAATAGCGCGGACAATATTATACGGACCAACCAATAAACCAACCAACCAACAGACCAACCAACCACATGCATGACTCCAATATAGCCCCCATATACTATGTATCTGGGGGTATAATAACAAATCGGACAGGAAAGCAGCAGTCCACAGTAATTAAACACTCGTTCTATAATATTAGGGTTAATCTGAAGTTATTCCTTATAGATTATACGTTGTTTATCATCATCTTCAGAAACCACTTCTCTCAAATGTGAGTATTATCGTGGTATTTGTTATAAGCATTGTGGTATGCTTTTGGTAAAATAAACTTCAGTATTTGTATTAAGTAAATGAAGTTATATTTTTTCGAAGGCTGCTTTCAGTCGTTCAGCCACTCTTTGGCTGCCAACATCGAGGTACGTCGCTAAGGAATATCGAAAATGTACATACAACGTCCTCACAGGTACCAATTCACCAAATATTTGTCGAGAGGAGCATTGTTGGTTATTCTTGCTCCCCACTTCTCGAGACAAATTAAACAATGATCACAAACAGCTGTCTGGCTCTAAGAACTACGTAAGTTGTCCCAGATAAGTGTTTTTATAATAACGTTATACTTTAAGAAAAACAAAGTGTTGTATGCCAAAATTATAATCAACCTTTAGAGAATTTATTCCTTGACAAACTATCAAACTTGCATGATATATCGCCATAAAAGACGGACTTATCATCGAAGTCCCGCTGTCCACATAACGTCAAGACTCATATTAAAAACGTGCATATATTTTGCGCAGTAGGCTAATTATAAATGTTGACCTGTCATGACGTTACACAAACGAACCCAATACAGTGCGTTATACGTCTCAGTATTTATAACAATAGCTGAACAAGCTGCGACTAAATATTATTATATTGTTATTGCAATTCCTTCTAGCCGGGGATTTGCTGAAGTTGAAAATTTTCTTTAATGCTGTATCTAAAGTTACTCTATACAATGTATGTTCTATATGGTGTATTTGAATTTAAACAAATCGACATCGGACGTTTGTTCAGCCCACCATGCATCAAACCTCTCACTTTGTGCTACCGTAAACCAGTTCTTCCAGTCGCCAACTTGTCCTGAAAAATCAGAAATAGACTGTACTGTTTTCTATTTTTATGCTTAAGAAATAAAAATCTGTTCGCGTATTCTGTCGGTGAATAAAACACGGGCAGGAGTTCGGATGCGGAAAAATTAAACCACTAGTGCGTAGCGACAAAATACAAGAACAGAGTTTTTATTTCGATTCTAAATACGATAATATCCCGAACTATTTAACTGCCCGCATTCCATTTTCACCCATTTGACATTGAACATAAATCTACGCTGAAATTGAGTGGCTTCTTAGCTGTAACAATTACCTCCCTCGTTAATGAAAACGTCCTTCGTAATTTTCTGAAGGAAATAACACATTTTAAACATTGAAACAATTTTAATAACACGAGTATAGGGTATCTATTTCATGAAATGAAAGATAGAAATGAATTGATTATCAGAAGTTATTATGAAACTTAGTTTCGAGAGTATGTTGGAGTTTCTAAAATAGATGCGTCATGGCTGTAACACTGGATACTCGTGCAACTTGCCTTGTCATCGCGACTCTTTGAGGTTTTTACTTTAAAGTTTACGTTCATTCATTCATAAATATGTCACGTGATATGGGACGTAAATAGGAACAGCCAATTTGATAATTATGTGTTATGGGGGTAATAATACATGCCCTAATTTTCTCTATGCGTATATGGATTAATCCGCAGATCGTGTTAGAATTTTATTTATCCATTTGTTTGTTTACACATAAAATAAAACACCACTCACACATTATCCTAACGCCATAGTGTGTATTATTTATTCACAAACATTCCTATCGTTGTGCATTAATGTGTGCACTTTCTCCATTTATCATGTGGTGAAAGCATGGTTTCATTGACTGACAGTTCTCAATACATAATCTAAAGTTTCCATTACGATGCATTAAATCATCAATCAAAATGTTTGTGTTCAAGAATTTATTGTAAAGTAGTATGTGAAGTAGAATATCGCAATGGTATCTGCATTCCTGTAATAATCACCGTCATCTATCCATTGTGGTAGGAACTGTGATTATACAATGTACTGCTTTAAAAATCAATAAAAATGTGCAGCTTTTTGCTTTTAAAATCAATATACATAAGCAGCTTTTGAGGACAACTGTCAATATAAAGGATCGCACTTGATTAATCCATGATGATCAGGAAATAGCACATGGCGATGCGTACGTTGTTGGGTACATCGGGATTTTACAACATTCTTAAACTGCATCGTTCATTAAATTCCGAGAAATGTGGTTGTTTATATTTTTATATCACAAGAAAGACAAACTTGACAATAGTCATGCTAGTAATGGGATTCGCATTTACATTTGTTGCATAGTGTACATTAAATTAGACACAGAACTATGGAGAACGTCAAATAACGTCGTGTAATGCACCTATCAATGTTTTCCCCCAGGGGGGGGGGAGCGGCGGGCTGACCCAGGGGAATTTGACATTTTTACCTTTTCAAAGTCTAAATTCCCACCCTAGAGTAAGGGCAATTTGTCAAAATCCCCTCACTGGGAGATGCTTTACATACCCCCGGGATCAAAATTTCGGCCAAAGTCAAAATTTCCCGGGACTCGGCACCATTCTGTCTGTCAAATTCCCAGCTATCGGGAACAGCCTTCTGTCAAAAGGCCCGTGTATGCCCGCCGCCCCCCCCCCGGGGGAAAACATTGATATGTGCATCAAATGTAACATAATTTACTACTGCGCATTGTTTAACGGCTCGACAAACTCATGGAATTATTTCAATCCTCCAAACAAGTAGCAAGTCAGTGAAATGTTCTTCAAGGATAAGTAAAAATGGTCGCTGCGCTCGCTTAGATTACTAACCATGGAAGAAAACGTTTCTCAAATTATACAGACGGACAAGATAGAGTGAAGAGAATCACAATAAGCAGAGTGTTTTTGTTCGCTGCTCATTCTAATGTCAAAATGATGTGTGGTCTTTCCTAACTACAGTAAAGCGTACACTATCTTAGTCAGCAAATAAAAATATATAATTACAATTACCTTTTCTAAAAACTGTCCAACCTCCTTTCAGGATTTTTGAAAACATTTCCTTGACTTGTTCAGGCATTTTTGAAATTTTAGCCTCTTTCATTTTGTCGATTCTGCACGCATTATGAATTTCCATAAGGCGGTCGTCAGTCACTTCTATTTCAAGAAATTTGCACGTTCTTTTCAGTTCTGCCAATCCATCCTGTATGTACATGATACTTATAATTAAAACAATGAAACGTATGCAAAAGTCACACATTTTATCCAATACAATATAAACTAGAAATGTGTCCATGGGACCCAATTATAGCACACCATTTCAAATGGAGAAGGAGAGGGGAATAGCGGGTTGAGGTAACATCATTATTCGATTTCCCTAGTCATGTGGACTATAACTATATCAATGGTCCATGAGCAGATTTTTATTTTTGGGTATACCAGAGGTGTTCAACTTATATTTGAACCATGTAAGAAATTCCCAGCGTTAAGTAGTAAATAGACTCACTTTGTTTCATAATTACATTTTTTTCTAACCAAAATTAACCATCTTGTAGAGGGCATTGTGCTTTGGTTTTATAAGACAAATTTCACCTATAGAAACATAAAAAGTGTTGGTTTATTATGAATTACCCATGTCAGTGAAGTATTATTATTAGTAAAATTTGTCAAATGAAGGGTGATATACGTTCACCTATTGGTTCTGTGATATATAGGACAAATCCAATAACCCAACATTGGATGGCAGCGAAGTTGTAAGTATCAATAGCAACATTCAATCGAATTATTTTGAAAATGTAAGATGCGTAAAAATGCGGTGTTCATTAGCTCAATGCCAAGCAAAACAAAGAGCGGGGACAAAGGTCTTGGAGGCTATATATGCGACTACGGAACAGTGAATGGAACAAATGTGTCGTTCCTGGGGAGTTAATGTTTTATCTTAAAGGAAATTATTACATAGAAATAGTCTGCTATTTTAGAAAGGGTCATGATGATAGACATATATAATAGGTTGGAGATAGTTAAGTTTGGCCGCTTTCATGACATAGTCTTGTGTTTGATATTTTGGAAAAGCGGAACTCAAAATGATTGAAAAAGGGGACAAAAGTGAACGCAAAAGGTTTGAAAGTTTCGACAAAAATGTGACACGTCCTCATGGCAAAGACAGTGTGTTTCCCCAATACTGAATTTCCTGTTACCATACAAAATATGTCATTAAGCACCTTATAAATAAGCCTGGAAAGTAAAATATACCACAACAGTGGATACCGAAGTCTCCTGATGAAGAATCAATATAATTTAAATCGATTAGAGAAGAGTATTGTAAGCATCAGTACGTGAGAGTTTTTTTATTTTAAAAAATGCAAAATCAACACACTAGATAAATAGTTGATTCTGTTCTAAGGATATTACATATACATTCTACTATGTTTTTATGTCTCTTGATACATTACTACACACTATTGAATAGACACAATTCGATTTCGATGTGAAACTTATGAAAAAACTGGATATAAGTTGAACACCTCTCGTGTAGTAAAAGTAACAAAGGGCCATAATTTTGGTAGAACTTGACGCAGCAAAAACTCCATCGTTTTCGGTCATCTACACATTTGGGTTGTTTATCTGTGAAAGTTTGAAGAAATTGCACTCAGCAGTGGACGGACAGCACCGATGCTACATATGCCCCCTACTTATTATAATAATAATATCTTTATTTAGAGAAGGTAACATGTACAGACATATGTAATAGACGAATTCATATACATCTTAATTTAAACAAGGCCTTCTATAAAACAAACAACAACAAAACATGATATTTTGACAATCACTCAAAGTACACACATACAATTTAAATATTCAATTTCGTTATTTCCAACATAGAAAATTGAAGTCATACATATATGGTATTAATATTTTTGTTTGTGTATTAAGAAATGTTTTACTGATTTTTGAACGAATTAAGTGATGTAAGCAGACGAATGTTTGTTGGGGTTACATTCCACATATATGCAGACAAATATGAGAAGGACATTTTCATGTAGTTTATGTTGTGTTTAGGTTTCACTAAGTCATTGTTACTAACTGGTCTAAGGGTGTATGTATTATTACTGGAAAATGTCAATAAATTTGAAAGATAATTAGGAGCAAGATTCTTATGGACTTTGTAAACCATTACAACTGTATGATAATGACATCGATTAGTGAAATATAGCCATTCGAGCTCATTTAGTAACTCTGAGCCATGTTTATTTATAAATCATGTTTTTTTACAAATCATTTTTAAGTTAGAAGACGGGAACAATCCAATTACAGTTAAGCACAAGCCATTTGTATAATATAAAGACGATTTTGTTACATTTGAAGAGACCAAATATACGCCAAAAGACCACATGGTATTTACAATTTAAACATTTTCTGGATAGCATGCCCCGGGTCCCCTTGTGATGATTTTGTCCTTCACAATACAATGTCTCTATGTATGCTCCTGCAATCACAAAAACTCACTATTGGTGCTAAAATTTACCAACTAATAGCTTAGAGTATCTTAAACTGTACCTCTTTTAAGTCTTCATAGTAAACTGTCGTTATTGGATGATCTTTGTTATCTTTGATAAACTGTTGCCATTCTCGGATGTAGGCAGCATACGAACCATAATCAACTGGAACATACATACTATTCAAATGTAAACAATTCGACAACAACACTTGCCAAGGTCTAGAATGTTATACATTTAACCTTTCGACTTACGTCTTCATCTGAATATAATTATAAGCTAAGTGCAGTTAAGTTACCAGTTTACGAGGGCCGCTTTCATCAATTCTGTCGATCAGTCACCTTTTGACATTTAACTTCCGCTGGTCATTGGGCTACCAAAGGAAACTTGCTTTCGGGTATCTCTGTGATGGCTATTTTTCTCCTGGGTGGCGTGCAACCAAAATACGGCGTCCAGGAATATCGAATGTATACAGACACCGCGTTCATAGGTAGCAATTTACACCTTGGTCCGGTGCAGCACTATGTGCAATTCTTTCTCGGGGAAATTAAGCAGTGGTGCAGACGGGGAACTCTCTATCCCAAGACGCCCTACATATAGGCAACCGCTCCCCGCAGTTTGTTTTTAAAAACTATTCAAATCAAAGAGTAGTCAGAAAGCAACTGTTACAATATTCGCACCTTATGAATAAAAGTCCGACTAAGAGTATTATTTCTGACATAGGTCCACTTAGCCGACTTAACCTCCACCATTATTGAGTTACAAGGATGCTGCAAATATGGCACCGCCGTCAGCCACAACGCACTTTATAACCACATTGTATTTGTAGCATTGTGGGTTATCTTGCTCTTAGAGACATGTAGCAGTGGTGCAGATGGGGATCGAAATTAGGACCACTGAACTACCTCTAGACCAGCACACTCCAAACAAATGCAATTTCAATGGTCATACCAAACATATTGTATTCCCCTACTTATAGAGTAAATGCACCCACCCAATGAAATATCCATGCTCAACACATTATGGGTGATTCTATGGGAGCGGTTGGTCTTTAAAGGGCCAAACCACAACACACTCTTTACAAACGTTGATTAGCAAACAAACGAGAAATACTGAACAAATAAAATCTGCTTCCAAAAAGTGTAACATTTAAGAAATTGGTTGTGTTATCGATACATTTTCGACATTAATGAAATAAAACATACCATCGCCTCTCATGAACATTTCTAGATAGTTTTCAAACTTTCCATCATATTCATATATGCTTATGCCTTTAGTATGATTATAAAACGACACTACAACATCTTTAGGATTTCTGAGTAGCAAGACAGTTTTAAGTCGTTTCTCCAACATGGCCTGAAAAAAAAGAATGGTCACTTGTGCATGTGCATTGAACACAGTATCAGTTATGGTATTAAAGGGACTGCCTCATATATTGGTGTATTGCAAAAATAATATGAAATTGTCAAATATTCGCGTAATTTTGGTTTAGTTGCCTGTATATCCCATAAACAACGGTTTACCACACTGACATCTAAAACAACTTGAGATTTTTTTTGTAGTTATTTAGTATTTTTGCATAAAAAATTCTATAGGGTATTAATACCCTATAGAATTTACACTACTATTACTTAAATTGCCTGAAATTTGTTCGCATTTGATGAAAATGAATCGAAAAGGAAATCAAATACCTCACTGATGTTTACACTATAGTTTGTTGATGTTACAGTTCGATCACGTGTGAATTACATAACTCACAAAGCATGTTGGAAGGAAACTTAGCGCTTTGTTTTCAAGAAAAAAATACTCAGTGGGCGATCTCGAGAGTGGTTAAAATTGCATATTTGCACCAAATATTTCATAAAGCAACCATCAGTGGCTTTCTATTACATCAATACTTTGTTAGGTTGGAAAATCCCGATATACAAAAAATTTAGCCCAATCTGTGAGGCAGCACCTTTAAAGATACATACTTATCTGCTACATGATTAATATAGCTCGAGCAATTAACCGTTGTTATGCTGTAGATACTAGTACTGTAGCATTCACACAGACAATCCAAAGCCACAAAGAAATGTGGGCAGCACCTAGCCATCCACACAAGAGTCAAACAGAGCACGAACCATCCATAACCCGGATTGTCTTGCATATGTGTTCGATGGGTGTGATTTTTAAATGATTTTGTAGTGTTCAAATATTAATTATCAGCACTTTATTAACTCCCACAGGGAAAACAAGTATCACTCCGACGGAAATTTGAAAACTGTTGCAAATAAGTATGGCTCACAACGGTCAGAAACGTTATATCCAGGGCCCTTACACGAATTGGTTGAAGGCATTTTTTATTTACAATACACGTACACAATTATTACTATACATGTATGCGCAAAGTACCCAGTATCTTTTATGATATTAAAGATAAAGCACACAGACAATCCAAAGCCACACAGAAACCGCGACAGCGCCTAGCCACCCACACAAGAGTCAACAGAGCACGAACCATCCATAACCCTAAATGAAGCAATGTGCACTTTGAATTTCGTGCATAATCAACTATAAATGGGAGGTAATTATGAATGATAACTACACTAAAGTGAAGTACGCGCCATTTGAGCACATTGGCAAGTGCTTGAACTGTATGGTACTGACCTTAGGTTGATATCTCGGTAGCACGTGATTGTTCAGGATTCTAGGTGACGTCAGTTTCTCTAATTGTTCAACAGGGGTGGCTTCCATCATAGCCTCAGCTTTATTTTTGCCCGTGACCTCAGGGGAGTTCGTCATAGCAAGTAGAAGCATCTCCCACAACCAATTAGTGCCTGAAAATATTGCACATCTGCTTAATATGGGCGGTTTCCGTCTGTTAAAAACACACAACTGGTTCATGTTGGCGATTTACGTCAGTAAAAAACACACACCTGCTTAATGTGGGCGGTTTCCGTCAGTTAAAACACACTCCTGCTTAATGTGGGCGAATTCCGTCAGTAACAACACACAGCTGGTTAATGTGGGTGGATTCCGTCAGTTAAAATCACACACCTGCTTAATGTGGGCGGATTACGTCAGTTAAAAGCTCACACCTGCTAAATAAGGGCGGATTACGTCAGTTAAAAGTTCAGCCTTTCTTAATGAAGGGCGAATTACGTCAGTTAAAAACACACACCTGCTTAATATGGGTGGATTCCGTCAGTTACAAGCACACATCTGCGTAATAAGGGCGGATTACGTCAGTTAAAAATACAACACTGGTTAATGTGGGTGATTTCCGTTAGTTAAAAAAATCAATCGGTACACCGGTGCGTCGGCTCCTTTAGAAATTACAGGTTTTCGACGAGAGCTGACCTCATACACAAATAAAAAAGGGTTTATACAAAAACCGAACTTGCTGGTTAAGTATCCTGGGCACCGTTTTATGAAAGCACTTGCGAACATCTTAAACGTCCGTTCAAATTTAAAGGAAGGGCCATTTTTTTAAAAATCACACAGTGTGGATCAGAATGGATCTGCCATACTAACAATGGTTAAGTAAATGAACTCCTTCAAAGCATATTTGTCCCTAGTTTACAGTTGTTAAGGAACTACAAACAATCTTAATTTGAACTTAAGTTTCAAATTACCATAAGTGTTCTGACAAAACAGTACATTGGTGCTTCTTATAACCGAGACTGCCTTATAGACAAGGCTATACGGTATTTCAGACGTAAAGATGAAATGACTTTTGTTACATTATTTGCAGTGTCGGACTGGCTTGTTTCGTCTCGATAGCTTAGCAGTAGAGCAAACCCTTTCAATCCGGGAGGTCAATCCAGAGTTCTGCTTCATGGCTGCAGTATTTTAGTTAAAGGCGAAATAAAAATGGTACTGGACAACAGTAACCCCTTGCACCTAGCGTTCAGCATCAAAGAGAGGAAACTGGTGGTTATATCTCGTGTATTGATAGAGATCATATCAGCAATGAATGGGGTGCTGATATATTAATAATAAGCCAGAGAAACAGAAGCGTCTGCTATAAAGAAGTGCGTTTATTTTGCACTCAATAACTGCACCATATGCTTGAATTCAATGTTTGCTGACAAATGCAAATATCTTTGTTACTAATCATTACTGCATGAACAGTAAAGATATCATCAATACATGTAACCCATAATTTGTACTGGTTTTTGACTGATTGATAAGAAAACTCGGATAACGTGCATGCATTCACCTGATGGCGAATGTCGGCCCCATTCTCTCTCCCAAAGCGTTTCACCCGATTACTAGTATACTTAAGATATAATGAATACGTAGCTATGTTTTGTTGCGTAATAAAATATAGGCACGTGTTTGGATGCGTAGTAATTAAATCACGAGTGCGTGGGGGGCAGAAAAAAGCGTTTCCAACCTGTTCTCTTATATAATAGTAATAGTAGTTTAACAACTGTAATTCAAATATATAATTTATTATGTTATACATGTATATCACTCCTAACATGTGCACTGTAAAATATTTTGTTATGTATTTTACATATGTTGCATGGGCCGGTGGCCTTTAAGCAGAAATAAATATTGTCATTGTCATAAATTTTATATAAAAAAATGTTTTCTTTATCAATGAAACTGAATGGGACTGATTAAGCCATGCGATGCAACTTTATTACAGCGCGTGGCGGCGCGGGAGGTCAATGTTTGGGAGTTAAGGAGCAGCCTGTAAACAAGACTTAGTACCTGTCTTTGGGTAGGATAGAAAAATGACGTCATCATCTCGACATGGAAAATTCGGCAAGGCATTGAAGATTTCTTGCTGCACCTCGGGTGTATGCATAAACGGAGGCTGTTTGTAACCATTTGATGTATCTGCTATACGATGTACAACTGTATCTCCCCCTGGTACGTCTTCAAACTTTCCTTGTTCCATACTAAAATATAGCATGTATACAATCCAGTTAATAAAGTGTGAGAGTGACGTTGTCGTTTATGTGTACACAAAATGTTACAACTATTGTCTAAACAGGTAAAGCGAATATAGTATGTTAGTTTAGCATTGAAATAATAGCTGTCTGTATTTTATAAGCCTTTATAATTGATTTACACCGCAATACTGGACTCACTCACACCTGTGTCACTCTATTCTTACCCTGACTGGACAGAAAATCGATTATTTAGGTCAGTCACTTGTTTACAAAATAGTGTGTACATAAACATTGCAATTCATATTTCATTTTGTCTTATTTTAATAAATAGTATGGGGAATAGTATACAGTAAATTAGCTTAGTGAATAAGGTTTTGGTTTTCGTGACTGCCCTTTTCTCAATTTAAAATGTTAAAAACAATAAAACTACAATGTTTTGATACAGATGCATTGGTTGTATACAAGTGACAGACCTGAATAATGTCGGCTGCCGTGACCATGTATTTATTAATGACGTCACTATTACATCAACAACTATAAAAGACACCATGTAATGAACCTATCAATATATTTGGCACAGGGGAGCGACGAGCTGACCCATGCTATTTCTTTTTTGGGGTTTAATTCCCCACTCTAAAGCACTTTGGCTATATCCACACAGTGGGTGATGCTTTATCATCGAAAATTGGATAGAGTAAAAAAATATTGTTTTCTTTTATATATTTTATATTATCTAAGAAAGGTGCATTTGTACTAAAGTAATCATAGTTTCATGGTATCAAAAATAAAATTTTGACAGAAGGCTGTTCCCGATAGGTGGGAATTTGACAGACAGAATGGTGCCGAGTCCCTGGAAATTTTGACTTTGGCCGAAATTTTGATCCCGGGGGTATGTAAAGTATCTCCAAGTGAGGGGATTTTGACAAATTGCCCCTGCTCTAGGGTGGGAATTTAGACTTTGAAAAAGTAAAAATGTCTAATTCCCCTGGGTCAGCCCGTCGCCCCCCCCCCTGGGGGAAAACATTGATAGGTGCATTATCTTCATAAACGGTTATAACATTCATAGACAACGTTGTTAGAACTACTTCCATGCAAAATTCCATCGAAATTGATCAACTAGTGGACAAGTTATACCATGAAATGTATATCACGGTGTCCAGTCATTCAATAAAAACGACAATGCTATTCTAAACAATAAGAGAAAAGTGAGTTTACGCCCTATTAGTTCATTGCCTTATTAATGGACGTATTTTTGAAATATTGGTATCAAATTAAGGAGGTTCGCTCACCATTGATCTAATGATCGAATTTTCCTTGAAACATCTTAAAATGACAGAACAATCTTCTAGAACAACATTGAAATCATAAAAATGATATGTCAGTTTGTCACCAGGCTCGCTTTTGACATACATGGCTTTTTAATGACCTACCATTGTTTCTTGTTCATTTTATCTATTTCCTGCATTTATGGCACCATTATGTTCTTTTTAAGATTTTTACTATATTAAACCACTTTTAAGCAATGCATGATATTTTATGTGTCCAATGGTCATTCCTATTGACATTAGTCACAATTCCGGCTGCCTGGTGAACAAATTCAGTATTTGAACATGATAAATAGTTACCCAACACACTTGCAAAAAAGTGTGATTTTCAAATGAACGTCAAAAAATATCTAACGATCGAAAATAATTTAGAACTGGTCTTAAGTTGAGGATCAAATTAAACACCAGTTTAGTCAAATAAAAAATAGGGGTCACCAGACTTTTTTGGGAGCTATTCATAAAAAATACTAATTATGAATAAATTTGCATAAAAATAACCTAATTTGCATATTGTAAGGAAATAAAATTTTATTAAAAATATTTTAAAGTGTAGCTACTTCATATTACTAAACCATGCACTACATATTATATATAAGCATATGCATTTGAACAAGTGTAGGGACTTTTGTGAACCCATATTATTCACAATTTTGCCGTTCCCCACCCACTTTTCATACATGCCAAAAATAAAAAAGTTAAAAAATATCTATTTTGTGCAATAGTATTTATAATGTTTATTGTCATTAATCAGCATTCATATGCAATCATTGAAACTAAAAGTCATGTTTGTTCTTATCTAATACAATTTTGAAATTTCGCGCATGTGCACAAGGTAGCTCGGACCTCCTTAAAGATGAAGCCTCGTGTCATACCATTTTGTCCACTCGTTTAATAAAACTCGTATGTAATGAGCATTCAAGCAAGATCCTCTATAAAATATTATAAAAAACAACATAATCTATTTACTCTTTATTAATGATACAGTTATACTTGTGTGTAATGCCAATACAAATTAATCTCAAGGACCGACAACGCGAAAACCTAGTTATAAATATATTCATGCATAAAGGTAAAGATCACCTCAAATTACCCGTGCTATAGCTAAAGCTGCTTCTATTAGAATAATTTAACAGATGTTAAACTTTTCTCACGAGTACGCTCGATGTGTAATTTACAAACACAAAATTTAATCTAAAGTACGTCAATTGCTCACGGAAGTTGATGTAACAGTTAGACTGACATATTATTAAGTCAGTTTTAAGTACGTAATCATCACAATGAACGTGTAATTTATACATGCATAATGTCAACCCAGATCGGATTAAAATAATCATATCTCAAAACATATAGCATACTGTCCATGTATCATTGTATCTATGGCGTACCATTTGGGTCAAAAGTCTATACATGCATACGGTAAGCTATTATATATACGTGCACGTATAAACGTGCACGTATAAAAATTGTACGTGCACGCATAAATATTATACGTGCACGTATAAATACTATGCGTGCACGTACAATTTTATACGTGCACGTACAATTTCGCTAAAATATACTTACACGCATAAAATTGTACGTGCACGTATAATATTGTATCTGGTATATTGTATATGTATCGGTTCAAGTTTCAGTTTTGTAACCTCTACATTAAATGTATAATAAAGCCAAGTAACGCTCTTAACCTCACTATTGTTATAAACCAAGTATCGAGAACAATTAAGTAATTAGTTAACGGTCTTCTAAAATATTCAGTTTTTTTCTAGATACAAATTAAAGTATTGATATTAAAAGTAGAGTTTACCTGTCTTCTTTCAATGTAGAGTTTATCCGAAATGTTTTAGCCCAGTTATCAGCGTGTTACAACCCTACCACGATTTTATCTGAGATTTGTGACTCAGATACAGACACAATGTCCCAGTTATTGAACTTAGCTTAAAACACATGATGATATACACGTATACACGCTTGATGTGGAGTGCACTATTAGGTTTAAACATCATGTGCACTACTAGTGCACTTTACCTGAGGTACACATGGTGTTACAGTTTAACTCTTGTTTATTAGTCATGTATCTGCTTTTTATGCGTGTCAGTTCGTCCGCGCCCACAAACGGGTACTTAGGTGGCTACTTTCTATGGACAAACCAGTTGAAAATAGTGAAAACGAAAGTAGAATTGTCTCTTACGTGGCTAAAATGTTCTTTTTTTGTGTGGCTAAAATTAGACACATAGCTACTCTTCATTCCGTTTTGTAGCCACATAAATACCGTATCTTGTCCGGGCTATTTCTCAAGAACCACTGCTCAGAATTTAATAAAACTTCCATGGATGGCTTCACTACCAAGTGGAGATGCGCATATCGTTAAATTAATCTAAACCAAACACTATATACTATATATAATTCAGTGATAAATAATGACCAAAGTTATTGTGTAACTGCTGATTTGCTAATGAACTAGAAAATGATATTAAGTAATGAAATTGTACTATAGTTCTCAGTATATCAAAATAAATAAATATACTTGTTTTGTTTTTCTATTAACATTTTTTTATATCGATTAAATACCCCCAAGTTTTCATTAAAAACTATTAGACAGGCGAAGTTTGACACCAATTTGATACTGCAAAACAACACATCTCCTAATTCAGATTATCTAGAAGGTGTGAACTTGATGTTCAGCTTTCTTATTGAGAAGGGAAATTTGTGAAGTATTATTCCTGGTGTCAACTCTGAATTGATTAATACATGTGTCATTCTTTATTTGTACCTTATGTTATATTGTCTGACCACATTAAACTTAACCATAACATGTTCAAGTCTGGATGAGAGTCCGTTTAATGTGGCTGACTAATACCAACTATACTTGCATAAACTGTCTCATAATATAAAATTGTATTCTTTATAATACATATAGAGGATCTTGCATGAGTGCTCATTACATACGAGTTTTATTAAACGAGTGGACAAAATGATATGACACGAGGCTTTGCCGAGTGTCATATTGTTTTTGTCGACGAGTTTAATTAAACTCGTATGTAATGAGCACGAATATAAGATTTTATTTATCACATAACCTTAGAAAACGCTCAATATTTTTCAGAAGGATGATGTGCGCTGCATATGTTTCAGCCAAAATTTAGCGGTACAATGAGCGCGACGTCATGACGACGTTGATAGTATTCTGACGTCAGTGATGGATCAATGCATGGATTGGCTCACGTCACGTCAAGCTAATTTAAATATTTATTGCACGGTCTGGGAGTGCCGAACGATATTTATGTAACGGCTTTACGGCACTCCTGGACCGCATGTTATGTGATAAAATTATACTAATTATATTAGGTACGCGCGAAAATTACCCGATATACGGTATAATTAAATTTTCCCAATATTACTGTACGGCTTGCCAAATGTGCAATAAATATTTGTATTCGAAAAATACACTGGTAATGAAGGGGTTAGAATGGGTAATAAAACACTTATCATGAACCATACATGCTTTAGGGTTCAGCCTCGCACAGCATGGGGAAATCATCAAAGGATGTCATCCAAGATTCGTATCCTACTGTATATTGTACCAGAGACCCTAATGTTATCTAGGGTCCTTGATTGTAATCTTCCTCTAGAAATATACAATTTATGCAGATCTCACAGATCTTACTATAGTAGGATGTCCATTTCATGAAATTGAAATATTTTTTTAAAATTTTATTATATGACTACTAGTACACATAGTACATGTTTACATGATACAATTTCTCTTTTACTTCCAATATCTCAAGTTTTATAAAGTCTGACCATGCTATTTTTAATGCGTCCTTTATTATTTAAATTGTACTTTTTGGAAAGTATAATTGTTTAAAATGAGACAGGAATAATATCAATGTTAAAATAGCATCAATAGCATAAGAGATAGGACATGTGCGTGTTATGTGGGGGGGGGGGGGGGGGGGGGGGGGGGTTGACAATCAACCTAAGATAAATTAGTGTAAACTAAACTGTTAAACCGATCAGGAATATGTATGAACTTGAACATGATGTCTTAATCAAAGTTTGATTGAGAACATAATTGTCGCTATTTTTTAAAGACAATTGAATATACATGTACTAGAATTAGTAGAATATAACATTATAGTTTGAATGTGATATATTGCTTAAATATCCATGTGACATAAATGCTGAAAAATAAAATTTTACCTCTCACAAAATTATAACATAGTTGATTTTTTTTCTTGTACTATATTGTGATATATGAATTTTTGTTGTAATTTAGTTAAGTTGATTCGTACATTCATGCAATCATTGTTAGGTGGGAGAAGGGATGGTACCCCGACCCTCTCCCTCCTATGACGGGGTTAATAAATGGGCTGCATGACGTAGCTGAAAATTAAAAAAAAAACATAGTTGATTTTTCTAATTATTATGACAAATTTACAACTATTAAATGCTGGGGTGAAAGGCAAAACTAAAATAACAAGTTCAGTCAGAGATTATTTATCTATAGTCTCTGGTTTAGTCCTTCAAACTTATATAGATCTCTACTTCTTTCCTGTGCTGTAAGATTTGTATAATTGTTCATTTGTCATCAATAGTGTTGTTTATTCCAAATATACAGCATGATATGATTAAATGATAAGGACCCTAAATGTCATGCCCGAGGGCTTTTCTGTTTATTGAAAATTTTACCAATAATTATGTGTCAGCTATGATTGGATTATATGATACGGACCATACAGCTAGTATCTTACCTCAGGCTTTATCAATCTGCTGAACATGATCTCCCGTTAGGAAACATAAATTATATAAATTTTGTGTTAGTTTTTATTCCAAACATGCAAGTGTATTTCACCATGATGTAAATGAACTACATATAAAATGCACAAATTCAAATAGCAGGGATTCATACTCATTCAACATTCATAGTTAATCAGACTAACTTCATTTACAATGTTTACAGGAAACTTAATAAACACAACTACTTACATTTTAAGAATATATGAGTTCAGAATGTCCCAGTTATTTAACTTAGCTTAAAAACACATGCTATCCATGTAGTCGTATAGTCTGGCTACTGAGTAGATAAGCGTGTATAAACGAGTCAATTTCCGGTTATTAGAAAAAAACATACAAGTTGAATTGTATTGTCTCCCAATTTAAGTCATATAGTGACTGGAAATCACAGATGTTTTTGCTCGCACTAAGTCATACAAGTTGAATTTTTTTAGTCTCCCAAAAAGTCATACAGTGACCGTAAATCACTGGTGTTTATGTTCGCACTAAGTCATACAAGTTGCATTGTAATCTCCCAATAAGCCATACAGTGATTATGTTTAAGCGCTGTGATAAATGGTACGATTTTTATATATAACGTTATATATCCATTCAAGACAACATTTATAATTGGACAGTTGATATTGTAGATATATTAAACTGAGTACAAAAAGAAATACAAATGTTACATTTATGGCACAGTGGTCTAGTGGTAACGCGCTTGACTACTGATCGAGAGGTCCCTGGTTCGAATCTTGGCCTGGTCACTTGGTCATTTATGAAAGGCTTTTCAGTGTTTCCCACCTAACTAGAGACGAAACTGGTTGGAAACCCACAGGTAGTCTCGCGTGTATACACTGAGCACGTTAAAGAACCAAGGAGTCTATTCGAAATGAGCTAGGGTAACGCACCCAGATTCTTTGTATCACACTTCTTTCTCTTAATTTTAAGTCTGACTAGACAAATGACTACGTCCCCTAAGGGGTTTGACATTAATGGAAGATAGATAGATGTAGTTACGCTCCTGATTTAATGTATGTTTCTACACGAAATTGTATTTCCAAAACAAATATATTTGAAAAGGAATATTGATTTATTTTTCGCCGATGTGAAGACCAACAAAAGTCATGTCAATTGGCATCATTGATGGTTTTTGAATGGTGAATAGATTTAGCCAGTCGCAAAAGCCTGCTTCATCTACCCCGCCTGGATCTTCTTTTCAGATATTAATTTTTGCAATGGTCGGTCATGCGCAATTTATGAATTTAAAGTTTTTTTAAGTAAGTACGATTAATTTATCCGAACATCGGCAGGAAAAAATAATCTGAAAGTATGTAATACATGACAGCTAGTTGTATCAATTTGGCTAACATGCGTGTTTTTGGAGTTACTGGACTTTAACTTTTTTACTTGCAGTTTTTCTTTTCCTTGCGACCAATTATCCACTATTCGTTTACTTATTTTCTTCTTGTTGACAGCCATCAGAGTTCATTTATGCAGCTTCATGGTTATATACTATTTACAGAGATCTTTAAAGATGTTTTTGACTTTCTTTGACACATGAAATAAGGACTTTCAGCGGTTTAGTTTCATTTTCATGTTCAGTTTTGTCTTGCAAGGGCATCGTGACGTATGCTAGTGGTCTGTTTTTGTGCTCTTAGTGTGTCTTTCTTGCTGCATTCCCTGTACAATGTTGCATTTTCTTTCTGATAGTCAGGGCTTCTATGACTAACGGTTAGGTGATCAGTAAGAGAATCAAAGCACTGGAAGTACAGGTGTGTGGCGTACTGATGCCATTAAATCCAATATCGAATCCAGGTTGTATCATAATTTTATGTCACAGTTCTGATAAGCCCACCCTTACTCAAACATTTGTGCTGCTAAAGACACCAAGAGAACCAGCAGTTACCTGGAACTTACTTAAGTAACTATGCTGAGCATCAATGAAGGGCTACATGTATTTACAAATACCATTTTTAACGACTTGGAGAATTCGACCAGTGTCAAGATAAGTGACTGTTTATTCTCCGTATGACCACGCATGTTAATTAAATGTATATGACACTCTATATTAACGTATGTAAAAGGGGTTAATATGGTGTCGCTCACACATATCGATCGGCCGAATAATGCTTTAAAAACAATGTTTACATTTTATAAAACCTTAAAGTATTAGCTTTTAAAACAAGCTTTAATGAACAAAATCAATCGAATATTAAATTAATAATTGATGATTTTCGACCGTTGATTGAATTTTTATTTGGTATAAAACGGGATATTTTAAACTTACTTTTACGCGGAACGGATTCTTACTCGCCGCCGTGGATTTAATAATTAGGGTATCGTGTTGATTGTTGTCTAAAAGAGAGACATATATCTCTGCTTCATTACAAGCTTTAAATATTCAAAATCGGATAATAGATACGAAAATTATGAGGTCTTATATAAAGCAGGGTAGAAATTGACTAGTGCGTTTAACGCTTACCGCGGTAACAGTGTTAATCGGCCGATCGATATGTACGTAGAACTATTTCAGTCCCCCCCACCAGCTATATATAGCTTCAATGTTTGTATACAACATAATTAGGTCATCGTCTGCAATGTGCAGCGGCGGAGTGATTTACATACGTTACAGTATACGATTGAAAACCGTGGGAACTATTTTAGATTCCCGCCACCAGTGAGAACATTCTTTGGTAGTAAAAATATAGTCCGTTTCGGAATGATTTGCTATAAATATCCTCTAAAAATAAAAGTCTGATATAATTGTTGGTCTTAATATAAGTAAATGTTGGTAATGTAAACAAATCAGGTCCAATGATACGTGTAACCTGTGTTGCATGCTTGTAATATTGTTCAAATCATAGAACTATTTATTTGCCGAGGCCTAATGCGTTAAATTGGTCGTAAGCTGAAAAGTGGTAATATCATTGTGTGGCGTTACGCCACACAAAAACGAAGTAAGAGTCGACTCTTTAAATCATTGAGAACGTCTTCGTGGTCGAGAGCTTCAGTTTCTATTTTGCCGTCAGGCTACTTGATAGACACATTTCCGTCCATTCTAACTCCCGTCGAGTATTTAAGATGGTGCGTATATATAGTATTCGTTTGTAGCACAGTCCGTTGTACAGTAATGTCAAACTGACTGTTCATGAATCATTAATTGAATTCCCATTTATTTCCCATTTTATATGCCCTCATTGCAATCAATGATACACTTACCTGTGGTCCTCATTGAAACCAAATAGTAATTCATGTCAAAGATCATGATGGCCATGTATCACCAGTTTGTTCTTTGACCTACTGATTTTAAAATCAACAGGGGTCATCCACTGATGGTGATCATCCACCATATGCATATCCTAGCTCAAATCGTTCTTTTTGGTATTTATCAGGCACCATTTGGCCTACCTACTGACCAATAAACAGCTGACCAACATGTGTAAGCACTATACCCCACATCTTTGATATGGAGGCTTAATAATCCATCACATACCTGTAGACGAACTCTTAACATATCAAGAGCTATGTATGTAAAACACTAATACCCTCATACTGGCAATCAAAATTGATGCCATATTTGTTTAGGCTAGCTACAATGGCATTGACCAACTAATAGGATACTTTTGAATGTCGTGATCAACCTTTCTAAACTGACGTTAGAGGAATTACAGTCTGCTCATGTGGTATTGCAGTTGTTTGTTACTTGATCATGCTGCGGTCTACCGATGGACCAGCTGTTCAAGTGGTCTAGCAGTTGTTAGTTACGCGACCATGCTGTGGTCTACCAATGTACCAACTGTTCAAGTGGTCTCACAGTGTTAGTTACTTGATCATGCTGTAGTCTAACAATGGATCAAGTACACACGTTGTCTCCTAGTTGTTAGTTACTTGATGATGCTAGGGTCTAACGATGGATCAACTACGCAAGTGGTCTTTTAGTTGTTAGTTACGTGATCATGCTGTAGTCTAACGATGGATCAAGTACACAAGTTGTCTCCTAGTTGTTACTTACTTGATGATGCTGGGGTCTAACGATGGATCAACTACACAAGTGGTCTTGTAGTTGTTAGTTACGTGATCATGCTGTGGTCTAACGATGGACCAACTGTTCAAGTGGTCTCGCAGTTGTAAGTAATTAGATCATGCTGTGGTCTAACGATGGACAAACTGTTCAAGTGGTCTCGCAGTTATTAGTAATTAGATCATGCTGTAGTCTAACGATGGACCAACTGCTCAAATGTTTTCATAGTTATTAGATACTTGATCATGCTGTGGTCTACCAATGGACCAACTGTTGAAGTGGTCTCCTAGTTGTTAGTTACTTGATCATGCTATGGTCTAACGATGGACCAACTGTCTAGTGGTCTCGCAGTTGTTAGTTACGTGATTATGTCGGGTCTAACGATGGACCAACTGTTTAAGTGGTCTTGCAGTTGTTAGTTACTGGAACATGTTGTGGTCTACCAATGAATCATTCCCTCAAGTGGTCTTTTAGTTGTTACTTAGGTGATCATGCTGTGGTCTAAAAATGGATCAACAACTCAAGTGGTCTCACAGTGTTAGTTACTTGATCATGCTGTGGTCTACCAATGGACCAACTGCTGCAGCATGATCAACTGGTTGTTAGTTACGTGATCATGCTGTTGTCTAACAATGGATCAACTGCACAAGTGGTCTCGCAGTTGTTATTTACTTGATCATGCTGTGGTCTACCAATGGACCAACTGCTCCAGAGGTCTCCTGGTTGTTAGTTACTTGATCATGCTGTGTGCTAACAATGGACAAACTGTTCAAGTGGTCTCCTAGTTGTTAGTTACTTGATTATGCTGTGGTCTAACAATGTTCGAACTGTTAAAACGGTCTCACAGTTGTTAGTTATTTGATCATGCTGTGGTCTAACGATGGATTAACTTTTTAAAATATTTACCTCCCTGGCTTTGAAATGTTGGCCATCTTTGAAGGCAAATCTGATAAGCATTCATACATGCACATAACTTTTTACCATTCTGAATATAGCAAGGGCGCTCAGTAAACTAATTTTCTTACACTTGCAACGCTAATAGCTTCATGATTAGGGTAAATTAATAAAATTGAGTTGTTAAATAACCTTATACAGTAAAACCTCTCTAGAGCAACACCCTTTGGAAAACACAACATAAGGCCAGTTTACAGAGTTAGTTGCTCTGAAGAGGTAAAAGGTTAGAGTAAATGGTGATTTCTTGAATGAAAAATATGTTGCTCAAGAGAGGTGGTTGCTCTATGAAGGGTCTCTCCAGAAAGGTTGCAATGTATCCGATTTTTCCTATTAAACATATAATATTTTGCCCTCAAAGATGGCCGCCAATTCAATTCAAGGGGAGCAAATATTGTAACTGTAGGAACTACAGTGTGAATGTAATACTCATTAACACAGATGAATGTATGAAACCCTTTAATGATTTCAAAGTGTTTCAATTTATTATTTTTAAAAATTCATGAACACAAACGGTATAATGTCTCTTGCTTTCAATGAATACAATATTAGCAAGAGGTTTCAGCTCACAGATAGAATCAGAGATGTTGGGTGCACTCAGCATATTCCGGACAATGGAATTATCATACAATACAATGGCATCACAAACACATCCATAAAGGTATTTGGGAATTTAGTTTTAAATGGTTGAACATAATGTGGAAAAATGTTTTGTAAAAAGGGCAGGTAACTTCAGACTGTAATATATACAACTCGAATTTTGATAAAGGTTAAGAAATCAATATTCATGTCTGTCTAACGTTAACTGAACAAAACTGATTAAGGAAATGTTGTGCAAATATCAAATTATCACTTAATCTGCTGCTACAATTAAATAATTTAAGTGTTGCATTTGACACGCTTTTTCAAAATTATGTTGTTTTCCAGGTAACTGATAAGCCTTTTTGGCAGAAACGAAAGTGGCAAGAATAACATGGAATTGTTAACATGGAATGGTCCCTTTTCTACTCTCATCTTGTGCAAACCCCCTAAATAGGACACATTCTGCTATCACAGAGGCTTGAATGTAGTACATACATTTTGATGAGGTTGGGCTTATTAGTACTTAGGAATTATGAGACAATCTTTATTCTTTTACAATACCTCAGATGTAATATTATGTTTATTTCTAAATTCCATCAGTTCATCTTATTCAATTTGTAAAATATTCACAAAGAAAAATTGGTTGACCCTTATCAAACTGTGAGACTGTGAGAAGTATACATTGTATAAACGACGTTCTGTATGTGCCGGTAGCTTTGAATGATCGCTCTCTCTCTATACAAACTACAGTAATATTTGTGTTTGAAGCTGGCTGCGATTTTAATGGCCTCTAGTATATAATTATGATGAACAGATTGTATGTAATACCAGGGGTTCTAGTAGCTTTTGAACCCAAAGGGTGATTTTGATACTTTTGACTAAATGTTACCATTTTATAGGCTAAATACCCACGATTTTAAGAGAAAATATAACCATTCAAACAAAATCCTGAGGGTTAAAATGTGGCTTTTTGGAAATTTCAAGGGTCAAAACCCCTATTTCCGAATTAAATGCAACCCCTGCAATACCCCCAATCACTAGTCTTGATCAGTTCAGGATTAGCTGCATTACCAGATAAAAAACACTAAATGCGCCCTTCTGAACCAGTTTAAAAACCAGCACAATAAAGATTCCGTTTTGCTTTGCTTTTTGGCGATTTTAATCTGGCTTTTTTAGCCTCTATCGCAGTCTTAGATACTTCCATACTTTGACTCGGTTCACTCGGCTTTTTAACAAGCTTTGTTAGATTAACAGTTGGTCTAGACACTTTTAGAGCAGGTAAGTCCACTACAGATAGAACAGAGCTACCTTCATTACTACTCTCGGCATTTTTTTCCGATTCATTTCTCTTCTTAGGCGATGCAAACAACACCTCCGAACCTGTGTTCACTGATTCTTGATCAGTCCGACTTTCCTCAGTATCAACACGTTTACGTTTAGATTTTTTCACACTGGATGGAATTTTAAATGGACTTGTGGACTTTGGTTTATCTGAAACTTCTTTAACTTGACTGTTACTTGTTTGAGGTTTGGAGCTAACCGTAGCTTTTTTCACGCCTGTGTATGCTTTTTTAAAAATGTTGTTTGTCTTATTTTTACTACTTTCACCTCCGAATATTCTAGATTCAAATGATGACACCGATTCCAACACATCAGAAATTTCTGATTTCTCAGGTGAGACAACCTCTGTAACAACACTTTCACCACTGTTTAAGAAATCAAAAGTTTCATGCACTTCAAGAGTAACATGTTTCTTAGCTCTGGACATTTTCTGACCTCCCTGAATGCTCTGACACTGAGATTCTGCACTGTCAGCATCTTCAGCAATTATACTGTTAGTTCTCACACTTGATGAATCATCAAAGCTGACAGCAGACAATGTTTGAGTCTGTGTTTGTCCACTTCCAGTTGGAAGTGATGTGTTTCTACCAGTTATTCTATCTATTACACTCTGTTCAGTCATTGCTGGAAGTTGTTTCTTTGTCTTCATGTGTTTTCTCTTCAAGACAACCTCTTCATCCTGTTGAAAATAAGAACAAGGTATCAAGAGAGATGAATCGGAAATCAAGACAATTCACGAATACTTGCTATACTCAAAATGTTCTTCTATTGTAAAATCATTAATATTTGTGGGGGATTTAATTTCGTGGATTTTGTGGAAGACCTCAAGCACAAAATTAAATCCCTAACTAGAACTGCCACAGAGTGACTAACAATACCCCCACATACCGCTTAGTCACAGAGGTATGGCAAACCACATCCATATAAACTGTGGCATAGTTGACAACAATTGTACAGTTATTTTTGAATTCAACGATACTGTAGAATCTGGTAAGTAAGTGCATACGCTTTTACAAAATTTAGTGACACTTTTATGCGCTTATATACGATATGCGCTTATATTTAGGCCCGATAACATGCGCTTACATTTAATATGCGCTTATAGACAAGCCGTATGCGCCTACTTTTGATATATTATATATGACTGAGACAAAACGAAAGTAAATGTGAATTATAATATTAATTGCATATGATAAGTATATGACATAATATAGTATTAATGTATGTAAATGGTTATACACTCGGCAAAAGTACACACTTTTAAATTGCCTACAACTTCAAGTCGATACTCGGTAAGATAATCATTTTTTAATATGTGTTAATTGAGTGTAATAAAAATCATGTTTTGCAAAATTTACTCATGTGTGACGATCAATACAGTCGCTAGGGCGCCTAGGTTCGAAACCGGTTTTGTCGCACGTAAATCTCGTGCAACTGAAAAAAGCAATTTTTGTTACACACATGTGATAAATTGGTCAGAGGTTTATTTGAAAAACACAATAATGGCCAGAATTTCGATCGAAAATCGAGGCCGAGCCGTCGGGCTTTTAGAGTGGCGTCTCCATGGCTGAGGTAATTAATTATTATTCGTTTTAGTATGAAATACTGGAATTTTGTATGTGTTTTATTGAGAGACATGCAAACGCGATATATGGAAGTCAAAATAATGAATTTAAAACTTTCAGGTCGCTCGAAGGCTTGGTGTGCAGAGGCGGTCCGTCATACGACTATGGGCCAAGTACCGGCAAACCGGAAGTGTTGCCAACCTGCCTCGTCGGCCTAGGCGGAGGGTCACGACACGGGCTCAGGATCGGTACATAACTGTAAGTCATTTGCGCCAACGACGTCTTGATGCGGTTGAAACTTCTAGGGGTATTTTTGGCACCCACGGGCGTTCCATATCTGCCCAAACTGTGAGGAACCGCCTTCGTAATGAAGGGATTCGGGCTAGAAAGCCCTTCCGAGGTGTGCCGCGAGATTAGTTTGGGCTCGGAATCATTTGCGGTACAGACGAGTTGACTGGGGAAACGTCATGTTTACGGACGAGAAACGCTTTAAGCTCCATGGCAGTGACGGGCGTATTAACGTTTATAGACGGAGGGGAGAACGTTTCAGTGGTGCATGTATTGTTGAAGGTGACCATTTCGGTGGAGGGTCCATTATGATTTGGGCCGGAATTTCGTTAAACCACAAAACTCCAGCAGTGGTCATTCCTGGAAATTTGAATGCACTACGTTATCAAAACGAAGTGCTCAATCCCGTTGTTGTGCCACTATTCAGGACCAACAGAAACCTTACCCTCATGCAAGATGGTGCTACCTCGCATACAGCCCGTACTACCAGACACATGCTTGCTAACAATCAAATAAATGTATTGCCCTGGCCCTCTAAATCACCAGATCTTAACCCAATAGAGAACATTTGGGATGAGCTGACAAGACGAGTGTATCGTACTAATCCACCGGCTACTTTGAACGAACTGGAAGCTAAAATCATCAGAGAATGGGCTAATATTCCTCAGGCCTTGATTCAAAATTACTTACACTCCATGAGAAGACGTTGTCATGCAGTAATAAACGCCCGTGGTGGTCATACTCGTTACTGAATAATTTTGAACTTTTGGTTTTAAGCCCATCGCTGAACTTACACCATTGTTTGCCGAAAAATGGAACTTGCCAAATAACCATTACTGATTTCACTTACCTTGATATTATCCTAAACATATTTACATTTGTTGCAGCTATTAAACGATTTGGGTGAATAAAATTGACCGAAAACTGAGGTGTGTACTTATAACTTTTGTTGAGTGTATATAATCTGTCTACGCACAATGTTATACATGAATTATAATGGTGTATATGATCAGACTCAAAGCCTTTAATGTCATATTCCTTGCAAGTGCGGTATTGATAACCACATCTTTTATAGAAATCTGCAATGTTTGTTTTCTATTCCCTAGAATACGATTTACGTTTAAGCTGTGATTTATCCATACTTTTTCACAGATTTTTACAATATTTATAACACTTACACACGGATCGCAAATTTAACTGAAACAGACAAACAATCTTTGTGATATACGCAGTATTATTGTTTTTTATTCAAAAAGCGTGATTATCGTAAACGATTAACGTTTTGTCATACAATATGTATACATCAAAATCGATTAACACCTATCGCCTATTCAACAGGTAAACATGTAACAACACTTGTCACCTAATATACAAGCTCAACAATTATCATTGTATTGAATACATAAAGCCATTAATTACATCTATCAGATGCATTGGTTGTCAGCTCAAATTTTAGAATATGCGTCTACTTTTGAGACTATCTTATGGTATGGTTTGACGGTAAGGCCGTATGCGCTTATATTTGGTATGAGCTTATATTCAAATATGCGCTTACTTACCAGATTCTACAGTATATGATGAACTTATGGTCCAGACGACATAAATTATGGTAATTTTTTACCTTTGAAATCTTAAGTGTGACCTTGACCTTTGTGATATTGAAAGATTTGTTTTGTATGACACATTGTTTGATAGGGGTGAACTATTGTGCTAGGTTATTTTAAAATCCCACAATAAATGACATAGTTGCGGCCAGGACAAGCTAAATTAAGACCGTTCTTTACCTTTGAACTCCTAAATGTGACCTTGACCTTTGAGATATTGCAAAAGATTATTTTGTTTGACGCACCGTCTGCTATAAGTGGACATTTGTGCCAAAGTATTTTCAAAACCCATTATAAATGACTTAGTTATGGACTGGACAAGCTCAATTACGCTATTTTTACCTTTGAACTCCAAGTGTGACCTTGACCTTTGAGATATTGATGTAATTGCTTCGCATGACACACCCTCTGGTAGTGGTTTATAATTGTGCCACATTATTGTCAAATCCCACAATAAATAACTTAGTTATGCTCTGGACAAGATCAATTATGGCCATTTTGACCTTTCAACTCTTAAGTGTGACCTTGACCTTTGAGATATTGACATAATTGTTTTGCATGACACACCATCTGCCAGTAGTGAAATTTGTGCCACATTAGTTGGAAATCCCACAATAATTGACTTAGTTATGCTCCGGACAAGCTCAATTATGGTCATTTTTTACCTTTCAACTCCAAGAGGGGCCTTGACCTTTGAGATATTGATGCAATTGTTTAGCATAACAAACTGTCTCATTAAGGCGAACAAATGTACCGAGTTATTTAAAAATCATTCAATGTGTACCGAAGATACAGCCTGGACAAACTTTGGGACAGACCAACCGACTGACAGACAGACAGACGGACAGACATTCAAAGTGACTCCTATATAACCCCCCCTACTATGTAGTGGGGGTATAATGAATCATTATGCTAATAAATATGTCAAGTTTACAGTGGCTGCCATACTTTCTTTAAAGTTCAGTCAGTTATATGACTGGGTTTTGGGAGTTACACTTGCATGTATCAACATGTAATAAAACAATTAGTATATCTGTTAGATGTTTGAATGATTTCTGATAATTTGTGTGAATTTTTACCCTGCCATTTTTCATGAAATCAAAAATCCTTGAAATTGTCCCCACGAAATGGTCTTTTTCACAAAAACCACCAAATTATGTCCCATTGAAATTAAATGGTAATGCAGTATTGTGGTAAATAACCACCAAATGCCTTGCAAACCCAAATCAGATACACTCGAGTAGTCCTGTAAAAAACCTTTGGTTTGCAAATAATAGTGAAAATAAAAATATCTCGAAAAATTCCCGACATATAGTACTCACCCATTCTTTCATAATATCATCCAACTTTGTTTCAAGATCACCATCCCAATGACTACATATAAGTTTTGTCAAAGCTGTGCCTTTAGGTAACTCTTCAACAGGTTCAACATTACTAGGACAAACTGGTCCAGATAAATTTGGCATTATTTTATCCTGTAAATAAATGTAAAATGTTGGCATACCGTAAAATTAATATTTTTCGAGGGAGTTGATTTTTTGTTGATTTTGTTGTTAAACTCGACCACAAAAAATAATGTCCACAATATATCAAACACCCAAATACAAAATATGGTTTTACCCTTCTACAGGGTGTCCCAAAAAAACGGTGACCTAGGTTAAACATTCGTAACTTCGTCTCTTTTATCAATAACACATTGACAATATGCCAGAACATTGAGGGATAAACATTATTCAAAATACCGGCATCACAATTGTGATTATTTAGTTCAATAACCAGAGTTACCTCCCATGTTTTCAATCACATGTGAACAAGGAATTTCAGCGTGTTCATAGAGATAGAATTACATGCTGACCCCAAATGACATCTCAGGTGTTTCATATTCAAGGATAATGGATCTTCAAACACTTACAAATAGATTCCAAAGAAAAACTGGTTCTAAAACAAGGGCAATAACTCTGCTGAAATTTCACAAAATTTGTTACATTTTCCCAGACAAAATGACTGTATAACATATTTGCAGCCAACTAAATCATTAGTCAGAACATGTTTCCATGATGTAAAAGGTTAAATAACAAGAGAAAAGTTAAACAAAAGGTACCAGCTACATTGTTTGGTCGCAAAAATGATTTTGAAAAAGCTTTTTGGGTCTTAGTAGTTTAATGTGAATGGTTTTTTATATGCTTTTATCTATTTTCGCCACTGAAAATCCATATAGGCCAGTCCTCCAGAAGAGGTTAGTCACTTTAGTTTTTTAGGAGAGTGCATGATACCGAAGATGCCCCAGTTAAAGAATTATCCCAGGTTTTTTTACGTGCCTGATGTAAAGCATCATACACAGGACCTCGCTTAACGTCTCGTCCGAAAGAGAAATGTTAGATATGTTAGGTGGGAAACACTGAAAAGCATTTGATCCTGCTGGAGTAGGAATCAAACCCAAAACCATTGGATTAGCCGTAGCCCTTATCACTGGACCACTTGTCCACCTATAATGTGAATAATTACATTAAATTATTTTTATACCCCAACATCTACTGACACTGAGGCATATAGTGTTTGTCCTGTCCGCCCGTTTGTTATACTGTTCGAAAGCGATAACCAAAACTTTCAATATTGTTAAAGTCCATCAAGGCATAGCTTTTAAACTTGGCATACCATCATAAACACATTACATTGTCTAAGCCATGTAACACTATCCAACGCTTCAACAGATTTATGGCGCCTGATTGACTTAGCAACTTAAATGGACAAGGCTTCCAACGGGGCTTGAGCGTTGAATTATTGGGCCAGTGTGAAACAACATACTTTTTCAGTAGACTGTATAAAATCCGGGCCATCCAGTACTGTCATCATACATGTACTACAATAGTCTGTACTTCTAACTCCCTCTGGCACACCCGGCATGTGAGCCAAATCAGGACGACATACGCTACATGACTCGTGAGGCTTTCTGTAAAACAACACGCCTGAAATATATACATCAAATAATAATTATACAAATTTTTTAGTCATAGAGATATGTCACCAACATTAGATTGGTTTAAGTCCCACTGGTTAACAACATTTCCGTCATATTGTGACTACTCAGTCACATGACTACCCAGTCACATGACTACTCAGTCACATGACTACTCAGTCACATTATTATGCCACTAAGCCAACCCGCAGTTATCCGGAACTATGAACTACTGGTAAATGCTTAATATGCTAAACATCAAGAAAGTGAAATATAATAGTACCATTTTTTACAGCTTTGGTAAGTCACGGCCTTCGAAAGATCAAACCGAGACCTCTGGTGTTTTAAGCAAACGCTCTACCACTAGCCTATTGAGCCAGAAATCATCAACATTAATATTTATACTTTACCCCATTTATCCATATCAATTTCACGAGTTGTAGCTTGACTGTTAATTTGAGATTTTGTCTGATTGACCCATAAATCAATCCAAGATTTTGCTGTTTCCACGGCAACAGTAAGTGGTTTTAAATTATCTGATGAGAGTCCCGCAGAGAATGTAACATCCTGTACCGTGTCTGTAGGGGAGAACACCTGATGGAAAATATCACCATGGCAGCTAAGCTGAAATGAAATCGAAGAAATTAATTGAATGTAACATAAAAGAGTTTTTGACCCAAAACTGTATTTCTCCCACAAAGAGGCCACAATCTGGCAATATTCATCTGACAATATGAACTAGACTTGGCACCAACTAATCATGTGAAGTTGCATTGAAATTCGACCAGTGGTAAAGAAGGTCAAACGCGGACACTCAAACTGACTAGGTTTGACATACAAACGTATCAGGACAAAAAACGAACCAGGTTTGACACACAAACTGACCAGGTTTGACACACAAGTGGACAAGGTTTGACACACAAGCTAACAAGGTTCGACATACAAGTGGACAAGGTTTGACACATAAGTGGACATGGTTTGACACACAAGTGGACACGGTTTGACACACAAGAGGACAAGGTTTGACACACAAGTGGACAAGGTTTGACACACAAGTGGACAAGGTTTGACACACAAGCAAACAAGGTTTGACACACAAGTGGACAAGGTTTGACACACAAGCAAACAAGGTTTGACACACAAGCAAACAAGGTTTGACACACAAATGAACACGGTTTGACACACAAGAGGACACGGTTTGACACACAAGAGGACAAGGTTTGACACACAAGCGAACAAGGTTTGACACACAAACCAAGTGGTTTGGACACAAAACTAGTTTTGACATGCAAACAACCAGTTTGACCAGACTGAATCCAAATTGATGAAAGGTTCTTTCATACACAAACAGCCTGAAGGCAATGAATTGATTGTTCACATGCTAAACAAGATGTTTGTAAAACATGTATGCCTCCGTGGCAGCCAAATAGTCAGAATAGGTGAAGGTCACAGTGACCTTTCTCTTTGACCTTAAAATCAATAGGTGTCATGAACTATTGATGACCAACCTCCATGTTAATTTTGAGGATCCTATAGTCACATGTTTATTGAACGGAAACCATTTGGTCTACTAACGGACTGACTGACAGACAAACTGACATGTTCAAAGCAATATACTCCTCATCAAAGATGGAGGGGGGATAAATATCAAGAAAACATTTTTTACTGATTTTCTAACAAGTCTAATATTTTGGGATGATGCATGACAACCTATTGGAAGGGAGGGGTTTACTATAGAACACTCGTGCTATACACCTATGGTTACACTACCTGTAATACTGCATGACCTTTCTTCCATGGTATACAGGTAAAACCAGCCAATGACATACTTAGTCTTTCACGTAACAAGTCAGTGTTTGGACATTCATCAACAAACTGCGGCCACAAACACAATTCTCTGAAAAAAATACAATGAGACACATGATAAACTACATTGTACCTTACTTAAGAAGGGTTTTAATGTATGTCTCCCACAAAGGGCAAAAACTCAGGCAAAACTCATCTAGTCCAAACTTCCTGACCATAGTACATAACTAGGCTTGGTACTAGGCATTCATGTGAAGTTTCATTAACACCTGACCAAAGGAGAACCATCCTCATACATCAGCGGCTAGTCAAGTTCTCCAGAAGAATACTCTGATGAAGGAGAACCATCCTCATACATCAGCGGCTAGTCAAGTTCTCTAGAAGAATACTCTGATGAAGGAGAACCATCCTCATACATCAGCGGCTAGTCAAGTTCTCTAGAAGAATACTCTGATGAAGGAGAACCATCCTCATACATCAGCGGCTAGTCAAGTTCTCCAGAAGAATACTCTGATGAAGGAGAACCATCCTCATACATCAGCGGCTAGTCAAGTTCTCCAGAAGAATACTCTGATGAAGGAGAACCATCCTCATACATCAGCGGCTAGTCAAGTTCTCTAGAAGAATACTCTGATGAAGGAGAACCATCCTCATACATCAGCGGCTAGTCAAGTTCTCCAGAAGAATACTCTGATGAAGGAGAATGAAGAGAACATGAGCAGACAAACTTTGTGACATCCAACCAGACAGACATCCAGCCACAAAATCAATATATCGCCCCCACTGCATGTGGGTGGCATTGTTTGAACAGTTTTATCTCATTTTAAAAATGCCTGCAACATGTTGAACACTCACAAAAGTTGAAACATTTGTTTCATGAAAATGTGTGTTCTTAATTTTGATGTTACAGTGGTCTCTCGGGGGATTACTGTAATAGTTGAATATTTACTAACAGTACAGCTTCACTTTATAACAAAATACCAGTTGTTATGGGTCCCAAGGCTTTGGTCATTTACTATACTCTGTCCCTCAAAACCCTCATTGGCAAATTAGACAGGGAAGAAAATGGATGACCATGCAATCACATTCATAGTCAGATGTAAACAAACAGATCATAGTTATATTGTACTCATGTCCAGGTAAAAATTAATTTTTTTTACATACTCAATTTTAGCTGATCTGTGAGGCAGGGACACATTCCTTGGTGGTTGGGAACCAGACAATGAAAATCTAAACCCATGGACATCACCTGGCATCTGATTGGCTATATAGATGAAATTATCATCATGAAGAGATGGGTCATGTTGGATTGAACTCATGTATTGTGGTGGCGATGATGACATGTGGTCCCATCTCAATACCTGTGAAAAAACATGATAACTTTATAAATTTTCAGATATAAAATATTTGTACTTATTCTACTACTAAATGTGATGAATATCCCCAATACTGCTTGACACAGTTACACAAACATAAGAGCTCCAAATAAGGGCAATAAGATTTATTGAACCGATGAGTGCTAACAATATGCACAAGACTTGATACTGATAAGTCATACAAAGTTTTGTTGAATCTGACCATTGGTTACAGAGTTTAAAAATACAAAGGGCAATAACTCCCTTAAAAGTGATCAAAACCAAGTGGTCTAATAATATGCACAACTAGCTTTGGTATAAATAAGTCATGCACAGTTTGGTTGAAATTCGACCAATGGTCACAGAGAGATAGTGCAGACAACATTAATAGTGTAAATAAACAAAGGGCAATAATTCAAAACTAACTCAACCTTAAAATTGATCCAACCAACATGTGTTGATGATATGCACAGTCAACTGGACTTGGTTCTGACTTGGTATACAAATTTGCATGGACCAATCAACCAACAGACCAACCAACCTCAAGCATGACTCCCATACAGCCCTCATAATATTATACTTTGTATTGCTTGGGGGGGGTTAATGATATCACTAATAGTCATTTAATCTTATAGCATTGTTTATTGTAATAAAGGTAATTATTAGGTTAATATCTCTGCACTATACAGCACAGACAATTTGGCCTGAACCTGACCTTTACGGATGAATATATAAATTTCTCTGATCCAATCGTGCAATATCTGTCCTATACATTTGTGTTTGTATTACACCTCAAGCGTTTCTGCGGTACTCCCTGCATATACATATAATTTATTATTATACAACTAGGGTAATTAATATAGACAAGATATCATCTGTTAAACTATGCTAATTTTAGGTCAAGGGTAAGGTCAAATTCTCTGTACTATACAAACTATGTATGTTATATTATATATTCATGAGTAAAATAAAGTAAAGTAAGGCCTAAAATAAAATATTGTTTGTTTCCCCACCCCCTACCTACCTGATTAAAAAGGGCCCTACCCAAAATATTTTATTGCCCAAGTTGAAATAATATTTTTTATAATATTATAATATTAAAAATTGGAAGTGAAAATTTTATTTTTTGTTAACTGGCTTCTTTCTTACCATTAAATATAAGACTGTTGGTTTTCACCTTAGAGTTAATTCTAAATTTCATTATTTGTATTTTTTTAAATTTTGTTTCAGGATGATAGTTATTGGTTAAATAACTATCATACTGAAACAATTCCAAAAAAAATATTTACCCTACCTACCTACCCATTCTAAATCTGCTAGGGTCAGGAAGGGGAAACCAAGAATATTTTAGGTTCAGCCTAAGTAAATTTTTCCAAGATGAATGAAGAGCATTATAATGTTGAAGAAGACTGACCGGGTATTTTGTATGCCTCTCATCTAGTACCATCAGGTTATAATCTGTGGCCATGATGTGATAGAAGGGTGATACCGGATGACGTCCACATAGTCGTATACGTTCTCGTTTATGTAGAAGCGTGCTGGGCAAACCAAACAGGTCCTGCCCATCAGATCTAGGAACCTGTGAATTAAGACCAAATAATCATATGAAAATCTTCATAATTATTCAGTTAATGAATTTTCATAATTATCAACACCTTCAAAACAAATTATCCACATATATCAATTTTTCATTCTTATAAACTTTCAACAAAAAAACATTAGGGCATTGATGGCCCTAAATCACTAATCTGAGTGAATAGGCTGATTTGTAATGTTAGTTCAATTTATGTTGCATCCAATTGGCTATGGCCTGTTAAGTGTTTCCTGCTGCATGTATAAATATAGATAACATGTGATGCCTTTATCCAAAAAACATCACTCAAACACTACCTCCTTTTGCTTGCAACAGTAAGCTATTAACAAGTGCTTGCGTTTTCGAAGCGCTTTTCATGCTCAATTGGAGCTTTATTTAGGTCCTACTGAGGTATTCAACATTGGCGAAATTCTCCGGATTTCTTCCGATATCACCTGTTTCATCACAATTCCTTCCAATATCACAAACTATCTCATGATTTCCCTGAAGCTTTCCCGAGACCACGAGGAACCTGTTCTCGATTTCCTGACTGCTCATTAATTTCAATTGAGAGTACATTGCCGAGGCAAAAAATACTTAATAAAACAGTACCTACAGCCCTGATCAATGACCCTGCATGCTTGTATGTAACTATGTATTACTAAGTAATTATCTAGACCTTTCGATAACGGATGACCCATAAAAGTGCAAGCACTTATTTCCAATGTGGTCAAGTGTTTTGCTGAAGGGACAGCATGTAGAATAGACAGTAGTGTAAAACAAGGAATACGGGTGGGATACCCTAACTCTCTCTAAACAGACTCCTTAGTTCTTTACCATGCCAAGACTATAGCACCGATACTCGCGAGACTACCCCTGGATTACCCACCATCTCTAGTTGGGTGGAAAATACTAAAAAAACGTTTCTAAAATTTCCAGTGACCTGTCCTAGATTCGAACCAGGGACCTCCGGATTGGTAGTCAAGACTGTTCACAAATCGCACACCATGCATGATATCAGACTTACCCTAAGATCCCTTAGCTGTACCACAGACTGGTCTGCATATATCACTTGTCTTGGATGACTTCCATACTGTATATGTCGCCATGGATCTGTCACTTGGAATCTTGGTTCTAATGACTCAGCAAACACGTCTAACTTATCATTAGACAGAAGACAACAATTACCTGCCTCATCTACCATCACACACTCACCAGGTATGTAAGGACTAAAACAACAACGTTTAATTACTAGTTAAAACGTATTTTATTGCAAGGTACGTACAAACAACATTTACTAAGCAAAATAAAAGTCTCCACTTTTCATGTGTTTATTTGACAAAGCTTAATGAAGAAGGAGTCATATAGAAACACTATAGCTATTGCTCTGCCGACACTGTTTAAGAATTCCAGGGAAAGCAACCATGCAATACAGAACACAAAGGGGCATAACTGATTTTGTTCAAACAGCATTATGCTCATTAAAACATTCTGATTAAGGGAAGTTCCACGATTTGACACGACTCTCGAACTTTAATCAACATAGTTTAACAACTGATATATTGTGTCTATATATATAATCCTGGTTGTATGATTTCATAATCGGGAAATCACGAAGACACTCGAGGTATAATACCAACACAAATCTAAAGGACCGATATTGCACGATTTGCTCGCTGAAATCTATATATTCAACGCAAGAACCATGTAATATATTCATGCATAAAGGTCAGGATCATGTCAAATTCTCTGAGCTATACATACATAGCTTATCAGCAAAAGTGTTGAGCCACAAAAAGATACTATTAATAATTATCAGACAGGGAAGGCAACACTCATCAGAAACAGCACCTCACAAAGCACTGAACAGCTAAAAAAACACAACATCCAAATCTCACACCCAGGCCTCAATTCCACGAAAAAACTTAAGTTATTGCTCAGCTGAGACTGCTATTTTAAAAACATATTTTGTTGGGTAAATGACGTCCATGTATACTTTTATATATTGTTACATCACAGTTAGATGCAAATTCAATAGAGCAATACAAAATAAGTCAAGCATTTCATACAAAAATCACCTACAAAATCATTATTTAGCAATAAATTCACAGTTTCTGGTAGCAATCTTACTTCACAAGACTATAATTGTAGTCATATAATAAATTTATAATAGCAGTCTCAGCTGAACAATAACTTAAGTTTTTTTGTGGAATTGGGGCCTGGTGTCTCAGTTAGTCAAACCCGGAGCAAGAGCCAGAAGACAAGAACAGGTTTAAAGGACAACCTACAAACACTCAATAGATACATTGCACATGCATTTTATGAAGTTTGTTTCACAATTTGATTGTTTACCTTATATCAACAGAACAAAGATTGTGCTTGGTAACTTGAGTGATTACCTTATATATCAACCGAACAAAGATTGTGCTTGGTAACTTGAGTGATTACCTTATATATCAACAGAACAAAGGTTGTGCTTGGTAACTTGAGTGATTACCTTATATATCAACCGAACAAAGATTGTGCTTGGTAACTTGAGTGATTACCTTATATATCAACAGAACAAAGATTGTGCTTGGTAACTTGAGTGATTACCTTATATATCAACCGAACAAAGATTGTGCTTGGTAACTTGAGTGATTACCTTATATATCAACAGAACAAAGATTGTGCTTGGTAACTTGAGTGATTACCTTATATATCAACCGAACAAAGATTGTGCTTGGTAACTTGAGTGATTACCTTATATATCAACAGAACAAAGGTTGTGCTTGGTAACTTGAGTGATTACCTTATATATCAACCGAACAAAGATTGTGCTTGGTAACTTGAGTGATTACCTTATATATCAACTGAACAAAGGTTCAGTTTCGTAACTTGAGTGATTACATTATATCAACTGAACAAAGGTTCAGTTTCGTAACTTGAGTGATTACCTTATATCAACTGAACAAAGGTTCAGTTTCGTAACTTGAGTGATTACCTTATATCAACTGAACAAAGGCTGTGTTTCGTAACTTGAGTGATTACCTTATATCAACACAACAAAGGTTGTGTTTGGTAACTTGAGTGATTTCCTTCAAAGTGATGTTATCCGAATCTGTTTGAATTTTGTACAAGTAACATTGTTCAGCTGTCCGTACACTACATATACCTGAAAATATGGACATCAACAATTATCTTGAATGCCATTCTGAAATTTTGTGCTAGCACCAGCTTGACAAAATTAATGCCAATAAACTAAAGATCCAAGACAAACAGTTTCATAAACTGCGTGTTTTACAATACTCTTCTGGGCTGTATTCAAAAAGCGTCTTAGATTAATTCTATTAGTCAATAATAATACTAAGCTGAAAACAACATATAGAAAAAGATAAAGATTTGTTCATAAAAATCTTAGAAAATATTCAACTACATTAGACAATTTGTTTTTGATAAGACAAAAAATATCTTGAAAGTTTTGACGTGAATACAGGGCCAGGTCATTCAACCTTACAATATGTACAACGTGGCTTGGTACCAATTATTCATGTTAAAGGGAGAACTAGCACAAACAAATTTCGTGACATCAATCCAGATAGAAATCTAACACACAATCACCATGTTTCCTCCACATATAGGATCCTTCGTGAGTTGTCTTCGGAGATCAACATTTCTTAAACAAGTCCAGAAAACACAGGTTATTAGGCCAGCCTTTGGTGAGCTTAATTACATGTATTGGTTTTCCTAACAAGTTAAAGAATTTTTTATCACAAAGACAACGAATGGTGGATTTTTTTAATCACATTACCATGGTTACCAAGTCAAAACAACATCAAAAATAACAGATTTGAGCCAACAATGTTACGTTTTCACACCAAAAAGCTTGTGACGTCATGCATTTGTTATCACACGTGTTGAAGCATATTGTTTTGTCATTTGTTCTCACATGAAAGATCACTGTATTTATGTGATAAAATAAATTTAATGTTAACTCGATAACGTACCTTCACCTTGTACATGTTTGCCTTGAACTCCATAGATTGTGTCCGGTACATGTATACGATGTATATCTAACGCTTGTAACACACCTTCACTCTTCTGTGCTACCTGTCTCAATTCTACATACAGTCAAGGAAAGTCAAACATGTACCACCATGTTTTGCAGAGCCATCTCCTGTAGGAGCAATGGCCTGGACAAGTACAAAGGGCCATAACTCCAAAAATATACAATAAAGAGGTATGCACTGCACTTCCACTCGATGAGATCTATTTCCCTTTTAAGTTTCAAATAGATATCTCTAATACAGTATGAGATATGGCCCGGACAAGAATTAAGTATGAAAACTTATAACGGGGAATAAGTAAAAAATGTGAAATGAAGAGTTATGGCTCTTGTGCACTGCACTTCCTCTCAATGAGGTCTATTCACCTATGAAGTTTCAATTGATATCTCTAATAATGTTCAAGTTATGGCCTGACAAAAGTGTGATGGACAGACGAACCGACATAAGGACAGACAAAGCGGTGACTATATGCTCAACCTTCGGGGAGCATTTATAATAAAAATTCCATTGCTATTATTTGATCATGCCAAGCATTAAAGGGAATGCTAAATTATTTTAGGTTGATGATTAAACAAGTTCTTACCACTTATATTAATCACTCTCGACACCTCATTATCAATGACTATGGAAGGATACGTATTGTTTTAAAGTTGATCTTGTTGGCTGACACAGTATAGAAGTGAGAATCGTCCTTCGGTAAAGCAGCCAAGCATCCCCCTGCATATCTGTAGTTACTGAACTGTAAAAAAATACAAACAAAAAATAAAACTGATTGATTGATTTAAATTTTATTGTGTTTAACTCTATTACAAGATACAAGAAAATTTATTTCACGTCGGGTACAATATACATAGTAACACGGGATGGCAACGAGTACCCGAGCACTCGGGTACTCGTTCAAAGGTCTGATTATAGAATAGAAAAAACAGTATTCGAGTACTCGGGAAAAAAAAAAATTGTTAATCCTGTCTAGTACAGAACGTGTCCAAGTGTAATCTGGTCTATTACAATTAACAACGTGTCATCAATCCTTTAATCCCTGATTGTGATCGTAATCGTAACACAGACCTGTCAATCATCGTCTGTTAATTTGTTTATGACACATAGCTTGGGGTTCTTTTGTTGACATCAATCCGAGTAATTGTCATTGATCTTTAATTGGCAGTTATTGTTTATTAGGTGTGACAATCAATTAAGAAATTAATAAAAACTACGTTTTAAATTTTAATCGTTCTCCCGCGTATATGAATTATCGATAACTCGACTGTGAATTGGTCACGCTGTGTAAATATTATGCACCCATTGATAAGAGTATCCCCCTTATAGTTGTTTAGTTGTAATGATCTGATTTTCTAGCGTTATTTATTAAAAGTTATATTGCATTTACCCTGAATAGTTGTTCCGTTTGTTAGTTTTTATTGTTACAACATTGTTCTACCGATCTAGATTTTATCATCAACTGAACAGGACAGACAAACACGATGTTCTATTTGAGGTGGAACACGCACGTTTGCAGTACAACATTTCTGTTTCCCAAATATCTACACATTTATAGTTTTTAGAGTACCGAGTACTCGATCGGAAGAATGACCGAATACTCGAGTACCGATTTTAGTACTCGTTGCCATCTCTAATAGTAACACAAGCTAACAGCTTTTTTCCGAAAAACAATTGTAAATACAGTCTAACTTGTATTAAGCGACCACCCTTGGGAAGGTCTGAAAACGGTCGCTTAACGGAATGGTCGTTTAACGCAAATGGTATAAACATTGAGTGTAATTAACGAATTTCCGATTTTAGGCTCTTCGAATACTATTCAACTTCAATTGATAAACATTAGTGTGTAAATAAGTTTTACTTGTATGCGTCGTCTTCATATACATTTTCAATTTATCAATTTTAATAAACTTACTCATATATTACACAATTCAATTAATGTAAGTCAGTTTTGCTTACACTCGAAGAACAAAAAACAGAATAGGCCGGGGTTTAACCCATTTTAAATGGATGGTGACAACAAGCTGATTGCAGCAAAAGATACAACAATTAATCCGTAATAATTTGTGTAATCGGATTAAAAAGCATCTGTATGCCATGCTCTGCAGACACAATGGTGATTATCAATGCTGTTAATTGAGGTCCAGTTAACAAAATACAAACTCTAGTGTGAACAAACAATGATTTATGACGAGATATAAAGTAATTAACAACATGTCACTACAGACGACCAGTGTTTTTTTTATTTTTTTCGGTCGCTAAATGAAATTAGACCAATCAATTATAGTGCATAAATAGTAGTCGTTGGTCGCGTTAGACAAAAGACGCTTAATACAATGGGAAAATAGAACAAATGCGATCGGGAGGAGTTTAAACCGGTCGTTTAAGACAAAGGTTGCTTAATACACGTGGTCGCTAGTACAAGTTAGACTGTAGTATAACAAATTAAAAACAGCTATAAAAGAAAAACATGGTTTCTTAAGATACAAGGAAAACATTATGAGGCTCATATTATCACAGTTTTAAGAATATCAATACATTCAATGTAAGTAAAAATATTATAACGAATATTAAGAATTATAATAAATTAGACATACAGTTCGCAACAAAATTACATATATTATTCAGCTATGAGATCACATTGATTGTCTATTGATTGAATGGAATAAGAATTGTGGTCATTATAAGTTGATATGGATTATAGGTTACATTTTATCGAATGGTTATAGTCCTTGAGTTTCATTTTTTTAAAGAAGTTTTGAATGCAATTATTTAAGTTTACATTTGATGGATAATGAATGCACGGTTGATCAAGAATGGATGACCTTAAGAATGAACTTAAAACTTTGAAAAATGTATGGTTTTTTTATTAACGTTATACAGTTAAAACTCGTTGTGTCGACATTGGTTGTATCGACACTTCGGTTATGTCGACATACTTTCAAATCCCCGATTTGGGTTGCACTATATTCTATCTTAAATATGACGGTTTAGTCCACATGACTGTGTCGTCATTCCGCTTATATCGACATTTAAATTGAAAAGTTGTCAATTGACCGTGAAAATATTTTTGTTCTGTAAGGAAATTTGTCAGAATTGTTGGCTCCTGTTGAGTCGACATTCGGATATGTTGACATAATTTTGACGGTTCCAAAAATGTTGACATAACGAGTGTTGACTGTAGTTTGTAAATTGTGTTATCGGCCTTAATGTACTTTCTTACCATGAATTCTCTCTTGAAGTCTTCGACCACAAATTTATTAATCATAAATACCAAGAATAAAGATCAAGCAAATCTGAAGCGATCAACAGTAATCTGACAATGGTTTTTGTGATCATTTTGCAGAGATTAGTTAATTATTTAATACATCAAGTTACCTTGGGTCCAATGCAGTCTTTGACTCCGTTATAAAGTGTCATCGCCTCATTAAACCATGTGTCCATGTGGTTATCAACAGTTAACTCAGCTAATGTATCCTCTAGTCTATTCTCTCGATCTACTTCTACAGCAGCCAGCAGCTCATTAACAGAGTCAAACTTTGTAACGTTCTATAAAAGAACATAATAAGGAGGATTTGATTAGAATCACCACTATCTCTAACCTCCAAATTGATGTGTCAAATGCCTCCAAAAGTCAAAATGATTCCTGACTATCAATTTTAAAGTTATCGAAATAATGCAAGAAGATTTTGTATTAAAAGTATGTTAAATTCTATTCTCCAGCATAAATTTTCCAGGATCAAAATTGGCACTTCTAACAAAATTTTAATTCAAGAGTCCAAAAATAATGCAGTTTAAGGGTCAAATGAAAGAAAGCCCTAAGAATAGCCTCCATTCCTTCCGTAATAGAGGCTGATGTTGTGTGACATCCAAATATATATAAAATCTCACCTTTTTTATTACGTTTGATAAAATAAAACTTAACATGCATGACAGAGTCCATGTGTAGTTTCAAGAGTCAAATACTCTAAGAATTGCTCTGTTATCTTTCTATAAAAGAGGCTGATATTGGGTTTAAATAGTTAAGTTACCAATTTTGGAGGCTGTTTAGTATTCAGCAGGGTTAGTGTTAGCCATCCTTTGACATTTTAACTTCCCCAGGTCATTGGACTACCTATGGAAACCTGTGTTTGAGTCTCCCTGGAGACACTATTTCTCTCCTGGTGGGTATACATCCAATATCAATCTGCGGCGCCCAGGACTATCGAACATGTTCAGACACAGCCCACACAGGTATCAATTCACACCTTGGTCAAGTGGAGCATGTGGGTTATTATTGCTCAAAGAAATTAAGCATTGGTCCCGACAGGGGTTGAACCGGGACCTCTCGATACCGAAGCGCATGCCCTACCTCTAGGCCACCTCTCCCCAAATCATAAATAAAATCTCACCTTTTTCTGACGATGGATATATTTAACTCTACTGTGGAAAGCTTTCAAGCTTTTGTTTTCTGCCAGAGTTTGTCCAATCACCTTGTCTTCTAGTGGTATACGAACTGAAAATACAGTCAGGGTTTCAAGTTTCAAGCAGGGTTCCCACAAATTATCTGTCACGAAATTCCCTGACTTTTCCCTGAACACAGAGCAGTTTTCCCTGACTTTTTAGAGCAATCGGACACCAAAACGTCTTTTCGGTTGGGCAAAATATGGCAATAAAAATAGAGAAAAGGAAGCTATATTTGCTTACGGAACACATGATTTGTAAGATAACAGTTTTAGGACTGACAATTAACAATAAGTTATAATAATATAGCAATGTCCTGAGCACAACAAGCAAGATTTTTTAATGCCTTTGATATGTCCTTCACAGGAGTTGACACTTATTGGCAGCTATAATAAAGAATTCCATGACTTTTTCCTGACTTTTGCTCAATTTTTAGATTTCCCATACTAATTCTAAAATTCTTTGACTTTTCCCCGACCATTGGAACCCTTTCCAAGGTCCCAATCCCATGGTATAATCCCCTCTACATCCCATTTAATAATTTATATATGTATAAATGTATTTCTAATGGTGCAATGATTTTTTTCGAAAATAACGAAGCTGTCTGAGCCATGAAATTGGGAAAATTAAGCGTGAAAAATTCCAAGCTTTGGAAAATGATGAAAAGTTTATTTTTATCATAAATTATTTATTATTAATTTACTAGTATTTTGCTTTTTCGAAGGTGTGAAAAAATGAATGACAGCAGTTTTGTAGACACAGTGCATCTATCATTAAGACTTTACTTCTTTTTAAATAAAAGCATGTGCAATCAGAGGGGAAAATATGCTTTATTTTTGGGAAAATATGACAATATTTTGGGAAAAATAATTAAAAAGTTTATTAGGGAAACTGCAGATACTAAGCACTAAAAAGCCGAAAAAAACTGCAGTGTGGTGAAAATTAATTTGTTTTTACAAGGACTGTTGAAAATTAATGTAGTCTGTTATAAATAATAACTCAAATACAAGAGGATCATAGATCCGATGGCGCTCAACTGCAAAACATGGTCAAACTTTGAACTTGACCTTAAGGTCATCAAGATAAACATTTTGACAAAACTTGATGAAAGCTAAAGCAAAAATGTGGCCTCCAGAGTGTTAACAAGGTTTTGCTATTATTTGACATTTTGACCTAGTTTTTGACCCCACATGATCCAACTTCGACTGAAGGTTACCAAGATAAACATTTTGACCAAGTTTGGTGAAGATCAAAGCAAAAATGTGGCCATCAGAGTGTTAACAAGGTTTTCCTATTATTTGACCTTTTGACCTAGTTTTTCACCCCATATGACCCAACTTCAAACTTGACCTTAAGGTTACCAAGATAAACATTTTGACCAAACTTCATGAAGATTAAAGCAAAAAAGTGGCCATCAGAGTGTTAACAAGGTTTTCCTATTATTTGACCTATTGACCTAGTTTTTGACCCCACATGACCCAACTTCGAACTTGACCTAGATTTTATTGAGGTACAACTACTGACCAAGTTTGATGAAGATACGCAAAATTGAAAGCGCTAGAGTGTTAACGGTAAAAAGTCTAACAGACTGACAACGGACAAAAAACAATCACAAAAGCTCACCTTGCCACTTTGTGGCAGGTGATCTAAAAATACGCACCTATCTGAGGCTTAAAAGTCAAGGGCAATACAGGATGTGATGCTGTATATCTCGTCAGATCTTCGCCGCCTCTGCCAACAATTTTACCGTGTTCATCTAGGTTCGTTGTACACGAGAAGCCATAATCTGTAAACAGTTCTCTGATGTTGGAGGTAGAAACATTCACAACATATGGATGGTTATATGATGCCATAATTCACAACTCAATGGCTACTGAAAAATAAACATAGCTTTTATTTAAATTATTAAGTAATGTACAGTGGAACCACAAGAAACTTAGGCAACTACATGTATATGTAATGATGTATTTAATTCTAGCATTCTGGAAAGTGAAATGAAAGGTAAAACACAGGACTGTTCCTCGCCCTTCCCCAGGGTAGGGGGCCATGGTTTCAATTGAATGATGCATTATTTTGGGTAGACAAGTCTGTTTGGGGTTGAAATACAATTTTCTCAGAGGTGGTGTCTCTGACATCTGGGGGTCTTTGCACCCAATACTTGCACAACAGGCTCAACATCAGTATGCCCACTGGAATTTTAAAAAGTGGATATATGTTCCCACTGGTTTTGGAACAAGAGCTGTCCACGAACAGCTCGCTCCACTATTCGCAGTGCCATGCTAGGATAGTACAATCATTATATATTAAAAAAAAAATGCTTCATAACAGCAGTATGTAACCCTCTGCTGTGTAGAGGTTGGGGCTTCTTAGTGAAAAAGGGGATAATTTGGACAAATTATGCAGGACCGTTACTTACTCATGTGTAGGTCCTCTTGGTCATGAAGGTAAAAAAATAAGCATTTCAACAAAATGCTAAGTAGTTATCTTCTCCTGTGTAGCGGTTGGGGTCATTATGGTGAACAAGTATGCAAAGTATCAAAGCAATATATCAATGCACTTTGAAGATATTAAGAGGTTAAAAAACCTGTACCTAAACTTTAACATTTGCATTTCCAAGTCCAAAAGGGGGCATAATTTAAACAAAATGCTTGATAGAGTTACCCACCCCTGTGTAGGGGTTGGGTCATGATGGAGAACAAATATGCATAGCATTATGTGAATGCACTTTGAAAATATTAGAGGTGAAAAAAAATGTACCTTAACTTTAACATTTTCACTAAGTTGAAAAAGGGGGCATAATTTCACCAAAATGCTTGAGTTACCTACCCTTGTTTATGGGTGGGGTCATGTCACTGGCACCAGAACACCAACTTGTGTCAAAATAAGTTTTAAACCAAAAAAGCCATAAACAAACTCAAAAACACTGATTTATTGACATGGCCTGTTCGTTGTTTGTCTATATATAACTATATTATTATTGTAATATATAGACAACTATGAACGGGGCCTTGTCAATAAATTTGCGTTTTTGAGTTTGTGTTTGGATAGTGTTGGCTTAAAACTTATTTTGACATGTTCTGGTGCCAGTGGGTCATGTAGGTGAACAAGTATGCTAAGTATACAGCTAATTACAGCTATAAGACACATTTCAGTGTGACGTCACAAGCACCTGTAACTGTTTACCTGTTTGTCTGTTTGGATGGCAGAAAGGGGCCAGCATTTATAAAAAAAACATAGGCACTGGAATTTTGTTTTCTAAATAACTTTTTCATTTTTTGGCCGCATTTCAATGTATTTATATCCATGGAAAGCGCTTCCTTTCATATTTTAAAAATGCTATCGGTTTAATAGTTTTACATTTCAAACACACCAAAATAATGAATTTAATTAACCAAAATTATTCATCTGGTTCACCACCAACATTTGCAAGTTTAAATAGTTGTTAAAACGGGGAATTTCAGACAAGAAAAATATTTTTTTACATAATCAAAATATGAATTTAAAGAGCTTTCCACAGATATAAGATACTTGTAAATTGTACAAAAAATGAATTAGTAATCTCAAATATAAGATTACTAGTTTTAAGACAATATCCACCGTATATTTCCTGCCATCCAGATAAAATCAATAATCCATATCTTTATGATATCTTGTTACTATTTTTAGAACATAAACAATAATACACCATATCGACATTACAGGTTAAAATCCGTTTTCCGGGATAACGGAATTTATTGAGCGACAATGTGCGAGATATTCCGAATGTACGTGAGGGGGGAAATGCCTATAGCGTATAGAGCAACCAGGTACAATAATCGCGATTATTTAAGGCAAATGACAAGAATTTGTAAAAAGTCTTACTAGTAAACAATGACAACACAATTTTACGACCTCGCTGACAATATTTTCGCCAAATTAATATGTTTAACTTGAAAAATGCGTATATTTTCTCGCCATCGGTATCGAGCTACGGAAGCGGCAGTGTAGAATAAAATGCAATATTTTAAATATAAAGCATTTTTTAGGATAATTCTTGCTAAAGTTTAAAAACAAAGGTGTTTAATGATAATGTGTAATAATTTATTTATATGTTTTTCATGTTTAAACGTTGAAAAAAGAATAATTATATACACTCCCGCTATACCGCTTATTGCTCGCTAACCCCCTGACCGTGAAATTTCGGTTCCGGAAAAACGGGTTTTATTGAGTAATGTCGATATCGAGAATATGAAATGTGCCACAAGTCATAAATTGAATTATTCAAGTATGATCAAATCAATGTGATAATAAACACGTGCTCGAAGTGAAACTGAAAGTAAGAGCAGTCACAAAGTGTTAAAATATAAATTTGTAATGCTTAATCGAGATTAATCCGTTAAAATATCATGAAATAATCAATGAGTACTTGAAAATAATACACAACGCTATGATGTAGTATTTCAAACTGTTGCAAAAGCCATATACCAAGTTTTTTAGTTGAAATTACCCAAATATGATAACAATCATGTGCGCGGCCATATTGGTTTAATGAGCAGCTATTGTTATAGTTGCTGTAATTAAAGCAAAGTATCCAAATCGTGAAAAAATAACGAAAACAAAATCTTAAATAATTATCTTACATTAATGATTAAATAACATACGCTTGATTAGTTGAACAAGAGTAGCATAAGAAAAAAATAATTAAAATATTCTTCCGTCGGATAAATGTATCAACTGCTCCCATTTACAGTTATCTCCCTTGAAATAAGTTTCTCACATTCAAGTTGCGACGTATTTAATGGTATTGTGATGCTGTAATGAAGGTCAAGCTTAAAAGTAATGTATATTTTACAATATTCATATTAAGGCCTTCATATGGGAGTCCTTATTTATGAATTTCTGTTGTTAACAGCGAAAAAAACAACTAGTAGTATAGTAGCCGGATTAATTGATTTCGGACAGTTTCAGTCAAAAGATCTAATCTCTTGTAAAAAAATGTAAATCAACAGTTTGGTCCAACTTCAAACTTTTTTATAGGACACATATCTGTGTAGTCGCTTGGTATTTACTAACAGTAGGCGTATCTCAGAATGAGGCGTGCTATGCCATTGCTCACTTGCTGTTCTTCCTCAGTTTACCTTTAAAAGTTTCATGTTTGTTATTTTCAGGATAAATGTTATATTGATTTTTAGCTCCACTATACGTAAAATAAGGGGAGCTATTGCAATCACCCGAGTGTTGTTGTTGGCGTTATGCTTATAATGTTAAAGTTTAGGTACAGGTTTTTTAACCTCACATATTTTCAAAGTCTCTTGAGATGTTGCTTTCATAGTCATACTTTGCATACTTGTTCGCCATCATGACCCCAACCCCTATGCAGGAGTAGGTAACTCTATCAGGCATTTTGTTGAAATTATGCCGCCTTCTGGACTTGGAAATGCAAATGTTAAAGTTTAGGTACAAGTTTATTAACCTCATATCTTCGAAGTGCATTAACATATATAGATAGATATTGCTTTGATACTTGGCATACTTGTTCACCATCATGACCCCAACCCATATACAGGGATTGGTAACTCTATCAAGCATTTTGTTGAAATAATGCCCCCTTTTTGACTAGGGAACGCAAATGTTAATGTTTAGGTACAAGTTTTTTAACATTTAATATCTTCAAAGTGCATTAACATATAGATATTGCTTTGATACTTGGCATACTTGTTCACCATCACGAATCCAACCCCTACTCAGGAGTAGATAACTATTAAGCATTTTGTTGAAATTATGCCCCCTTTTGGACTTAGAAATGCTAATTTGTTCACCTTCATGACCCAGAGGACCTACACATGATTAGGTAACTGTCCTGCACTTTGTCCAAATTATAATATCTCCCTTTTTCAATGGTCTAATGTCAAAATTCTCTTTTCAAGCCATGTTTCAAGCTAAGGCTGCATCCCGATGTTGCGGAATCAACATTATAGTGTGGGAGATTGATCCCTATGACATTCTTTGAGATATTGTCACATATTTGCCCTCATGCTTATGCACTCTGACCATTAATACATACCTGTTGTTACATGTACTTAATCTAGTTTGCCAATGTCAACTTACTGCAAACCAGCCATGCTTGATTACCTGTAATTTTCAGGTTAATAATTCAATTAATTGATTAAATTTTTATGTAAATCATTCAATTGTACATTACATGTGTATTTTGATTGGTTTTATTTCTTCTCTTTCATATCTCTGAACAACCTTCATCCCTTGTTGCTGATTTCTGTGGTTATTTATCCAGGGTATGTATTGTAAACTATTTTGTAATCGTTACATTATCATGAAAGATATTAATTTGTTTGGCTCTTCTTTTTCTTCCGAATAATTTGCAGGGCCCACTCTGGGGCATTGTCGCAAATGAAATAACTAATAGTATGTACAAGGTCGTTGCAAATCACACACCATAACGATAAAAACAGATAAAAGCCGATAAAAACCCTGAGTACAGCTCAGTTGCTGCGACCCGCTAGCCCCTCCTTGAAGGCTTCAAAGGTCTGGGCTGTGGCGATGTGCTCTGGCAGTTGGTTCCACAAACGAATACCAGCTGGAAAGAATGAGTGGCGGTACACATCTGTTTAACAGAATGGGAGCAGGTACCTGGTGGTGCGACCGCGTATGGCTAGTGTAGCAGGGTGCAGATACTTGTCAGTTGGGATGTCGATGAGGAAGTGGGTGATACGATATATCATCACCAGTCTGTTGTCAGATCTTCTCTGCTGTAGAGATTCCCAGCCGAGGTCGGATATCATCTGGCTTGTGCTACAAAAGCTACTCCTTTGAATAATGGCACTGCAGGCATTAGTGTTTTTTTTCGGCGGAATTTCTGACACACCAATGACTTTCCCAATTTACAAACTACTGTATCCTTTACTAGTCTTTGTAGTTTTAACACCTGATTTTACCTGGAAAGTTTGTGAATTTTGCATATTTTATTCCAAATCAAACAGTTCTTAATGACCAATTGAAGATGACCTCAATTTTGCATCAAAAAGTCTGATTAGATATTGAAATGAAGTTGTAATGGGACGTTGCGAGTAAATGAATATGAATAACCTATTGCACACTTTGAACTGTATTTACACGATAATCTCATATCTTCAGCTGGCTATTTATATTCAGTTCATGTATAATTTCAGTTGGATAGCTGTTGGAACGTGGCGCTGGGTTGCTAATGACGATAACTGCGGTATCTGTCGTATGGCATTTGATGGGTGCTGTCCAGAGTGTAAATTACCCGGAGACGATTGTCCCTTAGGTTGGTATGCATTTCATACATTGACAATCAAAAGGTTCTTCTTCTTCCAATTACGTGACCACCATCAATAAACTGATTTTTCTGTCACAACTGTGGTGTGCAAAAAAATGATAAAATAGTTCAAATAACAATGAAAACTTAAAAAACACCAGAAAAGGTTTGGAATATCTTTGACCCCTGTTGACTGTGTCCCTGTTTAGCTGAAATATACAGAGAAATTGAACCTATTCCCCTCTTGCAGAGGAAGAGTGATATAATCCAGTAGTTGTTTCCAGTCTTTTTACATGTTGTACTCTTATTTTCTTGTGACATATTGTGTAATGATATGTATAAGAACTGAATTGAAATTAAATAGCCTTCAAAATTAATACTCAGAATTCTGAAGGTGACTCTGTTGTAGGGTCATTGGGTGAAATGAAACCCGTAACATGTGCTGCAATCAGTCATACAATTCAGGGTTCCTACTATTTCGGAACAATCCTAAAATCCTGATTTGCTGCACTGGAAATGATGAACTTTTTTTGATAAAATTGAAGTATTCGGTTTCAAACTTTCACAAGCGGTGTTATAACAATAGTACTGTGTTTGAAACAGTTTTCAACTTTAGATGTAGGGATGATTGCTAAATGCTCCGGGAACAGACTTGCATCTTATTTTCAGGATTAATTAGTAGGATCCCTGAAAATAGCATTGTTATAAATCATGGTTATTCATCACTCAATTCTGTGATTTATATTTTCTTTCAGTTTGGGGTGAATGTTCACACTGCTTCCATATTCACTGTATTGTTAAGTGGCTCAATTCTCAACAAGTTCATCAACTCTGTCCTATGTGCAGACAGGAGTGGAAGTTCAAAGAATAGTTGTCTCCCTTTGTTTAGAATTTATATTTCAATATATGCCATGATGTTGGGCAGAGGACTGATTACGTTTCCCTATTTCAATAAATCATCAAAATTTCTCCAAAATTGTGCTACTCGTGTGAAACAATTCAGCATTGGGATGACATCATCACAAAATGTTGATAAGCTTCTAGAAGACCATGATCAAGAGCAGATCTTGCTCTTACAGGAGCCTTGTCTCCTTGTCAACGAAATGGATGAATGTGTTGGCACGGCAACCAAGAAAATGTGTCATCTGATGGAAAACATAAATAATGGTATGCTTCATCGGGCTTTCAGTGTGTTTCTTTTCAACAATAAAAATGAGCTTCTTCTTCAACAGAGATCTGACGCAAAGATTACATTTCCTGCACATTTTACCAACACATGTTGTAGTCATCCCTTAGGTTACGAGTTGGAGAGAGATGAGCAGGAAGCTATGGGAGTAAAGCGGGCAGCTCAGAGAAAGCTATTTCATGAGCTCGGTGTACCACCGGATCAGGTGCCGTTGAACACTCTACAGTATATTACACGTATACAGTACCAATCTGAGAACATTCCATACGACGGAACATTTGGCGAGAATGAGATTGATTATGTTCTAATTGTTAAGAAAGATGTTGATGTGACCATTAATACAAATGAAGTGAAATGTGCAGAGTATGTGAGTCAAGAGGAACTGAAGGCGTTACTTACTAAAGCGAACAAGCAGGAGGTATTGATAACACCATGGTTTAAGTTGATTTGTGACAATTTTCTGTTTAAGTGGTGGAATGGCTTGAGCAATCTGAAGGAATTTCAGGATCATAAAAATATACATAAATTCTGATAATTGATCATAAAAATACACATAAATTCTGATAATTTTACAGTTTTACCCATCTTAAATGTCTGGGGAAACATAAAATATGACTGATAGAAGTAGGTGGCTGTTTTATACAGGTGTGTTTACTATAAAAGTCAACCATTGGGATGTAATAATAAATTAATTGTCATGAATGCTTAAAACAGATGGCAACTAATACAGGTTTAACTGTACTATTAAACCATTAAAATTTGGATGTTCCGTAAAATGCAATGTCCTGGTATATTTACTGTCCTGACAGTTTTACGTTTAGTTCAAATTATTCAATTATGAGCCATTTTGTTGCAAACTGTGTGACTTAATAAATTTATTGTTTATTTTCATAAATCAAAAATTGGAATTTGTCTGAACAATATCTAGATTTCAATCAAAATGAGGCAGTTCTCTGTATTTGTGTATCTTTTTAGTACTACACCATTTATTGTAATGTTCCAATGTTTGATATAATTATGTGCATGGTAATAAAAATTGTCAATGAGCTTCAAGATGTTTCAATTGGTTTTTAGCTCACCTGAGCTCAAAGTGTTTACTGATGAGCCATTAGGATGGGTGTTCTTGTTCTCCTTGGGTCAGATGCTAATGAAGCTTTACATGGATACTTAGTCCCAAGCCTAGAAATGAAATTTCACATAAATAGTTGATAACCTTATCTAGTTGTGCACATTGTCAAGAATTTAAGGTTGGATCAATAATGCCAGAGTAAAGGCTCTTTGTTGGATACAACGTACATTATACGTTGATCACCATTTGGGCAACATGTAAATCCAAATAGCTACTAAAATTCAATTGTCCACGTTTAATGGTTAACTGTATTTTTGAATTGAATACAGGTAACCATATCCATGTGTATATTTTACAAATAAATAATTTTGTTTTTCTTCTTTTCCAATGATACAGTTACCTGTGAGTGTACCATTGAAAATAAAATAAAATGAAAAACATTTTTACAGGCATTTTTTTCAGCTTTCGTTCAAGGATACACCTGATACAGTTGCTTTGGAATTTGGTGACTGTGTAATACAATTATTTTCTGTTATTGAATCAACACTGACAAGGACGGTGATTTGAGGTCTATGTAATATCTACAATGATAGAAAACATACAACAATATCACACGGCATACTAAAACACTAAGTCTTGTAAACAGCAGATGATGCATTGAATGTTACTAAAAGAAATGCCATGAATAGTAGCATTCAAAGTTTCTGCATCTGCTGCTATAATAAAACCATGGTTTCAAATCTTAATGTTATGTATATAACTTCTATTCTAGAATCAATCTTGCATGTAACATACTCATAAAGTTCCTACTATAAATTTCAAATGTTATAGTTCCAAGGATAAACGCATGACATGGAAATTTCATCAGCTTCTTATTGCCGAACATTTAATCACTATTCTTTAATCAAAAAGTGTTTCACTCGATGTCTTAGAACGACCATGCACGCAGCTTTTTGTAGGTTTTTACCTCTCCTGTCATGAAGTCACAGGGTGAGCTTTTGTGATCACTCTTCGCCAGTCGTTCGTTCACAATTTTATGTGAACACTCTGGAGGCCACAGTTATGGCCCAATCTTCATGAAACTTGATCAGAATGTTTGTCTCTATGAAATCTAGGTCAAGTTCGAAACTGGGTCATGTGGGGTCACAAATTAGGTCACTAGGTCAAATCTTAGAAAAAGTTTGTGAACACATCAGAGGACACAATTATGGCCCAACCTTCATAAAACTTGGTCAGAATGTTTGTCCTTTTAAAATCTAGGTCAAGTTTGAAACTGGGTAATGTGGATAAAAAACTAGGTCACTATGTTTAATCTCAGATAAAGCTTGTGAAAATGAGGACACATGTAAGGCCCAATCTTCATGAAACGTTGTCAGAATGTTGGTCTCTATGAAATCTAGGTCAAGAAGGTAAAAACTAGGTCAGTAGGTCAAATCTTAGAAAAACCTTGTAAACACATTAGAGGGCACAAGTATGGCCCGATCTTCATGAAACTTTGTTAGAATGTTTGTCTCTTTAAAATCTAGGCCAAACATAAACAGTACCACTAGTATCTAACGTATTTGAGCAATATGGAACAGTCTAGGCCTATTTTTGTTACGATTCTTCAAAAAACATGGCCGTAAGTGGGCAGTGCTAATTTTCCCCTATATAAAATATTTTTATCTGAAAGTACAGGCTGGATTTTAATCGAATTGTAACAATGGTTTATGAGTGGTGCATTCTGAAAATAGCTGTATAATTAAAATCCATGCAGAACTCTGGTTATCATGGCAACCAAATTCGAGGTCCAGTTCGAATATGGTTCTACTAGATCAATTGGCACTGGTCATCGATCCAGGGCCATCTTAGCCCTCTTGTTTGTTTAATTGATGAATGATTCATTCAAACTTGTTCATGAAGTTCATTACTTTCATAATTATGATCTAGATAATCAAAATAGAGACTAATTAGCACTTATAACCTAATTAAGTCCTATAAATTGCATACAGATATTTTGAAAAGCAAAATACTTCTTTCAGACGTTAAGCGGCCCTTTGGCATTTAACTTGCCCTTGTCATTGGGCTACCCAAGGAAACTTGGCGATTCTAGTCTCCATGTGGAGACTATTTCTCTCCTGGTTTGTGTTCAGCCAGCATCGATATTCGGCGCCCATGAATATCGAACATGTACATCCAGACACCGCCGTCACAGGTACCAATTCACACCTTGGTCGAGTGGAGTATTGTTGGCTATTTCTTGCTCAGAGAAGAAGTGGCACAGACGAGGATGCTGTCGGCACCAAATCGCGCGCCCTACCTTTAGACCCCCGTCTCCGTAAAGAGACATGCCATAGTAATAATGATTCAGTAATAAAGTTGATGACCTACTTATCGAAGTCCGTCCACAATTTGATGTTAAAGGATCAGTATAATATGTTCGTATCAAAGATTTCTAATATGCAAATGGAATCGAATTTGATACTGGCAATAGTCAATACAAGCAGGTAGTTGTATCAGACCTAATACAACTACCTGATAAAAGTAAATATTGACCTCAAATTTGTCAAATAAATGGACTTTGTTTCTACTGATTAAAAGTACAAAAATAAATTTCATACAAAAACCCAAAACAAAATACTAACAAATGCACTAAACACAAGTGTTTGCTCTAATCTTATGATTCCCTAATACAAATAATAACAATCTGCAAGATTAGAACATTCGAAACAAATTAAACTCATTACCCTCATTAAGCATTGATTGCAATTCTCATGTAGATATTTTTATCGTTTGTTTTAAGCTTTTAATCAAAACAACTAAGAAGCTAATTTTACACATTTTGATATTGTTTTGTTTTCCCCGGAAATACTTAAGAAGAAAGTCAAGTTACCGATTTTCGAGGGCTGCTTTCAGCCACCCTTTGATATTCTGACTTCCCCTGATCATTGGGCTACCAAAGGAAACCTGCGTTAGAGTCTGCCTTTGGCGACTATTAATATTTTATCTCGTGGTGGGTGTGAAGCCAACATCGATCTGTGGCGCCCATAAATATTGAACCTGTACAGACACCGCCCTCACAGGTAACAATTAACACCTTGTATTGTTCGAGTGGAGCATTGTAGGTTATTCTTGCTCAGAGAAATTCAGCAGTGGCGCAGACTGGGATCCACCCGAACTATCGATCCCGAAGCGCGCCCCCTACCTCTATGCTACCGCTTCATTTACATTTTCTATCTAGGTACAATATATCTATTATTTACATTCAGGATGTTTCATAAAACATGTATACCATAAAATTATAATGAGAAAATGCTTGATCTCAGAAGTTTATATATATAATAATTATATCCAGCTTAGTTCTTGGCTTTTGCTTCTGTCTCACCCCACAAAGCAGTCCTAATTCCATCAGTTCTGCTTCTACTGTTCGGCAACAGGTGGTATTTTGTCTTCCTCGTGGTCATGAGGTGTCCATCAAAGGGCTATTTCGGTGTTGTTTGATACTGTCATTCTACAGACATGTCCTAGCCATCGAAAACGTCTCTGTTTGATTCGTTGGATGATGCAGATGGAATTTGTTTAATCAAGAAGGTTTTTGTTGGAGATTTTGTTAGGTCACAATACATCTTTGAATCAATACTCGTGGGTATAATCATTTGGGAAATACATATCTCACGATAAACTGCCACGAACCGCTTTAACACGTTTAGTTCCAATAAACTTGTTTACACCTCAGTAAATGTGAATTTGAAATGTACTAGTCTCGCTCTTCTGTGTTTTTATTCAGTTAAATACAAACAAATTGTCTAAACATACGGCAATCGTAAAAGCTCGGCCATTTTCGTAAGAATACATACGGACCAATCCTGGCCTATCCCTCGCATATTTTGTGTCAATTTCCTCATGTCAAGTGGATTTTGCAAGAATCATTTTATCATAAAACGTTATCATCAAACTGTAAAAAGGTGAAAGAGAAATATGTCAAAATACGGTTGATTGATTGAGGAGACACGACCTTTGTGCAATCTTCGCTCAATTAGATTGTGTTCCAGAGCAATTTAGAAACATGACAAGTCAATCAAGGTGTTACGTTGATAATGGTTATGTTCCATACGTGTGCGGGGTAAGAATGCCTTTAACGGGCCATCGTTCCGGTATCTCGGTGATAAATAACAAAAACAACACCAATCAATGAATTCTAATGTTCATTATGATTCAAGTTATTACGAAGCGATGGTAAAAATGCCTACTGAATTGCAATTAAAATGTCGAGTGCTTTGATGATTTGATAATGGTGACGTAATGATTATTTTTATAGCTTTATTTAGATTCATGACACGCAGTCAGTTTCTCAGAAGTTGTACTTTAACATCAGAGAAATCAATTTAATATATCATCGACTCGTACAGAATAAAAAATAAAAAAAAGATGATCCAAGATTTACTACCTTACTTTTAGTCCATGTTTTTCAGCGTAAGAGTTCACGGGCAGTAAATAGATTAGTGATTACAGTAAGAGCCATGTCATCCACAACGTCTAGGTCAACTAGCTGTTCCCACGTGATCTACTGCATTCCATTTTATGTAATGTTTGGTTTAGTCAGATTCACATGTAAAGATAAAATACAATATAGAAAAGGAAAGGTAAAAAAACACAGAAGGAATATAAAATATAATTATCGTGCCCGATGGATTTTTAGCTTTTAATTCTAAGATAGCACAATTTCGCCTTTTAACGTCCTCATCATTGATGTAAGAAAAGCAGCACACATCGACTTGTAGAGAATCATGAAAGCTTACGGCTGATATATAAATTATGTTAAGATTTAAAACAAGACCACATCGTTAAGTATACTAGTATTCATTTTTGGGCGTTGTAAGTACCCTTTCAGCTAAATACGTCAGATCAATGATATACGAGTACTATTGTATGTTATTATTGGTATATATTTAGTATATTAGCATTGCGTTGGTGGCTAGGCGTTGCGGCCGTCTCTGTATGACTTACAATGGATGCGTTGTTTCTGCATTACAGTATTTAATTTAAATACCAAAAATGCTAAAAATCCCATGTGGATATATTTTCACGTTATATTGTGGAAACTGCTTTGTTTTAAAAGTGTAGGTGTCTAATTTTTATCCAAATCGTATACTTGTAGTGCGTCCACTTAGTGCGTGCCGGAGGTCTGGCGTTTCCTTGTTGCCGCGTAATATCATGTGAAGCAGACGACTTTTTTGCTTTATTTTTTATTAAAGCGTTTTTGTCCTTGAGGAGCTATATTCTGCACTCGTCTTGTGATTTTATGTAAGGGTTGTATTAGATTTGTTGAAAGAAACAAAGTCGTTCATTCACAGGAAATCTTTAGACAAAAAAGTGCAAGCCAACATGACGATTGTGTTAAAAAACAAGAAACAGAACAAAAATCAAAAGGCTTTTGATACAAATGAGTATCAGACATTGGCAGCACGTTTCCTCCATTGTTGAAAACTAATTAGGTAAGACGGTTGTTTTGTCCTAATTTTTTAAATCTAAACGTTAGCGCTTGTGATGAAAATATTTTCGAAATGATACCGCCCAACGCAAGAAAGCACTAAAACAGTTGAGTCATTGCGCTGTTAACAAATTGCGTAGTCACACTACGTACAACGGAAGTATAGCACAGAGAATTTGACATGATCCTGACCTTTATGCATGAATATATTACTAGGTTCTTGCGTTGAATATATAAATTTCCGCGAGCAAATCGTGCAATATCGGTCCTTCAGATTTGTGTTGGTATTACACCTCGAGCGTCTTCGTGATACTTTCCGCTTATTAAAACATACAACCGGGATTATAAATATAGACAATAAATCAGCTGTTAAATTATGCTAATTAAAGTTCGAGAGTCGTGTCAAATTCTCTGGACTATACAAAGTTAAAGTTAATTTTCAGATACGCGCCAGACCGACTGTGCGGTTAGCCCCCCCTGATGACTAATTCACGGCTGTCACAAACTGCGCCGATGACAGCCAAAGCACCCATTCTATGCTTTCATACCCCTGGGCAATGTAGAGCATTGTGGGTTATTCTTGTTGAAAATAATTAAATATTGGCTTTGAGGGAGATATAACCCGATGCAGAAATAGCAATTAACACGCACGTGAAATTGTGTTTTTTTTCAATAGAATAACTAATTCAAGCAATATTTGTCTTCGAGTTAGTTGAGGCGTTTTTGAAGCCCACGAGTGTATGGTAACCGCAATGTGCTTGCGAGATTCTTGCGATAGTTGTGCTAGTATGAACTAGCCTCACAGTTTTTTAAAATCCACACGGGCCTTGTACAATGCTCGTATGAGAAAGATACCCCGAATGGGGTAGATGATATATTTGGCGAAGTACCTACCGAGTTTCTCATTTTTTGCACAAATCATCAGTCGTTTTCATTTTATAACGATATAATGTCTCTCAGCATTTTGATTAGCTAAATGTTTGTACAAGAAAGACCTAATCCTATTTGTCGCATCATATGAGGATCAATTTATACACATTTGTTGAGTCATGTCCAATGATAATAATTTGGTCACAGCAGTTTGCAGTTGTATTATAATTATAAGTGTTTCATGTATTGAGACCAAAATGTTTCTTTATTGTTGTGATACTGTAACAATAGTTCCTTTATTTGCACTTGTTCGTGGATTTTAACAAAGGATACATGACGCTAACCATAGGTAAGTAAATCAAGGAATACTTTCAATTTCAGTTTGATTGTAACATTTCATTAGATAATTATGTATGTGCATGTGTACTTTTAATTCTTCATAATGGCATCATGTCTTGTCAACAGTTCCGTTTATGTATGGAAATGATTGTCTTCGTACAACTGTATAGTTACAACTATTTGTAACACTAACTTGTCAAAACACAAAATGACGAAACATGCTTCATCAACTAAGAGAAGTTCCCCGAAGATGTAATGGAGAACATCCATGAACAGACAAGAGTAGACATGATGTACTCTACCAAGCGTAATACTAACGGTTTCGTGCATGTGACGACATTCTATAGTTTGACTGAAGTTCGGGTGAGTGCTCTTGTAATGGTGGTGACGGTTATCCAGAATTCCTACACGAATATTTACCGACATACAATGCATTATTACTGATCGCACTGTGTTTTGTTTTTGTATTTTATATTTAATTAACGTTGGGTTTCGTTCTCTGAAAAGGGAAACATAACACCGGCTATGCGAATTTTATACACACAATGTACGTTATACATATCCTGCATGTACAAGTGGTTATAAATATTAATCTTAATTAATTTTAACTGCTCAAAATCTACGAGCTTGAGTGTATTCAAGTATTTAATCTGAAGAGGATTACTAATTTTAGTAAATATAGATTTCCATTTAATAGATATCGTATACAATCCACATATTTTTTAATTAACCATTGTGCATAACATAAACTGTTGAAAACTCCATTACTAAAGGCTCTAACAACAGAACACGTCATTTCGTTCCTGTTAACTGATATTTAATATACTTACAACCAAATGATTTACAGAATGATATCATTACATAAGTGTAAGTAGTACTCTACGCATTAATGTACAATAAAATGTTCTAAGATTTGAAAAGCACTTGAAGATTTAAATTGTCTCAAGAGACTTAATCAACAACAGCATCTGTTTCTTATTCACAGCAATTTGCACTAAATTGCAACAATCTGCTACTAAACAAAATTCTGCATACCAATCAGTATTTACTAAACATTCTCTCAATAAATTATAAACACGCACCAGAAACACCTAAACAACAATTAAGATTAGATACTTCAAATAATATGTTTTGAAATTAGAACAAATGTTTGCCTTGTAAACAGTGCAAGGATTCTATCGGATAACATTATAGGGAGGTGACACTTTTCTACAAATGGGAAACAGTTATAAAACATTAACACACTATTGTCTTACACATAGAATCGTTTCGCGTTTCTCCACGTTTTAAAATTTTGCTATTATATATTTGATGGTGGTTCTTGTATTTGACGGTGGTTCTTGTACTTGAAATCTGTCATTTTGTCTTTTCCTGTGTTCTTTCTGTGCCTTACGTTCTCCGCTGCTTTTGTTGTGGTGTTTCCTTACCTGCCCGACTGTTAATTAATTTTCGCCATGTTACTGGATAATTTAACCGTTGAATTATGTTGCAGGTGAGGAAACGAAATCTAACGTTTGTGATTCCAAAGATGTTGATGTCTTTTATAATGAAACATAAATACATGTAATTATTTTTATTATCACCGACTTTCAAGGGGATATTCGTTTTACCAAAGCACTTCTATAGGGCGCGTCCACTAATATCTGGAATGTTTTAATTTGGAATGTCGTTAAGGAATTGTTAATATAAAACAGAATGTTATTTAAAACATAATAATGCGAATGGGCATTGAATGAAATGATTGACAGTATTATAGTGGTGAATCCCCGTACTTCACTTAGTGTAGGTTGTATTCATAATTACCTCCCTTTATGGTTAATTATGCACAGAGTTCGAGGTGGGTATTATTCATTAAGTTCGAGGTCCACAGTGTGTCATTCATTGCGGAGTGAGTATATACCTTTTTGGGGGATGTGGAAGGTTCGTTCTAAGTCTGACTCTTGTGTGTATGGCTAGGCGCTGTCGTCGTTTCTGTGTGGCTTTGAATTGTCTGTGTGTTACAGTATTAGAACAAGCGACAACCATGACTTCTGTTCCCATCTATCATTTTAACACTGATACTTTGAAACTCATGAATTTACACTGTAACTTGCATACAATATCGCACAAAGAGATGTTGCTCTCCCTTCCAACTCCCAGTTATTAACAAAATCCCTGGTCAGTGTATAAGTTAAGCTCGTATCACCTGTCGAGAGAAAGCATCAGTATTTATACTATTTATATTTCCATCCAGGATAGAAAGTCTGATGGTCAATAAATGGATTTATTTATCTAGCTATGACCGTATCAGTAAGCGTATTAACACTCCCACCAACAGTATCAGCGGGATAAATGAAACAATATAACTAGATATTATGCATCATTACACAATCAATGCAAATACAAGTCAGCCGGTAAAACGAAACAGATTAAGAATTTCGCGTGATTACATCTAACTGTTCCAGTAAATTATATAAAACAATAGCAGCATTTCCCGGCATTGATGTATATAGCTATATATTATATTTTAACATTAACTGTGGTACGAATGTACATAGACATTAACTGCTACATTTGTTCATCGACACATTCTCGCTTGTATTGAGGTTTTATTTTAGTATTAATTAAATCCACTCATCATTGCTAAATGGCTAACATGTTTATGCGATGAAAATGAGGCCTATTAGTGTTTCGACTGCCGGTTGGACAACACACATCGGTAAATATGTACATTGATATTGTTTATGTTATGATTTCTACATTGTACAGTATAATTTGACGTTGGATCTTATTGTATTGCCCTTAGAGGACGCGTAACAGAATGGTGGCAACAACAATACAGAACTCAAATGTAATACATGCTGTCTTTATATTGTATTGCAGATGCATTTTATAAACTACCGCGTGTCCAATAACGTAAGACCACCAAATGAATAGGTATGGCATTAATTACCACAGGGGTAACATTTATACCCTCTGATGTTTAGTTACCATTGCATATCACTCACTATAAGCATACTAATGAGGTTTTTGAACGTTTGCTTATTGATGTTGGTAGCTAAAATTGTATCAGTTTGTGACATTTCCTGCTCTGCTTGACATGCATGGCTATGTCCTTGTTTTATCGAATACATCTCAGTCATAATTTTTATTATTTATTATATACATTGTATTGTGAGTCTGGAACACAAGTACATTTACTTGTATGACTTTTATCACTTTTATTCACCATATCATCATCTATTACATTAAATATTTATAATATATTTAACCTATAGGACTGCTGTCATTTGTGCATTTAGTAATAATGTGTCTTGTACATGTATAATAATGAACAGATAAATAACAAGCTAATACAACTGAACGGAGATTTGAAATTTCCTCGAATTAATTCCTCAGATCATTGGTTCTAATGACACTTTGCATGTTATACAAATACTGTCCTGGGGAGACTTATGTGGTGCGTGTGCCTGTGCGACACGTAAAACTGTATAAGATTGTCAGAGAACTAGAAGTTACCGTTATGACAAAAACTTGTATGTCTCTTGTAATGAAACAACGACGACTATAAAAGTGTCATATGAAACAAATGTTTATTGTTCACCGATTCATTTACAAGTTTGAATAAGAGTTCAGACAAGGCCAATTTCACATTTTGTTTGGTTATTTAAGAGCCATTTTTGTAGAAGGCCTAGATGGAATGGTCCTATAGTCGAAATTGGTCTAGACGTCATGCCCATAAACGTTGTCACCATCATTGAAGACGATCAGATGAAATCCCTTTGAATAAGAGTACAGACAAGGTCAATTTCACAATCATGTTTTGGATACATGTATGACAATGCTTGGATGCGTATATTATCCAACATTCACATTTTATGGTTTTGTAGCGTACCGTTGTGTGAACATGTCAAATAAATTGCGTATAAAAAGTTTGCTTTTAATTGCTCATGAAACATCTGTTTACGTACGAGTATCTAGGAAAGGCACGACTGAAATTCATACAAAAATACCAACAACATACGAACAATTGCGCAAAACACATTTGTTTATTCGAACCTTAAGATTCCTTAGTACAAATAATAAAAATCTGCGATATTAGAACATTCGAAACTCTTTACACTCATTAAGTATTGATTGCAATTGTCATGAAGATATTTTCATTGTTGGTTTTAAGCTTTTAACCAAATTAACTATGAAGCTAATTTAACACATTTTGATATTGTGTTGTTTTTTCCCTGAAATACAAGTCTGGTATCGATGTTCTGGTTTGTACTTTGTTGTTAACAATTTCTAGCTGGTACATTCTACTATATTATATATTGAAATGACTCTTCCAGCATATTTACATACAGGGTATTTCATAAAACATGTATACCACAATATTATAAAATTACTATCGAATGCCATGAAAAAATGCTTGATTGTATATTAATATATTGTCATGCTCTGTTCTTGGTTTGCTTCTGTCTCGCCCCAGGTTAGACATAATCCCCCCAGTTCTGCTACTACTGTTCGGCACCAGGTGTTCTTTGGTCTTTCTCTTGGTCTCTTACCCTGGAATGTCCTTCGAAGTGCTTTTCGGTGTTGTTTGATACTGGTATTCTGCGGCTATGACCATGTCATTGAAAAGGTCTCTGTTTGATTTGTTGACTGGTAGAATTTGTTAAATGAAAAAGGATTTTGTTGGAGATTTTATTAGGCCACAATATTCTACAGATTTGAATCAACATGGGTAGTATTATTGGGGAAAACATATCTCACAGCCACTGTTTAGTTTACAAAACCTGTTTGAATCGCGCTGAATTTCTGATATACAAGTACGTGTCTCGCTCCTCTGTGTTTTGATGAAGAGTTAATTATATGCAAAATGTCTAAACATACGGCAATCATGAAAGCTCGATCATTTCCGTTTGTCTCCGGTAAATATGCTTTAAGGCCGAGGTGATCAGAATGAACATACGGACAACTCCTGGACTCTTATATCTCCGGTAAATAATCATAAATACCGAGGTGATCAGAATGAATACACGTAACGGACCAATCCTATATTCCTCCTCGCATATTTTGTTCCACTCTTTTCATATCAAGTGATTTTTACAAGAATCATGCTATTGTAAAACGTTATCACCAATCAGTAAAAAAGTGAAAGAGAAAAGTGTCAAAATACATGTATGTTTGATTGATTGTGTAAAAACGACCTCTGTGGTTTCTTCGCTTGATTTAATTGTGTTTCAAAGCAATTTAGAAACATGACAAGTCAATCAAGGTGTTACGTTGATAATGGTTATGTTCCATACGTGTGTCGGGAAATAATGCCTTTAATGGGCCATCTTTCCGGTATCTCCGTGATAAATAACAAAACCCACACCAATCAATGAACTCTTATGTTCATTATGATTCAAGTTATTACGTAGCGATGGTAAACGCGTCTTCTGAATGGCAATTAAAATGTCGAGTGCATTGATGGTTTGATAAAGGTGACGTAATGATTAGTTTTATAGCTACATGAAGATTCATGGCACAGGTATTCCATTTCTCGGAAGCTGTACTTTTACCAGAGCGAAATCAATTACATCTATTATCGAGTCGTGCTTGGTGTGGAATAAAAAATTAAATTATCAGTTCCAAGAATTACTACCTTTAGTTTTAGTTATTTCATTCAGCGTACGATTGTCACAGGCAGTAGGTAAGAGATAACAGTAAGAAAGATGTCATCAACAACGTCAAGATCTACAAGCTGTATTTACATTATGAACTCCCACGTAGTCTAATATATTACATGTCATAGAATGTATGGTGTAGACAGATTCACATGTAAAGATACAACACAATAAGAAAACTAATAAAGGAAAGGAAAAAAACTAAATAAACGAGTATTGTAACTCTCCTTCAAATATATGTACACCGTACATTGTCCTTAAGATATTGTCAGTACAGGGGGTGTCCCAAAAAACTGGGACCTACCTAAATCCTTTATAACTTTTTTAATTTTTAATGAATTTGACTGTTTTTTTGTGAGAGTGTACAAAAGTAATTTCGTATTTTAAAATAGGTACTTGTTAATAGGTTTTGCTTTAAAACAGAAAGTGACGTCATCATTTCACACGCGGTGTCATTTCCTGTTTTCTTTGCTGACTGGTCTTGAAAATGTCATCATTGGATAAGACATTGTTGCTTTGAGTGTTCATATTAAGGAAACAAAGTTTTAAAGCCACAGAGGTGATGAAAATATTGTAAAAATCGAAGAACTTTGCAATGGAATAATGAAAGAGGGGAGAAAGTGACAAGTTTATTCCATAAAAGGGAAGCAGACAACCTTCAAAATATTTATTATAATATAAAGATTCATTTATTACTATTAAGAACAATCAACAAGAAAGCTTAGTAAGAAGCAAAAGGTAATAATATGAACTTATATCCAAATCAAAAGTGTATAGATGTATATCAGAGTCATTTAGTCTGTCAGCATTTATAAAAAAGCAGAAACCACTTATTACAACAAATCAACAGCAAAATCTTGATATATTCGCAAGAAAGTACTGACATTTGACCTCATACCTTAGGGCAATTGGACTAAATTTAGCTTGGAGATGGGCCCTATAGTGAATCAGTTTGCCATACATGATGAACAAGTGTATGCAGATTCATTATCCTTGACTATGGGACCCCTGAAATGTCATTTGGGATCGGCATGTAAATCTGTTTATGAACACGCTGAAATTCACTGTTCACTGAATTCTAAAATACTGAAATACGTGATTGAAAACAAGGGAGATAACTCTGGATATTCGGACTAAATAATCACAATTATGATGCTGTTATTTTGAACGGCATTCATCCCTTGATGTTTTGTTATATTGACATTGTGTCATTAATAAAAGAGAAAAAGTTACGAATGTTTAGGCTAGGTCCCCGTTTTATTGGGACACCCTGTACATGTATAATAAATGCATAGCGCGATTTTGAATGGACCGACTCCTATGGTACTTGTAAAGAATTTCAAATTCCTGTTGTCAGATATAATCGAATGACTAAAGAGAAACATTTCACTTAGTCGGGATCGATACAAAAGGGTGATGTTTTTTTAAACATGGCCTGATTTCTGGACATGAAGATGAACGATGTAATCAACTGAGCTTTCTTCTTGTGAAGGTATCGGATAAAGTAATATTGCATGATTATCAGTACTGAAGCATAATACGAGTACATGTAGTTAAGAATATGCCTTATGTCTATTTCTTCTTCCTTTATAGTACAGACACCATCTGGCGTATACTCGTACATTTAGATATAATCTATGATAGTTCTCTTAATAACTAATGCCATTTGCGTTCGCACGTTCCACGTCAATATGCGTGATTCATCACACACACGTAATTGATCGAGTTAGACCGACACGGTAACGACGACTTGTGTCGCGATCACAATTTAAAGTGATTACAATAAAATAATTGATATTCGCAGCGGATTAATTTTCGTTACTTTCGTTGATTGACTAGATCGCGAAATTTTATCTGCTCGAATAATTGACATCAGAAATACGCAACAAAATATATTTTTTCAATATTTATATCCAGGAGTATAAGAAATTACCACTTAACCAAAATCTACGAAATTTAATACCCGCGAAAAGTAAAACTTTTAAAGTACTCAGTGATAATCTACAGAATTATAGCAAACATTATTCTTGCAGTGCACATTTTCCATCGTCACCATGCAAAGATTGGACATTACGACTCAATGAGACTGAAAGAGTTTTGTGCTGCATAAGAATGTAATATAAACACACTTATCACAAACACTTGCACGATATACCAATAACAAGGCGGCCCAGCATTCATTTCACGGATCTGAGATCTCCAGCCTACACCATTGGATATTTGTTTCACGTAAAATCGAGGGATCCGGTTTGTTTATTTAAGTATTGGTATATAATATTTGGTTTCGTTAAGTATATAATAGGTATAAAAGTTTATACGAATGGTAGACGCGAGCACTTCATGCAATTGCGGGAGGTCTGACATTCGCCACGTTGCTGCGCAATATCTAAGCAGACTTAGGCTTTCTTTGTTCTAAAGTGGTTTGTCTCTAAGGAGCTACATCCTACACTCGTCTTGTGGTTATATGGGACGGTGCTATTAGTTGTGTTGAAAGAAACAAATTTGTTTATTCATCGGAAATCTTTACACAAAAGCGTGTAAGCCTACTCGACGATTGTGTTAAATAACACGAAACAGAACAAAAATCGAAATACTTTTTAATCAAAGAAATATCACATGTTGTCAGCGCGTTTCCTGAATTGTTGAAAACCAATTAGATAAGATGGTGGTTTTGCTTTCATTTTATCCAAACGTTAGCATGTGTGATGAAAATATCTTCGAAATGATATCGAAAAACGCCAAAAAAAATTTGGTGTAACAAAATCGTATTCTGAACACAAACACACTGGTTTACGTACCATACGTCAGAGGTAAGTTTTTCACAAGTTAAGGCGGAAGGGCACTTTTGAATAAATGCACTTTAATATGATATGTATAGCAGCATCTATTCGCAATTCAATGGTTTATCTAATATGGTATTAGCGTTATTTATGACGTTGTCATGGCGTCGCGAAAGTTATCAATTAGGGGTGCTGCTACATTTGTCGATGTAACTATTGAGTTTCTACGTCGGTCGTTTCCATTTTAAAACGTTTGTCTCTCAGCATTTTGATTAGCTAAATGTTTGTTAAAAATAGTTCTAATCCTATTTGTCGCATCATATGAGGATCAATGTATAAACATTTGTTGAGACATTTCCAATGATAGATATTTGGTCATAGCAGCTTGCAGTTGTATTAAACTTATTAATGTTTGTTGTATTGAAACCAAAATAATTCTAAATTGTTGTGATACTGTCACAATAATTCCTTCATTAACACATGTTCGGGGATTTAAACGAAGGATATGACGCTTACTATAGGTAATCACTGAATACGTTCAATTTCAGTTTGATTGTCATATTACTTATGTACTTATGTATGTGTACTTTTAAAATCGTCATAAGCAGTTCCGTTTATGTATGGAAAGCTTCTTTTCGTACAGCTGTAGTTTTAACTGCTTGTAACAATACTCGTATTTTATGAAAACATAAAATGACGAAACATGCTCCACTCTAAGAGAAGTGCCCCACATGTCATGTATCCTGAGTTCTGACAGAGCGTTACATCGGTTTTCAGTTCCGTCAGGGCCAGATGAAAACAGTACAATTCTCTGACGGAACTGAGTAGCGATGTATCAGGATTGCTTAGTACTGTGTACAATGTATTATTATTTATATGGATTGTACTTTATTTTTGGTATTTTATATTGAATTAACGTTTGGTTTCGTTTATTGAAAAGGGAAACATAACACCTGCTATGATAATATCATACATACAATGTGTGTAATACATATCGCACAATCCCTTATAAATATTAATATTAATTTAGTTTAACCGCTCGAAATCTAAGAGCTTAAATGTGCATTAAAGTATTTCATCTGAAGAGGATTACTAATTGTCGTAAATATAGATTCCCATGTAATTGATATCGTATATAATCTACATATTTGTAGTTTTGATTAAACATTGTGCATAACAAACTTTTGTAAAACACTCCGTAACAAAAGGCTCTAACTACAAGGGTACGTTAATTCGATTCTGTAACTGATTAATAAAATACCAAATTCAATCCATACAACCACTTTATTAACCGATATCAATACATGAGTGTAATGTAGTACACTACACCTTAATGTACGATAAAATGTTCTAGGATTCGAAAAGCACTTGAAGATTGATTTTGTCTCAAGAGACTAAATCAACTACTGCATCTGTTTCTTATTCCAAGCAATTTTCATTAAATTGCAACAATCTGCTACTAAACAAAATTCTGCATACCAATCAGTATTTACTGAACATTCACTCAGTAAATTATAAACACGCACCAGAAACACGTAAACAACAATTAAGATTAGATACTTCAAATAATCTGTTTTGAACTTAGAAGAAATGTTTGCCTTGTAAACAGTGCAAGGATTCCATCGGATAACATTATAGGCAGGTAACACTATTCTACAAATGGGAAACAGTTAATATGAACAAAGAGTGTCTAGGAGACGGGTTGCACAGATATGCCCTATAAATAGTTATTATAGTTTGACACTCGTCTTTTATTTGCAATTTATATTTCAATTCAACATATTCACAAGTTGGCGCGCTATGTCGTGCTACGACGTCGCGTTAACGTGCGATGACGTCGCGTTGAATGATGTGACGTCATTTCAGACGTCGCCACATTGTTTTTACGTTGGATTAAATAAGATATGTATTTTTTCAATAATTTCGTGGTTTGAATCAGGCTTATATGCCGAAACGTTATTTAAAGAGTGGAATTGTATTTATATTTCATATTGGAAAAAATAAATTAAACAAGATTGGTTCTCAAATCTTGAGCAACAACTTGCCTCTAGATTTACCGGAAGTGGGACGTGATATTCAGTCTACCGAATCATGATTCTGCATCCGGTCTGTCAAAAAAACAAGGTCATAGCCAATGCAACTACAACAACAACAATCACGTGATTTTCGCATTTAATCGTTAATGGGGATAAACCCCCTATTAAACATTAACAAAATGATGTCTTACACATTTCTCCACGTTTTAAAACTCTATTTGATGGTGGTCCTTCTACTTAAAATCTGTCGTTTTCTCTTTTCTTGTGTTCTTCCTGAGCCTTACGTTCTCCGCTGCTTTTGTTGTGGCGTTTCCTTACATGCCCGACTGTTGATTAATTTTCGCCATGCTGGATAATACAACCGTTAAATTATGTTGTAGATAAAGAAAACGAAATCTAACGTTTAATGATTCCAAAGATGTTGATGTATTTTATAATGAAACATAAATACATGTATTTTATTTTATTATCACAGACTTTCAAGGGGATATTCATTTACCCAAACATTTCTTTAGGGAGCGCCCCCTAATATCTGGAAATTTTAATTTGAAAGATCGTTAAGGAATTGGTAATATAAAACATAGAATATTTTTTAAAACATAATTAATGCGAATGGACATTCAATGAAATGATTGATAGTATATAGTGGTGAATCCCCGTACTTCACTTCAATGTGGGTATTATTCATGATTTCCTCCCTTTATGGTTAATTAAGCATAGAATTCGAGGTCCACCGTGCGTCATTCATTGCGGAGTGAGTATATACCTTTTTGGGGGATGTGGAAGGTTCGTTCTAAGCCTGACTCTTGTGTGTATGGCTAGGCGCTGTCGTTTCTATGTGGCTTTGAATTGTCTGTGCGTTACAGTATTAGAACAAACGACAACCATGACTTCTGTTCCCATCTTTAATTTTAGTACACGTACTTCGAAACTCATGAATTCACACTGTTACTTGCATACAATATCGCACAAAGAGATGTTGCTCTCCCTTCCAACTCCCAGTAATTAACACAATCACTGGTCAGTGTATCAGTTAAGCTCGTATCACCTGTCGAGAGGAAGCAGCAGTATTTATATTTCCATCCAGGATAGAAAGTCTGATGGTCAATAAATGGATTTATTTATCTAGCTACGACCGTATCAGTAAGCGTAGTAACACTTCCACCAACACCAACAGTATCAGCGGGGATAAATGAAACAATATATTAACTAGATATTATGCATCATTACACAATCAATGCAAAAACAAGTCAGCCGGTAAAACGACACAGTTTTACACTTATCAAGTGTAAAGAATGGATTGTGTTTTATTTCGCGTGATTACATCTAACTGTTCCAGTAAATTATATAAAACAACAGCAGCATTTCCCGGCGTTTATGTATATAGCTATATAGTATGTTAACATTAACTGTGGTACGAATGTTATTATTTAAAAATGCTAAATTTGTTCATCGACACATTCTCGCTTGTATTGAGGTTTTATTTTAGTATTAATTAAATCCACTCACCATGATTGCTAAATGGCTAACATGTTTATGCGATGAAAATGAGGCCTATTAGTGTTTCGACTGCCGGTTGGACAAAACACATCGGTAAATATGTACATTGATATAGTTTATGTTATGATTTCTACATTGTACAGTATAATTTAACGTTGGATCTTATTGTATTGCCCTTAGAGGACGCATAACAGAATCGTGGTAACAACAATACAGAACTCAAATGTAATACATGCTGTCTTTATGTTGTATTGCAGATGCATTTTATAAACTACCGCGTGTCCAATAACGTCATACCACCAAATGAATAGGTATGGCATTAATTACCACAGGGGTAACATTTATACCCTCTGATGTTTTGTTACCATTGCATATCACTCACTATAAGCATACTAATGAGGTTTTTGAATGTTTGCTTATTGATGTTGGTAGCTAAAATTGTATCAGTTTGTGACATTTCCTGCTCTGCTTGACATGCATGGCTATGTCCTTTTTTATCGAATACATCTCAGTCATAATTTTTATTATTTATTATATACATTGTATTGTGAGTCTGGAACACAAGTAAATTTACTTGTATGACTTTTATCACTTTTATTCACCATATCATCATCTATTACATTAAATATTTATAATATATTTAACCTATAGGACTGCTGTCATTTGTGCATTTAGTAATAATGTGACTTGTACATGTATAATAATGAACAGATACTAATACAACTGTACGGAGATTTGAAATTTCCTCGAGTTAATTCCTCAGATCATTGGTTCTAATGACACTTTGCATGTTATACAAATACTGTCCTGGGGAGACTTCGAAGTTATGTAGTACGGGTGCCTGTGCGACACGTAAAACTGTACAAGATTGTCAGAGAACTTGAAGTTACCATTATAACAAAAACTTGTATGTCTCTTGTAATGAAACAACGACGACTATAAAAGTGTCATATGAAACAAATGTTTATTGTTCACCGATACATTTACACGTTTGAATAAGAGTTCAGACAAGGCCAATTTCACATTTTGTTTGGTTATTAAATAGCCATTTTTCTAGAAGGCCTAGACGGAATGGTCCTATAGTCGAAATTGGTCTAGACGTCATGCCCATAAACGTTGTCACCATCATTGAAGGCGATCAGATGAAAACCCTTTGAATAAGAGTACAGACAAGGTCAATTTCACAATCATGTTTTGGATACATGTATGCCAATGCTTCGATGCGTATATTATCCAACTTTCACATTTTATTGTTTGTAGCGTACCGTTGTGTAAACATGTAAAATAAGTTGCGTATATTTCCAAAACTGTTGATAAAAATGTGCCTTTAATTGCTCATTAAAACAGCTGCTTACGTACGAGTATCACGGAAAGGCACGACTGAAATTCATACAAAAATACCAACAACATACGAACAATTGCACAAAACACAATTGTTTATTCGAACCTTAAGATTCCTTAGTACAAATAATAAAAATCTGCAATATTAGCACATTCGAAACAAATAAAATTCATTACACTCATTAAGCATTGATTGCAATTCTCATGAAGATATTTTTCATTGTTGGTTTTAAGCTTTTAATCAAATTAACTATGAAGCTAATTTAACACATTTTGATATTGTGTTGTTTTTTTCCCTGAAATACAAGTATTGATGTACTTGTTTGTACTTTATTGTTAACAATTTCTATCTAGGTACATTCTACTATATAATATATTGAAATGACTCTTCCAGCATATTTATTATTTACATACAGGGTATTTCATAAAACATGTATACCATTACATTATATAATTACTATCGAATGCCATGAAAAATGCTTGATTGTATATTAATACATTGTCATGCTCTGTTCTTGGTTTGCTTCTGTCTCGTCCCAGGTTTGACATAAATACCCCAGTACTGCTTCTACTGTTTGGTGCCGGATGTTCTTTGGTCTTCCTCTTGGTCTCTTACTCTGAGATGTCCATCGAAGGGCTATTTCGGTGTTGTTTGGTACTGGCATTCTGCATGTCCATGTCATCAAAAAGGTCTCTGTTTGATTTATTGGCTAGTAGAATTTGTTAAAAGAAGAAGGATTTTGACGGTTATTTTATTAGGCCACAATATTCTGCAGATTTGAATCAATGCTCTTGGGAATAATCATTGGGTAAAACATATCTCACAGGCGACTGTTTAGTTTACAAAATATGTTTGAACCGCGCTGAATTTCTGATATACAAGTAAGTGTCTCGCTCCTCTGTGTTTCGATGAAGAGTTAATTATATGCAAAATGTCTAAACATATGGCAATCGTGAAAGCTAGGTCATTTCCGCTTGTCTCCGGTAAATATGCATTAAGGCCGAGGTGATCAGAATGAACATACGGACAACTCCTGGACTCTTATGTCACCGGTAAGTATGCATACAGACCGAGGAGATCAGAATGAATATATGTAACGTACCAATCCTGGACTACCCCTCGCATATTTTGTTTCACTCTCCTCATATCAAGTGATGTTAACAAGAATCATTCTATTGTAAAACGTTATCACCAAACAATAAAAATTGAAAGAGAAATGTCAAAATATGTTTGATTGATGGCGTAAAAACGACCTCTGTGGTATCTTGGCTTGATTTTATTGTGTTCCAAAGCAATTTAGAAACATGACATGTCAATCAAGGTGTTACGTTGATAATGGTCATGTTCCGTACATGAGCAGGGTAAGAATACCTTTAATGGGCCACCATTCCGGTATCTCGGTGATAAATAACAAAAAAGACACAACTCAATGAATTCTAATGTTCATTATGATTCAAGTTATTACGTAGCGATGGTAAAAATTTCTTCTAAATGGCAATTAAATTGTAAAGTGCTTTGATGATTTGATTAAGGTGACGCAATGATTATTTTTATACATTTAGCTTTATTAAGATTCATGGCACATGTATTGCACTTCTCGGAAGCTGTACTTTAACGACAGCGACACCAATTACAACTATTATCGAATAGTGCTGGATGCAGGATAAAATGTTCATAAAATTTCCATTTATTCAGTGTAAGATTTCACAGGCAGTTGATATGTTAGAAGTTACAGTAAGAGCGATGATATCCACAACGTCTAGGTCAACTAGCTGTTCCCACGTAGTGTACTATATACTAGTATATTCGTTTTTGGGCATTGTAAAAGAGCAGTACCAACTATTATATCAAAATATTATTATTTAAAGTACCCTCCCAGCCAAATACGTCCGAAACATTGATAGAGTGAGTCTTGAGGGTTATTCTTGGTATATTTAGTATATCAGTATTGCATGGGTGGCTAGGCGTTGCCGCCGTCTCTGTATGACTGAAAATGCGTTGTCTGTGCATTACATTATTTGATTAAAATACCAAATCGCCCAAATCCAAAGTAGATACGTTTTGCACCTACAATTGAGAAAACGTTTAAGTATTGGTATATACTTTCTTAAACAAATGATAGACTTGAAGTGCATCCCCGTAAGTGCGTGCGGGAGGTCTGGCGTTCGCCACGTTGCCTCGCCGTATTAATGAATACTTATATGCTTTATTTATTTTTATAAAATGTTTTTGTCCTTGAGGAGCTATATCCTACACTCGTATTGTGATTATATGGAACGGTTGTATTAGTTGTGCTCAAAGAAACCCAGTCATTCGTTCATAGGAAATCTTTAGAAATAAATGTGCAAGCCTAATCAACGATTGTGTTATATAACAAGAACCAGAACAAAAATCAAAAGGCTTTTCGATCAAAGAAATATCAGATGTTGTCAGCATGTTTCCTCAATTGTTGAAAACCAATTATGTAAGAGGGTGGTTTTGCTTTCATTTTATCCAAACTTTAGCATTTGTGATGAAATGATTTTCGAAATGATACCGATAAACGCAAAAAGCACTTACACTGTTGAATCATTGCGCTGAACATTACCACAGTCATCGCTCCTTATGCGATATTACAAAATTATCAGAGATAAGTTTTAATCAAGTTAAGGTGGAAGGGTACTTTAGAATAAAATATACATCCTTATAATACGTGGTGCCATTGGAAACAAGAAGCTACTTGCAATTCAATGGCGCTGGCCTTATTGATGACGTTGCCGTGACGTTGCGAAATTTTCCACGTTTTGATGACGTTACATTTGGCGATGTACCTACAGAGTTTTTAATTTATTTCACTACCATCAGTCGTTTTCATTTTATAATGATTGTTTCTAAGCATTTTCATTAGCTAAATGTTTGTGCAAAAGACCTAATCCTATTTGTCGCATCATATGAGGATCAATTTATACACATTTGTTGAGTCATGTCCAATGATAAGATTTAGGCCACAACAGCTGGCAGTACGTTGTATTATAATTATAAGTGTTTCATGCATTGAAACCAACAATGTTTCTTTTTTGTTGTGATACTGTAACAATAGTTCCTTTATTTACACTTGTTCGTGGATTTTAACAAAGGATATGACGCTAACCATAGCTAAGTTAATCAAGGAATACTTTCAATTTCAGTTTGATTGTCACAATCTCAACATGTTTTTTCACCAGTTCCGTTTATGTATGGAAATGATTGTCTTCGTACAATTGTAGTTGGAACTATTTGTAACACTACCTTGTCAAAACACAAAATGACGAAACATGCTTCATCTTCTAAGAGAAGTGTCCCGAAGAAGTAATGGAGAACATCCATGAACAGACAAGAGTAGACATGGTGTATTCTACTTATAATAACTAACGGTTACATGCATGTGACAACATTCTATAGTTGACTGAAGTTCGGGTGAGTGCTATTGTAATGGTGGTGACGGGTATCCAGAATTCCTATACGGATATTTACCGACATTCAATGCATTACTACTGATCGCACTGTGTGTTTGGTATTTTATAATTAATTAACGTTTGGTATCATTCGCTGAAAAGGAAAATATAACACATGCTATGCGAATTTCATACACACAATGTGTGTAATACAATGTACATATCCCACAAGTAGTAATAAATGTTAATATTAATTAATATTAACTGCTCAAAATCCAGGAGCTTGAGTGTATTCAAGTTTTTAATCTTAAGAGGACTACTAATTTTAATATATATAGATTTCCATTTGATAGATTGATATATAGATTTTATAGATATAACCATTGTGCATAACATAAATTTGCTAAAAACTCCATAACAAAAGGCTCTAACAACAGAATACGTCAATTCGTTCCTGTTAACTGATTCATAAAATACTTACAACCAAATTATTTACAGGTATTATCACATAAGTGTAATGTACACTAAGAGGCACTTATAACTGTGCAGTTACACAAATCGCACTATCTCAGTATTTAGTGTGTATATTTTGTTGAAATTTGCAGCAAGTGTAGTTAAAAGATGTGTGATAATGTCTAAGAATATTTCATTTCATAACAAATAATATTTAGGAAACGCCAACACATAATTTAGCGTTGCGTAAAATTGCGAAGTCACAAAATCTGCTCCTGCTTAAAATGCACAATTTTCCAACAAATAAGAACGCGTATTCCTGAGAGTTTAGGCTATGCAATATTGTCGCATTGACGCCACCTTTGATGGGCAATCTCAGTGACAGTTGAGCGAAGCATAACATGCCTTTCTTATCACCATACGTTGAAATCCGACCAGTCATTGCAGAAAAATGACGTTGAATTTTGTTTAACAATGAACGAACAGATAGACAGATAGAACATGGCTAAAACACCTGTAGGGGGTTTAATGATTGTAAACGCGTACTTTTGCTTATTAATACGCCAATAATAATTAAATTCAAACAGTTACTTTGTGCAACATTGAAAAGCCCGTGTTGATAAACCCGACGTCACGGCGTCAATTTAGTCAAACATTGACGTTTGTGTTTTTTTAGGATAACAGGTCATGAATTTAATGGAAATTACCACGTTTTATTTTATTTCCCGCTGTTTCACCATTTTCTCGTGCAATTCGTTAAATTGCTATTTTCACAGTCCAATGGACAATATTCATTGAACCGTAAGATAAAAATATCGGATTACGTTGCGCGTCGACTGACAACCAAATACACTAAATTTCGTTCAAAAATATTAACAAACAAAAAAGTTATTAGGAATTGAAAACTGCACAGTTATAAGTGCCTCTAAGTGTAGTACACTACGCATTAATGTACAATAAAATGTTCTAAGATTCGAAAAGCACTTGAAAATTTAAATTGTCTCTTGAGACTAAATCAACAACAGCATCTGTTTCTTATTCACAGTAATTTGCATTGAATTGCAACAATGTTCTACTAAACAAAATTCTGCACACCAATCCGTATTAACTAAACATTTGCAAAGTCCTTCAATAAATTGTACACACGGACTAGGAACACGTAAACAACAATTACCATTAGATTCTTCAAATAATCTGTTTTGAAATTAGAACAAATGTTGTCCTTGTGAACAGTTCGGGGATTCCGTGGGCAAACATATTAGGGATGTGCCACTATTTTACAAATACTACAAATACAATGGTTTCGCGTGTCTCCAATTTTTTAAACTACGTTTGGTAACTTTCAGTTGATGGTCCTAGTATTTGTGGATTTTCTTCTTGGCCTCCACACACACATCAAAACAATATATCTACCCCGTACCTTGCATACGATATCGCACAAAGTGATGTTGCTTACCTTACCAGCTCCCAGCTATTAACACAATCATTGGTCAGTGTATAAATACATGTACTACGCTCGTATCACTTGATTAAGTAAATACCATGACACCAAATGACATGTGTGCTGAAGCTTTGTATCATGGGTAAGTGGTCGGTTATGGATTTCGAATTTGATATATTATAACTGTTTTTGATAATATTACTTGTTATACAAGTAATGAATACGCATTCACATTGTTTCATATTTGAAGTATTTTACGGAGGAGTAGCAGCAGTAAATGTATTTCCTTCCAGGATAGCAAATCTGATTGTCAATAAATGGATTGATTTATCTAGCTATGTCCGTACCAGTTAGCGTATTAACACTTTCACCAACACCAACAGTATCAGCGGGGATAAATAAAACAACATATTAACTACATATTATGCATCATTACACAATCAATGCAAAGACAACCCAGCCGTTAAAACGACACAGATTCACTCTTATCATGTGTTAAGTGTGTATTGTGTTTCATTTCGCGTGATTTCATCTAACGGTCTAAGTAAATTATTTAAAACGACAACACTATTTCCCGGCGTTGACGTTTATATGTAGCATATTAGTATTAACTATGCTGCGAGTGTACTTAAACATTTTAACTGCTACATTTGTTCAATGACACATTCTCGTTTGTATTTGTTTTAATTCATAATTAATTAAATCCTCTCACTATTGCTAAATTGCTAAAACGTCCATGCAATGGAAGCGAAGACTGTTAGTGCTTGGAATGCCGGTTGGACAAAACACATCGGTAAATCTGAACATTGATATTGTTAATGGTATGATTTCTAATGGTCCATGTATACATGTACATTGTACTTTGTAATTTGACGTTGGACCTTTATCATAACATTTAATGAATCGTGGTAACAGCAATACAGAACACAAATGTAATAGATGATGTAATTATGATATACATTTCGTATTGCAGATGCATTTCCGAAATTACTGTGCAGTCTATAACGTAATACTATCAATTTAATAAGTATGGTATAAATTGCATCAGGTGTATATAAACTATGAAGTTTTGTCACCATCACAGAGCAGCACTTCCTATAAGCATATTAATGTGGTTTTCAAATGTGTGCTTATTAAAGTAACATTGTATCAGTTTGTAACACTTTTGACTTGCATGGTCTCGGCTACGTCCTGTAATATCGTATACATCTCAGTTATAATATTTATCATTTATTAATTCCCCGCCACGAAGTGGGAGGGGATTATAGGAATGGTATCCGTGCGAGCGTGCGTCCGTGCGTGCGTCCGCCCGCTCGTACGCCCGTCCGTAACAAAATCGTGTCCGCTCTATAACTTTTTGATGCCTTGGCCGTATTGCATGAAACTCATACCAAACGTGTAACTAATCAAGACGACATGCAGAACCCACATTTCAACCATGCCGGTTCAAGGTCAAGGTTACAATTCAAGGTCAAAGGTTTGAATCTTACATTTCGTGTCCGTTTCATAACTTTTTAATGCCTGGGCCGAATTGCATGAAACTCATACCAAATGTGTAACTATTAAAGACGCATGCAGAACCCATATCCCAACCATGTCGGTTCAAGGTCAAGGTCACAATTCAAGGCCAAAGGTTTGAATCTTACATTTCGTGTCCGTTCCATAACTGTTTAATGCCTGGGCCAAATTGCATGAAACTCATACCAAATGTGTAACTATTGAAGACGCATGCAGAACCCATATCCCAACCATGTCGGTTCAAGGTCAAGGTCACAATTCAAGGTCAAAGGTTTGAACCTTACATTTCGTGTCCGTTCCATAACTTGTTAATGGCTGGGCCGAATTGCATGAAACTCATACCAAATGTGTAACTATTAAGGACAACGTGCAGAACCCACATTTCAACCATGCCGGTTCAAGGTCAAGGTCACAATTCAAGTTTAAAGGTTTGAATCTTACATTTGTGTCCGTTCCATAACATTTTAATGTCTGGCCGAATTGCATGAAACTGATACCAAATATGTAACTGATGATGACGAGGTGCAGAACCCACATTCAAACCATGCCGGTTCAAGGTCAATGTCACAGTTCAAGGTCAAAAGTTGACATCTTACATTTTATGTCTGCTCTTTAACTTTTTAATGGCTGGTAATGATGTGTCTTGTATGATAATGAACAGATACATAATAAAAACTAGTGCAAGTGCGCGAAGGAAGGAAACTTCCTCGAGACTATTCCTAAGATCTTTTGTTTTAATGACACTTTGCATGTAATTAAAATAATAATAGGAGATTTTGAAGTCACATGGGGCGCACGCCTGTAAGTAACATAAATCTGAAATAAATGATCGGAGAAATTGTAGTTATACTTATGGCAACAGTAAATTTCTTGTAATGAAGCAACGACGACTACACAAGTGTCATTTGAACAAGTGTTTAATTGTTCACATATACATTCACTTGTTTGAATAAGAGCTCATACAAAGCCTATTTCACATTTTATTTGGTGATTAAAGGTCCATTATCCAAGAAAGAGTAGACAGAAATCCCGTTTTGGATACAAGGCAATACCTCGATGTGTTCATTATCCAACATTCACCTTTTATGTTTTGGAAGCGTATCATTATGTAAACATGTCAAATAAATTGCGTATATTTCCAAAAAAAACAGATATTATAAATATGCTCTTTAATTGCTTGTGTAGGCGTATCACAGAACGACACGACTGTATTTCATACCAATAAACCAAACAAAATATATACCAACAACTTCGCAAAACACAATGTCTGTTCTAAGATTCCCTATTACAAATACAATGTAATAAACATCTGCAAGATTAGAACATTCGAAACAAATTAGACTCATTACTCTCATTAGGCATTGATTGCAACTCTCATGAAGATATTTTTACATTGTTGGTTTTAAGCTTTTGATCTAACTAACTAATAAGCTTTTTAACACATTGTGAAATTGTTTTGGTTTCCCGGAAATACGAGTGTTAATGAACAGGTTTGCATTTTACTGTAAATATTTGCTATTTAGGTACATTGTACATCACATTATACCAATATATTTATTATTTACATATATGGTGTTTCATAAGACATGTATACAATAAAATTCTATAATTACTACAATGAGATTGCATGTATACTATAAAATGCTATAATTACTATCGAATGCAATGTAGAATGAGAAAATGCTTGATCTCATATGTTCATATATCAATGGAAAGCTAACATTTTAAAATGATATTCAATAAACAGCATGACCATTACTATTAATCCCACACAAGCAACACTAATCAATGCATACTTACTTACTTAATCTCCTTAATCCCAGTCGGATAGTAAGGTCGTCACAAGATTTCTCCATTCAACTCAGTCTGTTCTTGACTTCTGTCTCGGCCCAGGTTAGTTCTTAATCTCTCAGTTCTACTGTTGTGTTCGGCGCCAGGTGGTGTTATACTGTTATTGACTTATGTTGAGGTGAATATGATGTTTTTGACCTGAAAAAAGTGATATTGACCGATGACGAAGTCAGATGTCAATATCACTTTTTGAAGGTCAACTTAACATCATATTCATCGAAACATAAGTCGACAACTGTTATATTGTATACCATGCCATACGTCAAGGAAATAAAACCTTTTGGCTCTTTTTAAATTATAACAACTTCAGTCTCTCTTCAGAAACAAAAGACGACTCTTCAAATGTTATAGCTAACAATTATCTTCTTATGTATATGTATGAGAGAGTATCAGTAATGTATTTATGAACGGCATTTATCATTAATGGCTAGGTCAGAGCATATAAATATGTATGAGCAGCTGTAGGCCAAATACTACGGGAAATAACGTTACGTTGTCTGGAACGTTATACCACAGGAAATGACGTCACGCCATAAAAAAGTAATATCTACCCCAGCCTCGGTTTCGGGAGGTGTATATTAAAAATTATAGACCTCTCGTGCAGGCCGTCTAAGCCAATCAGAATCCTTGTTACATAATAGGTATACAATATTAGGTTCTCCTCATGGTCTCTTATCCTGAGGTGTCAATCGAAGGGCTGTTTTGGGTGTTGTTTGATACTGGCATTCTGTGGACATATGTCCTAGCCATCGAGAACGTCTCTGATTGATCTGTTGTATGATGTAGTAGGTGGATTTGTAAAATCAAGAAGGTTTGTTTTACAGATTTTGTTAGGCTGAACTATTCCGCACTTACGGGTTAAAAGTAGTGATAGGAAACAACATATCTCACAAGAAACTGCCACGTACGGCCTCAACACGTTAAGTTTCAAACAGCACTTTTTGAACCGCGATAAATTTGAATTTGAGATGTACTAGTACGTGTCTCGTTTATCTGTGTTTTGATTCAGTTAATTATATGCAAATTGTCTAAACATACGGCAATCGTGAAAGCCAGGTCGTTTCCATTTGTCTCCGGTAAACATGCATAAAGGCCAATGTGATGCAATCCTGGACTCTCCCTCGCATATTGTGTGTCACTCTCCTTATGCCACGTGATTTTTGCAAGAATAGTTTTATCGTGAAACGTTATTACCTAACAGCACATAAGTGAAAGACAAAAATGTTGATTGATTGATTGAGTAAGAACGACCTTTTTGCTATCTTCGCTTGATTATTTTTTGTTACAGAGCAATTTAGAAACATGACAAGTCAATCAAGGTGTAACGTTGATAATGGCAATGAATACGGGATCTTTGATAATGGTTATGTTTCATACGTGTGCCGGGTAAGAATGCCTTTAATGGGCCATCTTTCCGGTATCTCCGTGATAAATAACAAAACCCACACCAATCAATGAACTCTTATGTTCATTATGATTCAAGTTATTACGTAGCGATGGTAAACGCGTCTTCTGAATGGCAATTAAAATGTCGAGTGCATTGATGGTTTGATAAAGGTGACGTAATGATCAGTTTTATAGCTTCATGAAGATTCTTGGCACAGGTATTCCATTTCTCGGAAGCTGTACTTTTACCAAAGCGAAATCAATTACATCTATTATCGAGTCGTTTCTGGTGTGGAATAAAATATCAAATTATCAGTTCCAAGATTTACTACTTTTAGTTTTAGTTATTTTATTCAGCGTAAGATTGTCACAGGCAGTAGGTAAGAGATAACAGTAATAACGATGTCATCAACAACGTCAAGATCTACAAGCTGTATTTACAGAATGTACTCCCACGTAGTCTAATATATTTCATGTCATAGAATGTATGGTGTAGACAGATTCACATGTAAAGATACAACACAATAAGACAACTAATAAATGAAAGGAAAAAAACTAAATACACGAGTATTGTAACTCTCCTTCAAATATATGTACACCGTACATTGTCCTAAAGATATTGTCAGTATAATAAATGTATAGCGCGATTTTGAATGGACCGACTCCTATGGTACTTGTAAAGAATTTCAAATTCCTGTTGTCAGATATAATCGAATGACTAAAGAGAAACAATTCAATTAGGTAGTCGGGATCGATACAAAAGGGGGATTTTTTAAACAGGGCCTGATTTCTGGACATGAAAATGAACGATGTAATCAACTGAGCTTTCTTCTTGTGAAGGTATCGGATAAAGTAATATTGCATAATTATCAGTACTTAAGCACAATACGAGTACATGTAGTTAAGAATATGCCTTATGTCTATTTCTTCTTCCTCTATAGTACAGACACCATCTGGCGTATACTCGTACATTTAGATATAATCTATGATAGTTCTCTTAATATATCATGCCATTTGCGTTCGCACGTTCCATGTCAATATGCGTAATTGATCGAGTTAGACTGACACGGTAACGACAAATGTGTCGCGATCACAATTTAAAGTGATTACAGTAAAATAATTGATATTCGCAGCCGATTAATTTTCGTAACTTTCGTTGATTGACTAGATCGCGGAATTTAATCTGCTTGAATAATTGACATCAGAAATACGCAACAAAATATTTTTCTTTCAATATTTATATCCAGGAGTATAAGAAATTACCACTTTACCAAAATTTACGAAATTTAATACCCGCGAAAAGTAAAAATTTAAAGTACTCAGTGATAATCTACAGAATAGCAAACATTATTCCAGCAGTGCACATTTTCCATCGTCACCATAATGATGCAAAGACTAGACATTAGGACTCAGTCTCGTCGATATACATCAATGAGACTGAAAGAGTTTTGTGCTGCATAAGAATGTAATATAAACAAACTTATCACAAATACTTGCACGATATACCAATAACAAGGCGGCCCAGCATTCATTTCACGGATCTGAGATCTCCAGCCTACACCAGCATAGGTCAGAGTTAAGAATGGCTATGCGTTGCCGCTAATTTTGTATGGTCTGTGCATCATAGTATCTATATAATTTAAAAGCCGACTGCCCCAAATCCTAATTGGATATTTGTTTCACGTAAAATCGAGGGATCGGGTTTGTTTATTTAAGTATTGGTATATAATGTTTGGTTTCGTTAAGTATATAATACAGTGTAGCAATACCACGTGACTTTTGACTACAGTTACAAGAAGAAATTTGTAAACATTGGAACACAAATATAGCCATAAGTATTTTATTTCTTCATCGATTTCTATAAAATATACGCCACGCTAAGGGTAAAAGTATTTGCTTTCCGTGAAATATAAGATCTTTTTCAGCAGTTTTACCGATTTTTCCATTACCCTGTGAAACCTACACGTTCCATGGTTTCACAAGGTAATGGACAAAACGGCAGAGCCGCGGAAAAAGATTTTATATTTCATGGAAAGCAAATTATTGTCCCCTTAGCGTGGCGTATGTTTCATAGAAATCCATGAAGAAATAAAATACTTTTTTATTTTCCAATGTTAACAAATTTCTTCTTGTAACTGTAGTCAAAAGTCACGTGCTATTGCTACACTGTAATAGGTATAAAAGTTTATACGAATGGTAGACGCGAGCGCTTCATGCAATTGCGGGAGGTCTGACATTCGCCACGTTGCCGCGCAATATCTAAGCAGACTTAGGCTTTCTTTGTTTTAAAGTGTTTTTGTCTTTAAGGAGCTATATCCTACACTCGTCTTGTGGTTATATGGGACGGTGCTATTAGTTGTGTTGAAAGAAACAAATTTGTTTATTCATCGGAAATCTTTACACAAAAGCGTGTAAGCCTACTCGACGATTGTGTTAAATAACACGAAACAGAACAAAACTCGAAATACTTTTTAATCAAAGAAATATCACATGTTGTCAGCGCGTTTCCTGAATTGTTGAAAACCAATTAGATAAGATGGTGGTTTTGCTTTCATTTTATCCAAACGTTAGCATGTGTGATGAAAATATCTTCGAAATGATATCGAAAAACGCAAAAAAAAATTGAAAAGTAACCACTAAACCATTGAGTCATTGCGCTGTTACCAATTGCGTAGTAACACTTCAATGTATGAAAGAGGTCCAGTACCAAATTAAAATCTATTTGCAGACATTCATCAGAGTGACTGAATATTCACTGAATCACAAGTCGGCCGTTACAATCGTTGTTGAAGGCAGTCTCAGCACATTGGTTTTTGACCCCCCTCAAGCACCCATTCAATGCTTTCTGCATACACCTTGGTACAACGGGGCATGGTGTGTTATTCTTGCTCAGCATAATTAAGCTTTCGGGGAGAAACCGGGACTTCTCGTTCCTAAAGCGGGTGTCCTACATTTAGGCCATCGCTCCTCGTACCGTGTAACAAAATCGTATTCTGAACACAAACACACTGGTTTACGTAGCATACGTCAGAGGTAAGTTTTTCACAAGTTAAGGCGGAAAGGCACTTTTGAATAAATGCACTTTATTATGATACGTATAGCAGCATCTATTCGCAAGTCAATGGTTTATCTTATATGGTATTAGCGTTATTTATGACGTTGTTATGGCGTCGCAAACGTTATCAATTTGGGGTGATGCTACATTTGACGATGTAACTATTGAGTTTCTACGTCGGTCGTTTACATTTTAAAACGTTTGTCTCTCAGCATTTTGATTAGCTAAATGTTTGTTAAAAATAGTTCTAATCCTATTTGTCGCATCATATGAGGATCAATGTATAAACATTTGTTGAGACATTTCCAATGATAGATATTTGGTCACATCAGCTTGCAGTTGTATTATACTTATTAATATTTGTTGTATTGAAACCAAAATAATTCTTTATTGTTGTGATACTGTCACAATAATTCCTGCATTAACACATGTTCGCGGATTTAAACGAAGGATATGACGCTTACTATAGGTAATCACTGAATACGTTCAATTTCAGTTTGATTGTCATATTAATTATGTATGTGTACTTTTAAAATCTTCCTTAGCAGTTCCGTTTATGTATGGAAAGCTTCTTTTCGTACAGCTGTAGTTTCACCTGCTTGTAACAATACTCGTATTTTATAAAAACATAAAATGACGAAACATGCTTCACTCTAAGAGAAGTGCCCCACATGTCATGTATCCTGAGTTCTGACCGAGCGTTACATCGGTTTTCAGTTCCGTCAGGGCCAGATGAAAACAATACAATTCTCTGATGGAACTGAGTAGCGATGTATCAGGATTGCTTAGTACTGTGTTCAATGTATTATTATTTATATTGATTGTACTTTATTTTTGGTATTTCATATTGAATTAACGTTTGGTTTCGTTTATTGAAAAAGGGAAACATAACACCTGCTATGATAATATGATACATACAATGTGTGTAATACATATCCCACAGTATTAATAAATATTAATATGAATTAAGTTTAACTGCTCGAAATCTAAGAGCTTAAATGTGCATTAAAGTATTTCATCTGAAGAGGATTACTAATTGTCGTAGATATAGATGCCCATGTTATTGATATCGTATATAATCTACATATTTGTTTTTTGGATTAACCATTCTGCATAACAAAACAATTGTTGAAAATTCCGTAACAAAAGATTCTAATTACATGGGTACGTTAATTCGTTTCTGTAACTGATTAATAAAATACCAAAATCAATCCATACAGTCAACCACTTTATAAACCGTTATCAATACATAAGTGTAATATAGTACACTACACCTTAATGTACAATAAAATGTTATAGGATTCGAAAAGCACTTGACGATTTAAATTGTCTCGAAAGACTTAATTCACTACTGCATCTGTTTCTTATTCCAAGCAATTTGCATTAAATTACAACAGCTTGCTACTAAACAAAATTCTGCATAACAATCAGTATTTACTAAACATTCACTCTATAAATTGTAAACACGCAACGGGAACACGTAAACAACAATTAAGATTAGATACTTCAAATAATCTGTTTTGAAATTAGAACAAATTTTTGCCTTGTAAACAGTGCGAGGATTCCATCGGTTAACATTATAGGGAGGTGACACTATTCTACAAATGGGAAACAGTTATAAAGCATTTACAAAATATTGTCATACAAATATTTTCCTTACCTGCCCGACTGTCATTAATTTTCGCCATGTTACTGGATAATTTAACCGTTGAATTACTAGTATGTTGCAGATGAAGAAAACGAAATCTAACGTTTATAATTCCAAAAATGTTGATGTCTTTTATAATAAAACATAAATACATATATTTTATTATCACAGACTTTCAAGGGGATATTCATTTTATCCAAGCACTTTTATAGGGCGCGTCCCCTATCTGGAATTTTTTAATTTGGAAGGTCGTTAATGAATTGGTAAAATAAAACATAGAATATTATTTAAAACATTATTAATGCGAATGGGCATTAAATGAAACGGTTGATAGTATTATATAGTGGTGTTTCCCCGTACTTCACTTCAGTGTAGGTATTATTCATAATTACCTCCCTTTATGGTTAATTATGCGCAGAGTTCGAGGTCCACAGTGTGTTATTAATTGCGGAATGAGTATATACCTTTTTGGGGATGTGGACGGTCCGTTCTATGTCTGACTCTTGCGTGGATGGCTAAGCGCTGTTGTCGTTTCTGTGTGGCTTTGGATTGTCAGTTAGCTACAGTATTAGAACAAGCGACAACCATAATTTCTGTTCCCATCTATCATTTAAACACCACATACATCGAAACTCATGTTGATACAAACGTTTATTGTTCACCAATACATTTACAAGTTTGAATAAGAGTTCAGACAAGGCTAATTTCACATTTTGTTTGGTTATTAAAGAGCCATTTTTCTAGAAGGCCTAGACGGAATGGTCCTATAATCGGAATTGGTCTAGACTTCATGCCCATACACGTTGTCACCATAATTGAAGACGATCAGATGTAAAACCTTTGAATAAGAGTACAGACAAGGTCAATTTCACAATCATGTTTTGGATACATGTATGACAATGCTTGGATGCGTATATTATCCAACATTCACATTTTATGGTTGTGTAGCGTACCGTTGTGTGAACATGTCAAAAAAATTGCGTATTTTTCCAAAATTGTTATAAAAAGTTTGCTTTTAATTGCTCATGAAACATCTGTTTACGTACGAGTATCACGGAAAGGCACACTGGAATTCATACAAAAAACCAACGAAATACGAATAATTGAGCAAAACACATTTGTTTGTTCTAACCGTAAGATTCCTTAGTACTAATAATAAAAATCTGCAATATTAGCACATTCGAAACAAATAAAATTCATTACACTATTAAGCATTGATTGCAATTCTCATGAAGATATTTTTCATTGTTGGTTTTAAGCTTTTAATCAAATTAACTATGAAGCTAATTTAACTCATTTTGATATTGTGTTGTTTTTTCCCTGAAATACAGGTATTGATGTACTGGTTTGTACTTTATTGTTAACAATTTCTATCTAGGTACATTCTACTATATAATATATTGAAATGACTCTTCCAGCATATTTATTATTTACATACAGTGTATTTCATAAAACATGTATACCATTACATTATATAATTACTATAGAATGCCATGAAAAATGCTTGATTGTATATTATTACATAGTCATGCTCTGTTCTTGGTTTGCTTCTGTCTCGCCCTAGGTTTGACATAATTCCCCCAGTACTGCTTCTACTGTTTGGCGCCGGATGTTCTTTGGTCTTCCTCTTGGTCTCTTACCCTGAGATGTCCATCGAAGGGCTATTTCGGTGTTGTTTGGTACTGGCATTCTGCATGTCCATGTCATCAAAAAGGTCTCTGTTTGATTTATTGGCTAGTAGAATTTGTTAAATGAAGAAGGATTTTGACGGTTATTTTATTAGGCCGGAATATTCTGCAGATTTGAATCAATGCTCTTGGGAATAATCATTGGGTAAAACATATCTCACAGGCGACTGTTTAGTTTACAAAATATGTTTGAACCGCGCTGAATTTCTGATATACAAGTAAGTGTCTCGCTCCTCTGTGTTTTGATGAAGAGTTAATTATATGCAAAATGTCTAAACATATGGCAATCGTGAAAGCTAGGCCATTTCCGCTTGTCTCCGGTAAATATGCATTAAGGCCAAGGTGATCAGAATTAACATACGGACAACTCATGGACTCTTATGTCTCCGGTAAATATGCATAAAGGCCGAGGTCATCAAAATGAATATCCTGGACTCCCCCGCGCATGTTTTGTTTCACTCTCCTCATATCAAGTGATTTAACAAGAATCATTCTATCGTAAAACGTTATCGCCAAACAGTGAAAAAAGTGAAAGAGAAAAGTGTCAAAATATGTTGGATTGATTGCGTAAAAACGACCTTTGTGGTATCTTCGCTTGATTTAATTTGTGTTCCAGAGCAATTTAGAAACATGACAAGTCAATCGAGGTGTTACGTTGATAATGGTTATGTTCCCTTCGTGTGCCGGGTAAGAATGCCTTTAATGGGCCATCCATCCGGTATCTCGGTGATAAATTACAAAAACCACACCAACAATGAATTCTAATGTTCATTATGATTCAAGTTATTACGTAGCGATTGTAAAAATGGCTTCTATATGCCAATGGCATTGTAAAGTGTTTTGATGATTTGATACAGGTGACGTAATGACTATTTTTATAGCTTTATTAAGATTCATGACACATGTATTCCGTTTCTCGAAAGCTGCATTTTAACCTCAGCGAAATCATTTACATCTGTTATCGAATCGTGCTGGATGCAGGATGAAATGTCCATAAAAGTTCCATTTATTAAGTGTAAGATTGTCACAGGCAGTTGATAGGTTAGAAATTACAGTAAGCGCGATGTTATCAACAACGTCTAGGTCAACTAGCTGAATATATATTCATTTTGGTGCATTGTAAAAGACACGTTAAGGAGCAGTACCAACTATTATAACAAAATATTATTCTTTAAAGTACCCTCCCAGCCAAATACGTCCGAAACATTGATATAGTGACTCTTGAATGTAATTCTTGGTATATATTTAGTATATTAGCATTGCGTGGATGGCTAGGCGTTGTTGCCATCTCTGTATGACTTAAAATGCGTTGTTTGTACATTACATTATTTGATTTAAATACCCAATCGCCCAAATCCCAATTGAATACTTTTTGCACCTTTAATTGTGGAATATGTTTTGTTTAAGTATTGGTATATAATTTTTAAACAAATGATAGACTTGTAATGCATCCCCGTAAGTGCGTGCGGAAGGTCTGGCGTTCGCCACGTTTCCGCGTCGTATCAATGAAGGCTTTATTTGTTTTTATAAAGTGTCTTTGTCCTTGATGAGCTATATCCTACACTCGTCTTGTGGTTATATGGAACTGTTGTATGTGTTCAAAGAAACCCAGTCGTTCCTTCATAGCAAATCTTTAGACAAAAAATGTGCAAGCTAATCAGCGATTGTGTTAAATAACAAGAAACAGAACAAAAATCAAAAGGTTTTTCGATCAAAGAAATATCAGATGTTGTCAGCATGTTTCCTCAATTGTTGAAAACCAATTAGGTAAGAGGATTGTTTTGCTTTTTTATCCAGACGTTAGCATTTGTGATGAAATGATTTTCGAAATGATACCGATAAACGCAAAAAGCACTAACACTGATGAATCATTGCGCTGAACATTACCACTGTCATCGCTTCTCATACCATATTACAAAATCATCAGAGGCAAGTTTTAATCAAGTTAAGATGGAAGGGTACTTTAGAATATAATATACATCCTTATGATACATGGTGCCATTGGAAACAAGAAGCTACTTGCAATTCAATGGTGTATCTTCTATGGTGCTGGCCTTATTGGTGACATTGACATGACGTTGTGAAATGTATCACTTTTGGATGACGTTACATTTGGCGATGTACCTACAGAGTTTGTAATTTATTTCACAACCAACAGTCGTTTTCATTTTATAATGATTGTTTCTCAGCATTTTGATTAGCTAAATGTTTGTGCAAAAGACCTAATCCTATTTGTCGCATCATATGAGGATCAATGTATACACATTTGTTGATTCATGTCCAATGATAAGAATTTGTTTACAGCAACTTGCAGTTGTATTATAATTATTAATGTTTGTTGTATTGAAATCAAAATGTTTCTTAATTGTTGTGATACTGTAACAATAGTTCCTTTGTTTACACTTGTTCGTGGATTTTAACGAAGGATATGACGTTAACTATCGGTAAGTAAGTCACGGAATACTTTAAATTTCTGTTTGATTGTCATATTTCGTTAGGGAATAACTATGCATGTACATGTTTACACTTTTAAAATAAACAGTTCCGTTTTATTTGTAACACTGATTAATCTAAACATGCTTCATCTTCAAAGAAAGGTGCCCCGAAGATACATGTAATGAGGAACGTCCATTAACAGACTAAAGCATACTTGCTAACGGCTTCATGCATGTGACGTCAGTATCTTAATTTAACTGAACATCGGGTGAATGCTCTTGTAATGGTGGTAACGGGTATCCGGAATGCCTTTACGAATATTCATCGAATTACATTGCATTATTATTAATCACACTTTGCAATTTCATAATAAATTAAAGTTTGGGAAACATAACACAAAGTATTTAATACATATCCAACAAGCAGTAATAAATATTGATATTAATTCTTGTTAACTGCTCGAAATCTAAGAGCTTGCGTGTGTTCAAGTATTTGATTTTGAGAGGATTACTTATTTTAGTAAATATAGATTTCCAGTTTATTGATATCGTATATAATCCACATATTTGTTTTTTTAATTAACTACTGTGCATAATATAAAAACTGTTGAAAACTCCGTAACAAAAGCCTCTAACAACAATGATACGTCACCTCGTTTCTTTGACTGATTCTTACAACCACTTTATTAACAGGTATCAGTACATAACGTCGGTTAAATGCCATAAGGGTTCAACAGCATTTTTTAAAGTATTGAGAAAAACAGCTTTGAAGTTTGGATGCGCATTAAAAATCCAGTTTTTGAGATAATCATATAGAATTTTGCACACACATGTATGTTTGTATGTTTTATTTATATACAAACAAATCAAGTGAAAAATAGTACAAGTATTGCCATAAAAGGACATTTTTGTTGATGAGCCCTTTTGGCAGTTCAAAAATATAACTTTTAAATGTCAGTAAAATGATGCAAAAAGGGCTCATCAGAACAGGACCTTATGATAAATAAATGTTTTTGATATATTAACACTGTTTTGGTTTGCATATTTATTGTGTAAATTTGGTAAAGAAGTTTGACAAGTCTTCTGCAGTCTTATTGGTATTATATGCGTAATTTCCCACACTCATGACTGTCATTATTACGTTGTCTAATTCATATCTGGTAGTGCTAATTGATCTTTGGCTGCTTTGCTGGTAGAAGGATTTTCATAAAATCCACGGTATATTGCTGGGATTACTAAACAGCAAGAATCACACAAATCCAACAGGTCTTTCTTCTTGGCTTCGGAAATGTTTTTTTTATACTCGTGGTATATCACATCCAGCAGCAGAATGATGGGCGTCCTCTTATGGATTTTGCTAAATTCTTCATCATAATCAACCTTGATCTGAAGTTCTTATGTGTGTTCCTTTGTTAATTTTAACTTTAGCCAATTGACTTTGTTTCTATCTACGGAAGTTTTGAAATTTTGGTGTGTGCTTTAAGGTCATGAAATGAATCAAATCTCATCGGGATAACAGTGTAAGGTTTTTGTCGTCTGGCCATATGGATAACAGTGTAAGGTTTTTGTCGTCTGGCCATTTGGAAAACAGTGTAAGGTTTTTGTCTTCTGGTCATATGGATAACAGTGTCAGGTTTTTGTTGTCTGGCCATATGGATGTCTGGCCATAAGGATAACAGTGTAAGGTTTTTGTCGTCTGGCCATATGGATAACGGTGTAAGGTTTTTGTCATCTGGCCATATGGATAACAGTGTAAGGTTTTTGTCGTCTGGCCATATGGAGAACAATGTAAGGTTTTGTCGTCTGTCCATATGGATTACGGTGTAAGGTTTTCGTCGTACGGCCATGTGGATAACGATGTAAGTTTTTTGTCGTCTGGCCATATGGATAACAGTGTCAGCTTTTTGTCGCCTGGCCATATGGATAACCGTGTAAGGTTTTTGTCGTCTGGCCATATGGATATCAGAGTAAGGTTTTTGTTGTCTGGCCATATGGATAACGGTGTAAGGTTATTGTTGTCTGGCCATATGGATAACAGTGTAAGGTTTTCGTTGTCTGGCCATATGGATAACAGTGTAAGGTTTTTGTTGTCTGGCCATATGGATAACGGTGTAAGTTTTTGTCGTCTGACTGTAAGGATAACAGTGTAAGGTTTTTGTTGTCTGGCCATATGGATAACAGTGTAAGGTTTTTGTCGTCTGTCCATATGGATAACAGTGTAAGGTTTTCGTCGTCTGGCCATATGGATAATAGTGTAAGGTTTTTGTTGTCTGGCCATATGGATAACAGTGTAAGGTTTTTGTCGTCTGTCCATATGGATAACAGTGTCCCATTGGTCTGAAACATACATAGATGTACAATTCTTTGCATGCTCTATAGAGCAATGCATTGCATCACATTCCTTCTTTGTGTGGATGCTTTCAAGAAATGTTTGTTCTATGACTTATACATGTGGATGATATGTAACTGTGTGTAGCAGACCTCCAGACAAGTACTGGTTCCTGTTTTGTTCTGAACAACAGAACAAAATTGCATGTTTAACAACTGTTGGAAGCGAAATAATTTGAGTTATTATACATGTCCCAATTTCAGATGAACCACGCTGTCAACGGAGAAATTTCTTTGTTGAAATGTAAACTGCTTGGTTTCTAGGTGTAATATGACCGGAATGTCGGTATCTTGTAGGGATTTCCTTGACATTCTAACTATATCATCCTGATGGTTCTTTGGAGAAACTTTTGCATATGATGTTCTCTTTCTAATACATGCATCATGATGTTCATACCCATGTACGGCAAGGAAAGCCAGCATACCATATTTCCTGGTGCCTTCTGACCTATTCATATCTGGGCAAATATGAATGACTGGATAATTCAGTTTACTAGAATAGATTTTTTAAATTAAAATTGAAGTAATTTTCTGCTGCCAGCGGAAGAAGATCTGCCATATCTACTATGCATGGTGTTATGTATAGTGATATGATTCTCCTAAAATCAGTTCAGTATCGTGCATACTAACATTTATTTCCAAAGTTACCTTATGTATTGAGCCAAAAGGGCTCATCAACATTCTATAATTATTCTGTAGACTTTCCTACGTGGATAACTTCATGCATTATACAATATGCAAATAACTTAGTTACATAACTAACTAAAAACTACTTACTTATGTCAGGAAATGATACAATTTGTATATTTAATGAATATAATATTATAAGAGCCAAAAGGGCTCAACAGCTAAATAAAAGATTTGCGCAATTGTATTGAACTCATTTATGATAAGCACCTATAAAATCTCTTTATTTTAATAATGATCATTACATTTAAGCAGTATAAAGGATATATAAGTATTTACCTTAGTTTATTTCTATTAAAAGTTCAAAATATCACACAATTATATGACTAGATAATGCGCTCTATAGATACACAGTAAGTCCGTACAGGAAATATTAATCAGGAATTGTCCAGAATATATTGTGGTAAAATAAACACCTTGATAATGTAAATTAATGCCTTCATACCACAGAACATGCTTAATGAGTTAACAGATTAATATTTTCTCATAAGCAAGAAAAAACTGAGAAGGGCTTATCAGCATAGTGTATTGCTGATGAGACCTTTTGGCAGAAAAGTTTTGTTTATGAGTCCTTTTGGCAGTATACATATTCGGGATTACAAAATGGTACAATATATCAAAGTAACATATTTTGATAAAAATATTGGAACTGGTGGTCAATAAGTTTCTAACATAAAGTTCATATAAAAAACATTTAAAATTTGTAAAAATATCATTTTTGACCAAATATGTTGTTTAACCGACGATAAGTAGAATGTAGTACACTACGCCTTAAGATAAATAAAATGTTCTAGGATTCGAAAAGCACTTGAAGATTTAAAATATCTCGAGAGACTAAATCAACAACTGCATCTGTTTCTTATTCCAAGCAATTTGCATTAAATTGCAACAACCTGCTACTAAACAAAATTTTGCATACCAATCAGTATTAACTTAACATTTGCAAATTCCTTCAATAAATAAACACGCACCAGGAACACGTAAACAACAATTAGGATTCGATTTTTCAAATATTCTGTTTTGAATTAGAACTAATGTTTGCTTTGTAAACGGTACGAGTGTTCCATGAAATACCATTAAAGGGAGGTGACATTATTCTACAACTATGAAACCGCTATAATGTATTAACAATGTTTTTTCATAAAAATGCAATTGTTTCGAGTGTCACGAATTCTTTCAACTACGTTCGGTAACTTCCTGTTGATGCTCCTTGCATGTTGGGTATTTTCTTCCAATTGTGCTATTTTATGTTATGTTGTTTCTTTTTCAGTGATACCGTTCTTGTCCGACTGTTATTATATTTTCGCCATGTTACTGGATGATTTAACAACCAATTCGCAGAAGAAAACACGAAATTTAACAGAGTAGATTTAAAGATGCTGATGTCTTTTATAATCAAACATGAATAAATATATAACAGTGCTTATTGCGAGGGAATAATCATTTCTCTTAAACAGTTCAATAAGGCGCGTCTCCGACTATCTGAAAGTTTGTATTTTGCAGGTCATTTAGCAATTGATTAATAAATATAAACATAGAGCAGTATTTACAACATTAATAATGGGATTGAGCATTCAAAGAAATCGGTGCTAATAGTACACTTAACAAATCTGTGTGCATGTATATATTTACCCATAACTCCGTCACTACGTGTTTGATGATCTTGAAACTTTCAATTTCAATATATGCAGCTTGGATATGTCGAATTACAATTGAATTGACTTTATTACAATATGATAACAATTTTTACAAACAGAATAAACAAATGATGACGTTTTTGCGTGTGTTCATCGGATGTTTATCAGGTTGTTACTGCAGCTATGTATCCTCTGTGCTGATCAAGTTCAAGTTAAAATACACCTAAGGGATTAAGCCATTCAATAAGTCTCCATTATGTTTCAGGATTGGAGACTTTATTAACAATAACTCTCCATTACTTTGTTTACACATTTAAATAAATGTGTAACAACATAATGGAGAGTTATCCACTCTGTGTATACACCTACATATGCAGTACTTAATGTACTTGTTATGCAATATAACACAACATATTCGCACTGTACAATACGAGATAAATACAGACCAAAACAAGGTTTCATGAATTCATCGATTTGGCATTACACACATTTTTATGCAAAAGAATATAAAATTCCGTTAGATCATGCAGCGCCTTTGCATTTGACTATCTGTCATGCGACACAAGAACATATATGTATACTATGACGAAAACGCGAGATCTAGAAAGCAGGATGGCGAAAGAACGAACGTGACGGTGTGATGACGAAAACGCAAGCATAAAGTATGATAATATGCTATAATAATACCGTACTTGAAAAAATCGTGTTTTCGTCATAGTGCATTTGCGTTTTCGTCATCATATTCATTAACATGCAGCGACTTTATGATAAACATTATATATGTCCACCATGTTTCATCAAGTTTTAAATATCCAGTTATTGTTTATTCAAGGAAATATAATCACTGACACTGCACTATTAGAACCATCAACATTTTAATAAGTCGATCATGTTATTTTATTCAGTGACACTGAATAAGTGACCACATCGTCATGGCTTGATCATGTGACACACAAATAACTACACAATCATGCTTCATGGACTACACGAGTAATGAAGAGTTATTGTGTTATTCCACTGGTTTCACGAAAACGCATGTTCTACTCGGCCTGGCATGGTCAAGTTTGTGTTTTGATTATCTATAAGAGGTACCCATGAGGGACGACTTGTTTTAGTAAACATATCTTTTATAACAATTTTGAAATTTACTCCAAATTTACATAAAATAAAATTAACATTGACAATATGGTGTATTTTAAGTCAGAGAAAGTCCGCGTATCTGTCCATTCCTGAGAAATAATCGAAACTCGTCTCGTCTCCATTATTTTTCAGGAATGGACAGATACTTGTACTTTCCACCTAACTTCAAGTGTATGTTCTTATCACATAGACCGAAATAAAAAAAATAAGAATAAAGCCCTATTGAGGTTTACAACAACCCACCTTTTGTCTTAAAATGCAATTGTGGAACCGTTACCTCCCCTTGACCATAGAATTCAAGCCGTATGTTTAATAGTTAAGAACTACAATGTTGTTGAGTGCAGTTTACGTGTTTTGATGTTGCATGGTTCAGTGATCCGCTGTATTTAATTTTGAAGAAAAAACTATATTAATCTTCTCATGTGTTATTCATAGCATATACATAAAAATAATTTTCATGCAGAAATATTATTTAATAAAAAAGTTATCCGTTAAAAAACACGCACACTTATAAGAATTGTTAAGTGTGTAGTTGTGTCGGTCTCGAACCTTTGAACAAGCGACAACCATAACTTCTGTCCCAATCTATAATTTACACACCGCACAAACCAAAACGCAGCATACGATATCAAACCGAGTGATATTGCTTTCATTATCGACTCCCAGTCATCAACACAATCATTGGTCTCGTGTTGCCGAGAAATGGCACTAGTATCAGTACGTAGCGAATCTGATTGTCAATAAATGGATTGATTTATCTAGCTATGACCTTATCAGTAAGAGTATTAACGCATCCACCACCACCAACAGTATCAGCGGGGATAAATGAAACAACATAACTAGATATTATGCATCATTACACAATCAATGCAAAAACAAGTCAGCCAACACAACGACACAGATTCACAGTTATCAAGTGTTAGGAATGGATTGTGTTTCATTTCGCGTGATTACATCTAACAGTCCAAGTTAATTATATAAAACAACAGAACCATGTCCCGGCGTTGATGTATATAGCTATATAGTATGTTAACATTAACTGTGGTACGAATGTACATAGACATTAACTGCTACATTTCCTCACATTCTCGATTGTATTCAGGTTTTGTTTTAGTATTAATTAAATCCACTCACCATTGCTAAATAGCTAACACGTTCATGCGATGGAAGTGAAGACTGTTAGTGCTTGGAATGCCGGTTGGACAAAACACATCGGTAAATCTATACATTGATATTGTTAATGGTATGATTTCTAATGGTCCAGGTATACTTTTACAGTGTACTGTGTAATTTGACTTTGAATTTCTATCATTACATTATATCAATCGTGGTAACATCAATACAGGACTCAAATGTAATAGATGGTGACATTTTTATTGCAGATGTATCTCCGAAACTACTATGTGTTCTATAACGTAATACTATCAAGTTAATAAGTATGGTATTTATTACATCAGGGGTAACATTTATACCCTCGGATGTTTTGTCACCATTGCAGAGCAGCGCTCCCTTAAGCATACTAAAGTGGATGTCGATTGTTTGCTTATTAATATTGTAGCTAACAACTTGTATCAGTTTGTTAGATTTTCTGCTTGACTTGCATGGTCTCGACGATGTCCTGTTATATCGTATACATCTTGGTCATAATTTCTATTATTGATTATTATATATTGTTAGTCTGGAGTAAACACAGACAACACAAGTACATTTACTTGTATGCCTTTAATCATTCATCATATCATCATCCATTATGATGTATATTTCTAGTTGGTTTAACCTGCGGACTCCTGTCATTTGTGAATTTAGTAATGATGTGTCTTATATGATAATGAACATATACATAACAGAAACTAATGCAAGTGTACAAAGTTAGGAAATTTCCTCGAGACAATTCCTTAGAACTCTTTGAATTAGAGTACAGACAAGGCCAATTTAACAATCATATTTTGGATACTTGGCAATGCTTGCTCATTATCCAACATTCACCTTTATAGATTTTAAGCGTTCTGTTAAGTGAACATGTCAAATAAATTTGCGTATATTTCTAAAACAGTTAATTAAATATACTCTTTAATTGCTTATGATACCGCTGTTTATGTACGAGTATCACAGAACGCCGCGACTCGTATTTTTCAACGCCATGCCCAAGGCATGTGGTCTAATTCAAATATCTGACAAGTACGGTGATAATGGAACAAACTACTCTCGGGATTCAAAACTGAGACGGTCTATAATTGGAACACAGTTAGTGCATGCACAAGGTTTCACTGCATGTTTTATAGTTAATGAAGACAATGCCCATTTATTTGATTTGTGTAGCATGTCACGTACTAGATGGGATCTTGTTTGATGTTCTTCCCCTCGGGGATACATTTCGGTTGTGACAAAAAGTAAATATTTTATTCCAGGATGAAAAACCTCTAATCGACTAAGACGTTAAGCCTTTTTATTGAATTTGAGCAAAGCAGTCTGCATGGTGACATATTCTAATTTGTTTCGACCAAAAATGTTCCCATGCATGTACTAGGTTAACTGATGCCTATGTATAAATTACACATGGTTTTGTATTTGCATCATCATCATCATCTTGGTCATTCAGAGCTATTTGACAATATATTCCAGTATGTTTCCAATTGAAAAACAGATTGTTGCCTCCTTTTCGTAAGACATATCCGATATTGAGTACCTTGACACCACATGCCTACAAAAGGGTCTAGAAAAATTCAGACGTTTTCCGTTTTCATAAAGGTATAGTTCTTAGACAAAAGATGTGATACTATAGTTAACACATTATGTCAAAGAAATCAACAATTAATGCTAAGAGTTGATCACAAAAGCAACGGTTAATATGTTCTTATTTTAATTCAAGGGAACTTATTTTGAAATATACCATTTAAATCATTCTGCATCAAAATTCTTTGAACATATTTGATTTCGCAATGTTGCCTTCCCTGGAATTCTGAGAGTGTATCGACAGACCAGCAGCTCAAATACTTCTTCCAGAATACTTCTTCATTTAAGCATTGTCACATAAACACATGAAAGTGGATACCTTTTTATTGTGCTGAGTATAGTTTTGTTGTGATGTGCTCTTTGTATACTATGCTGTATGTGTACTGTTGTTTTTGTTGATTGCTGCTTTCTAAGTTCGATTTAATATGAACTAAGGCATTGCCTAAAACAGGTGATCCATTCATACAAACATAATAAATTATTAAAGTTATTAAGTGTGAACTGTAAATGGAGAAAATTAGTTACTTTTCAAATGCTGCAACCAAAGCAAATGTGATGAATTGATATTCCCCGCCTTACAGGTTATCAGTAAATTTACCAATAAAAGACATTGACAAGCATCATCACAATCCAATTTTACTATAGTACATTAAGGGCAATAACTCTAAAACCATTGATTTACCCATATGTTAATGGAATGAAAACCATATATTCACACACTGTCCACATCCATTTGCATGTATGACCATTTAAGGAGCCACAGACCGCAACAAATGATTACAGCGCTATATGAAGTGTAATTCCCACTTCATTTCTAGTTACCAATTCATTTTCTTTAAAATTTAAATGATGAATTTAACGGACCCACATTATCAATGTTTACTTGGTATTTGCCCGTCTGAGAAGCCGAGACTAATAACTAACAAGAGCAACGCCTACTAGTGTTGGACGGTCGACTTTCTCGTACTTGATAGTATGCTAGTTCATCTGTGAGTGACAATTTAAGAGTAACAAGGGCAGATAACTCATAAAATAGGTATAGGTAAAGGGTTACCACCCTTGTAAGTATGGACTCTCCCTGTAAGGGTAAATAACTGTGTTGAGTTTTAAGTGGATACCTTTGATAGTCTTAGAGAAATAGGCATTGTTGTGTAAAAGTTCTAAGTTAGAAATGGGGATTAACTCTAATAATTTGCTTGATATATTAGTTTCCTCTTGTCAGTAGATGTAGGACAGTAGGTCGTCACATTTCACAAGTGTATTGACTTTCAAGTTGAAAGATTTGATAGTGTTTATGGAAATTCAGTTAATGTGTTAAATGTTCAACTATTTCTATGTACTAAGTTAAAACAAGAGCAGATAACTCCATAAATATAGACCACAGAGTTACCAGTCTTGTCGGTATGGAATCCCCTTGTGATGGTAAATAACTATATTGAGTTTCAAGTAGATGCCTGTGATAAAATGACATTAAACTTAACCAACGCACACGATCCCGTCACTATAGCTCGACTTTTTCTCTTCGAAAAGTCGAGCTTAACATGGAATGATGTAAAGCTCGTTTACATGATTTCGCCACATATCTCCGGCCATTATATTCATTATTATGCAATACAAACGCATGAATTGATATTTCGACGCTATAATAGCGTTTATGCATGTTTTTCATAGGAGCCTTCGCCCAAACAGGCCTGGTAATAAATCAAGGGCAATAACTCTTAACAAAAATTGACCAATAAAAAAGGTTTAAGTGCATCATCACAGTTATCAGTATGAGCGTTCATATTCATTTTAAAATACATGAAATTCTGCCAGCTAGTTACAAAAAAATGATTGCGAATGGACGGGCTAATGGAATTTTTCAATAAATCAAGGACAACAACTCTAAGCAAAATTAACCAACTTAAAAACCTTGACGGGCATCTTCACTTATTTATTTTAATGACTGTCGATGGACAATGCATGTTCTTTTTTTAAGTGTAAGCTGTATTGCCTGTCGACACGCGCATTACCCCACCAGCCGGTAGTTAAGTTAAGTGTTACATATTAAAGTTAAGTGAGTCACAATGTTAACTATTGACTATTGTAGATATGATTCAAGAACAGCGTCAAATACCACTGCAATTCTCGATATTGACTTTACGGGATGAAACCCTTATCCGGAATCCAGAATTTTACGGTCATGGGGCCAGTCAATAGGCAGCATATAGCAAGAGTGTATTTATAAATTATTATTTTTTCAAATTTTAAACGTGAAAACATATACTGTCGATACATCAATATCGCTTCCTATCAATGACAGCTCTAATGACGACAGTGTTACAGATCATCACACCGGTGGTCACACGGCAGCTAAACACTCATGTGCATGTATGTAGTCACAGCAGAGCGACGGATGAACATTGACCAACACGACAGAAACTTTGTTTAATGCAGATCAACCAACACTGACCTTAACGGTGTGTTCTTTGAATGGTCTTGGGACAACGGTACTTCTTCTGTCTTATAGTGTTCATACATGTACAGTACATTATTGGACTTTGCAAACAACAGATATTGTATATAGAGGCATATGAAAAATAATCTTTGGACTGGGGCTTTACACTGTCACATTAACTTTAATCATTTATATAAAGGATCTTACATGAGTGCTCATTACATACGAGTTTTATTAAACGAGTGGACAAAATGATATGACACGAGACATTGTGTCTTTATGTGTTTTATGTTTCCTGTGCTCGGTTGGTTCAGTTGGGCACTGTGTTTTGTGTGTTTTTAATGTTTTCAGTGCTCGGCTGGTTAAGTTGAGTGCTGCCTTCCCTGTCTGACTTAATATAATCTTTTTGCCGCGTGTCATATTGTTTTTGTCGACGAGTTTAATAAAACTCGTATTTAAAGAGCACGAATGTAAGATTCTATTTATCTTATAACCTTATAAAATGCACATTATTGTTCAAATTAATGATGTACGCTGCATTTGTTTCAGCCAAAATTCAGCGGTACAATGAGCGCGACGTTGATTTTATCCTGACGTCATTGACAGATCAATGTATGGATTGGCTAACGTCACGTCAAGCTAATTTAAATATTTATTGCACAGTCTGGGAGTGCCGAACGATATTTACAGCACGGCTTAACAGTAGTCCAGAAATATAGACGTGATGAATAATGAGTAACTTTGATAATTGGCAGATCGGTTGAAAACGAAAGTCCAAATGTTAAAAAACAAACTGAAAGTCATATTTACGGCAACCCTGCCCTGCGTTCAAGGAAACAATATGTGACGTACGTTTCGCTCCTGGTACGCACACTGTTATTCGTTGAACGGTATGTTTGATAAACATGTTTGTTACATACGCCAAGTTTGGCTAACCATATCCGGAGGTGGTGTGCGTGTATTTGTTTCATTAAACAAAATGTCGGACATATGCAAACAAAAGAATGTGAATAGTAAAATCCGTGCATCGTACATATTTCGGACTGAGAACGGAAAAAACGGGAATTAGTACTTTCAAATTGTATGCCGCAAACGAAGCGTACAACGAAGGATTATATCGACAAAAACCCGTGATTGTTAAACATGTTTGCAGGTTACTTTCCTTGAACGTAGGGCTGGACCGCAGGTTATGTGATAAGTGAAAATCCAAAATCGTTAAATGGGACTTGAAATTAAAACCATAATTAATGATATCGCAGGGCCAATATCCACCAAGGATATTTTTGTTTGTTATAATTTGAGCGTTTTTCTCACAACAGCAATAGACAGTGTTGTCCTCCAGTATCAGTAACATGGTCATCTTCTACAGAATGATTGTTGATTATTAATTCACCATAAATGGTTGGTTGGTTGAAAATCAATGAAAAAAATATTTTCAAAATAGTTGACAATAATTTAGGTACGAACCAATTTTGATCCGCTTTGTTTATGATGAAAATCAGCATCGAAAGTTGAGTTCATTGTATAAATACGTTAATTATGTGCAAAAAGACAGTTTTCCTTGCTTTAAACAAGAACTTCAATCTTGTAAGTAGTTATTTTACCGATTTTAGGCTTCCGCCGTTCTGTGTTCAGTTTTTCAGTGCATTCCAAAAATGGCGGTCAAAATTTCCATAGCAACCTGGAATTTTTATCTCCCCTTCATTAATGTTTTTTGCGGACTGGGGTGTTTCGTAATCTTATGGAATATTCTTAAAAATCATTAAAACATAAGAGGTAATTTATGAGCAACAAATGTGTTGACATTAGTGAAATCGAAATGATTTTCATTCACATCCTCAGAGTACCCGTTTCCCACCAAAAACTAGTACACACAAATCTCAGATGAATAGGGCAATCGGAACGGTCCGTATGGCATTTATCGCTACTGACGTTACGCCAGATAAATTCCGTAGAAATTGCCGAGTAGTGAATAGGGCTGACCAAACTCGCAAAATACTTACAATGCCGTCTTGATGATCTCATCGCCCAGCTTCGCTGGGCGAATGGATCACCTATTATTATTTTTTGCCGACAACACTTATCGAAAAAGAATCAACTAAGTACTGTGTTTCCTGTCGTAATTGAGATTGGGTTTACTTATGATTGTCCTTGTAATTCTTATTTTGTGTGTTCTGTACCTCTTTTTTCTTGTTGTCTCTGTTTCGTGCTTCAGCGCTTTCTGCTCTTTACGCTGATTGCCGCTTTCTAAGTTAGATTTATTATGATCGTTTTTGCTGGCAAAAATCGAAGAATCATTCAGCTCTTTTGTTTAGGCTGCGTGATACTTCCAACTCACATACGTTTAGCGAGAAATATTACAATTAATGTACAATTAAACGGTGAAGTACCGAAAACCAGGTTTTATTTCATTATTCTTCTGTAACCAGTTAAAGATACACTTTATATCCAATCTGGCAATAAAAATGTGTATATTTATTTCTTCAGGGGCAATTTCGTTGTAGAAAATTATCAAAACTTAATCCGAAATTCATTAAATAACTACTGGAGAGCCCAGAATATCTTGCTAGATAGTTTAATCGTTATTATATTTAGAATTATCATTCACTTGGGATATTTGCCTGATTGTTTTCTCTGCAAAATAATAAAACTCTTTGTATGTGAATTGGATAGAACGTGCGCCGTGCACGCAATATAAAGATCGTTGCCAAAGTGAAGTATTTAGCGTCTTGGTTGCATCTAAATAAAGCATTCCTGGTCCAGCATTTGTACTTGTTTACATCACATCAAATTTTATACTAGAGACTGAACCACACGGCGCCGAGTGATGTACTCAAGTGTCGGTTGGCGCATTGTAGTTGTAATGCATCGACTTTGTGGCACTTCTGCTTCAAAAGTTGTGTTATCAGACAATTTCTATTTGACTAGGCGAAAGTTGAATTCACCCAGAGTTTGAAAGAAAGCTTCTATCTGTATATCATAGTGCGTTTTAAAGACATTGTTCAATATTCAGAATTTCACCCTGTACCAATTCTCAATAATAAACGCCGTATAAGGCCAATGGTTTTGAACAGCTGTATTCTCCACTCATTGTTAACTACTCAAAATATAAGATTCATTTGATGATATATAACGCTAATGCAAGGCAATGATGATAATGCTAGGCGTACTGTCAATGAAAACTGGTTACGTAAGTAGACAAACGAATGTCATGTATGTTGAGAAACATAAATACCCCCAACAGATTCAAAGATAATAAAAAGTCAATGAAAAAATGGTTAGGGGAGTTTACCGTGGTGAGTCATGTATGTTAAGAAATTTAGTTCCGCAGGTAACGTGGTAACCAAACTACACATAAACACTTTCACAAATATAGATTTGTAGACAATAAAATCAAAAGCAAATACGCTAAATTCCCACCCCCTTGAAACAATAGTCTAGTATACGATATGTATTGGTAATTTGTGGAACAAATTCATTTAATCTAACAAAAGTCAAAGGAAACCGTATGTTCTCTGGTTAGTGGTTACTACCAGTATTTAACTGCCTATTTTTGTAATAGAGTAGTCATTATTATGCCTTTAACACATCACTTCCTGTCGATCATCACAGGGCTAACAATACAATTTTATGCGTATCATGTAGATTTAGATGGAGAACAACTCTTCTAAAATCATAATGCACCGTTAAGCAGTATGTCTGTACTAAGCGAATTTATAAGGCATAATAACTCATTCAGATGGGGATATGTGTATAAGGCACCCTATATTTCTCGGACAGGGCTACATGTATGAGCATAATACTCTAAAACACTAAGACGTTGCTAAGCATGGAAGGTACCATAATGTGCAAAAAACCAAGCCCAAACTAGACTTAGTTCTGGCGACGAAACAGTTACCAAACGTTTTGGGTCAACACGTTAAATAAACCAAGCACAGGCTAGTGCTTGTGGTCAAACTACGCGTCCACCCCGGCGCAAAACAATACACCCACCAACACACGCCCATATGTCAATTTTCACCAAAAAGCATAATTAAAATATTATACAATATGAAATAAATGTCTCGACTCTGTCATTTTTTTATTAATAACGCATAAGGCCTAGAATAAAACATTGTTTGTTCTCTCCCGCGCGAACTGTAGTAAAGCAAGTGACATAGATATATAGCCCCGAGATGTCTTTCAGAATGACAGTATTATTCTCCTTTATGTTTAATAGAAATGGTGAACTCATTTCATGTGATCTACATGGGAACACCTGTCGTATACATCAATTTTCCATCAATTATTACTCAACCAATGACTGTACCAATGTAGTACCCAGTAGTCAGTACCCGAAAATTTCTCTTTGGTGACAATTAACCTCTGTATACCAATATTGCTGGCCTAGTTGGCTCAGAACTCAATTGTTACCCAATGGAGGCATGTGATGTTTGCATTGCAGTTTTATATTTATTGTAAGTGAATAATTCGTTTATCACAAGACTATCTTAGACCTTCGTGTGAAGATTCATCAAACACCTTAATAACCATTTATTTAGTTAACAATATTGGTACATTGTGAGTAATTGGGCAGGTTTTAGCGTAAGGGAACGTTTTAATGAAGAGTTGTGTTGGTATATTGTAAGTAAATAATTAACTCTGGTCCAAATGTATTTTTTGACAATTTCTACTGTTAATGGACTAAAGTTCGGGATGTAAGTATATTTATGTATAATTTACGCAAGGTATTGTGTTGTGTTATTGCATTGCTTTGCATTGTATTGCATTTCATTGTATTGTATTGTATTGTATTGTATTGTATTGTAACATCCTGCTGATTGATCGCTTATAAAATTACCAAATTTGATTGTTACTTAAAATAACCATCTTAGACTTGACAAGCAAGAATAAGAAGAGAGAATCAATGGAGCATCTTCTCGAATTTGCAAAACACCTGACATTGTATTTTGGTACGCTCTATTGTAAATTATAAGAACGAGAATTAAACACTGTTGTCTGCCGAGAAGCAACGACTGTCATTACAATAAAACGACACTAATCTCCCTTTATTGCCTCTTAGAGGACATATTAGGATGCATTGCTCAATAATGAAGCTCACATGACAGTTTCATGTGCTGAGTGTTGGTATTTGGTGTCTGCCTTTTTTCACAATAGCCAGTAATAGAATGTGTGTAAGATGGCAGTGTGCAAATTAGACTTTGAACATTTTTCCTCAATTTTATTTGCATTGTCAGTCCAAATTTTTGTCACATACCGCGTAGTATGTCCACAAGATTTATCATATGTTTGGCGTTCCGAAATGTAATGAACCATTGCATCAATAATATTATTTACGGATAAGTATGCTTCTTAAATGTTTTCAAGAAACTTGTTATTTTGTTACTTTAGTAACCCACTATCGGATGACCAGGGACAGTCTTATTTCATTCCATAAAAATAATAACTCGTGTTCATACCTACTCTAGTACATGACTTAATGTTTGATTTATTCGATTACAAATAAAACTTAGTAATGATAAAACAGAATTAGAATAGGCATGAACTGTTCCATAGGACTTTCGCATAATAACAGGTGGTTCCAATGTCGCATTTAACACGTACGTGCATTACTCGGCGCCGTGTGGTTCAGTCGCTTGTATAAAAGTAGATGAGATATAAACAAGTAGAAATGCTGAACCAAGATTTGCAATTTTTCTACAAGGAAATGGCCTCTGAAGAAATAAATGTGTGTCATCGGATTTGATATAAAATGTCTCAAAATTGAACAGGAGAATAATGAAATCAATCTTTGTTCATAAGACTTCACCTTTTAACAGTACTGTATATTAGTGTAGTATTGGTAATGCTGCTCTCTAAACGTTTGCTATTGTCATGTATCACGCAAGAGTTGAATGATTCGACGAATGTTGCCAGCAAAAAGATATTAATATATCGGGCAAGGAAAAGAGGCATTCAACAAAAACAAAGATGTAACAGTGGTGGTATAGATCATGTTATGTTTGAAAAGCTAGCTTAGTAAGTCAGATAACGAAAATCTAAATAATTTACTAAATAGTTTTCTTTAAAAACTGAAAATAGAATGCATCGTAAAACGAACTGGTCTATATGAATTCTTATTTAAAGAACTAAGTGACTCGTGTGATTTTAGCACTCGCCATTCCTTGTCGTTTTTTCCCTTTTGCACCTTATTGTGCAAATGTGTCTTTGTCTAGAGAAAAACAAAACAAAACATGACAATGATGACAAAATGACACATGTGAAGATCGAGACGATCACTATTCTTAATGCCCCACAAAAGGGAGACAACAAGCGGTAATATATTATGTAGAATAATTGCATAATCAAATGGACCGAATGGATCTGAATGTCTACCAACAAAGACAATTTATGTAATAAAATGACCAAACAATGAGGAAAATAATGTCATTTGTTACCTTCAGTTTATAAGTCGTTTCATAATTTCAAGTGTTAAATCTCGTCAATGATACTAATACAAAATCATGTGTAATTCATACATATTCAGCAGTTAATCGAGTGCGTAGATAGGAACATGTTTGGTTGGGACAAAGTAGAATATGTCACCATGCAGACTGCTTGTCTAATTCAATAAACGTGTTATTGTCGAGGTCGATTAGTGGTTTCGTCATGGAATAAAACATTTGCTTTTTCTTGAAACCGAAATGAATACCCGAGGGAAAGGACATCAAACAATTTGCCATCTTGTACATGGCATTGAACACTAATCAAATAAATAAGCATTGTCTTCATTAACTATATAGTATGCAGTGATTATATACGCATTAACATCACGTTGTGCAATCCAGTTTAAATCAATTTCAAATACAATAGAGATGGTATAAATGTTTAGATTTGAATTTACATTCGATCTGAAATTACATTTTAGATTGTGCAACTTCATACCTATACTAGTATGTAGATTGCAAATAACTACATCGATTGATCAAAGAGTAATGCTTGACGTTTTTACTGTAAAATAGAATAAACAGATATTGGCGTTAATAAAAGATATAAACTGATTCAATGGACGGGTGGTTAAGTTTCGAATCTCAAGAGTAGCTTGTTCCGGAAAGGTCGGTTATGTGTCAGCTGAGATGTGATTGAATGATAGGTGTCGGGACGATTTGTGTTACTCATTCACAAACCAGCCTCAAAAGCTACACTTCTAAATTTAAACGATTTAGAAAATAACTCCAGTAACATTACTTTATACCCTCGTACTTGAATCCCTAACGTATTTGACATGTTCACACAGCAGGCCGATTCAAAGTTATAAGTGGTGATTGTTAATATTAGCAACTTCGAAACATTACCATGTACCTGTATCCATTTGTAAATTTATTTGTGAACAACAAAGCATGTGTCTAATGCCACTTTTATAGTTGTCGTTTATTCGTTACAAGATATATCCATGGTGTTGCCACTTTCAATGATAATACAGTTACTCACAGCGGGACACACCTTATGACCCTCAAAGTCACCACATGACGGTGTAACAATCACATGCAAAGTGTCATTGAAACAAGAGTTCTGAGGAAATGTCTCGAGGAAGTTTCGTAACTTCGTACACTTGCATTATTTTCTGTTATTTATTTGTACATTATCATACAAGACACATCATTACCAAAAAAGCAAATGATTGCAGTCCCACAGGTTAAACAAACTAGAAATATATATCATAATTGATGATGATACGATGAATCTTGAAAGCCATACAAGTTAATGTACTTTTGGTGTCTGTGTTTATTCCAGACAAACGATAATCAATGATAGACATTATGACAGAGATCAATTCAAAATAACAGGATATCGTCCACAACCAATGAGATCACACCTTATTAAACTCTTGGTCAGTAACAGTCGATATGCTTGGCTATCCTTAATCTCCAATGACATAAGATTAAATTAATATCACACAATATCGTCAAGAAAAAGACATACCTAGCAAAGAATGCTACTGATAATACAGATATACTGTTAGATATCAGCAAATTTGTACTTGATCATAAACAACTGCTTATAATAACTTATAATATGGACCAACACCATACGCATTCAGAGTTGCTTAACTATGACCTCTCCATGCATTACAAATTTCATATCATATTTAATCGTTTTGTTTAATTTACTTACTATTGTTACATATAGGCCCATATGTATTTAAATCCTGTAAGATTTGTTGATATATTTGCTGTATTATTCGTCATTCCACGACCGGATCAAAACACTTAGTCAAGTTTTAAGTTCATATCTACGTTATATTTGACCAACCTGAGGGACAGGCTGTCGGAGTGTTAAGTCGTGTTTTAAATGTAGCTGGTCAGTGGTGTCTGATAAGTGCTGCCTTCCCTGTCCGCGTATTATTATCTTTTTAATGAAAATCAACATTAAGACATACATGTATACAAGGTTTCACTGGTCTAATTAGGTGTCCTTATAATTGAGATGTCACTGTAGCTCATCATATTCAATTCCGGTAGTCATATTTTATTTAAACCTCAATACAATAGTCGTTTGTAGATGTTCACTTAATTATTATGCATATAAAATAGAGTTATTACTACCCTTTAGGTCATTTGTTTTATTTTTCGTTTTACCAACGAGCCTATCCTATATTTATCGACTGTGTAAGTCATATAAATACATTAAAATGTAATTTTAACTAATGAGATATTCGCATGCTATGACTGCAAGGAAAATGTCTAGAACGATCATCGTAATTACATGGAACAATTGATTGTGAGCCTTAGTTGTTCATAGCATACATTGTATTATACATGTGTAATTACATACGCAAAACATGAACACACACTAGAGCCAGTTACATCGGTGGCAGCTTTGTTGATTGGTTGTAGTTGTTTCAGATTAGATTGAAATATCCATAGTATTGTGTTGTTATCGTGTGCTTCTGCCACGTATGAACAAAAACTGCCATCGGTGAACAAAACACCTACGAATGAACTACCACCGATGAATACATCCGCCACCAATGAACACAACTGCTATTTAAATGGTAAGGACTGACATCAATTAATACAACATCCATCAATGAGTTAAGCTTAACTGTCATTCGTAAACAAAACTCCCAGCCATGAACTACCACCAAATAACAAAAATACAAGCCATGAACACAACTGCTACCAATGCAACTGTACGATGTGATCAATAAAGCCCGTTAAATGCAAAACTGTTTATCATGATTGAAGGTAAGTACGTTTAAATTATATATCTACCAAATAAGAACTATATCTAAATTATGTCGTCAATAATTTGGTTATATTTAGTTCTTTATGGCGTATTTAGTTGTTTCATAGGAGAAGCCAATATAGTCAATGAGGTTGTTGACCGCTTTTGTGTAGACAAATAGATATCGATTTAGAACTAAGGAGGCTATACCATGCCAGAAATACTGTGTGATACATACAGTAAACAAATTATGATATGCACGCTATCAGTTGCATTTATGTTACAATGAGTTTGCTCTCGAATCTGATACATAGGTGTCCTGTCTGAAATGACAGAATGGCTATTAAAATGGCAAGTGCCTCTACATTCAGCCACAGTCGAAATGGAAATACAGAATTAATAAATTCACTTTGGTTATTGTTGTTTGATGGGTCGCCAGCTAATAAATTTATGTACTGAAGGTCTTGTCAACAAGACAATACTTTTGTCTAGTGAACATTTCAAAATTATGATATGTCAACATATGCGCATTCATGGATCTCAATTGTTGGTTCAAATTATATCTAAATTGTATTTATGGTATTATTTCCTCTTTGTCTCAGACAAATTCCAACAAAAATGTAGATATTCAAGTATTTAATGCCTTGTGGGGGCTCAACTATACTATTAAGACTGCAGTTGGCTATAAATGTCAACTTTGGGACATCAATAAAAGCAATTCATTGTATTTACGAAATTTCATGATATCATTATTCAAATTGTCTTAAAGGAAATTGTAATTGCCTAAAACATACGCTTTGAACGTTGACCTATGTACAATGAGATTAATGTTGTGGTGACATACACCATAGACAAGATATTGTCCCCAGGAAAGAATAAAACAAAAGAAACGATAGCACGACGAGCATTCAGATAGAATATACTGAACTCGAAATAAAAACCCTGATTATAAATATATAGTACTTGATTTGTTGAATTCCATTCAAACGTAATTAATGCAGCATAATAAGACGATGTGTAACCGCATACATGTAGCCTATAAAATAAGTATGTTGTCTGATTCTAATTCTTTCAGTCTTGCATAAATTATCTATCAGCTTATTTGAATAATTCTATATACGAATATCTAAAAACAGCCAAATATATGACTTTACTTTTACTGGCTGTCTTACGGAAACAAAAATGTCAACTTAAGAAAAGTAATACTTGTTGTCTAACGTATATGCCTATTGTGATTGCATCCACATCCTAGGGATACAAACCTCTATATTGTCAATTATTTACACTATACACAGGCATTCTACATTCTAGGTGAACACTATACCACGACTAAGAACTAAGCTATCGATGCGTTTATTACACTATTGATCACAGTAATTAGGACTACTTTTCACTATGTCGTTAATCATGCAATCTGAATCCGTATCAGATACTCATTTATGATAGTCAAACTGTGGATCATACATAATTTACATAGTCCTGTCTAGTTGCCTTCATTTATTATCATTGTCTGATGATATTGGTTGCAACGTCAATATATATATGCGTGATGCATATTTCGCGAACTTCAGTACCAAACTGGTTTTGCGGATTCACGAACTAGTGGTGGAAGGTTCAGGTTCCTTTTTGAAAGACATGAAGCAGCCATCACATATGTCAAGAGAATTAGCCCAGTGAACATACATACAGACACATGGAATGACACCAGTACAGACATATGAAAGTAAAAACCAATAACTTCAAATTATGTGATACAAAATCGATGCTTTAAGCAAACTTGATTTATGTTGCACTTACGTAAGTATACACCGAGTGCAATGCTTTGTTAATGTCATGATAACATTTATAGGTTGTTGTAACAGAGATTGTTATTTCTATACCAATAATGTGGTAGAGCGTGTAACATAGATAGATAGCCCCGAGATGTCTTTCAGAATGACAGTATTATTCTCCTTTATATGTAATAGAAATGTTAAACTCATTTCATGTTATCTTCATGAGGACAATTGTCGTATAAACTTAATTTCCTTCAATTATTACTCTACTAATGGCTACACACATATATATATATATTGTTTTATCTGTTTTATTTTCGTTTTGCTTCTGGCTTGTGTTTCTTTTCATTTTTATTGTCCAGCCCGAACACCTGAATCCTTCTCTGTGGGATGACAGTGCAACACTGGACTTTGTTGCCTAACATTATATTTCGAACACGACGTGGATATGTGTCAATTGTCATTGAACCATAAGGTACAGTGTGTACTCAGTAGAGCATACTTGCTAACGGTTTGGTATACAACCAGCTCGGATGAGTATTCTTGCAATGGTAGCTTTAATACGAGAATTCAGAATACATACACGGATATTTTCGGATAATCATTAATTGGTTAGTTGTTCACTTGTTGTTTAGGTAACTAGTTCTAGCGCTGTATTTTGATTTGGAATTTCATAGTAGATTGATGGTTGGTTTTTGGACATTCGTTGAAACCAAACCGAGTATTCTATACGCCGAATTATTCTTCATATTTGGTTGGAATGCATCCTCTGTGGATTGTCTTTTATAAAAAACATTAAATCTCGCGAGATTATTTAAACTGTGTTAAAATTAGCTAACTATCTGTTTGTGGTCCTTGTACATTAAATCTGCCATTGTGTCTGTGACTGTGTTCTTCCTGTGTCTGACGTGTTCCGCTGCTTTTGTGGTGCTGTTTCCTTACCTGCCCGACTGTTATTATGTTTCGCAATAGCCCTTTCCCGAAACTAGGTTACCTCCCTTGGTAAATCCTCGATAACGTCCCCTGCTTTCAATAATTCCACTTCCGGGGTGTCCTGATAAGATCGGTATATAGTAACATAGAAGAAATTGCCGTTATTTTAAGTATTTAGCTTACAAAAGTGTTCTTTTTTGTTATGTTTTTGGTATTTAACTGTTAGAAAAATTAATTTTGTATCCCATACTGCTGTATTACATTAGAATACTGCGAAATAATTAAATCTATACGGAACAAAGTATAGAATCTGCGGCGGTAAACAAAAAAATATTTTTGAAATTAAAGAAAACGAACGAAGGATATTGTTTATTCGCTTATCACGATAATAATCTTGGAAAGTATCTGGTAAAATTAAGCAAAATGTTTTATGTTTCGTGTGCTCCATAGTTTTTTTTGAATTAAAAGTGAAGTAATTAAATTATTCAATGTCAATCTCTCTAGCGTACTTCTACTTTGATATATGTTAAGTTTTATATTATGATATTTGTGAAATTGTACAATATACATTGTCAATGTGGTTGTAAGATGTTGACATATTCGTATAATATACCCGCGAATTTGTAAAAAAAATAGTGTGATAGGGTGTTGGCATAGTACCCCCAATCCAGCGAATGGGTCACACAATGCATGTATTAAATTATGCGTGGCTCAAGAGGGTTGTTCAGACCCACTTCAATTTGGGTGTCCTGTAAATATAAATACATGAGTTGTGCAGGGCTTGGAATTTGATCAGGATATCCCACTGAGATCACAAAACTGGTTTGATCCGTCTGAGCAAATGGTGGCCCAACTCGATCTTTCTTGAGAATAAGTTATTAGGATGCCCCCCCCCCCTCCCTTCCCCAGAGAAAATGTGCTGCGACTGCGCATGTTTAAAGTTAAATTAATTTCACTGAACAAAAAAATCAACTGTCAATACTTAAAAACAAACGGGAAGTACAAAACATGAATTTCAACGAACGCAACGTACCAGAAACTATACATGTATACAAGTGTCTGCACGGACGTATATATTCATCCAAAGAATACTTGGATTTTATAAGATCTTTGCTCCCTCATTTTAAATTACAGTCATTGGGATAAGAGCTGTTTTATTACCCTAATATTAATCTCCCGCTGATATTATACAGATCTTACATCAGAAGGGATGCATCTATATGTCTAATTAAAGAGTCACCGCGGTGACATATGTTGCATTATACAATGTGTCAGACACGTAACTGACCAATTACATAGCAGGGGGTCTTTTCCACTGATTACTAATTTAGATTATTAGTTTTATGACACTTAATTGCTTTTAAAAATATGTTTTAATATGGGTATTTATAGGGGCACTTTAAACGAATACCGGACTGTCATTTAATTTTCGCTTTATACATGAATTAGGCATTTAATATTTTCAGAACGCAAACACCAGTGCGTTCATTTTCGCTACAAATTTCCCTCATTATAGCCTTTTTATTAAAATACTTATTGTTTAAATCTAACATAATTAGTGTAATATTAATTTTTGTATTTAATACCACGAACACTATTGTGAATAAGCATGCAATGATATGTCTGCGTGGTGGTGGATTTATTTAGCACTGATAAGTGCAAGTTTATGTCTACGTGTGTTATGGGTGATTGTCAAAATAATTTATTTGGTGAGTATCTTCATAAAAATATTGTAGATTAATTCGTATTTTATAATGTTACCGAAAAAAATTTTTGAACGAATATTTAATAATATTGCTGTATAATCATAATTATTATTGAATAGTCTTCTCAACTTATAAATATTGAAAGCGCTCGTAAATAAGATATTTTACTGAGAAATATATATATAAATTTTAATGAAATTTCATTATCCCAATAAGAATTTTAGGCCATGTAATCACTTCCCTACATGTTCGTTCAACTGACGACAAAAGAAAAGCAAAACCATCGTCAACAAAGTACTTTTATCTCAAGTATAACGGATCGCTAATGCTAGGAGTAATGGCTGAATAACGATTGAATCGATATACGGACACCCCGGAAGTTGAGATATTAATCTGGCGCATGCGCATAGGCGTCAAGGGAAGACAATTTCAAAGGGAGGTTACCTAGTTTCGGGAAAGGCCTATGTCACTGGATAAATTAACCGCTGAATCATTTTGCACATGAGGGAAACAAAATCTAAAAGTGTTGATTCCAAAATCAAACATAAATAAATATATTTTATCATCATAGACTTTGGGGATAGTCATTTTACCCAAACCCTTTCCAGTGCGCATCCCCTATTATCTGACAATTTTTTTGATTTTGAAGGTTGTTAAGGAATTGGTAATACATAGAACATAGAGCAGTATTTACAACTTATTTAATACGAATAGACATTAAATGAAAGCGTTGATGATATATAATGGGTTTCGGTTTCTAAACGTTGACTAAGCGCACAACATTACTGCTATAGTTTACATACGACACAAACTAAATCTCATAAATCCTATCCCGTACTCGGCATAACATATCGCACTGAGTGATGTTGCTTTCCCTATCAATCCCCTGTTATCAACACAATCACTGGTCAGTGAATAAATACTACCTACGCTCGCATCACTTGCCGAGAAAAGTAGCAGCTCTATCTGTATTTCAATCCAGGATAGCAAATCTGATTGTCAATAAATGGATTTAATTATCTAGAGATGACTGAATCAGTAAGCGTATTAACACTTCCACCAACACCAACAGTATCAGCGGGGATAAATGAAACAACATAACTAGATATTATGCATCATTACACAATCAATGCAAAAACAAGTCACCCGGTAAAACGACACAGATTCACACTTATCAAGTGTTAAGAATGGATTGTGTTTCATTTCGCATGATTGCATTTCACAGTCCAAGTAAATCATATAAAACAACATCACCATTTCCCGGCATTGATGTATATAGCTATATAGTATATTAACATTAAATGTGGTACGAGTGTACATAGACATGAACTGCGACATTTGTTCATCGACAAATTTTCGCTTGCATTGAGGTTTTATTTTAGTATTAATTAATCTTCTCATCATTGCTAAATGACTAACATGTTCATGCGATGAAAGTGAAGACATTAAGTGCTTAGAATGCCGGTTGGGCATACACAAAGCGGTAAATTTGTACATTGATGTTGTTTATATGATTTCTAATGGAAGACATGTACATTGTTCTGAATAATTTGACGTTGGATCTTCATCATTACATTCAATGAATCGTGGCAACAACAATACAGTACTCAAATGTAATAGATGGTGTCATAATGTTATACATTTTGTATTGCAGATGCGCTTCCTAAACTAGTGTGTTGTCTATAACGAAATACTATCAAGTTAATAAGTATAGTATTAAGGACACCAGGGTTAACATTTATACCCTCTGATGTTCTGTCACTATTGCAGACCAGCGCTCCGTATAAGCATACTGAAGTGGTTTTCGTGTTTGCTTATTGATGTTGGTAGCTAAAATTGTATCAGTTGGTTGCAATTCCTGCTTGACATGCATTTGTCTCGATTATGTCCTGTTTTATTGAATACATCTCAGTCACAATTTCTTTTATTGATTTCTATAGTAAATATTGGTAGTCTTGAATAAACACAGCGCAAGTATATTTACTTGTATGCCTTTTATCATTCACCATATCACCATAAATAGTGTTATATATATTAAGTGTGTTTAACCTGCGGGGCTCATCATCTATCATTTATGTATTAAGTAATGATGTGTCTTATATGATAATAAACAGATAAATAACTAATGCAAGTGTACGGAGTTCGGACAATTCCTCAGATGTTTTGTTCTAACGACATTTTGCATGTTATTAAGATAATGTCCTACGGAGACTTTAAGGTTATTTGGTGCATCCGCCTGTACGTAACGTAAATTGTCAGAGAAATGGTTAATCACACTTATGACACGAACATATATGTATCTTGTAATGAAGCAACGACGACTATAAAAGTGTCATTTCAAAAATATTTAATTGTTCACCGATACATTAAATTTTACATATATGATTAAGAGTTCAAGACTAATTTCTCATTAATGGTTATCAAAGGGTCATTATCCAAGGAGGCATGGACCGAATATGCCTATAATCAATTTTGGTATAGATGTCATGCCCATACAAATTGTTATCAAATTTGAAGACGATCAGATGAACACTCTTTGAATTAGAGTACAGACAATCATTGCATAATCATGGTGTGAATACATGACAATGCTTGGTAGTATTTGTATCCAACATTCACCATTTATGGTTCTGAAGCGTACTGTTGTGTAAACATGTTAACATTAATCGCGTATATTTCCAAAACAGTTATTAAAATATGCTTTTTGATTGCTTATGAAACAGCTGTTTGTGTACGAATATTAAGTAACGGCACTACTCGTAGGCATCTATTCATATCTAGCCGATGACACATAATCGGTAATATCAGAACAAGCTCGACTCGTGATTCAAAACCCCACCACTGAGACGTTCTATATAAAAGTGTGTCATTAATATGTAGCCTATACATAATGCCAATACCAGTCCTCTCGATTGTAAAACATCAACCGTCTTCTAAGAACATTACTCAATTATTTATCGCTATAGACATTTGTAGAACTGCGTATTAACATGAAGTTGAACGATTTAAAATGTAATTTCAGACGGTATGTGAATTCAAAATTTCAATATTATACCAGCTGAATTTGAATTTAAATTGAATGAAATCGGAATAGAGTAAGTGCACTCCACAATGCTGTGTTAATGCGTTCATTGGCACTGCATGCTTTATAGTAAATGAAGACAATGCCCATTTATTTGATCAGTGTGGAATGTAACGTACAAGATGGCAAGTTATTTGATGTTCTTCCCCTCGGGGATATATTTCGATTTCGACAAAAAGTAAATATTTTATTTCAGGATGAAAAACCTCTAATCGACTGCGACATTAAGACTTTTATTGAATTAGGCTAAAGCAGCCTGTATGGTGACATATTCTTACTTGTTTCGTCTCAAAATGTGCTAGGTTAACTGATGAGTATCATAGTATAAATTACACATGGATTTGTATTTGCAACGAGGTGTGATGTTCTGCACATTGATTATGAATCACCGTGTTCCCGACGAGTTTTAATGTTTTACTTTTACAAACAATATGACATATCTAATGAAATATCTGTACTATTTGACATTATTTTCCTTCGTGTTTAGTAATTGTAAAACATGAATGTAATGTTTTGTTCTTGAACATTACCTTTTTTCTAAATGAAAAAAAAACGAGTGTTGCCCCTCTTCAGTAAGACATATCCCACATTTAGTAACTTGGAGATTGTTTTATTTCTTGTAAATTTTGTTTTTGTACTTTTACTCAATATATAAGTGTATGAAGTTTACTGTGTTTTATAGTGTTTTTGGATGTCTTCGAGTATTAAAAAGAGTTACAAACGATTTTATTTATTACAGGGAAAACTACTCGTCCCACACCGACTTAATCGAGAGCTAGTCCTTTTTTCTGTTGTTGTTTGTAGTGTAACACGTGCTCCTTATTCATTGTTGTTGTTTTTGTAATATGGTCTATATATAGTGTTGTTTCTGTTGATTGCTTCTTTCCCAGTCCGAATTTATTATTATCTTTTTACTGATAACACTTATCGAAACATTCAATTAAGTACTGTGTTTCCAGTCGTATTTGGGGTGGGGTTTACTTATGGCTTTCCTTGTAGTAGTTTATGTGTACTGTATTACTAACTATTTTGTCGTTGTTGCTTTTGTGACGTGCTTCTGTGTTTTCTGCTGTTTATGCTAATTGTTGCTTTCTCGGATAGATTTCTTATGATCGTGTTTGCTAGCAACAATTGAAGTATCATTCAGCTCTTTTGTTTAGGCTGCGTGATGCTTCCCATGCACTCACATACGTTTAGCGAGACATATTACAATTACTGTACTAATACAGAGTACAATTAATTATTGATTTCATTACTCTTTTGTTACCAGTTAAAGATACATTTTATATCCAATCTGGCAACATAAATGTGTATATTCATTTCTTTAGAGGCAATTTCTTTCTAGAAAATGTCCAAAACTTATTCCGAAATTCATTAAATAACAACGGGATAGTCCAGATATCTTGCTAGATAATTCAATCGTAATTGCATTTAAAGTTATCATTCACTTGTGATATTTGCCTGATTGTTTTCTCTAAAAGTAATAACATTTTTGAATGTGAATAAGGTAGAAAGTGCGCCATTAAATTAAGCATTTTTGGGGTAGCATTTGTACTTGTTTACATCTCATCTAATTTTATACAAACCACTGAACCACACGGCGCCGAGTGATGTACTCAAGTGTCGGTCGGCGCATTGTAGTTGTAATGCATCGACTTTGTGGCACTTCTGCTCCAAGTTTTGTGTTATTAGACAATTTCTATTTGATTCAGCTAAAGTTTAATCGACACAGAGTTTGGACGAAAGCTTCTATCGGTACATTATAGTGAAGTAACATTGATGCGTTTCAAAGACATTGTTCAATACTTAGAATTTCAAACTGTACAAATTCTAAATAATAACCGCCGTATGATGCCAATGGTTTTGAACAGCTGTATTTGCCACGCTTTTTTAAGTACTCTAAACAATTGATTTATTTGATGAGTTATAACATGCACTCTCATATACATGTAGTAGTATATGTAAAGAAACTATGCAGAACTTACCTTTTATGCTAGGTATTCATGAAAACTAGTTTGGTAAGTATGCAAGCGAATGTCGTATATGTTGAGGAACTGAGTCAAACCCGAATAAACATAAATACTCCCCCCCAAAATAAATTCATTGATAATAAATTCAACAGCAATTCCGCACAGTAAATGAAATCTGGTAAGGTGTTTCATGTATGTTGAGAAATTGAGTTAAACCCTAGTACACATAACACTTTCCCAAATATAGATTTATGGACAATAAAATTAACAGCAAATACGCGAAATGCCATCTCTAGAAACAATAATCTAGCATACGATATATTGGTAATTTGTGAAACAAATTTATTTAATTTAACTAACTGCAAAGAAAAACATAAGTTTCGTGGTTTGTTGTGACTACCAGTATTTTTTGTAACATAATAGTCATTATTATGCCATTAACAAAACGTGATTATTTAGTACTTATGTAAGTATGTATTTAATCAATTAGTCACGAGGTTGGTTTTGTTACCAGTTTGTATTTGTAAGTATTTTCTAAATACAATAAACAAGCAACAATACAAAAACAAACGAAGTCAGATCTTGCATGAGGTGTTAACACGGAACTTATGTTTCTCCGAGTATGATTCACTGGATAAAAGCAAACAGTTTTGGTTTTATCAACATCTCGAGGAATTTTCTGCCATCTATAGACTAATAACGCATTAGGTCTAACATGAGATATTGTTTGTTCTCTCCCGCGACCCATGTCATTTAGGGTTGGGTAGGTATGCCGCCCAAGTCAGTCAAACATAACAAAAATAATAAAAGCAAACAGACAAAAACGGACGATCAAACTCCATAAGCACATTCCACAAATCAACCCTAGACGGAAACAGTCTATACATGTGTGCCTTTTTGAAAGACATGAAGCAGCCACCACATATCCCAAGAGAACATGCAAACATACAAATTGAATGACACCTGAAACCAGTACAGACATACCAAAGTCTAAAACAATAACTTCCAAATTATGTGATACAAAAACGGTGCATTAAGCAAAATGGATTTGTGTTGCCGTACGTTACTACACGCAGAGTGCAACGCTTTCTTTATTTCATGGTAAAATGTATAGATGTTTGTGACAGCGACTGCTATTTATATACCAATACTGTGGTACAGCGAGTGACATAGATAGATAGCCCTGCGATGTCTTGCAGAATGACAGTATTATTATCCTATATACGTAAGTAATAGAAATGGTAAACTCATTTCTTGTCAGCTTTATGGAAACAATTGTCGTATAAACCCAATTCCGATCAATTATTAATCTATCAATGCCTATATATCTATTGGTTTGTATTGTTTTATCAGACACATGCTGTTTTGGGTTTAAATTATGTTTCGCTTTAATTAACCTAGTAGTAAGTATCCAAAAATCTAACCCAAATTTGTTGGGTCGCAGTTAACCTCTGTATACCAAAATTGCTGGCCTGATTTGGCTCAGAACTCATTTGCTTACCCAATGGAGACATTTGGTATTTGGTGTTTGCATTTCAGTTTTATATTTACTGTGACGATATTTGTAAAGAACAAAACTAACATAGACCTTTGTCTGAAGTTTTAGTTAACCACATTGAGATTAAGATTAAGAGAGGTGTTGGTACACATGAAGTAAATAATTCACTCTGGTCCAACTTTTATGTTTTGATATTTTCTTCTGTCGATGGACTGGATGTCAGGCTGCAAGTATGTTTATGTATAATTTACGCAATGTATTGTATTGCACTGCACTTCGCTGCCTGCACTGCACTGTATTGTTTTGTACATACATGTTCAACATTCTGCTGATAAACTGCTTGTAAACTACCAAATTTGAGTGTTACTTAAACTAACCATCTTTGACTTGACAAGCAAGAATTAGCAGGGGGGAATGAAGCCTCTTCTTGAATTTGCAAAACGCCAGTACGTTTTACTGTAAATTATAAGAACGAGAATTTAACACTGTTGTCTGCCGAGAAGCAACGACTGTCATTGCAATAAAACAACACTGATCTCCCTTTAATGTCTTTTAGAGGCCATATTAGGGTGCATTGCTCAATAATTAAGTTCCCATGATATTTTCATGTGCTGAGTCTTGGTATGTGGTTGCTGCTTTTGTTCACAAAAACCAGCAATAGAATGTTTGTACTGTTGCAGTGAGCAGATTAGACATTATACATTATTGTCCTCGAACAAACCAATTTCATCAGAGCCCCATTCTTCTGTAATCGATTTTGATCAGTATGGATATACAACGTGGTATGTAACGAATATCTTTACTAAAGACCCAAGAACATGTAAACATCTGTCAAGAAAATGTTTTAAACAACCGTAAGTATTTTGTTAAAACTGGTCAAAGAGTGAAATACTTACGGTTGTTTTTAACTTTTTGTTGACCTATTTTTATTGGCATTCTCAGTCCAAATATTCGTCACATACCACGTGGTATATCCACGATGTTTATTACATGCATGACGTTGCGGAAAGATAATAAACCGTTGCATAAATAACTTAATTAACGTACGAGTATGCTCCTTAGGCGTTTTCAATAAACGTTGTTATTATTGTTACCATAGTTACCCACTAACACATGACCAGGGAAATTCTTATTTCATTCCATAAAAATAGTAACTCATTTTCATACCTATATGACTTAAATGTTTTCTTCGATTACAAAACAAATGATAAAACAGAATTAGCATAGACAAGAACTGATTCTTAAAGACATTCGCACAATGACAGGTGGCCCCCCAACTGTCGATTGTTACAATCAAGTTGAGTACATATATAATTACCTTCATGACTCGCATAAATTTGATTATGCTACCGAAGATAATATTGCTCACCAAAGAATCATTTATTTAGAGTACATGTAGTTAACAATGCTTAAAAACCCATTTGTCTAATATGGCGGCTATATAGACAATTGATACATTTTAAGGTGCTGCCGCACAGAACAGGCTAAGATTTTTGTATGACGTAATTTTCAACCTATCCAAGTATGTATGTAATAGAAAACCACTGACGGTTGCTTTATGCAAGATTTGTTGCAAACAACCAATTAAAACCACTCTCGATATCGCGCATTTAGTATTTTTCCTTTCAGCGCATAATTGCCTTCTAACATGCATTGTGAATAATGCAATTCACACGTGATCAATCTATAACATAAACAAACTACATCGTAAACATCAGTAAGGTATTTGGTTTGTTTTGCAATTCGTTTTCATCGATTGCGAAATAATTTCAGGCAATGAAGTGGTAGTAGGGTTAAATCTATAGGGTAGTAACATCCTGTAGAATTTTGGATGTTAAATACGAACGAACTACAAAATGCCGATGTTTCGCAAGTTATTTTTATTTAGATGTCAGTGTGGTTGTTTATGGGATATAGAGGCAATCATTTAGAATAATTGTATTGTTAAATGAGCCGAATGGATCTGAATATCATTTATTACACTCAGTCATAGGTAGTTTCATCATTAATTTCAAACGTATAACCTCAATAATACAAATACAAAACCATATGTAATTTATAAATAGTCTGTAATTAATCGAGTGAGTGAAAAGGAACATTTTGGTCGGGACAAAGTACAACATGTCACCATGCAGGCTGTTTGTCTAATTCAATAAACGTCTTATTGTCGCAGTCGATTAATGGGTTCGTCATGGGGTAACATATTTGTTTTTGTCGAAACCGAAATGTATCCCCGAGGGAAAGAACATCAATCAATTTCCTACCGTGAAAGTGGTATTGAACACTAATCAAATAAATGGGCAATGTCATTATTAACTATATATTATGCAGTGATTATAAACGCATTAACTCCACGTGGGATGCACTAAATCCATCCCAGTTTGAATCAATTTCAACTACAATAGAGATTGTATAAATATTTAAATTTGAATTCACATTCGGTCTGAATTTACATTTAAATTGTGCAACATCATACTGATATGCAGTTGTGCAAATGTCTACATCGATTGTTCAGAGAGCAATGCTTGATGCTTAACAGTAGTATATAATAAACAGATATTGGCATTAACTAAACGTAAACGACAATTCAATGGACGAATGGTTAAGTTTTGAATCTTAAGAATAGCTTGTTCCAGATCGAGCGGTTATGTGTCACCAGCTAGTAGTTTTGATTACCTGCCTGGGGCATGTCGTTGCGGGATAAATGTCGGGACGTTCTGAAATTGTAGCATTCTAGCAGTAGCAGGAGGTACACTTTAAAATTTAAACGATGTTGGAAATACGAACATGTATATATGTTTACACAACAGTACGCTTCAAAGTTAAACGATTAGAATAGTTAATAATAGCAACATCGAAACATTGCCATTTATCCATTTGTTAACAATAATATGTGTCAAATGCCACTATTATAGCTGTTATTTATGCATTGCAACTTTCCCTGCTTATTTTATACAGTTTTACGTTACTTACAGGATGACGCATCTTTTGACTTCAAAGTCTCGCCATAACACACAAAGAGTGATCGAAACAACAAATCTGAGAAATTGTCTCAAGAAAGTTTCCTAACTTCGTGCACTTGCATTAGTATCTGTTATTTATTTGTTCATTATCATACAAGACACATCATTAACAAATTAGCGAATTCATGATATGAGTCCCACAGGTTAAACAAACAAGAAATATATAACATAATTGATGATGACACGATGAATGTTGAAAGGCATATAAATAAATGTACTTTTGTTGTCTGTGTTTATTCCAGACGAACGATAATCAATAATAGAAATTATGACAGAGATCAATTCAAAGTAACAGGGTATTGTCCGGAAAAACGTATCAAGCAATGAGTGCTACAAACAAATACTAGCAATATTATTCTGTTTATATAATGTCAATTTGTATTACTCGTTTAATCAGGTCAGCCACCTGTTAACAAAACATTGTGTAAATAAACATTGTGTGTATATGAGTATATGGCTTGGTGCATACTGAGGTATTGCATTGCACTGCCGTTTAATTTGAATAAAATGGTTTAAACAATATAATGTTTTTGTTTTGATATTACGTTGTTTGTATACAAGTGACATACCTGAATAAACGGGCTATACTTGATTATAAACAACTGTTTATTATGACTCATAACATTGACCAACACCATGCTGAATATTACCTTTATCGTTATTTCAACGTTGCTGAACCATAAACTCTCCATTGAACTATATTTACTCTCGTCATGCATTACATACAGCACATGAACTTATGTTATACTTTTAAAATCATTATTGTTTAATTTACTGGGCGGATCTAAATTACTTACTATTGTGTATGTGACTTATACGCCCATTGGGTTGGTTGCTACTTTACTTGTGTTATGAAAACATGTTTGGTAAATATGTATTTAAACCCTGTCTGATTCATTAATATCTTTGCTGAAAATCAACATTAAGACAGACACGTATACGAGTTTTCACGGGTCCATAAGGTTTCATTGTAATTGAGATGTTACTGAAGCTCATAATAGTCAAGGCTTGTAGTCTTATTTTATTTTAACTGCAATAATAAAGGCGAGTTTAGATGTTCCCTATTTGAGTTTTATGAAAATAAAATTAAGTTGTCACAAGCCTTTTGTTTTATTTTTCGTTTTACCGACGTGCCTATGCTATATTTACTGAATAAATAAAAGTTTAACAAAGCAGATATTCGTATAATATGACTGCAAGAAATATCGTTGTAAATAGTCTAGAACGACCGTGATTCGTTATATAGTTCTATTGATTGTGAGATGGTGAGATTATTGTTCAAAGTATACATTGTATTATATTATTGCATGCACAAACATGAACACCAAAGTAGCAAGTTGCAATGATGGCAGCTTTGTTTATCGGTTATAATTGCTACAGCTTTAATTAAAACGTGCATATTGTTGTACAAAGCTGCAAATTAAAATAAATGAACAAAACCACCATCAATGAATACAACTAATGAATAAAACAGTCACCAATTAGCTAAACTACCATTCGTGAGCAAAACTTCCAGTAATGCACATAACTACTACCAAAGAACCAAAATACAAGCCATGAACACGATTGTTATCAATGCTATTGTACGATGTGATCAATGAAGCCCGTAGAATTCAAAACTGTTTATCATGATTGAAGATAAGTAAGTTTAAATTATATCGTCAATAAATTGGTTATATTTAGTTCTTTATGACGGATTTAGTTGTTTCATAGGAGAAGCTAATATAGTCTACGAGGGTTTTGACTGCTTTTGTCTAGATGTGGCCGAGATCTCGATTTAGAACTCTGGAGGTAATGCCATGCCAGTAATACTGTGTTATATATATACATTTATAGTAATCAAATACATGATATGCACGCCATCATTTGCATTAATGTAACAATGAGTTTGCTCTTGAATCTGTTGAATTCTATTAAATTTCAATAACAATACCTACCTTATCCTCTTCGGGCTGGTTTGCCCTTCGGGCCATCACCAAAGAACGCCCTTTTTAGCTCAACGTTCCACCTCGTCCCACGTCCACCCTTTCTGTGTCATCTCGCGGGCTGTCGGTCGTTTCCAGGTCTCCTTTAGTCGGCCTGTATTTCGTCTTCCTTTTTGGGTCCATCTAATCGCAACCCATGGGATGGAATTGGGTTGCATGCGACATACATGGACTATCCATCTCCACCTCCGTCTGTGTTTCTTTTGGGATCGGGATGGTGTTGGTCCTCCTGTAGAGGTTTTGATTGGAGATGTTATTAGGCCAGAAGATGTCTAATATTCTTTTTAAGCATCGTGTCTGTTAAGATATCTAGGCTGTTGGTTTTGGCATTGATGACCTTCCATGATTCAGCACCATATACTAGCAGTAGGACATGCTTCTAAATAATCTCAGTTTGGTGTTGATGCTGATCTTGGTAGACTTCCAGATGTTCCTGAGGGATGCAAACGTTCCTATGGCTTTGTTAAAACGAGCCTTTACATCATCTTCCGCATTTCCATTTGCTGTTATTTTGCTTCCTAGGTGGACAAACTCTTAATACTTCTTCTACTTCCATTCCCTTCATCTTGATATGTTCAGTTTATGTTGTGTTAATCTTCATTACTTTGGTTTCCGTTGAGTTGATATTCAGTCCAATTTGGTTGGCATGGTTGTCTTATATTTCAGTTTAATATTTTACCTTTTGACACCAGCTTGCTCTTTGCTTAGTTTTGGGTCAACTGCTGTCGAGATTTGACAATATGCCCATAGAAATGGCAAGTGCATAAACATTCAGCAAAAGTTGACATGGAAATCCAAGGTAATAAATTAACATTAGTTTGTCTCCAGCTAATTCATGTACCGTGTACTTACCATCCTCTTACCAGGCATTAAAAGACAGGGGTTGAAAAGTATACATTGTACCTTTATGTATAGAAATAGTGGGTGCCTATGTACATGTAGTTAAATCGTTGGCCCTTTAAAAATTCAAAACAACATATATTCAAGATATATATGAAGGTTGGCGTAAGATGAAAAACTTTGGTATTTGTTTTATTCTCACATGACTTTAATATATCAAATAAGAATGAGTAGATGAATACTTGGTTAGTATTACTCCCCCCCTAGTACTAAAGTTCAAAATAATATCATAAAATCAAAATTAAGAAATGTCAACATGATCTCAATTATTGGCTCAGAGTGTTTATGTTATTGCTCTGTATTGTCTCAGACATATTCTAGCAAATACGTTGGCATTAAGCTATAAATTGTAATAATGTGGTAGCTCAACTATGATATTAAGAATGCAGTCAACAGTAAATAAACTAATATCTCAATATAAGCAATTAATTGTATTTTCGAAATTTCTTGATGACATCAATTCAAATGTTTTAAAGGAACTAGTAATTGCCTTAAATAATGCGCTTTGAACTTCGAGCTCAAATGAGTTTAATACTTTAATGAAAATAATGCGGCATATTGAGATGATGTTTAGCTGCATGTAGCCTATTGGAGGTGAAACTTAGCAAAACTTGTTTTTATGTCATAAAAAAAGAACGATATTTGATATCAATTCTTTCAGCCTAGCATAAATAATATATCAACTTTTTGGTATGATATGATATAGGAATATCTAAAACTCTGGAGAAGCTTAAATTTACTTCACTTTTAATTGATGTCTGGCGGAGACAGATAGCACCCGAGGTATGAGAAAAAATGTCAACTTGAGAAAATCAATACTTTTAAAATAACCGTGGTCACGTGTAGGACTATTGTGATGGGACCTACATCTTAGGGATAAATTGTGCACCGAGGAACTTCTAAATAAAATATATATTTTCTGGTGATTCTTTGAAAAGTTGATATTAGTATGCTAATAATCATGGTATCATATTTATACTAAATGTACTTGAACTGGTAGTTATCGTTCTTGAAACCACATTTCGGATGGTATAAATGGCCAACCAATTGTTTAAACATGTATTATAAGTATATATGTCGCAGCCATAGAGGTATGCACAGGCATCTTATGTGAAAGCTCTACCACACCTAAGAACTTAACTATCGATGCGTTTATTACACTATCGATCACAGTAATTAGAACTACTATCACCATGTCGTTAATCTTGCAATGTGAATCAGTAGAATAGATACTCATTTATGATAGCCAAAACTGTGATTCATGCATATTTTACATAGTCCTGTCTGGTTGCCATCATTAATTATCATTGACTGAGAATATTGGTTGCCTCCCTTGTTGCTGTTTCAGTTTATTCATTTGCTTCTGCCAATGTGACATTTATTTATTTATTTATTTGAGTCTCATCTATATTTACAACATATATTGCACACGACATAAACACAAATCATATAAAGCCACTCTTAATAAGAGTTATAAGAGACATTATCTACATTATAATAAAACATCAAATATCACAAGGTACATGTACCGTATATAAAAATCTGATATTACACATTGTTACATAGTATGTGTTTAAAACTGAAAAACAGTTGTTAATCCTTATTAAAATAAAAATTAAAAAAAATAGAAATTATTAAGATACTGAGAGTTACCGTGCACTATAGCGCATATTTAAGAAATGACTTATGAAATCTACTTAGGACCAATCAGATTGGTTCTAATTTGATTAACAACTGTTCTTCAGACGAACTAAAATATTATAATTTAATCAAATACGTACATTATTTACAAAGATAAAAAGAACGACGCTGTAAAATATTGTAGCAGGTTTTGGCACTTATACGTATCATCTCTGAGTTTTTGAAAAGAAAGATTAATTTATCCATATCTGACATATTCAAAAAATTATAATCAATTGAAGTTGCTTTTGTGTACAACGTTTGTCTCAAATCAGAGTAAGAAATACAATCTAATATCACATGTTTCTCATCTTCAATGATGTCACAGAACGGACATTTTCTGTTATGTATCGGAATGCCTTCGTACCTGCCAGTCTCTATACGTATGGGAGCCACCCCACATCGAAATTTGCTAAAGGCGGCTCTGTGTCGTGGTGGCATAATGATTTTACAGTACGTTTCAACAGAGAAGTCAGTTTTAAATAATTGGTATGTACGTAATTTGTTGCCACCACGGCCCGACGGTCCTGTGACATCATTGATTGATTGGTTCCAGTCATACAATATTTTACATGTAAAGCAGATGCAAGTTTTTCAACAAGTACATGTTTATGAATAGCAATATTAATATCACAGAACTGTTCTAAATCACACTTATTCAACATATTCTTTACAGTATAAAACCAATTTGAACATAATCTACTTGACAAAGCAGAGGCCCAAAGTGCAATTCGCTTATTTATACGATTAGTATTCATGTTTGACAACCTGGCCCAGTATAAGGAAACGGATTTCCATTGCCTTATATTCGGAGCGGTCCATGCCATTTCACCGACCACGGCTGCGTTTGGCGTATATCTGCCAACTCCTAAAAAGAAACGCATCGCGCGATTATGTACTGCGTTAATACATGAATATGAAGTTTGACCCCAAATAGCGGCACCGTAACTAATAGTTGGCCAAACCACCGAATCATACAGTTGTGTAAAAACATTATACGGTACTCCCCCGATAGACTTGCATTTAGCAATAACAAGACCGAGGGCACGACTTGCACTTTGAGCTACTGACTTTGCTGTAATATTATAGTCTAAGTGTTCACTTAATATAAGACCTAAGTATTTATATCTATCCACTATCTCTAACTGATCATTTCCAATGTAAAAGTTAGTAAGTGTTCTTTCAATAGACTGTGGTCGAAAATGTACAATTTGACTTTTATTTTTGTTGATAGACATACCATTGATATTACACCAATCATGTAGAGCATTCAGTAAACATTGCAAGTCTCTATCATTTTCAGCAAGTAAAATAATATCGTCTGCGACATGTCAAATCCTTCGTGGGAAGTATAGTAACACGACAGTTGCATTTGTGCTAGTTTACTAGAATGTCTAACATCATAATACTAACATAGGCAACGAGTGGATCTACAGTAAGTTGAGTATGCCGTTATATGTCATGTATGTTAAAGGAACTGCTTCACATATTGGTGTATTGCAAAAAATAATTAAAATTGTCAAATATTCGCGTAATTTTGGTATAGTTGCCTGTATAACCCCTAAACAATCACAGTGAGAACTAAAATACATTGAGAAACTTCAGCAGTTATTTAGTATTTTTATATAGAGTTTTGGAAATACAGTCAACTGCTGATACGCTAAATTTCTAGATCTTGAAAAAAAGCTGTATAAGACAAATTGATACATGTAATATGTATTTAATCTAAACAAATACAAAGAGAAGCTTATGTTTCCTGGTTTGTGGTTACTGCCAGTATTTAACGTATCTTTTATTTGTAACAGAAAAGTCATTATTATGCCATTAACAAAACGTAATTATTTAGTACTTAATAAATATGCTAGTATGTATTTATATCAATTAGTTACGAGGGTGGTTTTGTTACCAGGTTCTATCCGTAAGTATTTTCTAATTGCAATAAACAAGCAGTCAAAACAAAAACAAACGAAGTCGAACCAGAGTAAAATACCGATATATCGTTTTGCATTCATAAGACGTTAACATGGAATTTACGTTTAAATGAGCATGCTTCACTGGATAAAAACAAAACTACTCGGCGTGCATATACATATAGAAAATATTCATCAATGGGCTCACAAAACATTTTACGCGTGTCATACAGATTTAGACGGAGAATAGAACTGCTACCTGCTAAGCATATTATGCACCGTAAAGTACTACTGTTGGCGTAAGCGCATTTATTAGGCACCACAAATCACTAAGACGGTGATAAGTGTATAAGGTACCCTAAATAATAAAGAAGGGGTTATGGGCATACTGCTCTCAAGTAGTTAAGGTACCATAATGTACTAAGAATCGGCTAAATACTCTAGTCACTTAGTCGGGGCATAGTACATACATGTAAGACAAGGTAAAGTACAATGACGGGGCAAAGCGCATAGGTCACCCTGACGCACTAAGACTATGTTAAGCGCATAGGACACCGTAAAGCATCAATACAGGATTAAGACACCATAAAGCACTAACACTGGTCTAAGCGCACAATACACCCTAAGTACTAAGACGGAATCATACTGTCCCAAGGATAGCTTGATACCTAAAGGAGAAAATCGCGACATTTTTGGTGATCATGACGTGATAATAATTTGTTCAGTCTTGACAGGCCCGAACTCAATTTTGTCTGAGTTCTCTCGTTACTTGGGCTCGACCGTCGATTAATTCAGGTCCGACTGTTGTCGCGATTCGGAATACCTCTAATCTGTTTTCCCTACTTCATACATGAACCCGCAGACCTGGGAAACTGGATGAACAAATACAGAAATGAGTTCGGGCGACGAAACAGTTTTTCGGGTCAGCAAAACATTCTGTTGTCTCCCCTTTAAAACTCACATCGTTTGCTGCAAAATCACTTCGTATTTGCGTGATCTATATTGTGTGAATTGCAGTAACAGACTGGTTTTGTAGATTGATGAATTCGCAGTCGAAGGTTCAATTCCCGAAAAAACTTCATGTTATTAAAGTAAATGTATATTTACGCAGATAACTAAATGCATCGCGAATATTTCCGGACGTACCGTATACATATCATGCTAGAATAATTCATATATACATTAAACTGTGTTGCATCTTAAAGCACTGGACACCAAAATAAATTCTAAAACAAAATACGCGACCACAAAGGCGCCAAACAACACACACCCACCCACGTACGCCAATGTGCCAATTTCTGCAAAAGAAATACAATTTATAAACATATTGTAAACACATATTTGTATACAGATTTCCATAACAAAATTACTTATCGCTTAGAACATGTCAAAGTATAATCAAAATATAAGACAGTATTTGATATATTTATCGAATAATCTTCTGCCATCCCACAGATTAATAACGCATTAGGACTAACATAAGATATTGGTTGCTCTCTTCCGCGGACCATGTCATTTAGTGTTTGGTAGGCCTGCCGTCCAAGTTAGTCAAACATAACCGAGGTTAAACCAAGCAGACAAAAACGAACCACAAGGATGATCACACATCATGTAATCACATGCCAAAAAGCAACAATCGAATTGGAATTTTGAATGAAGTTTTATTCTCCTGTATATTTAATAGAAATGTTTAACTCATTTCATGCCATCTTCATTGGGACAGTTGTCGTATAAAAACAATTTCCATCAATTTATATGTTCATCTACCGATGTCTGTATTTATTGGTTGGTATTGTTTTATCAGGCATATACCGTTTTGTTTTAAGTTTATGTAATATTGCTGGCCTGGTTCGCTCAGAACTATATTGCTTACCCAATGGAGACACGAGGTGTTTGTATTTCAGTTTTATATTGAAGACTTATCAATCACCTTAATAACTAATATTTAGCTGACAATAGGAGAACATTGTGCGTTTAAGACTAAGAGAACGTTGTACTGAATTGAGTTGTTGATATACAGTAAGTAAATAATTCCCTGAGGTATGTTTTGACAACTTCTACTGTCGATGGGCTGGTTTTCGGGCTGTACGTACTGTGCATTTGTATTGTACACATGTATTGTACATTAGTATTTTAGTGTAATTGTATTGATTGTATTGTATTTTATTCTACTGTAAACATCCTGCTGATAACTTGCTTATGAAATTACCAAATACAATTGTTACTTACAATAACCATCTTTGACTTGACGAGTTAGAATTATAAGCCCCTCCTTGAATTTGCAAAACGCCTGAAATTGTGTGCGAGTACGTTTTACTGTAAAATATCAGAACGAGAATTTAACAATGTTGTCTGCCGACAAGTGACGACTGTCATGACAATAAAACAACACTGATCTCCTTTTAATGTCTTTTAGAGGACATATTAGGATGCATTGCTCAATAATTAAGTTCCCATGACAGTTTCATTAGTTGAGTGTTGGTATGAAGTTTCTGCCTTTGTTCACAAAAACCAATACTAGAATGTTTGTACAGTGGCAGTGAACAGATTAGACTTTAAACATTTTTGTCCTCGAACTAACCCACTTCATTCATTCCGCTTTGCACATTCGTTATTTGTAAGTACGTTACCCCATTCTTCTGTATCGGTTTTTATTATATGTTTGACCTTGCAGAAATGTAACAAACCATTATATAAATAGCATAATTAACGTATAAGTATGCTCCTTAGATGTTTGGAAGAAAGCTTGGTTATGCTTAACACTGAATCATTTATTGAGAGTTGATAACTATGCATTGAAAACCATTGTCCCTATAGGACGGCTATTATTGAGAATTGGCATTGTGGACATTATCTTGGAAACGCATCGATACTACTTAATTGTAAAATATAGAAGTTTTTATTCAAGCTGGGGTCGATTTCAATTTAGCCGAATCAAACAAAAATTGTCTTATTACACAAAACTAGCAGACGAAGTACCACAAAGTTGTTGTATTACAACTACAATGCGCCGACCAACACTTGAGTACATCAATCGGCGCCGAGTAGTTCAGCCGCTTGTATACAATTAGATTATATGTAAACAAGTAGAAATGCTGAACCAAGAATGATCTATTTGAAATGTAACCAACGCGCTAAATACTTCACTATAGCAACGACGTCAACATTGCGTGCACGACGCATGTTCTATCTAATCACATACACATATTTTTCATTTCTTTGCAGAGAAAACAATCAGGCAAATATCCCGAATGAATGATAACTTTAAATGCAATTACGAATACTTTGTCTTGCAAGATATAATAGGCTATCCAGTAGCTATTGAATGCATATCTGTTTAGTTTTGCAAATGTTCTACAACGAAATTGCCTCTGAAGATATACATATACACATTTATGTTGCCAGATTGAATAGAAAATGTCTTAAAAGTGTAACAGAAGAATAATGAAATCAAACTGGGTTGATGAGACTTCACCGTTTAATAGTACTCTTTATCCTACTATTAGGCTTTTATTAGCCAGAAATCGACCCGTCGTGTAAAGTTTAGCTTCATTATGTCGTGTGAGCGTCATAAGGTTATGTGGTCACATGAAATGGGACTACTTTTAACCTCAAGTTCTACCAAGTCATTCAGTGTTGAAGGCGAATGTTACACAATTATTGGTGCGGGTCCTGATATATTTGAATCCTAAACACGTCACGTGCCTGATTTATTCTGTCACTAAATCTGTTTGGCAGGGGAACATACTCTCCGAAAGGCTTATTCAGCTCACCAAGGCTCGCCGAACAAACTTTTTCCTACATGTATCTCGAAACAGAAACAAAGAGTTGAATGACTCTACGAATGTTGCCAACAACATATGTTAATATATCGGGCAGAGAAAGGAGCATTTGACAAAAACAAACCATGCAATATAAGAACAGTCATGGCATAGGTCATGTTATGTTTTAAAAGCTATCCGAGTAAGTCAGATCACGAAAATTTAAATAATTTACTGATTTGTTTTTATTAAAATCTTAAACTTTAATGAATCATAAAATGAACCATACGAATTCGTATTAAAAGAAACCTGTATCTTGTGTGATTTTAGTACTCACCATTGCTTGTCGTTTATCCCTTTTGCATATGTGTTTTTTGTATATAGAAATATCAACGAGCCCAGAATTGGCAAGTCATAAAAGAATGACGCATGCACTGATAGAGACAACAAACATACTTCATGTCTTACCAAAGACTGACGACAAACGGTTTTACAATTATTGTATTGTCAAACTGAATGTCATTTATTACACTCAGTTCATAATGTGTTTCATAATTATTTTCAAACGTTAAACCTCAATAATACAAAAACAAAACCATATTTAATTTATAAATAGTCTGTAATTAATCGAGTGCGTGAATAGGAACATTTTGGTCGGGACAAAGTACAACATGTCACCATGCAGGCTGTTTGTCTAATTCAATAAACATCTTATTGTCGCAGTCGATTAATGGTTTCGTCATGGGATAAACTATTTGTTTTTTGTCGAAACCGAAATGTATACCCGAGGGGAAGAATATCAAGCAACTTACCATCATGTACGTGGTATTGAACACTAATCAAATCAATTGGCAATGTCATCATTAACTATACAGTATGCAGTGATTATTAACGCATTAACACCACGTTGGAGAATGCACTAAATCCATCCCAGTTTAAATCAATTTACATTTAAATTGTGCAACATCATACTGATATTCAGTTGTGCAAATGTATACATCGATTGTTCAGAGAGCAATACTTGATGCTTTACAGTAGAATAGAATAACAGATATTGGCATTAATTTAACGTAAACGACACTTAGAATATAACCTACATTATGAGCCAATGAAAACGCCGCATTTTCGCGGATAAATGAAAATTTAATCATTAAATTTTTCTCTTAACAGACTTGACGTCTTGCGTTGGCGCTTATTTCTATCGGCCAATCAGAATGCAGAATGTTATATTCTAAGTTAGTTAGAACATATTAAGTAAATTTTAATGACTTAAAAGGCCTCGCTTCGCTTCGCTCGCTCCGCCCTTTTTAATCATTAGAATTTACTTAATATGTTCTAACTATAACATAGACAGACATGCCGATTTAATGGACGAATGGTTAACTTTTTTAGAGTTGCTTGTTCCAGACCGGGCGGTTATGTGCCATCAGCTAGTAGTTTTGATTACCTGCCTTGGACATGGCGTTGCCGGATAAATGTCGGGACGTTCTGGGATTCTAGCATTCTAGCAGCCGCAGGAGGTACACTTTAAATGATGTTGGAAATACGAACATGTATACATGCTCCTACAACAGAACGCTTCAAAGTTATAAGATGATAATGATTAATAATAGCAACATCGAAATATTGCCATATATCCATTTGTTAACAACAATACGTGTCAAATGCCACTAATATAGCTGTCATTTATTCAGGTTAAATTAACCAGAAATATATCACATAATTGATAATGACACGATGAATGTTGAAAGGCATACAAATAAATGTACTTTGGGTGTCTGTGTGTATTCCAGACGAATGATAATCAATGACAGAAGTTATGACAGATATCAATTCAAAGTAACAGGGTATTGTCCGGAAAAACGTATCAAGCAATGAGTGCTACATACAAATATTAGCAATATTATACTGTATATATAATGTCAATTTGTATTACTCGTTTAATCAGGTCAGCCACCTGTTAACATAACATTGTGTAAATAAACATTGCGTGTATCTAAGTACATGTATATGGCTTGGTGCATACTGAGGTATTAAATTTCAATGTCGTTTTATTTGAATAAAATGTTTTAAACAATATAATGTTTTGTTTTGATATTACATTTTTGTAAATGTATACAAGTGACAGACCTGGATAAACGGGCTATACTTTATTATAAACAACTGTTTATTATGACTTATAATATTGACCAACACCATGCTGAATATTACCTTTATCTTTATTTCAACGTTGATTAACCATAAACTCTCCATTGAACTATATTTACTCTCGTCATGCATTACCTACATCACATGAAATTATGTTATACTTTTAAAATATTTTTTTTACTTGGCGGATCTAAATTACTTACTATTGTTAAAGTGACTTATACGCCCATCGGGTTGAGTGCTTCTTTACTTGTGTTCTGTGTAAACATGTTTGTAAATATGTATTTAAACCCTGTCTGATTCATTAATATATTTGCTGAAAATCAACATTAAGACAGACACGTATACAAGTTTTCACGGGTCCATAAGGTGTCTTTATAATTGAGATGCTACTGAAGTTCAAACTAGTCAATGCTTGTAGTCATCTTTTATTTTAACTACAGTAATATAGACGAGTGTAGGTGTTCACTTATTAAGTATTATGAAAATAAATGCAAGTTGTTACAAGCCTTTAGGACATTATTTTTCGTTTTACCGACGAGCCTATCCTATATTTACCGAATAAATTAAAATAAAATTTTAACACATGAGATTTTTTCATCTTATTACTGCAAAAATTTATCGTTGTAAAATGTCTAGAACGACCGTAATTCGTTATATAGTACTATTGATTGTGAGATGGTGAGATTATTGTTCGAAGCATACTTTGTATTAGTTTATGCATGCACAAAACATAAACACACACTTAGAGCATGTTGCATTGACGACAGGCAGCTTTTTAATCAGTTCTAGTTGCTACAGCTTCAGTTAAAACGTGTATATTATTGTACAAAGCTTCAAAATAAAATCAAAGAACAAAACCACCATCAATGAATACAACTGCTATTTAAATAAAATAAGACTGACATCATTAAATAAAACAGTCACCAATGAGCTAAACTGCCATTTGTAAACAAAACTGCCAGTAATGAACATAACTACTACCAAAGATCCAAAATACAAGACATGAACACAACTGCTATCAATGCTACTGTACTATGTGATCAATAGAGCCCATAGAATTCAAAACTGTTTATCATGATTGAAGATAAGTACGTTTAAATTATATCGTCAATAAATTGGTTATATTTAGTTCTTTATGGCGGATTTAGTTGTTTCATAAGAGAAGCTAATATAGTCAACGAGGGTTTTGACTGCTTTTGTCTAGATGTGGCCGAGATCTCGAATTAGAACTTAGGTGATGTTAGTGAAACCTAGCGTAACTTGTTTTTATGTTAAAAAAAGAACGATGTTTGATATCAATTCTTTCAGCCTAGCATAAATAATATATCAACTTTTTGGTATGATATGATATAGGAATATCTAAAACTCTGGAGAAGCTTAAACTTACTTCACTTTTAATTGATGTCTGGCGGAGACAGATAGGACCCGAGGTATGAGAAAAAATGTCAACTTGAGAAAATCAATACTTTTAAAATAACTGAGGGTCACGTGTAGGACAATTGTGATGGGACGCACAACCCAGGGATATATTGTGCACCGAGGAACTTCTATATAATTATATATTTTCTGGTGATTCTTTGAAAAGTTGATAATATTATGCTAATTATCATGGTATCATATTTATACTATATTTACTTGAACTGGTAGTTATCGTTCTTGAAACCACATTTCGGATGGTATAAATGGCCAACCAATTGTTAGAACATGTATTATACGAATATATGTCGCAGCCATAGAGGTATGCACAGGCATCTTATGTGAAAGCTCTAACACCACTAAGAACAAAACTATCGAGGCGTTTATTACACTATTGATCACAGTTATTAGAACTACTATCACCATGTCGTTAATCTTGCAATGTGAATCAGTAGAATAGATACTCATTTATGATAGCCAAAACTGTGATTCATGCATATTTTATATAAGCCTGTCTGGTTGCCATCATTAATTATCATTGACTGAGAATGTTGGTTGCCTCCCTTGTTGCTGTTTCAGTTTATTCATTTGCATCTGCCAGTGTGACATGTCAAATCCTTCGTGGGAAGTATAATAACACGATGTCTAGTTGCATTTCTGCTAGTTTACTAGAATGTCTAACATCATAATACTAACATAGGCAACGAGTGGATCTACAGTAAGTTGAGTATGCCGCTATATGTCATGTATGTTAACGGGACTGCTTCACATATTGTTGTATTGCAAAAATAAAATACCCTATTGAATCAACACTACTAGTACTTAATTTGCCTGAAATTTGTTCTCATTTGATGAAAACGAATCGAAAAACTAATCAAATACCTCACTGATGTTTACGCTGTAGTTTGTTGATGTTACAGTTTGATCACGTGTGAATTATATATATTAATTTAAAAAAAAACATGTTGGAAGGAAATATCGAGACAGGTTGAAATGGCTTATTTTCAACAAATCTTTCATAAAGCAACCGTCAGTGACTTTCTATTACATCAATACTTGGTTAGGTTGGAAAATCATGATATACAAAAACTTAAACCCAATCTGTGAGGCAGCACCTTTAAGGTATTTGAGTTGAATTCAAATACGTGTATACATTAACACTACCCCCAAAATATAGAGTTTTGGAAATACAGTCAACTGCTGATACGCTAAATTTCTAGATCATGAAAAAAGCTGTATACGACATATTGATAATATGTATTTAATCTAAATAAATACAAAGAGAAGCGTATGTTTCCTGGTTTGTGTTTACTGCCAGTATTTAACGTATCAATTGTTTGTAACAGAAAAGTCGTTATTATGCCATTAACAAAACGTAATTATTTAGTACTTAATAAATATGCGAGTATGTATTTATATCAATTACTTACGAGGGTGGTTTTGTTACCAGTTTCCATTCGTAAGTATTTTCTAATTGCAATAAACAAGCAGTCAAAACAAAAACAAACGAAGTCGAACAAGAGCAAAATACCGACATATCGTTTTGCATTCATTAGACGTTAACTACCTGCTAAGCCTATTATGCACCGTAAAGTACTATGTTGGTGTAAGCGCATTTATAAGGCACCACAAATCACTAAGACGGTGATAAGTGTATAAGGTACCCTAAATAACAAAGAAGGGATTATGGGCATAATGCTCTCAAGTATTTAAGGTACCATAATGTACTAAGAATCGGCTAAATACTCTAGTCACTTAGGCGGGGCATAGTACATACATGTAAGACAAGGTAAAGTACAATGACGGGGCAAAGCGCATAGGTCACCCTGACGCACTAAGACTATGTTAAGCGCATAGGACACCGTGATGCATCAATACTGGGTTAAGACGCCATAAAGCACTAACACTGGTATAAGCGCACAATACATTCTAAGTACTAAGACGGACTCATACTGTCCCAAGGATAGCTTGATACCTAAAGGAGAAAATCGCGCCCTTTTTGGTGATCATGACGTGATAATATTTTTTTCAGGCTTGACAGGCCCGAACTCAATTTTGTCTGGGTTCTCTCGTGACTTGGGCTCGACCGTCGATTAATTCAGGTCCGACTGTTGTCGCGATTCGGAATACCTCTAATCTGTTTTCCCTACTTCATACATGAACCCGCAGACCTGGGAAACTGGATGAACTAGAACTGACGCCATTCGGTAGACTAATATACCCCCGCGTGGCAAAAATCGCAGCAAATTCTTTCCTTTATGCACATCTACATGTTGGGGTTGTTCATCTGTTAAAGTTTGAAGCAAATGCTGCAAAAACTGTAGGAGGAGATACGTCCACAAGAATGCGTCTACGGACGGACGGACGGACAAGCTGAATCCAGTATACCCCCCTTACAACTCGTTGTGCGGGGGTATATCAAATACAGAAATGAGTTCAGGCGACGAAACAGTTTTTCGGGTTAGCAAAACATTCTGTTGTCTCCCCTTTAAAACTCACATCGTTTACTGCAAAACCACTTCGTATTTGCGTGATCTATATTGTGTGAATTGCAGTAACAGACTGGTTTTGTAGATTGATGAATTCGCAGTCGAAGGTTCAATTCCCGAATAAAACTTCATGTTATTAAAGTAAATGTATATTTACGCAGATAACTAAATGCATCGCGAATATTTCCCGACGTACCGTATACAGAATATATCATGCTAGAATACTTCGTATATACATTAAACTGTGTTGCATCTTAAAGCATTGGACACCGAAATAAATTCTAAAACAAAATACGCGACCACAAAGGCGGCAAACAACACAACTCCATCCACCTACGCCAATGTGTCAATTTCTGCAAAAGAAATGCAATTCACAAACATATTGTAAATACATATTCTTAACAGATTTCCATAACATAAATACTTATCCGTTAGAACATGGCAAAGAATAATTAAAATATAGGACAGTATTTGATATATTTATCGAATTATCTTCTGCCAACTACAGATTAATAACGCATTAGGTCTAACATAAGATATTGATTGCTCTCTACCGCGGGCCATGTCATTTAGTGTTTGGTTGGCCTGCCGCCCAAGTAAGTCAAACATAACCGGGGCAAAAACCAAGCAGACACAAACGAACCACAAGGATGATCACATATCATGTAATCACATGCCAAAAAGCAACAACCAAATTGGATTTTTGAATGAAGTGAAGCGGCCATCACATATCCCAATGCATCATACATACAGACAAATGGAATGACACGCGACACCAGTACAGTCATTCGAAAGTCTAAAACAATAACTTCCAAATTATGTCATACAAAAACGATGCCTTAAGCAAAATGGATTGGTGTTGCACTTACGTTAGTACACACTGAGTGCAATGCTTTCTTTATTTCATGATAACATTTATAGATTTTTGTGACAGGGACTGCTATTTCTATACCAATAATGTGGTAATGCGAGTGACATAGATAGATAGCCCCGAGATGTCTTTGAGAATGACAGTATTATTCTCCTTTATATGTAATAGAAATGTTAAACCTGATTTCATGTCATTTTGATTGGGACAGTTGTCGTATAAAAGCAATTTCTATCAATTTATATGTACATCTACCGATGTCTGTATTTATTGGTTCGTATTGTTTTAACAGGCATATACCGTTTTGTTTTTGGTTTATGTAATATTGCTGGCCTGGTTGGCTCAGAACTATATTGCTTACCCAATGGAGACACATGAGGTGTTTGTATTTCAATTTTATTTTGAAGACTTATCAAACACCTTAATAACTAATTTTTAGCTGACAACAAGAGAACATTGTTCGTTTTAGATTAAGGGAACGTGGTACTGAAGGATATGTTGATAAACAGTAGGTAAATAATTCCCTGAGGCCCTACATGTATATTTTGACAATTTCTACTGTCGATGGGCTGGGTGTCGGACTGTACGTATTGTGCATTTGTATTGTACATATGTATAATTGAACAATAGTAGTTTAGTGTATTGTATTGTATTGTATTGATTGTATTGTATTTTATTCTACTGTAAAACATCATGCTGATAACTTGCTTATGAAATTACCAAATTTGATTGTTACTTAAAATAATCATCTTTGACTTGACAAGTTAGAATTAGAAGCCCCTCCTTGAATTTGCAAAACGCCTGAAATTGTGTGCGAGTACGTTTTACTGTAAAATATAAGAACGAGAATTTAACACTGTTGTCTCTCGAGAAGTAACGACTGTCATGACAATAAAACAACACTGATCTCCTTTTAATGTATTTTAGAGGACATATTAGGATGCATTGCTCAATAATTAAGTTCCCATGACAGTTTCATTAGTTGAGTGTTGGTATGAAGTTTCTGCCTTTGTTCACAAAAACCAATAATAGGATATTTGTACTATGGCAGTGAACATATTAGACTTTAAACATTTTTGTCCACGAACAAGCCAAATTCATTCATTCCGCTTTGCACATTCCTTATTAGTAAGTACGTTACCCCATTCTTCTGTATCAGTTTTTATCATATGTTTGACCTTACAGAAATGTAACAAACCATTAAATAAATAACATAATTAACGTATAAGTATGCTGCTTAGATGTTTGGAAGAAATCTTGTTTATGCTTAACACTGAATAAGTTATTGAGAGTAGATAACAATGCGTCTCTACATGACGGCTATTATTGAGAATTGGCATTGTGGACATTATCTTGGTAATGCATCGATACTACTTTATTGTAAAATATAGAAGTTTTTACTGAAGCTGTGGATCGATTTCAATTTAGCTGAATCAAACAGAAATTGTCTTATAACACAAAACTAGACGCCTAAGTACCACAAAGTTGTTGTATTACAACTACAATGCGTCGCCCAACACTTGAGTACATCAATCGGCGCCGAGTAGTTCAGCCGCTTGTATAAAATTAGATCAGATGTAAACAAGTACAAATGCTGAACCAAGAATGATCTATTTGAAATGTAACCAACGCGCTAAATACTTCAATATAGCAACGACGTTCACATTGCGTGCACGACACACGTTCTATCTTTCACATACAAATATTTTTTATTTCTTTGCAGAGAAAACAATCAGGCAAGTATCCCAAATGAATGATAACTTTAAATGCAACTACGAATACATTGTCTAGCGAGATATAATAGGCTATCCAGTAGCTATTGAATGCATATCTGTTAAGTTTTGCAAATGTTCTACAACGAAATTGCCTCTGAAGATATAAATATACACAATTATGTTGCCAGATTGAATAGAACACGTCTTAAAAGTGTAACAGAAGAATAATGAAATCAAACTGGGTTTATGAGACTTCGCCGTTTAATGGTACTCTATATTAGTAAAGTAATTGTAATGCTGCTAGCTAAACCTTTTCGATAGACATGTATCACGCAATTGAAACAAAGAGTTGAATGACTCTACGAATGTTGCCAACAAAATATGTAAATAAATCGGGCAGAGAAAGGAGCCTCTGATAAAAAGAAACATGCAATATAAGGAGAGTGGTAGTATAGATCACATCATGTTTGGAAAGCTAGCTTAGTAAATTTGATAACGAAAATCTAAATAATTTAATGATTAGTTTTCATTAATACTGGAACTATAATGCATCGTAAAATGCTCTTGTCTCTATGAATTTGTATTTAAAGAAATAAAATGGCTTGCATGATTTTCACACTCGCCATTGCTTGTCGTTTCTCTAGTTTGATCCTTATTTTGAAACGTGCCTTTGTCTAGACAAAAACAAACCAAACCAAAATTGATAAGGAATAAAAGAATGACGCATGCAAAGATAGGGACGACCAACATTCTTTCTGTCTCACAAAAGGGAGACGACAAACGGTTTTTATTTCATGTATAATAATTGCGTAATAAAATGACCAAGCACTGAGGAAAATAATGTTATTTATTACACACAGTTCAAAAGTTGTTTCATAGTTAATTTCAGACAACCTTAAACCTTGTCAATAATACAAATACAAACTCATGTGTAATTTATACATATTCAGCAGTTAATCGAGTGCGTAGATAGGAACATTTTTGGTCGGGACAAAGTAGAATATGTCACTATGCAGACTACATGTCTATTTCAGTAAACGTCTTATTGTCGTAGTCGATTAGTGATTTCGTCATGGAATAAAATATTTGCTTTTTGTCGAACCCGAAATGTATCCCCGAGGGACATCAAGCAATTTGCCATCGTGTACGTGGTATTCTACACTGTAGCTCAAAATATTCAATGCTTGTAGTCATATTTTATTTCATCTTCAATAAAATATTCGGCGTTTTAGTTGTTCACTTAATTATCATGCAAACAAAATAAAGTTATCACAACCGTTTAAGCCATTAGTTTTATTTTTCGTTTTACCGACGAGCCAATCCTATATTTTACGAATGTGTAAATCATTAAAATAAATTAAAATGTAATTTTAACACACATTTTAACAAATGAGATATTCTCATGCTTTTACTGAAAGGAATATCGTTGTAAAACGTCTAGAATAATCGTAATTACATGGTACAATCGATTATGAGCCTACTTTGTTTAGGCATACATTGTAATATTAATAATAATAATAATAATAACGACTTTATTTAAAGAGGCAACACAGTTGGGCAAGCTCAGTCTTCCCTGTGGGCCTCAAATGATTTGCACATATATACATGTTAACAAGAGTAAACAAAATTGTATATTGTATTATATGATTACATACACAAACAGATACTATTAAGTCAGACAGGGAAGGCAGCATTCAACTTAACCAGCCGAGCGCAGAAAACACAAAAACAAACAAGGCACAATGCTCGCCTGAACCAGCCGAGCACAGAAAATATAAAAACATACAAGGCACAATATCCAGCTAAATAAGCCATGATCCTCCCATGTCCAAGCTGTCGAAATTCTAAATGAATCAAAAAGCTGAATGACCAAGCTGAATGACCTAGTTATAACAGTTAAATGGCTGAAATACCTAGTTTTAGCTGTCAGAAGTCCTAAAAAGTAGAAAAAGAAAATAATGTCAAGGTTTCAGCTAAATGACCTGGTTTCAGCAATAAAAAAGCTCGACGCCTAGCCGGGTAACGCAGTTTAAACAAGTCCAAAGTTCTAGCCAGACGGCACGCCCGAATATGTTGAGCGCGACAGTAGAACGACCCAGTTCCACTAAGCCCAATGTCCCCAGCCGAATGATCTACTATAAACAATTAGTGATCCCAGGTAAAATAACCACGTTTCAACAGCAAATAAGAAATCTCAAACACATAAAAGTCGAATGCCCCCATCCGAGTGATCTATTTTGAAAAGCAAAAGGGCCCAAACACATATAGTAGTTTCAACTGACAACCGCGGAATGAGAAAAAAATCCGCTCTAGTTCCAGCTGCCAAAAAGCCGAAAGAACTAGTATAAACAATCAATAGACTCAATGCCCACAAGAATTGACCTAGTTACAACAGTAAAACTGCTGAAACACATAGCCCTAGACGCCTAAAGTCATAAAAAGTAAAATAACAGTATTAAACCGCTGACTGTCAAGGAAGGTTTCAGTTGAATGACCTAGTTTCAGCAATAAACAAGCTGAAAGTCCCAGTCGGATGACCTCGTAAGTTTAATGCATTATTTAAATAACCCAGCCTCAACAAGGCGAGCGTAACTGAGAACGACATAAAATATCCAATATGCTGAATGCCCCCAGCCGAATGACCCACTTTAAACAAATAGTAAGCCTACAGCTGCAAATTAACTAATAAACGACCCGGGTAGGGTACGAATAGCGCAAACGAAACAGATAGTGGACGAGTAGTGAATAGTAAATAAAATAACTCCTAGCTGCATCAAAATGGCCCCTATAATAACGACGAATACTAAGAAATTATGACATATTGTAGATTATTTAAAATTGACAAACTCAACTATAATCGGATCTGGAGCTACAGTTTAGATGCAACCCCATATCTTAATAATTAAACCAAATACGAAACTCCGGATAGACGCAACGCCCAACAGAATGGACACGAAAGGACACAATGACATGATAACAAAACGGCACAGACAATACACAACGTACCTCAAGAATGAGTCGATGAAATTGTTTTATTCCCACATGAGTTTAATCTACCAAATCAGAATGAGTCGATGAATGAATAATTTGTGTTGCTCATCCTCTTTGTACTTAAACTCTGTTGAAGGTCTTGTCAACAAGATAACTCAAGTCCACGCAACGTAATTTAAAAATTAAGATATATCAAATGTGGCGGTCATGGATCGCAATTGTTTATCCTATTGCTCCGTGTTGTCTCAGACAAATTCGAGTAAAAACGTCGACACTAGAATTATAATACCCTGCGGGAGCTAAACTATGATATTAAGATTGCATTCAACTTGGAATCTCAATATAAGCAATTATTTGTATTTACGAAAGTTCATGATGGCATTAATTCAAATGGCTTAAAGGAAATTGTAATTGCCTTAAATGTACGCTATAAACGTTGAGCCGCGGTTAGATTACTGTTGTGGTGACAGACATCATAGACAATATATTTGCCCTTGGAAGGAATAAAACCAAATAAACGAAAAATATACTGAACTTAAAATAATAAAACCTCTGATTGTAAATACATAATACAATGTACGTAATTAATGCAGCAGAATGAGACGATGGTTAGCTAGCTTATAGGAAGTGAAACTCAGCTATAGTTCGCCGGGGATAACTCTAGCCTTATCAATAAACAAACAAAGCAAATTGTAAACACTGTACCATCGAATGGCCGCCAGTTATCAGTGTAGATTTAAAGAGTACATCATTTAAAGTGTATATGCACACGATTGAACAAAAATGAATATCGAAAATGTATTTAATTTTCATTTTTATTTGTAAACAAGGGCTAGTGTTATCTCCGGCGAACTATACGAGGGCCGTTCATTTAATACCCGGACGATCGAGTACGAGTAACGCGAGTCGGCCCAAGTCGACGTCAAAATATTGTGACGTTACGCCATTTTCGCTCCTAAAACGCAACACTGTTTCTCCATTTGATCATCGTTTTGGAGCAATAAAGTCATGCGAGCACACCAATCAAACATTTTAAGATGTTCGGTAGTGATGTTAAATGCTATATCCACGATAATTTCGCATGATCTCGTATTCATAATATGAGTTTTTCTTCAAGTAGTGTTTATCATCCAACATGTGTTTAAGCGACGACACTTTCCCGTTTCTGACTTAAGATTGGCCGGGCATCGGATCTTCGCGGGATGGTTCTTGTCATCACGGAACCGTTTAAAAGCAGTAATCCAGCGATACAAATTTCCCATAAGGCTCCTCTAAGATAGATTCTTTAGTTTTATAGGTGTATGACCAATACTTTTACGAAATTGTATCATAATCCTTTTTTTTCTAATAAATTCGATTACATTGCGTTATTTACGGAAATACACCCGATGTCACTAAACAACGGTTCAAACACAGTAATAGTACATAAATTACAACAAACGTTATAAAAACGTTACGTAGATGTAGACATAACGTTATCACATATTTTCAGTTGAAAATAGGCAAATATACCACGAACACTGCCACATCAACACTATAAAGTTCACAAAGAACTTGGGTTGGGCCGGGTAGCCCTTTGTTGGGTTACTATAGTAACCACAGTTTGTTTTCGGTTGGATGAAATTATACCAAGTTTTGTCAAATAATCAAGTTGGTGTGTAAGTCTTATTAAACGAAAATTCATTACCATTGCATATTTCAATCAAGCGCTGTGGAGATAGTCCGGGTATTAAATGAACGACCCTCGTACATGTTTATCTGATATCAATTCTTTCAGCCTTGCATTAATTATTTATCAGCTTTTGGTATATCTATGAATATCTAACATCAGGTGTGGCAAAAGGTGGCTGTGCTTATTTGCTACCAAACTGAGACCAATATGACCCGACGTATTAGAAAAATGTCAACTTGAGATAATCAATACTGAGGGTCTTACTTATATAATTTTTGTGATGGTATCCACAATAGCATTAAGAAACCTCTATACTTGCGTTTTTCTTCTTATGATTCTTTAAAAAGATATGTTGATACTCCTATGTAAGCGAAAATGAGTCTCAAACAACGGACGAAATTGTACCAATTGCTCGCATTCGGTATGCTGCGATCATGGGTCTAATCACAGACATCGACTAAACAGACGATCTACAACTGAGCTATCGAGGCGTTTATTACAGTATTGATAACAAGTAAGTAAGAATACGTTGTCGTTATTCTTGCAATGTGAATAGGTAACAGAGTCGTAACTCATTCATGATAGTCAAAACTGTGATTCATACATAATTAACTCAGTCCTGTCTGGTTGTTTCCATTAATTATCATTGACTGAGAACGTTGGTCATGTATCTCGCTGTTTCAAATAAATCATGTGCATTTGCTAGTGTAACATCAAATTCTAAAGGAATTTTAACTGTAGGGGAAGAATAATAGTTCTAGTCGTGCTTTGTCAATGACCATTTCACTAGTACATGATTGTATCGAAAAGTATAAAGGAGAGGTTAAAAACTACCAATTTTACAGTCAAGAGAGGTAATTCAGGATACAGATAGAGTGAATAAAATTCATTTTTCGGAATCCAAATTAAACTTTATATTTATCTGTGTTTTAATTTATGCCTGTCTCCATGATATGCACGGACACTTGTTCACGAACTTTATACGAAGAATAAGTATACATCGGCATTTACCATCCGAAAAACGCAGAAGGACACAGGGCATCAAATTTGATTTCGGTTATGACGTCATTGTTTTATCGTGGCTGTAAAGTAATGGGTAAATACATACATGCATACATATAGGCTATGCAAGTGTAAGTGTTGCGTTTTTAAAGCCACTCAGTGTAGAAGTAACCGACGTATGACAAACGAAATTATAATTTGTAATGTGTCACACTTGTATGCGTATGCACGGGATTAATTCATAGCCTGTGGTTTCATTGACAACTGTCATGTGATGTTACAAGCATACGTTGTCATTCGCATCCAATTCCTATTGTAACGCGTACGTATATATGTACCTCTATAATATCTGCTTCCAAACGTACTTGATTGAGCATACCATGAACAATGTAAACAAACTAATTCAGTCGAAAGGAAAACATTTCTTTAAACCATTGCCAAGTAATAAAACTTATAAACATAGTTATTTAACTGAAATCTGCCGCGATATAAATGATGGAGTATTTACGCCACGTACGAACACTAATAATAGTGGTGCTTACATGTATGCATTAACGATTTGTTATTTGTCATTGTGCTACTTTTCGCATTGTAATCATCGTTATAAACCATTATTATTGTCCCATAATTGCAGCTTTTTGTCAATGAGTACGTTGGAGGCAGAAAGTAAAACAATGTATAAATCAATTTATATTGTTACCGCCATTCCCCTTCAAAATGTGCTGACAAAAACCTGAACTGAAATAAATTTACTTGCTAGTGGATAGTAACAAGAAGTTAATATATGATCTTATTATTTAAGATGAAATTTATCATAATATTTGAATATGTTGATAATATGTGTGCATGACTGGCGAAACAATAAATACTTGCTACAAAATGTGGTTATTCCGATGATAAGGCAAACAAACGCAACTTGGTTAACGCTATGGTTTGTTAATTATATTGCATGTTGGAGGAGCATTTAAGTCGAATTATTTTAATATAATAACATAGAAAGTGAATTATAACTTCAGGAATACTAACAATAACTGTCGATGACAGGACGTAACTTCAGTTTAGTGACAGAAAAAGAAGTATGTCTAAAATTAGACAAGACATGATTAAATATTTCTCACGAACATGTTTGTAGGACCATACACATGCACGTGTGTTGTTATTGCACTGGTTTAGTTCAAGCTTTCTTTTTTTCTATAAATTGATTATTACGCTTTAGTTCAAACAGATACAGGAACGGAGGTTTATGGAACTAATCGTAGTGTCGACTATGATACCTATTCATCCAGTATATTCTTTGTATTGTACATCTTCAAATTTTATAAAACTATTTTATGATCTATTTTGTCAGTTACATGAATACAATCATAGAACCCACCAAACAAGTGCCATTAGTAGAGCACTATACATGTATTTTGTTATCCGGAAGAGTCCGGGAAGACAGTTTAACTTCTTTTGTGACACTGGCAATAGACTTGTACATATGAGAAGATGGTAGCTGTGTAAGATATAGGGCGTTAGTTCCATAGGCATTGTCTTTGTGTTACGAATAATTTTAGTACTAGCATGTTGCGTTACGAAATATTGCTTACTTGTTGCAGAATCAAATTATTATTTGAAATGGGAGAGTGAGATTTGTGAAACTGTTTAATGCAATGTATCTGAATATTCTCCTGTCATATCTGTAACGTAACACTTACTATGACCTGATCGCACAGGAACTCTATTTATAGACGCTATAATCTGGTTTGAAATAAAACACGTTTTACGATTTTTGCAGACAATATCTCGATCGTGGAGTCAAACTACAGCTTCTCTGACAGTTTCATGTTGAGGGTGTGAATTTAGTGGTGAATTATTGAGTCTCGTATCACCTTTTTGTGAGCATGTTCTACTGGTTATGGAACTTGTTTGGGATACACTGGTATAAACCGAGATTGGACACATGTCTCCGCATCTGTGAATTTTCTTATAATACTGTCTCTACCGAAACCGTCCTAGACTTTGTCTGACGTGTTACACATATAAAATATTTTTTTTCTAATTTGGTATAATATCGTTTTGCTTACTCACCATATATCACTATGCTATTTATTTAATTGAAATATTCTGGCTTTCTAAATAATCCTGTTCAAGACTAAATACGCAAATGAATTATATTCTATACGAGGACAGAACAACTAGACGACAGAAAATGACATCACGTGGAATAAACATCGCAAATACAAATACATGTAGTAATAAGTATTAAAAGTCCAACTGCGGTTTCCCGTACAACGGCTATTTACACAAATTTTTACTTTTTCTCTCGTCAGACATTCCACAAATAACACACCATTTTTCGCCAACTCTGTCTTATACAATTAAACTATATTACATTGTACTAGAAATAAACGTTGCGTACGACTGTTTAAATAAGAACATTCACCGAACAAGATGATTAGAAAATAACAGTCCCCAAAAGTGCTAAACCGCCAGTTTATATTTCGTTCCCGTTTTGTAAACAATGCATGTATTCACCTAAAATTTCGCATACCGATACATTATTAAGAGATGCAGCTGAATATTGGTTTATTTGGACCGTTTTGCATTTAATTTCAGTGCATTTGGTGTATTGCGTAATAATGCATTTTTGCACGTGCAGTGCATGTGGACCAGAATTCCGGAGCCCATGAACAAAATCGGCATTACTGATTACTGTTCATCTTGAAAAACACATAAAATGCTGAAATTGACCTCAGAGGAACACTCACGAGATTATGAAAAACCATTATGAACACAATTCCTAGTTGATATTTGTTTTATTTCTTTAATATGTTTTTTAATAATGCATCAATTAATAATTAGTCAAAATGAGAAAGAAAATGTTTTGAAACAAATATGTGTGTGGATAATAGTTTACATACATATTGCCTTGTCTTTGGAACCATAGTTACAGACAGTTTAATTCTCCTCCGCTGTTGGCGATATTCTCAAAGAGTGCCATCATTGCTAGAAACATACACCAATGAAACATAATTATAAACAACGGGAATTTTAATGAACTACCTGTCCTCATTTAAAACATCATTGGACTTAAAGCTCGACATATACAAGGACATACAATCCCTGGACATAGATGGGCGAACCATACATTGGTTTGGGTTTGTAGTTGTTTTACATTGCAGTAGTAACAACATGTTTGCTACGCTCACGGACTTTAAAAACGCCTTACCTGAATCAAAGTCAAATATTGCTTTTATTATTTATCTGATTGTAAAATAATTTTGCGTATTTGTTAATCAATCTTACCTACACATAATTCAGTTTAGTTTATAAAAAAAATAATATCGCGTTATTCAATGAGAGTATCCTATTTACAGTCACTACAAGGAATTGTGTGGGATATCGATTATTTCATATTATACACTCATGAAAGCTCAAAGTCTCCTGACTTAAACCCCATTGAGCAAATATGGGATGAAATTGGTCGACGTCTCCGTAAACGTTACCCAGCACCAGGAACATTACAGGAGCTATCTGACGCTAAACGACAAGAGTGATATTAGTATTCCTTGAAGATGTATTCGACGACTCTGTGCGTCTATGCCATCTCGCATAAGGGAGTATATTAGGGTTAACGATGGACATGATCGATACTAAAAATCCCACACAATCGCCTGTGGTGAATGTGATTAAGCTATCCTCCTTTTGTAACAAGACTTTTTTTATCAAACTTTAAAGAGGATTTATGTACAATGATTATATTATGACACTCATGTAAGTGAATGTCAATTAAATAATGAACTTAAATCGTTTTTGGGTTTTATTCATGTGAGGCGTTTTTAAAATAATCGATATTCAAATCCCACACAATTCCTTGTAGTGACTGTAATGAGGATACCCTCATTTAATAACGCGATATTATTTTTTACAAACTAAACTGAATTATGTGTAGGACAAATTGATTAACTAACACGCAAAATGATTTTTCAATCAGATAAATAATAAAATCAATATTTGACGTTGAGTCAGGTGAGGCGTTTTTAAAGTCCGTGAGTGTATATCGATTTAAAGTTTAATGCTTTACACTAATTATTGACTAAAACATCTTCTATGCACTGAAACTGTTTCAGTACAATAGAACATTATTCAATCACTCAATATCTTGGACACCCAATGCTATATTGTGGCTTTTTTAAAAATCACTACATTACCATATTTCAACAGCTTTGTTTTCGTATTCTCTGCAACATGTCGATAGGTTATATGAGTTTGGTTGTACCAGGTGCATGGTGTTAAACAATGTCGTTGAAACAATCACGCACGTAGGTGTTTTGTCTACAACAGAAAATAACATTTCACAGAAACATTGCATAAATAAACTTTTGCAAGATTTTGTTTTATGCAGTTAACTAAATAAACTGTCTACGAAATGAGTTCATTGTTTTGTATCTAAGACATAAAAATCCGGAAAAATTAAATCACGATTGTTTCGTTCGATTCGAAACACGATGATGCTCCGTATTATTTAACTGCGCGCATTCCATTTTCAACCTGTTACATTGAACACAATTCCACGCTGAAATTGAGTGGCTATTAACTGGTACAATTACCTTCCCCGTTAAAAAAACTTTGTAATGTTCTGAAGGTAAGAACACGTTTAGACATTGTAACAATTTTAATAAAACGAGTATAATGTATTTGTTGCATAAAATGAAAAATATAAATGTATTAATTTGTCAGGTGTATTTTGTTGCGAAATAATGCACACCTTGGTTTCCTCTTTGCGTACATGGATAAATCTAATAAGCTTACCATTTTGTAACTGTGTATAAAAACATGTTTAATATCTTTGAAATTGAAGAATGTATTTATTTAATAACTATCTACCTATTACAATTCAAGTTTCGTAAATTTTAAAGGACATCTATTTCAGCTTGATCCAAATTAAACCTTTGTGTTCACGAGAACAGGCGAAATTGTAAATTAGTCAACTCCTTAAGAAGTGCTTACTGGGATACGTGTAATATATTATATAGTGACATAACATATCATTTTATGACATACATAGGTGATAATAATTGACATACAATGTCATGTAATTTTAGATAGTAATTTGTATAATGATATTAGGGTGAAAATGCTGGCAAAAGCAATAGAAATCTGTGATACATTTGAAAATCTGCCAAATACTGATAAACTTGTCATTTTATTTACCCATCCAGCTTAGATAAGGTTCATGGGCGTAGGAGAAGGGGGGGCCAAGGGGGGCCAGGCCCCCCCAATGTTAAGACAGGGGGGGGCAACATATCGTTTGGCCCCCCCAATAATTCAGACCATAGTCATAATTTTCAGCTTCAAATAGTCTTGTAATAGGTAATTTTCCTTTTATCCTTGGTTAAAAAGTATAAAATGTGAATTTTCGTGCTCGCTTCGCTCGAAAAATTATTTTTAATCTATGAAATATGTTATCACCTGATCACGTCACGGTTGAAAAGAGCTACAAAGACTATAGAAATACATTGTAAGATAATGTTTGCACCAGCTCCTATATTGCTTTGGAACTTTGCCATTGCTATGTTAAATTCCCTTACTAAACCACTTAACTCTCAGAATTCGGGCATCTGTCCAATAATAAGTCAAAATATTTACAAAATAAGGACTTAAGTTTGATTGATCTTACCTAATAATTATCTCAGAACGCACCAGATTGATCCAATGTTTTCAAAATTTCCAAGGGGTGCATGCCCCCGGACCCCCCTACTTACAATACTAGCTCATGATTGGGTTTAATTTTACCCGGTATTTTGACAAGCAAACAACTTAGTAGATATACCTTACCTTAGTGATTATAAACACAAACATTCACCATAGTTTAATAACACTTAATGTGACCCCCACATATCTTAAAAAATTTCGCCCCCCCTCCCAAATGTTTGGCCCCCCCATGTTGAAGACGCTCCTACGCCCATGAGGTTATGTGCCAAAACCTGCTATTTTAAAATGTAGATCATATTACCTTTGTTAATAATGTAACTTATTTATCTATTCATATTTCCTGGTTTACAGATCCTATGTAGCAATGGTTATTCGGTTTATTTTCGATCTGATCGAAGGTGATAAATTTATTTTTAAACTTTTTGTAACTATACACATTAGCGTGGTTTTGATTTTCAGTGTTTTATTTGATTTATATTTTAAGCAGTTTTTATAATTAGAATAACAATTGTAACATAGATTTATATTGTAAATATTGTGAGTGTTTAATAAAATTGTGATTTGATAGTCTCATATAGTTCTTTTAGAATGGCTTTGTACTGTGATATATGTTTTGTAAATTGTATAGTTTATGTGTACAGAAATGAGACTTAAATAAATAAAAAAGATAAAGATAAAAATATTACATTGAAAAAAAATATAGAAAAAGCTCACTCTTTTTATTACGTAATAAAAAGAGTGAACTTTACTGTGTTTTAATCATATATTTTAATATTCCTTATGGATCTATATCAGTGGGAAAAAATATTTAAACATTTAATAAACGATTTGCAGTGATTTTTCAGAATTACCACATGACTTTGACAATGTAAATAGTTGGTTACAAAGTATGACAAGACTTTGGGAAATATATAATTATATAGAACTGAATAAATTACAAATACACACAATTATTTCTATGTATTCACATCATTTAAACGTCATATATGTATGGATTCATTTATCAGAAAACGAATTGTAGTATAATCTGATGGTTCTTAAGTTTGTATTATCGTGCGTACATATAAAATGTGTATTTTTGCTTTGAGTTACCAAGTCCACTTAGTAAACATCATGTTGACATCAACTTCTTTACTATCATTCTGATTGATCCAAACATTGAAAAATAAATAAAGAATACTCGTCTGTTTGCACTAATGTTTCCTAATTTATAGTTGTCTGTGTTTCCACGTGTCTCGCCTGATTGCAATCATCGGAATAAACCGTTCTTCTTCTACCGCCTTTTGTTAATGAGTATACGATAGAGGCTGAAATTAAAACAAGGGATTAATCAATTTACATTAAAATTTTGTGTTTTGTTGCCGTCAGCCCGTGCCAAATGTGCTGACAAAACATCTGAACTGAAATAAATTTATTTGCTAGATGAAGTTAAGGAGATGATATAATTATCTTAATTATATCAAAGTTGAATTTTCTCATATCATTTCAATGTGTTAACACTTATCACTGCAAGTCAGAGATATTATAGAGATGCTACACAATGTGTTTGTCATTAATATTTGATGATGAAGTAAACAAAAGCAAATGGGTTAAAAGCTACGTTTTGTTAAATATATTGCATTGAATTATTTTAATATATTTATATTATATCGCTTAATTGAAACAGATACATTTTGTACAAGAACGGAGATTTTGTGAAACAATTATCGATCCTGAGACTTATATTCATCCTTTGTATAATTTGAACTCGTACAAATGTATAGAACGCCTTCACATTTTTATAAATAGTTCTATAAATATACATATATAGTATGTCCTTTATTTTAAGTAACTATTCAAGAAATTTATCATATGACTCACAAAGTAAGGTTTAGCGCGATATGCTATTTTATCACATAACTTTCTGTCCAGGAGTGCCGTAAAGCCGTGCCGTAAATATCGTTCGGCACTCAAAGACTGTGCAATAAATATTTAAATGAGCTTGGCGTGACGTTAGCCAATCTATGCATTGATCCGTCAATGACGCCAGGGTAATGCCAATGTCGCCATGACGTCACGCTAATTGTACCGCTGAATTTTGGCTGAAATATATGCAGCGTACATCATCCTTTTGAACAATAATGCGCGTTTTCTAAGGTTATGTGATAAATAGAATCTTACATTCGTGTTCATTACATACGAGTTTTATTAAACTCGTCGACAAAAACAACATGACACTCGGCAAAGCCTCGTGTCATATCATTTTGTGCACTCGTTTGATAAAACTCGTATGTAATGAGCACGCATGCAAGATCCTCTATATCACGCGCGTGTTAGAAGACATATTCGTTGTGTCAGAGTGTATTATTACGTTACGAAATGTTAATTGATCATTGAAAGTGGCGATTAGAATTTGTGAAACAGTAATTGTAATGCCTCTAAATATTGACATCAAATATCTGTAGCGTACCACATAGCGTGACCCGAGTTTACAGTGAACTTTTTTTACAGATGCTATAAACTGGTATGACATGATTACTAAAACATTTTACGAGAGTTACATACTAAATTTGCTAAATAGGGCTTCCTTGAGAAGTTCATGTTCAGGGTGCCAATGATGATAGCGTTTACCACTTGAGTAGGTTCAATTATTTGAGTTGGTTTTGTTGTCAGTTATGTGGTCATCTTGTACAAACATTTTGTATTAATACCAATTAAATTATTTTGAAATCATTCGGATATCTTCAATTCAGAAGAACCAGATTGAAAATAAATAATAATCCACTTTTAAGACTGTTTTGCTATAACTATCATATTGTTTTGGTAGAGTTAACAGAAAGTGACTATATGAAGGTTTTCTGAAGCGTTTTTGAAACTGTATTCACATGTGTACACAGAATATCATTTTCGCGTAACATATAATGGAATATTTTTATAAAGTCGGCTATTTTCGATTCCGACGAATTAAATGAGAAGACAATAATGACCCACTGTTAGTCTAAAATGTATAGTTGGTCTGGTTAATGGAAAACAACTTAAGGAAGGCATGAGCGATTCTAAAAGCATTTGTGTAAGCAGATTAGTATTGGAACATACAATGCAGTCGCCAAAATAATATAACTACATGTAGCATATATATTATTTATTTTCTTTGTGCATATTAAAAATGAGCATACGAATGCCCCAGTGGTGGATTACAGAGCCTCGTGTCACCCTTTTGTGAGCTTGTTTTGCTGGTTATGTATGTAACTTGTTTGGGATACATTCGTACAAAGCGTAGATTTTGACAAAACAACTAGACGACAGAAAATGACACCATGTGGAATAGGCATCGTAAATACAAATGTACAAATATAAATAAATACGACTGCGGTTTCCCATACAACATATATGATACGCACTTTTTCACTTTCCTTCTCATCAGACATTCCTCAAATAACACCCTATTTTTCGCCAACAATTAAACTATATTACATTGTACTAGAAATAACCACGCGTACGACAGTTTAAATAAGAATATTCACCGAATAAGATGATTAGCAAATACTATTCTAAAAATACGAAATTATGTGGGTTGTATTAACGTATAGACCTTGAGACAACTAACTTGCATGAAGCGTTATTTGCAGGGAATTTTAGCTTTTTGTATAGTGCAATATCCTGTTGTTCATTTCCACAGTAATGAAATTATACACTGCAATCGACTGACACAATCAGTGTTTCAGGGTTATACACCTCATCGTTGAGAGTATATGTACACCTTCTGTTCTGCCGCTACTTAATCACCTCCATTTGGACAAACCAATATAAGTAGAAATGTGTACATGTACTGACATATCAAGCGAGTCTCATTAAGGCTAAGTCCCACAGAGGAATTCTTATCGGTGATGTAACATTACACATTCTCCGGATGGGCTCCTGTTACTCCTGGTGATTCTGTAGACGTATAACTTCGGGAACACATCGGGAGAACTACCGATGCCACCCGGAACCCACCGCATCATCCCCGATAAGAACAGCAAATAGCCGGGGAATGAACCCCAAGTGCACGGATGTGTCATCGAAATATCCCCGAAGGTGCCTATCTCTTTAAATAGCGAAACATCGCCGATTTGTCGGGAAACCCTTGGTGATGCCTCGCGAAACACTTAGTTTTATCGCAGAAGCATCCCGGATCATTCGCCGAACGCTTCGGGGATGCCTCGCAGAGTTATTCAACAGCTTCAGGGATGCTTCCCAGGAATATTCCCGTCATGAAATATTAAGTACATGTTTTATTCAATAAATGCATTGAACTGTTATGCCACCATTAAACAAAAAAGTACTGAATTCAATTTATGTACATGCACCATTTACCATTACGTGTTTATGTTTAATTGGTTTGGTAATTGGCAATAAGTCAAAGTGAGAAACAAAACGTGTTGAAACAAAAATATCTGGGTAATAGTTTTCCTATTAAAAGATTCGGAATCCATTACATGACTATATAATTACAATTCCACTCTTTGTCTTGTCTTTGGAAGCCTGGAAACATACAGCATCCTCCTCCTCCGCTGTACATAGGCGATATTCTCAAAGTGTGCAATCATGGGAAAAAGTAAAAGAATATTGTTCTCTTTATATAACTGTTGGTATTATCCTATTTACAACTCATTTTAGAATCTACTTTTAGCGCATGCACTGAATACTATCTGGCTTTTTCTAGGAAAACGCCACTGTACTCTTTAAACAATTTCGTTGATGCAACAGTTACAGTAATTGCTTGTTGTGGTGTGCGTTTAGCAAAAATCGGTAATATGATGAAAATACTCACTGTAATTCCCTTGTTACCTATAAGGTTACAGCACAGAATGCAACTAGTATATTGACTTCCACCCGCCAGATAGCTCAAGTTTGGATAATTCGCGTTTCATTTTAGTCATTCAACTTTCTAGTATTCCCAAATTACAAAATGTACTTTAATTATTGTATACGTGTACTACTTGCCCGATGTTCTTTTCTTAACTATTTGTGTATAATTACCTTAATGGCGTTTATGGCGCAGTTTTCGGAAAACTATTTGCCTTTAAATAATTTATAGTTTTAAGTAACTGAGAGTCATTGTATAAACATACAAAATGCTAATCCGGCCATCAAACTAATGAAACAAATGATTACATTAAAAACGTACAGTACGTGTTTCTCGTTATGTTCATAAATACACTCGACGGTTGGCGGATGTCCATTATGTCCTGTCTGCGATTGCAGAGATTATTTTACTTGATGTCACGTCGCGAAATTGTTGCATGACAGAATACTATATCTTTAGCGGCAATGCAGAATGGTGTTCAGATTGCGCATGAAGATTGATCAAAATCATTAGGCATGTCTAGTGTCTACAGTAGATTTTGGTAGAGATAGTCCATTGTTGTTAAGTTTTTATCTGGTTTTACCCTAACCACCAGTCAACAATAAATACTATATGACGATCTACTGGAACTGTTCATTACAAAAGTCTAAACAATTGGACAGAAAAGGCAGCACTCAGCTCAAACTGCTAAGAAGAGTGAACACAAACACAACACAGAGCACAATTACACGGCACTAGGCACAACACACAACTGAAAAAGAATATTTTAAACTTCTAAAACCTCTGAAAGTCTATGTTTCTGCTGTCAAAAAGTCGAAAGTCCAAGTTGCACTTTCGTATGACAAAAGGCACGTCCGCACGCCACTGGCAACCTGTACACATGCAATGACCGCAACAAGTATCATGGAAGAACATTATCTACCTAACAAATGGATCCAGATTAGAAATATATTGCGACAATTTAGCGTCCTATGCCAACTGGGTTAGTGTAGCAAATTTGATACGTTTAGTATACAATGTACGTACTATAGTTCTTTGCTTATTTCAAACCAGCCCTATTTAAATGCTTCAGGTATGAGAATGAAAAAAGCGCCGAATATGACAGCAGTATAGCTGTCAATTTGACAAAATGTACTGGAAACAACCGGTGTGACAGTGTCAACAAAGTAACAAATAACGAAACACCTTCACAAGACGTCCCATAAAATAACACATGCATGTTGCATTTGAAAGATTCACTTACTAATACTATGTGTAAAATCAGTAAACCATTGATATATAGGACGGATACTTTTGCTATACAAGACCAATAAACAATTATATGATAGAATAACAGTGTGCTAAATTTTACATTGGCTGAAACGAAATCTACTAAATCTTCACAATTTAACGCTTAAATATCGCTTGCTAAAAGTTTAAGTGACATTTTACGTTAGTTAGCATACTGTTTTAGTATTATGTGTGAAATAGTTTACAAGCAGTTGGAATCCTAATACACCGACAGACGGCAGAAACTTGGAATATAGGTAAATACGACGAGTGGTGTCAAAATACACTACATGACATGACATTATGTCACGTTAGGTTTCAACACAATATAAGTTCTATTTTCGTAACTTCATGAAACCGTAATAGACGTGTACTTGTTGTACTAGTAATTGCGTTTAGAATCACATGTAGTTATATACACAGTATTATAAATGTACAGAAAGATATGAACTGGATCGAATCACATCCAATTTATTCATTATAATCCAGTTTCAATAGTGTACTAGTATCTGCTTCGTCTTCGGAAGCTGGATAGGTTCATCTACACTCTGTTTAACGACAAACCTTTTTCACACAAAGGAGAAGCTCTATACCTACCACAAGTACAGTAGACAGTACTAAACACATTTTCCAATACATGAACACTAAACGTACACTTGCCTAAGCTGGTGATGCGTTATAAGCTTGAAACGTAAGGAAATGCACATTTAATCCGATTTATATTCGATCATATCTTTCTGCGATGTTAGGTTCAGTTTACATTAACAATATCGATAGCAATCTTGAAAGTGTAATAAACAACATCTTCTCTGACACTTCTTGCCTTGTTGTGAATTAATTATTCAGTATACTCTGTATTATCTTGATTTAAAGTATTGCTGCATCATATCTTGCAGACAGTGTGCATTTGTAGATGTAGAGGACGTACACATGATAACGGTCTCCACAAACTGTTCTAGAAACTGATGAAAATCAGTTCGTAACGGTTTGGTGTATTCCCATTATGTACTAAGCTTGCCGGAAATCCCTGACGATAAGGAACTGAAGCAGTCTATGACCAACCTCTCATGTTCTATTCGTTTGATCTTTGTACTATTCCACCTATTCTATCTCAGTACTAATATTTCTCTTGCGCACAGTTTTTCTGTTTGTCTTGCCATTAACCGAATCATTATGTCATCTTGATCGCATCGTATAGAAATAGATAAAATCTACCTGTCTATGTTCAAAATATTACAATGAGAAACGTTGAAAGATGACATACCAAATGACAATAGTTGAAGTAAACACACATTTATTAGATTAGTTTAGTGTTACAAAGCGTAGAAACTGGCCATGGTAATAGTACTACTAACAATGCTGCTTCAACAAGCGAAAGACAAGTTTCATTAAAAGATACCGCATCTTTGTCCAGACACTGGTAATACAAGTTGATAGTTTAGCTGTCGTGGTCTGATACGAACTTGTATGGACAGAAAATGTGATAACCAAATGAGAAAGTGCATAATAAGACTATATATACAAGCTTACATTATTACTTTCGCACTGTCGTAAAGAATTTCTAACACAGCCGTCATACACTACTTAACTAAGTGAGTTTTTATATCCGATTTAGCAAAGCACGTAAAATTTACAATAAATGCAAAATTGACTTCAATAGTCTGACACTTCAATAGTAAACCATATAATACCAATTGGCTTAACCACTGGCGGTACTGAAATATCACTGTATTGTCATATGACAGTCTAGATCATCCTCGACTACGTATTCCTGATGATATTCATCGCCAACAGGTTATGACAAAAATGTTTGTCTGTATTTGTCTCAAAAGGGTATACACCAGTAGTAATGAATATACAGTCTGATAGATGACAATCTTTAGAGAATAATTCAGTTTGTAAAGGAAATATATTTCAAGGAAAGCTTATTTTACTAAGTATTATATTAGATTATATAAGAATTATATTACATAAATTATATATCCGTTGCAGTGTAAACTTCATTAAACGTGAAGGAAATAGTCTCTACTTTTCAACTTAACCAAATTATAAGCATCGGGGCACCATGTTATTTTCACCTATGACAGAGTACATTATTTATAGAATAATACATGGCTGAGCAGTGCCATTGAGTGATAATGGCCCGGTAGGTTGATTATTGCCAGAGGGCGCTAGCCCGAGGGTAATTATAATCGACCGGGGCGATTATCACTCAATGGCACTGCTTAGCCATTCATTGTTCTGTAGAATACTTAAATATGTTGTTGCTTTTGGGTTGAAACTAGACACTACGTATTTCCGAAGACACTTACAAGACACAACAAGCTAGTTTTCGAAAAGGATCGTAGTTTTGCAAATTGTCAAACTTGGATCTTTGCGCGTAGATATATCGCTAAATGTTCCGTAACTTTTTTGTTAGAGAACGGAAACTTATCATATGGGTATTAATTATTGGTTAGAACATTTGCTATATTCTGGTGTATGTTTTGATGCAACATTCTGAAAAAAAGTTGCTTTCACATTTAGGGAAAAGCATAACAAATCTTGATCTCGTTTAGTAAATCGGATTCAATGTCTAGATTCTAGAAAATATTTATCTCTTCGCTGATTGTTACAATTTTGAAATGTGCTTTCATGCGTGTCCAAATCCAGGTTTGAAAGTGATTCAAGAAAGCCTACGCTCGGCGGCGGCCACTTTTATTATGCAAATGACGTAACGTTGCGCGTGTACGTCTTCCAAGGGCTATTATCAGCCATGCGCGAGGCGGGCAAAAAGCTGATAATACTTTAAAAGAGCACAAAAAATAGTCTTATCTTTGCAAATTTGTTACTATATAGTATTATGCAATAGATATAATTCAATTAAACATACAGTAGCGTTTGTTATTTCGCCTCTTCTATATATAATAATTAACTAAAACAGATATGTCATATTATTCCTTAATTGCCAGTTGTAGTAGACCAGATACATATAACACGATGTGTAGACATTTGGTATATTATATAACGTTCTCTAGCTGATCGTATTGACAAATGGACGGTCACATCTGATGCTGGCTGTGAGGAATGGTAATACAATAGTTCTTGGTCAGTAAACGATTCCAAAGAAACACATGGCCACATGCAGACACAATGAGCAGCAGTAATGCATCATCACTGACAATTACAAAATTGTGTAAGCACACTTTCATTAATTAGACAATAATGGATCGGTAAACGTGAACAATGGAATAATGGTCACTTGCTTTTTTTTAAAACACGCTTGCGTAAATTGAGAATAAAATTGGGTAAAGCCGTTTGCTACGAATTGCTTCAAAAGACCAGAGGAATACTATTTTTGAAACCACACAATGCATGTATAGTTACCATCTTATTTGTTGTCAGCAGGTTCATCATATGTGGTAGTTAATAGCGGTTGCTTTATAATACGCGTGTACGCTATATATGTATTAAACAGACAGATCATAATTTATAATCAGTGATAGGTAACTGTTTATGTTAGGTTACCGTCTATGTTTGAATATGTGACGTGTACACGTATATTGACCAATACCACGACCATAGTTCAATATGTCCCCTCATGATTCCCCGTTAGTCTTTAATGCTCATAACGGTAGAGATATCTCTTCCGGGATGAGCAGGTTTCTTCGCGTTGGGAATGTCTATACAATTTATTTTGTCACTCATGTTTTCATCCTCAAATACGCTGACTTAAATGTTAATCTGTGGGTGATACAAAAGGATATTATTAACTGAGAGTTTTGTTCCTAAGTCTGAGAAAGTAACAATGACCCGTATTGCAGAATATATGTGTCTGAAGAGAATCGTGAGTTACATTGCATTTCAGACTAAATACAGATTGATCACACTCGACATATCCAAAGTCAACGACCAGATAGACAAATATAGATCTATATGTATTACATTGTACCACACGCACTGCATTGTCATAGAAAAAAAATGATACATATTTCAGAACCATTACCAGATGATAATTTACAACCCCCCAATATGCTGTCGATAAAAGTTCCAACTTAGAAACATAAGTCACATCAGAGTCGTTATTGTTTGAGTATAGAACTTCCAGTCGTTACGCTCTGCGATTTATTGACATTTTGTCGTCGGTGTGCAATAAAATATACTAAACATAATGCGTCAGATGTTAACATACAAAGAAACAAAGAAATATTCGAGTTATTATCTGTAAACTTTTTGTTGCGATAATGATCTACAACTGGATGTTTTCGTCATCAACATAACTTCATGTGGCATATATATAATGTTTGGTGTATGTGTAGACCATTGACCTCAATGTAAAATTGGGAATATACACTCAACGCTTTCAAAGAAAAGACGATGTTGAAATTGAGGTAATGTAATATCACATCTAAGATAATATCGAATCAGCACTATTGGACACGCCCAGTCTTCCCTGATATCCTCTATGATAGGGATTCAATGTCAGAATAACAATATATCCTATCTTCATTATACCCTCTCTTAGAAAAATGTGACCATATATCAACTGATATTTATATGAATTAATGTAACATTAAGGAAATTAGATTGAAAGGGGAAAGAAATGGATTAAACTCCTTCAATGATTATTGTCTATACTAAAAGTTCCTTTACAATTACCGGTTTAAGTATGTCAACGCGAAACCAGCGGAATCCTATGTGATTTTAAATAGGGGGATGTAAGAGAAAATTCATGCAACATTATTGCTATAACAATCTGGACAGGATTACAATGTTTCAATTATGTTAACATTTCAGTCTCTATGAGGAGTTGTTCCCTCCCTTATTAATAATTTGCAGAAAAGACTTTCCATGATTTGGTACCGGTATTTTAGTAACACAAATGAAACCTCGTTTGATTTGTGTTTGGGAGAGTGTACATATATAGCAGATAACAAAGATTAAGTTTGACCTTGCTCACGTACTGGTATATCAAACACACTACATATCACAGCATGAAAAAACGAGTTTAATCACAAATAATATTTTATTATATTTACTTTTATTTGGAATTTCACATAAATGTCAAATTTAAGTCGATTTATTTTCCGTATATAAACTAAATTTAATTTGTAAATTTAATCACAAATAATACTATATTATCTTTCCGTTTATTTGGAATTGCACAAAAACGTCCATATTTAATTCGCTTCATTTTCCGTATATTAACTAAATTGTATTCATGTTTATAATTACAAATAATACCAGCACAGGGATCCAACTAGATTCGCGTTTAGTTCACATGTAGATCTACAAATTTTATGTCACAAATTTCAAAATTAGAAGAATTTCCATACTTGTTTTATTACCTCCCTTGAATATAAATAATTAAATTGAACACTACGCTTTACTTATCAGATTTTTTCAATGTCAGTTTGGTCAACATGACTTGTTTCCGATTTTCACGAAAGTAGGCTCATACGAAGCGACTTTTTGTGCAGATATCAAATATGTATGATGAGTCTTATAACGTAGCACATACGACATTTTCATTCTAAACCAGCGATATATATCTGTCTATAAGCATTGATAATTTCTTGCAATGAATAAATATCCCGTATTTATCTCAGATGAATGTACAAATAACAAACAGACGTATTTCATTCATAACTAACAGTATGGTAGCATGAATAAAGTGCTTGTAAATGTTTTCTTAACCAAAAATTTGTATAGATCGCGTAAGTCATTATTACTATCAATATTCATATAAATGTTATCGATCGGAAAAACTCAAATTGCGCGTGTTCGGACAGACAGGGGTAAAATTCATAATGCTTGTTCATGGTGAAGCATGTTCATAATGTATGTAAGACTGCTCGTCATTATATTGGAACAGAAACAATGGATGAATGACCTCTAACATGAAGTGCAATTAGACAGCACCAGGTGTTCTGTGAAGTCAATAGCAGACATCCCACCTCTCACCAACTTTTAAATAGAATACCGAGGAAGTAATTAACGCACACTGATGGGTCGTTAGTAACATTACAAAGACACAAAAACATGTAATAGTCGAGTTAACACTTAACTTTGTTTAAGATATTTCTGTGGATGTTTTGATGTTTAACACATATTTAATGGTCATTTAATGAGGTTACGGGAGGTTAAATAAGAAGATTATTATATAGTGGATTAACCACGTGCTCATAACGCAATAGTTTGTAAAGAATTTCCGGTTAATACACACTGGTTTTGTGATCATCATGATCTAATTAGCTATTCTGTACGAACAATTAAGTCATGGCCAGATATTAGACAACGTTCTGAAAAGTTCTCTCTCTTATTATCGATCCTTCACATTCGCTTTCATACTCATCCGAAAACCGCAAAGAAAGATAACAATTGAAACACTTATACAAAACCACCAGAAACACTAGACTTCAACACACAAATTAACTAACTAAATGTGAAATATCACCAGCAAAAACATCACCATGGGGATACAGCCTGGTGTTGATTTGGTTGTACGGATTCCTAAACATAGCATTTCTGCATCAAATGGTGCCAGACGACACCCGCGTGTCTAACACTAACTGACATCGACCCGACATCAAATCGTCGTGGGGCATGCACTAAAAGAGCGTTGCTTTTCTTTGAGACACTACGCCTAGAGATAACTAAATAAACAGAGTTGATGACTAATTAAAACATAATAATATGGTACGAGATACACTCATAACAATACAATTCCGGTATTTGAATTACCTTATCATTCAGCATTTGAGTTTTTAAGGACAAACGTATTTTGTATTTTAATTTTCCGAACGCCATATGATTACATGTACTGGTTGGAACAAACTGACTTACATACATTTATATTAATATTTCTCTCATGGCATATAAGGTATATCTGAAATACTGTTTGATGCAATAAAAACAGTAAAATCAACTACAAAACATGTTGTAACGTAGTTAATGATTAAAAGCATTATCTTTGTTGATGTGCACAGAGTACTAAAACTGTCAAAAATCGGCAACGAAATACCAGTTAGCATGTAAACAGTTTAGACTTCTCTATATAAACCAGCCTTAACTATTTTGTAAATCTAAAAAGGAACACAGTTTGTAGTATTAAAACGACAAAAATGCGTTAGTTTTATAAGCCACTTCACAAGAATCGCTTCTAATTTCTAGGATATTAACATGTGTATCAATTTGTAAACATTCCGCCCTGTAATAAATAATATTCCTTTTGTTAATATACTTAAAAGTGTACACATGTCGCAGATTTACATGCATAGGAGAAAATGCCACATGTATACATGTATTTGTCCCTTAAAGCAGTATATCTATTTTCATTTCAACACGACTCATGACTGGTGCACATGTACATTGCACAGTTCTTAGAGCGCTTTTAGTCCAAACTCGATATTCCTGTATCAGACAATGGGTCTTCATTTAGGTTTCCCTGTTGACCCAGTCAGCATGAAAATTTAGCAGAGAAGTTGATGTTCAACATGGTGCCTACTGAGTAGACATTGCACTTCAAAGGAAATACACACTTAATTGGAACGCAGGGGAATACAAAAAAACACAGGATTCTTCTGCAACTAATTTCCTGATAAATGAATAACAAACTAATCAAAAGTATCCCCGAAAACCCGATACAATTTGATATTTAAGAAATACTTGTTCTTGTGATATTGTCTGTTTCGTATATGTTGCAACGTCTAGTTATACGTTGGTGAAATTTACAAGAACAATTCAGGTGACTGGGTTCATCTTCCAACAGAGCATTTCTTTAATTACACCTTTTACCCAAAGTTACTATCAGAATAAAACTATTTCAAAACCTATGCAAATAAATTATTGAATAAATAAAAATGAAAGATCAGACAAGGAAGGCAGCGCTCAACTGAAACAGCCGAGCACACACAACAGAAACAACACAAACCACAGTCACACAGTACAACGCCCAATACGCAACTGAACGAGACAATAAAACTAGCTGAAAGTCCAAGTTTTCGTTGCCAAAAGGCCGAAAGTCAAAGTTTATACAGTAAATGAATTAGTTTCCTTACTTAGCTGATTCAGAAAACTTACAAAACAAACATTCGAGAAACGAAATTATACAATTTTAAGAAACCTATAATACGCAATGTATACGCTGCTTTATGAATACCACCCCAGGAGTTCAGCATTAAGAACAAGTTATTTAATAACTCAATTAATATCGGACGTTATTCTACCATGAATCATGCATCATCTGTTTAAGAAAGTGTGTATAACGAAAATCACACCGCGATATATTCGTTTATTTCTTAAGAAATTATTGAGTATAAACTGCATAAAATAAAATATTACAGATGTTTATTTATATAATGTTTCTGTGAACTGTTATTGTCTGTTGTAGACTAAACACCTACTTGCTAGGTTGATTCAAAGACACCCTGTCTAACATCATGCTGCAGCCACAAGCGATGCTCTTATAAAAGATCGACATATTGTAATGATAACCAAAACTAGCATGTTGAAATATTTGAATTTAGTAGATTAGAGTGCAACAAAGCAGCATTGAACGTGCAAGTGATTGAACGATTGCATAAATGTTCTGGTATTGGATTATGTTTTGAGTGAATCACAATGCTTTTTACTTCGTCTCGCGTACATAGATGCCTTTAATAGTAACAGTTCAAAGACCCAATCTTTAAATCGCTATATAAAATGCATATTCGTTAAATATAACATACGAATTGTTAGGAACAGAAACTTGTAGAACAAGTTAAAGGTCGAAATTCTTCTTCAGAATGTTTTGCCATTGAATACGGACGTATGAATAAATATTGAGGATATTTAGCATCACCACATTGTAAATATTTGAAACATCTACTAGTATTTTAACTGTGGAATGGTTATATGTTTCTAACATACTGTATTATTCATATACATATATATTTGAGCAAATTCTATTTCTGACAAAGGGTTTAAAAGTGCTTTTATTAACACATGTACAAAATTAAATACGTATACTAGAGTGAGCAAATATTGAACCTGCTGCATGAATAAAATGAAGAAAACTTATCAAGCCATGTCCTAATACTTGTTGCAGTTTGGTGTTTTAACATTATAATGTACCATAGGAATTTCCCCAAACTACACCAAATTAGCGTAATTATTGCATTAACACAATTGGTCAAATAAATCCCAGACTATTTGAGTTAGAATTAGGCTAAATATGATTCAGTATATGCGTTTAAAGTAGCATAATAACATGTACGTGTAACATACACAATGCCATGCATACTCAAAAGCATATCAAAATAACAATAATTAGACATTTAATGACATCACTCCGACAAGCGCACCTTCTGTTAGCACTCATCCACTATGTCCGTTCAACTTCAAACATTTCGTACGGCAAATGTAGTGTAGATAATTCCCCTTTTTCTCGAATGTTTAAATAATTTAGTCTTATGTGAAGGCCTAATTTATTCACAAATAAAACTAAGATATGATTTTGATTTGGAGAATTAAAGAAATGATACGGTAATGAGAATGATAAACTGTGTTTTTAACATGAAAACACTCTTGAAAATAGCGTCAACAGCGGAAGGGATTGTATTGTTTGTTACGATGGTTCAACAACCTGACAAGGAGTTAAATCAAACCTTAATAATTACCTCCCTTTATGGTAAAATATGCACGAAATTCTCGGTATGTCATTTATTGCGGGTTAGTATATTAGTTTGGTTGAAATATCCCTTTTTGGGGGGATATAGGTGGTTTGTTGTGTGTCAGATTCTATCGTGGGTGGATAGGCGCTGTTGTGTGGCTTTGTAAGGCATGTGCAATATTCATATAATTGATATTAACGAACCCGTTTATAAGAAAACTATTATCCATACATAAAAGTAATAATTTGTTTCAACGCGTTTTACTTACTTAAAAGTTTGACTTATTGCCAATTGCCAAACAAATTAAAATTAAATATTAAAATGAGATGATCTGTACTAATGTCCTAGTACTGGTATTAAATGTATGCTATTATACTTAATGGTAATATAACCGTTAAATACTATTATGTTTGTTTAATGTTTTAACGTATGTTTTATCCTCTTCATTCACTAGTATAAAACATCGGCGTGTGTTTGTCAGACAACGGTCTGGTGGATCTACTTATCATTGTCTTAATTCATATATACTTACTGATTGACAGGCAAGGAATTATTTCATATTGTGAAGTCTTCATGATTTTGTCGCCGTGATCTTGTTGCTATTAGATGTTAATTGTCCTTGCGAATTTGTTTGGTTGTCCTTGTGGTATACATCTGTGATTTTTCTTCGAACTCAACTGAGCGCTAGCTTCCGTATCTTTTGCTTATTGCAAAACAATCAAACAAAACTGCAGTAACTTCCCTCTAATAAAACCGTTATAGCAAAATATGTCTTATTACGTGAACCAATCTTGTTATAAATTAAGAACTTGCTTTTTTAGAATTGTAAATGTCTGCATGTTTTCTCAATAAATGTAGTGGGAATTATTACAATGTAATTATCAACCCGCATTGTCATGCCATCACGCACACAACTGCAAACTTCTCATTTGTGAAAGACGTTGACGTACGCCACAGAGGAACGTAATCGGTTCAACCATAAATCATTAGGATGTCAATATAGCATTTATAGATGGCGCTTGTTAGGCGGGTGTCACTTTTGTATTGAAAAATTTGCATTAAAAAGGAACTCATGTTATCTGTCTTTAGAAACAGAATAAAAAGATAAATGTGTACATTTAAGTATACGCTGAATGGATGGGTATCATGCAGAATGGATACAAGTACTACATACTTCCGTTGTTAAATTTATTGCATTTAGCCATATAATTAATTCATTAGGTAAATGTAAAGTTCCAACCAATCAGTAAGATTACACACTCTGGCATGTACGTATATTGCCCTTTAAATATTTTTCGGGTTGATAATTTTATTTATAGGGTGGTAATCATTTCTAATTTCAGAAGTTCTTCTATTTCGGTCTCAAGACATAAATTGCACCTTGCTGTATGTAATCGTTGTAACTATCACTGCATATATACATGTACGAGGGTGGAATCAGAAATAATAGGACTTTTATAATAACTTATTGTTTAACACTTACACTTAAATGAAAATTATCTTATATGCATAGCAATGTATGCTCTATATGCTGGCAGCAACATATTTCCGTTGTTGTTGGTGATACTCATACAAAGCGTTGTCATAGAAACCATGCATCGCCGAGGCGGGTCACACTGCTATTTTACGTTACTTTCCTTATTTAAAATGTGAATATCTCAGTAACCACTAGATATATAATAGCGCCTAATTGTACGACATTACGCGGATGCCACTGACATGTGCATGCAAACTAACGAAGCAATCGATCTTTGTTTATGATCATAAGTGAGTACACAACAGCGTCATGGAAGAAACGACGTCAACGCAAAAAAATTAGACACCGTGCGATTGTTAAGTTAATGGTACAAATTGTATAAATTGAAAAAACCAACAATGCAACCGATTGAAACGAATACATAAGCAGATTGTAGTGACATATGGCAGCCATTTGTGTTCTGTTGGTTCAAATTGTTAACAGATCGCGGAGATATTAACTAGCAAGTCAACACAGGTCAGGGCACCTAATGTAAAGGTAGTTCGACGTTTTTTGAGACTTCATGGTTAGAGCAAACATATTATATTAAGTCAGACAGGGAAGGCAGCACTCAACTTAACCAGCCGAGCACAGAAAACATTAAACACACACAGGGCACAATACCCAACTGAACCAGCCGAGCACAGAAAACACAAAACACATACAAGGCTCAACTAAACAAGCAATGATTCGTCCAAGTCCAAGCTGTTGAAAAGTATTATGAATTATTTTCTGCAACCAAATGACTGAATGCACTAGCTGAATGACCCAGTTTTCACAGTAAAACGACTGTGTACACAACGTTACGGCGCGACCCGGCTTCATGGTTCATTGAATATTTATTGTTCAATAGATTTGTTATTGTTCAACCTATTGCTTTAATGTTTCGCATATTTGTTAGTAATAAATGTAAATTCATGTACATCAAATTAGTTTTCTGAAATTCTGATTCACCTCGCTGCTATGAAAAAAGTCTTATTATATCTGAAACACCCCACGTAAATGCTTTGTTTTCTTGTAATTTTCTCGGGAAATCATTGATTGATCATATTAAAATAATTCGACTTGATGCTCTTCCAACATGCAATATGATTAACAAACTATCAAATATAAATAAGATATCTCTTCTAATTATATACTTCTCGCAAATAAATTTCTTTCAGTCCATGTTTTGGTCGGTACATATTGCAGGAGAAAAACGGTAACCAAATAAGTTGATTAATATATTGTTTTACTCTGCCTAAAAGCTGCAATAATGGTTGGTAGAAGAACATGATTTATAACTTATTAGACAAAATCATATATTTGTTTGTGCATTTATCAAAGAATCAGTCAACAGTAATTTCAGTTTCATAACTATGTTTATTAGTCTTACAAAAATGGTCATTTTGCTGTTCGTTTCTACTTGTACATTATTTGACAATTATCTAAATAAATGTTTTTACTTTTAACTGAAATACTAAGCTTGCATAGTTCATGGTATTCTCAGTTTAGTTTAGAAGCAGACATTATGGTTTTTGATATAGTCGTGAAATGACATTCAAAAAGTACAAAGGCAACTGTCGCGTAACATTATTCTTCCCCAAATGTTAAACTTCACACATGATTTGATATGTTACATTAGCAGGTGCAAATGAATCATTTGAAACAGAAGAGACACTATCAACATCCTCAGTCAATGAGAATTAATTGAAACAACCAGACAATACTATGTACATTATGTATTGACTATCTTAAAATAGTTTTATATTAACGATATGGTATTCGTGGTACTCATAAATTGTTATAAATACCGTAATAAATGACCAATTATTTCACAGAAGAGGCACCAATATGTGTGTACTCTTACTGATAAACTTCCTTACTCCAGACACCAGGACGGTTAGACAAAAGCAACATGGTAACTATAAACTTATTTTCTGGCGGATTACATGTACTAACCGACCGTATATGTTATAGAAAGAGAACGCAAACGTGACGTTGTCTAATTTTGTCGAGGGCGTAGCCCGAGACAAAATAGACAACCACGCGTTAAGTGTCTCTTTCTTACTTATATCATTGGCTGTCAGTTTGTAAACATAAGGTGTGACTACTGTCGGTTCAATAAGTAATACTAATGAGGGAACTGTCTCATTCAAAAGAATAGGGGAGCTCATGTTTTATATAATAAAAAAAAAATACCTGAAGAAGCCTTCTGGGCGAAACGTTGTAGACTAATAAATGTACATTAAATGTTATTCGTGTTTGGTGGTTTCTCTCTTTTTTTTCTCTGTTTTCGATATATGTTTTATATAATAAAATAGATACCAATAAGGTGACGACACCAAATGGCAGAATGGCACCGACGATGTACTAGATATTGACATTTCGTGAAGGAAATAAGGAATATATCACGTTATATCAGACGAAAGTGAATATTTTCGATTGCATGAGGTACAAATAAATATTCTTCGTCGAATGAGCTAACTTGATCGCTTGTATCTTTTATTTTGTTAGCACTGGCTACGGGATTCCATTTTGGAGGGGGGAAGGCGTTGCGTTCCTTCAGTATTATATATACGGATAGAGTGATTTGTGATGGACCGACTTGTATAATATTCAATTGGTAGAACTTCAAATTCCTGTGCTAGAACTCAGAATAAAATTGAAACTTGAAGGGAGTGAGGGTTTATCCACTACACTACCGGGCCTTTGATATATGGAATGAGAATTGCACACTATTTGATATCGACCCCATATAAAGTTTACCTGACGGGCGAGTTTATATTTATAACTGTTCTCATTTGACTTTGAACGCACTATAAAAGTCTTACAATGTTGACCGATTAACATGTCCAATAAAAATCAATAATACGATGATGTGATTTTAAAGGGACTGCTGTAGTTTGTTGATGTTACAATTCTATCACGTGTGAATTACATAATTTACATAGCATGTTGGGAGAAAACTTAGGGCTTTTTTTCAAGAAAAAAATTATAAGTAAGCGATATCGATAGTGGTTAAAATTGCTTTTTTGCACCAAATCTTTCACAAAGCAACCGTCAGTGGCTTTCTATTACATCAATACTTGGTTAGGTTGGAACATCCCTATATAAAAAATCTTTTAGCCCTATCTGTCAGGCAGACCCTTTAAAGTTGTGGACTGCAATACAACTCGACCATGGAAATCGATAGCGGTCACGTTGACCGATGTAAAGTACAATGAAGTTGTATATATAAAATCCTGCACTGTAGTAATTGCACTCATTCCCTTGAAAATTACGACAAACCCATCAATTATCATCGGATTTAGCCACACCGCCTGAGTTAATATCAATGTAAATTGCCGTAGCCATAATGTAAGAATACTTATTTCGCTCCCGCGACGGCAAATGCATTTGCATTTCTATTTCGAGACTATTTAGGTACACTTGCCATTTCCATCTTAATCTAGTCATTTATATTTAATAGACATGACACCTTTATATAAGATACGAATCAACCTTAATGTTACATTATTGCAAATGGTAGCGTGCAAACAATACATTTGTTAACTGGGTGTATTAATGTATAACACAGTATTACTGACATGCTGTAGCCTCCTGAACCGATATCTAGGACACGCATAGACAAACACAGTCAAAAGCCCCGTTTACGCTATTGGCTTTTTCTATGACACAACTTGTATAACATACTAACAATAATGCATTAATCACCCGATGTATACTGTAAAAGGTGTACACTGGTCCATGTGGTTGCTTATTGCGTTGAATAATGTTTTCAGTGCATCGCATTGCTTTTCGACATGCATGCATAGTTGTCACCTATAATAGTAATTAGTCAAATTCAAAGATACAAGCTTTACATCAATATATTAAATGTAATCAAATACAGGAAACGGTATATTGCCATTATTATGTTAAAAAATGAACAATCAAAATCAAATTAAAGGTCCCTGTGTTTGGTCCAGTTTTGAAGAATATTATGTTTAGGTCAGATATTTCTTCAACACGTTTATGATACTACATTTTTTGTATTTAGTATTCGTTTGAATAAATTCTATTATTGGCAAATAATCAAAACAGCAATATAAGCCATTTAAGTAATTATCAACAAAATATAATAATGAAATGATAAAATAGTTAAAAGAAGTGAAATATAGGACAGTAAAGGCGACACTCAAATGACAGAACCGAGCGCGAAAGTCACAAAAGGGTCACACACAAAAAGGCATCGCAGGTGAACACATGTAGGAACTTGAAATTAACCGCTACAAGTCCTGATTTCAAGTGTCGAAAATGGCCGCAAAGTTTTAAGAATCATAAATATGATAACCCTGCAGCAGAATTAATGCTTCCTGGTGGTTGTCAACAAAAAATATAAAGGTAAGATACATGTAATAGGGCATGATAAGTCGCTATAAAATACAAGAATGCAACTATTAAGCCACAAAATCCCATTTCCATAACCCTGCACCTGCATACATGAATATTTTAAACGAACCGATAGGGTATTAATACACGCGAGCAGATCAGATAGGGAACGGGTGTATACTATACATAATAAAGTACTAGTTGCATCATGTGTTGTAACCTTATATCATCAGGGAAATGGTAATAATAGACAGAGCAAACTATTAGAGAAATTCTCATGTTGTCTATAAGCTTACAACATACAATACAATTAGTATTTTGATTAAATACATCAAATGGGATGAGTAGAACACGTACATATAAGTACATTTTAACAAACGTTTTGTAATTTGGGAATAAGTTGCATGACAAAAATGAAACCAGATATATCCTAACTTGAGCCATCTTGCTGATTTTCTGCCTAAGTCGAATTATATCCAATTGGTCTCAACAGATGAACATTTATTTTCAGAGACATAATAATAAACATTCATTTACACAAATCAAGGTTTATTATACCCGAATAACAATTGGAACATTCCGTGGACGGAACATATTGTGTAGATATTTCCATGTTTTTTTCTGAATGGTTTAATAAAATAGTATTATGTGTGGGCCGATGTTGCATATAGTGGCGCAACTAGCAGTTGAAAATTGATGAATACCAATAGTGATATTTATTGTTTTGCTTCACTAGACAAGAAATGGAATTTCAATTATGTATTTATGTAATTGATTCCGAATCTCTTAATAGGAAAACCATTATCCAGATATATTTGTTTCAACACGTTTTGTTTCTCATTTTGACTTATTGCCAAACCAATTAAATATAACCATTTATTTAATGCAAAAGTGTTATGAACTAATACTATATTACCTGTATTATAAGTGCATGATATTGTACTTTATGTTGATATAATCGTTATGATGTTTGTTTTGATTAATACAATATTATTAATTTTGTATCCTCAGAATTTGCTGGTTAGAATCAGCCATGGTATTATACCGTATTTTATTACTTCTTATGAATAGTGTCGTCTATTCTGTCTTTTAGTCTGGTTTTTGTAATCTAAACCAAGCAATTGACAAGAACAGACAAAAAGGCACCGACATATTCTGAAGTCTTTTATACATATTTTAGTATTTCAAACAGATATAAGTCTATCCCCTGGCTAAAATATATTTGGTTGTCTATAAATAGTTTTCACTTAAGCAGAATCATTTCATTCTTTAACCTTGACAAAATGTCTAGACAATATCGTTTCATGCCATTTAAGTGAATGCTATGTATTTTAAACTATACACAATATACAGTAGTCGAGTAGATTATTTGACAAAAGAATATTTATAAGAATGCAATTGACAGCCAGCTTAGAGCGTGTGTTCTTTTCTAATAGGTTTAGAGATATTACATGTATATCTGAATTTTTTCGTCTTTATCCTTGTGCTGGACACGATGAGGTGCATAAATCCGAAACACCAATTGCATTGTAAAATTTAAGAACTGTTAAAATGAGCCCCGCTGTGCGATTCCAACCTCTTCAAAGATATCGTTAATTGGGACAACCAAATTAAGGATATTAAATATATGCGATATTTTAGGGCAAAACTATTCAAAATATAAACAAAAACCGTGAATTTTCGAATTCGGTTGACTATGAAGTTATTGATAATTTCACTTGATATTAAATCTCGGTAATAGGTTCTTATTGCCTTGCAGTTTAAGGCACACGAAATAAAATGCCAGAATATTGTGCTCAATGCGCGTCGTTTTGGGGTAAAATATTACAATATATAAACGAAAAGTTTGATTTTTGGAAATTGGTTGATTATTTTGGAATGTTTATACCAAAAAATCAAATACCGCATAATATGGAACTAGAACTAGATCCAGCAAAATTAGTTTCAGTGTATTTTTTGTTGTTGTAAATATGGTGCTTACAAGGAAGCCTGTGCTAATTATATGACGTCATCATAATGATTGTTTATTACGTGACGTCAATAACGTCATTTCAATTGTCATGCATACTTTTCATCATGTCATAGCATGTCATTACGCTGGACCATTTTGAAAAGGTATAACATTTCGGAAACCTTAAACATTAAACTACACAATTATATCAAAATGTTGAATTTCGAAATCAGGTTGGACATCCCACAGCAGAGCTCAAATGAACAACACGCCATTGCATTTTACAGTTACAAATGTAATAACTATCATTTGCAATAGGCGCTGACACAAGCCCACGGGTCTTCCAAAAGTTAGCAATGTCTTTAAAGAATATTTTTGCTAGTCACCTAGTTCGGTGAATTTTCTTCTTTGAACAGTCGTACGGGACGTTTATTTATAGTGAAACGTAATACAGTGTAATTGCATAAAACAAATGTGTCGAACCATATTGAGTTATTTGTTATTTGTTGTATCGGTATGTCTGTTAAGAATCAATATGAAAGTTTTGCACAAAACCTGTTGCACCAAAACAGAATTTGTATGATATTCCTAGGCTTACACGTACAATGAATGTCTGTTTTTATCGTCTAGTCCAAGTCATAAATTATTTTAATTCCGGATCAACTGACAATTTCTTACTTGTGAAAGTCATGACAATATCTAATGTCACACAGGAACGTAACCTTCGTTCCGGGAAGCTTTCGGTTGTCAGTCTATCGAGTTCAATGAATGTGTCGAATGATTTGCTGACAAAACAGAACTCATGTTATCTATATTTAGTAACATGAAAGGTTGCATACGAATTAAAAGAAAGCACTAAATAAAAAAGCCACAGAATCGCTATTGTAGCACGAAATCTCAATTCCTGTATCAGTAAGGGGTTTAATTAACTTATGAGACAAAATGTTCAAACCAATTAGTACATGTATATTGTCCTGTAAACAGTTTCGAGTCACAAAAACAATTATCGCCCGGTCTAATTTGTAACGTACTTCCTTTTCAGTCAAACTCCTTTTTAGTTTCCATCCAGCTACATTGTACACATAATGCTTTTAATTATCTATGGAGTTATAATTCTTTCGTAAGGTTTTCTTCTGGTTTACTCTAGAGATAATAGATTGGTCAAATTAAAAAATGCACTTCAATACTCTTCCAACATGCAATGTTATTAAAAAACCGTTGCTTTAAATCCAAACGTTTAGATAAAAATGCGAAACACATTGCGTAGCATTTTTATTATACTTTGTCTGTCGTGCATTGATAGTATTAAAAAAAGATACAATTTGACAAAAATATACTTTGTATAATTATGTCTTCTAGTTATATGTTATCTTCGGCGGGAAAATAATTTTCTTTCCAGTCCGATGTTGTTGTCAACAGATCCTCAGGGGAATGACGCACTCATTGACAAAAGTTATTATGGAAGATAAACTACTAATAATGATAATTACAGAAAAAAACAATGAGAAATTACCAATTGTTAATGCATAAGTGTCTTAATTGTTAGTGCATGAAGGGCGCAGAAGGTTATCATCATTAATGTAACGCTACAATTGTGGTGCATTGTTTAAACGTAATGCTTTGTCGAAAAAACATAATCTTGCGGGGACATTGTTTTGAAAAGTATTATCCCCGCCAAAGATTTTGTCCATGTTACGAAATATGACAAAATACTAACACAATTAATGTTGTAAAGAAGTTATCTAATGCTTTATGACCAAAATTACGTTTGTATGCAATAAACTTACGTTTTAAGGAAATAATTTCAGTTTTAACGAAATGATATGACATTTTTGCTAAAAGCGACACAATACTATGGTGAAAAAATGTTCATGATCAAATAATCGTGACAGACGACAAATCAACCACCCGTCCCTGAACGAAATATAACTTTAACATAGTATATACTTATATCTTTCTAGATTATATAACTTTATTTCCTTTTGAAGCATTGAAAAGTAATCCTTCAAATGGGAGTATCAATATGTCTAAACATCGAGTGTTTTTGGGCGTGATTGAGTGCTCATGTTCCAAATGTAAATACACGTATATATAAACCGGCCCATATTGACACCAAACGCGTCGTCTTTCTTTTCAATTAGCGTCGAGCTGAGTAGAAAGAAATATTGCCAATGAATCCTTTATTATTAAAGTGAGTAGTATTGTTGTTTAATTTATATCCTTAGCTCTTATTAATAGTATATATATAGTGTATTTATGTACTTTTAATATTTTAAATAAATATTGTTTTTGTTGCTTTGAATTGAAGTATCGTATTGAAGCAACATGTACTAAGCTTATTGTAACGGATTGTAAGCACATAACATACCCAATTTTACAAATGTAAAGCGCGTTCTGTGCGAATGTTTATGTTTACGCATTGGTTTCTTCACGTTAACATATGGGCAAAATCATCGTTGGTTTGCTATTATCTGCTTTTATTGCATGCACTAAATACTAAATGGCTTATTTCTAGAAAAACGCCCGAGTAATCTTTAAACATTAGTGTTGATGCAACAATTATACACTAATTGGTTGTTGTGGTGTGCGTTTAGGAAAATTTGGTAAATTGATAAACTTCCATTTACAGAGAAAACAATTATTGTAATTCCCACGTTACATATAAGATTACGACAAAGAATGCGACTTTTTTCCACCAGCAAGATAGCACAAATTCGGAAAAGTCCTGTTTCATTTTTGTCACGCACTCTATTCCGAAATTACAAAAAGCAATTTAAAGATTACATACGTGTACTGCTTTTCCGATTTTTTGTCTTGACTTTTTGTGTATAATTACCTTACTGGCGTTTATGTTGCAGTTTGGGAAAACAATTTACATTTTGTACCAACATGGAATTTATGGGTTTTCTATATTTGCGGATCGTCATGGTAAAAACATAGAAAAATGCTAATCCGGTCATCATACTGTCAGTGTAAACCAAATAAACAAATGATTACCTTAAGAAAAGTACAGTACGTATTTCACTCTATGTTCATAAATAGCACCAGTCGACGGTCGGCGGATGTCCATTACGTCCTGTCTGCGATTGTAACGATTAATTTACTGTAATGTCACGTCGCCAAATTGTTGCCTGACAGAATATTATATCGTTAGCGATAATGCAGAATGATCTTCAGATTGCGCATGAAGATGTATTAAAATCAATAGTCATGTCTAGTGTCTACTGTAGATTTTGGTAGAGATAGTCCATTGGTATTAACAGTCAGTTTCCATGATGTATTGAAAGTGTTCAAGTGAGTTTTATCTGGTTTATCCTAACCGCCTTTCACAAATTAGTCTACTATATGTAGATCTACTGGAATGGAGTATTAAAAACTCGGACAGGGAAGGTACCACTAAACGTTAACAGCTCAGTCCAGAAAACATCAAAACAACACCGAACATCATTGCAATATGTCTAACACACAACTTAAGGTATCAGAGTATAATTTATAGTGAGATTGGGCACGTTTTTTCAAAAGTATATTATTCTTAAAATGATAGTATACATACAATACATGTATGTCGGCTTGAGCCCGTTTATTTTCTCAAATATCTGAATTAATGTTTACCCATCCCCCCGACTTTTGTTCTCACTCCACCCCCTTAATGAAGGAAAATGAACTTCTAACACGCTGAAAGTCCATATTTCAGCTGTCTATAAAAGTCGAAAGTCCTATTTGCACTTCCGAATGTCAAATTGCACTTCCGGACACCACTGGCGACCTATGCAAATGCCATAACCGCAAGAAGTTTTTACAAAAGAACATTAGCTACCAAACATACATGAATCCAGACCGTGTTTACTTTGTGACAATCTAGCGCTCTATGCTAAATGGGTAAGTGTAACGGCTTTGATACGTCTAGTATACAGTGTATGTATTATAGTTCACACGACCGATATCTGAATGCGTGAAGTGTGAGGATGAAAAACGGCGACTATAACTGTGGTAAAACTGTCACCATGTTCTAGAAACAATCAACAAAGAAACAAACAACGCAACACCTTCACGTCCCACAAAATGACGTATATATATTGCTTTGGCAAGATACACTTACTCATAGGGATTTATCCCCGGCCGCGCAACCCATTAACGATTACATGCGAAAAACACGTGATTTTTGTTGTTGTAGTTATGCATTGGCTATGGCCTATTTGTTTTTGACAGACCGGATACTGAACTTTACGCCCCACTTCCGGTAGAGGCAAGTTCTTGCTCAAGATTTGACAATCAATCTTGTTTGATATATGTTTTCCTATATGAAATATAAATACAGTTCCACTCTTTTATTAACGTTTTGGCATATAAGCCTGATTCAAATCATGAAAAAATACATTTCTTATTTAATCCAACGTACAAAACAATATGGTGACGTCGGAAATGACGTCACATCATTTAACGCGACGTCATCATACGTTAACGCGACGACATCGCACGGCAAAGCGCTAAAAACTTGTGAATAATTATGTTGAATTGAATAATATTAGAAATAACAAATAAAAGACAAGTGTAAAACTATAATAACTATTTATAGGGCAAATCAGTTTAACCCGTCTCCTAGATCGAAAAACACACTTTTCTAAGTATTTGTTCGCCTGGTCTTCGATGTGGTGCTGCCTAGCAGCCAGAGTTTTGTGGAGCAAACAAATTTCTTAGTCTGTTCCCCCCCCCCTGTGTTAATTACTGGTGTTCTCTAATGCACTGACGCAAAAATTGATTAGAGTCTGTCTGATCAAATAAACACTCGATCAAATCAAATCGTATTATATTGAAGTATATAAAAATGTAATACCGCATACGTGTCTATGTTAATCTAACTCTTTTAGTAGTGTGCAAAGCAGCGAATGTAGCTTAGTTATTTCGTATGTGAGACAACTAAGGTTGTATATGTGAAGATGTGGGAAAAAATAACAACTTTCTTGTATCTGTACGTTGAATAGATAACGCATTTCATTTATTCGTGCCTGATTGAACAAAACGTATTTCGTGCTTTGTACCTTGTATAAGGTGACTGGATGTCGTATATCTGCACCCCGAGTGAAGAAACCGACAATCAAATTTAATATTCATAATGTTCTAGAGTGATAAGAGGCATATGAGAACTAGCAGGCAATTATGTAACCATATTTCATTAGTGCATTGTACGAGCTGTGTTAAGAAATATCAGTTTTTCTATTTTTCTATACGAAACTGTACATAACCGAAACAGCAATGAAAACGGGCATAAAGCACTCAATTTAATACTTAATATACATATTAACATATTGCAATGAGAAATGTTAAAAGATAACCTACCAAATTACAACAGTTGAACTAATCAAACATTGATCAGATTAGTTAAGTGTAACAAAGCATGAAAACTGTCCGTGGTAAAAGTACTCCTAACAATGCTACTTTCAACAAGAGAAAGACAAGTTTCATTAAAAGGTACCGCATCTTTTTCCAGACACTTGATAACCAGATGTGAAAGTCCATAATAAGACTATATATACAAGCTTACAGAATTACGTTACAGCATTGTCGTAAAGCATTTCTAACATAGCCGTCATAAACTACTTAGCTACGTTAGTTTTTATATCCGATTCAGAAAGCAATAGAATAATTGGACTGAAATAGCACAGTACGTAACAATTTAATAAATGCAAAATCGACTTCAATAGTCTGGCACTTCAATAGTAAACCATATAATAAACATTGTCTTAACCAATGACGGTACTGAAAGATCACAGTATTATCATCTGACAGTCTATATAATCTACTAAGTTATTAATGCTACGTCGATTGTGAAACATGTTCTTACAATGATATTAATCTTCATTGACACCGTATTCCTGATGATATTCATCACCACAAGGGTTTGTGCAAAAGGTTCGTCTACATTTGTTTCAAAAGGAAATACACCCGTAGTAATGAATATACAGTCGGACAGATGACAATATTTAGAGAAATGATTCAGTTTGTAAAGAAAATAAATATCCAAGAAAAGCTTATTTTACAAAGTACACATATATAGTACACCCTAAAGCAATTGACACACATTACATAAGAATAAATATTTTAGTATAGAAGGGTACCATCAGGAAACTCTTTATACAAAAGGGAATGTCACAAGTTACATCTGTTCTGTACGTATATATTGAATTATATTACTTTTATTAGATATTCGTTGCACTGCAAACTATTAAACGTGATGAAAATAGTTTGTTCTTTTCAAAGTAACTATAAAAAGCATAAGGGCACCGTGTTACATTCACCTATGTCAAAGTACGTTATATAATAGAAATCCTTCAATTATACAAACAGTAACGTTTGTTATTTCGCTTCCTCTATATATAACAATTAAGTAAGACAGTTATGTCTTATTATTTCTTAATTGCCAGTTGTAGTATATACATTGTAGAACAAATACACATAACACGATGTCTAGAGGTGGCTAAATTATATAACGTTTTCTAGCACATCGTATCGGAAAATGCTTAGTCAAATATGATGATAGTTGTGAGCAATGGTAATACAGTAGTACTTAGTCAATATACGTAAACAAAGAAACACATGGCCAAATGCAGACACAAGCAACAGCAGTAATGCATCATAATTAACGACTTTGTGTAAGTACACCCTCATGAATTGGGAAACAATGGATCAGTATACGTGAATTTCTATACAATTCATTTTGTCACTCACGTTTTCACTGATTTAAATGTTCAGCTGTTGGTGATACAAAAGGATATTATAAACTGAGAGTTTGTTAACATGTATTAGAAGATGGCAATGTCCCGTATTTCAGAATATATATGCGTTCAGAGAATTGTGAATCACACTCGACATATACTAAGTCAACGTCCAGACAGACAAAAACTGATTTAAATGCATTACCTCACGCACTGCATTGTTATAGAAAATGATACATATCACAGAACCGTGTTACATGTAACAGGTGATAATTTACAATCCCCAATATGCTGTCGATGAAAAATCCAACTTAGAAACACAAGTCATCCCGGAGTCGTTAGTGTTTGAGTATAGAACTTCCAGTTGTTACACTTTGTGATTTATTGACATTCTGTCGTCGATGTGCAATAAAATATACTAAACATAATGCGTCAGATGTAAACATACAAAGAAACAAAGAAATATTAACTTTTTGTTGCGATAATTATCTAAAACTAGATGTTTTCGTCATCAACATAACTTCATGTGGCATATAGATAATGTTTGGTGTGTGTGCAGACCATTGACCTCAATGTAAAATTGGGAATATTCAATCAACGCTTTCAAAGAAAAGGCGATGTTGAAATGGAGGTAATGTAATATCACATCAAAGATAATATCGTATCAGCACTATCTGACTCTTTCCTGTACTATTGGTCAATAACGAATTTTTTTAATAAAGGGACATATTGCTTTGACACGCCCAGTCTTCCCGTATGTCCTCGATGATAGGGATTCAATGTCAGAATAACAATATATCCAATCTTCATTCTACCTGTGTTAGAAAAACGTGCAAAATATATCAACTGATATTGATATGAATTCATGTAACATTAAAGAAATTAAATTGAAAGGGGAAAGAAATGGATTAAACTCGTTCAATGATTATTGTCTATACTAAAAGTTCCTTTACAATTACTGGTTTAAATGTTTCAACGCGAAACTAGCGGAATCATATATGAATTTAAACAAGGAGGATGTATGGGAAAATACTTTCAACATTATTGCTATAACAATCTGGACATGATTACAATGTTTCAATTATGTAAACAGTTCAGTCTTTATGAGGCGTTGTTCCCTCGCTGATTTATAATTTGCAGAAAAGACTTTCATTGTTGTGTAATGTGATACCCGTATTTTATTACCACAAATGAAACCTCGTTTGATTTGTGTTTGGGAGAGTGAACATATATACGTGTAGCAGATAACAAAGATAAGGTTTGACCTTGTTCAAATACTGGTATATCAAATACACTACGTATACCCTGAGGGCCACGTTATGATATAAGTATTTTAAGTTAGTTCACTTAACATCCAACTAATCTTTATTAGCTTATATACACATGCGACTAATAATAATCATTTAGTAAGGGCCCCTAAACCTAACTCTAACCCCTATGTCATGTAATGTGCGTTATAAACATACATTCGGTATAAGTGTAGTAGTGTGCTTCTTATATCCTTTCCGCTACCAAGATTTTTTTTTTTGGGGGGTAGGCGAAATTCATATGGATATTATTGACTTGCAGCACTGATAAAAACTCGATGCATCCGGACGCTACACACCTGCCCGAAAGTAAAAGTAGGCAACATCTGTCAACATTTCGACTAAAGATCACCGGAAATGACGATCTGACAGTGACCCTTTCGCGAATAACTTCTTTGTACAGCTTGCAATTTCACTAGGAATCGTACCACAATGGTGGGTATGACCAGAAATTTAAGTTTTGGAGAACCTACGTCCATAGCCCTATTTAAAGGAGGCCAGCGGGTCCGAAAACCTGTACACGATAACGGACATTCAGACTGAACGTTTTATTACATAAAGCCTGAACATTATCCCGATCATCTAACTACAGTACACAGTCGTGATTTAGACCGTCTTTGTGAAGGGAATATAATATAACAAGCGCTTGGTCGTTGAATCAACATTAGGGTCCAGAACTCGGTGGTCGAACCTGGCAAAACATACTAGTATTTGCCTATCTTCATCCCATATTGTCTGATAAAGTAATTATTCATTTTCAGAGCGGATAATAGCCTCCCTGCCCGGCATTGTCGTGTATTGACCTCCTCTTAATTATATACTTTAATAGTATTATGGACACTAACTATGTTCTAGTAGGTTTCCGAGGTTCTTTTTTTGGTATTTAGCACAAATTAATTCCTGATGCTAGTACTAATATATTAGTGTCCTCATTAGCATAATTAATGGCGTCACTACAAACAACGTCAAAAATTGCTGACCTTTACTATGCATTTGTCTAGTACATTTGTACTAGTAAGCAGTCCGAAGATTATTTGTTTACTATTAAAACAGCGTTATATTGGTCTAGACACTAGTTACGCGAAAAGAGAGTCGACAAATGATATTGGTTGTTTTTGTCTGATAAGTTGTTATGTTAAATGAACAGAACATTAGTCACGATGGATCTATAAAGATAATCTATTTGAAACATATTTATCTGAGTTACCCTGTCAGTAAAAGTGCAAGGTTGTAAATATCTATGTTATAAAATCTAACTCGGTGATTATTATACGCATATATATAAATACATATAGCACTCGATGTCCAGAAAGGCCGCTTAATAAGCTCAGTCTGTAGCATTTGTTCGCCTCTGAGAGCGTCTATATAGAACGACTTACTTTCTAAGTTGGTCTAGCATGCCGACCACATATACCTTTTCTAAGTGATGTTATTGCTTTCGAATTGACATACTGCGCTGACAACACTGAGGCTAATGTCACATAAAAGCGTTTGATTTCCTCTTATCGATGGCTTAGAATATCCAGGTCGTAGTACAAAAACGCTATTTGAGAAAACAAGAAACAACTGTTTGAACACTACGCTTTACTTATCAGCTTTTTTCAATTTAATTTGGTCAACATGACTTGTTCCAATTTTCACGAAAGTAGGCTCATAAGAAGCGCCTTGTGATGCAGATGTCAAATATGTATGATGAGTCTTATAAGGTAGAACGATCTTTTCATTCTAAGCCAGCTATATATATGTGTCTCTAAGAAATAATGATTTCTTGCAATGAATAAATATCCCGTATTGATCTGAGATGAATGTACAAATAACAAACAGACGTTTTTCATTCATAACTCACCGTTGGTAGCATCAAAACTCACAGTATGGTAGCATAAATATAGTGCCTGTAAATGTTTTCTCAACCAAATATTTGCTAAGTACGCGTAAGTCATTATTACTATCAATATCCAACTAAATGTTATCGATCGGAAAAAAACAATTTGCGCGTGTTCGGACCGACAGGGGTAAAATTCATAATGTTTGTACATGGTGAAGCGTGTTCTTGATGCGTGTAAGATGATTGCTCGTCATTACATCTAGCTTATATTGTAACAGAAACAAGGAATGACTGATCTCTAACATGAAATGCAATTAGACAGCACCAGGTGTTCTGTGAAGTCAATAGCAGACATCTCACCTCTCACCAACTTTTAAATAGAATACAGAGGAAGTAATTAACGCACATTGATGGATCGTTAGTAACATTACAAAGACACAACAACATATATTAGTCGAGTAAACACTTAACTTTGGTTTAGGGATTTATTGTGGGTGGTTTGGAGTTTAACACATATTTAATGGTCATTTAATGAGGTTACGGACGGTTAAATAGCAATATTATGATATAGTAGATTAACCACGTGTTCAAAACGCAATAATTTGTAAAGTACTTACTGTTTATACCTACTGGTTTTGTGACCATCATGATCTAATTAGCTATTCTGTACGAACAATTAAGTCATGTCCAGATATTAGACACCGTTCTGAAAAGTTCTCTATCTTATTATCGATCCTTCACACTCGCTTTCACACGCATCCGAAAACCGCAAAGAGAGATAACAATGGAAACACTTACACACCAACACAAGAAACACTAGACTTCAACACACAAATTAAGTAACCGAATGTGAAATATCACCCGCAAAAACACCACCATGGGGATACAGCCTGGTGTTGATTTTGTTGTACGGATTCCTAAACATAGCATTTCTGCATTTAATGGTGTCAGACGACACCCTCGTGTATAACACTAACTGACATTGACCCGACATCAAACCGTCTTGAGGCATGTACTAAAAGAGCGTTGCTTTTCTATGAGGCATTATGCCTTGAGATAAACAAATAAACAGAGTTGATGACTACATTGTAATTAAAACATAGTAATATTGTATGAGATACACTGCGGTAAAACTCCGATAGTTGAATAACCTTATAATTCAGCATTTGAGAATTTAAAAGAGAAACTCATTTTGTATTTATATTTTCCGAACGACATATAATTGCATGTACTTGTTGGAACATACATACTCAATATATTTCATTTACAGTTTGTTTTATTACATACATACCATAACATACATTGATATTAATATTTCTCTCATTGCATATAATTTATATCTGAAATACTGTTTGAAGCAATAAAACAGTAAAACCGACTACAAAACATGTTGTAACGTAGTTAATGATTAAATGCGTAATCTTTGTTGATGTGCACAGAGTACTAAAACTGTCAAAAATCCGCCGCAACGAAATAACAGTTAGCATGCAAAACAGTTTAGACTTCTCTAACAAGCCTAAACTATTTTGTGAATCTGAATACGAACACGTTTTGTAGTATAAAAACGAACCAAATGCGCTAGTTTTATAAGCCTGTTCACAAGAATTGCTTCGAATTTTGTTAACATTTTGCCCTGTAATAAATAATTTTACTTTTGTTAATATACTTAAAAGTGTACACATGTCGCAGATATACATAGGAAAAAATGCTTCATACATGTACTTTTCCCTTAAGGCAAACTAGTAGATCCATTTTCATTTTGACTTATTCAGCACGACTCAGGATCCAAAACGGTGAAATTCGTTAATTGTTTCAATTGAAACATTTCGGAACACACGCAACGTTAAATTAATGCTTCGTGACCGTTCATAAAATACCAGAACTAACTAGACTTGACACGAGCAACACTTAAACATGTCCACGTACACTCAGCCTCTGTACTTGATATAATATTTGGTGAAAATGCAATGAAGATATTCAACAATAAAACACATGATAATAGTGGAACGTTAATATGAACTAACAGATTGATGGTGGAATGGAGAATGTAATTTTGAGAAGAACCGATTACCATAACCCATAACCCACCCGATTAAATGATTAGTTTTTAAAAGCGCTATACTCGTACTACACTGACAACATTTCGTACAAACGTATTTAATTGAAACCTTAAAGCTTTTCAAAAGTGTAATAATTTAGCACTTTATTTCAACATGTACATTTTATGCACCTTTTCTGCAGACAAAAACTATCGGTGAAGGTTAGAACACTGTTTCACGATCCGTCAATATGATTAATTCTTTTTCAATATATTAACCGAACAGTCAAAAATATGGATATATGTTGACACGAATGAAATATAACAATAAACGTGCGTGACTAGACATCGTATAGACAGGATAACAGAGCTACAATAGCAAATGTCTAATACTCACCCCCGTCTGATCGGGGACTATACATTGATTATTATATATCAATTAATTCTAGCATTCCACGTTAAATGAAATCTCATCCCCCAACTCCGGGGAATAGCGGGGATTTTTACTTTTGCTTTTTCTAACCCCGGTAAAATCCCTGCCCCTCGGGATAAACAAATGGAAAAAACTCCTCGCAAATTGCCCCGCCCTATACCTCATGGATTTTGTCATGGCTATACATACCCGCTATTTTGGCTCGAAACATAAGCCCCACCCTCACCCGGCAGTGCTGGGACATCGGAAAAGTAAATACACGGCTTGCTCCCCCGCTGTCCACCGCCCTTCCCCGTGGTCGGGTGGGGGCGTGGTTTCAATTGCTTGGTGTATAATGTACATTGCACAGTTCTGGGAGCGATTTTAGTCTGTGTGTAGTGAAGAAATGCCACCATATTTCTAAATTAACAAACTCGGTATTTCTGTATCAGACACGTCTTTTAGGTTTCCCTGTTGACTCAGTCAGCATGAAAATTTAGCAGAGAAGTTGATGTTCAACATGGTGCCTTCTGATTAGACATGGTACTTCAAAGCAAATACACACTTAATTTGTACGCAAGGGAATACAAAGAACCACCGGATTATTGTGCAACTCATTTCCTGATAAATGAATAACAAACTAATCAAAATCATCCCGGAAAACCCCGATACAATTTGATATTTAAGAAATACTGGCTCTTGTGATATTGTCTGTTTTGATATGTTGCAACGTCTAGTTATACGTTTGTGAAATTTACAAGAACAATTCAGGAAACTGGGTTCATCTTCCAACAGAGCATTTCTTTAATTACACCTTTTACCAAAGTTACTATCAGAATAAAACTATTTAAAAACCTATGCAAATAAATTATTGAATAAATGAAAATGAAAGATCAGACAAGGAAGGCAGCACTCAACTGAATCAGTCGAGCACAGAAAACAGAAACAACACAAACCACAGTCATACAAACCACAGTCACACAGTACAACACCCAATACGCAACTGAACGAGAAAATAAAACTAGCTGAAAGTCCAAGTTTTCGTCGCCAAAAGACCGGAAGTCAAAGTTTATACCGTAAAGGATTTGGTTTCCTTACTAAGCTGATTCAGAAAACATACAAAACACACAAACATTCGAGAAACGAAATTATACAATTTTAAGAAACCTATTATACGCAATGTATGCGCTGCTTTATGAATACCACCCCAGGCGTTCAGCATTAGGAATAAGGTATTTAAAAAATCAAATAATGTCGGACGTTATTCTACCATGAATCATGCATCATCTGTTTAAGAAAGTGTGTATAAGGCAAATCACACCGCGATTTATTCGTTTATTTCTTAAGAAATTATTGAGTATAAACTGCATAAAATAAAATGTTACAGATGTTTATTTATACAATGTTTCTGTGAACTGTTATTGTCTGTTGTAGACTAATCACCTACTTGCTAGGTTGATTCAAAGACACGCTGTCTAACGTCATGATGCAGCCACAAGCGATGCTCTCATAACAGATCGACATATTGTAATGAAAACCAAAACGAGCATGTTGAAATATTTGCATTTACTGAGTGCAACAAAGCAACATTGAACGTGCAGTTGATTGAATGATTTTTTATCACATAAAATAGGCTCTGGGAGTTTAATAAACCAATTACATAAAAGTCATAATACACACGTGTAATAAACATGCAAATGAGGTATATACAAGGGCGATACACTTTATTTATGTATTCATACACGTTGTCAAAAAAGTAAAAGAATACATTGTTAGAATAGAATAAATTCTATATCCGATTATGAGCACTCTAGGGCATGTTATAATCACACAATAACAGATGTACAAGAACTTAAGAGATATGACTGTAAGTAAACATGACGGTAGGTCCGTTAAACGTGGGTACGAATAAGATCAGGACGAAATGTACATACCAAATATCTGGCATCTACACAAACACAGCATCGGATGTTGATTTCATTGTATAAATCCGTTAATTTTGAGTATTAAAGACGATTTTCCTTGCTTACCAAGTATTTGCATCGTGTACAATCAGTTATTTTCGGCTATTCAGACGAATCGCGAATAAATTCACGCGGAAAACCTAGTTACTTCCCCTGTCCTTGGCTGTTACTAAACCCGGAACGGAACACGGAACAGAACAGAATACGTTGTGTTGCTGCGGTCCTAGATTTAATTATTTACTTCGTTAAGCGTAGTTTTACATCTGCAGGATTTTAGATACCCTAAAAATATTATTTTCAAAGGCAGAAAAATTAACATATTGGAGTATACATTGTTGCACTATTTTCTTAGCTCTTTCAATGAACCGCTTTACTCCTATGGAGTTTATTTGCTAAAGGGGAAGTGTGTGCATTCTTGACAAACTTTTACTGTGTATTTAGTTTATGTGAAGAATCTTACATTCGTGTCATTCCATATTAAATTTATTAAACTCGTTGAATAAAAGTGATAAAATGCTCGGCAGAGCCTCGCATTTTATCATTTTATCCAACTCGTTTAATAAATTCAATATAGAAATACACTCATGTAAGATCCTCTATATAAATGTTCTTGTATTGGATAATATGTTCGGTGAATCGCAATGCTTTTTATTTCGTCTCGCGTACATAGATGTCTTTAATAGTAACAGTTCAAAGACCCAATCTTTAAATCGCTATATAAAATGCATATTTGTTAAATATAAAATACGAATTGTTAGGAACCGAAACATGAAGATTAAACTATAGGTCAAAGTTCTTCTTCGGGATGTTTTGCCATTGAAGACGGACGTATGAATAAATATTGAGGATATTTAGCAGCACCACATTGTAAAATATTTGAAACATGTTTCTAACATACTGTACGATTCATATATAGTTTGATCAAATTATATTTCTGACAAAGGGTTTAAAAGTACTTTTATTAACACACGTCGTAATTAAATCAGTATACAAGAGTAAGGAGATATTGCACTTGCCGCTTGAATAAAATGAAGAAAACTTAACAAGCCATGTTTTAATACTTGTTGCAGTTGGGTGTTTTAACATTGTAATGTACCGTGGGAATTTCCCCAAACTACACCAAATAATGCAATTAGCATAATTGTTGCATTTACACAATTGTTCAAATAAATCCCAGACTATATGAGTTAGAAATAGGCTAGATATGAATCAGTATATGCGTTTAAAGTAGCATAATTACATGTACTTGGGACGTTCAAAAATAAACAGGACTGGGGCCCTCACGGGTACAGTTTTTAATATTACACTAATACTAACTAGTACATAATATGGAATCGGCATTCATTTGCGAAACTTCGATACCTGATTGATCGACTTACACTATCACGTCATCTCATAAATGTTCATTTGTGTAAACATACACAATGGCATGCATACTCAAAAGATGATATTCATCGCCAATAGGTTATGACCAAAACGTTTATCTGTATTTGTCTCCAAGGGTATACATCAGTAGTAATGAATATACAGTCTGATAGATGACAATTTTTAGAGAATAATTCAGTTTGTACAGGAAATATATTTCAAAGAAAAGCTTATTTTACTAAGTAATATATTAGATTATATAAGAATTATATTACATGAATTATATATCCGTTGCACTGTAAACTTCATTAAACGTGAAGGAAATAGTCTCTACTTTTCAACTTAACCAAATTGTAAGAATCGGGGCACCATGTTTATGTACATTATGTACGTTATTTATAGAATAATACATGACTGAGCAGTGCCATTGAGTGATAATGGCCCGGTAGGTTGGTTATTGCCAGAGGGCGCAAGCCCTAGGACAAATATAATCTACATGTACCGGGGCGATTATCACTCAATGGCACTGCTCATTCATTTATTGTTCTGTATAATACTTATGTTGTTGCTTTTTGGTTGAAACGCTCGGCGGCGGCCACTTTTATGATGCAAATGACGTAACATTGCGCGTGTACGTATTTAAAGGGCTATTATCAGCCATGTGCGAGGCGGGTCAAAAGCTGATAATACATTAAAAGGGCGCATAGAACATTTTTGTCCATGCAAATTTGTTACTAAGTATATAGTATTATATAATAGATATCATTCATTTAAACAAACAGTAACGTTTGTTATTTCGCCTCTTCTATATATAACAATTAACTAAAACAGTTATGTCATATTATTCCTTAATTGCCAGCTGCATGAAAATTTAGCAGAGATGTGTAGACATTTGGTATATTATATAACGTTCTCTAGCTGATCGTATTGACAAATGGACGGTCACACCTGATGCTGGCTGTGAGGAATGGTAATACAATAGTTCTTGGTCAGTAAACGTTTCTAAAGAAACACATGGCCAGATGCAGACACAATGAGCAGCAGTAATGCATAATCACTGACAATTACAAAATTGTGTAAGCACACCTTCATTAATTAGACAATAATGGATCGGTAAACGTGAACAATGGGGATAATGGTCACTTGCTGTTTTTGAAAGCACTCTTTCGTAAATTGAGAATAATTGGGAAAAGCCGTTTGCTACAAATTGATTCAAAAGACCAGAGGAATACTATTGTGCAACCACACAATGCATGTATAGTTACCATCTTATATATTGTCAGCAGGTACATCATATAAGGCAGTTTATGGCACGTTGCTATTTAATAAGCGTTTACGTTATACATGTTTAAAACAGATATACATGTATAATAATTTATAATCAGTGATAGGTAACTGTTTATGATAGGTTACCGTCTATGTTTGAATATGTGACTTGTACACGTATATTGACCAATACCACGACCATAGTTCGATATGTCCCCTCATGATTCCCCGTTAGTCTTTAATGATTATAACGGTAGAGATATCTCTTCCGGGATGAGCAGGTTTCTTCGCGTTGGTAATTTCTATACAATTTATTTTGTCACTCATGTTTTCATCCTCAAATACGCTGACTTAAATGTTAATCTGTGGGTGATACAAAAGGATATTATTAACTGAGAGTTTTGTTCCTAAGTCTGAGAAAGTAACAATGACCCGTATTGCAGAATATATGTGTCTGAAGAGAATCGTGAGTTACATTGCATTTTAGACTAAATACAGATTGATCACACTCGACATATCCAAAGTCAACGACCAGATAGACAAATATAGATCTATATGTATTACATTGTACCACACGCACTGCATTGCCATAGAAAAAAAAAGATACATATCACAGAACCATTACCAGATGATAAATTACAACCCCCAATATGCTGTCGATGAAAGTTCCAACTTAGAAACATAAGTCACCACAGAGTCGTTATTGTTTGAGTATAGAACTACCAGTCGTTACGCTCTGTGATTTATGGACATTCTGTCGTCGGTGTGCAATAAAATATACTAAAAAATGCGTCAGATGTAAATTTACAAAGAAACAAAGAAATATTCGAGTTATTAACTGTCAACTTTTTGTTGCGATAATTATCAAACCTGGATGTTTTCGTCATCAACATAGCTTCATGCGATATATATATATAATGTTTGGTGTGTGTGTGTAGACCGTTGACCTCAATGTAAAATTGGGAATATACACTCAACGCTTTCAAAGAAAATACGATGTTGAAATGGAGGTAATGTGATATCACATCAAAGTGAATATCGAATCAGCACTATCTGACTCTTTCCTGTACCATTGGTCAATAACGAACTTTTTTAATAAAGGGACATATTGCTTGGACACGCCCAGTATGTCTTCTATGATAGGGATTCAATGTCAGAATAACAATATATCCTATCTTCATTATACCCTCTGTTAGAAAAATGTGCAAAATATATCAATTGATATTTATATGAATTAATGTAACATTAAAGAAATAAGATTGAAAGGGGAAAGCAATGGATTAAACTCGTTCAATGATTAGTGTCTATACTAAAAGTTCCTTTACAATTACTGGTTTAAATGTTTCAACGCGAAACCAGCGGAATCATATATGAATTTAAACAAGGAGGATGTATGGGAAAATACTTTCAACAATATTGCTATAACAATCTGGACAGGATTACAATGTTTCAATTATGTAAACATTTCAGTCTTTATGAGGAGTTGTTCCCTCGCGGATTAATAATTTGCAGAAAAGACTTTCCATGATGTGGTACCGGTATTTTATTACCACAAATGAAACCTCGTTTGATTTGTGTTTGGGAGAGTGTACATATATAGCAGATAACGAAGATAAGGTTTGATCTTGCTCAAGTACTGGTATATCAAACACACTACATAAACCTTGAGGACCACGTTATAATATTTTAAGTTTTTTAAGTTAGTACACTTACCTACCAATTATCCCTTATAAGCTTATATACACATGCGCCTTATAATAATTATTTAGTTAGGACCCCTTAACCTATCTCCAACCCCCATGCCATGTAATGTGCGTTTTAAACATACATTCGGTATAAGTGTAGTAGTGTGCTTCTTATATCCTTTCCGCTAATACGATTTTTTTCGGGGGCTAGGAGAAATTCATATGGACATTATTGACATGCAGCACTGATAAAAACTCGATACATTCGGACGCTACACACCTGCCCGAAAGGGAAAGTAGGCAACATTTGTCAACATTTCGACTAAAGGTCACCGGAAATGACGATCTGACAGTGACCCTTGCGCGAATAACTAATTTTTTAGCTTGCAATTTCACATGGAATCGTACCACAATGGCGGGTATGACCAGTTTTGGAAAACCTACGTCCATGGCCCTCTTTAAAGGAGGTCTGTGGGCCCGAAAACCTGTACACGATAACGGACATTCAGACTGAACGTTTTATTACATAAAGCCTGAACATGATTCCGATCATCTGACTACAGTACATAGTCGTGATTTAGACCGTCTTTGTGAAGGGAATATACTATAACCAGCGCTCGGTCGTTGAAACAACATAAGGGTACATAACTCGGTGGTCGAACCTGGCAAAACATAATAATATTTGTCTATCTTCATCCCATATTGTATGATATAGTAATTATTTATTTTTAGGGCGGATAATAGCCTCGTGTCGTGTATTAACCTCCTCTTAATTATATACTTTAATAGTATTATGGGCACTAACAATGTTCTAGTAGGTTTCCGAGTTCTTTTTGGTAATACTATTTAGCACAAATTAATTCCTGATGTTAGTACTACAATGTAATATATTAGTGTCCGCATTAGCATAATTAATGACGTCACTACAAACAACGTCAAAAATTGCTGACCTTTACTATGCATTTGTCTAGTACATTTGTACAAGTATGCAGTCCGAAGAGTTATGTTATGGGGATATTGTACTGTATAAATCATACATATCCTTTAATGGTATTTGTACACCAGAATTTCCGTAAGACTATTAAAACAGCGTTATATTGGTCTAGACACTAGTTACATGAAAACAGAGTCGACAAATGATATTGATTGTTTTTGTCTGATAAGTTGTTATGTTAAATGGACAAAATATTGGTTACGATGGAACTATAAAGATAATCTATTTGGAACCTATTTATCTGAGTTACTCTGTCTGTAAAAGTAAAAGGCTGTCAATAGCTATGTTATAAAATCTAACCCGGTGATTATTATACGCATATATAAAAATATATATAGCAATCGATGTCCAGAAAAAGTCGTTTAATAAGCTCAGTCTGTAGCATTTGTTTGGCGTTCGCCTCTGAGAGCGTCTATATAGAACGACTTTCTAAGTTGATTTAGCATGCCGACCACATTTACCTTTTCTAAGTGATGTTAAACCCGCACGCACCTATCGTACAATCTTAGCTATCTCTTATAGCATACAGATCTTAATTCGCCTAGTATATTAGTCCAGCCAGTTATGTATATATGCATAACTTACCTTTGGAGTGCACAGACAATTACTCAAATATGGCTGCCAAGGTATATGTGCTTTCTAATTGACATACTACGCTGACAACACTTGGGCCAATGTCATATAAAAGCGTTTCATTTCCTCTTTTACAAAAAAACTGTAGTTGTTTGTTGGGCATTATGCCGTGCGATCAATTGTGGTCTGTGTTATTTCTTCTTTCTGTGCTCGACTGTTTTCAATTGCTCCGATATTTTACAACGATATAATACTGAGCATGGCGTGATAATCTGTCCAAATAATAATGCGTTTATTGTAATTATTGCGTACAATATTTTTCAGGTTTTTATATTAAGAGTATATTATTTTTCTTGGGTTTACATTGATATGACATGCGCCCTTGGATGTTAAAATCAAGATGTTCATGTAGAATTTCCAAAACATGGGTGTGCTAATAATTTAACTCTAGAACATTGCATGCCATATCTCTAACTGTATAGCGGTTTTCATGACATCACCAGAAAATTTCACAGCAAGTAATTCGATTAAATTATCACATAGTTTAAATACATATATTCCGTTGACAATTGTCATTATTGATTGCTTTATCGATGGCTTAGAATAACCAGGTCGTTAGTACAAAACGCTATTTGAGAAAACAAGAAACAACTGTCTGAACACTACGCTTTACTTATCAGCTTTTTTGAATTTAATTTGGTCAACATAACTTGTTCCGATTTTCACGAACGTGGGCTTATTAGAAGCGCCGTGTGATGCAGATGTCAAATATGTATGATGAGTCTTATAACGTAGCACTAACGACCTTTTCATTCTAAGCCAGCGATATATATCTGTCTATAAGCATTGATGATTTCTTGCAATGAATAAATGTCCCGTATTTATCTCAGATGAATGTACAAATAAAAAACATACGTATTGTATTCAAAACTCACAGTATGGTAGCATCAAAACTCACAGTATGGTAGCATCAAAACTCACAGTATGGTAGCATCATAACTCACAGTATGGTAGCATAAATATAGTGCTTGTAAATGTTTCCTCAACCAACTATTTGTAAAGTACGTGTAAGTCATTATTACTATCAATATCCATCTAAATGTTATCGATCGGAAAAACCCAAATTGCGCGTGTTCGGACATACAGGGGTTAAAGTTCATAATGCTTGTACCTGGTGAAGTGTGTTCATAATGTATGTAAGACGATTGCTCGTCATTACATCTAGACTATATTGGAACATAAACAATGGATGACTGATCTCTAACATGAAATACAATTAGACAGCACCAGGTGTTCTGTGAAGTGAATAGCAGACATCCCATCTCTCACCAAAATATAATACAGAGGACATTAACGCACATGGATGTGTTGTTAGTAACATTAGAAAGACACAAAAACAAGTAATAGTCGAGTTAACACTTAACTTTGTTTAAGAGATTTCTGTGGATGGTTTGATGTTTTACACATATTTAATGGTCATTTAATGAGTTTACGGAAGGTTAAATAACAAGATTAGTATATAGTAGATTAACGACGTGCTTATAACGCAATAGTTTGTAAAGTATTTCCGGTTAATACACACTGGTTTTGTGATTATCATGATCTAATTAGCTATTTTAAGCGAACAATTAAGTCATGTCGAGATATTAGACACCGTTCTGAAAAGTTCTCCATCTTATTATCGATCCTTCACACTCGCTTTCACACTCATCCGAAAACCGCAAAGAACGATAACAATTGAAACACTTACACAAAACCACAAGAAACACTAGACTTCAACACACAAATTAAGTAACTGAATTTTGAAATATCACCCGCAAAAACACCACCATGGGGATACAGCCTGGTGTTGATTTTGTTGTACGGATTCCTAAACATAGCATTTCTGCTTTTAATGGTGTCAGACGACACCTTCGTGTCTAACATTAACTGACATCGACACGACATCAAGTCGTCGTGGGGCAGGTACTAAAAGAGCGTTGTTTTTCTTTGAGACACTATGCCTAGAGATAACTAAATAAACAGAGTTGATGACTAATTAAAACATAATAATATGGTACGAGATACACTCATAACAATACAATTCCGGTATTAGAATTACCTTATAATTCAGTATTTGAGTTTTTAAAGACAAACGTATTTTGTATTTTGAATTTCCGAACGCCATATGATTGCATGTACTGGTTGGAACAAACAGACATACATACATAAAATTACATACATTGATATTAATATTTCTCTCATGGCATGAAATTTATATCTAAAATACTGTTTGAGGCAATAAAAACAGTAAAACGACTACAAAACATGTTGTAACGTGGTTAATGATTAAAAGCGTTATCTTTGTTAATGCGCACAGGGTACAATATAAAACTGTCAATAATCCGCGGCAACGCAATAACAGTTAGCCTGCAAAAACAGTTTATACTTCACTAACAATGCTATCAACTATTTTGTGAATAGGAACACATTTTGTAGTATGAAAACGAAAACAATGCGCTAGTTTTATAAGCCAGTTCACATAAATTGCTCCTAATTTCTAGGATATTTATCAATTTGTAAACATTTCGCCCTGTAATAAATAATTCTACTTTTGTTAATAAACATAAAGGTGTACACATGTCGCAGATACACATGCATAGGAGAAAATGCTTCATACATGTATTTGTCTCTTAAAGCAGTAGATCTATTTTCATTCTGTCTTATTTAGCACGACTCAGGATCCAAAACGGTGCAATTCGTTAATTGTTTGAATTGAAATATTAAGGAACACACGCAACGTTGAGTTATAGCTTCGTGACCGTTAATAAAATACCAGACCTAGACTTGACACAAGCAACACTTAAACATGTCCACGTACACTCAGACTATGTACTTGATAAAATATTTGGTGAAAATGCAATGAAGATATTCCACAAAAAACACATGATAATAGTGGAACGTTAATATGAACTAACAGATTGATAGTGGAACGGAGAATGTGATTTTGAGATGAACCCATTACAATACCCCGCCCGGTTAAATGATTAGTTTTTAAAAGAGCCAGATGATGGACCTGTTTTCGGTATTGGATCTGTAAAAAATACGTCGACCATTATCGCACTATACTAGTACTGAACTAGAAGTATTTGCCATGCACTTTGCCTCTGCAGCAAAATTCGTTAAATAATCATATCTTCATAAGAACTGAAAACAGTTCGTACAAACGTATTTAATTGAAACATAAATTAAAGCTTTTTAAAAGTGTATTAATTTAGCACTTGATTTCAACATGTACATTTTATGCACCTTTTCTGCAGACAAAATCTCGGTGAAGGTTAGAACACTGTTTCACGATCCGTCAATATGATTAATTCTATTTCAATATATTAACCGCACAGTCAAAAATATGGATATATGTTGACACGAACGAAATATAACAATAAACAATAAACGTGCGTGACAAGACATCGTATAGACAGGATAACAGAGCTACAATAGCACATGTCTAATACTTACCCCCTGTCTGATCGGGGACTATACATTGATTATTATATATTAATTAATTATAGCATGCGTAAACTCGTACATATTCCACGTTAAATGAAATCACAGCCCCCAACTCCGGGGAATAGCGGGGATTTTTACTTTTGCTTTTTCTTACCCCGGTAAAATCCCTGCCCCTCGGGATAAACAAATGGAAAAAAACTCCACGCAAGTTGCCCCGCCCTATACCTCATGAATTTTGTCATGGCTATACATACCCGCTATTTTGGCTCGAAACATAAGCCCCACCCTCACCCGGCAGTGCGGGGACATCGGAAATGTAAATACACGGGCTTGTTCCCCCGCTATCCACCGCCCTTCCCCGGATTCGGGTGGGGCGTGATTTCAATTACTTGATGTATAATGTACATTGCACAGTTCTGGGAGCGCTTTTAGTCTGTGTGTAGTTAAGCAATGCCACCATATTTCTAAATTAACAAACTCGGTATTTCTGTATCAGACAATGGGTCGTCATTTAGGTTTCCCTAGCTGTTGACCCAGTCAGCATGAAAATTTAGCAGAGAAGTTGATGTTCAACATGGTGCCTTCTGATTAGACATGGTACTACAAAGCAAATACACACTTAATTTGTACACAGGGGAATACAAAGAACCACCGGATTCTTCTGCAACTCATTTCCTGATAAATGAATAAGAAACTAATCAAAATCATCCCGGAAAACCCCGATACAATTTGATATTTAAAAAATACTTGTTCTTGCGATACTGTCTGTTTCGTATACGTTGCGTCTAGTTATACTTTGGTGAATTTTACAAGAACAATTCAGGAAACTGGTTCATCTTCCAACAGAGCATTTCTTTAATTGCACCTTTTAACAAAAGTTACAATCAGAATAAAACTATTTCAAAACCTATGCAAATAAATTATTGAATAAATGAAAATGAAATATCAGACAAGGAAGGCAACACTCAACTGAAACAGTCGTGCACAGAAAACAGAAACAACACAGACCACAGTCACACAGAACAACGTCCAATACGCAACTGAACGAGAAAATAAAACTAGCTGAAAGTCCAAGTTTTCGACGCCAACAGGCCGAAAGTCAAAGTTTATACAGTAAAGGAATTGGTTTCCTTACTTAGCTGATTCAGAAAACGTACCAAACACACAACCATTCGAGAAACGAAATTATACAATTTTAAGAAACCTGTTATACGCATTGTATGAGCTGCTATGTGAATACCAACCCAAGAGTTCAGCATTAAGAACAAGTTATTCAATAACTAAAATAAAAATTATTCTACCATGAAACATGCATCACCTGTTTAAGATATTGTATATAACGAACAACACACCACGATTTATTCGTTTATTTCTTAAGTAATTCTTTAGTATAAACTGCATAAAAAATATTACGGATGTTTATTTATACAATGTTTCTGTGAACTGTTATTGTCTGTTGTAGACTAAACACCTACTAGCGTAGTTGATTTAAAGACACTTTGTCTAACATCATGCTGCAGCCACAAGCGATGCTCTTAAAACATATTGACATCTTGTAATGAAAACCAAAACGAGCATGTTGAAATATTTGAATTTACTGATATAGTAGAGTGCCACAAAGCAGTATTGAACGTGCAGCTGATGAACGATTGTATAAATGTTCTTGTATTGGATAATGTTTTCAGTGAATCACAATGCTTTTTATTTCGTCTCGCGTACATAGATGCCTATAATAGTAACAGTTCAAAGACCCAATCTTTAAATCGCTATGTAAAATGCATATTCGTTAAAAACAATTACAAAGTGTTAGGAACAGAAACGTGCAGAACGAATAATAGGTCAACATTCTTCTTCAGGATGTTTTTGAATACGGACGTATGAATAAATATTGAGGATATTTAGCAGCACCACATTGTAAATCTACATCTACTAGTATTTTAATTGTGGAATCGTAATATGTTTCTAACATACTGCACTATTCATATACATATGAGCCAGTCTCCAGGAAAATCTGCTATATTGACATTATGTAATTACTGCATGTAACACGGTTTTAAAAAAAGCTTTCAAATAAGAAAAATGACAATTTTAAGTCATTTATCCATATATTACTATATCTTAGCTTTAAAATTTCTTACGAATTATGTCGAAATCATTTACTTTGTTGCTATGGTGACCAATTTCAGAAAAGTACTCTGATTGAGAAAAACGAGGGGTTGGTTGTTTAAAATAGTAGTAGCCTTTCTCTAAATGTGAATATTTACGATTGGGATGTATATTTTAAAACTTAAAACATCATTCTAAAACTTGATACCATTTTGACTAGTTTATGTCAAGATTTGATAAAATGCAGTAATTATAAAGTACTTGTTACAACGACGTCGAATAACGATTGGATGACGTTTGCGACGTCACCCTAAAAGGGTCTGAATAGGGCCTCAACAAAACAGCTGTAACTTCCTTAAAAATCAAGATACTAACAAAGTTTGTTTTGCATTGTGCTTCATTAAGATTACTCTTTCAAATAATAAAAAGTCTCAAAATCATTTTTTTGTCAAAATAGCAGGTTTCCTGGAGACTTGCTCATATATAGTTTGAGCAAATTCTATTTCTGACAAAGGGTTTACAAGTGCTTTTATTAACACATGTCGTAATTAAATAAGTATACTAAAGTAAGCAAATATTGAACCTGCTGCTTGAATAAAATGAAGAAAACTTATCAAGCCATGTAAAAAAACTTGTTGCAGTTTGGTGTTTTAACATTTTAATGTACCGTGGGAATTTCCCCAAACTACACCAAGTACTTATTGCATTAACACAATTGTTCAAATAAATCCCAGGCTTTGTGAGTTAGAAATAGGCTAGATATGATTCAGTATATGCGTTTAAAGTACCATAAAGTACACGATAAAACATTCTGCACCCTCTTACCGAAACCAGATATACATCATTTCGGGACCGGATATGCAACCTACCGGAACCGGATATACAACATTCAAATACCGGAAGCGGATGTGTAATAGCTAACATGCTTTTATATCACGTGCCCCACCTAAAACAAAATGTGACATCATATGCCAAAATTTCAGATACTCTATCAAGTCATACAACACGTAATAACTAAATACTGTCAATTTATTAAATATCCGCGTGTGAATCACATGACTCGCAAAGCATGCTTGAAGGACAGTTTTAAACGGACAAAGTACCGAGAGGGCGATAACGAAACTGGTTGAAATTGCATATTGACATTAAATCTTTCCTAGAGCAACCATCGGCTGCATTCTACTACATACATAGTTGGTACGCCATACAAAGCGTTTAGCTCCTTCTGAGCTTTAGCATCTTTTAATTATCTGGCTGAAGCAAGAATGTGTGAGATCATCTGGAAGGAGATTTTAGTTCATTTCATACCAACTATGTACTTTTGATTTTATGGCAAAAATATTATATGTATTTATGACAAACGATTAATTTGATTGGTCAATATTATCCAGTGCAGCCAATCGGAACATAACATACATTCCTATTATGCTTTCCATTTACAGTTGGTTATTCAGAGATTGATGCAGGCCAAATTAAAGTACGTGCAAAAGTACGTTTTCGGGATGTCGATTGGTGTATCTCTAAATAACAAACCCGTTAAATATCATAAGTTCATCAAACATTTCAAAATTTTGAACTTTGCCTTAAAATACATGATCGGAGATGAAGAGAGCATTGACTTACATGAAATGAGTATTTACACATTTATTTAGACTAATTTGTTCTTCTCCAACAGGGGAAATATTTTCGAATTTTGAATAATGCACTTTCAATTGAGAAGTTTCACGGATTGTTGTGGTTCTTAACAAATACAGCGAATTCTATAGATCAACAATGAACCTTACTAACAGTGGCAATAACTTGATTAAAAAAAGCTGTACGGAAGAGGTACCATCGTATATTGATTCTGAGAGCTTTTTATGCGCAAGTGACCCATACAAAAATATTATATTAAGTCAGCGGGGAAGGTAGCACTCAACTTGACCAGCCGAGCACAGAAAACATTAAAAACACACACAGCACAATGCCAAACTGAAAATACGGCATTCCGTCCCTAAAGTCTGTGATTAATGTTTTACCACCTGGGTTATCTCTGTGCTTGCAGTGATCTATTTAAACACCACGAAACTACCCTTTGTGTCCTTAATTAGCATACAGTGTTGTTGTTTTTTCCACAAAGCGTCAGAAGTATTGTTGCTTCAGTGTTTTGATCAAGAGTATTGCTTGCAAATCCTTGTTCATGTGTTAGATGTCTGATTGTGCATGTACTGTATCTTTAATTATTAGACGTGAAGATAAAAGACTAACATGGTCATGTTCGCACTCAAACGTCTGCATGAAATTTAATCACGACTGGAGTTCATTGCCCCCTTCTCAGAACATGGAAGCGTGTCGTATCTATCTGTTAGTGTGAATGAAAGCGATCATTGTGACATATGCTTGTTGACTGTGTTGTGTCTTGTTTGTGTTTTCCGTTTCTGTCGAGTGCTGCATGCCCTGTTCTGATGTTCAATATCTTATTGGTTGGTAATGATTATAACTGCTACTAGTATATGTACATAGAGGATATTACATGAGTGTCTTTTCATTATTGAATTTATTAAACGAGTTGAAAAATATAATAAATTGCGATTTTATCGATTTTATTCAACGAGTTCAATAAATTAAATGTGGAAAGTCACAAATGTAATGTTCTTTTTATCATATGTTAGCCGTTTCTGGCCGAAACATAAAATAGCTACTTATTTTCATTATAATAAACGCGAAACTTTGACAACGTCGCCGCGACTTCAAACATATGATAATAGTATTTTATGCTATAGTTTGGGCTTGTTCTTTGGGAGTTAGGTTATAACTATTGTGAGTTCGGCTTTGACTTTGTGGACGTATAACATACACAATGGCATGCATACTCAAAATCATATCCAAAATAACAATAATTAGACATTTAATGACAGCACTCCGACAAGCGCGCCTTCTGTTAGCATCTGTAGTATCTGCATTATAATACGAATATTTTGTACGGCAAATATAGTGTAGATAATTGCACATTTTCTCGAATGTTTAAATAATTTAGTCTTATGTGAAGACCTGTTTTATATACAAATAAAACTAAGATATGATTTTGATTTGTAGAATTAAAGAAATGATACGGTAATGAGAATGATAACTGTGTTTCTCCCATGATAACACTTGTTGAGAACAGCACCAACAGCGGAGGGGATTGTTTGTTTGTTACTATGGTCCAACAACCTGACGAGGCTTTCAATAATACCTTAATAATTACCTCCCTTTGTGGTTCAATATGCACGCAATGCTCGGTGTGTCATTTATTGCGGGGTTAGGATATTGGTTTGGTTATAATATCATTTTTTGGGGGAATATTGGTGGTTAGTTGTGTGTCAGATTCTTTCGTGGGTGGATAGGCGCTGTTGTGTGGCTTTGTAAGGCATGTGCAGTATTCATATAATTGATATTAACAAACCCGCTTATAAGAAAACTATTATCCAAACATTAAAGTAATTATTTGTTTCAACGCGTTTTACTTACTTAAAAGTTTGCCTTATTGCCAACTGCCTAACAAATTAAACTTAAATATTTAATTTAGATGATCTGTACTAATTTCCTAGTACTGGTATTAAATGGATGGTATTATACTTAATGGTAATATAATCGGTAAATATTAATATGTTTGTTTAATGTAAACACGCATGTTTTATCCTCTTCATTCACTAAAACATCGGTGTGTGTTTGTCAGACAATAGTCTGGTGGGTCTACTTATCATTGTCTAAATTTCATACATACGAGGGCCACTTAAAAAGTATTAATCAGTGGGCGATAAATCAACAACATTGCCTCTGACTATATTAAAAGTGTACATTTTCTTAAAGACCAATCTTTCAGCTACACATTCGGGGTATTTTCATCATTTAATTTTAATGTATTTCCATTTGCTTGATATTCAAACAGAACATGGTTTAAAGCACTGGACAAAAAATATCTCACAAATACGTAAGAACATTGTGTTATATGGGCTCATACGGTTTCTGAGCGTTGTTTTCAAATTTCATTCTGGTTGATTGAAATGAAATTGATATCATTTGCAATATGTATCCTTGTGCTCCTAAATGACAATCCACAATTTTGAAAACATTAAATTATTATCAAACTATAGCAGTAGAAACAAATCGCATCCGAGACTCAAAATACCACACTTATTCCCTAATGAATATTAGATATGTACTAGCTTAATAAACACTAATTTATTCTTAATATGTCAATTTTTCTAGATTATGATATGTAGTTTCATTCGTCTTTAATCAATTTTATCTCAATTTTATTTTTTATTACAAAATTTTATGTCCCATCCCAACTTTTAAAAAGTGGGTGGGGTAATGTTATACCCCCATTTATGATAACAAAAAAAAATTCACCAATGTTGTCCATTTCATGTAACTATTTTTATATGAAATAACTATCATATGTTTTTATTTTTGTTTTCAGTATTATTGTATTAGGAGTATGACGTCATAAATCTAAACTACGTAGTTTTTGGTCACGTGATCATGTTCTTTGAGCTGTTGTATAGGACAAATAATGAATAATTCAGGACATATTTTTCATGTGTAAGATAGTAACATATAAATGTGTAAAAAAGCTATATGTTTGACTTTCCCAATTAAGTCGTACAGTAGTTCAATACAGCAACAACGTATATAGGGCATAGTCCTAGCAAAATGCAGTTTTTGGAGTATTTGGAACGTGGCAGATTCCTTGTACAACTAAATCCATTTAGACTGTCCAAACAATTATGTTGATTCACCACTAGTTTAACAAGTATACGGTGCATGAAATCTGCAAATATCAAATCAATCGGATTCAAATTATAGAAATAATGACCATAAATATCAACCCTTATGGCTACTAATATACCTTATTTTCGCGCAATACCAGTGTTTCATACCCCTACTTGTTAAATATCATATGGGAGACTGGATATTTGTCCGATTGCAATATTGTTTCATTGGTAAGCTAGATCTTTCAGAAACAGTCCACTTTTATAAACATGTATTGAATGTTAAACGTGTTATCGGCCACTGATTAATACTTTTCAAGTGGCCCTCGTACTTACTGATTGACAATAAACTGGCAAGGAATTATTTCATATTCTGAAGTCTTCATGATTTAGTCGCCGTGATCTTGTTGCTATAAGATGTCAATTGTCCTTGCGAATTTGTTTGGTTATCCTTATGGTCTGTTTGTTTATCTGTGATTTTTTTCTAACTCAACTGAGCGCTTGCTTCCGCATCTTTTGCTTATTTCAAAACAAACAAACAAAACTACAGTAACTTCCCGCTAATAAAACCGTTATAGCAAATATGTCTTATTAAGTGGACCAATATTGTTCTAATTTAAGAGTTTGCTTTTTTAGAATTGTAAATGTCTGCATGTTTTTTCAATGAATGTAGTGGGATTAATTACAATGTAATAATCAACTCGCATTACCATGCTAATTACAATTCCGGTTTTTATTACAAAACTGGTTGCTACAATGCTATCCCGCATACTACTGCAATCTTCTAATAAGTGAAAGATGTTGACGTATGTCACAGAGGAACGTAATCGGTTCAACCATAAATCATTTGGATGTCAGTATAGCAACTATCAATACCACTTGTTAGGCCGGTGTCACTATTGTGTTGAATAATTTTTCTGTCCTTAGAGACAGGATAAAAAGATAAACGTGTACAATACAATATACACTGAATGGATGGGTGTCAGAATGGAAACAAGCACAAAATACTTCCGTTGGTAAATTAGTTGCATTTAGCCATATAATTAATTCATTCGGCAAATGTAAAGTTCCAACAAATCAGTAAGATTACACACTCTGACATGTACGTATATTGCCCTATAAATATTTTTCGGGTTGATAATATTATGTATAGGGTGGTCATCATTTCAGAGTCTAATTTCAGAAGTACTTCTATTTCGGTCTCAAGACATAAATTGCACCTTGCTGTATGTATGAGTCGTTGTAACTATCACTGCATATATACATGTACGAGGGTTGAAATGTGAGAGTTTGAATTTGTGAAAAAATGGTGAAAAGTTCAAAAATGCCCCACCTCGTCGTATTGAGGGTTACCTTAGCAATCTAATTTTAGCAAGATGTCGCTGTAATCATGAATATTCAGAGAAACATTGCCAATGTATGTTATTACTACCAGCTGAAGTTTGAGTAAAATCTAACGGATCATAACAAAAATATAAGCATTTTCTCGTTATATATGGATCATCCCTCGTTGTCGTTGTAACTATCACTGCATATATACATGTACGAGGGTTGAATCAGAAATAATATGACTTTTCTAATAACTTCTTGCTTAACACTTACACTTAAATGAAATTGATCTTATATGCGTAGCAATTTATGCTCAATATGCTGGCAGCAACATATTTTCGTTGTTGTTGGTGATACTCATACAAAGCGTTGTCATAGAAAGCATGTATCACCGAGGCGGGTCACACTGCTATTTTACATTACTTTCCTTATTTAAAAAGTATATATCTTAGTAACCACTAGATATATAATAGCGCCTAATTGTACGGCATTACGCGGATGCCATTGACATGTGAATGCAAACTAACGAAGCAATCGATCTTTGTTTATGATCATAAGTGAGTACACAAAAGCGTCATGGAAGAAACGACGTCAACGCAAACAAATAAGACACCGCGCGATTGTTATGTTAATGGTACAAATTGTATAAATTGAACAAACCAACAATGCAACCGATTGAAAAGAATAAATAAGCAGAATGTAGTGACATAGGGCAGCCATTTGTGTTCTGTTGGTTCAAATTTTTAACAGATGGCGGAGATATGAACTAGCAAGTCAACAAAGGTCAAGTCACATAATTTAAAGGTAGTTTGACGTTTTTTTGACACTTCATGGTTAGAGCAACATCTAACACCACTGTAATAAGATTATATTAAGTCAAACAGGGAAGGCAGCACTCAACTTAACCAGCTGAGCACAGAAAACATTAAACATACATAGGACACAATACCCAACTGAACCAACCGAGCACAGAACACACAAAACACATACAAGGTACAACTAAACAAGCAAAGATTCGTCCAAGTCCAAGCTGTTGAAAAGTATTATGACTTATTTTCTGCAACCAAAAGACTGAATGCACTAGCTGAATGACCCAGTTTCCACAGTAAAACGACTGTGTAACGTTACGGCGCGACCCGGCTTCATGGTTCATTGAATATTTATTGTTAAATAGATTTGTTATTGTGCAACCTATTGCTTTAATATTTCGCATATTTGTCAGTAATAGATGTAAATTCATGAACAGCAAATTAGTTTTCTGAAATTTTGATTCACCTCGCTGCTATGAAAAATGTCTTATTAAATCTGAAACACCCCACGTAAATGCTTTGTTTTCTTGTAGTTTTCTCGGGAAATCATTGATTGATCATATCATATCACTGCATATATACATGTACGAGGGTTGAATCAGAAATAATATGACTTTTCTAATAACTTCTTGCTTAACACTTACACTTAAATGAAATTGATCTTATATGCGTAGCAATTTATGCTCAATATGCTGGCAGCAACATATTTTCGTTGTTGTTGGTGATACTCATACAAAGCGTTGTCATAGAAAGCATGTATCACCGAGGCGGGTCACACTGCTATTTTACATTACTTTCCTTATTTAAAAAGTATATATCTTAGTAACCACTAGATATATAATAGCGCCTAATTGTACGGCATTACGCGGATGCCATTGACATGTGAATGCAAACTAACGAAGCAATCGATCTTTGTTTATGATCATAAGTGAGTACACAAAAGCGTCATGGAAGAAACGACGTCAACGCAAACAAATAAGACATCGCGCGATTGTTATGTTAATGGTACAAATTGTATAAATTGAACAAACCAACAATGCAACCGATTGAAAAGAATAAATAAGCAGAATGTAGTGACATAGGGCAGCCATTTGTGTTCTGTTGGTTCAAATTTTTAACAGATGGCGGAGATATGAACTAGCAAGTCAACAAAGGTCAAGTCACATAATTTAAAGGTAGTTTGACGTTTTTTTGACACTTCATGGTTAGAGCAACATCTAGCACCACTGTAATAAGATTATATTAAGTCAAACAGGGAAGGCAGCACTCAACTTAACCAGCCGAGCACAGAAAACATTAAACATACATAGGACACAATACCCAACTGAACCAACCGAGCACAGAACACACAAAACACATACAAGGTACAACTAAACAAGCAAAGATTCGTCCAAGTCCAAGCTGTTGAAAAGTATTATGACTTATTTTCTGCAACCAAAAGACTGAATGCACTAGCTGAATGACCCAGTTTCCACAGTAAAACGACTGTGTAACGTTACGGCGCGACCCGGCTTCATGGTTCATTGAATATTCATTGTTAAATAGATTTGTTATTGTGCAACCTATTGCTTTAATATTTCGCATATTTGTCAGTAATAGATGTAAATTCATGAACAGCAAATTAGTTTTCTGAAATTTTGATTCACCTCGCTGCTATGAAAAATGTCTTATTAAATCTGAAACACCCCACGTAAATGCTTTGTTTTCTTGTAGTTTTCTCGGGAAATCATTGATTGATCATATTGAAATAATTCGACTTGATGCTCTTCCAACATGCAATATGATTAAATGCTTTGTTTTCTTGTAGTTTTCTCGGGAAATCATTGATTGATCATATCATATCACTGCATATATACATGTACGAGGGTTGAATCAGAAATAATATGACTTTTCTAATAACTTCTTGCTTAACACTTACACTTAAATGAAATTGATCTTATATGCGTAGCAATTTATGCTCAATATGCTGGCAGCAACATATTTTCGTTGTTGTTGGTGATACTCATACAAAGCGTTGTCATAGAAAGCATGTATCACCGAGGCGGGTCACACTGCTATTTTACATTACTTTCCTTATTTAAAAAGTATATATCTTAGTAACCACTAGATATATAATAGCGCCTAATTGTACGGCATTACGCGGATGCCATTGACATGTGAATGCAAACTAACGAAGCAATCGATCTTTGTTTATGATCATAAGTGAGTACACAAAAGCGTCATGGAAGAAACGACGTCAACGCAAACAAATAAGACATCGCGCGATTGTTATGTTAATGGTACAAATTGTATAAATTGAACAAACCAACAATGCAACCGATTGAAAAGAATAAATAAGCAGAATGTAGTGACATAGGGCAGCCATTTGTGTTCTGTTGGTTCAAATTTTTAACAGATGGCGGAGATATGAACTAGCAAGTCAACAAAGGTCAAGTCACATAATTTAAAGGTAGTTTGACGTTTTTTTGACACTTCATGGTTAGAGCAACATCTAGCACCACTGTAATAAGATTATATTAAGTCAAACAGGGAAGGCAGCACTCAACTTAACCAGCCGAGCACAGAAAACATTAAACATACATAGGACACAATACCCAACTGAACCAACCGAGCACAGAACACACAAAACACATACAAGGTACAACTAAACAAGCAAAGATTCGTCCAAGTCCAAGCTGTTGAAAAGTATTATGACTTATTTTCTGCAACCAAAAGACTGAATGCACTAGCTGAATGACCCAGTTTCCACAGTAAAACGACTGTGTAACGTTACGGCGCGACCCGGCTTCATGGTTCATTGAATATTTATTGTTAAATAGATTTGTTATTGTGCAACCTATTGCTTTAATATTTCGCATATTTGTCAGTAATAGATGTAAATTCATGAACAGCAAATTAGTTTTCTGAAATTTTGATTCACCTCGCTGCTATGAAAAATGTCTTATTAAATCTGAAACACCCCACGTAAATGCTTTGTTTTCTTGTAGTTTTCTCGGGAAATCATTGATTGATCATATTAAAATAATTCGACTTGATGCTCTTCCAACATGCAATATGATTAAATGCTTTGTTTTCTTGTAGTTTTCTCGGGAAATCATTGATTGATCATATCATATCACTGCATATATACATGTACGAGGGTTGAATCAGAAATAATATGACTTTTCTAATAACTTCTTGCTTAACACTTACACTTAAATGAAATTGATCTTATATGCGTAGCAATTTATGCTCAATATGCTGGCAGCAACATATTTTCGTTGTTGTTGGTGATACTCATACAAAGCGTTGTCATAGAAAGCATGTATCACCGAGGCGGGTCACACTGCTATTTTACATTACTTTCCTTATTTAAAAAGTATATATCTTAGTAACCACTAGATATATAATAGCGCCTAATTGTACGGCATTACGCGGATGCCATTGACATGTGAATGCAAACTAACGAAGCAATCGATCTTTGTTTATGATCATAAGTGAGTACACAAAAGCGTCATGGAAGAAACGACGTCAACGCAAACAAATAAGACATCGCGCGATTGTTATGTTAATGGTACAAATTGTATAAATTGAACAAACCAACAATGCAACCGATTGAAAAGAATAAATAAGCAGAATGTAGTGACATAGGGCAGCCATTTGTGTTCTGTTGGTTCAAATTTTTAACAGATGGCGGAGATATGAACTAGCAAGTCAACAAAGGTCAAGTCACATAATTTAAAGGTAGTTTGACGTTTTTTTGACACTTCATGGTTAGAGCAACATCTAGCACCACTGTAATAAGATTATATTAAGTCAAACAGGGAAGGCAGCACTCAACTTAACCAGCCGAGCACAGAAAACATTAAACATACATAGGACACAATACCCAACTGAACCAACCGAGCACAGAACACACAAAACACATACAAGGTACAACTAAACAAGCAAAGATTCGTCCAAGTCCAAGCTGTTGAAAAGTATTATGACTTATTTTCTGCAACCAAAAGACTGAATGCACTAGCTGAATGACCCAGTTTCCACAGTAAAACGACTGTGTAACGTTACGGCGCGACCCGGCTTCATGGTTCATTGAATATTTATTGTTAAATAGATTTGTTATTGTGCAACCTATTGCTTTAATATTTCGCATATTTGTCAGTAATAGATGTAAATTCATGAACAGCAAATTAGTTTTCTGAAATTTTGATTCACCTCGCTGCTATGAAAAATGTCTTATTAAATCTGAAACACCCCACGTAAATGCTTTGTTTTCTTGTAGTTTTCTCGGGAAATCATTGATTGATCATATTAAAATAATTCGACTTGATGCTCTTCCAACATGCAATATGATTAACAAACTATCAAATATAAATAAGATATCTCTTCTAATTATATACTGCTCGCAAATGAATTTCTTTCAGTTCATGTTTTTGTCGGTACATTTTGCAGAAGAAACACGGTAACCAAATAAGTTGATTAATATATTGTTTTACTTTCTGCCTAAAAGCTGCAATAATGGTTGGTAGAAGAACATAATTTATAACTTATTAGACAAAATCATCCTATTTGTTTGTGCATTTATCAAAGAATCAGTCAACAGTAATTTCAGTTACATAACTATGTTAGTTAGTCTTTAAAAAAATGGTCATTTTGTTGTTCGTTTCTACTTGTTCATTATTTGACAATTATCTAAATAAATGTTTTTACTTTAAACTGAAATACTAAGCTTGGATAGTTTATGATATTCTTAATTTAGCTCAGAAGCACACATTATAGTTTTTGATATAGTCGTGAAATGACATTCAAAAAGCACAAAGACAACTGTCGCGTAACATTATTCTTCCCCAAATGTTAAACTTCACACATGATTTGATATGTTACATTAGCATGTGCAAATGAATCTGTTGAAACAGAAGATAAACTATCAACATCCTCAGTCAATGAGAATTAATGGAAACAACCAGACAATACTATGTAAATTATGTATTGACTATCATAAAATAGTTTTATATTAACGATATGGTATTCGTGGTACTCATAAATTGTTTTAAATACCGTAATAAACGCCTCAGTGGTAGTGGAAAAGCGTCTGATTAGTGAAAGCTTGTGGTTCGCTCCATGCCAGAGGCATATGTTGAACTTCGATTCCTGGCACTCTCTTGAAACCTCTGCTCATACATCGTTGCGATGTATAAATATAGATATAATTATACAGTAAATCGACCTTTCTGCTTCGTTATGAAAAAAGTTGACCAAATACTGAATGTATCTAATGAATACAAATGTATCATCTCTCATAATTCAGGCCCTTAATATCTGCTAAGCTCTAGAAAATAATTATTTGACACCATACCTATATTATTAATAAAATGTCAATTCTATTTCAGCAGTGTAGTATGCGCATGTACCAGTAGAAGTTCAAACGTTTTTGTTGATGTATAGCTGAACAATAGAATTATACCACTTCCTTAAAAGATTTTGATTTTAATATTTTCTGTGTGAAAGATATACGTGTTGTCGATAATGTGGGGATCAATATCTAGTCTATGATGTCTGTCAAAAAAGAAGTAATCTCACTAAAGCTCGGCGTTAAATGGATATAATTTGGGAAATTACTACAGGTATTTCCTTTCAGACATTTGAATTCATGACACCGCGACAACTGGATTCTTAATATCATAGTTGTGCTACCGCAGTGTATTAAATAGCTGAATGTCGACGTTTCTGCAAGAATTGTCTGGGACAAAAATAGAAGTATGATAAATAATTAGAGCCAACAATTGAAATCCAGGAGTGTTGCATTGATGCATGTACATGTATAGTATATTTTCATCCCTATCCTATTCAATCTTGAGGCAGCATTTTAAGACAAACGAGTACAGTATTACCTTTAGAAAGTTGAACTCTATAGAACAGCAACCTCTCTATAACTATATTTAAGTTCCTCTAAGCTGATATTTATCAATACATCACTTCTGTGGATTAACAACCTCGTAACAACAGCCAATATATGCAGCTCTGTTGAGTCTGTCCTGTACATCAAACAATACCTTAAATAACTTTATCAAATTACAAAAAAGAGTAATACAAATCAATCCCTCATACATTCATTCATGTTTGATTGATTAAAATACTGAAGTATTTTATCTTAAACTCAAACTTTGAATTTAAGATTTATCTTTATTTATGAATGCATGTATTTCTGAAGTATCTAATGACCAATTATTTCACATAAGAGGCACCAATTTAAGTGTAATCTTACTGATATACTTCCTTACACAGACACCAGGAAGGTTAGACAAAAGCAACATGGTAACTATAATTTTATTTTTTGGCGGATCACAAACCGACCGTATATAAATACTTATTTCGCTCCCGCGACGGCAAATGCATATGCATGTCTATTTCGAGAAAATGTAGGTACACTTCCCATTTCCATCTTAATCTAGTCATTTATATTTAATAGACATGACACCTTAATATAAGATACGAATCAACCTTAATGTTACATTATTGCAAATGGTAGCGTGCAAACATTTGTTAAATGCGTGTATTGATGTATAAAACAGTATTACTGACATGATGTAGCCTCTTGAACCGATATCGAAGACACGCCTAGACAAATACAATCAAAAGCCCCGTTGATGCTATTGGCTTTTCCTATGACACAACTTGTAAAACAAACTTACAATAATGCATTAATCACCCGATGAAGACTGTAAAAGGTGTACACTGGTCCAAGTGGTTGCTTATTGCGTTGAATAATGTCTTCAGTGCATCGCATTGCTTTTCGACATGCGTGCATAGTTGTCACCTATAATAGTAATTAGTTAAATTCAAAGAAACAAGCTTTACATCTATATATAATACCCCAATCACACGAGAGTCGGAATGAGCCCGAATGCCGTAGGAATAGCGATTAGCGGTACATTCTTGTACGTTCGAAGTGTATTCCATCTGTATTCCGAGTACATTCTGTCTACTAATAATTTATACTGGTCATTTTGAATGTTTTCAAATGATCTAAACCTAAAATGTATATTAATTCAAATATTCCAGATCGCATGTCATCTGAATAGTCGGAATGTCACAAAAATGTATAATTTGAGGTGTATTCCTGCGTAATCGAAGTACATTCTTAACAAAATCCGTCATATTCTGTTTGTATTTGTAGTACATTCCATATAGTCCGGCCTATTTTTGCGGCCACTTCGAATGTTTTGCGCATGTTCAAAACTATCGAGATTGATTCGAAGTAGGCGAAATATCGAACGGCTATCGAAATGTATTCTTCCTACATTCTGATTACATTTTAGATATTCTTACTGCATTCTGACTACATTCGAAACATTACTTAAAACCACCATACGTACTGTAATTAAACACACCACCCGTGCGAGAGACAGTAGAAGAAGTAATTCTACTGTTGCTGCCCGTGCTAAATCCCGTGCAAAACGGTCCAATGACTGTGTGTACCGACGTGTGAAAACATACGCGTGTACTTTTTCCGCTATCATTCCAGACGGATTCGAAGTGTATTCGAGTTATATTCGAAGTATATTCGAATTGTGTTTGAATTGTATTCGAATCGTATTCGAAGTATTCCAACGGCTTTTTGACAAGGCTACACTAATTTTGGTCAATTCGAATTATCATTCGGAGTATGTTTCGAATTTATATTCTTTCTCCATTCCGACTCATTCAGGCCCATTCCGGCTAATTCGAGATTCTTGTGATTGGACTATTAAATGTAATCAAATACAGGAAACGGTATATTGCCATTATTATGTTAAAAAATGAACAATCAATCAAAATAAAGGTCTCTGTGTAAATAAATTCTATTATTGGCAAATAATCAAAACAGCAATATAAGCCATCTAGGTAATTATCAACAAAATATAATAAGGAAATGATAAAATAGTTAAAAGAAGTGAAATATAGGACAGCAAAGGCGACACTCAACTGACAGAACCGAGCGCGAAAGTCACAAAAGGGTCACACAATGGTCATCGCAGCTGAACACATGTAGGAACTTGAAATTAAACAGCTTCAAGTCCTGATTTCAAGTGTCGAAAATGGTCTCAACATTTTAGAATCATTGTAAATATGATAACCCTGCAGCAGCATCAATGCTTTTTCTGGTGGTTGTCAACAAAGAATATAAAGGTAAGATGCATGTAAGAGGGCGTGACAAGGCGCTATAAAATACAAGAATGCAACTAAAAGCCACAAAGTCCCATTTCCATAACCCTGCACCTGCATAATTGAATATTTTAAACGAACCGATAGGGTATGAATACACGCGAGCAGATCAGATAGGGAACGGGTGTATACTATACATAATAAAGTACTAGTTGCATCATGTGTTGTAACCTTATATCATCAGGGAAATGGTAATAATAGACAGAGCAAACTATTAGAGAAATTCTCATGTTGTCTATAAGGTTACAACATACAATACAATTAGTATTTTGATTAAATACATCAAATGGGATGAGTAGAACACGTACATATAAAGTACATTTTAACAAACGTTTGGTAATTGGGGAATAAGTTGCATGACAAAAATGAAACCAGATATATCCTAACTTGAGCCATCTTGCTGATTTTCTGCCTAAGTCGAATTATATCCAATTGGTCTCAACAGATGAACATTTATTTTCAGAGACATAATAATAAACATTCATTTACACAAATCAAGGTTTATTATACCCGAATAACAATTGGAACATTCCGTGGACGGAACATATTGTGTAGATATTTCCATGTTTTTTTTCTTAATGGTTTAATAAAATAGTATTATGTGTGGGCCGATGTTGCATATAGTGGCGAAACTAGCAGTTGAAAATTGATGAATACCAATAGTGATATTTATTGTTTTGCTTCTACCATAATTACTCTCTTTGAGAATAGCGTCAGCAGCAGAGGAGGATTAACTATGGTTCCAAACACTAGACAAGAAATGGAATTTCAATTATGTATTTATGTAATTGATTCCGAATCTCTTAATAGGAAAACCATTATCCAGATATATTTGTTTCAACACGTTTGTTTCTCATTTTGACTTATTGCCAAACCAATTAAACATAACCATTTATTTAATGCAAAAGTGTTATGAACTAATACTATATTACCTGTATTATAAGTGCATGATATTGTACTTTATGTTGATATAATCGTTATGATGTTTGTTTTGATTAATACAATATTATTAATTTTGTATCCTCAGAATTTGCTGGTTAGAATCAGCCATGGTATTATACCGTATTTTATTACTTCTTATGAATAGTGTCGTCTATTCTGTCTTTTAGTCTGGTTTTTGTAATCTAAACAAAGCAATTGACAAGAACAGACAAAAAGGCACCGACATATTCTGAAGTCTTTTATACATATTTTAGTATTTCAAACAGATATAAGTCTATCCCCTGGCTAAAATATATTTGGTTGTCTATAAATAGTTTTCACTTAAGCAGAATCATTTCATTCTTTAACCTTGACATAATGTCTAGACAATATCGTTTCATGCCATTTAAGTGAATGCACTGTATTTTAAACTATACACAATATACAGTAGTCGAGTAGATTATTTGACAAACGAATATTTATAAGAATGCAATTGACAGCCAGCTTAGAGCGTTTGTTCTTCGCTAATAGGTTTAGAGATATTACATGTATATCTGAATTTTTTCGTCTTTATCCTTGTGCTGGACACGATGAGGTGCATAAATCCGAAACACCAATTGCATTGTAAAATTTAATAACTGTTAAAATGAGCCCCGCTGTGCGATTCCAACCTCTTCAAAGATATCGTTAATTGGGACAACCAAATTAAGGATATTAAATATATGCGATATTTTAGGGCAAAACTATTCAAAATATAAACAAAAACCGTGAATTTTCGGATTCGGTTGACTATGAAGTTATTGATAATTTCACTTGATATTAAATCTCGGTAATAGGTTCTTATTGCCTTGCAGTTTAAGGCACACGAAATAAAATGCCAGAATATTGCGCTCAATGCGCGTCGTTTTGGGGTAAAATATTACAATATATAAACGAAAAGTGTGATTTTTGGAAATTGGTTGATAATTTTGGAATGTTTACACCAAAAAATCAAATACCGCATAATATGGAACTAGAACTAGATCCAGCAAAATTATTTTCAGTGTATTTTTTGTTGTTGTAAATATGGTGCTTACAAGGAAGCCTGTGCTAATTATATGACGTCATCATAATGATTGTTTATTACGTGACGTCAATAACGTCATTTCAATTGTCATGCCTACTTTTCATCATGTCATAGCATGTCATTACGCTGGACCATTTTGAAAAGGTATAACATTTCGGAAACCTTAAACATTAAACTACACAATTATATCAAAATGTTGAATTTCGAAATCAGGTTGGACATCCCACAGCAGAGCTCAAATGAACAACACGCCATTGCACTTTACAGTTACAAATGTAATAACTATCATTTGCTATAGGCGCTGACACAAGCCCATGGGTCTTCCAAAGGTTAGCAATGTCTTTAAAGAATATTTTTTATTAGTCACCTGGTTCGGCGAATTTTCTTCTTTGAACAGTCGTACGGGACATTTATTTATAGTGAAATGTAATACAGTGTAATTGCATAAAACAAATGTGTCGAACCATATTGAGTTATTTGTTATTTGTTGTATCGGTATGTCTGTTAAGAATCAATATGAAAGTTTTGCACAAAACCTGTTGCACCAAAACAGAATTTGTATGATATTCCTAGGCTTACACGTACAATGAATGTCTGTTTTTATCGTCTAGTCCAAGTCATAAATTATTTTAATTCCGGATAAACTGACAATTTCTTACTTGTGAAAGTCATGACAATAGCTAATGTCACACAGGAACGTAACCTTCGTTCCGGGAAGCTTTCGGTTGTCAGTCTATCGAGTTCAATGAATGTGTCGAATGATTTGCTGACAAAACAGAACTCATGTTATCTATATTTAGTAACATGAAAGGTTGCATACGAATTAAAAGAAAGCACTAAATAAAAAAGCCACAGAATCGATATTGTAGCACGAAATCTCAATTCCTGTATCAGTAAGGGGTTTAATTAACTTATGAGACAAAAATGTTCAAACCAATTAGTACATGTATATTGTCCTGTAAACAGTTTCGAGTCACAAAAACAATTATCGCCCGGTCTAATTTGTAACGTACTTCCTTTTCAGTCAAACTCCTTTTTAGTTTCCATCCAGCTACATTGTACACATAATGCTTTTAATTATCCATGGAGTTATAATTATTTCGTAAGGTTTTCTTCTGGTTTACTCTAGAGATAATAGATTGGTCAAATTAAAAAATGCACTTCAATACTCTTCCAACATGCAATGTTATTAAAAAACCGTTGCTTTAAATCCAAACGTTTAGATAATAATGCGAAACACATTGCGTAGCATTTTTATTATACTTTGTCTGTCGTGCATTGATAGTATTAAAAAAAGATACAATTTGACAAAAATATACTTTGTATATGTCTTCTAGTTATATGTTATCTTCAGCGGGAAAATAATTTTCTTTCCAGTTCGATGTTGTTGTCAACAGATCGTCAGGGGAATGACGCACTTATTGACAAAAGTTATTATGGAAGATAAACTACTAATAATGATAATTACAGAAAAAGAACAATGAGAAATTACCAATTGTTAATGCATAAGTGTCTTAATTGTTAGTGCATGAAGGGCGCAGAAGGTTATCATCATTAATGTAACGCTACAATTGTGGTACATTGTTTAAACGTAATGCTTTGTCGTAAAAACATAATCTTGCGGGGAAATTGTTTTGAAAAGTATTATCCCCGCCAAAGATTTTGTCCATGTTACGAAATATGACAAAATACTAACACAATTAATGTTGTAAAGAAGTAATCTAATGCTTTATGACCAAAATTACGTTTGTATGCAATAAACTTACGTTTTAAGGAAATAATTTCAGTTTTAACGAAATGATATGACATTTTTGCTAAAAGCGACACAATACTATGGTGAAAAAATGTTCATGATCAAATAATCGTGACAAACGACAAATCCACCACCCGTCCCTGAACGAAATATAACTTTAACATAGTATATACTTATATCTTTCTAGATTATATAACTTTATTTCCTTTTGAGGCATTGAAAAGTAATCCTTCAAATGGGCGTATCAATATGTCTAAACATCGAGTGTTTTTGGGCGTGATTGAGTGCTCATGTTCCAAATGTAAATACACGTATATATAAACCGGCCCATATTGACACCAAACGCGTCGTCATTCTTGTCAATTAGCGTCGAGCTGAGTAGAAAGAAATATTGCCAATGAATCCTTTATTATTCAAGTGAGTAGTATTGTTGTTTAATTTATATACTTAGCTCTTATTAATAGTATATATATAGTGTATTTATGTACTTTTAATGTTTTAAATAAATATTGTTTTTGTTGCTTTGAATGAAGTATCGTATTGAAGCAACATGTACTAAGCTTATTGTAACGGATTGTAAGCACATAACATACCCAATTTTACAAATGTAAAGCGCGTTCTGTGCGAATGTTTATGTTTACGCATTGGTTTCTTCACGTTAACATATGGGCAAAATCATCGTTGGTTTGCTACTATCTGCTTTTATTGCATGCACTAAATACTAAATGGCTTATTTCTAGAAAAACGCCCGAGTAATCTTTAAACATTAGTGTTGATGCAACAATTATACACTAATTGGTTGTTGTGGTGTGCGTTTAGGAAAAATTGGTAATATGATAAACTTCCATTTACAGAGAAAACAATTACTGTAATTCTCACGTTACATATAAGGTTACGACAAAGAATGCGACCTTTTTCCACCAGCAAGATAGCACAAATTCGGATAAGTCCTGTTTCATTTTTGTCACGCACTCTATTCCGAAATTACAAAAAGCAATTTAAAGATTACATACGTGTACTGCTTTTCCGATTTTCTGTCTTGACTTTTTGTGTATAATTACCTTACTGGCGTTTATGTTGCAGTTTAGGAAAACAATTTACATGTTGTACCGACATGGAATTTATGGATTTTCTATATTTACGGATCGTCATGGTAAAAACATAGAAAAATGCTAATCCGGTCATCATACTGTCAGTGTAAACCAAAGAAACAAATGATTACCTTAAGAAAAGTACAGTACGTATTTCACTCTATGTTCATAAATAGCACCAGTCGACGGTCGGCGGATGTCAATTACGTCCTGTCTGCGATTGTAACGATTAATTTACTGTAATGTCACGTCGCCAAATTGTTGCCTGACAGAATATTATATCGTTAGCGATAATGCAGAATGATCTTCAGATTGCGCATGAAGATGGATTAAAATCAATAGTCATGTCTAGTGTCTACAGTAGATTTTGGTAGAGACTGTCCATTGGTATTAACAGTCAGTTTTCATGATGTATTGAAAGTGTTCAAGTGAGTTTTATCAGGTTTATCCTAACCGCCTTTCACAAATTAGTCTACTATAGGTAGATCTACTGGAATGAAGTATTAAAAACTCGGACAGGGAAGGTACCACTAAACGTTAACAGCTCAGTCCAGAAAACATCAAAACAACACCGAACATCATTGCAATATGTCTAACACACAACTTCAGGTATCAGATTATAATTTACAGTGAGATTGGGCACGTTTTTTCAAAAGTATATTATTCTTAAAATGATAGTATACATACAATACAAGTCTGTCGACATGAGCCCGTTTATTTTCTCAAATATCTGAATTAATGTTTACCCATCCCTCCGACTTTTGTTCTCACTCCACCCCCTTAATGAAAGAAAATGAACTTCTAACACGCTGAAAGTCCATATTTCAGCTGTCTATAAAAGTCGAAAGTCCTATTTGCACTTCCGAATGTCAAATTGCACTTCCGGACACCACTGGCGACCTCTGCAAATTCCATAACCGCAAGAAGTTTTTACAAAAGAACATTAGCTACTAAACATACATGAATCCAGACCGTATTTACTTTGTGACAATCTAGAGGTCTATGTTAAATGGGTAAGTGTGACGGCTTTGATACGTCTAGTATACAGTGCATGTACTATAGTTCACACGACCGATATCTGAATGCGTGAAGTGTGAGGATGAAAAAACGGCGACTATAACTGTGGTAAAACTGTCACCATGTTCTAGAAACAATCAACAAAGAAACAAACAACGCAACACTTTCACGTCCCACAAAATGACGCATGTATATTGCTTTGGCAAGATACACTTACTCATAGGGATTTATCCCCGGCCGCGCAGCCCATTAACGATTACATGCGAAAACACGTGATTTTTGTTGTTGCATTGGCTATGGCCTATTTGTTTTTGACAGACCGGATACTGAACTTCACGCCCCACTTCCGGTAGAGGCAAGTTCTTGCTCAAGATTTGACAATCAATCTTGTTTAATTTATGTTTTCCTATAAGAAATATAAATACAGTTCCACTCTTTTATTAACGTTTTGGCATATAAGCCTGATTTAAATCATGAAAATTATTGAAAAAATACATTTCTTATTTAATCCAACGTACAAAACAATATGGTGACGTCGGAAATAACGTCACATCATTTAACGCGACGTAATCGTACGTTAACGCGATGACGTCGCACGGCAAAGCGCAAAACCTTGTGAATAATTATGTTGAATTGAATTATAAATAGCAAATATAAGACAAGTGTAAAACTATAATAACTATTTGTAGGGCAACCCGTTTAACCCGTCTCCTAGATCGGAAAACACTATTTTCTAAGTATTTGTTCGCCTGGTCTTCGATGTGGTGCTGCCTAGCAGCCAGAGTTTTGTGGAGCAAACACATTTCTAAGCCAGTTTTCCTCTCCCAGATTAACCAAAAACTGATGGGAAATTCCCGCTGGATGCAGTGCATTTGTTCATATTACCTTGTGTAAAATCAGCAAAATACTGATACATATGACTGATACATTTGCCGTTTCAGAACAGAAAATAACCATATCATAACATAATAGTGTGATTAATATTAACTTGGCTCTAGCCTACTTTAATTTCATAATTCAACGCTTGAATATCTCTTGCTAAAAGTTAAGTGGAGTTTTACGTTAGTTGCTACATTCGCACGCAAATCTGTTGAAGCACACGATTTCAGTATTTTATGTGAAACAGTTTACTAACAGTTGAAATCTTATTACTCCGACAGACGGCAGAAACCAGGAATAAAAGTAATCACGACAGTGGTGTCAAAATCTACGACATGACACGATACATGTATGTGTTCAGCTTCGGCAACTCTAGACAATATATTAGACGTGAACCTGTTATACAAGTATTTGTGTTTAGATTCAAAGGTGGTTGTATTATAACTGTACGAAAAGAAACTACCACCTATGTTTAAAAATCAATCGGATCGAATAATACCGAATTATATTCGTTCTAGTCTAGTTTCACTAATGTGTCTCTTTTGTCTCCCAAACCCTTATCAGTTCATCTACACTTAGTGTCGCGATAAACCTCAAGCTATATACCTACAACAAGTAGAATGAACGAAACACATTTTCCAATGCATGAATACTAAGCGTACATCCACCAAAGCTGATGATACATTATAAGCTGAAAACGTATTGAAATGTACATTTAATCCGATATATATTCGATCATATCTTTCTGCGATGTTAGATTTAGTTTACATTTACAATATTGATAGCAATCTTCAAAGTGTAATTAACAACATCTTCTCTGTCACTTACCTTGTTGTGAATTATTTATTCAGTATACACAGTATTATCTTGATTTAAAGTATTGCTGAATCAGATCTTGTAGACAGTGTGTATTGGTAGATGTGCTAATTACTGGTGTTTCTCTAATGCACTGTAGGTTTCCTGCCGCAACACTTGATTAGAGTTTAAATAAACACTCAATCAAAACGAATCTAATCAAATCGTATTATATTGAAGTAGATACACATTTTATTACCGCATACATGTCTATGTTAATCTAAATCTTTTAGTAGTGTGCAAAGCAGCGAATGTAGCTTAGTTGTTTCGTAGGTGAGAAAACGAATGTTGCATATGTGAAGATGTGGGGAAAATAACAACGTTCTTGTATCAGCAACTTGAAAAGATAACGCATTTCATTTATTCGTGCCTGATTGAACAAAACGTATTTCGTGCTTTCTACCTTGTATAAGGAGACTGGATGTCGTATACCTGCACCCCGAGGAAAGATACCGACAATCACATTAAATATTCATAACTAGAGTGGTCAGAGACATTTGAGAACTAGCAGGCAAATGTGTAACCATATTTCGTTAGTGCATTGTACTGTACGAGCTGTGATAACAGTTCTTCTATTTTTCTATACGTAACCTCACATAACAGAAACAACAATGAAAACGGGCATAAAACGCTCAATATTTAATACTTAATATATATATTAACATATTGCAATGAGAAATGTTAAAAGATAACATACCAAATTACAACAGTTGAACTAAACAAACATTTATCAGATTAGTTAAGTATAACAAAGCATGAAAACTGTCCGTGGTAATAGTACTCCTAACAATGCTGCTTTCAACAAGAGAAAGACAAGTTTCACCAAAAGATACTGCATCTTTGTCCAGACACTTGTAATACTAGTTGATAGATTAGCTGTCGTGGTCTGATACAATCTTCTATGCACATAAAATGTGATAACCAAATATGAAAGTCCATAATAAGGCTATATATACAAGCTTACAGAATTACGTTAGCATTGTCGTAAAGCATTTCTAACATTGCCGTCATAAACTACTTAACTACGTTAGTTTTTATATCCAATTTAGAAAGCAATAGAATAATTGGACTGAAATAGCACAGTACGTAACAGTTTAATACATGAACAATTGACTTCAATAGTCTGACACTTCAATAGTAAACCATATATATAATAAACATTGTCTTAACCAATGACGGTACTGAAAGATCACTGTATTATCATCTGATAGTCTATATAATCTACTAAGTTATTAATGCTACGGCGATTGTGAAACAAGTTCTTACAATTGATATTAATCTTCCTTGACACCGTACTCCTGATGATATTCATCGCCACAGGGGTTTGTGCAAAAGGTTCATCTACATTTGTCTCAAAAGGATATACAGCAGTAGTAATGAATATACAGTCGGACAGATGACAATTTTTAGAGAAATAATTCAGTTTGTAAAGGAAATATATTTCCAAGAAAAGCTTATTTTACAAAGTACACATATAGTACACCCTAAAGCAATTGACACACATTACATAAGACTATACATATTTTAGTGTAGAACGGTACCATCGCGAAACTCTTTATATCATCGGGAAACTCTTTATATAGAAGGGAATGTCACAAGTTACATCTCTTATGTACGTATATATTGAATTATATTACTTTTATTAGATATTCGTTGCACTGCAAACTTTATTAAACGAGATGAAAATAGTCTGTAGTTTTCAAATTTACTAAAAAAAGCATAAGGGCACCGTGTTACATTCACCTTGTCAAATTACGTAATAAACATGTAAAAGAAATCATTCAATTATACAAACAGTAACCTTTGTTATTCGCCTCCTCTATATATAACAATTAAGTAAGACAGTTATGTCTTATTATTTCTTAATTGCCAGTTGTAGTATATAGAACAGATACGTGGCTAAATTATATAAAGTTTTCTAGCACATCGTATCGGAAAATGCTCAGTCAAATATGACGATGGTTATGAGCAATGGTAATACAGCAGTACTTGGTCAATATACGTAAACAAAGAAACACATGGCCAAATGCAGACACAAGCAACAGCAGTAATGCATCATAATTAACGACTTTGTGTAAGTGCACCCTCATGAATTAGGACAAATTGATCAGTATACGTGAATTTCTATACAATTTATTTTGTCACTCAAGTTTTCACTTATTTAAATGTTCATCTGTGGGTGATACAAAAGGATGTTATCATCTGAGAGTTTTGTTAACATGTATTAGAAGATGGCAATGACCCGTATTTATATATGCAATCAGAGAATTGTGAATCACACTCTACATATACTAAGTCAACGTCCGGACAGACAAACACATATTTAAATACATTACCTCACGCACTGCATTGTCATAGAAAATTATACATATCACAGAACCGTGTTACATGTAATAGGTGATAATTTATAACCCCCAATATGCTGTCGGTGAAAGTATCAACTTAGAAACCCAAGTCATCCCGGAGTCGATAGTGTTTGAGTATATAACTACCAGTCGTTACACTTTGTGATTTATTGACATTCTGTCGTCGGTGTGCAATAAAATACACTAAACATAGTGCGTTAGATGTTAATTTACGAAGAAACGAAGAAATATTCAAGTTATTGACTGTCTAATTTTTGTTGCGATAATTATCTTAACCTGGATGTTTTTGTCATTAACGCCATGTGGTATATCATATATATTCATGTGTTGGTAGACCATTGACCTCAATGCAAAATTTGGAATATACAATCAACGCTTTTAAAGAAAAGACAATTTTATTATGAAGGTATTGTAATATCACATCAAAGACAATATTGAATCAGCACTATCTTACTCTTTCCCGTACGATTGCTCAATAACGACTTCGTAAAGTAACACATTATTTGGACACGCCCATTATTCCCGGATATCCTCTATGATAGTGATTCAACGTCAGAATATCTATATAGTCAATCTTCATTCTACACACTCTTAAGATATGTGCAAATTATTATACTGATACATGTATATATTGTTAGGGAAAATCTCCATTAACGATTACATGCGAAAAACACGTGATTGCTGTTGTTTTAGTTGCATTGGCTGTGGCCTATTTTTTTTGACAGACCGGATGCAGAATAATGACAGTTCCACTCTTTTAATAACGTTTCGGTATATAAGCCCGATTCAAATAATGACAATTACATATCTTATTTAATCCAACGTAAAAAAACAATATGGAGACGTCGGAAATGACGTCACATCATTTAACGCGACATCATCGTACGTTAATGCCGCGACGTCATCGCACGGCATAGCGCGCCAACTTGTGCATATGCTGAATTCAAAATATAAATGACAATTAAAAGACCAGTGTAAACATATAATAACTATTTATAGGGCATATCTGTGCATCTCGTCTCCTAGATCGGAAAACATTCTTTTCTAAGTATTTGTTCTCCTATACAAGTGGTGCTGCATGGCAGCCAGAGGCTAGATCTATGATGTCTGTGGAGCTAACATTCTTAGTCATTTTTTCCTCGATCAGATTAACCAAAACCCTGATTGAAAAATTCCCGCTGGATGCATTGCATTTGTTCATATTATTATATATGAATTCATGCCATTTTTAATAAAATACATTGGAAGGAGACAAAATAAGTTAAACCTCGATTAACGGTTATTGTCTGCACTATAAGTTCCTTAACAATGAATCGTTTAAGTGCTTCAACGCGAAACCTGCGGAACCAGATCTGATCATGACATTGTAAAGGGAAATACTAAATTAAATATAGTACTCTAGTATGTAGAATTAAATGTAGATCGTACAATATGCGTTATAGCCATACGTACTCATACATGTATGCCTGCCATATTTCAGCAGATTGCTGACCTTCAAAAATAGGCTACGCTTGGCATTGTTTTAAAATATGTAAGTAATCCATCCAAACTGTACTTGTTTTTATATAACGCTATATGATTTGAAGTATTGGAATGGATTTGCCTATAGGTTGAGTTTAACATCCACCATTTGTAGCTCTCATTTCAGATAGTAGGCGTTAAAGATGTCTAGATTATTACAATGATGATACGTATGTTAAAACCACAACTGCTATGCACACTGTTATATTGAATAAAAGGGAATACATAAATAATATGTTGTACCGTGTGACCATCGAGTTTATAACTTACCCTAATGTTGTTGTAACGACCAAGCGCTGGTTTCGAAGTATTTTATAGTCTATTACAAAAACGGTCTCTATCACGACTATTTACTGTAGTCAGATAATAGAGATCATGTTCAGGCATTATGTAATGATACGTTCTGTCTGAATGTCCGTTATCATTGTAACCACCATTGTAATAATCTAGACAAACATGTTTTAACAGTTAAATATTTATTAATGATGTAGTGGTACATACTCGCATAATTATGTGAAGCTACGTGATGTTTTTGGTGCGCTTTCTTTCTGTGTGTGATTAAGCAATACCACCACATTTCTAAAGAAACAAACTCTATACTTCTATATCAGACACTGGGTCTTCATTTATGTTTCCCTGTTGACCCAGACAGCATGTTAATGTTGTAGAGGAGTTGATGTTCAACATGGTGCCTACTGATTAGATTTGATACTTCAAAGCAAATACATTCTTCATTTGTACGCAGGAGAATACAAAGAACCACCGTGTTCCTCTGCAACTCATTTCCTGATAAATGATTCCAAAATAATAAGAAACATCCAGGAAAACCCGATACAATTTGATATTTAAAAAAATACTGGTTTTTGTATGTTTGTCTGTTTCGTATATGGTACGCACAACGCCTAGTTATACGTTGGTAAAATTAGATAATAGCAATTTGGAAAACTGGGTTCATCTCCAAACGGAGCATTCCTTTAATCGCACCTTTTAAATGAAAGTTACAATTAGAACTAAAATGTGAACCGTTAAAATAAAAATTGCAGAACCTCTTATTTAAAGCACTATTATGGAAAAAAACAAGACAGTCCAAAAGACGGCTATAATCCCCTGCCGCATTAATGAACAGTGGATTTGTACAATAAGTTACACATTTGCTATGAGTTCATGCAATTTGGCACATGCGTTAAAACATTAAGGAGCGAATGGGAAATGTAAGGTTCATACCTTTGACCTTTTAACTGTGACCTTGCCCTTGAACCGGCATGGTTTGAATGTGGGTTCTGTATGTTATCTTTATTAGTTACAAATTTGTATCAGTTTTATGCAATTAGGCCCAGGCGTTAAAAAGTTACGGAGTGGACACGAAATGTAAGATTCAAACCTTTCACCTTGAACTGTGACCTTGACCTTCGCATTGATGAAATGTTGGTTCTGCATGTCGGCTTTATTAGTTTACATTTTGTTTGAGTTTCATGCAAAGCGGCCATGCCATGAAACAGTTTAACAGCGGACATGAAATGTACGATTTAAACTTTTGACCTTGAACTGTGACCTTGACTTTGAACCAGTATGGTTGTTATATGTGTTCTGCACGTCGTCTTTATTAGTTACACATTTGGTATGAGTTTCATGCAATTCTGTCCAGCCAAGTTATGGAACGGACACGAAATGTAAGATTTAAACCTTTGATCTTGAATTGTGACCTTGACCTTGAACTGGCATGGTTAAAATGTGGGTTCTGCACGGACGGACGCTCGAACGTTCTCACTGACTTGACATTGTGGGGTTTTCTTTTGTTCATCGTTTTGTTTGTAAAACTACATAAACAACATCTTGCATCCCGTAAGCAACGAAATGAATAGAATCTAAATATAGCCTATTGCTCTACACCCGACAACCACAAGTGGGTGAGTACGGACAGACGCAGGCACGGACGGAGACCATTCCTATTATCCCCCCCCCACTTCGTGGCGGGGGATTTATTAAAGAATGAAAGATCTGACAGGAAAGGCATCACTCAACTGAAATAACAGGGCACAGAAAACAGAAAAAAACAAAGACCACAATCACACAGCAAAATGTCAACATGCAACTGAACAAGAAAATGAAACGAAACCGCCGAAAGTCCACGTTTAAGCCTTCAAATGGCCGAACGTCAAAGTTTATACAGTAAAGGTATAGGTTTGCTTGTTTAGCTGATTCTGAAAACATACAAAACAGACAAAGATTTGACAATACAATTTTACAATATTAGAAAACCTAGTATATGTAATGTATATGTTGTTTTCTACTGAGCTGCTTTGTGAATACCACCACAGGCGTTCAGCATTAAGGACAAGTTATTTAATAACTCAAATAATGTCGGATGTTATTCTATCATGAAACATGAATCAGCTGTTCAAGACATTGTATGAAACGAACACCACACCACGATTTAATCGTTTATTTCTTAAGTAATTATTTTGTATTAACTGCCTAAAATAAAATATTACAGATGCTTATTTATACAATGTTTCTGTGAACTGTTATTGTCTGTTGTAGACTAAACACCTACTTGCGTGGTTGATTTGAAGACACCCTGTCTAACATCATGCTGCAGCCAAAAGCGATGCTCTCATAACATATCGACATATTGTAATGAAAACTAAAACGAGCATGTTTAAATATTTGAATGTACTGATTTAGCAGAGTGCAACAAAGCAGCATTGAACGTGCAAGTGATTGAATGTTTGTATGAAGGCTTCTTGTATTGGATAATGTTTTCAGTGAATCGCAATGTATTTTTATCGTCTCGTGTAAATATGTGCCTATAAAAGAAACAGTTCAATCTTTAAAACGCTATATAGAATGCATATTCCTTAAAATAGAAACTAATTGTAACAACAGAAACGTACAAAACAAATTATAGGTCAAAACTCTTCTTCCGGATATTTTGCCATTGAATACGGACGTTAGAAGAGAACAACACTTATGCTGACAGAGGATATTGAGCAGTACTAGCAGTAAATATTCTAAAGAGCTATTATCATTTTGGAATTGTTATATGCTTCTAACATACTGCACTATTCAGATACAAAGTTTGAGCAAATTATGTTTTTGACAAAAGGTGTATGGGTGCAAACATTAACACACTTACATACTAATTAAGTAAATGGTGGAAATGTTGCTTGGATGAAATGAAGATGTCAACTCATGTCGAAAATACTAGTTGCATTTTGTGTTTCAACAATATGATGTACTGTAGGATTTTCTCAAATAGTATTCTCTGTAATTACTACATAAAAAAGGTAATATTAAGTCGGACAGGGAAGGTAGCACTCAACTTATCCAGCCGAGCACAGAAAACATTAAAACACACAAGGCACGATGCCCAACTAAACCATTAAAGATCCGCCTAAGTCCAAGCTGGCGAAAAGTTGAATAGAATAGTGTCAGCAATCAAAACATGCACTAGCTGAATGACATAGTTTCCACAGTAAAACGACTACAATGCCTAGTTTTAGCTGTCAGAAATCCTAAAAAGAAGTAGTGCCCAAACACACAAACGAACTAGAAAATGATCCGTCCTAGTCCCAGTTGTTAAAAAGGTTGAATACATGTAGAATAGTTTCAGCAAGCAAAAGGCGGAATGTCCACGCTAAATGACATAGTTACAACAAGATGACACTCGCCGAGAATAGCGCCAACAGCACAGGGTGTGTGTAACTATGGTACAAAAACCTTACAAGACGTTTAATCAGACCTTAATAATTAGCCCTTTAATGGGTAAATATGCACGAAATTCAAAGTCCACATTATGTCATTCATTGCGGGGTTATTATACTGGCTTTGTTAAAAAATCCCTTTTGGTTGATATGGGTGGTTAGTTCTGTGTCTGACTATGTCATGGGTGGATATGCACTGCTGTGTGGCTTAATGCGGTCTGTGCGCTGCAGTATTTGTATAACTGATTCCGAACCCCTTAATAAAAAAAAACTAAATTATCTATACATAAAAATAATTATTTATTTCAACGCGTTTTACTTACTTAACATTTTGACTAATTGCCAATTGCCAAAACCAATTAAACTGTGTCCTATTACTGGTATTGTATGGATGCTATTATACTTAATGATAATATAACAACTAAATATTTTTATATGTTTGTTTATTTTATTACTCGATATGAAGACAACACCATTTCCAGTAATATTCGATTTAATCACACACTAACATGGTTTCTAAATAATTCAACGTATAATATAAATGTGGATAAGTTAGGCCGCTCAAGACAATACCGGGTAACCGTGTATGTCTGTAAATCCCGTCGACCGAAAGGAAAACGGATTCGTTATACGTAATTTGATTATGCTCCCACTGATTATTCTACTACCCTTGAGATGTACTACGACTTCCACAGTGCGAGCCACAAGCCGTGGCTGTACGTAAGACACCAACCAAGCTGTAAATCAACCGACAGTCAGATCGCGATCCCCCCACCATCGGGTTCCCGGAAAATGGAAGGGACCGCAACCCGTGCCGATCCAGTGTACAGCCCGGATGCAACAACACTGTGAGACACACAAGCCGTGGTCGTATCATGCCAACTTACTGAGCCACAAGCCGTGGCACTGTATACACAACCAACTTACTGAGCCACAAGCCGTGGCACTGTATACACAACCAACTTACTGAGCCACAAGCCGTGGCAGTGAGTACACAACCAACTTACTGTGCCACAAGCCGTGGCAGTGAATACACAACCAACTTACTGGGCCACAAGCCGTGACCGTGTGTACACAATATCAACAACCTAGGAATTACCATTAGAGGAGGGCAAAACCTAATACTACGCAACAGACACACTCACTGATCAACCGTATGATACCTTTCCGTAGTACATCGTTAAGTCTCAACCAATTTAGATTCCCTATCAGAGGCACCTCATTCCCAGTCGGGTCCCCGGAACGAGAAGAGGAGCCCTGATCGGTCAAACACGTTTAAAGTACATAAACTATTTAATATTGTACGAAATACCTAGGTAACATCCGTATTCCTCTCGGTCGACCGAATTTTTCCGCCACAATAAATTATAAAATTTATACCCCAAAAATTCTGAAAAACGCAACTCAGTTCCTTAAGATCATATCCCAAATATAATCTAAATAAAACCTAAACCTACATCATTAAGGTGAATTCAATCCAACGGAAAACCCCCAGTATTTGCAACGATATCCGGTGTGGATATATCAAATTGTCCAATCGTCTTAATTGAAGGCCGACTCTATTAACTCGTTGAACTGCAAATCCTGAAACTATACTGTATAACATGAATTTACATTCCGAACATGTGTTAGCTTCCAAGAAAATGTTGACACTTTAAAGTGAACTTGTAAGTATCTTACTCGGGGCACAGCGTTTGTTTTCTCATCAACAACGTCTGGCTCGAATGCCTATATGTCGCCATATTTATATGGCGTTGCTGGGCTGCCTAAACTTGAATGTAAAGTAAACAATCTGACCATCGACAGCACACGTTACTTCTCATAAGAAACCTAGCAAGCTGAATGGCTCTATAATCTCACATACCGTACAGAGACAATTACCCGGCCCCGACACAAGCACGAATACAATACAAGTTCCTGTATTGATAATATCAACGTTCGAGCTAATCGTCAATATCGGTCCCTTAGCTCTGTTTTTGTACCACACATCGAGCGCCCTCGTGATACTCTCCGCTCATGAAAATATACCACAAGAACAAAAATATACACTTGTAACAAGATAGCTGTTGAATTATGTTCAAGAAGGTCGAGGATCATGCCACACTCTCCGAACCTTACGTTTCTCTGATACAAACAACGTATTCCTCTGCAAAAACACAAACAAAACCAACAGTTGTACCGTAAAATGACTGACGGTCACATATGTACTAATAACTTAGACAGCTTCGTAGTAACAGAGTGGTGTAAAAACAAGTACATCACAAATTGTACTATGCGTATGTATTAATTATACTTAACTTAGACTGCAGCTTAATCGGATGCCCTGTTAAAGGCAGTGAATACACAACAAAGTCGAGTCAAAACCAAAGCCTTATCGTTGACGTCGATCCGTGTCCTAGCTGCGACAGCATCCTGGTTTCTCTTTAATAATATTACCACTACAATATACATAAATATGTGTAATAAGCAATGACTGCACTAACTTCTCAAACAAACCCTCATAGTAAAGGAGGCCTAGGACCACGAGCTCCTAGAGTCTAATTGAATACAGGCCACTGTTAATTTAATGCTATTATGTGTTATTTGAATACTAGGATAGACCCCCATGCATATACATAGGTCAGTAAACGTCTTACTCGTATCCTAGATCGAGAAAATGAGAAAATGTACATTCCACTCGGACCAGCACGTAACGACATCCTATACCCTGCTGATAAAACGCTTGACTCATCGACAAGCCTGGCTTACTGTACCATGAGTAAGACTTGAGTCAGCTATAGTTCGGAGAAATTTACGTGATCCCGACACCCACGCCCGAACACAACACAATGTTATTGCGCTTATCATACAAGTTTTTGCCAGCAAACTTGCAATATCGGTCTACTAGATTTGTATTGATATTTCACATAGAGCGTCTTCGTGACATTTCCCCCCTCATGAAAACATACCAACTACCAACATAGACCAAGTATCAACTGTTAAATAAGCCTAATAACAGTTCGATATGCGCGTCAATCTCTCCGGACTATACCTGATTTGTAGACGCTATAGCCTAGTCTCACAAAAGCAGTGATCAGTCATCCACAACTACATGTAAAAAGTAAGAAAAAGTAAGAAAACCGTGCAGTTGATTGACATAAAGTACCAGTTACAATCTCGTGATCAAGTTTGAATACACAACTGCCCATGGTATGTGACTTATAAAAACTTCGGCGGCTGTTTTAGCCATAAACATGAATGACACACTAGCCAATTAAATTATATTCTAAAGTACACCATAAATGCACGTGAATACCATGGTACTGACCGAGTGCTGTATACACTTCGCACGAGTGTATCAGTATAAACCTTATAAAATGTACCCCCGACAAAAAGTTATCTTCACAAACCAAGTGTCTAATCAGCCGAACTCTACATAGTGGCAAACTATAAAAGAAATGTTCAGTCAAAACAAGTGCGTTAATTTAAACCACGTGCCTGGTAATATACGCCAGTTACCCCTGAACGGTCTGAAACAAAATATATAATTCGTCCCATAAACAAAATAAAATTTCAACACGTGGCCTTACCGTGTGTTATATAGCATAGCAAAGGACATTTGGCCTGTCGCTAATAATTACTCGTGTGTTTTCTCTACCGTACTTTAAGCACGTGGCGGTTAAATTAGTAAAGTGAGGTGACAAAGATGTAATACCCGCTTCACTATTCAACCAATACATTATTATACTAATAATCAATACACATCAATATTCAATACAGACATGTTGAAATAACGGTACTACGAGTCAACACAATCCCAGTGTCGACTCGACCGTTTCCGACTAATCCGACTTATAAGTTTCTATAAATTTACCAAACCGTGTACATAAACCTGTTCCACTAGTCACAGTAAGGACTACAAAACAAAAACGCATTACTTATCTTTTTAACCCTCTTCTACCTCACATCAGAAGTGTTCAAATTCGCCGTTTCTCCAGATTTGTTGACCTTGAAACCACACCGAAAAATGAAAATATTACTAACGAACTGTCTGGATGTAACTGAACAAGTGCGCGGTGCACGAGATTTACTGAATATATACCCCTCTGATGGTACCCTATTACGACGCTGTCATACAGCGATAAAACAGGACCCAGCCAAAATCGACCAGGTATGACTAATGCCTTTCGGACAAAGCTGGTGCGTAGCCAACACGTTTAGTGGGGATCTCGAAAAAATAAATATAATTATTTTAATTCTAAAATAATTTTGCATTAATGTAAAAACGTTATATTTCATCCTCTTCATTCACTAGGGTAAATCATCGGCGTGTCTTTGTCAGACAACATACTAGTGAATCTACTTATCATTGTCTTAATTACATATGTACGGACTGGTAGACAATAAACTGACAAGGGCTTATTTCATATTTAAAGGGACTGCCTCACATATAGGTATATTGCAAAAATAAAATAAAATTGTCAAATATTCGCGTAATTTTGGTATTGTTGCCTGCATATCACATATTTAACAACTACACTGACATCTAAAATAACTTGAGAAACTTCGGCATTTTGTAGTTATCTAGTATTTGTACATCAAAAATTCTATAGGGTATTTATACCCTATAGAATTAACACTTCTATTACTTAAATTGCCTGAAATTTGTTCGCATTTGATGAAAACGAACCAAATACCTCACTGATGTTTACGCTGTAGTTTGTTGATGTTACAGTTCGATCACGAGTGAATTACATAATTCACAAAGCATGTTGGAAGGCAACTTTCAAGAAAAAAATACTCAGTGGGTGGATGAAAATGTTTTTTGCTCCAAATATTTCATAAAACAACCATCAGTGGCTTTCTATTACATCAATACTTGGTTAGGTTGGAAAATTACGATATACCAGAATTTTAGCCCAATCTGTGAGGCAGCACCTTTAAAATCTTCAGAATGAGGTTGCCATGCTCTGTAGCTATTCTTGTACAGGGTGTTTCATAATATCGGACCCCATTACAACCGAATGCCATGAATACATGCCTGATCTCATCTGATGTTTTCATATAGAAATGTAAAACTAACATTTGGAAGTTTTATTCAATATATAACATGACCATAATACTATCAATACAATCCAGGAATTTAGATTCTTGCAAAACGTCAATTTTTCGATGAATGTCAATTAGGTGCTAATTGTCCTTGCGAATTGGCGTAGATGTCCTTAGGATCTGAGATTTGTCTTCGAGCTCAAATGAGCGCTAGCTTCGGTATCTTTTCGTTAGTCCAAACCAAACAAACAAACTACAGTAACTTTCCGCTAATAAAACCTTCATAGCGAATCTGTCTTATTTAGTGGACCAATCTTGTTCTCATTTAAGAGTTCGCTTCTTTAGAATTGTAAATGTCTGCATGTTTTCTCAATATATGAAGTGGAATTACTATATAATTAACCCGCATTGCCGTGCCATTCTGCAAACAACTACACACTGGGCACGTGTTAAAGACACTGACGCTGAATTCATGAGACAAAAGTAAGGTTCAATCCAATCAGTAAAAGTGCAATCTCTTACATGTATATTGCTCTGTAAATATTGTTTGGGTTGATATACGTATGTACAGGGTATTAATAATTTCCGAGTCTAATTTCAGAAGTACCATTTCGCTCTCAAAACTAAAGTTACACCCAGCTGTACATCGTCATTGTAGTCATCACTACATAATATCCTAAATTTCCTTCTAGTTTTCTTGGGAAATTATACATCGATTTTATATTAATAATAATTCGACTTGAATGCTCCTCTAACATGCAATATAATTAACAAACTTTAGCGTTAACCAAGTTGTTATTTAAGAAATAAAAATCTGTTCGCGTATATTGTCGGTGAATAAAACATGGGCAGGAGTTCGGATGCGGAAAAATTAAATCACGAGTGCGTTGCACGATTGATTTAATTTTCCGCATCCGAACGAGTGCCCGTGTTTTATTCACCGACAAAATACAAGAACAGAGTTTTTATTTCGATTCTAAATACGATAACATCCCGCACTATTTAACTGCGCGCATCCCATTTTCACCCATTTGACATTGAACATAATTCCCCGCTGAAATTGAGTGGCTTATTAGCTGGTACAATTACCTCCCTCGTTAATGAAAAAACGATCTACGTAATTTTCTGAAGGAAATAACACATTTTAAACATTGAAACAATTTAAATAACAAGAGTATAGGGTATCCATTTCATGAAAAGAAAAATATAAATGAATTGATTATCAGAAGTTTTAATGAAACTTAGTTTCGAAGGTATATTGGATTTTCTAAAAATAGATGCGTCATAGCTGTAACACTGGATTCTCGTGCAACTTGCCTTGCCATCGCGACTCTTAGAAGGTTTACTATAAAGTTTACGTCCATTCATTCATAAATATGTCACGTGATACGGGGCGTAAATAGTAACAGCCAATTTGAGAGGTATGTTTTATAGGGGTAATAAAACATGCTCTTGTTTGCACTATGTTTATAGGATTAATCCGCGGATCGTGTTAGAATGTTGAATTTATCATTCGAAAATGATAAGAAACACTTTGTGCAGCATCTATATATGAGCCAGTCTCCAGGAAAACCTGCTATAATGACATTATGTAATTACCATTACGTAACAAGGTTTGTAAAAGCTCTTATATAAGAAAAAATACATATCCATTAATTCTATTTTATGTAGTTTAATCATATAGTACTATACCTTAGCTTTAAATTTTCCCATGAATTATGTCGAAATCGCATACTTCGTTGCTATGGTGACCTATTTCGGAAAAGCACTCATAGTGAGAAAAACAAGGAGTTATTTGTTTAAAACATAAGTAGCCTTTCTCTGAATGCGAACAATTTTGATTTTGATAAATATTTTAAAAATTAAAAGATATTGCTAAAATGTGATACCATTTTGAACAATTTATGTCAATAATTGATCAAATGGTGTAATTGTGAAATACGTCTTATAGTTACGTCAATTAACGTTTGAGTGACGTTTGTGACGTCATACAAAAAGCTCCGAAAGGGGACAGTACAAAAAACAGCTGTAACTTCCTTAAAAAGCAAGATATTAACAAAATTTCTTTTGTATTTTGCTTCATTAAGATAATTCTTTCAAGCTATGGAAAATTTCAAAATAAATATTTTTGTCAAAATAGCCGGTTATCCTGGAGACTGGCTCATATCATTTCGTCTGTACTGCACGCATAATATAAACACGTTCAGACAATATGATAACTTTTATCTTAAATACAAATAAGATATCACTGAAAGTTATATTTAGCAAGCAAATACATTTTTATCAGTTCAGGTTTTTGTCAGCACATTTTTCAGGAGAATGATGGTAACCAAATAAGTAGTTTAATACTTTGTTTTATTTCTGCCTCAAACGTACTCGTTGACAAAAAGTGGCAATTATTGATGACTAATTAGAATATAGCAAGAAGAGTGACACAATGACACATTACCAATTTCTATTGCTTAGTTATCGTATTTGTTAGTGCATTCATCAAAGAATCAATCAGCATTAATCTCAGTTACATATTTGTGTCTGTTAGTCTTACAAAAGTTGATCATTTTGTTGTCCGTTTCTACTTGTTCATTACTTGACAATGATTTAAATATTTATTTTATTTCAACTAAAATACTAAGAATGCATAGTTTATGGTATGCTCTATCAAGTAAGTTTGATAGCAGACATTATGGTTTTTGATATACTAGTGAAATGGTCATTCACAAAACACAAAGGCAACTGTCGCGTTGAATTATTCATCCCCCAACGTTAAATTCCATACAGTGGTTGATATGTTACACTAGCAGGTGCAAATGATTTAATTGAAACAGCAAGAGACATGAACAACGACCTCAGTCAAGGATGATAAATGGAAGCAACCAGACAATACTACGTAAATTATGCATGAATCACAGTTTTGACTATCATGAATGAGTTATGTCTCTGTTACTGATTCACAATTGCAAGATTAACGACATGGTATTCGTAGTCCTCACAAATTGTTATCAATGCTTTCATAAACGTCTCGATAGCTTAGTGCTAGAGCATCTGCTTAGTGAATGTATGTGATTCGCTCCATGTTCGCAGCATTCTAAATGCGGATAAAAGTATGTATGTCCATTGCTTTGCACTCTCTAGAAACTATTTCTGATACCATCGTGGAGATGTAAAGCATCTTGATTCTTGGATAGGTAAGTTCTATGGCTTCGGTGCTGGGCACTGTCCATTTCAACAGGACATATTGTTTTGAAAAGTCATATACATAAATAGATTCATGGTGTATGAGAAAATGAACATTGGTGCATGAATACAAACAACATACAATATTGTTCTAACATATGTACATTATAGGATTAAACGACCATTTGTTGAGGTTCACTGATGTGTAAACACCCGATCTGAAGCAACACATTGAGTAAAGCCCCTTCGGGGCTTTATGTTAAATATGTGCCTTCAGATCACTGATGTGTAAACACCCGATCTGAAGCAACACATTGAGTAAAGCCCCTTTAATGTGTGCCTTTAGATCGGGTGTTTACACATCAGTGAACGTCAACAAATGGTCGTTTAATCCTTATAATTACAAACTGACGCTTAATCACATACATATCAATGAAAACATTGAATTTACTCCCGCACTTTGTTTAAAATGAGCTTGATTTAATGACGTCGTAAACGTGACGTCACCATAACATGACGTTTGGTGAATAACGTTAACTAAACAAATATTTTTAGTCGCTCTGTTCCTTACGTTAACACAAAATCAGGGGATGAACACACAGGTAAGTAATGTTCTATGTCAAAATGAAGCTATAAGAGCTTGTACAGCAGTGATGGGCCTTTGCAGTTTGACTGACCCGTCTAGAACGTTTACGTCAGTTATGTCCGAGGGTCCCGATTGGTGAAATCGGGGGTTTATTGATGTGTAAACGTCACGTCTTAGCCAATCAGAATGCAGGGATTTGCTGACTTTGGAATTATTTAGCAATATTCATCGGTAATGAGGCGTCGGGAGTGATGAATATTAGTTATAGACTTTTTTAGTATAATATAGATTTTTTCAAGTTGACCCTTTTTCTCATACGTCGGGTCATATTTGTCTCCGCCAGACCACAAATTAAAATAAAGCCAGTTTTGGTCGCACCTATACATTTGTTTCTTAGATATATTTCTACACACAATTATGAAATAAGACGAAAAATAAGGTAGGTTGCTTATTTACTAATTTACTTAAGTTAAGCTAAACGAATTGAAATTAAATATCTTATTTTCACCTCCTGTAGTGTGTTTAAAGATCGTCTCATTCGGAGGCATTAATTTGATTTTAACGTATTTGGCCTGATCAAGTATAATGGGTTTTTTTAACTTTGAGTTCAATATCTTCAATGAGAAAAATCTACGTGTTGTGATAATGTGGTTTAATACCTTTGGGGATCACTATCTTGTCTTTGATATCTGTCATTAAAGTATTAATCTCATTGAAATTCGACTTTCAAATGGTATATTTCTGGCAATTTCTGTTTCCTTTTAGACATTTGAATTTATGACATCACGAACGTTCGAAAATCCAATTAATTGTTCGTATTAAGGTTCCTATTTTATTCATTGTCGACTGCAGTCTTAATATCATAGTTGAGCTCCCACAGGGTATTAAATAGCTGAATGTCGGAGTTTCTGCCAGAATTGTCTGGAACAAAAACCAGCTGTATGATGAATTATTAGAACCAACAATTGAAAGCAATGTGTGTTGCATTTATTTGTTCATAGTATAGTGTCATCCCTACACTATTCAATCAGGGTGCAGCATTTTAAGACAAACGAGTATAGTATTATCTTTCCAAAGCTGACATCTACAGAGCAGCAGCCTCACTATAACAACATCTTCAAAAGTTCCCCAAATCTGATATGTATTATAAACCTGACCTATGTAGAGCTATAACATCGAAACAACGGCTAATATATGCAGCTACAGAAGGTTCCACTGCGTAGGCTGTCCTGTATATAAAACATAATCAATACTTTATCTCAATTTTAACAAGTTCTTAAGTAAAACTTTATCAAATTACAAAACAAACGAGTAACAAAAATCAATCCTTCATACATTTATGTTTAATAGATTAAAATCATGATGTAATGAAAAAATACCTAAGTATAGTATTTTACACTCATATTCTAAAGTTATTATTTATTTTTGTATATGAATAGTTCTGAAGTATTAAATGACAAAATATTTCAGTAAGAAGACACCCTCATTTGAGCACAATTACCTATTTACTTCATTACTCAAGACATCTGGAAGGTTTAACTAAAGTAAAATAACCGACCGGTTATGAATACATATTTAGCTCCCGCGACGATAATCAGCTAATATAAGCTAATGCATCTGTATGTGCATGTCTATAACGAGAAAATGTAGGTACACTTGCCATTTCAATCTTAAACTAGTCATTTATAATTAATAGACATGACACCTTAATATAAGATACGAATCAACCTTAATGTTACGTTATTGCAAATGTTGGCGTGCAAACAATACATTTGTTAACTATACTGTCATTTAACACAGTATTACTTGCATGGTATAGCCTCCTGTTCCGATATGTAGGGCACATCTAGACAAACAGTCAAAAGCCCCGTTGACGCTATTGGCTTTTACTATGCCATGTCCCTGACAATATTGCAGTAAACACAATATTAGGGCTGTAAAAGTTGTTCGTTGGTACAATGGTTGCTTATTACATTGAATAAAGTTTTCAGTGCATGACATTGCTATTCGTCCTGCGTGCATAGTTGCCGCCGTAAATAGTAATCATTAACATTCAAAGACACAAGCTTAACATCAAAATATTAAATGTAGTTATATGAAGGAAACGGTATTACATTTTTTATCATGTTAGGAAACCCTGCAAAACAAATTTTCAGTTTCAGACTTTTCAGTTTTGAAGAATATTATTGTTAAGATCAAATATTTCCTAAACGTTCCTTTTATAACTTCTATGATAATGTTTTATATGTGTTTAAACAAAATAATATCATTGGCAAATAGTTTAACAATACTGCAATATACGCAAGTTTAGAAATTTCAACAAAATATATTGAAGTAATGGGAAAACATAAAAAATATGAAATTTCGGACCGGAAAGGCAACACTCGACAGAAAGAACGACGCTTGAAAGTCACACAAAGGGTCACAATCAAAAAAGAAAAATAGGACAAAGTAGTCAACGCAGTTGAACAGGAATATAAAACTAAACCGCTAAATGTGTCAAAAAAGTCCTCAAAATTATAAGAATCGCTGCAAATAGTTGTAATACGTGTTGTAACCTTATCCCACTTAGGGAAATGGTAAATATATACTCTTTAATTCCACTTTGCAGTTATTTACAATTACATATAAATATCATTGATACATTACAATACTTTATAAGGAGAGAAAAATGGTACAATTATGTTCATGACATGCATAGTAGTATGCTCCATAATATGATAAATGTATATTAACACAATGAATAAATACATAAACAAAGTTAGTAACACAAATTCTATTTACATGTACGTATATTGCAGCTTTTATGTGCAACTAAATAGATTTACCTTATATCATTTGTCTTAACCGAAATTCGAAAATATTAAGATCAAATTTAAGGTATGATGCAACTTTTGATGTGCAACTAATTACCTTATTTTAATTGTCTAAACAACCAAAATTCGAAAATGTTAAGATCAAATTTAAGGTATGATTACATTATGGACAGTGATGCTTGTTCATACAAAGATTATCTCTTGTTGCAATATGTCACATATACATTTGTACTTTGTGGATGAATTTGCAACTTAGGTTAAAATTCCCATGTTGGCTATACGGTTACAAAAATACATGTAATATACCTAGTGTCTTGATTAAATAAATAAAATGGAACGAATAGTACACGTACGAATATACTAAAATACATTATAACATTACTTTGAAATTTGGGAATACGTTGCCTGACAAAAATGAAACAAGATATATCCGAACTCGAGCGATCTTGCAGGTGGAAATTACTTTAGTAGTTTTCTCCGTAAATGTAAATTTATCCTATTGGTTTTAACTGATGAGTATTTATTTTCAGAGACATAATAACAAACATTCATTTATACAAATCAAGGATTGAGCAAGTAAATAAGCTTATTTGTAAACTCGTGCCTTATAAATAAATTTATCCGCTTACCATGCTTTACCAAACGCACACCAAAACCAGCAATTAGTGTAACTGTTGCATTATCTCAATTGTTCAAGCATTACTCGGTAATTTTTTGTTAGAAACAAACATATAGGATTTAGTGTATGCGCTTACAGTTGAATAGTTAGAAATACGCACATTACCATGCATACTGAACACAGCAGTACATCCACACCACAGTCATAGCATAGATATTACATTGCCGACACACGCACTTACATGACAGAAACATCATTAAAATCGCATACACATATTCAATTTAACAATTATACCCGAATAACAATGGGAACATTTCGTGAACGGAAAATATTGTGTGGATATTTCTATGTTTTTTTTCTAAATTGTTTGATCATACATACTTATGTGTGGGCCGATGTTGTATACAATAACACTAATAGAAGTTGTAACATCGAAAATACTAATTGTGATAGTTATTGTTTTGCTTCGTCCTTGATTGCATTCTTTGAGAAAAGCGCAAACAGCGGAGGAGGAGTATACTAACTGTCTGTAACTATGGTTCTTAACACAATATAAGAAATGGAATTTCAATTATGTATTTATGTAATTGATTCCGAATCTTTAATAGGAAAACCATTATCCAGATATATTTGTTTCAACACGTTTTGTTTCTCATTTTGACTAATTGCCAAACCAATTAAACATAACCATTAAATGCAAAGTTTTATGTGTTACTGATACTGTATTAAATACACGTAGTTATACTTAATGTTGATATAACCGTTATTATGATGTTTGTTTTAAATATAGAGGATATTACATGAGTGTCTTTTCATATTGAATTTATTAAACGAGTTGAATAAAATAATAAAATGCGAGGCTCTTTATCGATTTTATTCAACGAGTTTAATAAATGCAATGTGGAAAGTCACAAATGTAATGTTCTTTTTATCACATGTTAGCCTTTTTTCGGCCGAAACATAAAATGGCTACTTATTTTCACTATAAATAACGCGCAACATTGAGGACGTCGCCTAATTTTTGAATGACGTCACATCAAAGCTTTATTACACTAGTGTATTATCAAAAATAAATAATGGCTTTATTACGCTATCGCGACGTCAAACATGTGATAAACAATATTATTCACTTAACATATCCCCAGATTTAACCGGTAAAAATCGTCATGGTTTTGTCTGAGAGTATTTACAGTATTGTATTACTTCTTACGAGTATTGTCGTTAAGTCTGTCGTTTAGTCTGACATTTCTAATCTATACAGACCAATGAAAAATGAACAGACAAAAGGTTCCGTCATATTTCAAAGTGTTTTATACATATATTTATTATTTTCAAACAAACATACGTTTATCCCCTGGCTTAAGTATAATTGGTTATCTATAAATAGTTTTCACTTAAGCATATTTGTTCATTCTGTAACCTTGACAACTGTCTCAACAGTATGTTTTTCATGCAATTTAGAAAAAAAGTTATGTATTATAAATTATACATTATGTAGTCGAGTAGATAGTTTGACATCTTTTCGGAGTCTCACGTTTTATAGATAAGATAAATAGTTTATTAACCTCTCATCAACACGTTACAAAATATAGATACATATAAAACATGGCAATAGAACTCCTTCTGCAACGTAATCTGCTGGTAAATCTACATTAATTCGCCAATAAAATAGAATAAACGTCTTTAGATAACACAATCTTCAAATCTTCAAATATTGCATCGAAACCGAATTTGCATCATATTCCTAGGCTTATATTACACGTACAAGGAATGTTTGTTTTTATCGTCTAGTCTAAGTGATAAATTGTTTTAATTTCGGATCAACTGACAACTTCTCACATGTGAAAGTCATGACTATAGCTAATGTCACACAGTGACGTAACCGGTCCTTCCGGGAAGCTATCGGATGACTGTCTATAGGGTACAATGACTGTGTCGAATAATTTGCTTGCAAACGGAATTCATGTTATCTATATTTAGTAACATGAAAGTGTGCAATACGAAATAAAAGAATGCGCTAAATTGAAAGGCCACGTAATCGATATTATACTACGAAATCTTCCTTCCTGTATCAGTTACATTAACCGATATAATTAATTTATGAGACGAAAGAAAAGTTAAAACCAATCAGTAGAAGTACAATATACGTACATGTTTATTGCCCTGTAAATAGTTTCGAGTGGCAAATGCAATCATTCCCCGGTCTAATTAGTGAAGTACTCTCTTTTCGGTCACACAACTATTTTAGTTACAACCCAGCCCAACACAATGCTTGTAATTATTCCAAGGGTTGCACCTCATTCGAAAGGGTGCATAAGTTTTCTCTATAAAGCATAGACTAGTTATATTAAAATAATTCAACTTCAATGATCTTCCAACATGCACTATATTGAACACACCGTAGCTTTAAATCAACTCGTTTTTGTTGAATTTATCGTTAGATAATAATGCGAAACACATTGTGTAGCATATCTATAATACTTTGTCTGTCATGTATTGATAGCATTAACACGTTCAAAACATTTGATACAATTTAACTAAAATATAAATTATATATAGGGCTGTTGCGAGTAACCGGGTATTCGGGTATCCACAGTTTGGCTAGGATAATTATATATGTCTTCTAAGTATGTATTTTCTTCAGCGGAATAATATATTGTTTCCATTCAGTTATTGTGTCAGTACATGTTCATGGGAATGACGGTAACAAAATTATTTGATTTATAAAATTGCTTTACATTACATGAAAGATAAATGACTAATAACGATGATTACAGAAATATAACAATGACAAATTACCAATCATTAATGCATCAGTATTATAATGGTTAGTGCATGTAGGTAGCAAAGAATCAGTCATCATTAATGTAGCGATACATTTCTGGTACGTTGTTATAATAATGCTATATCGTAATAACAGAGCCTTGTTTGAAAAAAGCAACACTTATTATCTTGGAATTTCCTAAAATATTTGCGGAACACAAAGAATATTAAGAATATTTTTCCCGCCAAAGTTCTTTTTCGAAGTTGCGAAATATAATTCGTATTGACGAACTAATATTTTCTTATGACAAAAGAAATACTTACGTATTCGCGAATTTTATGTTTATATGCTAAAAGGGGCACATTAATATGGTGAAAACAATGGTCGGAATACTGTTCCTCATGAAAAACTTGTGACTGACGAAAAATTCAACCACCCGTTCATGAACGACAAAATACGAAATAAACTTTATAGCAATTGCTTTCTAGACGTATAAAAATACTTATTTTTCAAATTTATTTACTTTATAATCAACTTTAAAAGCAATCCTTAAATTGGGCGTATCCATATGTCCAAACAATGAGTGCTTTAGGCGTGTTAGAGTGCTCATGTTCCAAATGTAAATACACTATAAATACATAACTGGCACGTACATGTATTAACATCAAACGCGTCGTCCTTCTATCAAATTACCGTCAAGTTTAGTAGAAATAATTGGTGTCAATTAATCCTTTATTATTTAAGTGAGTAGTAATGTCGTGTAGTAGGCAGCTCAAGTAACTACATTTGTACTTATTTATAGTGTATACAAGTACTAAAACTACATTAAATGAATAGTGTTGTATTGAATTGTAGCATCGTATTCGTCTTTAACAATTTGATATGAAAGCAATATGTAATAAACATAATATTATTGTAACAGATTCGTAGCAAATAACATTCCCCATTCTATTTATCGATAATGTTTATGAAGCGCAACGTTCAATTACTACTAGAATGTAAATATTGTTGAATATTTACCCTGCACTGACAGCAGTTTTCTAGCGGAAACGCTATCAGAATGGCACAATGGGAGGCTGTGTGCACGCCGAAATATGTGAGTATGCGTTTGACTCTTCTGGCTGGTCATAGCACTTAAATGAAATGTGTTCTAAAATGTTAAAATAAAATATGACATACGCAGAACTTTCTATTACCCTATTCAAGAGTCGTGCTGAATACACATTTATACAAACAAGACACGAAACTTACGGAAAATATGAAGCCATCTTGGCCGATGCATTAATATACATACACGTTACTGGACAATGTTTACACTTTCAATTTTAAGTAGTTGTAAGGCACAAATGTGGGATGCATTACAATATTTATGTATTAGCATGCTTATGAAGGTAGTAAATCAATCAAGTTCGCTTATTTCGTATAATATATAATCCAATACAATTACCGAACGGACATAGAAGGCTGCACTATAAACAGAAAAAGCTCAATGAAAACCACATGCCACAAGGCAACACTAAATACTAATCATAACAAGCAATCAATAAGAGAAAAGGACATTTAACAGATACAAACACACGACACCCTACTCCGACCAGCCTAGCTCCTTGAACAGTCAAACACAATCTGAGGAAGAGTCAGTGCAGACAATAACGAATCATAAGGACGACCTCACATCTCAGGGACAACACCCAAAGCAAAACTGGAAAGAAACATATGTTCTTATTCAGATTCAAAAAACAATTTGCATCGGACATAGAAGTATGAGAGATGTTTGCATGTTTGTAGTTAAATCGTTACAGCAGATTTCTGACAGTTTTACTACTCTGCGTACTTAAATAAATATTACGTTCTTAATCATTAACTACGCTATAATATATTTAATAGTTGGTTTTGATGTTTTTATTGCTTTAGAACAGTATTTCAGATATATATATATACATATTTTATGGCATGAGACAAATATTTATCTCAATGTGTGCTGTTTTATGTCTGTAATAAAATAATCAATAACATCTAAACCGATTTTCCATTTTCCCAACAGATTGTGCAATGGCATTATGTACAGTCAACTGATCAATATAAAATAAGTTTGTCTTTTAAATTCTCCTAGGCTGAATCGTTTTTCAAATGTGTCAGGTAATTTAAATGCCAGACTTTTATTTATATACACGTATGCATATGGTTTATTTCGTTATTCTTTGCCCACAAATAAACATGAATTCGCACAGCAACACCTAGCTCTTTTTGGGCCCCATAAACAACTGATTCACGTCGTGTTAATGTCAGTTATTGTAAGAATAAAGCGTGTTATCGTTGAATGGAAACACGTGATGTGATCCCAACAACCAAGATAAAAGTAGGATATATCCCCTAGGTGGTGTTTTCGCCGCTGATACTCCACACTCGGGTCTCAAGTTTTGTTAATGATAAAATCAAGTTTCTTGTGCCTGGATATATTGTTGACTTGTGCGAGTGTTTCGATTGTCCTCACTGTGCCTATTATGTTGGTGTACGTGTGTGTTGTTTTTTATATGTATATTAAGTTACAATCCATCTCAAAACGGCAGGTAACCTTTATTTACACTATCCTCTTCCATATGATTGTCTGTCTTGACATTGTGAGGTTAGGTTACCGTAAAACAGTTAAGCCTCAGTGAAAATGGTCAATTTACGGTTTATTGGCAACCAGCAACAAATGCATTTGACGTTGTCATTAATCGTACCAAGGCGGAAGCCCTATAGTCAGTTATCTGTATGCAAGCAATGCCCACTATTTTTAAAAGCAAATAATTATATAAACATTAAAGAATGCATATTTTAAACTGAGTTCATTCTACAAATGCATTGTGTGTATGCTGTTTATGTTGAACGTTGATTTATGGGTTGTCCTCATTATGTTTAATCGTCATTGCACGAGGGGTGATCCAGAATTACGTGGACTTTTGCTCTACAAAGTTTATTTTATGTCAGATCGGTATGAAAATTACACAAAAGCGGCTTGTATATATTATTGATATAAATCACAACACATATTTAAATACAATTATGTGGATCAACAGTTATACGCTACTATAGCAATACACGAATGCTTTCGCGGATCAACACAGTATTTTTCTGTAAAACTTGTTGCATTATTGATAATTGTTACTGTGTTTCTTCATTTAAAAATTCAGAAATATAGCACAGTGTTGTCTAACAACGTATCGACCACTGGGTGAAATTTCAAGGTTGAATTTGGCATATTCGTCATGTTATGAATATACTCGTATGTGCTACTGTTGTCATATCATAATTAACGTAAAATATGACGTCACAAGTTTTCATTTACAGTCACAGAACTTTGCAATTCTGTGTACACATAGAAAAAAACGCAGACGACAGAAATGTTGGAGACATCAAGTATTAGACCTTTTGTATCACAGCCACTTGTTTTTAAATGCCATACACTTTTTAAAATAGGTCTGGATGATGTGACAGACAATGAATGTAGAGGTAAAAACGTGAAAATAAGAGCATAATATATCAGGGAAAAAGAAGCATAGTTGACAGGGTTCAAAGGCTTCGTGAAATGAAACAGGCGTTAAGGTGACGTCGTACGTCATTTCTGAGCTGCCCCGCGATTCATAACCATACCCACTTACAGACGCTGTATTTACGTTATTTATGATCATATCCAATTGAAATTTGATAAGCAAAAGTCCAGGTAATTCTGGATCACCCCTCGTACATTGTTCTGATTTTGTGTCTTTCATATTCTGTAGATTTGTTATTATCATTTTTCATTAACGTACCCCGACGGCGTAACCGAATGGTTATCGCCGTAGGAGCGGAACTTTATGCAAACGTGTATGAGAAAAATAAATATTTAAATGCTTAGTACAAGCCAGGTTTTGCTGGGCTTTAAAATAGGCGTGGTGTTAATGTTGCTTGTCAGCTGTAAAAATAAGTCTCCCCGTAACTCATATCCGTAAAGTTATCATTTGCAATGACCTCCCTTGATGGTAATATGCTTAATTTTAAAAGCGGTGCATTATGTTATTTGTTGTGGGGTCAGTAAACTAGTCAACGCTTGCTTGAAGTCTCGAGGCGCTGTCGTAGCTTTTTATGGCTATGAATTATCTGTGCATAATTATTATATACAGTTAACATCACAGCTATTTCCATAGCTATAGCAACAATGCGTACCATTATTAAGACTCGATCAATTGTTTTATTACGCTGATAGTTTATTTCGGGATCATAGTCTAAATATAATATATCATTAATCATCATGACAGTTAACATTTTCGGGTATGATCTATTGCGACATTAATATCATTTATACCGCTAGACATTCTCAGAAAACCAAAAATAATTACATCCAGACAGCCCAATCATAGGACTGCACGCGACAGAAATAATAATGTTTATGCGTTGTTTAACTGCGTAAAATAAAATATTATGCTTCCACTATGGGTACGACAAATTGTACTTTAATACTGTAAATACGACATAAATTATTCGCTCATATAATTAATTTGTTTTCAAGAAATCAGCCGCAAATGCCACATGCTTCGGGGATTGATAATCTAGGTTTTTACGTCTACGCATGTAAGGAATTTTCACTTAATTTCACTTTAAGGTTTGTTTAATTAGTTATCTAATAATCAGCCACAAATAAAAGGCGTAACTAAAATGTTTGCACACTTTAAAAGATCATATTTACGCTGACTGTGTTATTTATAAGTACCCTCTTCTAGAAAACAACAAAATGCAGATTTCTCATAAAGATGATCGATATAAAACTAGTACATCAAGAAATGCACATGGTACATTTTCTACATACTAGGGTTACATGTTACTCTATAGCTTTCTAGGCAATGCCAAATCTAAATCCAGTCGGAATTCGAGTAAACGATAGTGTAGTAAACTAAACAATATTTTGGTTAATTGCAATTATAGCAAATATCCGCATAACTGAAGTCTTGTTGGTTGAAATTTACCCTATAAAACATACATACCTACAGAGCAACTAATTACATCATGATAATCACCAAACCAGCATGTAATATCCGGGCGTACGTTTTACAAATCCTTGCGTTATAATCTCATTACTATAACTATATACTAATCTTGTTATTTAACCTCCCGTAACCTCATTAAGTGACCATTAAATATGTGTTAAACATCAAACACCCACATTAGATCTCTAAAAAACAAAGTAAAGTGTTAACTCTACTATTACATTTTTTATATCTTTGTAATGATACTAACGAGTAATCAATGTGTGTTTATTACTTCCCCTGTATTATATTGGAAAGTTGGTGGGAGGTGAGATGTCTGCTATTTACTTCACAGAACACCTGGTGTTGTCTAATTGTATTTCATGTTAGAGGTCATTCATCCCTATTTTCTGTTCTGATCTAAGTAGGTTGCAATGATAAACAATCGTTTTACATGTATCATGAGCAATTTTAATAACATTTTTATTTTTACCCCTGTCCACCCGTTCGTGCGCTGTTATGGTTTTCCGACCGATATCTAAAATTAGATTGATGTATTTAATTCATGATGCACACCTAGGCATTAGATAGCAATGTAGCATTTAACAATGTAATAAACATTCATAAACATTTACCTCAGGAAACAATACACGTACAAGTACTATGATTACACCACCTTGTTGTTTACTGTGAATAAAAAATGCTAGTTATGTTATACTTTCACTGGAGGTAAACATGGGTTATTTTTATTCATTGCAAGAAATCGTCTATCCAAGTAGACAAATTCATACACCAAACAATAATGTCAATGATCAACGAAATTGATATAAACACAAATTAGTGATATTTTCTTCCGGCTGTTTGCTGTATTACTTGATGTGACTATACTAGTGGTACATCCAGAAACTAATAATACTGTTAAAGATAGGTCAAGAGATGATCTAGAGAATAGACACATGTATTGAGACGTTGAACTAATTTAAAAGATAAATCTTTATTATGCCGCTGAGTTCTATAATTTTTCTTCAAAGAGCGTATTTAAAAAAAAAAATGAGAAATAATAATCACAATTTTAATATAGAAATATGAAAAGGAGATAACACCATAATTACAAAAATCATCAAAAATATCATTTTGTTTGAACTGACTTACACGCAGTACCCATATTCTGTAGTACTAAACGCGTATATAGTCGCATTAAGAACATGTTTAATGCACACACTCCTCTTGTACAATATAGTTAAATATATAATAACTTTAATCCATTGCTCTTTTTTTACATTCTAGACATACATTAGAATTGCTAACACCAAATTTCATAATACAACTACATTTAGTGTTAGATCAGATAATAGGGTATACATATAGGCAAATGTAAATATTGTTTGCCACGCGTGACCACCGAGTTAAGAACGTATTCTTTTGTTGTTTACACGAGCAAGCGCTGGTCCATGACATCACCAAGACGGTATGGTATCTAATCATGACCTTGTACTGTAGTCACACATGATAGGGATCACGTTCATGTAGGCATTATACAATGATACGTTCTTTCTGAATGTCTGTTATCATTACCATAACTATCATCATTGTAATCACCATTTAAATTATCTAGACTATTTAAACGCCTACTGTCAGACATGAGAGCTGTAAAAATGGAATATGAAATTCCGTCCGTCGACAAATCCATTGTATTACATGAAAGTGTGGTACTTTACACATAGAAGTACAACATAGATCACTTATAGCGAATGTCTGATTATGAAGTACTTTGTATGACCCAAATATAGTGCCTTTTGGCTCTATAATTTATGAATCTAATTAATTATTATACGGCGTTCGCCAGTATAAAGAGTAAGTGTATGTTAATTGGGCATATAAATGACTAGCATAACAAATACTCTATATTGATAAGAATGTGTCTGCTGATATCATTTCGTGTGCATATAGTGGGTAAGAGATACCACTGTTAGAGCAAGATCATGTAACTCATGTAAATAAGTAAGGTGTGCATGTGTCAGAGAAAGGGTTGAACTGTGTTTGGGATATTGTACTTAGCATATAAGAAAAATAAGAAGATAATATACACGTACATCAGACAGGGAAGGTAGAACTCAACTGGAACAATCGAGCACAGAAAACAGACCAATATGCCCAACACACAACTAAATAAGAAAATGAAACTAAACCGGTTAATATTCCAATTTTCATCTGTCAAAAATACGAAAGTCCAAGTCAGAAAGCTAAAAGTCGAATAACCTAGTTGCGGCTATAAAAAGGCTGAATTAAATAGTTTCAGCTATGCATGTACGTTGTTGGAATGGAGGTAATACAATATCCGGGGTCACGTCATCGACAGTTGTTGCTTAGAGTTATAAATCATCTGGAAGAGTGAAACATTGCATTAATGGCGTTCTCGGCAGTTTCTTAAATAAGAGATGAGGCAGAAAATAGTTTGATACTATTTGTTTAATCTTTGTACACATATAAACACAGTATATTGTTAGAAACAGAAAATTACTAAAATAATCATAGGTCATCCAACACTAGTTATCTCCTCTTGAAACAAGTGTTTATGTGTATCCTATGGCATGCATAACAAACACGGTGACTTTTGATTATATTCGTTTTTTCTATTTCTAATATGAAACACTGTCCATAAACCAAGTTTCAACAAATTCCATTTAATATTTTTGGAAAATTCCCAAAGAAACTGCCGCGAACACCTATAAATCAGAATTAAGACTGATTGTGGAAATTGATAATTTATTATTATAGCCAGTTTGTTAAATGCGCTTGTTTCCCTTTATACAGGACCGTCAATATAAGATTTAACAGCGCTGGTCAAGCGTTTGATCATTTAAACTGATTATCGTAAAGTAACAGTGTGTTGTCTTGTTGATAGATAAAATATGGTAGTTATAGCAACGTAAGATTGAACACACGGGGCAATAGCTTTGCGCAATCAATTTCCGTTCACAGTGGTATAACCAGTCAACTATTTCTGTGAGTATCATTTGATACTATGCAGTTATACGTTGCAAATTATGACGTCGTATTCAAAACCGTTATGGAGATCTTGGTTATTATACCAAGCCACTCTTTTACTGGCAGAACAAACACGTGCCGTCATTGAAACCATGGGGCAATACGATTAAGGATAAAATTGTGTTTGGCGCTTGGATAAACGCAAATACTAACTTGAATAAACTTAGAAAATAGGTGATTTCACCAAGACAATTGGTGGGAACATCGTGTTAAAACAGCTCTGGTGTTGGATAATTGTTTACTTAACTAACTCAAACATGGTCTCTACATTTCCAATTTGGTCATCATTACGTCACGGCGTTTCTGATGGCATAGCCTTTGTATAAGGTATTAAGATGTGCAACAACAGATGACATTAGGTATTTTAATTCATCCTATTTTGTTCAGATTAGTCCGGCATGGTACATGAATGATTATACAGAATGGGGTTATTCATCGAGTTGTTTTTAGTGTATTATGCGAAGCATTCAGAAAGTGTTGAAGTTAGCAAATCTGATGACGTAAACGACGACGTCCGGACTTGCCCCGTGATTACTATGGGTACAACCCAAAGAACAAGTTTTATGCTTAACCGTAGGGCCGATTTCTATGAAACGTTGGAATTTAGACATCGTGTTATACACACTTTCTCTTTTAAGACTGGGAACTAAGAAATAATACGACGTAAATAGCATTGTTAATTGTTATAATGAATGTTATCGTCCATGCACTGTGCCATGGGTGAATATAACATGGTACACATATACTAATAATTGGTTAAGTTGAAAAGTAAAGACTGTTTTCATCACTTTAAATTAACTTATTTTGCTACCAAAAGAATATATACATAATATACCTAGATGTGATATTTACTAATAAACAAAGATTTGCAGCGTGGTACCCTTGCATACTACATATACTTATAGTATTATGTATTAAATGGCATTTGCTTTGGATGTATGTGTACCCTGAGTGAGCAAGTTGCGGAAGGTTGTTCTCCAGTTAGAAAAATTGCTTGCTACAATGTTAGGGGTACCATGCTGATAAAAAACAGGTCTTACTGTATACTGGTAAATAAATTTAAAAAAAACCCCTTACTCGTCTGTTATATGTCTTCACTAACCTAGCAGTCGCCAAAAAGAATATTTGCTATACTCGTGTATGAATACTACCACCTGTAATTAGGTGTTGAAGGCAACAAATGCATGTTGCAAGAATTTGTTTCACGACAATTCTACACTACATTCTTATAAACTAGCAGGTTATGCCGTGATCCTTCAGAACCATCTGTTGTCAAGTCAGTACTAATTATATTATACTGTTATTGACTTTTGTTGAGGTGAATATGATGTTTTGTTGACCTGAAGTCAGAGGTCAATATCACTTTTTGGATGTCAACTAAACGTCATATTCATCGAAACATAAGTCGACAACTATTATATTACATACTATCCCACAAGTCAAGGAAATAAAACATATTGACAAATTATAATAACTGTCAGTCTCTCTTCTGGAAAACGTATACAATAGAAATATAAGACGATTCTTATTCAAATGTTCTAGCTTTTTTACATAAATAAGATTTAATTTGTGATCAAATGTGAATAGTTTTTCAAATCATTGTCAAACTTTGATACTTTTTTTTGCGATATATAATTCTGTGTTAAGGAGTAAGTTGACCTTATTCTTTAATATATTAACTGAAAGAGGAATGTTCAAAATTTTGCAACGGTATAGATTATATTTGGCTAATGTAATTATATATGTTGTGGCTTTATCGATTTTATCGTTCCCTAATAGTAAGTCTAATGTCGTCCAGTTAGTACTGATCTCGGGACATTTAGTATTGATCCATCGTTTAATTTCTTCCCAATAAGCAGAAGAATGGTGACAGTCACAGAAGAGATGTTTTAGAGTTTCGCTTTGGTTGTTACAGAAAGAACACAGATTGCTTGTTTTAATTCCCATTTTGTATAAAAGATGATTAGTACCAAGAATGCGGTGGTTGATTTTGAATTGGAACCATTGTAATTTTGGATCTGTTGTTATGTTAAATCGTGATTTGTAACTATATTTCCAATTGAAATCTGCATTCACATTCAGTTCGTTGATCCATTTTAACTTTGAGTTTGCTTCATAATTCTTAGAATTTAATAAGTCGTAAATGTTTCTACAACCTTTACTTTGTTTAAGAAGCACTTTTATGCAGAATGGTTGTAGTGGATTTTCTTCATTTACAGCAAGGTGATTAAAATGCATTTGTGCAAGTAATCTCCTGATGGCGCCTATAATATTCTGATATTGAAGAAAATTGGTATTAATATTGTATTTGGATAAGAAGTCATTAAAGGATAACAAAGCACCGTTTCTATCAAGAAAATCGTTAACAAAAATCGCACCAGCTCCTACAAATCTGGGATAATAAATACTGTTCCCACCAACTTTAAACATTGAATTGTGCCATATTGGCTGAGAGCAAAAATCGTGCCAATTGTGTGGATGTTACTTCATAAGAATTATAAGACCTTCAAAAGCATTCTTCCAAAATTGGTTTCTTACAAGTGGAATATTGTTTTTTAAGAAAATGTCTCCAAACTTGTCGAACGTCGACATAAAAGGGAACATTGTTGTGACTAGTTTAAAAAATTTCGTGTTATATAACATAAGTCTCCGTATCCAAGTGATTTTTAAAGATGTTATAAATAACTCTTAGTTTACCATTCTAATGCCTCCATTCTCGTATGTTTGGGTAATGATATTTCTTTTAATTTTGTCAGGTCCAGAATTCCAAAGGAATATATAAGCTTGTTGACATAGTCATTTGTGCACTTTACCATTTGGTTATCGCATTTTCAGTCCATAGAGGTTCGCATCAAACCACGACAGCTAATCTATCAACTTTTATTACCCGTGTCTGGACAAAGATACGGTATCGTTTTTATAAAACTTGGCTGGCTCATGTTGAATGCTCTATTGTCAAGACCGTTATCACAATGGACAGTTTTCACGCTTTGTCGTAGACGTAATCTGATAAACGTTTATACACGTAGACAACATTCATTTCACCCTTTGTCATTTGGTATATCATTTCGTTACGTTTATTTATTGCGCAGCAAGATTACATAATACTATTAGGCATTATGTATTGCAATGAGCGTTTTATGTCGTTTTCAAGTGTATTTCGGTTATGAACTCGTCGCGTTAAACCCGTTCTTCCATTTGCCATGTTCAACTCTGTCATAAGGTTGATTATTTTGTTTCTGTTCTGATACTTAATACATGTAGTTGTAAAAGAATTATGAATACTTTTAAAATTGAGCTTATTTTTATGATTTTTGTAAGTGCTTTAATAAAATACAACCAGTATGTATAGATATCAGATTCTCCTTATTTTGAGAATGGTATTTTGTGATGTCGAGTGATACACCACCTCACTATCATGCTATTATTAAACAACATCAATACAATTATACATAGGTTTCCCTGTCTGGTGGTAAATTAAAATTTCAACTGAATTGTTTCGCTTAACATACTGAAATAATACGCTTAATCAATTTGGCGAACGAATGTTACAACTAACGTAGGATTCCACTTTAACTTTAAGCAAACGATATTTTAGCGTTATGGTAGATATTTAAGTAGTTTTTGTTTCATCAATGTAGTACTTAGCACAATATCATCGTATAAAACTGGTTGTTTACAGTTCATTCTGCAAATGTTTAGGTTAAACGATATTTGAAGCAGGCTAATTCATTTGTGCATGCTCCAAACACATCATGACTACCGGATATCCTTCATTTGTTAACACCGAACTGGAGTAAAAAGTTACAAGCACTCTTAGAACACCCAAGTATCATTAAAGAACAATACAATTTGAAAGGCTAATTAATTTAATAAGCACTTCCATTCAACATAAAACGTATGTGTGTAATAAACGTCTTCTAAGTGGTGCGTGCTCTTATACACAAAGACAAACATACGCACCAGTTTTCGTGTTGTTACGTTTCACTGAAATATAGCAGTATGGATGAATGACACGATATTGCTATATACCGGTAGTAAATAATGCAAGTTAAGAATATTTTTGTTGTGTTGATTTTCTTTTAAAACGAAATTAGTGATTTTGCGTTCGACTGAGACAGTTTTATCCTAATTGACCAATGACCCCGGCTTCGAGGGAGAAATTAGTTTTGATGATATATATAATAAGTATTAAATGGTAATAGTTATATCGGAAAGGGTACGTCAGATAATGGAAAACCTCTTAAAAGTAAACTTAACAGAGACAGACAGTGGCGCGGACACAAACAAAACAGTGACACAAAATTAAATGCGTTTCTTTTGCTTGGTAGTTTACCCTATATATTTGATTTATGAGGTATATTTTAAGTAATTATGCTTCAACAGTAAACATTAACAGTTTCCTAAATGAAATCAGACAAACTGTAAGTAAATCACTGCAGTAAGTAATAATGATACTTCTAATCCATACCAAGTATCTGTAGAGGTGAATGTTCGATATCAAAGAGATCGTTAATTATGTTAGGAAGTCAAAGCAATATACGTAGATGAACGATAATAATAAAGGAACTTCTCAAAACAAATACTTGATGTATGCGCGTACATTTTTATATTCCAAGAATTTATTAAATATTTATTAGGCGATTTCAAGGTATATAGTTTTGATTTTAAATACAAACACATGTTCTTTCGTATACTAGTAAAATGATCATGGAAATTGGAAAGGGAAGGCAGCACTTAACTTAAACAATCGAGCACATAAAACATGAATACAATATATCACACATTGCATTAGGTTTAATATGCAAAGGTCGTCTTATAAATTGGCAATGGTTGTAATAAATTAGAGGTAGCTAAGCGAAACGGATCATATCTGACATACTAGCTCTTGGCATAGACCGCTATCGTATGTTGGGTAGCTAATGGTTGTCGATGTCATTGACTACGTTTATGACCTCCACATTTGCATACGTTGTCAGCGGTTTTCGGACTTACCCTTAAGTACTAGTTTTAGTAGATAATTATTCTTGCATTTTTTCATGTGGTCATGTAAACCAAATAAAATCTTATCTGAACACTTTAACAGCGTCATGGAAATTGATCTATATCAATTTCAGACGATTATCAACGACGAGATAGGGCTATTTTTACCATAATCTAAGTCACTTGATCTAGACATGCTTATTGATTTTAATTAATCTCCGCGCACAATTTGAACATCAATCTGCATTACTGCTAACGATATAAGATTCTGTCATGCAACAATTTGGCGACGTGACATTAAGTAAATTAATCTTTGCAATGGCAGATAGGGCGTGATGGACATCCGTCAACCATCGACTGTTGCTATTTACGAACAAATCGGGTAACATTGTACGTTTCTGAATGTTATATATTGCTGCATTAGTACATTATAAGACAGCATGACAGCATGACGGACAGATATTTCTTTTAATGCATTCATCTTTTTTTCAATAACTCTTAGAACGGAATATTTAGCTTATTAACACATTAACCGGTTATTAACAAAGGAATGTAACGTATTATTAAAAAACAAATATGTAAGTGTTATGCACAAAATTTTGGTTTTATAAGTCGTCCATTAAACAAAACTTATCATATATACAAACGTCATTTAGCTTTTGGATTGCTGAAACAAGTTCATTCTACTTTTTGACAGCTGGGACTTGGTTCGGTTATGTGTTTGACAATACACAATTGTAATTGTGGTATGGTTTTTTTTATGTTTTTTTGCATAGCTAGTTATGTTGAGTGTTGCCTTCAACAGATCACCGAAGGAGAAAATGAACTACCCAAGCCCCGGCTGTCAGAAAGCTGAATGAACGAGTTTGAGCAATCAAAAGGTTTTGTCTGCGGATAAATACACAATCACGTAATGTGTAATATGTTTTTATTTTTATATACATGAATATGGCAAATGTTTTATACGTGTATTTTATAATAATGGTTATCTTTTAACAGATGCTATTGAAATAAATGTAAAAATAATTCAAACATCGTTTCGGAACAATTTAGCGTTGTCTAGAGCTTGACATAACGAACTGATAATGATCAAACATAGGGTTGATACAACGCATCATCGAAAGTAATCGGTCTATACAATGTGATCAAAACTCACGATACGTAGTCATATGAATAACTGTAGGTTAATTAAAAAATGTCTCGTACAAATGTAATGATGCCATTATCAAAGAAATGCATTTCCCATTTATTTCACGTTAACCACAAATACAATGATATTCCAAAATGTCAACAATTTTCTCTATAAATCATTTAAAATCCCAACTCATAAACAAAATACCTCCTCTGAGACTGAAGATGTCTGTAATATACGTAGATGTATATGATATTACTATTATATTATTGACAATATGCAAACTATGGGATGCTTATTGTCAGCGCCTAATTTGCAAGAAACATCTACGATATGTGGTTGAAAACTTGATAGATAGGATGAGTATTTATCAATCATTGTCTTACAGTTTGGGACATTGTATGATACTTTTATGGACCTGTCTCTTTGTAACATTTCACTACAGCGTATTCCGAATATACGAAGTCGTACGAGAGGTGTTCAACTTATATTTGAACAAAACTGAACATCGGATTTTGCCATACTAACACAATAAAACCGATTTATTTCTATTGAGCCATGTAAGAAAATGTGTTAATTAGTGAATACACTCATTTTGTTTCATGTTTGCATTATTTTCCTACCAATATCATCCATCTTTTAAAGGGCATTGTTTTTATTGTTTTTTAAGACAAATTGTCCCTGTAGAAGCATAAAAAAGTGTCGTTATATCATGAATAACCCATGTCAGTGAAGACAATCAGTAATATTTGTAATTTGGAGGGTACATTTTTTGTAATGTAGGTTCACCTACTTGTTTTGGCGAAATGGCACCAAATATTAAAAAACACCAAAAATGGTCGAAACCTGCTATCGCCATGTACTTTGGTTCTGTGATATCTAGGACAAATCGAATAACAGACAGTTGGATGGCAGCGAAGTTGTAAGTATCAGTAGCAACTTTTAATCGAATTATTTCGAAAATGTTAGATGCAGAATTTCAGAAAAATGCGGTGTTCATTAGCTTAATGCCAAGCAAAACAAAGTACGCAGACAAAGGTCTTGCAGGCTGTATATGCGACTGCGGAGCACTGATTGGAAAAGTTGTGTCGTTCCTGGAGAGTTAATGTTTTATCTTAGAGGAAATTATTACATTGACAGAGTCTGCTATTTTAGAAAGGGTCATGATGGTAGACATAAGTTGGTGTAAGTTAAGCTTGGTGTATTTGCGGCCGCTTTCATGACATGGCCTTGTGTTTGATATTTTGGAAAAACGGAACTGAAAATGATCAAAAAGGGGACAAAAGTGAACGCATATTCTATTTATGCAAAAGGTTTAAAAGTTGTTTGTCGACAATAATGTGACACGTCCTTTTCCTGGTAACATGCCAAAGACAAGGTGTTTCCCCAATTCTGAATTTCCTGTCAACCTACAAAATATGTCATTAAGTACCTTATGAATTAGACTGGGAAGTAGATTATACACAAACAGTGGATACCGAAGTCTCCTGATGAAGTATCAATAGAATTAAAATCTGGAGAATATTAAAACATCGATTGGAGAAGCGAATTGTAACCATCAGCACTTGGAGGTTTTGGACCTTAAAAAACGAAAAATCAACACGATCGATACAATATTTGATTCTGTTGTAAGGATATTGCATAGACATTCTACAATGGTTGTTTATATCTCTTGATACATTACTATACACTATTGAACAGACACAATTCGATTTTGATGTGAAATTTATGAAAATACTGGATGTTCAATTTTGTTCAAATATTAGTTGAACACCTCTCGAACACGAATCCGAAACGATGGCATACGCTGGGGTTGACTAAATAAACAATATAAAGTCTCCATTGGATTGTTTATATTCACCGAGTATATAACCTGTGTGTACTTTATGACAATCGTGGTATTTTCTAACTTGTTCCTTGAATAACCATAACCTATACAACTTACAAAAATAGCAAAGAATCTGAAGCATAACGATCGAAGTTTCTCCGAAACATCTTAGAATGACAGAAAAAAATATAAAATGACATTGATGTCATAAAAATGATATGTTACCAGGCTCGTATTCGAGATACGTTCTTTTCAAATGACCTACCATTACCGTATTCTCTTCATCCTTTCTTTTTGCATACACATTCGCGAGAGATATTCAGAAATAACGTAGACTTTTGCTGTAAAATGTTTCATGTTGTAGACAGATTATATATGAGCATGTTACATGTATCTGAATTCGGAATTATTATTAGTATTATTGTATTATATTATATAAGGATATTAGAAATGAAACGGCATTTTTTTATAACCGTAGTTACGCATGCTCGGTGCGGTGCAACTGCTTTTATCTACCTTCTGTTACTACTTTCTCTCTTGTTATTCTCATTTCAAGTAACACTTTCTGTTTAAAACTCCACCAGTGTATTATCCAATGTCAATACAATGTATGCGGATGTTTTGGTGACATTTATACGGTATTTATAGAAGTAAACAATCTGAATAATTTATAACGTTAGTCATGATGTCATTGAGTCACGCGAAAAATCAGGCAGTGGTACAATCATAAAAGGATTTCTTAGAAAACCCCACTGATGTCTCGAATATAATACATGATAGACATTATTATTATAGGAAAGTTCTGCCAATCGCACTTTGGTGTTAGAACAAAAATACTTAATCGATGAAAAAGAATGAAGTTCGAGTCAGAAGACCTACAGTAGTAGCGTTGACGTCAATGCACGATCTGCTGTCTAGAAAAAAATAAAATATATCTACAATATACTATTTGATATGATATGCCACAAACAATAGCGCACGTTATGATCACAAGTAGTCTAAATACGTCCTTGGAAAGTGTACTGGGTGTGGAGGGGTATATGCCTTACTGAGTGAGGTGATCGTTAGGGTTATTTCATCGACACCAAGATAGTGACATCCCTGACGTCATTATCGTTGCCCCGGGATGTGGCGGTGACTGTTTATGAAGAGATTTAATTTATGACAGGTTTGTTAGATATATTCCTAATTTAGTGAACTGATCAGAGAACTATTCCGAATTATGATGGTGTATTTATTATTTACGTACTTTAACAAATGCAAATTACATAGCAAAAGTCTACGTTATTTCTGAACATCCCTCGTATGAGCACATACTGTCTTTCCCATTTACATAAAAAACTATTCAAGTTTCCTGGTTAACAAATTCAGTATTTGTGCATGATAAATACATGTAGTTACCGCACTCAATTGCAAAAATATATATAAAATAGTGATTTTTCATTAAGAGTCCAACAAATTTCAACGATCGAAAAATATTTAAATTGCGTATACATGCGTTAAGACTTATACGAGGGGTGATCAACAAATACGCGGGAAATGATCTTGCGTGATCAATACTGAAGAAAATCGGTCTGGTAATAGATTGGAGTATTACAAATACATAACTATAAAAACATTGAGCCCAAGGAAATATTTGGTGAAAACCCCGTAGAAACCGTAACGTCACTATGGCTACACCGGCCCAACGTTATCGCGACGTCGTTTCATACATCATTATCCATACTCATTCGAGGCACAATTCCTAATGTATAACGCATTGAATGATTCTCAAAAAATAGCTGTACAACCAGATACACTTCATATACCTGTCAACCGAAAATCATTGTTTTTCTTTGCAACTTGCATGTCAATTAGAATAATTAACTGCGGGAGAACATCAATATTTATGACGTAATTTGACGTTATTGACGTCCAATAGCCCATTCGCATGTCGGCATTGATTTCACATGGCTACATGTGAAAAAATATGCAAAACAGACACTTGTTGTGTATGCTTTTACATATTTGTTGTATTTTGCAATATAGTCATTGGTATTTTATGACATTTCATTCGCAACACGAATTTTCGCGGGCGATTTCTGTAACACACTCATTTTCAGACAAAGACTTCGAAGCAAACAGCTCTTAAACGGAATTGTGACGTTAAAACATTGTTTTGAAATAATGAATGTAATGTTTTATCATTGCATATTCATAACCCACCCTTTAAAAAATTATAATATTACAAACGCACGAATAATACGTCATCGTTTGCTATGTGCAACGTTGGAAAATATGAATAATTGGGCCGCATGACGTCGAGTGACGTTGCCATAGGAGACCGTGTTCGCTCTGACTTTGGTTAATATTGATCGTCAGCGATAAACCAATTTGAAATAAATTTATCTTCATGTTTGTAAGGTTTCAACTACTTACAGTGACAAATAAAGAAATGACAGCACTTTTCCGAGTATTTGTTGATCACCCCTCGTATTAGTAAAGTGAAACATATATTCGCATAAATGAAGTGGTAGTTTTGGCGTACAAAGCATACATACATACAGAACAACTGATTATATTATAATAATTAGTGTTTACCTCTAATATTAACACTAATTATTTATTCATCGCATTTAATATCCGAAAGTTTTACCAATTCTAGCGTTATAATCTCATTAGTATAACTAATCTAGTTATTTCAACTTCGTAATCTCAAACAATGACCATTAAATATGTGTTAAACATCAAAACATCCACAATAAATATCTTATCTTTTGCTTCTTATCAATGTACAAAAAATGTAACTAACGAGCAATCAATTTGTATTAATTACTTCTCTGTATTATATTCGAAAGTTGGTGAGATGCGGGATGTCTGCTATTTACAATGTACTTCACAGAACACCTGAGCCTCTTAGAGATCATTACACTCTAGTTTCAGTTTCTACACATTTTTATTATGTTACAATCATCATGTAGATGTAATACCAATCAATCGTTTTACATGTGTCATGAAAATGTTTGATACTATTTTTAGCTCATCCGTTCGTGCCCTGTGTAGTTTTCTGACCAATATACGAATATTAAAAATACTACTGGACTTAATTCATGTTGCCATCTAAGCATTAGAAAGCAATGTAGCATTTAACAATGGATTACTTGTCGTTTATAAACATCTACCTTGGAAAAACAATACATGTACAAGTATTATAATTACGCCACGTTGCTGTTTACTGTGAATGAAAAAGTATTGGGTTTTTTTCATTCATTGGGGATAAAAACTGATTATTTATTCATAGCAAGAGATCGTCTATCTTGAAATATTTAGGCAGTAAACAATAAATGCCAATGCTCAACAAAATTGGTATCAACACAAATTAGCAATATATTCATTAAACTGCTTGCTGTATTACTTGATTTATCCAGTTATACGTCCAGAATATAATCAAATATTAAATATGACATGAGATGTTCTATTTTCAAATTGTACCGTTTTCATGCCACTTTTTTTGTACATGCAATTGCGCTGACCGCGCGATTAAACACTAAGCAACATTATGATGGTTTGTTTTCGGGATATCGAATGAAAATTTTTGTGACATAAATATTTGTTTTAGAGTAGACAATGTCTATGTTCGTCTTATGTCCATTTTGCTAATTTCAATTGTTTTTATTTTTCATGAATTGAAAGTAAAAACAATAAGTATCAGTATAGCATTTGCATATTTGTTTTCAAAGAGAGTGAAACTGGGAGAGGGTTTTAACTATATCGGTATTCGAACGCTGTAGCACTATTCTCGAGGATCCTGAGGAAAGACTGGGCGTGTCCAAATAACGAGTAACTTCTAGCAAAAAGTTCGTTATTGAGAGCTGTTGTACTGGAAAGAGTAAGATAGTACTAATTCAATACCTCTTTGATGTGGTATTACATTACCGCTAATTCAACATCGTCTGTTGTTTGAGAGCGTTGTGTGTATATATTATTTTGTTTTGTATTTAGGTCAATGGCCTAACCTCACGTTAAACATTATATGCATTACCCTTGACGTTTTGTTAATGAAGAAAACATACAGTTTTAGTTAATTATCGCAACAAAAGTAATTTGTTAATAATTTGAACATTTCTTTGTTTCTCTATATATTTATGCCTCACACATTATTTTTAGTACGTTTTATTGTGAACCGACAACTGAATCTCAATAAATCGTAAAAGGTAACACATCATAGTCTGCCTTACTTCTTCATGTTGCGAACCAAATGACTTCAAGATAACTTAGGCTTTTCTCTGTTACGTTCACCTACATCGTATTGGGGGTTGCACATATTTATGATAACATATTTATTATCGTCTACCTTTCTAATGATTTCACTTAATGTCATTATACTGTTGATATGGTATTTACAGTATAGCTTTGTGTACATTATTTCTTTGCATAATTACAATTAATTTTTCTTGACGTTCAGTTTTGTGTTTGACATAGTAACGCGTGGTCTTTTCTCTTTTCTTGTGTTTCCTTTTTGTACCTTTAGTGGTGATCGGGTGTTTCTGTTCAATGCTATCTTTATTTGATTTATATTTGTCATAAATATGGTTCAAGTTATTGTTTTCTCCTATCCATACTTGTTTACCATCATAAGCCCCTCACATTATCAAAGCCATGTAACACTATCCAACACGTTAACAGAATTATGGCCCCTGGTTGACTCAGCTTTTTTATGAACAAGGCTTCGATGGGGGCATAAGCGTTTATTGAACGCAGTCTTGTTGCTCATGAATTATGTTAAAATTACTTCTGTCGTTGTTATGGTGACCTATTTCTGAAAAAGTACCCAGTCTATATAGTATTTAACCATGCAGGATATATTACGAAACACTTGAGGAGCTTGATTGATAGAAATGTCTTATGAGGAAGTTATTCACAACTAGGGCACGTCTGTGTTTGAAGGCTTCATAGTGCTTCAAAGTCAGAATTCGTTAAATTGAGCCGTACAAATAAATGTACTTCTCGTGTATAAATATAATATCGTTTTACTGTCATTACTCTAGTTAAAAGGGATTTTGCACAAGTCATTGCAACATTGTTTAGTCCTTTTTCCATTTTTCAAAAGATCATAGCTGCAATAAAATGCACATTTTGAAAATCAAAAATTGATCTATATAAATAATTAGTTGCCTTGTGTATAATCAATGTAATCAATCAAACATTTTAAGGTGCTGGTGAACTTTATGTTACCAGTATGTATCGTATTATCCTTGTATGCGAACATATTTTGGTTAGGGCTGGAGACAGGGTGTTTCAACTGTTATATTCATTATGTGTATATGTCTTTAACAGGTTATATAAATGAGATCGAGATTATATCGGCAACGGAATTGCGCTATATTATCAATCTGTACTTGTCAACAATGCTAATCGTATCGTCGGAATTATGATATTACTGTGCTGCACCAAACGGACGAAGTGGTCATGCATTCCGTTGTTTATGTATACCGACCCATTTCCCCCATTCACGAGATAGTGCTTACACAACTTATCAACTTGATGCATAATTGCTGCTTCAAGTGGCAACGTGTTTATTTGATTACTTTTGCTAACCAAGTTCTATTGTACTACCATTGCTCACAACAATCATCATATTTGATCGTCCATCTGCTGAAACGATCAGCTAGAGAATGTTCTATAATTTAACAAACGTCTAGACATCGTGTTATACGTATCTGGCCTGCTAAGACTGCGAACTAAGAAATAATACGAAATAAATGCCTTATTTATTGCTATGTAAAGGCGATTTTAAACACAATTAATGTTCCGAATAAATAATGCTACCTACCAGCACTTTGCATTGGGTATATATAACATGATACCCTTATTCTTATAATTTGACGCCGAGTAAAAACTATTTTCAACACTTTTAATGAACTTATTTTGCAGTCCGAGGAATATATACAGATTATAACTCAATATACACTCCCCAAAAGTTCTAACCCGCCATATTATATTTCATTCCCGTTTTGTGAACAATGCATCTATTAACCTGAAATTTCGCATACTGATACATTATTCAAGTATTGGTATGGAAAATTTCATAAGAGTACGTGCAGTATTAACAAAATTATAACACATTATTATGGTGGCGGGTTAGAACTTTTGGGTAGTGTATACCTAGTTGTAATATTCACTAGTAAATAAAGCTTTGCCCTCTGGTATCCTCCATTCCTAGTTGTAAAATTCACTTGTAAATAAAGATTTGCCTCTGGTATCCTCCTTGCATAACACAAATAGTTTTAAATCTTATTAGTCCCCCACCGGTTTTTGACCGGAGGGGACAATAGGTTTGCCCTCCGTCCGTCGGTCAAAAAATCAGGATCCTGACATCACTCAAACAGTTTCCAAGCTAGGTTTATGAAACTTGGTATTTGGATAGGGGGCAATAAGGGGAATATGCACGTCTAAAAATATTTTGATTCTGATAAAAATTCTGGTTGCTATGGCGACAGAAAGAGTGAAAATATGCCCAAATCTGGATCCTGGCTTAACTCAAACAGTTTTCAAGCTAGGTTTATGAAACTTGATATGTGGAGAGGGGGCAATGAGGGGATTTTCCTTTTTAAAAATATTTTTATTCTGACAAAAATTGTGGTTGCTATAGCAACAGAAACATTGACAATGGCTTAAAACCGGTAGGGGACTTCTGTATTGCTTGCAATTCTTAACTATCTGTATTATTATGTATTAAATATCATTTGCTTTGGGTGTACATCTATGTGTACTTTGTGTGAACAATTTGGGAAAGGTTGTTCTCCAATTAGAAAAAATGCTTGCTACAATGTTCGGGGTAATATGCTGATAGAAACAGGTATTATTGTATACTGGTGAAAAATAACCATTTCCTTACTGGTATGTTCTATGTCGTTCGTTAACATGGAAGTCGCTAATGAATGATACATGTACCACTTGGAATGAGGTGTTGATGGCGACTAATACATGTTGCAAGAACCTGTTTAACAATCATCATTAAATGAGTTCGTATGCGCTAGCAGGTTATATTATATTACAGTGATCGTTCAGAACCGTGATTGTTCAAGTCAATACGTATTACATAGTTTATTACTGGAGTGTCAGACTTTTACATCATTTTTAACTTCAAATGTAAAGCTCTTTTTCTGCTGTGTTCTATGAGTCCAAGTGTTCCTTCGCTCTTTCAATCAGCAAGACAACACACGTAGTTAAATAGTGTACGATGGCGATGTTGGAATTGCTCTACAACATTGCTAAAGTAATGTAAGCTTGTTTGCGTGTACGTCTTATTGTGCATTTAATAATTTGGTTATCACATTGTCTGTCCATAGACGTTTGTATCAAACCACGACATGTAATCTATTAACTTCTATTACCAGTGTCTAGACAGAGATGCGGTATCTTTTTATAGAACCTGTCTGGCTCATGTTGAATGCTCTATCGTCAAGACCACTGTCACTATGTATAGTTTGCACGCTTTGATAAACTTAACGTATTCTAATAAATGTTTGTAGACATCATTCAATTCAACAATTGTTGTTTGGTATACTATACTATTAGTTTTTTATTGCAATAATGCATCACCAGATATAATAGACATCATGTTTTGCAATGAGCGCTTGATGCCGTTTTTAATGGTATTTCGGTTGTGAACACGTCGCTTAAAACCTTTCATCTACTATTTTCAATTTTTGGAGAAACTCTGTCATCAGGTTGACAATTATGTTCTGTTCTGGTAAGAAAAATAAAACAAGCACAGGTGAGATAAGTATTGATAATGATAGAATAGGTAGAAATAAGAAAATAAAGAAACAATAATTGCCGGCGAAGTAGATCCCATACTGTTACTAGCTGGCAAGTATGGGGAACACCTAACCGTTAGGCTTATGGGAAGCAATGTCCTAGAGGTAGGGCGTGCGCTTCGAGATCGATAGGTCCCGGGTTCAATCCATGTCTGTGCAACTGCTTAAATTTTCAGAGCAAGAATAACCTACATGCTCCGCTCGACAAGGTGTGAATTCGTACCTGTGAGGGCTGTGTCTGAACATGTTCGATAGTCATTCGCGTCGAAAATCGATGTTGGCTGCACACCCACCATGAGAGAAATGCAGGTTTTCATAGGTACCCCCAATGACTAGGGGATGTTATAATGTCAAAGGGTGGCTGAACAGCTGAACTGCTGAAAGCAGCCCTTGACAATTTGTAACTTTTCTAAACTTCATCTGCCAGGGAAGGATTTTGTCTTGACAAACTCCTGTCTCATTTCTGCATCTTGCAATACACACGTTCTGAAAGATCCGATTCAGCACTGCATTAAATCAAGATAATATAGAGTAAACTGAATAATTAATTCACAACAAGGCAAGTGACAAAGAAGATGTTGTTTATTACACTTTGAAGATTGCTATCAAGAGTGTTAATGTAAACTGAACCTAACATCGCAGAAAGATATGATCGAATATATATCGGATCAAATGCGCACTGTACTACGAGGGGTGATCCAGAATTACGTGGACTTTTGCTCTAAAAAGTTTAATTTACATCAGATCGGTATGAAAATTACACAAAAGCGGCTTTTATCTATTATTGACATAAATCACAACACATATTTGAAAACAATTCTTTGCATCAACAGCTATACGCTACCATAGCAACACATGAATGCTTTGGCGGATCAACACTGAGTTTTTCAGTAAAACTTGTTACATTATTGCCGATTGTTTTTGTGTTTCTTCATTTAAAAATTCAGAAATATGGTACATGTACCATGTTGTCTAATATCTTATCGACGACTGGGTGAAATGTCAAGGTAAAATTCAGTATATTCGTCATGTTATGAATATATGAGTTACTGTTGTCACATCATAATAACATAAAAAATGACGTCACAAGATTTCATTTACAGTCGCATAAATTTGCAATTCTGTGTACAGATAGGAAAAACCTTCACGCAGGCCGAAGAAATGTTGTGGAAATCAAGTATTAGACCTTCTGTATCACGACCACTTGTTTTTAAATGTCATACTCTTTTTAAAGAAGGCCTGTATGATGTGACAGACAATGAAGATAGAGGTAAAAACCTGACGTTGACTGGATCGGTGCATGCGTTGGTCAGAATCGACTAACCGTGACATTAATGGAAAAATATGATCTTGCATAGCTGGAAACGGTAAAATTCGGTATATTTTGACAGGGCAATTACAAATGCATAAAATAAGTGTATAATGGATTTGGTGAAATAAAACACAGTTGATTAACAGGGTTCAAAACTTCTTGAAATTATATAAGCGTAAAGGTGACGTCGTTCGTCATTTCTGAGCTGCCCCGCGATTCATAACCATGCCCTCTTACAGACGCTGTATTTACATTTTTATGATCATATCCTAATGAAATTTTGTAAACGTGTGCAATAAGTGTCAATATTATGTGGTACATAGAATGGTAACTTTAAGTATAACGGGTTTTTAATTACAGCAAAAGTCCACGTAATTCTGAATCACCCCTCGTACTTCGGTGTTTTATGTTATAATGTATACAAGTTTAGGTGGTTGTACGCTAAATATTCATGCATTCATGCAAAAATCGTAAAATTGAAATTTTAATTCCTCATTCTCATTTTACAACGACAAAAAGGGACATATACGGTTTGTAAAAGTTCATTAACTGAATCATTTTTAAAAGTGCATATCCATGCACCATCATTTTAGTTGTAAAAGAATAATGAATAATTCAAATGTGAGCGTAAGTTTACGATTTCCGTAAGAGCTTAAATAAATCAATACAAGTTTGTATGGATATTAAGTTTTCCTTTTTAGAAAGGTCTTTCGTGATATCTAGCGATACACCGTCTCACTATCACGATATAATTATTCAGAAAGAGGTTTCTCTGTCTGGCAGTACATTAAGATTTCATCTGAATTGTTTCGCATAACATACTGAAATAATATCCTTAATCAATTTGGCGAACGAATGTTACAACTAACGTAAGATTCCACTTAAACGTTAAACAAACGATATTTCAGCGTTACATTATACATGTAAGTAGTATTTATTTCGTCAATGTTACACTTAGGATACTATTATTTTATGCCACTAGTCATTTACTATGTATAAATACATACGTTAGAAATAAGTTGCAGCAGACTAATTCATGTGTGCAAGTTTCAAACACGTGACGTCACTGCAGCTAGTAATGATGATATTTCTAATTCATACCAATTCCGCAGTTCTTAACGCGTATACGAGCATAGTCGCATTAAGACATGGATGCTACAGCCGATTGTAGCAATCGTTGTTCTGCAAAATTGTACGAAATGAACGGGTTTAGCATCCCTCTGTTCAAAAAGGCAAAGGTATTCCGCATGTTTGACAAAACCAAGATGTCGTTCCATGTAGTAAATAAATGGAAAATATTTATGACTCTGTCTCGTTGTCTACCAACTGCTTTACCGACTGAGCTAAGTAGGTGGACATCCTTGGAATCGAACGATATAACAGACGAAAATAACCAATATCATTTGTCGACTCTGCTTTCACGTAACTAGTGTCTAGACCAATATAACACTGTTTTAATAGTTTTATAGAATTTCTCGTGAACAAATACCATCAGGGGATATATTATATAGTTCATAATAACCATTGACGTCAGTAATTAGTTCTTAACGATGACGTCGATAATTTAGTGGTAACGAGAACACCAAAATCGAAGCACTGGCACAGATAATGTATTTATATTAAAATAATACGATAATCGTCCTACTTATAATATTTTATCAGTGTTGAACATCCAATATTCTCATACTAACACCTTATATTAAAAACGTCTCTATTCAACCGTGTATAGTTATGTGCCAATGCCAGGATCAGTACAATGCGATTATGATCAGGTACGGTCAGAATTGAACGAAACAATACAGCAAATAACATGCAAAATACATGTGTGCCAGAACATGTTGTATGCACATAATCGTCTTGTGCAATGTAGTTAAATATAATAACTTTAATCCACTGCTCCATTTTGCATTCCAGACAGACATTAGAATTGCTATCATAAAATGTCACATTACAACCACACTAAGTGGTATATCACACATAAGGGGACGCAGCTATGCAAATGTTATGATCGTTGCCATGTGTGACCGTCGAGTTCAGCACTTATCCTTCTTATGTGGTTTTAAGGTACAGCCCGGCTAATGACTTCGGGAAACTTCGACATATTTCGTCATTCGCCGTAGACTGGTTATTCAAATATTTGTGGTAGATTTACTAATTGAAATAAGTCGCACCAGTCTACATTCGCCGAGATAACGGGTGTTACGGGTTTTACACGTCTTTTTACCCAGTTGCGACCTCTATCGGGCAGTCTTCCAACGTCCCGGATGTCGCTATTTTTAGTAACAGACAGGTATATCCCCGTGTTATTGGATTCCCCACGATGTAAAAACGAAACAAGAAATGTGTTTACGACGTTCGAAACCTTGCAATAGACTTGTGGATAATCTAATGTATGGACATAACTACGCGTTAACGGCAGGTTATAATGCCGAGGTATGTCTTTATGATTTCTGCAAAGCAGATATATGCTGATCTACCGTCGTATCGAGATGATGCGAGGAAAGTGACGAAGCCTGGGTGACGATCTCACGAAGTCAGATTCTATCCGAAGCTTTGCCTTACACGACGGCAGGACATTCAAAAATTAAAAAACATGTAAACAGCGACTAGGAGACAGTAACCTTGTCCAAAAATCCAGACTGTGGTGAGGTTTGGAAAAGTGATACTTTTTAGAGGCTATCCGTACAAAACATGCATGAAAAGGTAAATGATATGATCATGATTATGTTCACATTCCGTTGTAATGCACCAGTTAATTGAAACAACGACCACAACACCGTGGAATGGCAGGATTTTTACATTAATTTTGCTTTTTAAACCTCTGGTAAAATCTCTGCGGCTGCCCCGTCTCCCCAGGCCACACAGTACTGTATAAGGTGGTAAACCTCTCACAGGTACAGTCACGGATATATTGCCAGCTATTTAGGTGCGAAACAAAAGCCCTGCACTCAAACACCAGTGCGGGTGACTTTGGGGAGGTAAAAACTAGGGACAGTTCCCCACCCTTCCCCGGGGTTTGGGGCCGGCCCGTGGTTTCAATTGACTGGTGCATTCTAGTATTCTAGCAGTAGGATATCTTATTTCAATGTTGACTTACATTTACACCACATCAAGTATCAAGTATGTTGTGTGTGCAAACTAAGGTTGGGGAAAATGTATGGGGCTTGAAACAAGGGATCCTCAAACCCATAACCATGTAAACCAAAGTATGGTGCTCTGCAGAATAAGATTACCGAGCTCAACCACAGTGTACCATCGACCTCAACACTAGTATGACAGTCATAAGCATAACCCCCAGTCTGTAGATGGTCATAAATTAACCATCCATGAAAATGTGGTCTCCACATGTGGAAAAATTGCTTGTTCCTGATTGAATGGTAACCTTGTAAGTACTGGTCACAATAAAGTCCAGGAAAACTATGTAAGGAGAATAATTGTCGAGAAACTGCATTAAACCCGAAAAACAAACAAACCCATTTCTAACCAAGCATTAATCCGTTTTATTCGTCAAAATATTGATAACTTTTATTTCTTGCCAGGTATGTTTCTTACCAAGAATTGAAGATAGCAGCAACTCAATGGGCGGATATACATGTATATAGAATATCTTTTTGGAGTTGGTATTCTCACTATTCTACCAGATGCTTCACCTTCTGCTAGGTAGATTTTTATATTGTAAACTATACCATTCGGTTAGTCGATTATTCAATCTGGACACCTCATTTGCGATGGTACTCATTTCCATGATTTGTTAAGAGACATAAAGCTATGTTACACTTATGATTTCTTGTGTCTAGCAAGGGAGTAACTGGTACCATTTTTATCTTATATTTTGTAATGATATGATGCAGCCAGGAAGCGAACCAAGAATCTTCAGTCAGGTTTGTTTAGTCTTTGACAGTTACAATATCTTTTATCTATGAATATAACCGGTTTTCCTGGACTGTTTCCTAACCAGTGCTAATTTTTCGTTCAACAAGGCTATGTACAGCAACTTCTCCACATGTGGAGAAAATTTTAATGACCTGTATATGTATGTCTGTGACGAGTCATGTAATTACTGATGATTTTGCAGACATGTTTTGTAATAATGGATTTTATTAACAGGTGGTCTTTTACTCATGTTTGACTGTAAATTAAGTTTAACCAATATCTTTTTCAGTATGTTCAGGACAGATGCCCCATATAACCCAACTAGCTGCGGTAGATAAAGCTTCCCCCCAAACTTTCAGCTGCAACATTCAGCCAAAAAATCCTATTACAGATGATAACCAGCATGTGTCGGGTAAAACGATGGTCAATGATAGTGACATGACGTTGAATATGAAACATGTGACATCAATATTATATAAACTGGCTAAACCAGCCTGATAATCCATGTCTTGTTGCCCACAAGGGTCGACATTTTGACTTTCCAGTTCTTATTTCAGCGTACACATGTTAAAAAATGTGACTGTTTGCTGGCTGAAAAAGGGCTTGGAACGATTGACTCATTGAATGTATTTCAAAGTGCATTTCTCAAGAGCTCTTCATATAAACAAAACATCCTCGTTCATGATAAACTGCATCATGAATACTACATATTACAATATGTACTATAAAGGATCGGTATTCATTCATAAAGGTTGAGGACCGTGTTAATTTGTTTCAATAGGTTGGTTGTGAAACAAGTTCTATGACTTATAATATTAACTCTCAACACCTCATTCCTGATGGTATCCATTGCAACAAGCGTACGAAAATGAGAGAATAGTTCGATTTCTGCAAATATCTGGTTTATACTAATTTATTTCATGTTGATTGTGAACCAATAGTCCATGGGCCAGTGGGGTAAACCCTCCCCCCCTAGGGAATTTGGGACACTATATTTTTCTGAAAGCGTATGACCAGTAGAGTATTTTTCCAAAGTCTGCACTTTGGCCGTTGGGGCGTTAAGATTTTTTGGGGTAAAACGTTAAAAATATGAACGAAAGTGTGAATTTCTGGAATTGGTTAATTACTATCACATTTAGTAAGTTATTTTGTAATTAAACACTTTCATGGGTTGATATTAACTCATAGTTTAAGTCTGCAAAATTCTAGTCCCGTGTAATTATGCAAAATGGGATATTTTTGGGGTAAAACATTAAAAAATACATGAAAAAGTGCAAATTTTGAGAATCGGTACACTTTAATGGCAGAATACAATGTCATTGATCTTTTTTTGGGGTAATTATGAAAGGCTTTGACCTACCAAAACTTTTCCCAAAGTCTGCACTTCAGACATTGGGGCGTTAAGATTTTTTGGGGTAAAACGTTAAAAATATGAACGAAAGTGTTAATTTCTGGAATTGGTTAATAACTATCACATTTAGTAAGTTATTTTGTAATTAAACACTTTCATGGGTTGATATTAACTCATAGTTTAAATCTGCAAAATTTTAGTCCCGTGTTATTATGCAAATGGGATATTTTTGGGGTAAAACATTAAAAAATACATGAAAAAGTGCAAGTTTTGAGAATCGGTACACTTTAATGGCAGAATACAGTTTCATTGATCTTTTTTTTTGGTAATTATGAAAGGCTTTGACCTACCAATACTTTTCCCAAAGTCTGCACTTCAGACATTGGGGCGTTCAGCGGGAAAAGCAAAAATAAGATTTTCTCCCCTGCTTTTAAATGGTGTACAAATTGTAACGATGAATTCACTTAACTATGCTATAACACATTGTGCCTAACTGTATTTTAATTGCAATTGTGAATACCAATAAAGGCATATTCCCAAAATGTATTTTAACATTTAAATGCACAAAAGGTGGGTCTATTATGGAAAATGGCCATCAAAATGGCCGCCAAAATGACTAAAGTATTGAAAACAGCCGTTCTACTTATTTACAAGTACTCACAATATGATTTTGAAATCTATTTCTATTTTTCACTTGTTTGCAATGTATGTTATAGTTGGCATCAGTAAAATTTGTATGGATTGTGTTAAATTATACTTACATGTATTTTACAAGAGTGGGTGGGGTAAATATACATTCATTTTTTTCAAATGTTATTGTACAGCTATTCCTTGTGACACAATGGCTGTGCATCATGGTTGTGTCAGGAATGGCTGTTCTGGGTGGTTGTGAGTATCCAAGAGGACCAGGAATCTCTCGACCTTGTAGTTGCCAGTACACATAGTGCAATAAATGAGATACCACATGATACCCGGTAGTGCACATCCTATAAGACCATGGATGTGTGTATCCAGTAGTACTGTCTGCTCATGGTGTGTGTCAGTTCCCTACAGCACCATAAATACCTGTACCTAGTGGTATTCGGTACCTTCAAATTGATGCACCTAGTGGTTATGAGTACCAAATACAACCAAGTATGCATGAACACGGTGGTTGTGGGTACCCATTAGGACTAGGATGGATGCACCTAATGGTTATGAGTACCTAATAAGACTAGGAGTTTATGTGCAAGGTGGTCGTGAATACATACATGGACTAGGACTGATTTACCCAGTGTTTATGATTGCCTAACAAGACCAGGAATGTTCTACTTAGGCACCAAGTCGTCAATAGGACAAGGAATGGGTGCTCCTAATGGTTGTCTGTACCCAACACGACCAGTAATGTATGTACATAACAGGATCCGGAATAGTGGCTATGCATACCAAATAATACCATGAATGTATGTACATGTACTAGTAAATGATGGTAGTGGGTACCCAATAGGACCTATAATGGTTGTGTATTGTAGCTGCAAGTACTTTATCACACTTCTTATGCATGTACATGGTGGTTACGGGTACCCACTTAGTCTAGGAATTTATGTATCCAGTGGTTATGAGTACCTAATAAAGTCAGGACTGTCTGTACATCGTGGTAATCATGACCCACTCAGACAAAAAATGACCACTCCTTGTGGTTGTTAGTACATAATCCGTCTGCAATCGTCTGTACATTGTGGTTTGGAGTATCCAATAGGACAAGGAATGCATGGGACATGATAGTTGTGGGTACCCACTAGGACTTGAAATGTATGTACCTAGTCGATATGAGTATCTAATTAGACCATGCTTCATGTACATGGGGTTAGTGATTACCCAATTTGATGAAAACAACGGTCACAGCTGATGGTTAGGCATGCTCACTGCTGAATTTGAAAGACCAGGAATGTCTCTACATGGTGTCAATAGGACAAGGAATGGGTGATACCAATAGTTGTCTGTAGTCAATAAGACCAATAATGTATGTAACTAGCGATTGAGAGATGTCTTAACATGATGATGTTCAGTATCTATCCTAAACAGGAATGTCTGTTAATCGTGGTTATTGGCACCTTATACGACCAGGAATGTATGTATATGCATGGTAGTCAGTACCCACAGGGACCAATAATGGCTGAGTATAGTGGCTGTGAGGACTCGATTACACCACTTATGCATGAACATAGTGGTTTTGAGTACCCACTAGGACTATGAATGTATGCATCTAGTGGTTATGTATCCCTGATAGGGCCATGACTGCCTGTAGATGGTGGTAGCAGTGACCAAATAGAACAACATATGACTGCACCTAGTGGTTGTTAGTGCCCAACCCAGTCACAAATGTCTGTACATTGTGGTTTTGTGTATTCAATAGGACCAGGCATGCATGTACATGGTAGTTGGGGTACCCACTATGACTAGGAATATATGTATGAGTATCCAATAAGAACATCACAGTCTGTACACGGGGGTAGTGATTACCCAATAGGACAACAAATGGTCGCACCTAGTAGTTGGTAGTTCCCAATCGGACAACTGATTTTGTACATGAAGGTTTCGAGTAGTACATATGTTATGAGTGGTCAATATAGGGCCAAGTATGTAGCCGCATGCGCGCCTGAGTTGTCAATTGATGATCGGCAGTATCCAACGAGAATGTCTGAACCTAGTGGTTTAGTTATGAGTATTCTTTACGACCAGCAATATATGTACATGGTGGAAATGAGTACCCAATTGCACCTATAATGCCTGTACATGGTGGTTTAGAGTACCAAAAAGGACCAGGATTGTCTGTATATGGATATGTAAGTCACCACTATGACTGGGCATGTATGTACTTCAATAAGCAGTTACGAGTACCCAATAAGAACATGGTAAGTGTGACTACCCATTGAGACGAGGAATGAATGTACCTACCAGTGGTTATGGGTACCCAGCCTGACCAGCAATATATGTATAAGTATGGTGGTTTTGAATATCAAATAGAACTAGAAATGGTATTGGATATGCTATCAAATTAGACTAGGACTGTCTGTGCATGGTGGTGGTTAATACTCGATAGGACAACTGATGTCTGTATAGGGTTGTTTAGTGCTGAATAGAACCAATATTGCATGTAATGGTTATTCGTATGTACCAATTAGGACTAGGTATGGATGTACTTAGTGGTTTAATAATAATTTACCCAACAGTACCAGAACTGCCTATATATGGTTAGAATGTAATTTTGAATACCCATTAGGACTAGGAATGTCCGTACCGGATGGTCGTAAGTTACAACTAGGACACCAATTCCCAAAAATCACACTTTCCATTTATTATTTTTGTAATTTTCCCCCAAAGTATCTCATCTGGCAATATATATTTGAAATCTTAAACTGCATGTTACTACAAATTTATCACATTAATATTATTTAGTTACAAAAAATCATCATAGGAATGGTTTTATTGTAATCTACAGATTCCTAATATTCCCACTTTTCGGTTTATATTTTTTGATGTTTTACCCCAAAAATATCACACTTTGCATAATAACATGGCTTTAATTTTTTGCAGTATGAAACTGCACTATAATATCTTTCAATAAGAGTATTTTTTATAAAAAAAATAAATAAATGCCAATGCAGTCCACAGATTCCAAAAATTCGCACTTTTCTCTTATAATTTTTAGCGTTTTACCCCAAAAAGCCATTTTGCACAATTGCAGCACTCTGATTTTTTCAGTCTAGATAGGACAGGTTAATATCTACCTGTTACAGAGATTTGTTTGAAATAACATAATAAATAAGATTGTAGTTAACCGATTCCGAAAATTTGTACTTTTCGTTTATATTTTCTGACGTTTTACCCCAAAAAATCTTAACGCCCCAATGGCCAAAGTGCAGACTTCAGGAAAATACTCCAGGGACCATATGCTTTCAGAAAAATATAGTGACCAAAATTCCCTAGGGGGGGGTCTTCTATTGGTGGCTCATGGACTACAAGTTCTACAAACACACATCACTGCTGATACCTCGTTTCTGATGGTATCTACTAATGTTGTGATAGTTCAAGTTGAAATATATACTTTTATTGTTGAGATAATTGAAATTGGTCTCAGACACTTCAATATTGTAGTATAATAATTTCATTTTCTTATTTCAATATGTCTCACTCAGATTGATCAAAGTATATTTTGAGGTTGACTGATGGATTGTGTGAAAATTTTTACACCTTTTCTTTGTGCAAATGGTATTTAGATTTATTGTTTTTATCATTTGTGCTCTTGTCGGTAGTTTTCTGTGTTTTAATGATGTCCTATGACCTAATCCTAAAATGTAAACCAAAGAAAACAAAGGTCAATTATATTTCTTTTCTATAAGTATTTTATAATTTTTCAAGTCTATCCAGTGTTTATGGGCATTTTTGGGGGTTTCAATTCATCATTGTTGTTATTATATTGTTTTAAATGTACAATGAAGAGTTACTGTGTAAACTGTATTTATGTGAGCATATAATACTTATGCTTTGGTAAACATAGCAAGTTATTTACTATTTTACTCCATTTCGGACAATTTTTCAACATAATGAAAATGTTAGTTATCTCCCCTTATGTACAACATCTTCAAAACTAGATAGTTAAATTTCATCATGTTTGTTATTATATTAGTATATATGCATAGTTGTTGTGTAAATTGTAATTCTGTAAGAATATAATACTTCATATGGTGAACATAGCAAGTTATTTACTTTTTTACTCCATTTCGGTCGAATTTTCAGCATTATGAAAATGTACAGTTACCTTCCCTTTTGTACAATATCCTCAAAACAAGATGGTAAACTTTCATAATTTTTGTTCAAATTGTTGCATAGATATATAGGATGATTTTTAAACTTACTTTAGCAACTAGTCTATTATAATTGTACATTTTTTATGGTTTTTTGAAAAAATGACGTATATTTTCAAATGCTGGAAAATTGCTCTTTTCCGAATATTGATGTTGCATGATTATGTGAAAAAAATTCTTTTCCCCACAATATTCTTTCATTTAAACATGTTTTTCATATACTCTGATGCTTACTGTATATGAATAAATTAATTTTTGTTACCTTATCATTGATAGTGTGAAAATAATTGCAACTATATGAAATATGTACTCGTCATTTTGGGTTGTCCTTGAAAGCAAGGGGGTAGGGGTAATAAATCGCAAATAACTTTTTAAATCAATGGTAAAAAGTCTTTAAATTTTGGATTCAAGTCTACAAATGTACCTAGATTCAAACTATATTAAGGTTTTTAAGGTTTTAAAAATTAGGTATTAGGTGGGTAATACCTTAATAAGCAAACGCTAGTCCATGACATCACCAAGACGGTATATATAATCATGACCGAGTGTAGTCACACATGCTAGGGATAACGTTCCTGTAGGCGTCATGTAATAATACGTTATGTCTGAATGTCCATTATCATTACCGTACGTATCATCTTTCCAATCACCATTGTAATAATCTATACTACTTAGACGCCTACTGTCATGAATAAGAGATGCAAAAGTGGGATATAAAACTTCTTCCATCTGCAAATCCATTGAACTACATGTACATCAAATTATGGTACTTTACAAATAGACACACAACATACATGTAGATCACTTATAGCGAATGTCTGATTATGAAGTACTTTGTATTACCTAAATACAGTGCCTTTTGCCTCTATAATGTATTTACTTAATTAATTATTATACGGCGCACGCCCATATAAAGAGTAATTTGATTTTAATTGCGCATATAAATAACTATTATAAAAATACTTATATATATTAATAAGAACTTGTAAATTCTTACATACAGTATGATTCGTTCTAACATGGTAATAATCATCACAAGCAATCTTTGTGGTGTTTAATGACCGACTTTCATTACTGCGATAGATCTTCTATACTTGTTGCTAGGCAACGACGCACATAACTCTATAATGCTCGGCCACGGCCTATTCTTTCCAATTTTAATCACGAAGTTGAACTCCCAGGTAATGTGGGTCTCATTTTTTGGCAGGTAAGATGGTACCTACGTCCAATCCATACCCAAAATAAAAGATTGAACGTTCTGTCCTTCTATAATATAGCGTTAAAGCAAGCTAGTAAGTTAACGTGTTTGATAGACTATCTCTTTGCATAGAGATATTATGTCTATGTTCAAAGATGCTCTTAATTCTTCTGCATGGTGTGGGTTTGTTGTGCATAAATTAGGCCTAGCACACTGGTAGTCCATTACTGATAATTCTAAGGATTTTATATTCATTTAATAGTCTCGCTACTTTGGAATATGAAAGAGTGCATTTTGGCACAAGTCCCGAAAAGACAAGAATAATCGGTGCCACTAACTTTCGGCGACAATAGATTCTCATGTTAACTACGTCGGTTTTTGACGTTACCGCGTCCATGTTATATGACGTGACGTCGATGAAAGGCAGCCTGATGACGCCATTGACGTTAACGTTCCTAAATTTTCTAAATAAAAATAGAAAAAAGAATTGCGTCACATAGTAATTATGCAAAATTTCTATAAATTATCTTGACGGGTTTTAGAGATATATGATAGTTTGCATTATATATTGAATGACCCTCGTATAATTTGTTTAATCTTTGTACACATATAAACACAGTAGCATGTTAAAAACTGAGAAAATAATCAAAGGTCATCGAACTTATTATAAGTTATCTACTCGTGAAACAAGTGCTTATGTGTACCCTAGGGCATTTATAACAAACACGATGACTTGTGATTATATTCGCATTTTCTATTTCTAATATGAAACACTGTCCATAAACAAAGTTTAAACAAATACCATAGCATGTATTTGGAAAAATTCCCAAAGAAAGTGCCGCAAACGTTTTTGGACAAACTGTTTGCCAAATTTCGTTCCTGACAACAATACCTGTAACATGGTGTACTGGTCAAGCCTCAGTTTCATACCCCACCACAATCACACCATTCGATACATTGTACCTTAAGAACACGATTTCTAAGTATATTAAACCAGAATAGTTAATGCCGAAGTCTAACAATCATGCATCCATAGACTTTGGAATCTTAATGATAAAGCAACAATGATTACACTCGATCAGTGTTTACACCATCAATGGGGTTTGTCGGTCTTAAAAAATGTCAAAACGATGCGCAAACATAATTGTTGATTTGGGGTCTAACTAAATTGCAAATATAAAAAACGGTCAGTGTTTATGTTAGGGGACACATTAATATACATGGCTGTATAGAGACATTTCAAGTAAAGCGTTTCAGCATGAATATATCGTTTGTTTAACTCTGTTCAAATATAAGTGGGGCACTTCTCGTAGTATGGCATTCTGTAAGCTTTTTGCAGTACAATTCATTGTTACAGTACGATATCTGTCTATTACGAAGTTTTATTTTTCTTGTTCAGTTTGCGTTGTGCATAGTGACGCGTACTGATGGTATTTGTATTTTTCTTGTGTTCCATTTTTGTACCTTTTATGGTGATCGGATGTTTCTGTTGAATGCTACCTTCCCTGTTTGATTTATATTTGTATTGATGTAATTATGGTTCAAGTTATTGTTTTCCTAAAATTAACAAGTGTGAATAACCGGGCTATCAGAAAGTAATCCAAGTGAACACATGAACGTAGTTTCTATGATACTGTGTATCATGTTTATCTTTAGCATGTTCCATTTGCAATGCAGTGAGTGAGTAATACATCTATTTATTTGTCTCTCTGGTCGTTAACATCACATACTTTGATAAGCCTATATTAGGTCTACAATGCACTCTCTCATTCACGATTCTCTTCACACATGTACACTGACATGTGAGTCATTGTGACAAAATCTCAGACTATTGTATCACTCATAATTAGTGCATTGGAGTTTAACAGAAAATATCCTCTCGCGAAGAATACCCACTACCCAGGAAGAAAGATCAAGCCTTTATAACACTTTCTGTTTTACTGCATTTGAAACAATAAGATTAATATGACTTTTTATACACTGCAGGTCGAATGTCAAAAGTAATTATTGAGTTGAACAGAAGAAAGATTTCTATCCCTCTCTCTCACTAAGTTTGGCTTGTGGATAAATACACAATAACAGAATGTGTATTGTGTGTTTTGTCATTTGTATACAATGAATCGTGCACGTGTATTATATGTGTATTTCATGATAATAGTTTTAACAGATGATATTGAAATAATGTACAAATACATCAAATATCGTTTCTGCAATGTCAGAACAATTTAATGTTGTCTGGAGCTTGACCTGACAAAATATTAAACTATTAACTATACAGTATATAACGCACGATCACACATATTCGAGCGTTCACAATGAAATTAGATCTCATGGGACGTAGTCAAACTATTGACTGTAGATTACTTCAAGAATGTCTCGTAACGATGTCATAATCAGAAAAAATACAATTTATTCCACGTTAACCACAAATGCAATGTAATTCCAAAATGTCAGCCATTTCCTCTTTAAATCATTTAAACTTCCAACTCATAAACAAATACCTCCTCTGAGACTAAATGTTCCTGTAATCTACGTATATGATATTATGTTATTGACAATATGCAAAATATGAGATACAAATTGTCAGCGCCCATTTTGCAAGAAGTGTCTACGAGATATAGTTTAGAACTTGAAAGATATTATGATTATTGATCAATCATTGTCTAACAATTTGGGACATTGCATGAGACCTGCCTCACTATAAGATTTTACTACAACGTTTGCCAAACGTATGGAGTTGTATCGAAACCGCTGACATACTGCACGCTAGTGTTGACTAGATAAACAATCTAAAGACTACATTGGACCGGGTTTGACAAACGGTTAGTATAAATTGTTCAGTTTTTCAGCGGAATGTATTAGTATTTACCTTAAAGTGATACTCTGGGATAATTTATAGTTAATCATATTTTATTACTTTCATTGTGCTGTATCTAAATCTCCTACTAAGTAATGACCATCCAATTTTTACATTTGTATTGGTAATAAATTAACTACCCCCCAGAACGGTTTATGGAGGCCGCCATTTAGGCCAGAGATACTCTTTTTTCATCAGGTAAACTGGTATTAGTAGAGCAGCAAAGGCCTGAAAAGTGGCTTATTTAAGGAGCAACATTGCAATAAAAAGACACAAGCTGAGTCATATACCAAAATGTTCCGAAGACTTTGAAGTTAAACAAACAGTGAACTAAAGTTGCCGACCTTGAGAGGAAAGTTGGAATAATTCAAGGTCAAGGTCATACTGATAAGCAAAATATGATATAGACCATAGTGTATTTGGTCTCAAAATAACATTATAAAAACACTTGTTATAGCATAATGTTTGTTATTATATTATATCTTAGTACTCAAGCTATTAATTGATGTCCATATTTTGGGTCCCAAATGTCAAGGTCAAGGTCGTTTCAATGTCAAAGTATAAAAAATATCCAAAATTTGCTGTTTATGTAACTTAAACTTTTCCTGGCTTAACTAACAATGTATAAATATGTATTTAGGGCACTTTTGCATAATCTTCTATTCATTATTTTTGAATCCATACCAAATAAGTGTATATTTCATGTCTATAATAATCTGACATTGTGGTCAACCACAGTTCAGTCAGTACATATTTTTTCGAACAAACCTATATTCCAAGCGGTATTTGTCATAATGTCATAATATTTGCAGATTTATATAGATGGATAGAACTGGTGTTTTGTAATATATAAAGAAAAGCTATTTTCAATATGACTTAAGCTTATTACCTTCTTATTTATGAAAAAAGTGTGGAAAAATCCATACCGTGTTAATTTACCCCACCCACTATGTTGTACAGCATTTCTAAAAGCAGTTGGTATTCATGTTCAGTGACAAAACTCAAAAGAAGGTGGTAACACAAGTTGAACAAGCAATTTTATATTCAAATATGGGTGTCTATGTCTGTAGTTTATAAAATAGCTGGCTTAAACTGTCCATGCTAGGTACAGACAAAGACATCTAAGATGGCGTCCAAGATGGCCACCATTCTTTGCCCATATATTCTATGTGTGTTCAACTATGGCAGATTCTTACACATTTGGGATGTTAAATGGTTACATGCAAAGTACTTATTTGATAGTGTACACAATATTGATACATTTCACTGACCACTTTGAGGCCAGGTTCAAGGTCATTTCAAGGTCAATTGTATGAAAAGTACTACAAGATTGTTATTTCCTCTCTACATGTCTAACAAGCCAGGAATTTTTTCATCGAGCCATGTTATGTACTCCATACAGCTAGGTATAGCTTTGTCATGTAGTACTGGTATTATGTTATCCATCGAGTCAGCATGTGCCTTGCAATGTTGGGTACTCGATAGAGCCAATCCATGTATGGCTGTATTTGGCAGTGTTAGGTAATCCAATAGAGCCAGAAATTGCTTGCTAGGTAGTATGAGGTAACCACGATAGGCAGGAATTGGTGTATCCTGAAGGGTCATGCAGGAGCCCCAAAGAGCCAGGAATTATCATGTCTACCAGTGTTAGGTATTCTATAGTTCTAGGAATTGCTGTATCATGCAGTATTTAGTACCACACAGAACCAGGATTGGCTGTATTTTACAGTGATAGTGACCACTTAGAGGCAAAATGGATAACAGAAACTGTTAGGTACCCCATAGTGCCAAGAATTGCTTAATTAGACAGTATAAGTCACCCATTTCAACCACAAGAATAGTTTTATCTGACAGTGTGAAGAAGGACATACAAATGTATCACTGGTGACCATTAATGTCAGTGCCTGACAATTCGTAGTTAAGAAAGGGTTTGCTAGGCAGTTTCTGGTATTCCATGGCTCTATGAAAGGATGTACCAGGCATAGCTTGTTAATAAATGAAGCCATGAATGACTGTTTCATACAGCTTTTAGAAGCTCATATTGCAATAAAAGCCAGTATAAGGTAATGTTTGATACCGCATGGAACCATTTAAGGATGTTTCAGGCAGAGTTAGATATCCAATGAAACAATGTAAAGCGGTCCCTAGCAGTTGTACAAGGATAGGTTGGTACCCCATGAAGACATCAAATGCTATGTTAGAAAGTTGTTGGTACCCCATGGTGCTAAAAATGCTGCGTTAGACAGATGTTGGTACCCTATGGAGCTATGAAATGCTGCGTTAGACAGTTGTTGGTACCCTATGGAGCTATGAAATGCTATGTTAGACAGTTGTTGGTACCCTATGGAGCTATGAAATGCTATGTTAGACAGTTGTTGGTACCCTATGGAGCTATGAAATGCTGCGTTAGACAGTTGTTGGTACCCCATGGAGCTATGAAATGCTGCGTCAGACAGTTGTTGATACCCCATGGAGCTATGAAATGCTGCGTTAGACAGTTGTTGGTACCCAATGGAGCTATGAAATGCTGCGTTAGACAGTTGTTGGTACCCTATGGAGCTATGAAATGCTGCGTTAGACAGTTGTTGGTACCCTATGGAGCTATGAAATGCTATGTTAGACAGTTGTTGGTACCCTATGGAGCTATGAAATGCTGCGTTAGACAGTTGTTGGTACCCCATAGAGCTACATGTATGAAATGCAGCGTTAGACAGTTGTTGGTAGAACTTGGTACCCCATGGAGCTATGAAATGCTGCGTCAGACAGTTGTTGATACCTCATGGAGCTATTAAATGCTGCGTTAGACAGTTGTTGGTACCACATGGAGCTATGAAATGCTGCGTTAGACAGTTGTTGGTACCCCATGGTGCTAAAAATGCTATGTTATACAGTTGTTTGCACCTCATTGAGATATGAAATGTTGCGTTAGACAGTTGTTGGTACCCCCTTGAGCTATGAAATGCTGTGTTAGACCGTTTTTGGTACCCCATGGAGCTATAAAATGCTGCGTTAGACAGTTGTTGGTACCCTATGAACCTATAACATGCTGTGTTAGGCAGTTGTTGATACCCCATGGAGCTATGAATTGCTGTGTAACACGTACAATTGTTGGTATACCCATGGTGCTAAAATATGATGTGATAGACAGTTGTTGGTGTCCCATAGAGCCATGAAATGTGTTAGACCATTGTTGGTGTCCAATAGAGTCACGAAATGCCGTGATAAACAGTTGTTGGTACCCCATAGAGCCATGCAATGCTGTGTTAGACAGTTGTTGGTACCTCATAGAGCCATGAAATGCTGTGATAGACAGTTGTTGGTACCCCATAGAGCCATGAAATGCTGTTTTAGACAGTTGTTGGTACCCCATAGAGCCATGAAATGCTGTGTTAGACAGTGGTTGGTACCTCATAGAGCCATGAAATGCTGTGATAGACAGTTGTTGGTACCCCATAGAGCCATGAAATGCTATGATAGACAGTTGTTGGTGTCCCATAGAGCCATGAAATGTTGTGTTAGACCATTGTTTGTGTTCCATAGAGTCACGAAATTCCGTGATAAACAGTTGTTGGTACCCCATAGAGCCATGAAATGCTGTGATAGACAGTTGTTGGTATCCCATAGAGCCATGTAATGCTGTGTTAGACAGTTGTTGGTACCTCATAGAGCCATAAAATGCTGTGATAGACAGTTGTTGGTACCCCATAGAGCCATGAAATGCTGTGTTAGACAGTTGTTGGTACCTCATAGAGCCATGAAATGTTGTGTTAGACCATTGTTGTGTCCCATAGAGTCACGAAAGGCTGTGCAAGACAGTTGTTGGTACCCCGTATTGTCATGAGAGACAGTGTCATACATTATTAGATATCCCACTGAACACTGGTTTACTGCGCCAGACAGTTGTAGATGCCCCATGGAACGAAGAATAGCTATACTTGTAGATAATCTTATTCTTCTGTGGCTATTAATAGTTGTATTTGATAGTGTTGAGTATCCCAAAATGAAGAAATCTTTACCTGGACTTTTACTCTGCACAATGATTAGTAAAGCTGTTTTTACAACCTTTAAACATTTATGTTCCTTACACTTGAGAGAAACATTGGAAACATTTGTTGACACATTTTCTTGATTATGACTACTACTATTGGGATTTGAAAAAAATCAGATGCAATGTATGTTATAAAAGTGGATGCGGTTATTTTTAATTGCAGCTAGTTGCCACTTAAATCTCTAATTTTCCCTTTAAATTGGTACATTTCAAATCATATTGACTTGAAATTGACTTCCATGTGTAAATGAATGTGTTTTAGCATCATTTCTACAACTGGTACATTTGATATCTAGTGTATACTCATTTTTTGTACTTTTTTTACCATTTGACCTTGAAATGACCTTGACCTTCATTCATGATGACCTCAATAAATGACCCTTAGCATTGGCAGTATTAGAACTTTATATTCAGTCAAACATTCAATAATGATATTTCTAATACTACAGGCTTTCATGTGTAAATCAACTACATTTTATGTTTTTAAAGGGGGTGGGGTAATTGTTTATTACACTAAATTGCCTCTCAGACTCCGAATATCCCTTGGAATTGATATATTTCAAATCTTTTTCATCTTATATTTACTCTCATGTGCAAGTGCATGTGTTTAAGCATCATTTGTACTATTTATGACATATGATTTCTGGTGCACATCCATTTTTTGTACTTTTTTACCATTTGACCTTGAACTGACCTTGACCTTGACACTGTTGGACTACAAATTGGAATTAAAATTGTGCAATTAGTAAGGGTGTATCAAAGTGAGTGAACCATTTTACTATAACATGCAAGTTTGGGGTATTAATAAAGGTTAAGTAAACTGTAGTTTGTTTCTTATTTTGAAGCACCATGTGACCTTGAACTTGACCTTTTCAAACTTTCCTCCCAAGGACGGCAACTTTTACCTATAGTACAGTAATCCTGAATGTCTCAGGAACATTTTGGTATATGACTCAGCTTGTGTACTTTTTTTGCAATGTTCACTCTACTTTGAGTCAAAATGCTGCTCTACTATATCTAGTGATGTCACAGAGCCTATTGATACAGAATTCCTTGTACATTTTGTATCACTAGGAATGTAGAAATTGTGTTTCATTTTGACTGTTGATTGAAATATATTCTTATATAGTCTTCTGGTAACAATGAGGATTTATCTGCAGTGTTAGCAGTTTAATATCAATGGGAGCCAGAATATAATGTGGAAGATTTTTAGAACTATAATTAATTGCCCAGAGTGTCCAAAGTGATAAAAGTAGATACTATAAACATGAACGGTCATGCAGTTAGTTATGTTGCACATGGTGACCTTTAATAATGAATGTAAATGTTGCTAGGAATTTACTCATTATGCTGAGGATTATATACTTCTTGGAGTGCATATCCCAACATGTTTGCCTAACATACATTACAAAAAAGCCATCTTGAAAACATAAATTATTCACATTACTTTTGAATTTGTTAACATTATAAGTCTAATGATCATTAAGAATCCATTATTTCAATTACCAATTGATCAATTAAAAACATATTTTTGATTGCGAGTGTGATATTCCATTAAATTCCATAAACTGTTGATTTTTACTTTAGCCAATATTCACTCAGTCGCAAAAAAGTATACATAGTTTATAATCGAAATTATTTCATCTGAAGTTGAAGGAAACAAACAAAAGGTTCATCTTTAATAAAAAGTATGTTTATCTGAGATTTTAAAATCAATATGTACAAATGTAACATGTCAATAAATGCAATACTACACAAATAAAGTCAACATGTTTAACACCTGAAAAATCAAATTAAGAAAAATGTTCAAATCTTATACGTTGTTACTTCCCCTTGACCATTATAGTCAAATTCTCGTACATATTCGTTTTTTGTTTTTCATGGGTTAATGAACCCATGTCTTAAATATTGAAGAAACAACTTTATTAAGAAATTCGTGTGGTAGTCAACAGCATGTACACAAAATCTTTATGCAGATATATCAATCAATGAAGGGTTTTCATTGTTTTCACGATTTAACATTTGTGTTAATTTTATTTTCAAGTACAAACGCTGTTGACTATATTTGAGCGGTATTGTATTTATTGATATGTTATTGTTAGGTATTAAAATATCAAATAAACCTACAATTCGGTAAATATAAACTTTTTGTTTAATTGTTTCAATTCCAGATGATATAATGTCATGTTATGTACAATGTATACTTTATTTTGCGACTTGTTAACTTAAGCTAAAATTTTGTATAATACTGCGGACAAAACAATTGGTTAAAATCATGATAAAAACACGTTCTATTTTAACACATAAACTGTTTGTCTTCTTTAAAGTGTTTTTCAGAAACAGTATTACTTTGAGAGTATACATGCATTTTAAAGTTCAGGTTTTCATTACCTAGATTATGGATCCATCTTCCACCCAATTGATTATTTTTACAGGGTCTGGTACTTGTATTGCAAATGAACTCATTCCCTGTCTAAACATAACATTGTAACACTTGGCCACAGACTGAGGCATTTTTATTGCCAAATAACGTGAAATGATAGCACTATTATGTTAAAACTATTATGTCCAACTAGCATTTACTACTTTCTTCTCAGAGCCGAACCGGCGCTGTGACGTAGTACTGCAAAGATACCTGGGTAAAACTTGGCGGTTCTCCAAGTCAGAGAAAGTTAATTACCCTAGCTAATTAGGATATAAACATTAAATTTGAGGATAGTTTGGGGTTCTTTACAACATTTCAATAAATAAAAAAATATGTTGAACTATCATTTTAAGGGCTCAGTGCTCTTCATTCCATAACACTAATTTTCTTAATACATAAGACTTTTGATAAGAAAATGTCCAAACTTAATCAGTACCATTGCTTCTTGTGTGAGCATAGGTTATTGGTGTATTACCTGCAGCTGACTCTGACTGTCGGATAAAAATAAAGTGAAACTGTGGTTGGAGTCAAAGTTGGACGGGCATAATTAATTAGACGTATAACAATAGATGGAAAGCAAACTTTACTTAAACAATTACCACAACCTAATACTGCTCTAATCTTTCCAATGACGTCAAAACCACGAATGTATTGCCGATATCAGTGCTATACTGTAACGAATCAAGTATTGATAATTTGTTTTTGTTTTGAAATTGACAATAATGTGGCTGCAAATGGTGAATTGTTTGAACCACACGTTTCCAATCTTAGTTACGGCCCGCCCTATTTGACTAAAATTACATTGTTAGGAATTATAGGTGTTATCAATAACAAAATATCCCATAGTTCGATTCCCGGTTTTGGATTGGTCATATTCCTCGCAAAAAATTATCCCTATAAATTGCCTAGATCGCTGATTGCTGTATACGACATACATACCTACAGATCATGTAATTAAATCATGATAATCAACAAACCAGCATGCAATATCAGCAAATAACTTTTACAAGTACTTGCATTATAATCTCATTACTTAAACTATTTACTAATCTTGTTATTTAACCGTCCGTAACCTCATTAAATGACCATTAAATATGTGTTAAACATCAAAACACCCACAATAAATATCTAAAACAAAGTTAAGTGTTAACTCTCTATTATTATAAGTTTTGTGTCTTTGTAATGTTACTAACGAGTAATCTCTGTGTGTTAATTACCTCCTCTGTATTATATTTGAAAGTTGGTGGGGAGTTTGCTATTTTTTTCACAGAACACCTGCAGCTGTCTAATTGTATTTCATGTTGTTAGAGATTATTCATCCCTAGTTTCTGTTTCTATATAGGTTACTATAAGATGTAATAACAAGCAATAATTTTACAAGCATAATGTAATTCTTCAATAACATTTTCATTTTTAATCCAGTCAATCCTTTCGTGCGGTGGTTTCTGATCAATTTTAATTAAACAGATAGGTTGACTCAATGAATGTTGCACGCCTATTCATTAGATAGCTATGAAGCAATTATCAATGTAATACATGTCGTTCATAACAATTAACAGCAGGAAACAATACACGTAAAAGTAGTATTATTACACCACCTTGCTGTTTACAAAATGTTTGAATGACAAATGCTAGTTATTTTTACATTCATTGGAGGTGAACACGGGTTGTATTTTATAGCAGAAATATTGAAAGTTATGTACTTTTACTGCCTGAGCTTAAATAACACAGTGGTTGGAGATAGATAGGTTTCTAATATACATGTATAATCTTTATATGAGTTCCATTCTGACAAATATTTTGTCCATTTAATATAACAACTTATCAGACAAAAATAACCAATATCATTTGTCGACTCTGCTTTCACGTAACAAGTGTCTAGACAAATATAACGTTGTTTTAATAGTCTTATAGAATTTCTCGTGAACAAATACCATCAGGGGATATATAATGCATAGTTCATAATAGAGCATTTCGGACTGCACCCCAAATATTTACCCCAAATACATGTATCTCATCTTGACAAACAGTTTGGCTTTATATATTTAGCTTCTGAAACGGCATATTAATAAGCAGGCATTGTGGTGGTTTGTTATCAAATAACAAATATCCCATTTTGGACAATAGCCTGCCGCTAGAGTTTTTACATATTAAACTACAGGTTACTACTAACCCACTTTAGTGATTTTATTTCAAATACATTGATTAATGATATTGTGGTGTACCGATTCCTACAATTCGCACTTTTCGTACACTCATTAAAAGTTATAAGTACACCAACACAGTAAACAGCGATACATGCAAATAGTGTATACGAGGGCTGTTCAAATTGGAATGCAACTAAGCCCATACATTTTCTTCCTTAATAGATTCTATTGAAACTAGCCTTTGATCCTATTGCAGTATCCATCTCCGGTATATACGCGAAGTTTCATTCAGATATTCCATATTTAAAATGCGATTTTATTATCATTCATAGGGTCACTGTGCATATACTGGACACGTGCCAAACCGAGATCTTAACGTATCTGATATTTCTTCCGATATTGCAATTTAAGAGTCGTTTGAAACAAATAAAGATCACAAGGGACATTGCTTGACAAATCAGGATGGTCGAAAAGCTCAAGAACCTTCACGCTTCTCAGAAAGTCGCGTTAATGTCTGCTGCAGGTGGAGGCCCATTGCTCTGCAATAGCATGTCATACTTCAAACATGTGCTTTGAGAGCGATTGTCGGAGTATTTCTTCAATTTCTGAAGGAATTTTCCTTTTTCAAGCTTGGCATTTACCCATTGTCTATTTTATACATCAAATTTAACGGTAGAAACTAGGTTTATATAGAAAAAGGTGTACATTTCTGCTGACGCCCATGGTGCGTTTTGCAATGCATACTTTTGTTCTGTGTTTGCTGGCCCATATTAGTTTAAGGATCTGTCGCATGGGTGAAAAAATCAACCCGTGTCTCGTTTATGGTCATTACATTCGCAAACGGTCGACTTTTTTTATCTAGAAACTGGTTTCAACTATTTTGTGGACAGGTTGCAAGGGCATGTGTGCTGGCGTCTCTAAGCAGATAGGGGTATCCAAAGTGTACTTATCTTCCTAATTGTTTTAATATGTTTGATAATTGTATGAATAGCTCCTAATGATGTGCCAACACATTGAGCTACTTGCCTAATTGTAAATATTCCACCAGTTTCCAAAACAAATATGATTTTCGAAACCCTTTTATAGTATATTGCGGTATTTGGATGGCGTTCATGGGGTTCCTTTCCAAATAAAATTACACCACTTTTAAATTGCGTAAACTATCAAGTAGTTGATAAAAAAGACATACCATACCACCATTTCACCAAACATGTTATGTAAAATATTGTATTTGCTCCCGCAGTAAAAAAACAACGATTCTTAAATAGGACCGAATTTGGCCAGAAAAAAGTGACATTTTTCCAATAATTTAAGCATTAGTATACACGAGTAGACAGTGTTAAATGACGTATTGTTACAGCTACACTCAACGGATTTTAAAATGTGAGGTATCAATTTAAAGCTAATTCAATGTTCTTTGATATACAGCTTACTATTCTTAAAAGATTATTGATACAAGAAAGATATAGCTTCACTTGCATTCCAATTTGAACAACCCTCGTATCATTTTGCTTCTAGCTTGAAATATTACGCAATTTAGATCTACCACATGTATGATTTTATGTTTATTTTGAAGTTATTATGTTTAAACATGTTAGGAATTGTAAGTAGTGAAGTATTTTATGTCTCCGTATCGAAGATGTGGGGTTTAATTATGACTAAACACATGCATGCCGATCAGTCGGTTTGGTAGACTAAATGTTTTCCGATCAATAACTCAAAAACGAACGGACCTAGAACCCACAAACTTTAGGTGAAGGTTGTTCATCATCAGTAGATGACCCCCATTGATTTTGAGGTCGCTATGGTTCAAAGGTCAAAATTACTATGACCTTCTAATACACAACGGTTTCTGATTCACGATGTAAGAACGATGGATCCTAAGATCCACTTCACAGATTGGTTGCTGGTTATGCAGAGAAGGCTTCTACAAATTTATAGGTCAATAGGTCAAAGGTCAAGGTCGGGATGGCATTAAGTATAAATGGCTATTCGGTTGTCATGAGACATGCATGTTTTACAAACATCTATTGTTCTTATTGTAATCAGAATTCTTAAGATTTTATGTTTTTTTGGGGTTTGGTATTGCTGGACAATGTGTAATCAACATTTCGAGACATTGTACAATACACAGTGTTGTGCACGTGCATTATTCTGAATTTTGAGAATTCACGCTTCACAGCTTACACCAAGCCAAATACAAATATCCAATTATCGGATATTGTGCTTATACTACTCACATGAACACATGCAAAACATTAACAAGCCGTCATGTATAATAAAAAAGATACATGGGTAAAATGTTGGTGTACTTATAACTTTTAATGAGTGTATATATCTTTTAATGTTTTAACCCCAAATATAGGACTTCACAAAATAGTATGGAACTAGATTTTTAGATGTTATAAGACATTATAATGTGATATAATGCAACAATAATAATGTCTGTGTATCATTTTCCTGAATAAAAAGGTAACTGTCCTTTTCTTTACATGGAAAAAAAAGTCGTAATATTGCCTCTCAAAACACTAAGAAACACACATAAAAGTCGATTTTCATAATGACCAACATTGATCTCAGATTCACAACCATCGTTTTCCAAAGCCCGATAGGTTGTGAAATATTCTACCATGGGCTTGGGCATCCGACCAAAAAGCACCCCTTGGCCACTAGCCTATCCTACTCATATTTAAACCATGTTGAACATCCGATATTCTCATGCTAACACCATATAATCGAAACGTCTCTATTCAACCGTGTATAGTTATGTGCCAATGTCAATACAATGCGATAAAGAAGAGATACGGTCAGAATGGAACAAACCAACACAGGGTATCACGTATCACGGAACAAAACAATACTGCAAATAACCTGCAACATACATGTGTACCAGAACATGGTTTATACACATATCCCCCTTATACAAGGTAGTAACATTATCTATCGCTCAATTTTGCAGTTTAGACAAACATTATACTTTCTAACATCAAATTTCATTATACTCGTACAAACACACTTAGTGCTAAATCAGACAAAAGGGTACATGTATATATATAGGCAAAAACCCCTCTAATCCGGACCCCTCCAATCCGGAAACCCCTCTAATCCAGACAAATCAGTTGGTCCTAAATTTTGATCTTCATGTTTTAATGTAATTTTACCCCTCCAATCCGGAACCCCTCTAATCCGGAAACCGGACACATTTTCAGGAACTCGCTCTAGATTTGCTCTAAAATTCACCCCTTGGATCCGGACAGACAATGTAGACAATTTTCGTGTTGACGTTTTGACAGGTGTCAGTGAACATCTTGTATATTCCCAATATCTTGGGGACTATAAAAGGTGTGAAAATAAACAATAGGTTTAATAACTCCAACCAACTGGGAGACGAACAGACATAGTCACAAAATTAAATTAATCCTATTATACAAAACTATATGTGAAAATATCAAAATTGTCCTAAAAGTTTATTGTCTTAAACATTTGCAATTAACCATACAGAGTCATGCAGCTTGCTTTTTCGTATTTTGTGTTGTAGGTAGATGAGTAAATAATAAATAAATAAATTAATTAATTCATATTTAATTTCTGAAACAAATTTGTGGGTTAAATGTATTTAAAATGTTACCAGTTTTGTCACTATAGAGCACTTTATTTTACTTGTGTAGTATCCGGACAACTTGAAATTTGGACCCATATAACTAGAATCTCTAAAAAAATGAATTGTTTTTGTCTAATATAAATTAAGTTTTGTTAAATAAATATGTTAGAACAATCTGAAGTATCTAATTAGTGTCTGTTGTCAATAAGTTTGTGTGTTGTATGCAATACATGAACACAATGTAATCCATTCCAAGTACGAGTATTATCAAATAAAATAGGCTGAAGAGTTTTAATGTATAAAAAAAAGAAACCCCTCTAATCCAGAAACCCCTCTTATCCGGACTTTTTGTCTGGTCCGGACAGGTCCGCATTAGAGGGGTTCCACTGTACTACAATTTTGCAACGTGTGACCATCGAGTTAAGAACTTATTCTTATGTTGTTTAAACGAGCAAGCGCTGGTCGATGACATCACCAAGACGGTATCCAATCATGACCTTGTACTGTAGTCACACATGCTGGGATCACTCTCATGTAGGGTTTATGTGATGATACGTTCCGTCTGAGTGTCCGTTATCATTACCGTACGTATCACCATTGTAATCATCATAATTGTAATAATCTATACTACTTAGACGCATACTGTTAGCAATGTGAACTTGAAAATGGATATAAAACTCCTTCCTTTGGCAAATCAATTGTGATACATTAACGGTACTTTACAGATAGAAGAACGACATATATCGCTTTTAGCGAATGTATGCTTTTAACGCAGATTGTATGACCCGAATATAGTGCTTCTTGGCTCTATAATTTATAAACCTAATTAATCATTATACTGCGCATGCCAATATAAAGAGTAAGTTGATGTTAATTGCGAATATAAATGACTAGCATAAAAATAGATTGATAAGAATGTGTCTGCTGATATCATTCATTGTACATATTGTGTCTTAAGGGTACAACTGCTAGAGCAAGATGAAATGCTCATAAATAAATAAGGGAGGTGTGCATGTGTCACAGAAAGGGCTGAAATGTGTTTGTGACATTGTACGTAGCATGTACCATAGATATTAAACGAATTCCATTACATGTATTTGGAAAATATTCCCAAAGAAACTGCCGCGAACACCTATAAATCAGAATTTATACTGATTGTGGAAATTGAATATTGATTATTATAGCCAGTTTGTTAAATGCGAATGCTTCCCTTTACACAGAATCTTCAGTATCAGATTTAACAGCGCTGGTCAAGCGTTGGATCTAATAAAAATAATAATCGTAAAGTAACATTGTGTTGTCTTGTTTCTGGGATATCGAACAAAGAATGCGTTTGTACATAAAGACATTTAGTGTTTCATCTCTTGAAAACAAAACAAGTATAATCGAAATACTGAGATATAGAGTGTTTTAGTAAGAAATAGTCTATTTAGAGTAGACATTGTCCCTTACCGAGTTACCTTCATTAATTTTGTTCTCCTTTTAATTTAAATTTCTTACCTTGTCATCAATTACTAGTAAATAAAAAGTATCTGTATAGTATTTGTACATTTGTTTTGAGTGGGGCGGTAAGAGAGAGAATGAGATATACACAACGTATTTATAATCTTAAACTGAAACACTATTCTTGAGGATCTCGAGAAAAGACTAGGCGTGTCCAAATAATGAGTTACTTCTGTTAAGAATGTAGTTATTGAGCTATGGTACAGGAAATAGTAAGAACATGCTGATTGAATATTCTCTTTGATATGGTACTACATTACCGCCAATTCAATATTTCTTTTGTTTGAGCGCGTTGTGTGTATATATTCTATTCTTTTGTATCGAGGCAAATGGACTAGCCAAACATTAAACATTATATGCATTACTGTAACAACCTTGGGTTGTTACTTAAACATGCAACTACATTGCCATTAGTTTACATAAGAACATAACACTCATAAGGAACAAACAGCCTTAAACATGCCTTACTGTAACTGATAGACATTGAACTATGTTTGATGGATATTGGTAGAAGTTTGGCAGACATATGAAAGATATCTGACAAACAGTATATTCGAAATGTTGAGACTATTTCAGACGTTTTAATGAATTTAGGGTCACATTATATTGTTTTATTGCATACTATGTGTATACTAGACTTTTACATGGCTAACATCTTCAGTGGTATACGTATTTGGTATTCTAAAACTGGGAACTAAGGAATAATCACGCATTCTCAAATTTTGGGCCAATCTGGATGGTACAGGAATGAAAAACCTGACCTTTAAATTCATTAAAACATTTATCTGACACGAAAGCAAAATCTTTCATACATGCCCTCATCAATAAACATATACATTTTTCTATGTTGTTATTTGAAACAAGCATGTCTTTTCATCAGTGTATTTTACGTTATGACTGCATATATGCTATAATGACTAACCTAAAGAACACAACAATGATGTTCAGTAATGCTTTGGTTATTTTTAATACTCAAATACAACTTATCTACACATACCAACTGTATGAAAACAATAAACTGCCAGTATATTTATGAAACCGGTATGTACATTATTACATTCAATGTTGTTTTCACTCTTTTTAACACTCATTTAGTTTCTAAAATATTTTTAATAGTAGTACCAACTCATACAAGTCTCAGTGTTATACTCAAATGCATAAGTCATAACCTATGGCACTACTTAATAATTTGGGACAGTATCTAAAATAATCTGGCTACGCACATATATACAGGTGCGTGTTTTTGTACTGAAGTCATCGTCACGTAAATTTCAAGAGAACCTCATCAACCAATACTGGAATAAAACGCTACGTGTTTTGTTGAAGCGACGTGTCTGGTCTCACATTTTCAAACTATATGCATGAGTGTACCAGAAAAAATCAAATACACGACGATATAGCTTCGAGTGATTAGTTAACGCGTTGAACAAATTGTTGTTACGTAAACTACTACTATAAAGTAAAAAGAACATTAAACACGAAACTAGAACATAAGAAACATAATATGATAGGTTTTGAAACACAAAAACATGATTTTCCGTTAATACACACCAAAACAAGCTTAACACGCTAAACATGCTTTAGAGATTTGCCATGTAACGTGACTGTCACGTAAAATACTAGTTTTGAAACCTGTTGTAAACAACAATTAACACACACCAAATATTCAATCCGGAAACAGAACTTGTGCTAAAAACATATTAATATCACATACTATTTAAAAAAGATACCTCCCATAACTGCACATGGTTCTATAAGAGCCCTGTTCAGTCATCAGAAAGTTTAAAGAATCGCATCCATTTTCCAGTAGACACGGGTCGATCAAATTTGCATTGTATATTACTTTCGTTTTTATGCAATGACATTTAAATGAAAGAAAATATCATATCACCATTACTTGAGCCTTTAAGACAATAAATCATTGCCAATATGCCAACAATGTATTGCTGTATTGGCTCAAACAACTGTGGAATTATTTTGTATTTTACGTGACGTGATTGTACACACATATGCTTTCATTATATGCATTAGTTTGTCATGAATGAACGATAATATGCTAGTGTATGGAACATTCATGTCAGAGGCAGCATTGCTTCTCATAAAAAATTATAACTGCAATAATCTATTTCATTTAATGTGTACACATGAACTGAAAATTTTACTTCCTTACTCTTCCAACTTCCAATGTCAAATATGCAGTTTGATTAACATGCAAACTATGCAAATACTAATAATTAAGAGATATCAAAAACTAAAATAACAGTGTAAGTCCTCGAATGCAAAAAAATCAAGCGTACATTTATAAGGAATTTCAAATTTTTAACTTAAATATTACGTGACCCTAAATTGTATTTTACGTGACGAATAACAACATGCTGACCATACGGTAGACACTCAGTATGACTTTAGTTCTAGAATATTAATTACGTTGCACCATTTTCTTTCAAGAATTAACTGAAGTTATAACCCACATAAAAATTTCTGTTGAAAAGCAAATAATAGGTTATTCAAAATAAACATACCCTAAATTTTATTTTTATTCAAAGATTTTTAATGTACATACCGACTGTAAACATCAAATGCATTAAAATGGCACAGTATAAGATATGGTTTATGTCACTGTTAGTGCTGCCATCTCGCTTTTTTAAAAAAGCGTGACGTAAGTATACCGTCACGTAAAACTTTTACAGCTTTTGGATGCATTTACATTCGAAAGACCTCGGACATATAGCAAGGACTTAATGACTATTCCTCAATAAAAATGCGATCGATGGGCGCCACGTAAGAATACAACATGAATTACCCAACAAGTTTATACATGAAATAAACTGAATTATAAAATATTTGGGCGTGTTTTGTTGTAAAATATGTGTATTTATCAAAATTATATATTTGTGAACAGTCTGGTTTATTGAATTGATGAATTATCGAAAAACTGAAATAAGCAATCACATCCACAAAACAGTGTCATTTAAAATACCTCGTATCTGCGACATGAGGACTGTCAAAAATATATGAACTATGTAAGTCCGTGTCACTCTCGCACAGATATTGGAGCATTTTACAACCTATAAGCATACGTGTACATATAAACAACACAATTTAAGGCTTAAAATATATTTCTATTTGTAGGAAACATTTAAATTTTATGTTTTGTGCTTGTGACACTCGATTTTGAGGAGAGTGTCGTATCTTGTAAGCGTGCAAATGTTGTAAAAAACATAATTTCAAGTGTCTATAGCATTTAATTTTGAGGACATAAATATTATATAGTACTAACGCAAAAAAACTAAGGATAGCACTTTCGTACGCACATATACGTTATTAAGGACACTAAAGTAGCTGTGACAGGCAATTGGCCCAAATGTTGAGAATGCGTGTAATACGACATACCTGTCTTTGTTAATTGTTATAAAAGAGGCGAAAAAACACATAACAAACGTGTACATGTATGCTCTGTATAGATGAATGCTATCTACCATGTACTGTACCATGGGTAAATATAACATGGTACCCCTATAGTTCCTTGGTTAAGTGGAAAAGTAAAAACTATTTTTTTATCACTTTTAATTAACTCATTTTGCAGTCCGAGGAATATATATATAATGTCACTCAATATATACTTAGCTGAGATATTCATTAGTAAATTAACACTTGCACTGTGGCACCCTTGCATACTATTATAGTACTTATAGTATTATGTATTGTATGCCAGTTGCTTTGTGTGTATGTGTTCTTTGTGTGAACGAGCTCCGGAGGGTTGTTCTCCAGTTTGAAATAATGCTTGCTACAATGTTTGGGGTACCATGCCGATATAAACAGGTATTACAACGATTGTATACTGATATTTTGTGCGAACAATGACCAATTACTTTATTTCTGTCGTTAGACAATTCCGACATAGCCGGCATACACTACTTAGCTAAGTGTGTTGTCTTGCTGCTGATTGTGTGTCTATTTTATGTCGTTCACTAACCTGGAATTCGCAAATAAAAATATTATAGGCATTAACAAATATCACGACATATTGTTTATAAAAGCAAATTTTAGAAGTGACTGTGAAGTCATCTTGTAAAAATGAAGCTGTCCGCCATACTCTGGTATAAAGGATACCATCCTGTTTAAGGGTACAGGGGAATTAATACACGTTGCAATCACCCTAAGCTAAATCGTATGAACTAGTAGGTTATATTATAGAAGAGTGACCGTTTAGAACCGTCTATGGTCAAGTCAATTCTTATCATATATTTTACTATTGGAGTGTCAAACTAGTACACATTTTTTTCCTTTAAATGTAAAGCGTTTTGTGCTCCGCTATTCGAGTCCTATCGTTCCATCACTTTCTCAATTAGCTAGACAATACACTTAGTTAAGTAGTGTAAGACGGCTATGTTAGTATGAAAGTAATTTTATAAGCTTGTTGACATAGCCTTGTTGTGCTCTTTTGCATTTGGTAATCGCATATTCTGTCAATAGAATATCGCGTCAGACCACGACAGCTAATCTATCAACTTGTATTACAAGTGTCTGGACAAAGATGAGGTATCTTTTTTGATGAAACTTGTCTGGCTCTTGTTGAATGCTCTATTGTCAAGACCCTTATCACTATGGACAGTTCCAATGCTTTGTTACACTAAACGTAATCTAATAAACGTTTATAGACAACATTCAATTCACCCGTTGTCATTTGGTGTATCACTTTGTAACGTTTTTTATTACAAAAATATATTACCTTATATACTGTAGAATCTGGAAAGTACGCCTATATAAATTTTGTGACACTTAAATGCGATTACAATGGATATGCGGTTATATATTACCCCAATAATATGCGCTTATTTTTGATTTGCGCTTATAGACAAGCTATATAAATATTGTATATGAGCCAGTCTCCAGGAAAACCTGCTATAATGACATTATGTAATTACTACATGTAACAAGATTTTGATAAAGCTCTAAAATAAGGAAAAAAACATATCTATTGATTCTATTTTAAGTAATTCACCCATATTGAACTATACCTTAGCTTTGAATTTTCCTATGAATTATGTCGAAAGCACATACTTCGTTGCTATGGTGACCAATTTCAGAAAAGTACTCCGATTGAGAAAAACGAGGATTTAGTTGTTTAAAACAGAAGTAGCCTTTCTCTGAATGCAAACAATTTCGATTTTGATACATGTACATATTTTGAAAAGTGAAACATAATTATAGAATTTTGTACTATTTTAAACAGTTTATGTCGAGAATTAATCAAATGGTATAATAATGAAATACTTATTTCAATTACGTCGAACAACGTTTGAATGACGTTTGCGACGTCACACAAAAAGCTCCGAATAGGAACTCTACAAAAACAGCTGTAACTTCCTTAAAACACAAGATATTAACACAATTTCTTTTGCAATTTGCTTATTTAACATTATCCTGTAATACTATGCAAAATCTTAAAGTCAATATTCTTGTCAAAATAGTAGGTTTTCCTGGAGACTGGCTCATATACATTTCGTAAACTGGCAGAGACAAAACTAAAGTAAATGTGAATCATTACATTTAATTGCATACGATAAGTAAACATAGTATATACCCTGCTGATTAATACATAATCTATCAACGCACAATGCTTATATATATCCGTGAATTATAATAATGTTTAGAATATAACCTACATTATGAGCCAATGAAAACGCCGCATTTTGGCGGTTAACCGAAAATTTAATCATTAAAATTTTCTCTTCACAGACTTTACGTCATGCGTTGGCGCTACTTTCTATCGGCCAATCAGAATGCAGAATGTTATATTCTAAGTTAGTTAGAACATATTAAGTAAATTTTAATGACTAAAAAGGACTCGCTTCGCTTCGCTCGCTCCGCCCTTTTTAATCATTAAAATTTACTTAATATGTTCTAACTATAACATATGCTCAATGTCTATAATTGTTAAATAAATGATCAAAACAAAACTACCACACACTGTACGATTTATACGAGTGGTGTTTAACTTATATTTGAACAAATCTGAACAATCGGATTTTGCCGTACTAACACAATAAAATCGATTTATTTCTATTGAGCCATGTACGAAAATGTCTGAAGTAGTAAATACACTCATTTTGTTTCATATTTGCATTATTGTCCTAACCAAAATCAACCATCTTGTAGAGGGCATTGTGTTTTGGTTTTTAAGACAGATTGTCCCTATACAATGTAGAAGCATCACACAAGTGTTGGTATATTATGGATTACCCATGTCAGTGAAGACAATCAGTAATATTTGTCATATGAAGGGTGATATACGTTTATCTGCTTGTTTTGGCGAAATGGCACTTAATATAAAAAATCACAAATATGGTCGAAACCTGCCATGTCCATTGTTTCTGTGATATCTAAAACAAATATAATAACCCAAAGTTGGATGGCAGCGAAGTTGCAAGTATCAGTATCAACTTTCAATCGAATTATTTCGAAAATGTTAGTTGAAGAATTTCAGAAAAATGCGATGTTCACTAGATCAATGCCAAGCAAAACAAAGAGCGAAGACAAAGGTCTTGGAGGCTGTATATGCGTCTACGGAACAGTTATTGGAAAGAATGTGCTGTTTCTGGGAAGTTAATGTTTTATCTTAGAGGAAATTATTACATAGACAGAGTCTGATATTTTAAAAAGGTTAATGATTATAGGCATAAGTTGGAGTCAGTTAAGCTTGGTGTACTCGCGGCCGCTTTCATGACATGGTATTGTGTTTGATATTTTCTAAAAGCGGATCTCAAAATGATTGGAGAGGGGACAGCAGTGCACACATATTTTATTTATGCAAAAGGTTTAAAAGTTTGTTTTCGACAAAAATGTGACACGTAATTTTCCTGGTAACATGTCAAGCAAGGGTGTTTCCCCAATACTGAATTTTTTGTCATCCTGCAAAATACGTCATTAAGTACCTTATGAATTAGACTGGGGAGTATATTACATGTATACCAAAACATAGGATACCGAAGTCTCCTGATGAAGTATCAATTGAGCTTGGATCTGGAGACTACTGAAACATCGATTAGAGAAGCGTATTGTAAGCATCCGCACTTAGAGGTTTTTGGCATTAAAATGCAAAATCAACACACTCGATACAATAGTTGATTCTGTTCTAAGGATATTACATATACATTCTACAATTGCTTATGTCTCTTGATACATTACTTTACGGTATTGAATAGACACAGTTAGATTTTGATGTGAAATTTATGAAAATACTGGATGTTCAATTCTGTTCAAATATAAGTTGAACACCTTTCGTATGTATACATGTTTAATGTGGAGTTTTATCCAAACAATTTCACATATTTTCCATTATTTATTACACTTACACAGGAATGGAAAATTTAATTAAAACACGCAAACAGTCTTTCTGGTATACGTAACTTGTACATTTATTTTTCTAGACTGAGAACGGTTTCTATTCAAAACGCATGATAAGCGTTTTATCAAACTATAAATATTAAAATCGATTTACGCTCATCGGCTACTGAACACCTAATATACAAGCTAGACAATTATCAGTATATACATAAAACAGTTTATTACGTCGATTAGATGCATCTGTTGTCTAACTTGGTCACAATTATTTGAATATGCGCCTACTTTCGAGACTACATTTATATTATGGTAAGGATATAGTATGCGCTTATAATCAAGTATGGATTGACCGTAAGGTCGTATGCGCTTATATTTAATATGCGCTTATATTCAAATATGCGCTTACTGTCCAGATTCTACAGTATATGGCATTACTTACTGCAATGAACGTTTATTGCCTTTTTTCAATGGTATTCTGGTTATGCACCCTTTCTTCCATCTACCATTTTCAATTTTTGGAGTTTTTTTGAAACTCTCTCACCAGGTTGACCATTATGTTTCTGTTCAGGAAAGAGAAATAAAACAAGCGAATACGAGATATGCATTGGTAATGAAAGAATATAAAACGATTAAAGAAAAAGAAATGCTTGAACTCCTGTTCCATTTCTACATCTTTCAATACACACTATCAGAAAGATCCGATATAGCGATACCTTAAATCAAGATAATATGGCGTATACTGAATAATTGATTAACAGCAAGGCATGTGACAGGGAAGATGTTGTTTATTGCACTAGTGAAGATTGCTATCAGTATTGTTAATGTAAACTGAACCTAACATCGCAAAGAGATAAGATCGAATGTATATCTGATTAAATGCGCATTGTAATACCTGAGTGTTTGCTGCTCGTAATGTATCTATTCATGCACCGGAAATCACTTACGAAAATCGTAAACTTTGCGTTCAACTTCGAATTCCTCATAATGATTTTACAACGACAAATAGGGTCAGATATGGTTTGTAAAAGCTCATTAACTGAATCATTGACATTGTGCATATCCCTGTACCATACTTTGTTGTTGTAAACGAGATATGAATAATTAAAATGTGAGTGTAAGTTTAAGATTTCCGTAAGTGGTTTAATATAACAGTACCGGTTTGTATTGATAAAAAAAACATTAGGTTCTCCTTTTGAGAAAGGTCTTTCGTGTTTTATTCTGAGACACCGTCTCACTATCACAATAATCCACATAGGTACAGTGGTTTTTATGTTTTGCGGTACATTAAGATTTCAACAGAATTGTTTTTCATAACATACTGAAATATTATGGTTAATATTTTTTTCTAACGAATGCTACAACTAACACAGGACTCAACTTCATTATTTCAGCGTTACATTATAAATGTAAGAAGTTTTATTTCATCAATGTTACTCTATTATCGTTTGGGTATGGTTATTTACTATTCATAATGCAAATGTATCCGTTAGAAGATATTTGAAGCAGACTAATTAATGTGTGCATGTTCCAAACACGTCATGGCTACAGAGTATACTTCATTTGTTAACACAAAACTTGAGTTAAAAGTTGCGAACTCTTGGAAGGATCACTGAAGAACAATCCAAAAGCTAATGAATTGCATAAGCACTACCATTCGACATACGACTTGTTTGTTGACAAACGGTGGTATATACTTAATACTCATTGGAAAAGAAACGAACCATTTTTCATGTAGTTATCTTTTACTGAAATATAGCAGTATGGATGCATGCATCAGACACGATATTACAATACATGTATACCGGAGGTAGAAAATGCTAGTTTAGAATATCATTTCTGTTGATGTTTTTTCTATCAAAACGAATATAGATTTATTAATATATAAAACACATATTAAAAGGTAATAGTGATATCGGAGAGAGAAAATCAGATAACAGCAAAGCTCTTAATTGCACGTCAAAAAAAGAAAAACAGTAGCGCAAACACAAGCAAAAGCAGTGACACACAGTTTTATGTTTTTACAAAATAGTCTTCCGTTTGCTTGGTACAAAAATGTAGTATACTCCGTACATATGTTAGTTGAGCTACATTTAAAGCAATCATGCATCACCTGTAAACATCAACAGTAAAACAAACAGACAAACTATAAGCAAATCACTGCAGTAAGTAATGATGATACTTCTAATCCATACCAAGTAACTGTAGAGGTGAATGTTCGATATCAAAGAAATCGTTAATTATGTTAGGAAGTCAAAGCAATATACGTAGATGAACGATAATTATAAAGGAACTTCTCAAAACAAATACTTGATGCATACACGTACATTTTTATATTCCAAGAATATTTATTAGGCGGTTGCAAATGGTAAATTGATTTGAAATACAAACATATGTTCCTTTGTAGACTAGTAAATTTATAATGCTAATCGGGCTGGGAAGGCAGCACTAAATAGCCGAGCATAGAAAACATGAAAACATATAGATCTACCAAAAATTGTATAAGTAGGATTAATATGCGAAGTTCATGTGATGACAATGGATGGTTGTATTAAATGTGATATTGATAATTAGTAGTTTTGATGAAGGGCTCCTCAAGGCTGATGTTTTTGCACGAAGTAATAGTGCGTAAGTGCGCCATGTCAATGCAATATGCATGCGCTACATTGTATTATGGGACATTTTCATACTCACACTAAAGAATATGTAAATATTGCTTTCCTGAATAACTCTATGACATGTACTCGTACCAATTGGATCATATCCGCCGTACAGTATTATCTCTTTGGCATAGACCACTAATCTGTCACTAATACATCCGATCTAGATTGTGTTTGTTAGCTAATGTTTATCTGTGTCATTGGCTTTGTATATAAACTCCACATGTGCGCAGAAGTTGTTAGTGGTGTTAGGACGTGCCCTTAAGTACTAGTTTTAGTAGATAATTATTCCTGCATTTGTTCCTGCACTTTCACTACTTCAGTAAAACTGGTCGGTATCAATTTCAGACGGTTATCAACGACGGAGTAGTGATAATCACACCATAATCTAAGCATCGTCACTATATCTAGACATGCCTATTGATTTAAATAATCTCCATGCGCAATCTGAACATCATTTTGCATTACCGCTAACGATATAATATTCTGTCATGCAACTATTTGGCTAAGTGACATCAAGTAAATTCATCTTTGCAATGACAGACAGGACGAAATGGACATCCGCCAACCGTCGGCTGTTTCTCTGGGCATATAGGAAAATACTACAATTTTCTTAATGCTATCTTTCGATGCATTAGTACATTAAGACAGCATAACAGCATGACGACGGATATGCCTTGAAATCATTCATCACTTTTTGAATAACTCTCTGAACAGGTTTTACTGATTGAAATGATTCCAAAACATATCCAGTATATAGTTTGACATATTGTACCTAAGATGGATAAAACATCGGCAAGGTCTTTGTCTGTAATCTTTATCTGCTATTATAACAGAATGATTATATTATTGAAACATTAACCGGTTATTTGCAATGGAATATAACGTATTATAAAATACGAAATATACAAATATTATGTACATAGTTTGATTAGTCGGCAACTAAACGAAACGTGTAGGGCATCCAGGTTTTTTATTGCTGAAGCTAGTTCATCTACCTTTTTGTACAGCTGGGGCTTGGGCAGTTCATTTCTCTTTCGGTTATGTATGGGGCAGTGTGCTTTGTAATTATGTGATGTTTTTGTGTTTTTGTGCACGGCTGGTTATGTGGTGTGTTACCTTCAACGAACAGGACAATGAACTGCCCAATTCCAAGTTGTCAAACATCTGAATGAACTAGTAAGAGAAATCAAAAGTTTTTGTCTGTGGATCAATACACAATCACGTAATGTGTTTTTATAATCATGTACAATGAATCTTACAAATGTTTTATACCTGTATTTTATGATAATGGTCAACAGATGAGATTGACAAAAAAAATAAAATAAATAAAAAATCGTTTCTGCAATGTCAGAACATTTTAATTTTGTCTAGAGCTTGACATAACGATTTGAAAATGATACACGATCAACTATAGGGTTGATATAACGGATCATGAAACCTTTTCGACCTTCTACAATGCAGTCAAGACTCACGGGACGTAGATGATTAACTGTAGATTAATTAAATATAAAGTTTCGTAATAATGTCATAATCAAGAAAACGTATTTCCTATTTATTCCACGTTAACCACAAATGCAATGGATGTCGACAATGTCAACCATTTTCTCTATAAATCATCTAAACTTCCAACTAATTAACAAATACATCCTCTGAGACTAAATGTTCCTGTAATCTACGTATATAATTATATGTGATTGACAATATTTATACTATGAGATGCACATTGTCAGCGCCCATTTTACAAGAAGCGTCTACGAGATGTAGTGTTGAAAATCTGATAGATAGGATGATTGTTGATCAATCGTTGTCTAACAATTTGTGACATTACATGATACTCTAATGGACCTGCCTCACTATAACATTTCACTAAAGCATATGCCGAACACATAAAAGCTGTATCCAAAACGATGGCATACGCTGGGGTTGACTAAATTAACAATACATGTATAAAGCCTCCATTCGACAGTATATTCACTTAATATAAATACTGGTCGGATTTAAGGTAACCTTGATAATTTGTAACTTTTTTTTTGCGTATACATAACTTATACAACTTACAGAAGCGTATACCCGTTTAAGTTCAACATATCTAGCCCGTTCTTGGCGTATGCAGGTCCGATTCTCGAGCCCATCGTACAATAATACGTCGTCATACGCAACTATTCGTGAGCCTGTGACAGGGTCATTAGTACTAACACTATACAATTTGAAACTCATACATCATTCAGTATATCTATATCGACAACTCCACCGATGGTGTTTAGCATATACGATTGGCATTTGAATTACAATTAGAGCATATTCACTATTGCGTGTTTGACCAACGGTTAGTATACACTGTTCAGTTCATCAGCGGAATGTATATACATGTACCTTTAGAATTCATGCCTCTTCATAACGTACATGTATCACTAATTGTGTCAATACACAAACCATAAATAAAAAAATGAACTTAGTCAGACCCATTGCTCCAGGTGGAAGCATAGGTAATTATTTATTAGTATATGTGTTGGCTGCTCATGCACGTATCTTAATATGCATAAATACATGGTATCGACAACACCTTATGTTATACCGTCATTCTTTTATGCAATGTTTCTGAACTGTTTCGTTTTCATTTTAGTGGTGGAGAGTATCGTTAAATTTGTCAATTGTTTAGAAATGTAATGGCCTCGAAATAATCGTGTGCATATTATATGAGTATTTTTTCAATCGGTTTTGCGAATTATTGAGTGCAATTCCTCCTTGGTGTTTTTCCAAATTACTTACTAATGTAATATTACGGTACTAAGGGTTTGGTTCAGCGGTGCATTTGTATGTACATGTGTACGTTGCTTTCTATATCATTTTGTAGACATGAAAATGAGTCCCTTGTTTGTGTTTACTATGTATTTATCTACATACTGTCACTATCGAACATTTATTGCTATGGTAACGTTGTCTGCGGATGATAAAAACGCCACAGAGTGAAGTATGTACCGATGTCAAATGGAAATATGTATATGGTTATGTCATGAAACACTTTGGCGATATGTCATAATTTGAACCATTGTGGACAGTCATAGACAAAATTATATTTGTCTTGTCATTTTTATATATTTGTATGTTGCCATAGATTGATGACTCCTTGTTGTTGATATCAGCTTCGCTTTCAATATGACATTTCCGTTCACAAGCATATTCTTCACATGGGTATTGACTAATGTACGAGGATGTTGATATGGTAATGCAGTTTCATATTCAAGCAATTGACTGTAAGTCAATCTTGTATGACGGTATCTCGATTATAATTACGGAAATGGGCAATATTGTTACCCTTATACTTATTAACTTACTTACCCATCCTTGTCTCAAGTGATATATAAGGCTTCAATTGTCTCGCTCTTTTTGTGCCCGTCATTATCTGTGTTTCTCCCAATAATCACAACTAGATAAAGTATGTTCATAGTAAATAATTAACGGGTAAAGGTTATCCATGATGATCTGATTCTAATAATTCATCATTATGAAAACGCAAGAATAAGTGTTTGATAGTTCTTTAAAATTGGGCTATCACAAAAATGTGGCATCGGTGGCGTTACCATAAGTTATAGTTAGAACATATTAAGTACATTTTAATGATTAAAACGGGCTTAGAATATAACATTCTGCATTCTGATTGGCCGATATAAATTAGCGCCAACGCATGACGTCAAGTCTGTGAAGAGAAATATTTAATGATTAAATTTTCATTTAACCGCCAAAATTCGGCGTTTTCATTGGCTCATAATGTAGGTTATATTCTAAACTATCAAAAACAATATATCCAAATTTGATTTTGAATTCAAAATACTTCTTGCATATCTATTCTCTCGTCTGATTCTGCACATGAATGTTTTCAAGTGGGTGTTTAATTCGGGTGTTTGATTTTAAATTCCACAAAGAATACCGAAGGGAAACCAATAATTCACGTGGTCTTCGGCATTTTATATGACTTAAAGACTAATTAAAAACCCATACAAGTCCGTTCCCAAACAAATCATAATGATTTCACATCATCTTTGCTAATGGGTTTCTTGAATGAGAAGCAATTAATGGCTGATATCGATCTTGTAACAAGAAGTTGTTTCTTTCTTTGATCCTTTTAGTTAACAACAATTGTAAATCATTGGAATATGAGGTTTTGGAAAAATATCTACAAAAACATGAACCCCTTTGTACATAAATAATAATATGGACACTGGCAATGTTTTCCGTAATAACCAAAAACTAGGCGTAGAAGAAAGCGGAGCCTGTCGTCTTTACAGCTCTCTTATCGTGGGTGTGTATTTGTATTTGAGGTAAAGCAAACACCATGAGCTAAAACAAACACAGGAGCGGTGATTGGTATTTCTATAAAGGAATGTGGAATACTTGGCCTTTGTACGAGCTATATTAAGTTTCTTTCTCCTCTGCAAGGATGTTGATATTCACCTACGCACAGAATACCTAAAGCTTCCATTGCATATCTGTGTTTATACGTACTAACATAGGTTTGGGAAATTAAAATATGCATTTCTAATTACATAACTAAAACGCAATGTAAATAATATTGTTTTCAAAGAATTAGATCTAAATGGCGATGGTTTTCCTTTGTATTAATTTGTGTTAATGATCGTTTAACAGACAATATGATTTGCGCATCTCTTCTAAAGATATTAAACAGCGAACTCGCCGTTTTATTAATGTTGATCAATTTGAAAATATATTATCGAAATAAAGTTTCCATTTATGTAATAATACCAGAGGTTTTCAACTTATATTTGAAAAAAATCAAACATTGGATTTTGTCATAATAAGACAATAGAAGAGATTTATTTCTATTGAACCATGTACGAACATGTGTTAGATAGTATATAAACATATTTTGTATCATATTTGCATGGTTTTTCTATCCGAAATCAACCATCGTGTAGATGATGTTGAGTTTTGGCTTTGTAAGGCAAATTGACCCTATAGAACCAACAAAAAAGTGTTGGTATGTTATGAATAGCCCATATCCGTGCAGGTAATCGTAATATATGTCATATGAAGGGTAATACAATGTATTCGTCCATCTGCTTGTTTCGGCTAAATGGCACCAAATAGTAAAAATCTCCAACAATGGATGAAACCTGCAATTGCCATGCCGATTGGTTCTCTGGTATCTAGGACAAATCCAAAAACCCAAAGTTGGATGGCAGCGAAGTTGTAAGAACCAGTAGCAACTTTTAATCAAATTATTTCAGTAATGTTAGATTTAAAATTTAAAAACAATGTGGTGTTCACAAAACATAGAGCACAGACTAAGGTCTTGGAGGCCGCTGTATATGCGACTACGGGACAGTGATCAGAACGAATGTGTCGCCCCTATTGAGTTAATGTTTTATTTAAGAGGAAATTAATACATAGACAAATAATGTTATTTTAGAAAGGGTCATGATGATAGGCAAAATTTGCAGTTAGTTAAGCTTGGTAAGTTCGCGGTAGCTTTCATGATATGGTCTTATATTTGATATTATGCAAAAGCGGAACTGAAAAATATTGAAAAGGGGACAAAAATGAACGAATATTGTGTTTTTGCAAAGGGTTTTTAAAATGTGACACGTCATTTACCTGGTGACATGCTAAATGTAAAGATAGGGTCATTCACACATACTGAATTTCCAGTCGCCCTCCAAAACATGTCATAAAGTACCTTATGTATTAGCCTGGGAAGGATAATCTACATAAACAGTGGATATTGAAGTCTCCTGATGAAGTATCAATAGCATTTAAATCTGGAGAATATTGAAACGGCGATCAAAGAAGGGAATTGGTAGCATCAGCACTTTGAGCTTTGTTGCCTTAAAAAATGCTAAATCAACACCCTCGATGCAAAAGTTAATTTTGTTCTAAGGATATTATATATACACTCTACAATGGTTGTTTATATCACTTAATGCATTACTATACACTATTGAATAGACACAATTCGATTTCGTCGAGAATTTTGTGAACATACTGGATGTTCAATTTTGTTCAAATATACGTATACATATATCAATTTTGTTCAAATATACGTATACATATATCACACTACGAGATAGAAACTTGATTGATTACTTGGCTGTGAAACGTATGCCAATTATTTATCAGATGAATTTGAAGTGTCTTCTGTATGCTTGTTTAAATTCTTGAAGTATATGCTTCAAGTTTGCGAATAATTCTTTCGACATATTCATTCACTACATGTTCGAACATATGTCAATTTTTTAAAACATATATTTAAAGTGGAACAGGGAAGTTAGCAATCAAACTAAACAGCCGATAACAGGAAACATAGAAATAGCACAGACCACAATTACTCGGCACAATTCCAAACACACAACTGAATGAGAAATGAACATAACCGCTGAAACTCCACTCCCCAGCTGTCAAAAGCGAACAGGATTAGTTTCAGCCATAACACATGACACAGTTTCTTTTGCAAAAAAAGCGGAACCTTATAACTTATATCTGATTCCTATGCAAAAAACGCATAAGGAATGGCTTGTGTTCTACTGCGACCTTTGTAATTGCGAGGTCATTTGATAATGTTATTGCCAATGACAACTGACTTCTAGGAATGAGATGCTTTTAATTAAATGAATTTCCATTCTATGTTTATACACAATAATGAAACAGTCCAGTACATATAACGCCTCATGTTTAGCTTATTATGCATGTTTACAGATTGGGTATTTGTCAATCGTCTTGCACGAAGAGTGTACTCATGTGTATAAAATGTATCTAAATAAAAGAGTTAGACTGACTTTATGACACTTTATGTAGACTGTCAATCAGGCAACTACTGTTACTAATCTGTCATCAGGACGATTTGGGTTCTAAATTGTACCGTATTTGGTAGGTTTTGTTTTTACGTGAAACCGGCGTCTATCATGTCCTCTGAACTAGAGGATGTTTGCCAAAGAGTGCGTTAAAAGACAGTAGAAAATCTGACAGGGAATTCAGCACTCAACCTTAACACCCGATGCCAACAAACATAAAACATCACATAATTATACCAAGTTAAACGGTATTATACCAAACACACAACTAAACTAACTTGACCGCTGAAAGACAAAGTTCCAGTTGTCCAAAGAAAGTCGAAAGGCCAAGCTGTAGACAAGCTAAATGACCTGGATTCATTGCATTAAGTATTTGCTATATCCGTTTTCCAACGCATATGATGTACAAATAATGTAAAACATGTGATATGTTGTGTTATGTTGTTTCAGACCCTTTACAATGTTTGTATTACGTTCTAAATATACTTATTACAAAGCAATTGTTTTATAACGTTTGTGAGTGCATCGCTTTCACATTCTTTGGTTTCATAAAACAAAGTATTAACGCATTGTAATTGTCTCCATGGTGTACACAAAAGATTTAATTACCTCCGTATACTTTTTTTGAAATTTTATCTACGATTTCCATGACAACAGTTACTGATTCAAACTATCTAGTATTAGTGATGTTAGTAAGCTATGCAAGACAGCTGATGTGTATAACGATTGCCTATTTGTCACAATCGTCTAGACATGCAAGGAGTATAGGAATAGAAAATCGAAACGTATCGGCAAATCTACTCATTTGTCAGGTTACGTGATAATAAACAACGATCATACATGTAGTAGGGGTCATGCCATGTATAACTAACTTATATCATACAAACGAGTCATCATAACTCGCACATTCCTTCATTCACTTTAACAATAAACAAAAAAACAAATGGAGTCTAGTAATGACACCGGCCTCGATAAGACGCGTACGATAGCAACAGTCACTCGCAAAACATACTGTTGTTGTCAGCGAAATGGATAAACGGCATGATCTTCAATTCGATCTTCATGTGTCTGTTTTATCCAGTTTGAAATCCCCAACGGCATCATTGTCTGTGAGAATACCAATGCAGAACTTATCTTCGCATGTTATTAATAGCCGTCTCGTATATCACAATCGTTTTGTTTACATATTAACAAGAGAACGGATGTTTGTATAATAAAATGTCCAAATTTTGAGTCATGTATAAAAATTATAGTCTTGCAAATGTATACACAGGTATTATTCAGCAAATGAAATAGTTTCCCTATGACAGCAGTCCGTAGTAAACATGTGCAAACGTTGATCATCAATACTATATGTTATTTGCTACTGTACAGTATATTATAAATCTTTGGTGTATGCATTGATATTATTAATAAATAACTGCATTTCATATAAAGTATATCTATTGGGCTGTCACACGATGGCATTTTCATTTGTAATCGAACGCCGACGTTTGAAAACGCCCCAGTGCATTCCAATGAGCAAGGAGTAATTACGAGCAAGTTTTATAAAGATGACAAGGGTAGTTGTACGCCAATGTTTGTGAGCATCAAACTTTGTATGTACACGTCCAAAAGGAGTCGTCCGATTGATATTTTAATTCATCTTTAATCAACTTTAAAAACGTTGACATAATATAGTACATGTATATACGTTATCATCTTACAGCGTTTATAACATTATCACAATGTAAAACCAATGTCACAATTTACCACACAGGTCAGCCAATTATAAGGGACATACTAAATTCTAATCCAGCGATATGATTTGCTTGTAAAATACAAAATGTTTGGTTTATTTGTGCCGACCGGTTCTTTCATAATCGTGTGAACCAATAAATGTTTTACGTTATGTTAACTTATTTGTGATAATCCATTTATTGTACAGCCCAGTAATGATAAAATGACGCATTGAGTCCATTATTACAAGACGTCAAGTATAAGTTGAATATTAAATGATATTACTATATTCGATTTACCTGTTCAGACAATGTTTTTTACTATTTTGTGTACACATCAAATACATGTAACTCGTCACTCCAATGAGGAGTACGATATTGGTTCAGCGTCTGATTTGGCTTCACGGATTATTGGCGTACATGTACCTACATGTATCTCAAACTTGGGTACACGAATGCTTGCTAATAATAGTACCTCATATCAGACGGACATACTTATATTGATGCTAGTTTTTATAAATTGTTTCGATTTTTCCTTGTGAAAGGTATTGGTAATCGTGTCTATTACATCATTAGTTTGGAATGATAATAACGCTGAAATGGTCGTTTGTCGTGTTTCTGCCTGTTTTTATTGACGGATTTGCTCATTTGTGAAAGTTACTCCCATTTTCTCAACTAATGCTATAAACTAACGTTTTAATATCGACGTATATATGGACCTACTTTGGAAGTTTGACCGATAACTTAGTATTCTAGACATAGGTTTCTCTTTTTTATTAAGTGTAAATGTATCTACCGTCATTCTCTAGCAACTATTTTCATGAGAACATTTTGATTATCCTTGAATAATAAAAACGCCACAGTATTATTATGTATACAGTTATTGTGAATGACAAAATATATATAATTCTGTCATTCAACATTCCGGCGATGTGTCATGAATTACATTAATGTTTGCAAGCATAAATAGGAACTATTGACTTCTCGTCATGTTCATATCTGTCTACTTATGTCATGGATTGATGGGTGTTTTTTGGAAGAAAATAAATAAGTTTTAATGAGTGCCCACCACCCTAATATATATGAGCCAGTCTCCAGGAAAACCTGCTATAATGACATTATGTAATTACTATGTGTAAAAAGATTTGGATAAAACTCTAAAAGAAGGAAAAATACATATCTATTGATTCTATTTTAAGTAATTGACCCATATAGTACTATACCTTAGCTTTAAATTTTCCTATGAATTATGTTGAAAACACATACTTCGTTGCTATGGTGACCAATTTCAGATTGTACTCCGATTGAGAAAAACGAGGATTTAGTTGTTTAAAACAGATGTAGCCTTTCTCTGAATGCAAACAATTTCAATTTTGATACATATTTTAAAAAGTGAAACATAATTATAGAATTTGGTACTATTTTGGACAGTTTATATCAAGAATTGATCAAATGGTGTAATAATGAAATACTTATTTCAGATACGCCGAATAACGTTTGAATGACGTTTGCGACGTCACACAAAAAGCTCCGAAAAGGGACTCTACAAAAGCAGCTGTAACTTCCTTAAAACTCAAGATATTAACATAATTTAATTTCTTTGCAATTTGCTTATTTAACATTATCCTGTAATACTATGGAAAATCTTAAAGTCAATAGTTTTGTCAAAATAGCAGGTTTTCCTGGAGACTGGCTCATATCTTTGTGTGTCGGTGTTATACACCGGACACTTTAAAGAACCAGACTGTCTATTCGAAATAAGAGATAGGCGCGCTTCTGACGCCGGACATGCCTGTATCTAATGTCTCCCTCTCTCTCCCTCCCTTCAGGGACTTTCTCTCAGTCTATCCCTCTGGTCTGCACTGGTAGAGGATGCACCTGCGCCCTTGTAGCTGCAACACAATAATTTAAAGTGCCTTTGAACGTGTGTTCGCATGACGGAGGCGCTATATAAATTTGGTGTATTTTGTATTATTATTTATATCGTTATCATAGCAATGCTACGGCACTTAACGCGTATTAATCCATTACCGGTGTGGTTTACTGTAGCTACATTGATACTGGTAAGTTGACCAACAGATCTCAATATATTCTGTATATGCGACGTTGCACTGCTATCTAGGTTACCTAGATCGTCTATTTAGACAAAATGATTCGATCGCCAAGAATCAGAACAGTTGTTTTATCTGTGCTTAACTTCAATGATGTTTCCAGCACTGCGACGATATGGTTGCACGAACAATTCTATTGGGGTTACTTTATAACAACATAAGCATATCAACAACAATACGGATTGAATTTCCTAGTTAACAACCTGTACTCAAGGTATGCACACAAACCGAGTTATACTCATTGTAATCTGTACAATTACACTATCTCTAGAGACACATAATGCATTTGAAGTCACTAACAATCGTTTTTGCTCTATTTGTACTTAGCACAATGCGTGACTGATGTCTTCAGGAAACTAACGCACTCGGTACCTTGTAAAATAATTACAGCGTTTAGAACAAACCTGTGTCTAAAATTGAGGTTACTGTCTAAGCATTATCGCAACATATTTTGTCGTTTTGTCCGATACCAAAAACTCTTGGATGGGAACTGCACAACATTCAGTTTCGCCAAGTACACAAATCAGTCTTTGCTGTTGTGCTACATACACTGACGAGCTAATAGTGTAGCTTGCGTTGGTGATATATTAGTGTATCAATAATCACAATCTACTGTAACAAACAAAATAAAATCCAAACATCACAAAGGCAAACAATTCAGTTACATGAGCGTTGAAATAAGCCGTCGAAACTTTTTTATAAAATAGAAATGCATAACAAACAAAAAATACATATCTAGACAAAATACGATATGTACATTTATATTAAGTAATTTAGAAGACATCTCTATGGGGCTAATGACATATGACATTTGAACGCCGATGTAGCATCATAAAGATTTGCGAAATGCTGAAAAGATTTATTGTCGATGTGAGTATAATGAATGTTTTATATTTTCTCATTTGGAGCTTAATATATAACTTGACATTAACATGAATTATATATGTAGATATGTTTCATAACATAATTAATAACAAAACCTACTTATTGTATACCGATGTTTCGGTTGGATGCTTTATACTTACGAATTCCGAAATTAGAATCGATAAAAATACGCAATTACTGTTTTCGAGCACAGGTTACATATTGATATGTCTAAGAAACATGTCCATACCTCCCCCGCTAGACAAAAAAACTTTCAGATGAATTCCGGTCCCCAAGAATTTCTCGTTCTAGCAGATGAAACTATTCAACATTACTAAACACTAAAAGTACATTGTCTGAGATTATTTCAGTGTATATTTTGACAGCAAACGTATTACAAAATTATGAAGGAAATACATTATATACAGTGTATCTAAATAGTTACAAAATTCCTCCGTTTTTATTCTCAATGTCTTAAAATTTAAATAAAGTCGTTATTGTTATTACTCTTTCTTTGCGTTAGTGCACATTTAGGTTTTCGAGTTGAGCAATAAATAATGAAACCTCATTTTCATGGATAGTTAATTCATGAACTTGATTTTAAGTAATGAAAAGAATATATATAAAAGGAAGCTCAATAAATCAAGTGATCCTTGGCAGTTATATGACTTAAATCTTAATTGAAAACCATCAAATTAATCTATGAAAGTTGGTCCTCAACGGATATTATGATTTCACATTATTTCTGATAAAGATTTCGATAAATGAATTGCTTTTTATAGTTGATATTGATCCTGTATCAGGAAGCTAAGAGGTATTTATTTAATCTGTCATCTTCTTTGTATGTTTTGTGTACGTCAAATGGAAACCTTTGGAACATTTGATCTTGGAAATGATGTCCCAAAAAGATGACCTAAATAATAATTATTTCTCTTTTCCACATTGTCACTATATTTTGACATTGCAGTTGAAATGATGTAAGCAATAAATGCAATATTGATTTATATAATACATCCTTAATTTTATATTTAAAATGTCTTGGAAATAATTGTTATTATGTTATTACATGTACACTCTCGATTTAAATTAAAACGTCTTAAACTCAAAGGATCCTTGTTTTAGATTTATTTGGCTTGTAATTAAGTTCTTGTTTTTGTTCGTTTCTCAGAATATTGGCGTCAATCTAAATGTAGGACCAACACTGTCATTGTATATCTGTCTATCTTTCTACTTCCGGCAATATTCGGGCACTTATATCAGAAAGACAATGTGCACTTCCATCAACACAACTAAAGTGCTATGTAAATAATTTAGTTTTTACTGGAATTCAGTGGCAACGTCTTTCCTCTATATTCGATTAGTTGATTTATGACTTCAAGTTCAATGTAAGTTGCGCATCTTCTCCAACAATAAGAAACTATGCAAACTTATTTACCTAGTTTTTAGTGATAATGTGAACAGATTATAGCGAAATTAAACGTACATTTATGCAAAAGTTTACATTACTATATTCAACTATAAAATCAATTTTGCAGTAATGAATCACTAAGCATGGTACATTTGATGCGTCTCCAACTTTCTTGTTTCAAAAGTGTCATATTTGAGTTTATCACATAACCTGCGGTTAAGGAGTGCCGTAAAGCCGTGCCGTAAATATCGTTTGGCACTCCCAGACTGTGCAATAAATATTTAAATGAGCTTGACGTGACTTTAGCCAATCCATGCATTGATCCGTCAATGACGTCAGGATAATATCAACGTCGCCATGACGTCGCGCTAATTGTACCGCTGAATGTTTGCTGAAACTTATGCAGCGTACATCATCCTTTTGAACAATAATGAGCGTTTTCTAAGGTTATGTGATAGATAGAATCTTACATTCGTGCTCATTACATACGAGTTTTATTACACTCGTCGACAAAAACAATATGACACTCCGCAAAGCCTCGTGTCATATCGTTTTGTCCACTCGTTTAATAAAACTCGTATGTGATGAGCACTCATGCAAGATCCTCTATATATATTACGAGTACGTTGCTGAATGAACTATTTAGATTAATAAATAAACAGTGAGTATTGTAATAACTTATCTTGGTGAATGTTACCAAATGAATTGATTAGAGCAAGTGACTTTGAATGGTTTATCATAACCGCAAGGAAATAGTATTTGTTATATAGTATGGGCTTCTGAGACAAAAAGGCTGCTTCGGAAATGTACATTAGGGTCATTACTCACATCTAGTATTATGGTTACATGGCTAACGTTTTTCCTCTTACATGTAGGAGCTCTAGGGACAGACATGGTATTTCAGCATTAAATGGGTCATGATTAGAATGCGTTTCCATTCCGTTTGGATAATGAGAACTGACATGCATTTAGTTCTGCGTGCTCATGCTATTTCATATTCTTAATGTACATTGCATATGGAACACAACTGTATTTTAGCAGTACAAAAATGTATTATGTGAGGCTGCCTTCCTTGTCCGTGTTTCTATTTTACTTTTGATCTGGATTATTAAGAGTTCCAGTTCATATTATATATGCCTATCTATATCATTCAAACTTAAATATGATGTAGTTCGTTAAAATCATAAGCTATGAATCTATAACAAATGTGTAGGATCAAATAACAATGACATGACGATAACATATCATTGTGCGCTTTGTTCCTATTATAGGTAAGCAGTCTAGTTACCATTTTATGCCGTTTATTAGCGGTTTTGGGAAACGCTGGAGCGTTTAAATGTTGAGTTTCTCTCAACCAGCTATCTTAGTAATGTTTTGATTCAGGAACACGAGTGTCTTGCGATGGAAACTCTGTATATTAATGTGGAAGTTAGCTACTTGTTGTTGTCAATATATGTAACTTCCACTCAGTCATTGCAAACAGTTATTACTAGTTAAACGTTCTTGGTTGTCTCTGGATGATAAAAACGCGAGATGTGCCAAAACTAATGTGTAGGGACAAAATGTATATAATTCTGTCATGCAACTTTCTGGCGTTGTCATGAATTGAGTTAATGCTTCTAGTCAGAGACAGATGTTACGGACATCTTTTCGATACATATCGTTTATGTTTATGATCATACTTTATCTTGAATATGCTGTATACGGAATATGCTGTATACTGAATATGCTGTATACGGAATATGCTGTATACGGAATATGCTGTATACTGAATATGTGTTTGTCGTTTCTTTGTACACCAATGGACTGGCAGTGAATGTTGTGTGACGGAAATGGTTAGCGCTCTTGCCACAAGGTTCAAATACGGTTGGAGGCACTCACATGCCTACCATATATCAGCAGAAAGCTGACTGGCAAATAAAGGTTATGCTCGGCACTTCGGCAACGCGGTGACTAGCATATTATTGGGCCAAATGAATAATCAAATAATGTGTACGTTTAATTTCTACTTATTTGAAACGATAATTTGCAATTAAATGATTCACGAAATTGCCAATCTTTGTAAAAACTTGTCGTTACGGGGAAAATTGTAACCAAAGATTGTTGAGGAACATTGATAAAAACTCACATGGACTTTCCATAGAAAGTTTGTTCAAAATAATTGATTTACAGGATACGATTTTCCAAGCTTAGCTTTAAACATTGAACTATTCATCATTATCGCATGTGTTACTAAATATAGTAACACAACCGAGATTGACGAACGTTGCATTATTATGAAAAAAAACTAAATATTTTTTCCGTATTTATTCTCCTTTCTGAGTCTGCACACATACATGTTTTCATGTGGGTGGTACATGTTAGTTGGGAGATTAGGTTATAGATTCCACGAAGAATGCAGTATGAAAACCATTAATTCAAGTGGTCTATGGCACTTAATATTACTTAAAGACTAATTAAAAACCCATGCATGTTTGTTCCCAAACGATTAATAATGATTTCACATAATCTTTGCTTATGTTTTCTTGAATAAAAAGCAATAAATTGCTGATATCGATCTTGTATTAAGAAGTTGTTTCCTTCTTTGATCCTCTTAGTTAACAACAAATGTAAGCCATTGTAATATGAGGCTTTGAAATGATACTTCCAAAACCTTGAACTCCTTTTACATTAATGATAATATGGACAGTGGTGGTATTGTCAATAATAAACGTAACTTGGCTTCGAAGGAAACAGATTCTGTCGTTTATAAAGCTCTTTTATCGTAGACGTGTATTTGTATTAGAGTTAAAGCAAGCATCTTGAGTTAAAACAAACCGTAGGAGTCAATGTTGAATAAGGATGTTGAATACTTTGCTTTGAGCTATATTTAGTTTCTTGCTCCTCTATAAGAATGTCGATGTCAACCTACGTACAGTGAATCAAAAGCGTTTATTATTTATATCGGTTAACTACTAACATCTTGGTAATTGTACATTGTATATAAATAATATTGCATTCTAGGAATTAGATCTATATCATCATGTATATGGCAATGTATTCACTTTGTATTAGATTGTTTGAGTTATAGCTTTAAAGACAATGTGGTTTGTGCATCTCTTGCGGAAGAGATTAAACAGCGCAAACACATAGACACGTTGTCTTAGTGTTGATCAACGTGAAAACATGTTATCGAAATAAAGTTTCCATTTATGTAATACTGTATGTATTTCCACATACCACAGGATAGAAACTTGATGAATTACATTACTTGGCTGGAAAACGTAAGTCAATTATCTTTCTGATAGATGCATAAACGGTTTTAAAATCAATTTCATTCAAGCAACAATCCCTCAGTTTGATGTATTTGAAGTGTCTCCTATATGTTTGTTTAAATACTGAAAGTTGATGCTACTAGTTAAGGACAAAATCTTTTGACATATATATATATCAACTACGAACATTATTATTTATCAGCTCTATAAAGGCAACAGCACTGACAGAATATTGTTTAGGAACTTATATGTGATTCCTATGCAAAAACGCATCAGGGGAGGTTTGCGTTCTGCATTCTGGAGAGACTGCGATGCATCAAATTAAATGCGTTTTCACCTTGCTTTCTTACACAATATAATCAAACAGTTCAGTATATGGATGGACTATAACTCATTAGATTTAGCTATTTATACACGTTTACACATTGGCTATTTGTCAACTGTTTGTTAAGCATGTCTTATAGACTAACTACCTGCACTATTTTTATTTAACCGTCGGTTTTAAACATCATAATGTTAATATATTTAACTAAATAATTCAACCAGTTTCAACTTGAGTTCATTTGTTTTACGCTACGAGTGTATTCATGTATATATAAAATATATTAAAAGAAATGAGTAAGACTGACTGAAGGATGCTGGATTGGTTTAATGCGCATGCGTCATTTGTCATAGTACGTTATGTGCCTTATAAATGTAAAAATGTGTCCAAATAATCTAAAATAAATCAAATTGAACAGTTGTGATGAGTATTATGCATTAAAATTAGAAAATTCTAATCGAATTAACGGTTTCCATTCCGAGAAAAATATTACATTACAAAATTGGTAGGTGGAGTAAAAAAATAAAAATATTGCTATTTATGCCAAATGACTTTTTTGGGAGTCAGGTTCGTTTGGTAATGTTTGTTTATTGTGTGTTGATGTGTTTTCCCGATTTTTACATGTTCAATAAATTTTAATTTAAGCGTTTTCATTTATTTTCTCAGCATTTTAACCACAGTTAACCAATATAAAAACAAAAATTGCGAAAAAGATACCTCGGTGACATGTTTATTTTATTGCATAATTTTGAAGATCTATGTCACTAGACTTTTTTAACAAAATATTAAAAATGTTTAAGGTGGGAAAAAAGTTATTAGGATTTTACCTTGGTGCAATTTTGCTGCATTAAATATAAAGTGGGCGGGGTAAAAGAGCAATATAATTATATTAGACCAAAATGAAATATACCATTTTTGGTATCTTGATCATGTATAACAATGTGTACCCAAACTATATTGAAAAATATTTTATTATTTAGATCACAGACATCCAATGTCAAATTTGAACACCACCACCAATTTACCAATTTCCATGGAATGATAAAATAATTCATACACACTTCAATCAGGGCTGCTACCCGAAAACGAGTTCCGTGACCTGGTGTTTTTTCATCATAGTTTGTGTCAGTATAGATTTCTTTACTTCCTGGCAAAATTTGAGCAAATTATGAAGGTGGGATCCTAAAGGCTCCAACATCCTTAATGCCACTTAATCTAGACTGCCAACCTGGCAACTTCAGTTACTATTATGTCATCAGGACGATATGGGATCTATATTTTACCGTATTGGGTAGGTACGATCTTTCGTGACATTGGCTGAAGAGTAAGGGTAAAGATGATAGAAAATAGGCCAGGGAATGCAGCAATCAACCTAAACAGCCGAGCACATAAAATAAAACATCACATACCACAATTACACGGTGCAATGCCCTGTACAAAACTGAACGGGAAAATGAACTTGACTGCTGTGAAAATGGAAAACATGTAACAAAGTATTCATAAATTGTGAAGCCCTAAACCAAAAATCAAATTATCTACGCATACATTTTTTTATACATTTATCTACGATTTACATGACAAATGATTCAAACTATCTAATATCAGTGATATTAGTAAGATATGCAAGACAACGTCTGTGTATTAAGATTACCTTCCGTGTTAAAATCGTCTAGACATGCAATATGTACCGGAGTATAAAATCAAAATCGACTCATTTGTCAGAATAAGTGATAATACAACAATGATCATGATATAGCTGTTGTCATATATAACTACACTCTATCAAATACATAAAAATTATGTCAACATAACTATTTTACAAATATATTCCTACACTCACTTCAAACACATAAGTAATCAAATCGATTTCAGTAATGCCACAGTCCGCGATAAGAAGCGTGCGATAGCAGCAGTCAAAACCTGTTCTCAATAACGATGTCGTTAGCTGAAAAGATAAACGGCGTGATCTTCAATTCGATTTTCATGTGTCTGTTTTATCTTGTTTCTAATTCCCAACGGCATATTTGTCTCTGAGAATGCCGATGCAAAACTTATCTTTGCCCGTTATTTTTAGGCGTTTTGTAGATCCAATTTGTACTGTTTACATTAAAAAAGAACATATGTTTGTATGATATAATATGCAAAATTTAATTCATGCATGAAAGATATACGAGTCTAGCGAATGTATATGCAGGTGATTTTCAACAAATGCATTATTATATCTCATACAGCAGTCAATGGTAAACATGTGCAAACGTTGATCATCAATACTATTTGCTTTTTCTATAAATTTGCTGTATGTGTTGTTTTTAGATATGTTCATTTTATGTAACGTATTCTGTATATACATTGCTCTGTCACACAGTGACGTTTTTCATTTATAGGCGTACGCCGACGTAACTTTGAAATGCGCCAGTGTATTCGGTTTAGTTATTAGGATCAAGTTATAAAACGATGACATGGATAGTTGAACGCTGATGCCTGCCTATGGTTGAAAGCATGTTCACACTTTGTAGTATGTACACGTCCAAAGGAGGCGTCCGATTTATAGTTTTTATTCGTCTTTAATGTATGGATAAACGTTACAAACGTTGGCATATATACAAAAAACTCATCATCTGACGTCGCTGATTTAATTATAACAACGTATAACCAATGTATTACACAGGTCATTCAATTTAAAGGAAAATACTAAATCTACAAATGTGTACATAAAACATGGCTCAATATCTTAACGTGTCCGACCTTGACACATAAACATAGGATTTGTTTGTAAAATACAAAAGGTACGATTTATTTGTGGCGACGGCTCTTTGATTATTTGTTGAACCAATAAACTATCTACATAATATAAACTTATTTATGATAAATTATAAATCCATTTATTTTACTGTCCATTCAGGATAAAACTAGAGTGATGCTGTGAGTCCAATAAAACGGTGTAAAACGCATGACGCTGAACTGATCGTTTGTCGTATTTTTGTCGGTTTTCATTGACGGATATGCTAATTTGTGAAGGTTACTCCCTTTTTTCTCAACCTATGCTGTTTACGTTTTAATATCGAGGTACGGCTATATAGGTTTGCTGTGGAAATTTGATAGATTATTTAAGTATTATGGGCGTACGTTTCTCCTTTTTGTTGAGTGTAAATTGGTCTACATTCATTACCTAACAATTATTTTCATGGGAACAATTTGATTATCCTGGAATAATAAAAACACCAGAGTTTTATGTCTACACTTATGGTGAATGACAAAATATATATAATTCTGTCATGCAACATTCTTGCGATATGTCATGAATTACGTAAAAGTTTGTAGTCATAGACAGAAATTATAGACATCTCGTCATGTTCATCTTTATGCATGTGTCACAGATTAATGACTCTCTATTGTGGATGTTGACTTCGCATTGAGTGTGGAACTATGTAAGCATCCCTAAACCCATTGACTGTAAGTCAATCTTCTGAGACTAAAACAGGTTGACCTGCCAAGTCTTAAAGTTGTATATGTTATGATAATGTACACACATTATCGGACACATGGAAAGTGTATGTAAAAGAAGAAAAAATGTTTTCAATGTCACTATAAACAAAACAAACGAAATGTTAATACGCTTGTCTTTGGGTTCGACTCCCATTATATAGATGCAAACGATATATCATACATTGTAGCAACGCTACGTGGGCCGTGCAGCGGTCGTAAAAATCTGCCGTACATATAGCCAGTGTTGATATTGTTCTATAAATAGGTTATCGGTGTTATGTGCTGAAGTTATATTTGTTATTTGATATTTGCGGAAACATTTTTTCAGAACATTTTTTACTTGTGCTCAACTCCAGGAATGTTTCTAGAAGTGTCACGATAAGGTTGCACGAACAATACTATGGGGGTTACTTTATAACAGCATAATCATATCAACAACAATGTGTATTTTTTGTTTACACAAGTTTACACACGTTTACCAAGTTTGCAAGTACTCAAGGTATGCATACAGAGTTATACACATTGTAATCTGTAAAGTTACACTCTCTCTAGAGACATGTGATGCAGTTGAAGTCACTAACTATCGTTTTTGCTCTATTTGTACTTAACAAAACACGTGGAGCGAAATCTTGAGGGAACTATCGTACTTGATTCCTTGCAGGATAATTACAGCGTTGAGAACAGAGCTTTATCTGGTAATGAGGGTGCTATCCAAGCATTGTTGCAACATATTTGGCGTGTTCACCGTTATCACAGACCCTCGGGTGGGAACTGTACAACATTCTCCGAGTACGTTACCCGGTTTTTCATGTTGTGCTACGTACATTGTACGAGTTTATTGTGCAGCCTATTGTCTGACTTAATATTACATTTTTGCTTTGATAAATTATTGTATTAATAATCACAATTGATTTGAACAAACTTCAAAAAGCAAGCAATTGAGCTACGGGCGCGATGAAATATCCATCGAAATGTTGTTATAACGTAGAAAAACAAACATGGATATCTAGTAAACTGCGACATGTACATGTATTATGTAATAGAATAGCACATCTCAATGAGGCTGATGATGGATGACATTTGAACGCCCTTTTAGCATCAAGCCTTGCGAATTGCAGAAGGGGTTAACACCCTGGTAATCAGAGAGTATAGTGAGCGGTTACATTTACTCATTTTGAGCTCAATCTATAATTTGTCATTAATATGAACTATATATGTAGATATAATCTATAACATAATTAATAGCAAAAACTACTTAGTGTATACCGATGTTTCTTTCTTGGTTGCTTTATATTTGCCTGAGCGTTAGGCATACCGTAAATTAGAATCGCTAAAAATACCGAACAACATACATTTTCCCGATGACTATTTTCGCGTGCTAATTAAATGTTGATATGTCTAAGAAATAATGCCGTACCTCACCCGCTAAAACAAAAAAAGCTTTTAGATGAATTCTTGTTTAAAGCAACTGATTTTGGAGGCATATTACTCATCTAATACATGAAACTATTCACAATTACTTAACACACGTATACATTTTCTGAGATTTTGTCAGTGTATATTTTGTATATTTTATAAAATTATGAAGGAAAAAGTATAATAGTCAAAACTTCCAACGCAAACATCTTGAGTTAAAACAACATAGGAGTCAATGTTGAGTAAGGATTTTGAATACTTTGCTTTGAGCTATATTTAGCTTCTTCCTCCTCTTTAAGAATGTCGATGTCAACCTACGTACTGTGAATCAAAAGGATTTATTATTTATAACTGTTTACTGCTAATATCTTGGCAATTGTACATTGTATATAAATGATATTGCATTCTAGGAATTAGATCTATAGTGCAATGTTTTTACTTCGTATTTAATTGTTTGAGTTATAGCTGTAAGGACAATATGATTTGTGCATCTCTTGTGGAAGATATTAAACAGAGAAAACACATAGACACGTTGTCTTAGTGTTGATCAACGTGAAAACATAGTATCGAAATAAAGTTTCCAAATATTTAATATGTATTTACACAAACCACAGGATAGAAACTTGATGAATAACTTGGCTGGAAAACGTAAGTCGATTACCTGTCTGATAGATGCATAAACGGTTTCAAAATCAATTTCATTCAAGCAACGATCGCTCAGTTTGATGTATTTGAAATGTCTCCTACATGTTTGTTTAAATACTGAAAGTATATGCTACTAGTTTACGACGAATTCTTTCTACATATTTATATCGACTACGAACATCAGCTATATAAAGGCAACATCACTGGCATATCATTGTTTAGGACCTAATATGTTATTCCTTTGCAAAAACGCACCAGGTTAGGTTTGCGTTCTGTGTTCTGGAGACTGCGATGCATCTAATTAAATGCGTTTTCACATTGCTTTCTTACACAATATAATAAAACAGTCCAGTATATGGATGGACTATAACTCTTCAGGTTTAGCTTATTATACATGTTTACACATTGGCTATTTGTCAACTGTTTGTTAAGCATGTCTTATAGACTAACTACTTATACTATATTTATTTAACCGTCGGATTTAAACATCAGAATGTTAATATATTTAACTAAACAATTCAACCAGTTTCAACTTGAGTTCATATGCAATCGCATGCAAGTTTTACGCTTCGAGTGTATTCATGTATATATTATATTTAAAGAAATGAGTAAGACTGACTTCACGACACTAAATGTAGACTTCCTGGGTCATTCAGCTAGTTAGTAGGTCATCCGACTATACGGGCCTTTCAACGTTTTAATACTGTTATTTAACTTTTGAGACTAAAGGCTGCTATAACTATGTAGTTCAGCAGTTTTACTGTTGTTACTAGGTCATTCAGCGTAGGCATTCCGCCTTTTGGTTGCTGTATCTTTTCTACTGGGTCATTCTTCTAGTTATAATTTATTATACTTTTCGACAGCTTGGACTTAGGCGGATCTGCGCTGGTTTAGTTGGGCATTGTGCTTTGTGTGTTTTTAATGTTTTCTGTGCTCGGCTGGTTAAGTTGAGTGCTGCCTTCCCTGTCTGACTTAATATACTCTTTTTCCAACCTGGCAAGTTCAGTTACTATTATGTCATCAGGATCATCTGGGATCTTTATTTCATCGTATTGGGTAGGTATGTTCTTTCGTGACATTGGCTTCTGTCATGTCCTCAGAACGAGGAGAAGTTGGCCGAAGAGTAAGTGTAAAAATGATAGAACATCGGCCAGGGAATGCATTAATCAACCCAAACACTCAACAACTTTCCTAATTGGTCACTTGTCAAACCCGAATACCTTTAACTATGATCATATTGTTTGATGATATATTGCACACGTTCGTTTTATGTATGACTCAACATTAATCGCATGACTGACCATGCATACTTTGGCACGTGATTACGATTTTTAATAAATTAGGTCATTAAACGTTGCGTGCAAAATGTCGTCAAACATTATGGTCACAGTTAAACGTATTTGGGGTTAGAAAAGTGACCAATTAGAAAAGTTCTTCAGTGTATGTTGGCATCCCTACCGCCATTGGCTGTAAGTCAATCTTTGTAGACTAAAACAGGTTGACCTGCAAAGTCTTAAAGTTGTATCTGTTATGATAATGTACACATTATCGCACACTTGGAAAGTGTATGTTGAAGAATAAAAAAAGGTTTTCAATGTCACTGTAAACAATACAAATGAAATGTTAATACGCTTGTCTTTGGGTTCGACTCCTATTATATAGATGCAAACGATATATCATACATTGTAGCAACGCTACGTGTACCGTGCAGCGGTCGTAATAATTTGCCGTACATATATCCAGTGTAAATATATTTCTATTAATCGGTTATCGGTGGTATGTGCTGTATTTATATTTGTTACTGGATATTTGCGGAAACATTTTTTCAGAACATTTTTTACTTGTGCTCAACTCCAGGAATGTTTCTAGAAGTTTCACGATAAGGTTGCACGAACAATACTATGGGGGTTACTTTATAACAACATAAACATATCAACAACAATGGGGAGTTTTAGTTTACACGTGTTTACTCATGTTTAACAACTTTGCAAGTACTCAAGGTATGCACACAGAGTTATACTCATTGTAATCTGTAAAATTACACTCTCTCTAGAGACCTGTGATGCAGGTGAAGTCACTAACAATCGTTTTTGCTCTATTTGTACTTAACGAAACACATGGAGCGAAGTCTTGAGGGAACTATCGTACTCGATTCCTTGCAAGATAATTACAGCGTTGAGAACAGAGCTTTATCTGGTAATGAGGGTGCTATCGAAGCATTGTTGCAACATATTTGGCGTGTTCACCGTTATCACAGACCCTCGGGTGGGAACTGTACAACATTCTCCTAGTACGTTACCCGGTTTTTATGTTGTGCTACATACATTGTACGAGTGTATTGTGCAGCCTATTGTCTGACTTTATATTATGTTTTTGCTTCGATAAATTATTGTATTAATAATCACAATTTATTTGAACAAACTTCAAAAAAGCAAACGCTTGAGCTACAGGAGCGATGAAATAATCCATCGAAATGTTGTTATAAAGTCGAAAAACAACAAGCATACATATACATGTATATCTAGGAAACTACGATATGTACATGTATTATGTAATAGAATAGCACATCTCTATAAGATTGATGACGGGTGAAATTTGAACGCCCTTGTAGCATCAAGCCTTGCGAAATGCAGAAGAGAATAATTACCCTTATAATCAGAGAGTATATAGTGAGCGTTTTACATTTACTCATTTTGAGCTTAATCTATAACTTGTCATTAATATAAATTATACATCTAGATATAAACTATAACATAATTAATAGCAAAAACTATTTAGTGTATACCTGTCTGAGAAATAATACCATACCTCCCCCGCTAAAACAAAAAGAGCGTCAGATCAATTTTTGTTCAAAGCAACTGATTTAGGAGGCATATTCCCCATCTAATGGATGAAACTATTCACAATTATTAAACACACGTATAGATTTTCTGAGAATTTGTCAGTGTATATTTTGTATATTTTATAAAATTAAGAAGGAAATAAGTATATACATGTAGTTACAAAAATGTACAAAATGAACTCCGTTGTTATGCTTCATGAAGTTCTTTGCGTTAGTGCTCATTAAGGTTTGCGAGTTTAGCAATAAATAATGAAACAGTGCTTGCATCGATAGTTAATTCATGAATTGAAGTTCTGCAAATAATATAGAAGGAAGCTCAATAAATCAAGTGATCTTTGGCTGATATATGACTTAAATTCTAATTGAAAGCGACCAAATGAACCCATGAAAGTTGGTTCTCAGCGGATTATAATGATTTTACATTACCTCTGATAATAATTTTCATGAATGCATTGCTTTTATAGTTGATATTGATCCTGTATCAGGAAGCTACGGGGTAGTAATCTATTCTGAGGTTCTCGTTTTGTGCTTTGTGGACGATCAATGGGAACCTTGAGAACATTTGATCTTGGAAATTATGTCACAAAAAATCCAAATCCTCCTTTCCACATTGTTAATATAGATTTATTTTTACGTTGCATATGAAATGATGTAAGTAATGAATGCAATATTGATCAAAATAATGCATCCTTCATTTTATATTAAAATTGCGTTGGAAAGAACATTGGATATGTTCTACATGCACCCTCCCGATTGAAATAAACAATCATATTTCTAAAAGGTTCCTATGTTTTGATTGATTTGACTTCTGATAGTTCTAGTTTTGTTCGTTTCTCAGATTATTGGCGTCAATCTAAATATAGTAGACCAAACACTATTATTGTGTTTCTGTATTTATTTCAACTTCCGATAACATTCGGACATTTATATTAGACGATGTGCATATCCGTTTACGGAACAAACGCGCCATGTTTTTTTCCAAGAATCCAATTATAATAGCTTTCCTCAATACTAGATTCTTTGGTTAATGACTTCAAATGCAATGTATTTTGGGCATCACGTCTCGCCATAAGATGCTGTGTAAACGTTTTGAACTGGTTTTGGTGATAATTTAAAACGATAATAGCGAAATCAAGTTTACCTTTTGAGCTTAATCTATAACTTGTCATTAATATAAATTATACATCTAGATATAAACTATAACATAATTAATAGCAAAAACTATTTAGTGTATACCTGTCTGAGAATTAATACCATACCTCCCCCGCTAAAACAAAAAGAGCGTCAGATCAATTTTTGTTCAAAGCAACTGATTTAGGAGGCATATTCCCCATCTAATGGATGAAACTATTCACAATTATTAAACACACGTATAGATTTTCTGAGAATTTGTCAGTGTATATTTTGTATATTTTATAAAATTAAGAAGGAAATAAGTATATACATGTAGTTACAAAAATGTACAAAATGAACTCCGTTGTTATGCTTCATGAAGTTCTTTGCGTTAGTGCTCATTAAGGTTTGCGAGTTTAGCAATAAATAATGAAACAGTGCTTGCATCGATAGTTAATTCATGAATTGAAGTTCTGCAAATAATATAGAAGGAAGCTCAATAAATCAAGTGATCTTTGGCTGATATATGACTTAAATTCTAATTGAAAGCGACCAAATGAACCCATGAAAGTTGGTTCTCAGCGGATTATAATGATTTTACATTACCTCTGATAATAATTTTCATGAATGCATTGCTTTTATAGTTGATATTGATCCTGTATCAGGAAGCTACGGGGTAGTAATCTATTCTGAGGTTCTCGTTTTGTGCTTTGTGGACGATCAATGGGAACCTTGAGAACATTTGATCTTGGAAATTATGTCACAAAAAATCCAAATCCTCCTTTCCACATTGTTAATATAGATTTATTTTTACGTTGCATATGAAATGATGTAAGTAATGAATGCAATATTGATCAAAATAATGCATCCTTCATTTTATATTAAAATTGCGTTGGAAAGAACATTGGATATGTTCTACATGCACCCTCCCGATTGAAATAAACAATCATATTTCTAAAAGGTTCCTATGTTTTGATTGATTTGACTTCTGATAGTTCTAGTTTTGTTCGTTTCTCAGATTATTGGCGTCAATCTAAATATAGTAGACCAAACACTATTATTGTGTTTCTGTTTTTATTTCAACTTCCGATAACATTCGGACATTTATATTAGACGATGTGCATATCCGTTTACGGAACAAACGCGCCATGTTTTTTTCCAAGAATCCAATTATAATAGCTTTCCTCAATACTAGATTCTTTGGTTAATGACTTCAAATGCAATGTATTATGGGCATCACGTCTCGCCATAAGATGCTGTGTAAACGTTTTGAACTGGTTTTGGTGATAATTTAAAACGATAATAGCGAAATCAAGTTTACCTTTATACAATAAATACCTATATTCTCAAACAAAAGATAGAAATCACTAGAGGGCGAGATGTGTATTTCGATGATTTACAAATACATCGCTCCTCAATGTAATAACTGATTTGAAATCAATTTTCGTCAAACAACTTATCACTCAGTTCTCCCGTATTATTGTTTAAATTTCGTGTCATATTTGAACAGGCGCTAAGTGTATATGTAACGAGTTAGTTTTGGAATGGATTATTTAGATTAATAAATATCAAAGAATATTATTTAAATTTATTTTGACGTATTTTGCAATTTTAATTGATTGCGACAATAATGGGGGTATGGATGGTTCGTTCTATGTCTGACTCTTGCGTGGATGGCTAGGCCCTGCCGCCGTTTCTATGTGGCTTTGGATTGTCTGTGCGCTACGATATTTACTTATCACTATATTAATTGTTAAGTGCCGTTTGGCGGCTTGAAAAAGTCTCCCCGTACTTCACTTCAGTGTAATTATCATTCATTATTACCTCCCTTTATGATTAATTATGCACGAAATTTCATCGCGTGTCATTCATTGCGGAGTGAGTATATAGGCTTGCTTGAAGTATACATTTTTGGGGATATGGATGGTTCGGACTTTGTATGCGTGGATGGCTAGGTGCTGCCGTCATTTCTATGTATAGGTTAGAGTTTATTAAATATTTTCTTCAAAGATTTGAACCTTAGCGAGCGAAGCGAAGCGTGGTTTAAATCTTTGAAGAAAATATTTTAAACTCTAACCGACTTAGTGTTGGCTCCGCCTTGAATAATTCAAACCCCAAAAAACACGCGTGTCTGTAAATCGGTCAGTACATGGACAATAATTGGCGCGAAAGAGACGCGTTTAATGGTCAATTCTAACACGATCCGCGGATTAATCTACATACACATAGAGAAAACCGAACCATGTATTATTACCGCAATAAAAGATGGTATCAAATAGGCTGTTACTATTTACGCCCCGTATCACGTGACATATTTATGAATGAATGAACGTAAACTTTATAGTAAAAACGTCTACCAGTCGCGATGGCAAGGCAAGTGGCACGAGAATCCAGTGTTACAGCTTTGGCGCATCAATTTTTAGAAACTCAAATATACTCTCGAAATAAAGATTCATAAAACTTCTGATAATCAATTCATTTATAGTTTTCATTTCATGAAATAGATACACTATAGTCGTGTTATTAAAATTGTTTCAATGTTTAAAATGTGTTATTTCCTTCAGAAAATTACGAAGGTCGTTTTCGTTAACGAGGGAGCTAATTGTACCAGCTAATAAGCCACTCAATTTCAGCGTGGAGTTATGTTCAATGTCAAATGGGTGAAAATGAAATGCGCGCAGTTAAATAGTGCGGGATATTATCGTATTTAGAATCGAAATAAAAACTCTGTTCTTGTATTTTGTCGGTGAATAAAACACGGGCACTCGTTCGGATGCGGAAAATTAAATCACTCGTGCTACGCACCTCGTAATTTAATTTTTCCGCATCCGAACTCCTGCCCATGTTTTATTCACCGACAAAATATGCGAACAGATTTTTATTTCTTAAATAGACGGTTACATTTTATTACGTGAGTTTAACTATAAACTGTGTGTATTAAACCATAAAGTCGGTGAAGTTTGAATTGTGAAATATATTGATACCCTCGTTCAAATAAATGGTTATCTCTAAAGCTGCGTTTTAATCGGTGGGTAAAACCACAGGTAACTGTATCATTATTAAAGAGTAAACAAAAAATATTTTGTTTTTATAAAATTTCTAATACAGTCACTGAGGTGCATTTCGTTTTAACAAACATTTCATTAATACTGGTGTTATATTAAATAGTTTTACATAATCAGAAACTAGAGCGATTCGTCTTTAATTTGTTACCAATATTTAAAAATCCGTTCTTTAATAAGAAAATTAACACACAGGGCGTGCAATCACTTCTTTTTCTTGTTTAGAATAACATTGTCGTCTTCATTGAATGCACCTCAGTGATTGACTGGACACCGTGATATACATTTCATGGTATAACTTTTAACGATATAGTTGATCAAATTCGATGGGATTTTGCATGGAGGTAGTTCTAACAATTTTGTCCCCTTTAGTACAAATGCACCTCTCTAAGATGACATAAAATTGATAATATATTTTTTTACTCTTTATCAATGAAACAGTATCCTGTGGTTGAAACATGGATGACCAAAAGAACATGTTGCTATTTACATATCGCACAAAGTTCACGAATAGGCGTGGTCTATTTGCGCATGTGCAGTGCCTTCATTTTACTTCTTAGTGAAGACGCATTAATTCGAAAAATAGAACGTTCTTCATGGATTAGACGACGAAAATGAAGTCCACTGATTGGTCGAAAAAGTTGTGCAAACACGAAGGAGATTTGGACGGACTGTGCGCTACATTATTTAGAATGGTTTATTACAACAGCAACGAATTAGTACATTTTGATAAGGGTTTCTGAGACAAAAGGGTTTTCGTAGTTTCTTTTTTCCGGGAAAGTCGATCATTGTCATTTTTTATATCAAATATTATTGTTACATGACCAACGTTTTTGCTCGTTTGAACTCTAGAGACATGCTATTTTAACATAAAAAGGTTTTGATTAAACGCGTTTCCATTCCGTTTGTATAATAAAAACTGAAAAATGACCAAATTATCGATGCACATTGAATATGAAATGTAACTGTATTTTAGAAGTGTGTGGGGCTAGATTTTGATTATTAAGAGCTTCAGGTAAGAGTACATTTGTACTTAGGTGAACATCTGCCTGTCTATATCATTCAAATGTGGTTATTATGATACACACAGCCGAATTAGTGTAGCTTTACCCATAGACAGTAAAGACGCTGTGTGAAGTGGTAAGCAAAAGACCATTATCTGGAAAACGAGCAATCATAGGTGTTCACGACAGTTGTATTTTTGATTTCATTTTGAACCAACTCCGCCTGTATTCATGCGTCATCATAATTGTGGAATATAACGAAATACATGTTGGCAATATGCTTGAATATCTCATTAAGAACATTGCAGCCAAACAATTCAATTTTCAAATTACCAAGAGCCCACAGTAATGAATAATAAATCACAATGCTCTATGGGCATCGTCATCCTTCACCACCGGCCAGAACAACAGTTCGTTACATATGATGTTCTAGTTACAGGTAACGTGGACGATGTGGAATTCTGTATTCCTGTAGTGCACTCCTTTATCAGTTAAGTACCGTTCAGTTATTACGCGGATATGTGTACGTAAAAACACCACATAAATGTAAGGCCACATCGAAAAAAAAGAACAATATTTCAGTGAATTTTCAGTGTTTTGCTCAATGATGCGCAATACTAAAACCAACTCAATGAGAACTCCTAACCGACCACAACTGTTAGTAGAGCGCTTTGTCACAGGACTCTCTTAGTACGAGTTATACAGTTTATATTTTAATACATTGGCATCGGTCTTGTCCCATGTATGAATAGAACTTATCAGGTGTTTACGGTTGAAATATTAATTATTAACTTCCCGGGTATGCAAAATATGACTGATAATTCGTTGAAAATATAGCGTATGAATCTATAAACAAAAAAAACTGCGTTTGATAGATCAAATAATGGTGACATGACGGCAACATATCATTTTGCCTTGTGTTTCTATTATTTGTTTAGCTTTTTTGTCAAATGTATCGGTAAACTTGTCTGTTGTACCATGTTATGCAAACGCTCGTTCGTAAGACTTCTTTGTGCTTTTTACACCTGAAACTAGATAATTTAGCTTTGTATTGCTGAAACTAGGTCATTAAGTGTTTTAGCTGAAACTAGGTTTTTCAGTATTTTGACAGCTGGGACCTTCAGCGGTGAAAATCCTTTTTTCGTTCAGTTGTGCGTTGGGCATTATGACGTGCAATTGTAGTATATTTTATGCTCGGCTGTTTTAGTATCTTTCGGAGTTTCTGTCAACTATTTATCTCCGTGAAATTTTGATTCATAGAGACTTATTGTGGACGCTAGTTTCTTGTTTGCGTTAAGTGTAACTATCCGTGCATTCGTTTCAGACAAATAGGAAAGCGTTTTTGATTATATTTGGATGATGAAAACGCCAGAGTGTTTTGTCTTTGCTAATGTCGAAGTACATAATTATGTCATGCAACTTTCTAGCGATTTGTCAGGAATTGAAATAATGCTTGTTGACAGATGTTATGGAAATCTCGTCTTTTTAAATGTTTTAAATTTATAGTCATAATTATCTTGATGATGCTGTGTTATAGTGAATAGTGAATGTTGTTTGTTGTGCACGTACTGTTTACCAGTGATTGTTTGTGACAGAAACGCGGTGACTGGCATATTCATGGGTCAAATAAATAATCCAATAATCTGTATGTTTATTTCAATTTCATTAGAGCATTTTGTTTTTTCTATCTTTCGAAAGACTTCATGATATTTAGATGCATTGTTGAACATTATGATATTTGCATAAATTGCTTAACATGATGGTTGATATGAATAATCGGTTGGTTTGTATCTTAAGGTATAATGAAATTATTTTACGTTAGCAAGACATATTAGAACTGAGGTTGAAGCTAGCTCCGGGTCTTTTGATAATTATTGTCTATCAAACATCTTTAACAATCAACAATTCACTGGTGAATTTCCATTACATTGTGTAATAATTGAAGTTCGCACGCAATCTAATCTAGATAGTTGTATGTGTTTTAATGCTGGACAATGATCACTGTCAAACAAACATTGTGACTAATCTACGTAGTTAAGACGGACATAATCACTTGAATTGTCAACATTTGACGAATAGGATAAGTTAATGTATCCGTTCGTACATGCGATGATAACATATTCAACTTTCTTGCTGCGTGTGTTAATGTACAGTAATGACCAGTTTATTTCTCACACTAGTGTATTCGGTTTTATTCATTTTTAGCAACAATTTGAAATGACGTACGTACGAAAATATTACATAATATGTGGCCGCGACTGCGATTTTTGGGATAGTGGGTAAAAAATCACATTTTCAGTTTTTAATGTAACAGTAATCTCTGAAGTTTAAATTTCCAAATTCTGAAAATTTTAAGTCGATATCTTGAAAATTCAGTGATTTATGACTATTTTGTTGACACCTAGTAGTTCGTGATTCGTTCAAAATTGCAATGTTTTAGAAGTAAAAACTGAAACAATTATTCTGTTAATTAAACAAATTTAAACGGTTTACCACACATCATATTATATTTGATTTGTTCATTTGTTGTCACAAAGGTTTTAAGTTGCACATCAGTGAAAAATTATGTCGACTTTTTTTTGGTTGCCTAGCAACCGCTAAATATTTACAAAAAACACAATTTAGCACATGTGGATGCCACTCTGATAGTTGTTCAAGATGCAATTGTTCAGCTTTTAATGTCACAGTAACCTTTGAAGAAAAACGTTTCAAATTTTGCAAAATCATGTCGATGTTCTGAAAATTGAGTGATTTATGACGATTTTGTAGATGCCTGTATTCCTTCAAAATTACACCATTTCTGGTGCAAATGTTGTAACAACTATGCTGTGTGTTAAGCACATTTAATCCGCTAACCAAGACATCATGTCATACTTGATTTGCACATTTGGCGTCACAAAGATTCTTAGTTGTAAAACCGTTCAAAATCATCACCAAATATATTTTGGTTACCTAGCAACCGCTAAATATTTACAAAATACAAGATTTAGCACATGAGGATGCCACTTTGAGAGTGGGTCATAAACCACCTTTTTATTTTTAGTATCATTGTAATAAGTGGACCTTTAGATTTCAAATCATGTAAATTTCATGTTGATATCTTGAATAATTATAAGTTATGGCAATTTTGCTGTTACTAAGGAACATCCTTTTTATTCCAAAATAACTAGTCTAGGTCTAGAATCATTCAGGCAGAACAAGCATGCCCTAACAAAAACAGACAACACATAATATACTTTAGATATGTTTTATTTTCATCACCAATGTGTCTTATTGTTTAAACACATAATTTTGAACTTTACATTTTTGTGGTTGCCTAGCTACAGTGAGATAAAACAAAATATTGACAAAATACTGTGATAATTAACTAGAGCAGTATGGAATTTGCAAAACTCATCATGTAAAGTTTAGAGCAATATTTAAACATGCAATTTAAGAGAACATACTTGCTGAAGTGTGCAATTTATGTGTATTCAAGAATAATCAAAAACATGATTTCCAATAAATGACAGATTATCAATCATCTTCCAATTAAACATGCTTATGACAGTAAACACATATAGCATAATTCTAAAGCTTGACACAACAACATCTAAACCAATACTACAATTTACTGGTCCCTTACCATACACTTTATTAAAGTGTTCATTTTAACATTGTCCTTTAATTATTTCCTTGACTATATAGAATATTCTGCATAGCAACAGAAATAATTTGAAGAAATAGAGTTTCATGTATTTTTCAGATAGTTTTTAATAAACTATTCTCTAAATAGATTTGTTATAACATCTTTTATGTAATATAAGTGTATTTATTACAGGATAAGAAATCTTTTATAAATGTTAAGGCCATAACAATAAAATGTAGGAGTAGTATGCACCATAAACAAATCCAATGTCAAGGACAATATGGAACCCGTTTAGAACCTATTTTGGAAAAAATGAAAAAAGTTTAAATGAATGTTCTTGTGTGTCAGAAAATGTTCATAATGGTACATATTTTACACTAATTAACCTGTGGTTTGGGTAATATTTGGACAGTGGTTCTTAGACAAATGCCTTCTTTCTAGGAAACACCAGAAATTACATGTGTTGAACTGCAGAAATTAAAATAAATTTTGGAATATAATCTGGCCTGTGATATGCTAGCTGTCTTTATAAAGACAGTTTCTTAGAACCCAGGTTATAAATTCATGTACACAAATGTTTACAAGCACGTGCTTTTAAGTTAAACCAAATCATGAATACAATGTAAGTGAAAACAATTGAAAAACAACACACCATGTACTGGTATGATAATTCTAATCATGTGTTGACTATGTCTGTACTAGATAGTCATGGTTCTGAGAAGCAATTTTCATTCATAACTATAAGTTAGGCCAGTGAATGGGATGATTTGGCTCAAACACACATCTTCATATTAAATATTTTGTTGTGCAAGCATCACTGTTTGACTATGTACTAAATGTGAATAATGTTACATCACAAAGAGAACAGTTAATTAATGTTTTACACATTCATATTAAATATCATTCTGTTTCTTCTACAGTCATGATGATGGTTTTCCATTGACATCTCAGAAGCTGTGTGGTGTCCTTAAATGAGAAAATAATGTGTCTGATATTACATAATACAATTTATCCAATGCCTGTAATTTATATTAAACTTTTATCTATGATTTATATTATATTGAAATCCATAAATGGTGTACAAAAATCATATTTATAAAATTTAAAATTCAGACTGAATAAAACGCAATAATGAATTATGCACAAATACAACATAATGCATACAAAATATGGTATTAGGTAAGACACAATGTTTGCTATTAATTTTAAATATTAGAATCTATAAACAATAACTACAAAAATGAATGTACAAAATGTATACCTGTAAGGATTCATCATTGAATAGAACTGTTATCACCCTGCAAGGTCACATAAACTGTCAAAAGGGTACAAACGCAGGTAACTGAAAGAAAGTGAAAGTAGAAATCATTAATATTTTAAAGGTTTACAGTATTAATGAAAATATATAGGTAGAAAAATAAAGTATAATCTAATGATATTTATTTTTAAACTAATATTCATTTATAAAAGTCATTCTAATGAAATTTAAAAGAATACAATAATGTACAGATGATAATAATACCTGTTTATGTCCAATCACTTGCGTCAATACTGCTATCATCAGATATAACACTGTCATTTTTCTGAAAAAAGAGTGCAAACATTATTTAAAATAAATGAAACTAATTGAATAAAGACAATGTTTAAATCCACTTTAAGAGTAGAAGGTTGAAGAATGAAACTTGGGAAAACACAACCTACCAGTGTTGTAGACTAGTTGAATCAAAAGTATCACTTCTATTAGCTCACTTGAAGAGGTTCTGCTATGAGTGTTGGCAATATATTGTGACTGACCCTTGGGCATGTCATACAAAAGAGAGAAAATGGTATACATGTATGTAGCTTCCTTGCCATATAGGTCTAGATGCTACAAGTATATACATGAATGTGGTATCCTAAGTCATAGCATATACCCAGGTAAGTGTCTTCTTAGTGATACCTAGTTGGTTTCACAGGATCTTGATGTAGCTTACATCATTCATGTTTACTTTTGAAATCAAGGATGCATCTATAAGTCAACAACATGTGGCATGCACTCAATTTGCTCCATATAAGTACAAGTTGTAGGTGTCTATTTAATAGCTACAAAGAAGCATACCAGTATGCATACAAGGGAAACTTATTGAATAAGAAAATGCACATATGTTTCCAAGTTGGGGCCTACTAAACCTAGACCACCATGACAAACAGATTGTCCTAGTCCTAATCATGTTATTGAATATTTAAAGGTTAACCCAAAAGCAAGACTGTAAGTTGAGAGTGTTATTATGAGAATTTATAATAACTACACTCCTCCCCCTTCTATCAATATCAGATTTCCAGTCCGATGATGCTTTAAGTTTAACTTGCTTGAACTTCGAACATTGATAGCTGGCGATCATGTACATGATAAATTAATTCTCCAAATTTTATAACTATGTCAATACAGCTAGGTCTATCGTGCACATGAAATACATTAAAGCAGTCTAGAACGTTAGTACACGTTGATGATTCAATATAAATTTGAATTTACAGCGCCCATTTTGTTGGTAAAAAACATGAAGACACCACTTCCGGGTTTGACATCAATAAAAACGGTACAAAAACACATATTGTTCAATAATCAGACAAATTAGAGTGTTAAATGGAGCATGACTTACCTAGCCATGTTTGTTGATAATGGTGTAGACATTCAACTGTTCGAAGTGCACTTAAGACGGCAAAATAAACAGTTTTTATTTCCGAAATGTGTCAGACGTGAAATATTATCAAGGGAGATGACTGCGGATCGACCGTCAGAAAACCACTTCCGTCACCAAACTATCGCTTTCTTCTCACTAAACTATCGGTAGAAATCAACATTCTTTTCTCATGTCAACAATTAATTAAGAATAACACGTTTTCTAGTCATTTGGCGACGTTTAATGTCAATATTCAAGAAATTATGTGAGTATTTTTATGTCACGTTTATTTACGACGTTTACTCAACGACGTCATTTTGCGCGTAAGCCCAAAAGTCGCAGTCGCGGCCACATATGATCTTAACACATTAAAAATTATTCTGAGCTGATGCTTGTTCTGTCTCAGTTTAATGTGGTTTACTAGTACCTTGTGTACACTTCATTAGCACGTCTGTCGATAACTCATGTTGTTTATACACATCAAGAATAACTTTCAGTGTCAGAATTGAGAATTTGTGTAACTCAAGCGTCTACCTTTTATATAAAACTCAAATTGGAGCCACCTAAGTGATGATGCATTATGGAACTACAAATGTATTGAAACCAGATCAATTGAATTGACATAAATGACATCATTGTTATGTTTTGACATGCCATAGTGAGTAATTATAAGAGTCATGCATGCATTGTATTACGTTTATTGAAGTATTGTATTTGAGTATAAAAAAATGGAATACGAATGATCGCTATCGTATGTCCCCTATGGACATTGCTTGATACTGTTATTAGTTTTCACTATGATAAACATGCTGCGCACTGCATGTCGTCAATGCTTTTACGAGGCAAGTTACAGTTGTAGAGTTCATATGATGAACAAATGCATTTTAAATCGACGCTACAAAAGACTCTAAATCAATTTACGTCGACATTTTAAAGACACAATCAATCATACTTTCGCTTTTTGTATTTTGAGATGATCTTGTTATCGAGTTGCGCACTTGATTTGGTGCATTTCTCCACAGGGTTGCAACTTCAATGAGGTCATTTGTTTATTTTTACTCGTCAAACATAACGGACACGGTAGAACAATGTATATTCGGTATATATTCGGTGTTCGTTCGAATAAAAGGTTATGGTTTGACACAGTCATTAATGATGTAGTAAAATACAACATGTGTACGAAATCTAGAAATATCAAGACAGAAGAAAATATATATTAAGTAATACATGTAGAACGTTTTTCGTTTATATGAGATATATATTTATTTATTAGAGTTGACTTATGAACACGCCCGTAACATCATAACGGTTTGTGAAATGAAGAAAAGATTTATAACCAATGTACTCTGATGGTATATTGAGCGTTTTGAACAATTCCACTCAGCGCTAAATCTATACCCTGACATTAATACAAATTGTATATAATTATTGTTATGTACGTTAAAAATATGCTCTACATGTATGACTTGATTAATGACGAAAACACTAACAGCGTACTTTTTTGGGGGGTAGGGGTCTGTATATTTTATGGAGCCATTGTGCAAGTACCAAATTTGCGACTTTGGCACAAAACTATAATTTGCAATTTAGTGATTCACAACATTACCGAACTGGTTGTTAAAATTTCATAAATTACAGATTCTCACTTCAAACATAGATTTTACATGTTAATAATGTCATTACGAGAACAAGTTTATTTGAGGAACAATGAAAAAAACCAATGGCACTTTCACAAGAATGCTTGTTCAAAGTAACTGATTAACAGGGAAAGATTATCCTTGATTATCCGGCTCTAAAATATGAACTTCTAATCGTTATTATACCATCAGAATTGCTGTGCTTGACTTGTCTGTTTGATGGGTGCGTTCAAATGTTGGTGTGCTTGAAACTATTATGAGACACAAGAATACCCTTAGATTACGAAGTAGATCGGGCAGGAATCGTTCAAATGTGCGCGATGTCAACCACACTTAGTCTATACAATGTATAACAACGCATGTTACGGTTACTTCCCATTTCAAAGCGGTTACTTCCCTTTGCAGTATAGAATACGTATAAAGTCCGTATCGGGTCCTTACGTATCCGGACCGAGCGATGGACGATGATTATCCACATCGTAGTTGTTGATTATTGTAACAAATTTAACACGATAGCATTTTTTTCGAAATTCCTCGCCAAAATATAAAAAGGTAATCCCTCCAAAATCGTCAAAAAATGTAAAAATATTCAGCGTGATGAAGTCGCGAAAACTGATCACATTTTAATATTAAACCCGCACGAATAACTATTCATGAATTTTCTCGACGAGCATCCAGTTTGAATATGTTTCAATGTTTTACAGTTCGCCACATGAAAAGGGTGATTAAAATTAAAGATGTTTGGTAGTTAATGGCATTATGATTAGGCTAATTGAAATGAAAATAACCTCTCTCTTGAATGAAAGTCCTAAGTTCTGTCTTATATGCTCATGTAGTCGATTATAAAAATGTAAAATATCAAATTAGGCTTATTTGAAATCACTTGTTAACTGTGTTAAAAATTAATAATGCATTTTTAAATAAGTTACCTCTGAAAAAGGTAGACCTAAAATTAAGAGAATAAAAAATAATTGTGCATTATCTATAGACGTTCGGGCTGGCATATGTTCACTCGGACTAACAAATATAAAAATAACTAAGTACGTGTTCGCTTGATCTTATATGTGGTGCTGTCTGGGAACCAGAGACTTTAGGCTCATTGAGAGCGAACAAATTCCTTGGCCATTTTTTTCCTCTGCCAGATATCCGAAAACCTGATCAATGGAAATTACCCACTGGACGCAACGCATTTGTTCATATTTTTCTATTAAAATGGACTATCATTACGAATGTGGCTTTTGTTGCAATACCAAGAACTGTCAATGAAACAAACTATGAACTAGATATTGAATTCAACACTTGAATGATAATAGCTCGCCGTATAAATTACATTTTATTACAATAATCCACTGGTTTTAATCCATTCATGTGTCAACCGATGTATCGTACAGTGTTTGATTACTGTGTCGGTATTTATGCGAAGTTAATGATGTATATACATTTGTATAAACTAAACGATAGAAAGAAAAATTGCATATGAACAAACAATCACAAAAGATAATATTAAGTCAGACTTCTTCTGTATTTATTCTCTTCAAGTTGGTGATAAGTGATTTCCCAAACAGATCATAATTATTTCACATCATCTTTGATAACGATTTTCTTGAATGGAAAGCGAAAAATAGCTTATATATCGATCTTGGACCAAGAAGTTGCTTCGTTTTAGACCTTTAACTGTACAACAAAAGTACACCATTGAAACATGATACTTTTGAAATATTACATCCAAAACATAAACTCCTTTGTACATTACATGTAACAATACTTTGTGGACACCGGTAATGTTGTGTGTAATAAACGTAACATGACTTAGAAGGAAGCTAATATAGTCGTCCGTAAAGCTCTCTTATCATGGATGCGGATGTTAGTATTTCCATAAAAGGATGACTTTTTTTGTGGAATAATTGGCCTTGAGCAATATTTAGTTTCTTGCTCCTCTCTCAAAGTGTTGATTTCAACCCAAGTACATAGGAACTAAAGCTTCCACTGTATATTTTGTTTACTATTTACACCTGGGATATTGAAGCACTGTCATAAAAATATGCATATCTAAGTACACAACTAAAACGCTTATAAATAAAATTGTTTTCAAGGAATTAGATCTCCCTGTGTATGGCAATGAATGTCCTTTGTATTCAATTGTTTTATGTATAGTTTTAAACACAATGTGATTTGTGCATATCTTCTGAAGATGTTTAACAGCGAACATATACATGTATTAACGAAACAAAGTTTCCATTTATGTACTAATTGTTTACTTATTTCCTCGAACCACATTGGTCAATTGTTTGTACAGCATGTCGTTTTTGCTTACTGCCTGAACTATTTATACAAAAGTTCAATTTAACACATACTTATGTTGATATATTTAACTAAACAATTCAACAAGTTCCATCTTGAATTCATATGCAATCGAATGCAAGTCTTTCACTAACTGTGTATTCATGTATGTAAAACATAAAACAAAACAGCACATACCACAATTACACGGGAAAATGAACTTGACTGCTGTGAAAAAGTATAAGATGTAACAAAGTATTCACAAATTGTGATGGTCTTCAAGCTGTAAACCGACAATCAAATTATGTACGCATACTTTTTTATAAATTTATCTACGATTTACGTGACAAATGATTCAAACTATCTAATAGCAGTGATATTAGTAAGATATACAAGACAGCGTCTGTGTAAAACGATTTCCTTACGCGTCAAAATCGTCTAGACATACAAAGTGTACTAGAGTATAAAATCAACACGTCTCGTCAAATCTACTCATTTGTCAGATTAAGTGATAATAACAAAAAACGATCATGACAGAGCTGTTGCCATATATATAACTAATTTCTACCAAACACATTTGTCATCATAAATCCAGTATTCCCACTCTCACGTCAAACATAAAAATAAACAAATGCAAATGTACTGCAGTAATTCCACAGTCCCGATACGAAGCGTTCGTTAGCAACAGTCGAAACTTGTTCTCACAAAATATATTGCTGTCTGTTGAATAGTCGAACGGACTTATCTTCAATTTTATCCAGTTTGAAATCCTAAACGGCGTCTTTGTCTCTGCGAATACCGGTGCAGTATTTATCTTCGCCCGTTATATATAGCCGTCTTGTAGATCACATTCGGTTTGTTTATTCATGTATTTACAAAAGAACTAATGTTTGTATAATAAAATGTGCAAAATTTAATTCATGCATAAAAGTTATAGTTTGCGTAATATTTAGCCAATGAATTATATCTCTATGAAATCAGTCCATAGTAAACATGTGCAAACGTTAATCATCAATGGTTCATGTATTTGCTATATTTATAACATTAGTCTATGCATTAAATAACTGTATTATATTATACCTCACCCTAATTTCATTCAACAGTTTCTTTGTTATTTCAATCAGTCAATATATCCAGCAATAGACTGACTGATTTACATGTTCAGAATGCAGCAAAAAAAATATGGACCGGCTGCTGAAATTAACGTCTTGTTTATTGCATGACGTCATGGATACTGTGACGCTACCATAGAGCGTGACGTTGCGCGTACTTTTCTTTTGTAGCGTTTTTTGTTTAAATTAGGTTTATGTCCTGGCAACAGTAATTGCATGGATCAATTCATGTGCGTTTATAATACAAAGTTCAGTATGAACTCTAAAGACGCATAAGTTTGCATAAAAATGAACGCAAGACGAACTTAAGTTGTCTACAGATTTATTATAGCAGTTAACACGTTTTTCACATTTCTGGGTTATTTCGGTGGATATGCAGACATACCTAAAATAGATGTTAGGCCTCCCTATAATGATATGTAGTTCTTTAGCACATTAACAAGTTAAACCCGAATGTATGTAATGTTTTCTTATTAGAATCTAGATCTAGTTACAAAAGTAGGCCTATAATATCGAAATTGAATGTTCGGTACAATATAAGAAATAGTTCACAACACTTCAGGCCCAATGGCATTATATGGACTGGCTAGTCAGCCCGCGTAGTGTATATGGACTTCAGCTTCGCTTCAGTCCATATACACAACTTGGGCAGACTTGTCAGTCCATATAATGCCATATAATGCCATAGGGCCCTCAGTGATGTGAACTATTTTTTTAATTATATAATGTATAATTATATTCATTGGGCTGTCACACAATTCCATTTTTCAACTATAATCGTACGCCGACGTGCGAATACATTTGAAAACACAACATTGTCTTCGAATAAGGTACATTGTAGGAGTTGTATGCTGATGCATGCCAACGGAGAATGCCCAAGCTTTGTAAATTATAAATACGACCAAGGAAGGCGTGCGATAAATATTTCAATTATATTTTAATGTACGGATAAACTTAACGAACGTTCGCATAAATAGTCTAAACATTATCACCTGACAGTGCTTTTAACTTTAACACAACGTACAACCAATGTCACTGTTTACTACACAAGGTCATTCTTCGGGAATTATATTTTTAGAAAAGTGCTTGAACGCAGGTATGTGTCAACACAAAACATTCTGACTAAAAATAGATTTTAAACATCACAGGAAGCTTTTTATGCCATTTCTGTCCGGTAATGTCTCGCATGCAAGTACACTTGTCAGCCAAATTATAAGGGGCATACTTATTCTACCAATGTGTAGTTAAACATGGTTTAATATCCAACCTTGAGCCAAAACAACATTATCACTGATTACAGGCCTACGTAGCTCAAACTTTGAATCCTTGATGTTGACAGCATCTTATAAGTTATATCCGACCGACATTTCTCTAGGCTTGTTTTTATAATTGTGACGGATTTTCCTTGTCAAAAGTATTGGCTTTTTCTGTTACATCATTTGTTTGGAAATGTAATGACCGACTATGAAGTGATCGTTTGTCGTTTTTTTGTCCGTTTCATTGCCCGATTTGCTCATTTCTGAATGTTTTTTTCTCAACTTATGCGGTTACTGTTTTAATGTTCAGGTTAAGAACATTTTGGCTGGTTGTGGAAATTTGGTAGATTATGATGGATATAAACGTCTCCTTTTTGTCAACTGTCGATTTGTTTACAGTCATTCCCTAGCAATTATTTTCATGGGAACATTTTGATTATCTTTGAATAATGAAAACGCCACAGTATTATGTCTGTACTTATTTATATACTTCTGTCATGAAACATTTTGGCGATGAGTCATTGAAGTGAACTAATGCTTGTTGTCATAGACAGAAAATATTGACATCTCGTCAGTTTATTATATTGTTGTATATTGTAATATATTGATGATTACTTATTGTGAATAGTGGTTTCGGTTTAAATGTGGTAGTTTGTTTTGAATGGTAAAATTACTTAAATTGCCGAGCTCAGAATTGAAGCTATTGAATGTACGTCAATTATGCATGACCGAAACTCGTGTTAGCCACATCCGAGTTCGTTAGCAACCAGCGTACCAGCAACGCCTTTCCAAATACACGGGGTGCTATATGTACAAACTATTTCACCGCAACGCTTCTTGTGAGATTTGGCGTTCGTAAAATAGCTTTTTAATCTCCCTATTAATACATAAGCGATGTGGGCTGTAGTTACATTGATACTGGTAATTAGCACAATCTGATGTTGGGATAGACGTGAAATATCTCAATCACTTTAAAATCATCTCCTCGGTATATGCGATGTTTTGTTGCTATATAGGTCAACTAAATTGCCTACATTAGACAGAATGAAACGATTTCCAAGAATCAGAACAATTTTCATTTGTGCTCAACTCCAAGAAAATGTCCAGACATGTCACGATATGGTTGCACGAACAATGCTATTAGTCCAGATGCCAGCCAGTCATGTTTATTTGATGAACCTAACTTTGAAGTATGCACAAAATGTTTTGGTACCAAAATGTTTAGGAGGATGTCCCCTCTCAAGATATGTTGTATGACACCCTGTCACCCTTGAGCATTTTCGAAGATGGCCACCAAGATGGCCGCCATAAATTGCTAATTTATGCACAATATTATGTTTCAGTTAGGACGTTATTTAGAATATGTTGCGGTCAATATATTATTCAAATGAAAACCGGTCTCAATATATCTACTTTATTCATAATCAAATCTCAGCACCAACTTGAGGTGTTTGGATACAATCTTGTTGACTTAACGAGATACTACTTTATTTGCACCGGCTTAGCCACCATTGTTGTATTAGGAATCCCCACTATATGAACAATGAGGTCTTGATAGTGCTGAATACAACAAATAATAAATATTATAGTTCATTGTAATCCAATTCATATGACTAGGCAATCAGTGAAACATAATATGAACTAATGCACAGCATATGTAGCGGACTATGTCAGTTGTCCTACATTATTTGTAACATGCTCATCTAGTACTGGATTTTTTGGTGATGCATAACTTCACAAAAAAATTGTTTGGTTACGAAGTTACGAATCTGGAGCAAGCCGTTTCCAAAAGGCGCTACCGAGCGCTTTCCTACGTCTATGCAACCTATCGAAGCGGTTCGTTGCACAAGAAAGCGCGCGATAGCGGTTTGATACGAAATATTGGGTACAATGTAACGAAAGACGATACAAACCTGCTATCGTTTGTCAGTCTGAATGAACATGAATAATACATGTTTTTCAATTTGTTTAATTCTAGGTCTACTTAATTTGGGGGTAACTAATTTAAAAATGAATAATTAGATATAAACACAGATAACAACTGATTTCTAGGCCTTATTTGATATTTTATCTTTTTTAATGGGTTGCATGAGCATACCAGATAGTACTTTTGTTCAAAAGAAAAGGCTATTTTCATTTCAATTAATCATATTACGATTAAATATCAAACATCTTTAATCTTAATCACCTTTTTTCGTTAAATAAACCCTGCAAATCGTCACAACAAAAAAGAGATTTAGACGGAAAATTACGGGTTTTATTGTATCCAATAACGACAACAACAACATGTAATTAGTTTTCGCGACCTTCATCCCGCGAATATTTTTTGACGATTTTAGAGGGATTTTTTAATTACATCTCGGCGAGGAATTACGAAAATGCATTTGTTTTACTTTCTTTACAATAACATACAACTACGATGTGGATTATCACCGTCCGGTCTAGATACGTAAATACCCGAAACAGACTTTAATTAATTGTATTGCAAACTTTGCGATGGGAAATAACCGAAACTTGTGTCTTTTTCATTAGATTTTCTTAAGATTGGTTGATATGTCGCGCATATGAACGATTCCCGCTCGACTTACTTCGTTATCTCAGAGTAATCATGTGTCTCATAACAGTTTGTAGCATCGTTTATGCACTGAAAATGTTAAAATTTCCTTCCGAAGTGGGCAAAAAAATGGCTGCCTTTTTTGTGTCCAAACATTTAGGAAATAGCCCTCCCAATAAATACCCGAAACGGACTTTAATTAATTGTAATGCAAACTTTGCGATGGGAAATAACCGAAGCTTGTGTCTTTTTCATTAGATTTTCTTAAGATTGGTTGATATTTCGCGCATATGAACGATTCCCGCTCGACTTAATTCGTTATCTCAGAGTAATCATGTGTCTCATTACAGTTTGTAGCATCGTTTATGCACTGAAAATGTTAAAATTTCCTTCCGAAGTGGGCAAAAAAATGGCTGCCTTTTTTGTGTCCAAACATTTAGGAAATAGCCCTCTCCATATAAAAAGATTGGTTGCATAGCAACCGTGGAAGACTGATAATTATTATCTTTTCTTTTCTAGACAGGGGCCTACGCTAGTTTTTGGAATATTTTTAAACATCATTAAAAAATAAAAGAAAATTTATGAGCTGCCGAATATCGCATTTTAATTTTTTTTTGTTATTCTATTAGCAGCCATTTTCTAGTATCTTTGCTTCAGTGCGGGATTTTAACACACATTTTTAGATCCATTAGTGAATTCAAACTTTGACCAAACCACGTGCACACGTGTTATCGTAAAGCGGAACGACATCCGCAGGCCTTGTGGCCTGCGTATTGTCCGCTATAATAAATATGCGCTTGCCAAATGGCACAGGCCATCTGTATGGCGTATATGAGGCTGATGACGGATGACATTTGAACGCCTCTGTCTCATCATTATATATGATAATTATTTGCGAAATGCTGAAAAGATTAAATTTTATTATCTTTATACTCTAAGAGTTAAATATGTTTTTTACATTTTCTCATGTGGAGTTTAATCGATAACTTGGCATTAATATGTATTATGTATGTAGATAGGTTGTTTCACAACATAATGTATGACAACACTAATTATTGTATATCGATATTTTTTTCTTGATTGCTTTATATTTTTACCAGTGCTAGGAATTGTTTAACTTATATAAACTAAAGGATCGCTGTAATAAGAAATAAGCGATAGCTTATAGGTACATGTATATGGTGCTGTGACTTTCAACACTATTTGGATTTACACTAACTAGCTGATCAAACGTTTGTAAAATCACTTTCGGATGAATAATTGTTCAAGGCAACTGCATTATTGGGCTAGATTGTGATGTTCAAAGAGATGAAATTATTATTCATTGCCAAAACATCCTATCAGCATAATCTATAATACTTCTATGAATTAAGCGATCACAATTAATGTGGCGTTGAGTTTGAAACCACTGCATGAACCTATATTAAACAGCGTGCCGTAACTGCCATTTAGCTTACATAATAATGATAACACTCTTTATCAAATTCAATTTGGAACAATAAAGCACTGCTGTAAATACATTGAATTCTGAGGTTTATAAGCTATAATTAATGTTACATGTAGTCAATAGATTTGGTCGTTGAACAGAGCAATGCAGCTTACAACGTTTGCTTACACTATTTGCCAATCTTAGAATTGTTTATGTATACTTTTTAAACGAAAGGGTCAATTGAATTTGGCCGCAAATATAATTAATACATGAAGCTAGTGTTTAGTAGTTAGAAAATATGTGCATCTTTTTATTCTGTCTGAAAAATTATTTCTGTTCATGAACATTAAGGTTTAGTAATAAAAACGCAATTTCATGGATTTAATTTTATGTTCTACAAAGAATATAGAAGGAAGCTCAATAAATCGAGTGAGCATTGGCAGCAGTGGTATAACTTAAATACCAAATAAAAATCATCAAATGAATCCATTAAAGTTGGTCCTCAACGGATTATAATGATGTCACATTACCTCTGATACTGATTTTCATGAATTAATTGTTTTTATAGTAAATATGGATCCTGTATTAGGAAGCTAAGGGGTATTTATTTATTCTGTTTTGCCTCACTTTGTGCTTTGCGTACAACCGATGGAAACCTTTACAACATTTTATCCTAGTAATGATGTCTCAAAATCATTACCTAAATGATAATATAATCCTCCTTTCTACATTGTCAATATGTTTTGACATGACATAATAATAATGCCAGCAATAAATGCAAAGTGAACATTGATTTACATAATGCATCCTCCATTTTTATAGTGAAAATGTCTCGAAAAGTATTTGTGTTATGAGAACATTTAACCTTTAGAATTAAATAAAAACATCCTTTTGCCCAAAGTGTTCTATGTTTGGAAATAGTTCTAGTTTTTGTTCGATTCTCAGATTATAGGCGTCAATCTAAATATAGTAGACCAAACACTGTCATTGTGTATCTGTCTTTATTTCTACTTCCGGTATCATGCAGACATTTATATTAGCAAGACAATGTACACTTCCGTCTTCAGAACTCAAAAGCTATGTAAATATTTTTGTTTTCCAGGAATCCAATTATAATGTCTTGCCTCAATACTCGACTATTTGATGCATGGCTTCAAATACAATGTACTTTGCGTATCTTCTCTCTTAATAAGATACACGTACTTCGAAGACGCATATACCTTGTTTTAGTGATTATGTAAAAAAATAATAGCAAAATACAATGGTTTACCTATATTCTAATATCACAAGATAAAAACATACTACACGATGAGTAATGTATTTCGATGATTTATCTACATTTGTATCATGGATTATATTAATAACAATTTTAGTCAAGCAACGAATCACTAATTTTTATGCATTTGAAGCGTCTCCTAATTTGGTGTTTACATTTTGTATCATATTTGAACGAGTTAATTTCTGAATGGATTATGTAGATAAATAAATAAACAACTACAGGCAATCTGTTTCCCTCCCCCAAACATCACATATGTACATGTTTCCAACTTAAAGTTACCAACTAGTCCCTGCTATTTCTAAGGAACGAGTACATCAATAGGCTAAGATTTCTACTTAATCATTGATTTATTAAAATGAATGTTCATTCATACTTTATAAACTTAATAAACCACGAATAATGTTATACACATGTACGAATAGGCTATAGATCCTATATTAGAATTATAAACACATTCGTGCAAGGGAGCGAAGCAAACAATAGCATGGCGTTATGAGGATGATATTAGACACGATTTCATGTATATTACCTGATCATTGATGAAAGAATAACAGTACAATCGAGAGGGTAGGCGGGTCTAGTTTTGATTATTTGGAAACAGCCAACCTGCCCTGGATTTGCTTCATGGACCACTGAATAGATATTGTGCCCATTGCAAAAGTATATGAGTCAGTGGTCCAAACATTTGAAAATCTCTGGTTTTTTATTGGACAAAGAAGTAGGTTCACTTTAACTTATCTTGGTGTAGAATACCCAACAGTATTTACAATAGTAACTATAGTTACAACATGTAGAATGATTGATCATAATAACGGATTAGTTTTGAGACTAGTACAGTGTATATGCTTCTGAAACACAAAAAAGGGTTTTCGAAGATTCTTTTTCTTAAAAGTACATCGGCGGTGTATATTGTTTTCATATCAAACAATATTGTTACATTGCTAACATTTTCCTTTTTTGAACTCTCGGGACATGATATTTTAAACGAACAGTAAACGTTATGTAAAGTGGTTCGCAAAAGTACCTAGTTCTGGAAAACGTGCAATCATGGATGTTGACGAAAGTTACATTCAATTTGAATCATCTCCGCCTATATATATCTGCACAATAATTACACGAGAACAGAGCTTTATCTGTTAATGAGGCTGCAATCTTAGCATTGTTGCAACACATTTTGTCGTTTTCTCCGTTATCACAGACCCTTGGGTGGGACCTGTACAACGTCACTTTCTCCGAGTACGCAAACCAGTTTTTCATGTTGTGCTACATACATTGTACGAGCTTGTGGTGTAGCCTATTATGTTGATAAATTCGTTTATAAATAATCACGTTATTGGGACGAACCAAATGAAAAACCAAATATCAAAAAAGCAAACAATTGTGTTACAGGAGCTTTGAATTGAAGCGTAGAAACGTTGTTATAAAATCGAAATACATAACAAACAAAACATTTATATCTAGACAAAAACGATATACATGTATATTAAGTAATCTATAAGACATCGCATCTCTAGTAGGCTGATGACGGGTGACATGTGAACGCCCCTGTAGCATCATCATGATTTGTGAAATGCTGAAAAGATTTATTACATTGGCTTATGTTCTGAAAGTATAATGAGTATTTTATATTTTCTCATATGGAGCTTAATCTAAAACTTGACATTAATATGAATGATATATGTAGATATGTTCCATAATATAATAAATGGCAAAAAACACTTATTGTATACAGATGTTTTTTCCTGCTTGCTTTATATTTGCCCCAGGGTATGGCATTCCGTAAATTAAAATCACTAAAAATACCAACAAATTACAACGAATATTAACCCTGATGACTATTTTCGCGTACTGATTATATGTTGATATGACTACGAAACATTACCATTCCTCCCCCGCTGAATACAAACAACTTTCAGATGAATTATTTTTCAAGGCAACTGGATAAGGAGAAATATTACCCTAGATTATTTCATTCTAACAGATGAAACTATGCACCATTGCTAAACACATTAATAACTAGTACATTTTCTGAAACATTTTAGGTAGAATTTTGAAGGAAAAAAATTAAACCTAAATAGTTACAAAAAGTTATGCTTCATGAAGTTCTACATTAAAGTTTGCGAGTTTAACAATAAATAATAAAAACGCATTTTCGTGGATAGTTAATTCATGACTTTGATTTTAAGTTCTGCAAATAATATAGAAGGAAGCTCAATAAATCAAGTGATCATTGACAGCTTTATGACTTAATTAAATCCTAATTAAAGCCATCCAATGGATCCTTGAATGTTGGTCCTCAACGGATTATAATGATTTCACATAACCTGTAATGATGATTTTTTTGAATGAATTAATTTTTATAGCTAATATTGATCCTGTATCAGGAAGCTAAGGGGTAGTTATTTATTCTGTCACCCTCTGTGTGTTTTATGTACGTCCGATGCAAACCTTAGGAAATTTTATCTTATAAATAATGTCACAAAAACATTACCTTAATAACACATTGTGTAATACACTGTTTCGCATTACCTATATTTTGACATAAGATTTTAATGATGATGTCAGCAATACAATAAATGTTATATTGATTTATACAATGTATTCTCCATTTTGTCTTGAAAAGTTTGTCTTTTAATTAAGTTCTTACATGTGCCCTACCTTCAACAGTGAGTCATTCATTGCGGAGTGAATATATAGGCTTGCTTGATATATCCATTTTTTGGGGATGTGGATGGTTCGTTCTGTGTCTGACTCTTGTGTGGATGGCTAGGCGCTGCCGTCGTTTCTGTGTGGCTTTGGATTGTCTGTGCGCTACTGTATTTTATTTAATAACATCATATTACTCCTATGGATCCTATGTTAAGACTTTTTTGGCTTATGATAGTAATAGTTTTTGTTCTTTTCACAGAATATAGGCGTCATATATCTAAATATAGTTGATCAAACACTGTCATTGTCTACATGTGCATTTGTATCTGTCTTTATTTCTACTTCCGTATCGTATTAACAAGATGGTGTGCACTTCCGTCGTCACAACACGAGTACTATGTAAATAATTTGTTTTTTCATAATACAATGCGAACGTCTTTCCTCTATATTCGCCTACTTGATTCATGGCTTAAAATTCTATGTAATTTGCGTATCTTAGCTCTCAATAAGAAACTACGCAAATGCATTGACCTGCTTTTTAGTGATAATGTAAACCGATAATTGCGAAATCAAGTTTACATTTATGTAATGGTCTACAACATTATATTCTCAAATCACAAGATAGATATGACTAGAAGGTGAGAAATCTATTTTGATGATGTATTACTCCTATACGTTTCACCTGATTTAAAATAAATTTACCATCAACGAATCACTGAGTATGATACATTTGAAGCGTCGCCCACATTCTTGTTTTACAGGTGTCATATTTGAATATATGTTACGAGTTAGTTGCTGAATAAACTATTTAGATTTATAACTAAACATCAATTATTGTTATAACTTATGATGATGAACGTTACTAAATGAATTGATTAGAACAATGAATTTTGAATGAATTATTACAACAGCAACGAATTAGTATATTGGACTTTATAGTACGGTACACCCACTCATCAGATCGTTTTACGTAGGCTTTCGCACGTGTAGTATGCTTAATAACAGTACATATACTGGTAAAAGAAATGTTTCAAATCTATCAGAATGCCGTAAGAATATTTAAAATGTAATCAGAATTTCGGAAGAATACACTTCAAAAGCCGTTCGATATTTCATCCGATCTTGAATGCATCTCGAAAGTTTTTACATACACATAAGAGTCGAAGTGACCGGAAGAATGGGCCGGAATATATCGAATGCACTACAAATACAGAAAGGATGTATAGAATGAGCTTTGATCCTGTAGGAATACATCTCGTGTTTTTATTCTGACAGTATGCCGGCTCATTCAGTGTGATCTTGACAATTCGAATAAATACGCAGATGTTTGTATTAGTTTAATATATATTTTATTTCTAACGAAGTATGCTAAGAGCAGGCGAAAACATTCAAATTGACCCAAACATATGGAATGTACTCAGAATGCAGACGGAATACATTTTTAACATACGATAATGTACCTCGAATTGCTATTGCTACGACATTCCGACTTATTCCAAACCTCGTGTGAACTTAATTTGTGTTAGCAAGGTACAGTAGAACTAAATTTGTAACGCCGGGTTATTTGATATTAACGATTTACAATTCACTGATGAATTACCATCACAGTATGCAATGATTGAAGTCCGAATGAAATGTATACTAAATGATGTTTATGTGTTCGAATACTGGGTAATAAGTCATTCTGCTCTGTGTGTCTGGTCCGTAAAACTAAATCACAGTCAGACAAACATTATGAGTAATCTACGTTGTTATGACGAACATATAATGACTAGATTTGTCAACGTTTGACGGACAGGATAAGTTAATATATCGGTTCTTACATGCGATGAAAAAATCTTCAACCTTCGTGCTGCATTGATATTTCTTATATTTGGTTCTATCGATTTAAAGACAATTGAACAGGAAATGTCGTATACAAATACACATTTATATATAACTCAAACTATGCGGCGGATGTTACATATTTTACACCTGATTAGCTACGTTTCTCGATTTATTACTCGATGTGTACATACTTACCGACTGAATAAATTTCAATGTCAGAATTGAGAATTTGGAAACACCTAAGTGTTTATGTTTTTTGAAATTCCATAAGTATCAATGGAAAGTGACATAACTGACACCAGTCTTGTGACATACCATAGCTATGTAATTATAAGAGCCATCCATACATTTTATGACGTTTAATGAAGTATGATGTTTACATATTACGAACTAATGGAATCATAATGATGGCTATGGTTAGGTCCCCTATAGACATCGCTTCGTACTTCTATTATCTATATTGGTGAAATATGATGCTGCACACTGCATGTTACCATTGATTTAATGGCAAGTCATAGTTGTTATGATGAACGAATACATTTCAATCGAAGCTACACACGATTGTAAATCAATTTGCATCAAAATCCTAACGACATGATAAACAATACGTTCGCTGACTTTTCTTGGATAAAGAGGCTTTTTATGTGGTCTTTGATAATCTTGTCATCGGGATGCGCACATGGTTTTGTGCATTTTTCTATTCAAACCTGAAGGGCAATTTCAATGATCTATTTGTTTGTTTCAACCGTTGAACTAACCTGTAAAACAACATTTTCGGTATACGATCGAACGTTATTCAAAGTGTGACACGATCGAACATTAAACATAAACTTCAAAATGTGTACGAAGTCTTAGACATATCTAGACTGAGACAATATATATTTAGTATTATATTGGAATACCGTTAGATTAGGCAGGGTTTATTATATTTGACATTGGAACGCCGCTGTAACATCATAACGATTTGTGAAATGCAGAAAAGACTAATTACCCTTGTACTCCAAGAGTATAATGAGCGTTTTGTACATTTGCATTTTGCGCTTAATCTATACCGCGACATTAATGTGAATTGTATATAATTATAGTATATTTAGCTTAATAAATGGCAAAAACACTTACAGATGTTTTTCGTGGTCGGTTATTTTCATGGCGGCCGTGAATAGCATTTTCGCGAGAAACAAATTTGAGATTTTTGGCTCAAGAAGAAAGATGCATGTACTGATTCTAGAAATTACCACTGAACAAGTTTTTTTAATGCATTGCGGAATCGCATTCGCAATTGTCAAGGCTTACCGAGACAATACTAAACAAAATCGCTATATTCGGTTTATATGTTCAGACATTGTTTTTATTCTTTCGAGTACACATAAAATAACAAGTCACTCTCGCATTGTCTAATGTGTAAAGTACGATATTTATTGTGTTTCTGATTTGCCTCTACTGTTTAATGGCAAACCTATTTCAGACTTGAGTACAGGAATCCGACATTTTTTAGGCTTGTTTATATCAATTGTATGTGTTTTTCCTTACCATAAGTATTGGTAATTCTGTGCGTTACATCATTTGTATGGATATGTAATGACTATGAAATGATCGTTTGTCGTGTATTTGTCCGTTTCATTGACAGGTTGCTCGTTTATGTATGTTACTGTCTGTTTTTTTCTAAACCTTTACTGTTAATGTTTTGATGTTGGGTACGAAATTACGAACATATAGGATTTGCGTGGTAATTTGGTAGCTTATTGTGGACATTAATTTCTTCTGATTTTTAACTGTAGAATTGTATACAGTTATTCACTAACAATTAATTCCCTAGGACATTTTGGTTATCTTTGAATAACAAAAAACGCCACAGTATTATGTCTGGTCTTATGGCGAATGACCTAATATGCTGAGCAAAACTTCTAACCGAACACTTTTTAAACTTGAACATTACCATAATCAGTTCATTTACATACTTTAAATTTTGTATTGTCTTAGCATTATAGATTATGTAGATAATACAGCTAACCCCATTGCAATACCTTCAAAAATCACTCGTCCATAGCGAAATTGCTTTAAAACAAATTAATGCACAAGATTTTTCCGGAATCGCAGTTTTCGCGATTTGTGTGTATATTTTGCATAGAATGTGGATAGGTTAGTCTGATACACAACAATTTATTCGAAAACACGTCGCGTCTGTTAATGGTAGATTGCGGGAGAGCTGTCGGACGTATGCTCACTTGTGGGGGTCTTTACGACAGATCAGTGTTACATTGGTATAAACCATCGAACTCATTATTTTGTGAAAACTTTTGAATGATAACCTCCCTTTTTGCGTTCATTCCCACAACTGTAAAATGTTATTGTATAACTGAACATTACTATATTACGTTTACTTGTTTAATGTATGATATTTGTACAAATCTAAATTTAAATGGTGTTATACGCACAAATGTTAAAAGTGCGTTTTATCCATTTAGTGTAATAAACAGTCATTAAAACATACCAGTGATATGAAAAAACCCAATTTCCAGTCACTGTCCAGTATTTGACAGTCCCTGGATATCAATCTTAAAAGGGGACTTAAGAACATGGTTTAAGAACCATTATCTTTGAGAGTCAGAATGATAAAAAAATAGCAAGTTTCTTACCCACTCAGTTTATAAATAGCTAAATGGTTTACACCCCCCCCCCCCCCCCTCCATTATATATAATAGAAAAGTAAGGCAATCTACAAATAAATGGTTACAACGACTATCAAAGCCAACGCCAACCATGCTTATGTTTATTTTGGGTTATTTGAATGTGTCGATCGATCAAAAATTACAATTAACCCAATAAAAAACTTGCTTGCATCGAACAGTGAATTCCTGGTAGGTTTCTTATTTCTGCCGTTTCCTGGTTCAATGCATTGCTGTACTGCATTTAGATAGAAAAAAAATCGGGTTACAATCTCTGGACAGTCAATATCACACACACAAAATTTCGTTAAAAAATATTAATGAGTAAAAAAGATATCTTGATTGCATTAGTGTTGCGTATTCAACGCCGCTCAGTGTACATTAAATTTTGTGAATTTCATCTTCAGTTGGTGGGTTGTATTACTAAATTTATGAATTAAACATGATGCAAATAAAGTAATTTGATGAAATTTCGCCCACTGCGTAACGACATATTGTTGATACTTTAAGCTAAATTTTAGAAAATTCCTATAGCTAATACCAAATATATTAACCAAAAACCTAAGTGTTCGGTTAGAAGTTTTGCTCAGTATATGTATAATTCTGTCATGAAACATTTTGGTGATGTGTCATTAAATTGAATTATTGCTGGAAGTCATATATTATGGACATCTCGTCAGTTGCTTATATATCTGTATATTGTAATAGATAGATGATTACTTAGTGTAGATAGTGGTTTCGGTTATAATATCATAGTTTGTTTGGAATCATTAAAATGAGAAAAATAAAAAATCGGACAAGACAAGTAGCAATCAAGTTAAACTGCCGAGCTCAGAAATGAAGCCATTGAATGTACGTCAATCCTGTACATTGTATGACCAAAACTCGTTTTAGCCACAGCCAAGCTCGTAAGAAACTAGCGTAACTCGCCTTGATCGGATACACGGGGGGCTATATGTACAAACTATTTCAGAGCAACGCTTCTTGTGAGCCTTGGCGTTCGTAAAAATAGTCTTATCATCTCCCTATTAATTTCATTACCGGTGTGGGTTGTAGTTACATTGATACTGGTAATTAGCACAATATGATGTTGTTCTAGATGTGAAATATCTCAATCATTTTAAAATCATCTCGTTGGTATATGCGACGTTGGGTTGCTATAAAGTTTAAATAGATCATCTACATGAGGCAGAATAAAACGATCTCCAAGAATCAGAACATTTTTCATATGTTCGCAACTAAAAGGATGTTTCCGGAAATGTGACGATATGGTTGCACGAACAATACTATGGGAGTTACTTTAAAACAACATAAGCATATCAACAACAATACGAATTCTTAGTTTTCATCTGTTTATCAACTTTGCAAGTACTCAGGGTATGCACACAGGCTGATTTATTCTCATTGTTGTCTGTATAATTACACCATCTCTAGATACACATGATGCGGTTGAAGTCACTAGCAATAGTTTTTGCTCTATGTGTACTTAATAAAATGCGTGGAACGAAGCCTTGAGGGAACTATCGCACTCGATAGCTTGCACATGAGAACAGAGCTGTATCTTTTAATGAGGGTGCAATTTAAGCATTGTTGCAACAAATTTTGTCGTTTTCTCCGTTATCACAGACCCTTGGGTTGGAACTGCATAACATTCACTGTCTCCGAGTATGCAAACCGTTTTTTCTACATACATTGTACGAGCTTATGGTGTAGCTTGCTTTGGTGATAAATTTGTGGGTTAATAATCACAATTCATTGCAACAAACTTCCCAAATGAAAACAATTGAGTTACAGGAGCGTTGAAATAAGCCGTCGAAACGTTGTTATAAAACGAAAAGCACAGCAAACAAAACATAATATCTAGACAAAATACGATATATATTAAGAAATATAAGACAACGAGACTGACGACGGGTGACATTTGAACGCCCCAGTAACATGATTAAGATTTGCTAAATGCAGAAAAGATTATTTACCCTTGTACTCTGAGAGTATAATGAGTGTTTTACATTTTCTCATTTGGAGCTAAATCTATAACTTAACATTAATATGCATTGTATAAGTAGATTTGTTTCGTAACTTAACTAATGGCAAAAACTACTTTATTGTATGCTGGTGTTTTTCTTGCTTGATTTATAAATTTACAAGTGCTAGGAATGTTTAAACTTATGATCGCTAAAATACCGAATATATACGGACGTAATTCTTGTTCGAGTATTAGACTTGAAACACTATTTGGATTGGCAGATTATATGTTGATATATGCGGGAACATTGGCATACATCCCCCGCCAAACAGAACAACAAGGTAACAAGGTAAAGATGAGATATTGTTGCAGTAACTGACTTACGATAAAATATTACCCTGATTGTGTTGGTTCCAACAGATTAAACCATTCACCATTATAACACTAGAATATGTACAATTCACGATACTTCTAAAATTGTAGCGATCATAACTAATACGGCATTAGCGTTGGCATTCGGTTTCAACTCGCCGTAAACTAATGATTTGTCCTAGTCACTGATCGACTCGGGTACTGAAGAGAATAGAAGGTTGGAAAGCGGCCATGTTTAGCCGCAACGGATATGACGTCAGACGAACTTGCATCCGGTTTTGCAATGACAAACACCTGTCCAGTGTATATTTTGAACGCAAAGGTAAATAAATTATGGACGAAAAATGAAAAGGCACTAATTTTCGTTAATTTTGTTCATGCTCATTCAAGTTCGAGGATGTAGTAATAAATATTTAAAAAAAACTCGTTTTCATGGAAAGTTAATTGATGGATTTGATTTTAGGTTCTACAGAGACTATTCAATGAAGCTTAATAAAACAGATGATCATTGGCAGCTATATGACTTAGATTCTAATTGAAAACCATCAAATGAATCATTCCATGGAAGTTTGTTCTCAACGGATTGTAATGATTTCACATTATTTCTGATAATGATTTTCATGAATGAATTGCTTTTAATAGCTGATTTTGATCCTGTACCAGGAATGTAAGGGTTAGTTATCTAATCTGTTTTCCTGTGTTTGTGCTTTTTGTACGGCAAATAGAAACCTTTGGAATATTTGATCTTGGAAATTATGTCCCAAACACATAAATTACATAATAATGAATAATGTAATCCTCCTTTTGATATGACATTTTAAATGATTTTAGCAATAATTGATATATATATTTATTTACACAATGCATTCTCCATTTTATATTGAAAATGTCCCGAGTAGTATTTTTATTATGAACTGTCAGGTACCCTCTCGAAAATATCATATTACTCAAATGACCTTTGTTTTAATACACTTTGCTTGACAATGACATATGTCTAGCTTGTGGTCGTTTCTCAGAATATTGACTTCAATCTAAATAATGTGAATCAAGCACTGTCTATATTTCTACTTTCGGTAACATGCGGGCACATGTATTAGCAGGTCAATGTTTACTTCCAGCTACACGTCTCAAGCGCTTTGTAAATAATTGTTATTTTCAGGTTTCCAAGTGCAATGTCTTTTCTCGATTATTGGATTTATGACTTCGCATACAATGTAATTTGCGCATCTCGTCTTAAAATTATATAATATACACAAGAAGCATTTCTTTGAACAATGAACTTAGAATGATGTAACGGATTATTATACGGGACCTAGTACAAACTTCTGAGATAAAACGTGTTTCCGTTAAGTATTTTTCTGATTAGTTAGTCACATTCATCATTCGTATCAAATATTACTATCACGTTACTAACGTCGGGTTTATCAGGTTTTGAACTCAAGAGAAATGATAAATTATTAAAGTACTAAACTAAATTTGTTTTCATTCCATGAAACATGTCTCTAATATTGTTGTGCGAACCAATTTTAGATTCTCGATGCACAGCGAATATGGAATAAAACTGTATTTTAAAAGAATTGCGCGAGGCTAGATCTGGATTATTTAGAGCTCAATATTAGGTAAGATTAATTAGGTTGAATAGTAAATATATGCATGTCTATGCCATTCAAACGTTGAATTGTATGTTATGCATATGGCCGGCCGTATTATAGTTACATTACACAAGGACAGTGTGTGTGCCGTGATAAGCAAAAGAACCATGATCTGATCTGGAGAACGGACGATCATGGAAGTTGACGAATGCTACATCATTTCATATTAACTCGGCCTATGTTCGATTTTTTAATATAAAACTCATTCACAAGTCGGATCATCCTAAGTGGTGATGCAAAACAGCATTCCGTACGTATCAATGGAAATTGACATAACGGACATTATTGTAATCCTGCGACATTTTGCAACTATGTAATTACAAGAGTCATTCCGGCATTTTATTACGTTCATTGAAGTATGATGTTTTCAGATTATAAATTAATGGAATAAGAATGATGGCTATCGTATGTCCCCTATGGACATTGCTTTGTACTGTTGTTTTATCTGTGATACAAATGCTGAACACTGCATGTTACCAATGATAATACAAAAGCATGTCACATTTGTAGAGTTCGTACATGTATGATGAACAAATGCATGCTAAATCGACGCTACAAAAGATTCTAGATCAATTTACGTCGACATTTTAATGACACGATAAACCAACCATACTTTCCCTGTTATTTATCGGATAGAGAGGCGTTTTATGTGTTTTGTGATGATCTTGTCATCTGGTTGGGCACTTGATTTGGTGCATTTCTCCATATGATTACTATTTCAATAAGGTCATTTATTCGAAAAATAATGATGGTTCGATTGTCAATTAATGATATAGTACAATACAACATGTGTAAGGAATCTACAAATATCACCCTATGACTTATTTAATGACAAAACACTAACAGCGTTCATGGTGTTTATGGTGTTACTTTATATTATACAGAGACAGTCTGTAAGTACCAACTTTGTGACTTGGAAACTACACGATAATACGCAATTTAGTGATTCACGAAAGTACCTATCACAAAACGCTGATTCTCATTAGTGTTAATAATGTTATACGGGAATAAGTTTAATCAAAACTTGTTGCCGAACATTGACAAAAGTCCACTTGCAATTTGAGAAGAATTCTTATTCAAAGAAACCGATTTACAGGGAACGATTATTCATGATTATCTGATTCTAATACATGAAACTATTCATCATTATTATAAAATCGGAATATCTGTGTTTGATCCGTCTGTTGAACTGTTGGTGGATATACTATTAACTGTGAATAGAGTATTTATGATATCATTACTAACACACCAGAAGAAACAGAATAAATATTTCTGATCCTTTTCAAAACAAACTGATCAACTTAATGTGGCGATATCTTGAACTGACATTCAGAAACATATACAAACTGCCATTTAGTATTCAATACAAAAAACAATGAAATGGTTAAATATCTCTTTATAAATTGATTTTTAAAATAATACATCATTGGCTTAAAATTATTTTTAATGTCGGCTGTTAGGATTTCCAGGGAATGCGTTTATGATCGATATACTTGGTTTTTACTTGAAATGATACCTCCAAAAGCATGAAATCCTTTGTACAATAATAATATGGCCACTGACAATGTTGTCAGTAATAAATTTAACCTGACTTAGAAGGAAGTTAATACTGTTGTCTGTAAAGCTCTCTTTTCGCGGATGTGTATTTGCATTTGTGGTAAATCAAACATCTTACTAGTAAGTTAAAACAAACATTGTAGCGGATGTTAGTATTTCTATAAAAGGATGTTGAATACATGTACTTGGCCTTGAGCTATATTATGTATCATTCTCCGCTCTCAAAATTTTGATATCAACCTACGTACTGTGAATCTAATGTATTTGTATATCTATGTTTACTTCTAACATCTAGGCATTTGTGGTAGCATCAGACAAACATGGATATCTAACTACTCTTACACTACTATAACGCGGTGTAAATAATATTGTTCTCAAGGAATTAAATCTATATGGCAATGCATTTTCTTTGAATTCATTTGTTTGAATGATAGTTTTAAAGACAATGTGATTTGATTCGCGCATCTCTTCTAAAGAAATTAAACAGCGAAATTACATAGACCTGTTTTCGTAGTGTTGATCATTGTGAAGATATATTATCGAAATAAAGTTTCCATTTATGTAATAGTTTATGTATTTCTTCACACCACAAGATAGATACTTGATGAATTACTTGGCTGGAAAACGAGCTTCGATTATCCATCTGATGCATGAACGGTCTTAAAATCAATTTCATTGAAGCAACGATCACTCAGTTTGATGCATTTGAAGTGTCTAATACTTGCTTGTTTAAATTCTTGAAGTCTAATCTGCTAGTTTGCGAATAGTACTTTCGACATATACATCGACAAGGAACAAAGATCAGATAATTATAAAAGATAATTGAAATCGAACAGGATAGGCAGCACTCAAACTAAACAGCTGAGCACAGGAAACATAAAAACAACGCAGACCACAATTACACGACACAATGTCAATCACACAACTAAACGAGAAAATGAACATAACAGCTGCAAGTCCAAGCCTTAGCTGTATAAACGTCGTAAGGCCAATTCCCAGCTGTCAAAACGCGGAAAGGCCTAATTTCAGCCATAAAAATTAAACGGCTGAAATATATCATTGAGTATTACCTATTTACTAGTTCCTATACAACAAACGCATAAGGAGATTTTGAAAGTGACAGTTGTACTTGCGTGGTCATTTGATTTGATTTTGTCCCTTCCAATGACCTCTGTCTTCGAGGATTGAGGTCCTTTTAAGTAAAGGCATTTTAATTCAGTTTCTATACAAAACCGTCCAGCATATTGATGGACTGCAACGCTTCCGATATAGCTTATTGTACATGTTTACACATTGGCTCAACCGTTTGGCTAATTACCTGGTCTATTTATACAACCGTTTGCATTTAAGACAAAGTAATGGTTATGTATTTTACCGATCAATTCAAGCAGGTTCTGATTTAGTTTATATGCAATTGCAAGTAAGTTTTACACTTATAGTATATCCATGCATATAAACTATATTTGGATAAATGCGTTAGACTAACTTTAAGACACTTAATGTAGACTGTCAACCTGGCAACTGCAGTTACCATTAATTTTGTCATCAGTCCCATATTTAGTAGGTCATGTTCTTATGTGACATTGGCTACTGTCATAGATGCCTTGAATAAGCTTGGAGTAATCAGAACATGTTTCTTAACGATGACAAGGTAAGCTGTACGCTGAACTATAGGTCAAACCATAGGGCTTGCAAGCACTAGAGATGAGAGACCCAGTGACCTCTTGTTATTCTACTTTTACATGTACTTTAGTCCAATATGTGGAACTAACAAATACTTAAATTTTAAAAAGTACAAGTAAATTTAATTTGAAGTACGTTAATAATCCTGTGACATTGAAACACTGCACATCCAATTGGTCTAAGGAATGTTGACTGGGTTTTATATACAAGTAGCCTTATTGCAAGTCCTTTTAAATGTTGCCAAGCAAACTTTAGAATACAACATTATTTTTGCTCCCAGGGAAAAATCAAAAGGTGAAATTGTGTATTCTCCTTTATGTTATTTTCTATTTCAAAATCAGACTATTTTATCTCCATAAAAATTCACTTTCAAAATAATTTCTTAGTGTATCTGCAAATATTTCTGAGCATTAAATTAATTCAGTATCTAAAATTAAATCCCCTAGTAGAATATGCCTTAGTTCATAATATAAACTTATTTGTGATAAACCAGTTATTGTGCTGTCCAGCTAGGAAAAAAAATAATGACGCAGTAAGTCCAATATTACGGTGTAAAAAACCGGTTATAAAGGCTTATCAAGAAATCCAGTATGATTTTAATACTAAACAAAATTACTACAATTGCTACACCTGTAGAGACGATGTTTGTATTATTTCGTGTTCTCAATTGCCCAATGCGGAAAGTGCGATATTTGCCTTCACTGATTTTTTGCAAACCTATCTCAAACTTTGGTACATGAATTCTTGCTGTTGACAGTATCTTACATCAGACCGACGTTTCTCTAGGCTCGTTTTTATAAATTGTGTCGGTTTTTCTTTGTCAAAAGTATTAGTAATTAAGAAAGGTAATGACTATAGAATGATCGTTTGTCTTGTTTTTGTCTGTTTCATTGACGGATTTTCTTATTTATGAAGGTTATGCCCTGTTTTTTTCTTAACCTTTGCTGTTAATGTTTTGTTGTTGAGGTACGAAGTTACGAACATATAGGCTTGCTGTGGAAATTCGGTAGATTATTGTGGACATAAATATCACCTGATTTTTAACTGTACATTTGTCTACAGTCATTCCCTAACAATTATTTTCATGGAAACATTTTGATTATATTTGAATAATAAAAACGCCACAGTATTTTGTCAGCTTTTATGGCAAATGATAATATACATATATAGATATGTCATGAAACATTTTGGCGATGTGTCATTAATAGAATTTATACTTAATGTCATAGACAGAAATTATGGACATCTCGTCATATTCAAATATTGTTGCATATGTCATACCGTAGATTGATGATTCCCTATTTTGCATATTGACATTGCATTCAGTATGGAAGTATATTGGTATCCTTAAAGCCATTGGCTGTAAGTCAATCATGTATGACTAAAACAGGTTGACCTGCAAAGGTATAGTCAAAATTATTAACCAAAGACGTGCATTTTATCTCAGCTTATTCGTCCATTTCACTTATTCTAAGTCCAATCATTTTATCGGTTTTATTCATACACAGAAATATTTTCCATTGTCAATATAAACGTTACAACCAAAGTGTCAATGCGCTTGATTTTGATTTCGATTCCCATTATACGCTACTTGTGCCTTGCAACGGTCGTAAAGGACGCCCGTACATATAGCCATTTTCAAACTACATTCCTAGTAATCCGTTACCGGCGTGGTGTGCTGTAGTTACTTGATAATGTTTATTTGCGTAATCTGTTTGACCAATAGATCTCAATCTCATCATATGACATCCTCAGTGTTCCTCAGTATATCATACGTTGCGCTGCTACATGTATCTAGGTTACCTAAATTGCCTACTATAAGACAGAATGATTCGATTTCCAAGAGTAAGAGTATTTGTGCTTAGCTCCAAGAATGTTGTCAGAAATGTGACGATATGGTTGCAGGAAACAAAACTATGGGTTACATTATAACAACAAGTTAAGTGTATATCAACAACAATATAGATGCTTAGTTAGATCTGTTTACCAACTTTACCTATGCTCAAGTTATGCACACAGACTGAGTTATACTCATTGTAATCTGTATAATTACACTATCTTTAGAGACATATGATGTAAGTGAAGTCACTAACAATCGTGTTTGCTCTATTTGTACTTAGCGTAATGAGTGGAGCGAATAACTATCGCACTCGATACCCTGCACAATAATTATAGGAGAACAGAGCTGTATCTAGTAATGAGGGTGCCATCTAAGCATTATTGTGACACATTTTGTCGTTTTCTCCATTATCTCAGACCCTTGGGTGGGAACTGTACAACGTTCACTTTCTTCGAGTACGCAAACCGGATGTCCTTGTTGTGCTACATACATTGTACGAGCTTTTTGTGTAGCTTGCTCTGTTGATACATTCGTTTGTTATTAATCTAAATTTATTGGGACTAACAAAATGAAAACCAAACATAAAAGCACACATTTGAGTTACAGAAGTGTTGAAATAATCCATCGTAATGTTGTTATAAAAGAGAAACACAACAAACAAACATAATATCTAGACAAAAAACGATATGTATTAACTATTAAGTTATAGATGACAACGCATCTCTATGAGTCTGATGACGGATGGCATTTGAACGCCTCTGTAATACCATAATGATTTGCGACATGCGGAAAAGATTAATTAGCCCTGTACTATTACTGTATAATGAGTTTTTTACATTTTCTTGTGTGGAGCTTAATCGAAATCTTGACATTAATATGAATTATATATGTAGGCATGTTCCAAATCATTAATAATGACAAAAAACTACTTATTGTATACCAATGTTTTTCTTGGTTGCTTTATCTTTTCACCAGCGCTAGGAATGTTTAAACATATGATCGCTAAAATACCGAGTATACGGACGTTATTGTTTCGAGTAATTGAATCTATTTCGATTGGCTGATTATTTGTTGATATGCGCGGGAATATTGACATACCTCCCCCTCCAAACAAATAACAAATAAACCAACAACATAAAGATGAAATATTGTTCAAGTTAATTGACTTATGGGAAATTATTACCAATGTTTTTTTGGTTCCAACAGATTAAACCATTCACTATTAAACCATTTGCATATATACAATTCACAATACTTCTATAAAGGTAGCGATCATAACTAATATGGCATAAACTGTCATTAAACAATATATCATACCATAATGGCCATTTGGTATTAATAGATTGGTGCTAGCGCTCTATATAAAATATAATCGCAAATAATAACACATTGCTATAAATTCGTTTAAGCGTCAGTTTTCCATGTATACAATGTTAGTCAATAGATTTGGTCTTTCAAACTAATTCTGCTTACATGTTTGGTTGCATTGTCTTTATACATTATATTTGCCATTGCATATTATGAACGCAAAGGTAATTGCATTATGGACGAAAAATAAAATAGCACTAATCATTCTTTATGACGTCATATTTGTTCATGAACACCAATGTTTGAGAATTAAGTAGGAAGTAATTTTTTCATGGAAAGTGAATTGATGGATTTGATTGTTAAGTTCGTCAAAGAATATAGAAGGAAGCTCAATAAATCAAGTGATCCTTGGCAGTTATATGACTTGAATCCTAATTGAAAATCATCAAATGAATCCATGAAAGTTGGTCTTCAACGAATTATAATGATTTCACATTACTTCTGATAATGATTTAATGAATGAAATGCTTTTTATGGCTAATGTTGATCCTGTACCAGGAAGCTAAGGGCAGTTATTTTTTTATTCCTTGATCCACTTTTTGTGCTTTTTGTACGTCCAATGGAAAACTTCAGAACATTTGATCTTGGAAATGATGTCACAAAAACACGGACTAAATTATTATACAATCCTCTTTGCCACATTGTCAATATTTAAACATGGCATTTGAAATGATGTAAGCAATTAATGTAATATTAATTTACCCAATGCATCCTCCATTTTGTATTGAAAACTTCTTGAAAGGTCTTTCTTTTTATAATGTTATGCTGTCGATTTGAATAAAAACATCATATTACTCCAAGGATCCTATATTTTCATTGATTTTGGCTAGTGATAGTTCGAGTAATGGTTCTTTTCTCATGATATTGACGTCAATCTTAATATAGTGGATCAAACACTATCATCGATTAGCTGTCTTTATTTCTACTTCCGGTAACATTCGGACACTAATATTAGTAGGACAATATGTACTTCAATCAACACTACTCAAGCGCTATGTAAATAATTTTGATTTCGAGGAATCAAAGTACAATGTCTTTCCTTATTTGATTTATGACGTCACATTCAATGTAATTTGCGCATCTCGCCTCAGAATTACAATGTTATAGTTTACCTTCTACAAGAAGCATTTCTCAGAAAAATGAACTGAGAATGATGTAACGGTTTATTATATGGGACTTAGCTGGTGTTTCTGAGGGGAAATTTATTTTCGTATAGTCTTTTTCTGAATAGTTTATCACGGCCATCATCGAGGTCATTTTTGAAAATGAAACTTGTCTCTAATTTTAGTGTGCGCTCAATTTCAGATTCATAAAGCACAGTGAATATGGAAAAAACTGTATTTTAGAAGCACTGCACGAGGGTAGATCTGGATTATTAAGAGCTCTAGTTCAGGTAAGAGTAAATAAGTTCAAAAGTAAATATATGCCTGTCTATATCATCCAAACGTTGGTAAATATATGATGTACTTAGCCATGTTATTGTTTCATTACCCAATGATAGTATATATGAATTGGTAGGCAAAATGACCATGATCTGGAAAATGGGAAATCATGAATATTTACTAAGGCTGTACATTATTTTGTATTTCTGGCCCCAATCTCCCGAAGCATCTCAAGTAGAAATCTCAACTCAAATTGAGATTTTGCTCAAGTCAAGAGTATAAATATGAGATCATTCTTAAGTTTAAAATTCAAAATATTTACTGTAATAAACTCAGAACAATGTATCTTTTAAAGGCGCCAAGTTTCCGAGTCTTGTCTCCCATGGAAATTATCTCAAAGACACATGACATTATTTGAGATTTATCTCAACTCAGGTGAAGTACCGGCCCGTTATTACGCGAATATGTGTACGGTAAAACACGTCGATGATAAAATCACATCAAAGTAAAGAACACAATTTTCAGCGTTTTGCGCAATGAAGACTTCAAACCTGTATAGTGCTATGTCGCAGGAATATCTGAGCAAGAGTTAAAAAGATTATATTTTCCATGACAATGGAATCAATCTTGTCCTCTGTACATGTATTTGCCGAACTTATCTGATGTTTGCGGGTGAATTAGTAAGCACCGGTCGCTAACTGCGCTGGAATACAGTCTTTGAAATATGACCGAAACTTGAAAACCTCGCACATCAATCTATTAACATTAAAACGTACCTTGTTGTAGTATGTCCCGGTTATGACAGCATTTCATTTTGCTATTTGTTTCTATTACTTTTAAGCTTTCTTCGTCGAATGTATCGGTTAACTTTACTATTTTATGCATGTTATTAGCGGTTTTAGCAAACGCTCGAGCGTTAGGTTCTGAGTTTCTCTCAGCTACCTATATTGTGGGCGTTTTGATGCAGAGGTACGTGTGTCTAGCGATGGAAACTTTGTAGATTATTATGGACTTAAGCTACTTGTTTTCGCTTTGTTTAACTTTCCCTACAGTCATTGCAGACAGTTATTTCTAGTAAAACGTTATTGGGTGTTTTGAATGATAAACATACCAGAGTGTTATGTCTGTACTTATGTCGAAGGACAAATATGTCAACTTCTGCCATGCAACTTTCTGACGTTGTGTCATGAATTGAATTAATGCTTTTAGTCATAGTCAGATGTAATATCTTACGTCTTAACTGTTTATATTTTATGGTCATATACGTAATTATTAATAATGCTGTATTATGAATAGTAAAATTTAATATTAATTTTTCTTGGTACGTCTATGGACTAATAATGATTGTTGTGTGACGGCAACGCTGTCACTGGCATATTATTTGGCCAAATTAATAATCCAAATTTTACGTTTACGTTTACTTTCTACGTATTTGTACATTTTGCTTTCGAAAGGCTATATGACATATGCATGAATTTTTGAATATTATGGTAAACAAAATCATCGGCTTGTTTGTATCTTAAGTTATAATGAGCTTAATTTGTGTTAGCAACATACATTCGATCGGAATTCGTCGCTCCGTATCGTCTGATAATTAATGTCTAGTATTCTGAGGTTGTTTCATCCTTTTATATCACATCAACTACATGTATTAGGTAATTATTTACCAATTCACTGTTGGACTTCCATCCTAGTGTGCAATGATTGAAGTCCGCATGGAATCTAAACCAAATATTTGCTATGCGTGTGAATACTGGTGTCATTGAATTATGTTTTGTATGTGTGTCTGGTCCGTTAAACTACATCACAGTCAGACAAACATTATGACTAATCAACGTAGTTATGACGGACATAACCACTAGAATTATGAACATTTGACGAATTGGACAATTTAATGTATCGGTTCGTACATGTGATGATATAATGTTCGTCCACTTTCGTGCTGCATGTGCTTATGAACATCACTGTCCAGCCTATATTCTCTTATACGTGTATTAGGTTTTATCCATTTTCAGACACTATGTTAAGACAATTGAAATTTCGAGCCATTGCTCGATCAGGTCAGACGAATCTCATTTAATATGGTATACTCGTAACATGTTTACACCTAATAATTTGTCTCTCGTTAACACTCGTGTATACAAACATATATAGAATCACTTTAGTATCCGAGTTAGAATGTGTGTATTCTTTAATATAAAACACCTTTCAATGGAAATACACTACGCCGAATTTCTAATTGGCCACCCTATAAAAGTTGATAATATGTGATATATTCAATCAGTACATATGAAGTTGCGTTATGTTTTCATTCCACACATTAATCTATCGATTTACAGAAATAAAACATGTGTTCATGTACAAAATCATCCATGTGGAACGGTCAGTGCGAAATTGATTTGATGCACGTGGTGCTCGTGCAAGGCATGAAATATGTCCGTATTTTGTTGAAAAACATCCTCTATGGATCTCCTTTTATGAAAAACATAAAACCTCGCGAGAATGAAAAATGGGAACGCGCTCAAGCCGTCAGATGTATGCATGCACTTCAATAAATTTCAGATTGACCACGTGTTTTTTAAATATATTTTAGAAAAAGTGTTTGCAGAAGAATACAATTAGTAAAAAATCGGATGATGTCTACTTACATTGATAGGAAAACATGTTTCCCACAGTAGTTTGCGCTAAATTAAACGTAAATAAAGAGTTTGCGCTGTTTTGGGTGGTAGTACTCATCATTCGGAGGGCTTTGGCGAGTTACACATTATTCAATCTCTCAAAGTTTAATGTTTTTCATAAAAGGCAATCCACAGGGGATACCTTTAAACCAATAACAAACTTTTTTCATCCCGTGCACGAGCACCACGTGCACAAAAGCCATTTCGCACTAACCTTTCCGCATGGATGATTTTGCACAAAACACGTATTTTATTTCTGTAAATCGATAGATTGACGTGTGGAATAAAAACATAACTCAACTTGATATGTAATGGTTTAACATATCACATAGTATCAGATTTTATAGGGTGGCCAATTAGAAATTTGGCGTAGTGTATAGTGCGGCCAAGATATGATGGCACAATAACATTTACACATGCTAATTAGCCGATGGGTTCATTTTCAACAGAAAGGGGTGCTTATTTACAGTCAAGGTCAATAAACGCTTGTCTCGTATTACGTTTTCGCAATATGAGCAAATATAAGAGTCGCTTTTACATGTGCCTCGCTAGCTCAGTCGGTAAAGCGTTGGAAATACAACAATATTATGGAAGGAGGTTACTGGTTCGAGTCTCACTCTTGTGCATTTTTGGTAATGAATTGTATTCTTCAGTACTAGTAAACTTTTTTCTTAGTATATACCGTCACACGTTGATTATCTTGTTACATTTTTTTTCATTCGTATACTTTCTCTATTCTGTTATATTTTATTATATTTATCTAGAACAATCGATTTAAAATTAATATTCTGTATGTATACATGTGTATATAAATTATATGAATTAACATTGTTCATCAGCAGTGTTTGAGACAGAATCATTTTAGAAATCTGCAAACTTATCATCACTATCACCATCCGCCTCGTCATAATCAATGTCATTATCATCAAAAGAATCCAGTGAAATTTTGTTTCTTCTTGATTTTCTTACACCGTTGTGCAATGTCGTCGCCTATATGCGTGAAACCGTTCTTTTTGATACCCCTGTCATCGGGGTAGTTTGTTTCCTTGGACAGGACAACGGAATCACTGGCAGTTCTATTGATGCCTCTCGTGTTCAGAAGTCTAATACATTCTACACAATGCATCGTCCTTGCTGCGTTAAAACGATACATTTAGCCAGAATTCAATTTAATGATGTGCAGCGTACACAGTTTATCTTGTTGTAAATAATACACCCACAAATACAGTTTTGTGAAAAGTGTGCGGAAAGGAAATTCGCGAAACAAAATAAAAATAAAAAAAGATTCGGATGGGATTCGAACCCAGACCGTCTGCGTTGAGATAAGAAACGTTACCACTAGACTATATAGTAAGCACAACGATCTTCATCCTTAATTAAATAAGTTAAAATTACTGAACAAGCGCTTAGATGATCGTGATTTATTTACTTACCCGCGTTTTGATATGGGCTAATCCAACCAGTGACGTTTACTCAATGTTATTGTGCCATCATATCTTGGCCGCACTATAGACATAACTGACATCTTCGTAATGTTGCGCCATGTCATACATGTAGTTTTGTAATTATAAGAGTCATCCGTGCATTTTATTATGTTTATTGAAGTATGATATTTTCAGATTATGGAATAATGAAATCGGAATGATGGCTGCGGTATGTCCCCTATGGACATTGCTTCGTACTTCTATTATTTATCTTGATGAAATAAAATACTTCACTCTGCATGTTGTCAATGATTTTACAAATCATGTCACAGCTGAAGTTTGCTATGATGAACAAAATTAATACATCTCGATCGAAGCTACAAACGATTTTAAATCAAGTTGCGTCGAAATTCTAACGACATGATAAACCATACGTTGGCTGATATTTTGTAAGCATAGTGTCATCTGGTTGGTTTGTTAGGTGCATTTTCTCATTCAGAACTGAAAGGCATTTTCTATTACCGAAACTAGGTCATTCCTTGCAATTAGGGCAATCAGCTTTTTTATTACTATTATAATTCAACATTTTAGGACTTCATACAGCTAGAACTAGATATTTTAGGATTTATTCTTTTGAAACCAGGTTCTTCAGCTGTGACATTCAGCCCTTCGATTGCTAAATCCAAGTCACTTAGCTTTTTGAGAGCTTGGGCTCGGGCGGTTCTTTTTCTCGTTCAGTTATGTGGGAATTATGCAGTGCAGTTGTGGTATGTGATAATTGTAAGTTTTGCTAGATTTGTTAAGTGGAGTGCAGCCTTCCCTGTATGAAATTCTATTATCTTTTTTCCATGATCTCATTTGTTTGTTTAAATCGTCACACTAAACGGACATGGTGCAAAAGTACGTTTGGTATACAATCGTGTACAAGGTCCAAGTGAGACAGGGACATTAATAAAAAAACTACAAAATATTAACGAAATATAGAACTATTTAGACTAAGACAATATATATTAAACAATATAACGGAATACTCTGCAATGAGACAGGGTTCATAGCATCTTACATTGTAACGCCCCTGTAACGCCGTAATAATTTTCAAAAAGCAGTTAAGATTCATAACCCATGTGCTCTGTGAGTATAATATGAGTGTTTTTTACAGTTTCAAAAGTTTGAACACAAAAATATTGAAAACCAGAAAAATTAGAGGTAAAAATTTATCTGATTCACCCAAACAACCCAAAGTCACAAATGTACTCCAATCATCAAAAATGACCCAAAGTCACAAAAGTAACCAAACATCCCCAAACCAAATTAATGCTACCACAAATTATATACAAACACAAATCACTTTATAGTGTTTCATTATATAAAGTATAATTTTATGTTTGCATATCCTGGACTCTGAAGTTCATTTATGTCATAATGGAACAAACACCAAAATGGATGAAAGCGTCCAGCCCCATATGGAGCTGGACGTTTATTAAAAAACAATTTAAATAAACAAATAAAATATGTTGAAAACATATATGACATAAAGTTGGACAAAAAATTGTCCATCCATATCAAACGTTATATAAAACACACCAACTGTAACAATGGGCTCGATATAACACATACGACTCACGGTCACTCAGAAAACAGAATAGCTCCTCTGATGGGCTGTAGTACATTTTTGTATTTGCCCATGCCCTTGACTGCATCCACATGGACTCCGTCAACAGCAACATACTCATTCGTGAATCTCAAATTAAAATTGTTCCCATTATGGGCCCAACACTTTAAACTATTGTTCTCAATACATGTATAACGCAAACGCCTGTTAGCTTCATCAACCTTCCGATTGTACAAATGATTGCCCGTCCTGTGCATTATCTCTGAAATTATTACTCTGCTACAACTGGTTATGTTGTCAACCACCTCCACAGGTGATGAGTACATTTTACATAGATCGTTGCTACCTATATCCAAGAACACACAGTTTATATCTAGATAAGCAATTAATTGCCCGTCATTCCAAAGAGATTTACTACCGCCAGGGGTTACAACAGGGCCCCCTTTACCGTGCCAAAAGATCTGAATGCGGCCTGGGTCTAGATTCAGATTATGCAACCTGTCGGGTACACATCAACGTTGCAATCTCTTTGTAAACGAATGACCCATCAACAACACATTAAACACGGTGACCATATTGAAAGTGAATGTGTAAATATAAACTGAAATTAAACAATAAAATGGAACGACGCAATTTCTGTATACAAACCCACGCGTAAAACAAGGTCAACACAACAAATCACAATTGACAGCTAAACCCTCCACATAGACGTCCCATCCACCATTAACTTCACCGTACAACGGTACCAGATGTGCTTATGCACTAAACTGCCAAGTGTACTAACTTAACAATAATTAATTAACCAATAATTTACAAAAGTTTGAACACAAAAATATGCAAAACCGACGAAATTAAGGTAAAAAATTATCTGATTCACCCAAACAACCCAAAGTCACAAATGTACCCCAATCATCAAAAATGACCCAAAGTCACACAAGTAACCAAACATCCCCAAACCAAATTAATGCTACCACAAATTATATACAAACACAATTCACTTTATATTGTTTCATTATATAAAGTATAATTTTAAACAATATATCGCAATTTACTGATTCTCGACATTACAATTGATCAAGTTTTGTGACATGCATTGTGGATTGTCACCTGCTACATGTTTGTTTATACATGTTATTATGGCAATACATGTAAGTTTAAATAAATAGTGTTGAGAAATATTAACAAAAACGCACTAGTACTTTCAGAAATTCCGTTGGTGGCCATACTATAAATGCCATTCATCAGAATAGCTATGTTACATCTTTCTATTAAACTGGGTAACCAATGTGACTCTGGCTGAGATACATGTACCATGAACTGGCATTCATCAGAATAAATACGACCAATCTATAAAACTGGGGAACCAATATGACGTTGGTACAGATACCATGAACTACCATTCAGCATCATATCCAAACTGTCATTAATATTGAATTTAACAATGAAACGGTTATAGTTCTCTTTACAAATTGAATTCTAAAACAATAAATCACTGCCTTCAATTCATTTAAATGTCAAATGTTTGACTGTCTGTAGAAAGCTTTGTTAGTCGATATATTTCGCCGAACCCAATGAATTTTTAGCGTCTGAAGTACGTGTACACGCTTTACATCTGGATTCAGTCGTTTGTTCTCGTATTATTTTAACGGAGACTTTAATTATAAAAATGGACGACTTGAAAAAAAAACAATTATAATTAATGACAAAAGTTCACATTATTTAAACCATGTATGTTCCCTCGAATCAAATATTTTTCCTTGCATCAAATTAGGACTGTGCTCAAAAGCTTTTTTTCATTTGTAAAAGGAGAAAGTATAACATATCTTTGCATCAGTTGTTAATTTGTGAAAATGTTTTTTAATATCAAAAGCAAATAAAACATATAACCAAACATCAACGTTTCCGTGTCTGTGTAAATGACTTAAAAGGTTTTATCAAAAGAAAAGAATCATCATAAATTTGTGTGCGAAAGTTAATCAACAACCAATAACAATGATCTCACAAAATGATTTGGCATGAATGAATACGTTTAGCATTCCAAACCTGAAATTTATCTACATTTAGTACAAATACGTTATTTATATTTGTGTTCCTCTTTTTGTGCACATATCAAACATGCATTAACGCTTTGTATATTTTGACCTTGGAATATCAGAAAAAAATGCCGGACGTTTGAATAATAAAAATATTTCATTCTCCATTGGTACTAAAAAGACATTTTGGTGGTTTCTTGACTAGAGGATTTAATTCAATTTTGAGAACGAAAAGTGAGATCAAACTAATAAATCAAGGGGTTCTATAATCTTGATCCGACCTAAAAGCCGTATTAAAACTCAACAAAAGGCGTGGTTGTTTGACCTATCGAAATGATAGGCTGTCGAAGTTGGATGTCATGGTTTTGTAGCTGTTCAGTTCTTCGTCTTCTATTGTAAGGCAGCAGCGAATTCCCTGTCCGATTATTATATATTTTTGGTTCCAATGGATTATAATGATTTCGCATTATTTCTGATAATGAACTTCATGAATTAATTACACTTCCCCCAGTTGATATTGGTAAAACATGAAGCTTAGGGGAAAGTTATCTGCACTCATCTGTGTGTGCAAAACATGCGAACCTTCGAAATGACGTCGGCAAAAATCGTGGATCCACGAATCTAAATCTACATTCAGGAAAACATTTAAACGACGGAAATGATGTAAGCAACGATCGTAACGTTGGTTTATCATAAAAAGATAAGGTTCCACAGAAACAGCCATCACGAAAAACACAAAAAGAAACACAAACGAAAGAAGAATACTACATGTACAAGCATACGTCCAAATGCCCAACACAAAACTGAATATGAAACCGCTATAATAAATTTCTATTCTCGTATATTGTCTTGAGCAGTATTGTAATCTGAATTTGTATTTGTACTTGGCAAGGCCCTTCACATCCGATGCGAATATACCATATAATGCTAGTTACATATCGGTTAGGGACGGCAACATAAAACAGAACCACAGAGCACGAAAAACGCAAGAAAGAACACACGGATTACAGGTACTTGTCGCAAGTGTTGTCAGTACATATAAGACAATAAACAAACAAGAAGAGTTTACAAGCATAGTTGCTAGCTATGCATGAATGATGCATTGATAATCAGATACATGTAAGGTACATTTTGTACCATTGCTTTTGAATATTTTAGATTTGATAGTTTAGTTCTCAGAAGGTGGACGTCAACCTACACACAGTATATTAAACACTGCCTTTGTGTAGATCTTTGTTAACTTCTTAAATCCGGGTCCTTGTTTCAGCAGCAAACTGTGCATTTTTGTTTCCAAGCAACTACATGAATAGAGCTATGTAAACACTCAGTTATCAAAAATAAACTGGCAATGTGTTTTCTGAATAGTCAATGGTTTGATATAAAGCTTTTAATGCAATGTAGTTTGCGCATCTCTTCTCACAATGATAAACTGTGACAACGCATTGACCTATCGAAATACTGTATATGTGTTAAAGTTTGTATATTATCTCACATCACAAGACAGGGACTTGATCAATTGAGAGGATCTAGAGGCTGTGACTTTATCTTGAAAGTAGATAAACTGTTTTAAAATCAATTTCAGTCAGGAAAAGATTCAATCTGTTTCATGCATAAGAAGTGTCTCCCGCATGCTTGTTTAAATTGAGTTGCATATTTGAACAGGCACTGACAGTATATGTTACTAGCGTATGAAAGGATTCTTTAGACCGACAGATAAGTGCGAAAACATATTTATACTATCTTATCTTAAATAATACGTGTTTGCAACCAATTCATTCGATATGCTTTACTACATATAACAATTGAGAGAGATTAATTTAGCTGAATTTGATATAAAATACTTTTTTTGGATTTAGTATGTGCTTCAAAGACAAACAAATCGTGCTTCGTATTCTAAAAACCTTCTAAAAACCAAGGACAGCATTTGTACCAAATATCGTAACAGTGCTAACTTATTTCCTCTTTTAAACTTTGGAGAGATGTGATTTAAACCTTAATTAGGTTTTGATTAAACATGCTCCCATTCCGTTTGGATAATTAAACTGTCTCTTATTTAGACGTACTCACTCAATGTCAAATTCGATGCACATTGCATTTGGAATATGATGATATTTGTAAAGCACAGTGTGAGAGTTATAGTAGGATTAATACGAGCTCAAGTTCAGGTAAGGATAATATTATTCTAGTAAGCTTAAAAGACCTGCTTAATCAAATACTTATCGTCTCTTTAGCGCCCATTTAGAAGATACAAAAATATATTACTACATGTAGAATATGAGGAGCCAACTTAGATGAGAAAAGTAAATACTACATTCAGTTATTGTTACATTTGTATTAAGCAAACATCGTTAAAATGGGGCCTGCTCTTTGCATTCAAATAGCATTATGAACCACTTTTTCTGTGTGGCTTTGAATTGTATGTGCGCTACAGAATCGTTTGTATGAATAGTTTATTGATAAACGTTCATAGCCTGTCCATATCTGAGACTTATGTTCTATCATATTTCCTTCAGTCTGATTATATACTAAACGGTCTAAATATATCTAAATTCCCTGATGTCTATAATTTCATACTTACATTTTTGTTTATACCGAAACTTGGAAACTTGAAAATTTCAGAGTTACATCAATTTACGTCTATTCAGCAAATACATTTTTCTGCATTTCAAGAATGTTTGTTTTTTAATTCTAAAGAATTTTATTGATTTATGACGCAAAACTATTGTTCTAATCTGTATATTTGACACCTCGATATTATCGACAGGTTTGATTTGCACTTGTCTAAAGCTTTTTAATGTTTTGGTATGACATATAAAGAAACATCATCACAATGCACACTTCCTCTTGTACAAACTACAGATTATGACTATTTTTTCGGAACCAGTCTAAAACCTGCGCGAATACAATCTAATGTGAGAATGGGGTACGCATTACGCCATTTTAAAATGAATCTATATTCAGCGCCACCATGTCTAGGCAGGTAAAACGAAGGGTCGATTAAAAAACAAATTTATTCTAACATTTTGAACGCAACAATCAGTGTTTATTTCCAGAATATATAATTCCAGTTAGGTATTATTGACTAAAAGCTCACCTTCGTTTAATATTTACAATGACAATATTGACTAAAATGCGATCACAAAGTTATTAGTTCTGCCCTGCAGAACAAAACGTAATATGAAAATGCCCAATCCATAGTCGAGCAACTTAAAAAGATATAAAAAATCGGACAGGGAAGGCAGCACGCAGCCCTTATTATTGGTTATGAATTCATTTTTCAACTTTAAATCACCCTTTTACATAGTGGTAGGGTACTGTCCAACTGCTACCTAAATTACTCCAATTCCAACTGATGCTTTTTGGCTCTTTACAATTCTGAAATGCCTATTTAACCGATTGATATTGAGGAGAGATATCTTGAACAAGACATGTGAACAGCTTAATGTGCTCAAATTATCTGTTATTGATGACTCATTTCATGATTGTCAGTGTATCAATGTATTTTCAATACTGATATCGTTGTATTTATTTTGGACATACCATTGCTATGTGATTGCAAGAGCTGCCCAGGCATGTTATGACGTTTATTGTTTTTCTATTATAAAATAATGGAATCAGAATGTTGACTGTGGTATATCCCCTATGGGCATTGTTTGGTACAGTTATTATTTTCCTTGATATAATAATGCTTGTAGCTAATGGTATAATCTATTACAAAAGCATGTCGCAGTCGTTAGACGTGATGAACAATTACATTATCCGACGCAAATAAATCTGAATCACAATCTAACAACAACGAAAAACTATACGCCCACTGTTATTTCTCGGATAGAAGACTTTTTATGTGTTACCTATTACATGTAACCTTATCATCTAGTTTCGCTCTTGGTTTGGTGCATTTCTCCAGTCAAACCTCAAGTGTATACTAAAAGGTAGGTTTGTGCGCATGTCAAAGATCTCATGCGTTTGTTTTCAATCGTCAATCTAAGCAGACACGATACCAAAATACATTCGTGTAAAATGTAATGTTGTGAGGGGGTCATTAATGATGTAGTAAAATACAAATGTTCACGAAATCCCGAACTAGACAGAAGCAATATTGAGTAATGTAACACAGTGCATTTCTATGAGGCAGGGTTTATTGCTTTTAACATTTCAACGACCCTGTAACATCACGCGTTGTCAAATGCAAAAACATACGTTAGCCTTGAATTTAAAACTGGCTTTATTTATTGAAGCCAAGAACTTTATACACCGTATAAGTTCTCAAAGCCATATACTAATCTCAAAGAGGCAATACAGAATAAAGCCTAAATACAGTATATGATGTAATCGTCTTAAATATAACATATATGGGCAGAGAAAAGCGCCCGACAATAAAACTAAACATTGACTAGCCGACAACTAAAGCGGAAGGAGGAAGGGAGGTGGAAATTAGTAAAATAAAGCGATGACAGATAAAAATGTCGTTTTGGAAGCAAGCGCCTGTATAAAGAGTGCGGCGCTATGCAGTCATGTAACACGATCTGCTGGCGTCCACATCCGATTGGGAAACATATTTTAAAACATTTCATTTGAATGACTGGACTTGAGCTTTGCTTTCTCAGAATATTCATGTCAACCTACGCACAACATAATAACCACTGCCATAGTGTATCTGTGTTTACTTCTAAAACCCAGTGTCCTGTTGTCTGCGGTAATAGGCGCATTTTCGTCTCCACAATTAAAGAGCTATGTAAATAATATTGTTTTCCAGGCATAAAATGGCAATGTGTTTCTACATATGCAATTGTTTGATTTAGGGCTTTACATGCAATGCAATTCGAGCATCTCTTCTCTCAAGGATAAACTGTGAAAACACTTTGACACTGATTTTTATGTTAATTTTAACAGATTCTATCGAAATACTGTATGTGTGTTAAAGTTTACATATTTTTTCTCACATCATAAGACAAAAACTTGATCCATTTCTGACTAGAGTATGTGAATTCATGTCGTAAATAGACAAACTGTTTAAAATCAATTTCAGTTAGGCAACGATTCACGCAGTTTCATGCATTAGAATCGTCTACCTCATGCTTGTTTAAATTGAGTTGCATATTTGAACAGGCAATGAAAGTATATGTTACTAGTTTCTGAATGGATTCTTTAGACTAGAGACCTATATTATCTAAATTCAACGCATCAACACAGTTTGCAATACTTATAACGGTGGTGAGAGAATAATTGCTCACAACAAAAACAAACATTCTTCAGGATTTAGTCTGTGTATCAAAAACAAACATACATGTATCATGCTTTCGTAAAATCTAAATTGTGATAACATTTTCAAGGTCAGCATTCGCACCTAATATTAGCGTAACAATGCTAACGTATTTCCTCTTTTAAATTCTAGAGACATGAGTTCCGATTGAACGTGTTTTCATTCCATTGGATAATTAAACTCTTTTTTGGGCGTACTCACTCAATTTCAGATTCAAAGGGCAGTGAATTTGGAATGGAATGATATTTGTAAAGCACTGTGTGAGAGTTATAATAGGATTAATACGAGCTCAAGTTCAGGTAAGGATAATATTATTATAGTGAGTTTAAAAGACCTGCTTAATCAAATACTTATCGTCGCTTTAATGCCCATAGAGTAGATAGCACTCGAATATGAGGAGACAACTTAGATGTAAAAAGTAAATACTGCATTCAATATTTGTCATTAAGCAAACATCGTAAAATTTGGGCCTGCTCCTTGCATTCAAATAGCATTATGGACCACTGTTTGTTTATTACGATACATATTTAATTCAGTATTAGATGTTTAAAATGATGCCATATTTCATTAAAGGTTATATCAATGTATAGATTAAGTTATTTTTTCATACGGCGCTTGTTCATCTGTAAACATTATACTGAGGGGTTAGCGTATGAATTAGACACTGGGATCAATACAAATAAAATAGAAACTACTGAGTGTTATGATAACAATGTTCGATGTTGATATTGCATTTTTCATATCATTCAAAATATAATGCAACCTATCACATATAAACTTAGATACAATATAAAGTTTTCACGATAATTGTACCCTAATAAGTAATACGTATTTTTGTGAAATAGTCGTTTTGTCGGCTGCAATAAGAATAAAATATTTGTAATATTTGATTACATTTTTCCATTTGTGTGCTTAATACTCATGCATTAATTGTTTTAAATTTCATTATGATTCCAGCGATTCAATTGTTTTTTTGTTAATTCTAAAGTTGCATTAATTTTGTGATGTACATAAAGTGATGTTTCGATCTCGTATAATATTGAAACAGTGCTTCAACCATAAGTGTGTATAATACAGTCAACCACGTGGAACATCATGTAAAATTAATTGTTGATGCTGTAAAGTTGAACGGAACCCATGGTGTATTTTGATTTATTATTCATTACGATGGACTCTTGAGAATTGTAAATTAAATTGTTTGACAGGAATAGTCTTTGTGCGTTTTATGTATTTCGTTTTAAAATGTAATATTTAACAATATCACACATCATTAAATGGGGCATGCTATGGAACTGAGGTGTCCCGAATAACAATCAAATTGGTATTATTTTAATACCTTAGTCAAATAATGAAAACCCTGTAAAAAAATTACGAAATATCCGCTAGATTTAAATAAACAACAAATATTTCAATAATGACTAAATAATGTTGTTGTCATAAAAAGGATGACAGCCTTTTATTCAAATCGATATACAAAATATCGAAGCGCACGTTACAGAGTAATTTTGTAAGTCAAATTCGTCTTTGAATTTGGGTAATCGTCGGATTTACAAGTGATAAACACAATTTGGTTGTATGCAAACCAAGACACTCCAAGTAGCTGATAGACCTAACTGGAAGTCATGAAATATTTACCGAACAGTATTATATATAATATTTATTACTCAGCAAGTAACAGAAACTAATCGACCAACTACGAATGCAAGTCCATTTTCAATGTTTAGCTCTTCTGTCTCAAATATCAATTCAATGATACGGCTTGAAGTCAATGGTTCCAATCGTTGATGTTCACTATTGAGGTTTTTTGTGTTGGCCATTGTGGGGTATGTTTTTGGTATGTGCTATTTCGTTCCTTGTATGTGTGTTCCTTTTTTTCTCGGCTATTTCTGTTGACTGCTGCATTCCCTTTCCGATTTTGTATAATATTTTAAACTGAACCACACTGACGAAATAATGTTGCAATGCGTATTTATATAAGGTCGATATCCGACAAACAAGATCATATTTGAGAGTTGCATATTGGGTAGATATCTCACAAACGATGCTTATTATAATTAATGTCGTAAGATCAAGTTGGAATTACGCAGAATATTTCAATTTTCTCGTAATATTATGTCTTGTATAATGTTTCTGATTATGTTGGATTACTTATGTCATGTTATGTTGGAGTATTGTAAACTGTTTTCTACTAATCAAATATATTACAATGTATTATTTTAATGTTGCGATTATTTTATCAGGAATACTGCATTAAAATTTCACAAACATATATGCCAATATGATTTTATTTGGATCTTATGTACAGTTTGCATCTGCTAAACACAATTACAATATAATCCTCACTGTAGTTATCATTCATAATTGCTGCCCGTGCTGATTAATCATGCATGACATTCAAAGTCCAAAGTATATCATTAATCGTCTTTTTGGGGATATGGGTGGCCGTGTCTCTGACTCTTGTGCGGGTTGCTGGGCGCTGTTATCGGTTCTGTGTGACTGTGAATTGTATGTGGGCTACAGTATATATTTGTATATAGTTAAATGATACACGTTAATTTCTTTTCCATATATGACACTTATGTTCAAACATATTTCCTTCTGTCTGATAATATATAAAACTGTCTCTTAATTCCCTAATGTCTATAATTTATACTTACATTTTAGTTTATACCGAAGCTTGAAAACTTAATGTTCATAGCTACATGAATTTATGTCTGTTCAGGAAACATATTTCTCCGATTGCAACAACATTTCAAGAATGTTTGGGTTTTTAATTCCTATAAAGTTGATTGATTTATGAAGCATTACATTTGTTCTTATCATTAAATTTAGCACCTCTATATTATCGACAGATGTTTCGTTGATTGACACTAAGGTGTTCTGGTATGAAGTATAACAATGCATATTTTCTCTGGTAAGAACCACAGGTAATGTCGATTCTTTCGAAACCAGTCTAAAACCTTATCATATACAATCTAATTTCAGATGTGGATACTCGTTAGACTACATCGAATTGAATCTATATATAGCGTTCCCATGACCAGGCAGGATAAAATGAAGTGTCGATAAAAAACAAAATTATTCAACATTCTGAATGCAGCAAAAGTGTTTATTTCCAGAATCTATAATTGCAATTTATCATTATTAACTACAAGCTCACCTACGTTGAATATTCAAAACCAAATATTTATTTTACAAATATTTACTAAAACTATGTAGTTCAGCAGTTTTACTGTTGTTACTAGGTCATTCAGCGTGGGCTTTCTGCCATTTGTTTGCTGGATCTTTTCTATTCAGTTTTTAACAATGAGACTAGGGGCGTTTAATTTTCTTGGTCGGTAGTGTGTTGGGCACTTCTTCGTTTTAAGATTTCTTACAGCTAAAGCGGGGCAATATAGTCCTTTTGCTGTGGAAACTGGGTCATTCAGCTAGTTAGTAGGTCATCCGACTATACGGGCCTTTCAACGTTTTAATACTGTTATTTAACTTTTGAGACTAAATGCTGCTATAACTATGTAGCTCAGCAATTTTACTGTTGTTACTAGGTCATTCAGCGTAGGCATTCCGCCTTTTGGTTGCTGTATCTTTTCTACTGGGTCATTCAGCTAGTTATAATTTATTATACTTTTCGACAGCTTGGACTTGGGCGGATCTGCGCTTGTTTAGTTGGGCATTGTGCTTTGTGTGTTTTTAATGTTTTCCGTGCTCGGCTGGTTAAGTTGAGTGCTGCCTTCCCTGTCTGACTTAATATACTCTTTTCGACTGAGATCACAAAACAACTAAAATACAATCAGAAGAATATTAGTTCCATCCTACAGAACATATACGTAAAACTATCATGAAAATACCCTCCCTAGGTGAGCAACTTAAAAAGATAATATATATCGGACAGGGCAGACAGCACTCGATTTAGACACTTATTATTGGAAATAAGTTCATTTTGCAACTCCCAGTCACCCCTTGACACACCAGTAAGGTCCTGTCCAAACTTTTGAGGATACTTCAAATACATGTAACTCAAATCCGTATTTGGGCTCTTAACAATTCTAAAAATGCCTATAAATTCACTGATGGAGTTTGAGGAGAGCAACCTGCAACAAGACAATCATGTGAACATCAAAATGTTCTCATAGTATCTGTAATTGGTGATTCATTTCTAGAATGTTATATGTATCGATAGAGATTTTCACAACTTGCATCATTATATTTTTGCGACATGCCATTGCTTTAAGACGAGTATTGGTTATTATTTCAATGATGACTGTGGCATGTCCCGTATGGGCATTGTTTGTTACATCTATTATTTTCTTTGTTACGATAATGCTGTACACTTCATGTTATCAATGGTATTACAAGGGCATGTCACTGTCGTTAGATGTAATGAACAAATGCATTTATCCGACGCAACAAAATCTAAATCACATTCTTACAACAAAAACAACTATACGTCCGCTGTTATTTCTCGGATAGACAGGCTTTTATGTATTACGTGTTAATCCTGTCAACGAGTTGCGCACTTGGTTTGGTGCATTTCTCCATTCAAACCTCAAATGTATGTTAAAATAGTTGGAGTGTGCACAATGTCAAAGATCTTGTGCTTATTTTCAATGGTCAATCTAAGAAGGCATGGTTAAAAAAAACACGTTCGTGTAAATGAAATAGTGTAACGGGACCATTAATGGTGTAGGAAAATACTAGTACAAATGTATACGATATCGCAAACTGGACAGAAGATAATACATATTAGGTGTTATTCGTTTCTACGAGGCAGGGCTTATAACATTTGACATTCCAAAGCTCCTGTAACATCTTAACGATTTGTTAAATGCAGATATGATTTATTACCCTTGTACTCTGAGAGCATGATGAGCGCTTTCTACATTTTCATTTAGCGATTAATCTGTACCTCGACATTCATATGAATTGTTTATAATTTTGTTAAGCTTAGGTCCCACCGAGGAAATTCCACATCGGCGATGTTTTCCCGACTTCTTCCGATACCGCCCGATTCATCAAAATTCCTTCCGGTATCATATACTGCCTCAAGACTTCCCCGAAGACGCCCCTAGACCACGAGTAACCTGTTCCCTATGCCATGTTAGCTCATTAATCTAAATCGGGAGTACATCGCCGAGGCAAAAATGCTCAGTGGGACCTATGCTTATGTATTAGATATGTTCATGGATATACTAGTAATTCATTACAAAAAACACTCGCGTCGCTTTATTTTGGCATGCATACATCAAACATATCATTGCTTGGAAAAAATTTACATTGTCAGAAAATGATAACAGCATATTGATAAGAGGGTTTTATCGACCAGAATGTTTCCTTCTGGACTAAAAACAGTTCTAAAACGATGCTTGTGTGGGTGGTAGATTGGCAGATTTTATTTCAATTGTCGCAAAAAATATAGACGGATAACCGATAAATCCAGGGTGTCTTGGGTGTTAATTTGCTATAAAGCCTAATTGAAACTCATCAAATGTATTCAAGAAAACTGAGACGGGAGACTTTCAGAGCTTTCGTGTGTTGTTCAGTTTGTATTTTTTCTGTTTATTTTTGTGGATATGCTTATGACTGTGATTGTTTTGCATGTGGATTTCTGCCTTTCGTTTTCTGCTGTGTTGTGTTTAGTGCTGACTTCCCTGTCTGTGCGCTAATATCTTTTTTTGACAATAATGATTTTACATCATCGCTGAAAATGATTGTCATGAATGAATTGCATCGATAGAGTACAGTGAAGCTTGGGGATAGTTATTTATTATATGCTGCTCTTTGTGAACAAAACATGAAATTCTTTAGAGGTGACGTTAGCAAAACGGAGGACCTAAATAAATATTAAAATCTCTATTCAAAATTAACAAAATATTGGAAAAAGTCAGCAATTAACATAACACTGATTTATAATATAACCTCAATTTTAAAGTATCTTGACATTTAATATAAATGTATTGTGGATATATATATATATTAATTTGTTTCATGTTTTTCCTAAATATTCAATTGTTTGATTTATGGTTTCACATGCAATGCAATTTAGGCATCTCTTCTCTCAAGGATAAACTGTGAAAACGGTTTGACCCTGATTTTAGTGTTAATGTTAACAGATAATATTGAAATACTGTATGTGTGTTAAAGCTTACATATTTTCTCACATCAAAGGACTGAAACTTGATACATTTCTGACTAGAGGCTTTCAATGTATCTCGTAAATATATAAACTGTTTAAATTCAATTTTATTCAAGCAACGATTCACTCAGTTTCATGCATTAGAAGCGTCTATTGCGTGATTGTTTAAATTGAATTGCATATTTGAACTTGCGCTGAAAATATATGTTACTAGTGTGTGAATGGATTCTTCAAATTGACAGATTACTGCGATCTATATTATCTTGAATCATACGTGTTCAAAACGCATCAACACAGTATGCTTTACTTATAACAATGGAGAGAGATTGATTTATCATAACAAATAGAAACCGAAATCTTCTGGATTTCGTTTGCCTCCGAGACAAACAAATCATTCTTTCGTAACGTCTAATTTAAAAGAAATTCCAAGGTCAGCATTCGTATCCACTTTTATCGTAACAACGCTAAGTTCAACGCATTTCCTCTTTCGAACTCTAGAGACGTGTGATTTAAACCTTAAGTGGGCCTTGATTAAACGTGTTTTCATTTTGATTGGATTATTAAACTATCACTTATTTGAGCGTACTCACTCAATGTCAAATTCGATGCACAATGAACTTGGAATTGAATGATATTTGTAAAACACTATGTGAGGGTTGACTTGAGATTATTACGAGCTCAAGTTCAGGTAAGGATACTATAATTTGTTTAAGTTAAACGATCTTATCAATCTAATACATATTTTCGCTTTAGCGCCCATTGAGTTGATCTCATTCAAGAATATGAACTCTTATAGATGAGAAAAGTAAATGCAACATTATTTATTTCTCATTTGACAAACATTGTTAAATGGGACCTTCCTTTTTGCATATATGTCTCACTATTTGTTCATTACGATACATTTTTATTCAGCAGTAGATTGGCATATAACTATAAATATGACATAGGTCACGTCAATCTATACGAGGGGTTATTTTCATGTGGGGTCGTACAACTGTAAACACAATCAGGGACACCTCACAACTTGATGAGTATGAATTAGACGTTATGATCAATATAGTGTAAGACTAACCACCGATTGTTGCGACTATAACCTTCAATTTATTTGATAGATTCTGAACTATTTTATCTTCATTGGAACCATTGACCACTGTTAATCCTATTGGGAAGGTCGTTATAATTGGTATAATTGGGATAATTGAGTAAACATTTAACGATATAAATTGGCTTGGCGACTGTGTATGCACTTGATGTGGTTTTTAACATAGAGTGTATTTTATAGAGGTAAGTTCACCCCCTTTGTCACACGTATTCCGACTTTGGTCATTGCAAGATTGTGACTGGAATGTAAGCTTAGTTCTTCAGAGCTATCTAAATACATGTAGGTGATTAATTTAGGAGTTCTATACATTGTACGTGTCAATAATTATTTTCACAAATAACATCGTAAATTTGCAACATACCATTGCTACATGTATTGTTCATAAGAACGAGAGCTGCCCAGGCATTTTATGGCGTCTATTGATTAAAATTTATTTCCAATTATAAAAAATGGAATATGAATGATGACCTCGGTTATTCGGAATGTCCCCTATGGGCATTGCTTGGTATTGATATTTTTCATTGTGATAGCAATGCTGCACACTGCATGTTACAATTGTTGTTACAAATGCTGTAGGGCACAGGCAATCCAAAGCCACACAGAAACGACGGGAGCGCCTAGTCATCCACGCAAGAGTCAGACATAGAACGAACCATCAACATCCCCAAAACTGGATATTTCAAGCAAGCCTATATACTCACTCCGCAATGAATGACACACTGTGAACTTCGAATTATGTGCATAATTAGCCATAAAGGGAGGTAATTATAAATGATAACTAAGGCGTGTTACTGTTATTAGATGTGATAGACAAATGTATATAAAACCATCACAAAATGAGTCCAAATAAAATTCTAAAAAAAACCACTATACTTCCGCTGTTCTTTTCTCAGATAGGCAGGCTTTTTATGTGTTGGTTTTATTCTTGTCATCGGGTTGCACTCTTGGTTTGGTGCATTTCTCCATTCAAACTTCAAGTGTATCATAAGAAGGTAGTATTGTGTATAATGTCAAATATCTTATTTATTCATTTCAATCGTCAATTTAAGCAGCCACGGTACCAAAATACATTCGTGTAAAATGTTATGATGCTAAGAGGGTCAGTAATGATGTAGTATATTAAATATCGAACGACCTAGAGAGAAGATTATATATATATTAAGTAATAGCACGTTATTTGTTTATATGTTACACTTAAACGCCCCTTTAAATCATAACGATTTTCAAATACAAAAACAAGTTATTACCCTTGTACTCCGAGAGTATAATGAGCATTTTGTACAATTTCATATAGGACTTTATACCTTGACATTAATATGAATTGTATATAATTATGTTATGCATTGTATATGCACACGGATCTAATTAATAGCAAAAACACATGTATTGCGTACCTGGAGTTTATCGAGGTTGCTATATATTTGTATGCGTATATCAAAAATATACATTAATGCTTGGTACATTCGACGAAAACACCCGCTAAACACGAGGGTTTGGTAGACAAAAATGTTTCTTTCTAAAATAAATAAATTTTCTAAAAAATTGCTTGTGTTGGTTGTAAATTGGCTGATTTATTTTGATTGGCACGAGGATTATAGACGGATAACCAATAAATCAAGGTCTAGATGGGTGTCTATTTGATATGAAGCCTAATTTATTAAAACTCCTTAAACGTCTTCATTAAAGCTGAGGCGGAGGACATTCGGAGCATCCGTGTAGTGTAGTTGTTCAGTTTGATTGTTTCTTGTTCATTTCTGTGGTTGCGTTGTGATGGGGATAGTGTGTATATGTTTTTTTGTGCCTTTAACGTTCTGCTGATTGTTTGTTTAATGCATATTTCCTAGTTTGTTGTGCTGTAATCTGTTGATTGACAATCATCATTTAACATTATCACTGATCCTACAGGAATGAATTACATCAACAGTACAGTGAAGCTGGGGAAAGTTATGTGTTCCTTTTTGTGTACGACACATGTATTCCGTTGAAAGTGACGTTAGCAAAACTGAGGACCTAAATGATTATATCCTTAATTCTAAATTAACAAACGATTTAGATCACAAAAAAATGGTCAGCAATAAACGTAACATTGATTTATAATATAACGGTTACCTCAATTCTAAAATGTCTTGACATTTATTGTGTTGTGGAAATATATCTTAATTTTGTTCTGTTAACCATTGCCATCGTGTAGTTCAGTATTAACTTATAAAATTCAGGTCCTTGTTTCTGTAGAAATATTTGAATGTTCGTCTCTATAATTGAAGAGCAATGTAAATACTCTTGTTTTTCAGGAATAAAATAGCAATGTGTTTCCTAAATATGCAATTGTTTGATTTATGGCTTCATATGCAATGCATTTCGAGCATCTCTTCTCCCAAGAATAAAATGTTAACACGCTTTGACCCTGATGTTAATGTTAACAGATTATATCGAAATACTGTATGTGTGTTAAATATTTTCTCACATCACAAATTCACTCAACGATTCACTCAGTTTCAGGCATTAGAATCGTCTACCGCATGCTTGTTTAAATTGAGTTGCATATTTGAACAGGCACTGGAAGTATATCTTACTAGTTTCTGAAGAGATTCTTTAGACTAATTGATTACTGCGAAAACAGATATATATCATCTTAAATAATATGGTTCCCAAGAGAGAGAATAATTTCTCATAACAAAAACAAACAATTCTTCTGGATTTAGTTTGTGTTTCAAAGACAAACAAATCATGTTTTCATGAAGTCTTAATCTTTTCAAGGACAGCATTTGCACCCACTTTTGTCGTAACAATGCTAAGTTAAACGCATTTCCTCTTTCACACAATGTGAGATGTGTGATTCAAACCGTAGTTGGGCTTTGATTAAACCTATTTCCATTTCAATTGGATAATTAAACGGTCTCTTATTTTGTCGTACTCGCTCAATGTCAGTATGCACAGTGAATTAGGAATGTTATGATATTTGTAGAACACTCCGTGGGGGTTAATTTCGAATTATTACGAGCTCCAGTTCAGGTAAGGATAATATTATTCTAGTACGTTTAGAAGATCTGATCAATCAAATACTAGTTTTCGCTTTAGCACCCACTGAGTAGATATCATACGAAACTATGGACTCATTCAGTTGAGAAATGTAAATACAACAATAATTATTTCTCATTAAGCAAACATTGTTATAATGGGATCTGCTTTTTGCATTTAGTTCACTATTTGTTCATTACGATACATTTGTATTCATTCGTAGATGTGTATAAAACTATAAATACATGTATGACACATTCCTTTAAGTGTGCATAGGCTACGTCAATATATACATTTTTTATTTGAGGTTCGTACGATAGGGACACCTTGAAACTTGCTGCGTATGAATTAGATGTGAGGATCGATATTTAAATAAAGTAATACAAACCACATAGTGTTGCAACTTCATTGATCCAAGACTATTTCATCATAATTGGGATCCTTGAAATTCGCTATTCATATTTGAAAGGACGTTATAATTGGGCTAAATAATAATTGTGAAACGATGCAAATGGACGTGGTACAAATGTAACTGTTTATTGCTGAAATTAAAAATTAGTATGTAAATGAACTTTATGCCGTGCTTTTCTACATACGTCTCCGTCATAGAACAAAAATATGGTGCCATTACTAAAATGAGCATCACATTCATCATATGGACGTCACGTTGGTTGTACACCCTGCTCTCTGCCCTCCCTGCTCGAGTTTTTACTCACCACACGGAAGAAATGTATTGCCAGGACAATAGGTGTAAATGCCAATAAATGTGATCATATTTGAGACTGGAAAATTACATTATTCTTTGGATGATAACCAACAAATAAGATCATATTTGAGTGTTACATATTTGGTTTAGTTATATATACCACAACATGTTCATTTTATATAGTTTCATTTTAATCAAACAAATAAGGTCATATTTAGTTAAGAGACTCCGCTGTTAATTATGGTAATAATTTGGATTCATATTGGATAGATAGTATTTTATTCTTCTATTTGTTTTAACGAGATATCCATGACGCTCGAGCCGAGAAGAATACTGTCACACCAGTACTTACTTTACAACGAAAACGTCACATTTTTTATTCGAAACCGTATCAACTGCCCGGACAGCAGTTGAATCGGTCAAAGGCAGTTAACCTAAGCACAAACAAATGTTGGAATCCCATTTTACTCGTTATAATTATTATTTTTCAGTATTGTATACAGTTAGCACTAATTAAATATACTACACTATAACATTACATGTTGAGCTATTTTCACTTATAAGATCGGATTTGAAACCCACAAAAATATAATGTCGGTAAGATACAGTTTGCATTTGTGAAACAAGATTTCAGCATTATCTAGAATAACTTATTGATAATCACCCTTTTTAATTCCATGCCTGACGCTTATGTTCTACAATATTACTTTCTGCCAGATCATACACCAAACTGTCTCAATAAATTTAAATTCCCTGATGTATATGATTCATACGTTTATGCGAAAACCTAATGAAGCTATATCTTTATATGGGAGGCATGAAGTGACTGTGTATTTAAAGCCGCAAGAAAGTGGTAGATCAGTTCACCTTTGTGAAGGAAAAGGTTTGGAAGTTTATATAGATTGATATATTCGAAAATGGACGAATGTGTTAAAAATCCATACTTTAGTAGCTATATGGTATGCTTATAATTTTTATGAGAAGATACACGAGTAATAAATACGTATACAATCAAATCACAATTTAAATCAATGAAGTCGGTTTGTAAAAAACGACCAACTCCCTTGCTCCCCCCTTGCACATATGTCTTACATTATACATATGTGAAGTCGGTCCGAATGAGCCGATTAACAATCTTTACCGTTCGTCCTCTGTTGTGACAACATTCTTCTTTAATATAGTATTAGCTGAAACTCCACGTCTTCCTTTTTCAATAGAAATACATCTTAAAAATAAATACATTTGATACTCTATGAAGACTGGAATGTAAAGAGTTAAAGATATGTGCTTTCGTGATAGATGTCGCAGCTTTTTTCGGTTTTTATTGGTACATGTATAAAGACCAGAGATGCCGGGCAAAACTGACATTCTGATTCACGCCAGTTTTTATATCACCGTTTCAGAAACTTATTAAAATAGCTTAATAGATGCATTGTTTACGTTTAAAATATCGAACGAAATTGGACTTGCCTTTCATCATTGCCTATCATTCTCGTGTAATGTTACTTATAAAATTCAGTTCACTTCAGTTAAAGTTTCTTATCAAATGTTGTATGCAATCTATGGGGCAGCTATTGGTAGCGTTTGAACGCTACCAGTGACAATTAACTTCCTAACACTGTTTATTTAAATTACGAAATGTTGGTGCCCTTGTGACACAAAATCGCTGCAATGCTAATAATTTACGTGATCTTCTTAGTTTCTAGAAAGTTACCAAGCGTTCTGCATGAATATAGATCTATTTTTGCTTCAAGGACATTCAAGTTCTTCCAAAGTAGAATGTTCTGAAAATACGTGAATACTAAAAGTATATAATAACATTAATTTACGTCTGCTGAGGAGTGCATTACCCGGAGTGTAACATAATTACAAGCATGCTAGTGTTTTCAATTTCATAAAATTTGATTGATTTATGACGCGATACTCTTGTTCGAATCAGTACATTTAGCACTTCGATATCATCGACGGGTTTGTCGTTGATTGACACCAAGGAGTTGCTGCTTTCATCAGGTTTCATGTTCTGGAATGAAATCGAACGAAATATCATCAGCACTGCATGCACTCCTTGGTAAAAACCACAGGGTATGTCAATTCGTTGGAACCAGCCTTACCCTTGGTCGAATAGATTCTAATTTCAGAATCGGAAACTCATTATCAGTATTACTGTCAGACGGATCCTCCTTTCTACTTTATCATTCAATATCAAATTTGAAAATTACAGATTAGTTCTGTCTCTCTTCCTGCAAGCTGTGGGATATCAAAGTTAAATGAGTTCAGAGTACACAGAGCGCGCCAAACGGAATGTTTAGAACATGCCAATTGAAATATTTTGAATTTTCTTAAGCGTTTCCAATGCACAACATACTAATACCAAATACTGCGACAATCCCAACCCTGTTTATGCAACATCCATAACATGCTCTCCTTTAAGTCAAGCGCAAAACACTTTAAAAAGACAACCCAGAATATAAATAGTTTGGCAAGTTACATGTAATGTTCATGGAACATTTTCCCACTAGATCGGCATGTAATGTTTTATAGTCTCCTTGACCCATGTAAATTGTATTCTAGTTTTATTTGCTCAGTGTTTAACCTAGTTTTAAAATAGCTCCACTATATCACATTATCGTATATATAACGTTGCACGCGAGAAGTGTACTATTTTCGTATTCTAAATCTTTGCTTTATTTATTTTAAATGTCCTCCTGTGAACTGGTGCTCCAAGACGGCTACATGTAAAACTACGAGCAATAAAGAGGTAAATTGTTTACCGGTTTCTATCAGCACTGCCAGGCGATGTTGATTAAGTGGGCCCGACGTTGTGCTCTTGTTATATATTGTTTCGAACAAGTTTGGTGTCATTGAAGATGTTCAATTGACACGTACTAATCATGTACATATGCAGTGAGACTGTTGCACATTGCTTTTAAAACGTCTATCTGATATATTTATTTAATGTCTGCAAATATATCAAAAACGTTTCTATTAACTGACAATGATAACCCACAGTTAGTATTTAAGCAATTCGTGTGTTTTATTTGGGATTGTGTCAATGCTGAATTCAACTTTCATTGCGAATACTCGTATTTCTATAATCGACATCAGTGTCGTTCTTGATCTTCACGTTCGTGATAGCCAGAGTTCTTGAAGAATGATTGTTTTACAACTCAAAACACAATTTTAACGATTTGTGAGCTATATAGGGGAGAGGAGTTTGATTGTGCGGATCGACATTTCTGCATGTTCATGTTTTATGTAAAGTCATGTAGACTAATGTATTGATAGTTGAGATGTTAGAATATTTTAGTTTCTACAGATCTGACAAAAAACACAAAAGGGTGCCTACATGTAACTCACTTCGCGGCATGTTATGCTATATTGTGTTATCATATTTCGAGACCTACTTTATTTACCATGATTGTTCTGGTTATATAATAGTTTCTAGATTTGATGTTTCTAAGATGTGTCATTTCCAGTTTACAGTCAAGCTGACAAGAGTAGCCTACACTGCCGATTTGTGTTATGATGTAAAAGTACCAGTTTATTTTCTCGTTCAGTCGTGTGTTGGGCATTGTGTCGTGTACCTATCAGTTATTGTAACATTGTGTTCAAAGAAGTTGAGTCTGTCTGTCAGGAAGCGACTATTCAATTACTGTCTGCCATTTACTGATGACCGTGTCATGGTTTCCGTGTTTCCTGTATTTCTGTTATTAAAGACAACTTGACAACAACTATCAATTTCTCTCAAACGCGTGTTACTACAGGCGCGAACACTCGATTTGAATATCAATTGAGAACATGCAAGGATTATCAAACACGAGAGACGTAATAAGTTGGATTATAATGTAACTAAATCCGGTCTCACTATCTAGCGTCCAGAGGCGTCCAGGCTGTTTTTTTATGTATTTTATGAGAACATATAAGCGTCCATGGATGTATTTGTATTAATTTTATATATAAGAATGTATTTCAAGACAAATAAATGTCCTAATTACTTGTACAGAAACCTGGAATTTGTGGTTATTTGTCAGCTAGAGTTTTATTACCAACGTATTCAACATTTGTTTAATGGAGGATCAGCAGTGTTACAAGAAATTCTATAAAAAAACACTTTGCTTTAAAGGTGAACTTACCAAAAACGACAATCTGTGTCTGTCTACGATTTTACGCCTTGCTGATGAACACTACCAGTAAACTACAATACAACACTTGCGTCTCATGTTGACAATGCCAAACCACCTGCGTTACTCAATAATGTTAACAATAATTTCGTGTTGCTGTTTTATGTGTTTTCATTTACAAGACCGCGGCAAATGTCACATTACATACCATCCTTTTGCATATGGAACAAACCTATACTACATGTAGAATACAGACATGTTTAACACACTTTTAGGTACATGTCAAGTTCACCAGAAATAAGCAGAAATAAGCATGTATTTGTGGTTAGTAATGACAATACTAATTGTTTCCATGATTAAAGTAAATTAAGTTATATATTGCGGCCAATAAAATTGATTGAACCCATTGTACGAGGGTCATTCAATATGTAATGCAAACTGACCCATATTTATTTATATACAATATCAATCTTTCAAACATTGACATAATCATTCAAAGTAACCTTCTGTATATGTAAAATCGACTTTCATCATTTCTAAAGACCTTCCATTCGCGTTGCTAGGCAACTGCGCACATACACTCTTAACTGCATGACCGCGCCCTACTCATTACGATGTTAATCAGGATTTCGAATTTTAAGGTAACTTTCGTCTCGTTTCTGGTTGGAATGGACGTATATACGTCTCATCTATAATTAAAAGTATTGATAGAACGTTTAGCCCTTCCACAATAAAGCGCTAAAGCAAGCCGGTAACTAGTTTGGAGCGACGTCGACGTCAAACATTTGGGCACCCACCACGCGCAATCCTTGCACATGGTTAACCTCCTCCGCAAAATCGAATGAACCGAGTCAAACTACTCCCAATTTCCTGGACTTCCCTTTCGCATGTGGATATTCTGTCTACTTTTAAAAATTCTCTCAATGTGTGCTGTTTAGTATGGGCCGTTGCATAGAAATCCTGCCCAGCACACTAGTATTCTTTGATTGCAATTCTGCCAATCGTATTTTCATTTGATAGTCTCATCACTTCGGAATATGAAAAAATGCATTTTAACACAAACATCTGAACACAACGAAAATGACTTAAATATTTATTATGCGAAATTTAGTTTAATTATCTTGATGGGTTTTAGAGATAATTCATAGTTTGCATTATATATTGAATGACCCTCGTAATTAGGTTCTATTTTTAGCAATTGTAACTGATTTAATATGCGCTTGACTGAGTGTGGCTTTATTATGACTATAGTCTGGAGACTTTGACACGACTCTCGACCTTCAATTAGCATAATTTAACAGCTGATATATTGTCTATATTTATGATCCCGGTTGTTTAATGTTTTCATAAGCGGGAAGTATCACGAACACGCTCGAGAGGAAATACCAACACAAATCTAAAGGACTGATATTGCACGATTAGCTCGCGGAAATCTATTTATTAGCATATATGCAAATATGTACTACTTTTTGTGACTCTATGTTGAATTTAAAATATCAGTTAGACGTCGGGTAAACAATTAGTTGACGTGATCATAAACATTACCGTTATTAATATTGTTTAAAATGATTATATTTGGTGATAATATTATCTCTACAAGAAATTTATGAAGATAATATCGCGCGCGAGAAGTTTGTAAACATAACAAAAACAAAGACTAACACCATGCATTTAATGAACACTTATTTAATAGCTATATAATGACACATATGTCAATAATTATAGAAAAATGAGTAATATGCATTTTTGGTTAACACTCACATATATTCACTTATATTGATGTGTAAATCTTTTAGTTACCTTCCATTGATCTTTCAAACGTAAAATCCGAGTTTCCGCATAAATTCACAGCGAGATTCGTCATAAGTTAACTGTTGTGTTTGATTCAACTGCAGATTGATGATTATATAATTGGTTGAATTTCTGTCACTAACGATATGAATGAGATGATAAACCTGTGATTAGAATAGATGCATGTTTTGGCTGAGAGCTAAGCCTTTTGATTCAGCAGCGTTTTGATCGGTACCCTGGTTACCGGGTTTGACCAATGACGGACGAGAATCATATTCACACAACAACTAATCGACAAGACTAATTAAACTGTCTGGCAGTATAACATAACTATCAATTCTTTTAGATTGAAGCGCAGGGTATTGACGAATATTATTTTATGCGTGTGCGACCGCCTTATATCTCATATACAAATAAAGGGAAATAACGCTACCTTGAAAGTTTTTGATATATAAATACATTATTGTACTTTTTGGTAACACTCATAGTATCGGCTCATTTGTACAATATTTTAAGTTTACAGTCTACTTGTCTATAACTATAGTAATTACCTGCGGGCCAAAGCTCGGAAGTGAAATGTCCAGAGAGGGGCACGTGACCTGTTCACGATAGTTTACGATTTCAAAACCAATATCCAAAAATGAAGCATTTTGTAAGAATGTCGGGAGCCAGACTTATTCCATTATTCCATACGGATAACATCGGTCTTTGTCGCATTGCAATAATTTATTTACCGAAGAAAGCAGAACTGTCTGAAATTTCACTGTGAACGCAAGGCAACCGCGACCATGTATCTAAACAGCAGGTGTTTGCAGCCGCATATTAAGCAAAGCGCTTCCCGGTCAATGATAGATATAGTGGGCAATGGGTTACATCCCGTAGAGAACATAATTATATTGCTAGATTACCAGAAGCATGGTATTGATACATGATCAATATTTTTTCAAATTCCTTGGAATTTGTTCATGCGTTCGGCACATAACACGTCAATCAAATAATTAGAGGATATGTTTTGTTTAAACTGAATACGATTTATATCTCATCATGACATATGTTGTGATAAAGTTCAAAATTACTGTAACATATTATAAGAGAGGTGTTAAACTTGTATTTGAACAGAATTGAACATCCAAAATTTTAGTAAATTTCACATCGAAATCGAATTGTGTCTATTCAAAAGTGTATAGTAAATCAAGAGGTATAATCATTCATTGTAAAATGTACGAGGGTCATTCAATATATAATGCGAACTATCAATTATCTCTTCAGCGCGTCAAGATAACTAAACGAAATTTCGAAAAAATAAATATTAAAGTCATTTTCGTTTTGTTCATAGAATTTAAAGACTTTTACGTCGATCATGTCATCAGCGCACGCTTTCCTTCGACGTCACTTAATACAACGTGGACGCGGTAACGCCTCAAAACCAACGTAGTTAACATAATAATCGAGCGCCGTTGGAACGATTTATTATTGCCCTACCAGAAGCTTGTGTTAAAATGCCCTCTTTCATATTCCGAAGTGGCGAGACTATCAAATGAAAATAAATCGGCAGAATTGCAATCACAGAATACCAGTGTCCAGGACAGGATATAAATGCATCGGTCCATACTAAACAGCAAAATATGAGAGAATTGGTGGAAGCAGACAAAATATTCACATACGAAGATAAATACTTAGAAAAGGAGAGTAGTTTTGGCTCGGTTCATTCGATTTTGCGGAACAGTTAAACATGTACAATAATTGCGCTCGGTGAGTGCCCATATTTTTGACGTCAGAAACGACAGAACTAGGCTTCAAACGAGTTACCGGCTTGATTTAGTGCGTTTTTGCGGAAAGTAAAAACGTTGTATCCATACGTTTAGCTACAGATGAGACGTAGATACGTTCATACCAGCCATAAATGAGACGATAGTAACCTGGGGATTCGACTTCCTAATTTACGCCCGAATTGATAGGCTGCGGCCATGCAGTAGAGAGTGTATGTGCGAAGCTGCAAAGCAACGCGAATAGAACGTCTGTCGAAATGATGGATGGTCATTGATCACATAGAAGGTTACTTTGAATGTTCATGTTTGAATGATTAATGAAGTATGTAATAATCTATGTGTTAGTTCGCATTATATATTGAATGACCCTCGTATATATAATATCCTTAGAACAGAATCAACTATTGTATCTGGTGTGGTGATTTTCTTTTTTTAAGGTCTAAACCTCCAAGTGCTGGTGCTTACAATTCGCTTCTCTAATCGTTGTTTCAATAATCTCCAGATTTAAAATTTATTGATACTTCATCAGGAGTCTTCGGTATCTACTGTTTGGATATAAAATACTCCCCAGTCTAATTCATAAGGTACTTAATGACATATTTTGTAGGGTGACAGAAAATTAAGTACATGTATTGTGAAACACCCTGTCTTTGGCATGTTACATGTACCAGGAAAAGGACGTGTCATATTTTTCAAATATTTTGAGTAAATAAAATATGCAATCAATTTTGTCCCCTTTTCAATCATCTGAAGTTCCGCTTTTCCATGTCATGAAAGCGGCCGCGAATACACCAAGCTTAACTTACTGTTATGTCTATCACCATGACCCTTTCTAAAATAGCAGACTCTGTCTATGTAATAATTTCCTCTAAGATAAAACATTACCTCCTCAGGAACGACACATTTTTTCCAATCACAGCCCCCAAGACCTTAATCTGTGCTCTTTGTTTTGCATGGCATCGAGCTAATGAACACCGCATTCACCGCATTTTCTGAAAATCTGCATCTTACATTTTCGAAATAATTCGTTTGAAAGTTGTTACTGAAACTTACTCGTACTACTTCGCTGCCATCCAACTTTGGGTTATTGGATTTGTCCTAGATATCACAGAACCAATTGACATGGCAATTGCATGTTTCGACAATATTTGGTGATCTTTGATAGGTGAACAAATAGGTGAACGTATATCACCCTTCATATGACAAATATATCTGGTTGCCTTCACTGACATGGGTAATTCATAATATACCAACACCTTTTTATACTTCTATGGGGCAATTTATCTTAAAAACCAAAACACAATGCCCTCTACAAGATGATTGATTTTGGTTAGAAAAATAATGCAAATATGAACACATTTTCTTACATGGCTCAATATATACTTGGCGTCAAAAGTTGTGCAACAAAAGTGAAAATCCTAAATTTTTGAACCGCTTTGTTAAAAGGATATTTCTCTTCCACGTATCCAAGAGAGTATCGTTAGTGATTATTTTTGTCTATTATCCTCCTTTTTTGTCACGCTTGAATGATCACACGGTCGAAAAAGGGTTAATCGTCTATTCATGCACGTGTAAATCAGATATTTCATTTTTCATTTAATTTTCACTTTACACGTGCTTCATACATATCTGTGATAAAAAGTACACAATAAGTTTTTTTAATTAAGCAAGACACGTACGCTTAAAACGATTACCAAAATCGGTAATGGTGAACATAGTCGTGTATATGAGATGTTAAAGGCTTGTATTTCACTAAGGCTGCTTTCTTTCGCATTAAACTGTCATGTCTTTATCATTAATAGACCATGGTATCGTATCAAACAGACAAATCGTGTATATGACATACCACGTGATGACAGGTCAAGGGTCAATAGAGCTGATATAGACAGGCATTCTGCTAACACTTTACCACTATATTCAACGACATTGCTGTTGCTTAACCGTAGTTAACCATAATTTTAAATCAATATAAAACTTGCATTCGAATTGTGTTTTTGTGAAAACGACACAGTTTTTAAAAACACTTTGCTTGGGTAAAATCATGTTACGATCACTTATCAATTATGATCAGGAACGACACTTTTTACCATGCTTACCTCCCTTGCACTATAAGATATTAATAATTGTTAAATATTCTAAAAAAAATGCTGTCAAATTAAGGTAATGGCAAACATGTTGCTGAGTGGAAAATCCGCCTTTATTTGTACGGTGCGTTTTAATGGACGATTGGTCGATAGCTTAACTCAACATTTCGTGCAAAAATATCAATAAATAGAATAGGCATATGGTACCAAAAACAAGCACAAACATTTGCTAATGTAATTGATTTTGTAATGTGTATTTTTGAAATGTTGGGTTATGTCATATTCGGTGGTCATAAAAAATGGACAAATACATTTCTTAAATTTGATAATTGTTATGAATTCATATCGGCTATATATCAATGTACACATGTGTATTTGTATCAGCATACACTAGTTTGCGGTTCTTATAAAAAAGACAAAACAAGGTAGATTTGCGGAACTTTTGACGCTCAGTATAAATAAACCGATTTTATTTTGTTAGTATGGCAAAGGCAAAATCCGATGTTCAGTTTTATTCAAATATTAGTTGAGCACCTCTCGTAGTTGGTTATGTTAGATTAATCGGTATTGTCCGATATTATATGTATTTGAATTATTTGGACAGATACATTTAAACATACACTAATTTGATCAGCATCCAAACTGCACAAAACACATCCTAAACAATACAACTAAATTATCTGAGCGCAGAAAACTATTTGACTTGTACGTTGTTTGAGTGTGATTGATTTCATTTAAAAGCAAACACCATCAATGTACGCTTAATGCGAGAGCAAACGGTGGCATTAAATAATTCGTATGAAAATACATTCTATCAGTCGAAAACATCATTTGTTATGTTTGTTGGTACTAGTAAAGTAGATGAAACCGTTTATTTATCTGTCTTAATTGGTTTAAAGTTTGTGCGTTCTCGGTGTGGTCGGAAATACCACACAACGCGACACTAAACTACATGGATAAAAAGCATTAGCATAAATATAAGGAATGCTTGGGTGTTTATTTGATATGAAGCCTACATGTACATGTATTCAGGCTATCATGGCTTTTGGGTTTTGTAGCTGTTCATTTTAATTTTGTCTTGTCCATTCTTGTAATTACGCTTGTGACTGTGATTTTATTGCATATATTATGTTTATGCCTTTTGTGTTCTGCTGATTTTTTATTGTTTTGTCCTGACTTGTCTGTCAGGTGTGCTATTTCTTGCTTGTTGACAAGGCACTATTACTAATTGCCTGATAAAGTGTACAGTGTAAGTGGGCAAAAGTATTTACTATGTGATCATCTTTTTGTACGAAACATGTAATTCCTTTAATGTAAAGCTATCAAACCGGAGAATCTTAATAGATAGGTACTCAATTCTACATTAACCAAATAGTATAATCTCGGAAAAGATGTCAGCAATAAAATATACATTGATCTATAATATAACCTCAATTTTGTCTTGACATTCATTGTATTGTGGATATATATTATGTTCGCACTTGACAAAACCCTCTTTGGTTAAACATGACACCACATCCGATTAGGAAATATATTTCAAATCATTTCATTTGAATGATTGGACTTGATATATGCTTTCTCAGAATATTCACGTCAGTCTACACACAGCATATTAACCACTACTATAGTGTATATGTGTTTACTTCTAACACCAATTGCCATTGCATCTGCAACAATAAGCGCATTTTCGTCTCCACAATTGAAGAGCTATGTAAATAATCTGTATTTTCTATGAAGAAAATGGCAATGTCTTTCCTAAATATTCAATTGTTTTATTAATGGCTTCCGATGCAATTCAATTTGCGCATCCCATCTTACAATGATAAAGTGAGAAAGCGCTTTGAGTTAAAGTGTTAATGTTAAGAGACAATGTTATAATACCGTATTTTGGTTATAACTTACATATATGTATTTTCTCACACCACATGACAGAAATTTGATCCATTTCTGACTAGAGGCTGTGCATTTATCTCGTAAATAGATAAACTGTTTAAAATCAATTTCATTCAAGTAACGATTCACTCAGTTGCATGCATTAGAAGCGTCTACCGCATGCTTGTTTAAATGGAGTAGCATATTTGAACAGACGCTGAAATTATATGTTGCTATTGCCTGATTGGATTATTTAGACTGATAGTTAATTGCGAAAACAGAACCATATTATCTTAAATAATACGTGTTCGCAACGCATCAACACAGTATGCATTACTCAAAATAATGGAGAGGAAAAATTTCTCATAACAAAAACAAAACAAATCTTCTGAATTTAGTTTTTATTTCAATTACAAACAAATCATGCTTTCGTAAAGTTTAATTCTGATAACCTTTCCAAGGTCAGCAGTTGTACCTTATATGATCGTAACAATGCTAATTTAACGCATTTCCTCTTTCTAACTTTGATTAAACGTGTTTCATTTCGGTTGGAGAATTAAACTGTCTCTTATTTGGACATACTCTATGTCAAATACGATGCACTGTGAATTTGGAATGAAATTATATTTGTAAAACACAGTGTGAGATTTTTTATAGGATTAATACGAACTTAAGTTCAGGTAAGGATAATATTATTCTAGTAAGTTTAAAAGACCTGTTTAATCAAATACTTATCTTCGCTTTAACGCCCAATGAGTAGATAGCACTCGAATATGAGGAGACAACTTAGATAAGAAACGTAAATACTACATTCAATATTTGTCATTAAGCAAACAGCGTTGAAATGGGGGCCTACTCTTTGCTCTCAAATAGCATTATGGGCGACTATTTGTTTATAACTATACATTTTTAATTCAACCTTAGATGTGTATAAATATGCCATATTTCATTAAAGGTTATATATGAATGAATAGTATAAAGCAAGTTATTTTTTTCATACGGAGATTGTTCATCTGTAAAGTTACAATAATGAGGGTTTATCGTATAACCATTGCGTACGAATTAGATGCTTGGAAAAAACAAACTGATTGTTGTGAAAACAACGTTTTTATAATTGCACTTTTTATTTATACTTATCTAGTTTCACTATAATTGCACCCAAATAAGTGGTACTTTTATGATGATGGTCGTTTTTGCAGGCTGTATTAAGCATAAAACAAATGCAATTGGATACATTTTTTTCAAACTGTGTGTTCAGGCGTTGTTTTGAATTTCTGTAGATCTATGACCCCAGCTGTTGAAAGTATTATTTTTTTAATTGCATTTGTTGTGACGTACAGTTGGTGATGGTATAATACCGCATAATATTGAATACAGTCTTAAGTATGTATAATACAGTCAACCACATAGAACACCATGTAAAATTTACTGTGGCTGCTGTAAAGCATAACGGAACCCATATTGGATTTTGATTTATTATTCATTACGATGGACTCTTGGCAATAGTAAATTAAATTGTTTGACAGTAATAGTATTTGTGTATTTGTGTTTGTTATAATATTTAACAATATAAGGCCACATAATCACATGCATTGTTGGCAAAATATGAAGTCAATATCATTGACTGGTCAAAATGTTCAAATCATGTTCAATTGGCCGACTATTTCACACAATGTCGTTAAAAAGGATGGGTAATATAGCTCCGAAACCTAAGTTGGAGTATGGGACCTGTCCAGTATTTATACGGCATGTACATTAGAAGTTTACTTGTAGTGCCGCTATACGTTTTAGTTATGCAGGTATACGGTAGCTGATATACCTAACCAGAAGTCCTGTAAATAATTTCCGAACAGAATATACACTACCTAAAAGTGCTTAACCGCCACCGTAGTTTTGTATAAAAAATGTAACATTGCATGTACTCTCATGAAATTTTGCACACAAATAGATGACTGTTCATTACGAAAAACTGTATTCACTCGAGAGAAACACTCATGAGATTTCGAAATATCAATGTGAACACAATTCCTAGTTAACATTTTTTATTTTATTAATATTTCTTTTCGATAATGCATTTACTAAATTTCACATACGGGCATTTGAACATGCAATGAAACCAATTATTTGTTAAATACTGGTCAACTTGCGTCCAATGTACCGTTTTTGACATGTTACGTAATCTAACATACTTTACACGTGTAAGACATGCGCATCGAAAAACAAGTGTTCATGTACGGTTTTGGAGTAAGTGAGGATTTTCCTACGCGAAAAACACTGAACAGTGCACGCGGTAGAGCTGTCGGGATGTCATGAGCTATCAAATTTAAACTGGCGGTTTAGCACTTTTGGGGAGTTTGCATTACTTAATACTCAAAAGGTACCAGAAACTAATCCGCCACCTATGACCTCAAGTCCGTTTTAAATGTTTAGCTCTTCTATCTCAAAATTAAGATCATTTTCAATAATACGGCTAGAAGTCAATGGTTCCAATCGTTGCAGTTCACAATTAAAATGTTTTGTGTTGGCCACTGTGGTGTTTGCTTGTGGTCTTTGTTATTTCGTTCCTTGTGTGTTCCTTTGTGTGCTCGGCTGTATATGTTGGCTGCTGCATTCCTTTTCCAATTTGTATAATCCTTTTTACTCAACTTTCACTGACGAGATATTATTGCAATGCATACACACGTAATTATATGTGTTAAACACCAGCGTAGCCAATGATTGTTCTGATACCATACTGCATACCAATCTATAATTGCTTTCAAAACATTTCTTTTGCTCAGACGGCCGAAAACCTATCAGTATGTCCTGTTTTTAATTCTGGAGACGTATGATTCAAGCCTTAATTGGGCTTTGATTTAGTGTGTTTTCATTCCGTTTGGATAATTAAACTGTCACTTGTTTTGGCGTACTCACTCAATGTCAGATTCGATTTACAGTGAATTAGGAATGGAATGATATTTGTAAAACACCATGTTGGGTTGATATTGGATTATTACAAGCTCATATTCAGGTAAGGATAATATTATTCTTGTAAGTTTAAAAGACCTGCTAAATTAAATACTTATCTTCGCTTTAACGCACATTGAGTAGATATCACTAGAATATGAGGAGACAACTTAGATGAGAAAAGTAAATACTACATTCAATATTTGTCATTAAGCAAACATCGTTAAATGGGGGCCAGCTCTTTGCATTCAAATATCTTTCTGGATTACTATTTGTTTATTACGATACATTTTGAATTCAACATTAGAATATGTGCATATGTATGTCACATTTCGTTAAAGGTTATATCAATGTATAGATTAAAGCAATTCTTTATTTCATACGGAGCTTGTTCATTTGTAAACATTATACTGAGGGTACATTATATCGTAAATGTATAATTATTGCGTATGGATTTGATGTCGGAATCAATACAAATAAAATAGGAACGACTGATTGTTGTGATAGCAAAGTTCGATATCGTTATTGCATTTTTCATATGTACTGAACTACGGGGGTCATTCAATATATAATGCAAATGATCAATTATCTTTAGAACCGGTCCACAGGATTTAACGAAACATGGCGTAATAATTAGGTAGGACAATTCCCTTTTGAGGGAATAATTTAATAGTCGATAACGTGTTTGATATTCAGACGTTAATTGTTTTAACTTTTATTATGACTTATGTAATCAAAATTATTTTTGTTTTATTTTTAAAGTTGTCGTATATTTGAGATGTATAATAAATGGTGTTTTGATCACGTTTAATATTGGAACAGTGCTACAAAGTGTGCATAATACAGTTAACCAAGTGGACGATCAAGTAAAATTAATTGTTGTTGCTGTAAAGAATAATGGAAACCATAGTGCACTTTGATTTATTATTCATTTCGATAGACTCTTGAGAATTATAAATTAATTTGTTTGACAGTAATAGTCTTTGTGTGTTTGCGTTTTATGTACATGTATTTTATTATAACATTTAACAATATAAGGCAACATTAACACATGCATGGTTAGAAAACTATGAATTCAATATCCAAGATGGCAAAATTGCAGACCTTGTTCAATTGGCTGACTATTTTACAATAGTCTTAACAACTAAATTAAAACAATATAGCATCGGTATAATAGAATAACCACAGGCGGTAGTAATATAGAACAAAACAGGAGCATGGGATCTACAAGTATCTGGTATATATACGATCAGTTCGTTAGTATTTTACTTGTTATGCTCACAGACACTTGGGGTCTGGACCCCCCCCCCCCAGCTACGCACCTGGGTATATTTTTATCATCAACATTGTATACCCAGACCCATACATTAATCACACAAACATTAGTAAACGTATCCGGACAAATAAAAAATATTCGTAAATGCCTCTCTAGCTTTAATAACACAAAGATAGAAATGTTTCGCTGAACTTTCTCGCACACCTTTCTCGAATATCGGGTCGTGTTTAACTCACTGTGCAACTTTCCTGCCAATATTTGGTGTCCTTTGGTCAAGTACACATTGCTCTTCACGATGATGATAGAGACAGAAACCGATCACCGCCCCTGCCTCCACAATTTGCGAGAAAGTTGGCAATTTTCAACTCAAAACACGACTCGCACATAATCTTTCGACGCTGGTTTCCCGCCTGATCAATACGAAAGTACGGCGCCGATATGTAAATAAACCATTCGGAATACCTCGTTTGGGTCCAACGTTCAACGCTCGACACAGTTCTTACAGTATGTATCAGGCTGGGAACCACCGTTCAAATTGTCGAAAGATTATGTGCGCGGCGAAAAATGAGTTGACCATTTCAAACTTTCTCGCATATTTTGTCGACAAGAGCGCTGATCGAGTATTGTCAGTATAGTTTTCGTAAAGATTAATTTGTTATTGACCGAAAGACATCAGAAATATACGGGTAAGTTGCAAAACAAGTTTTACACGATCAATTTTTCCAGGTCGGTGTGCGGGAAAGTTCAGCGAAACATTTCTATCTTTGTGTTATTTAAGCAGTAGAGGAATTACGTAGATTTTTGTATCAATATCAAATACATCCAACAAATGTTTGTGTGATTACTGAATGGGTCTGGATATATAAGAAATATTAAAAAATATTTCCAGGCGCGTAGCGGGAGGGGGCGTGGTCCAGACCCCAAGTATCTGTGGTTATGCTGCTATACAGCAACCTTTTAGATTGATGGCCCTAACCAATACGGTCATATTGAAGAGTTAAATATTAGATAGACCCATATATAAGGTCATATCGCAGAGTTACATGCCACTAGGTAGTCATCACTCAAATAAGGTAATATTGGAGAATTACACGTATACATTTTTGAAGATTTCCCACAATCAAGGTCTTATTCATATATTTACCATAAAACTTCGATACCCCATATTTAATGATAAACATTTGGGATTGTTTTACATTGGGTTGATTTCCCACAATGAGATGATGATTGTTATAATTAATGTTGTAAGATCGTGGTGGAATCACGCAGAATATTTCGTTTAACACGTAAGAAGATGTCGGAGTATTATTTAGTTTTTTATTACGATGGAATCTCCAAGAATATGTCAATGTACTCGTAAAATCATGTTGGAGTAGTGTATATTCTTCACCACTAGTTACATATATTACAATGTACTTTGTATGTTAAAACATTTTAACTTATAATGTTACATTAGAGTCTCTCCTACGTTAAATACTTACAATGGCAATATTGTAATCAATATTGAGATCATAACACAGCTAATTTACGATAACAAATACACGAAAAAGGATAATAAAAAATTCGGACAGGGAAGGCAGCACTCCACCATTTTCATTTGATATGCATTAATATTTCAACTTCCAGTCATCCAAATTTTGAGGATATCTAAAAAACTAAAATCACTGCTGACGCTTTAGGGCTCTTTACAATTCTGATTAAGATTAAACCATTGGAGTTTGAGGTGAGAAACCCGGAACAAGACATGTGAAGAATTAAATGTGTTCAAAATGTTGGTGATTCATGGGTATGTTCTGACATTATTGTATTTTTGCGACTTGTCATTATTAAGTAATTGCATGAGCTACCCAGGCAATTTATGAGGTATTTAGTTATTCAATTTTCTTCCAATTATGAAATAATATACTCAGAATGATAACTGTGGAAGTCTCACATGAGCATCGTTTGGTACAGTTATTTATACTTGTTATAATAATGATGCACATTGCATGTTGCAAATGGTATTCCACAGGCATGTCACAGTCGTTAGATGTAATGGACAAAGGCATAAATCCAACGCCAAAACATTTCAAATCAAATTAAATTACAACAAAACTTATACCTCCATTGCTATTTCTCTGAAAGACAGGCTTTTTATGTGTCACGTGTTAATCTTGTCATCGAGTTGCGCTCTTGGTTTGGTGTTTTTCTCCATTCAAACCTCAAGCATATACTAAAAAAGTGCACAGCATCAAAGATCTCAAGTGTTTGTTTTCAATAGTCAATCTAAGCAGACACGGTACCAAAATGCATTTCTGTAAAAGGTTATGGTGTGACGGTGTCACTAATTATGTAGCAAAATAAAAGTGTATACGTAATCTCGAAACTACCTAGACAGAACATACTATATTATATTAGGTATAAGTATTAGATCGTAACTCTTTTTATGGGGCTGGGTTTATTTCATTTGACATTTGAACGCCCCTGTAACATCATGACGATTTGTGAACTGCAGGAAATATATATTACACTTGTACTCTAATGGTATAATAAGCGTTCTATACAATTTCATATAGCGCTTAATCCATACAATGACATAAATAATAATTGTATAAATAACAACGTTAGGTATATACTCGTTTATGACTTAATTAATGAAAAAAAACACATCGTACCAGGTGCTTTTCGAAGTCACTTTATATGCTCATGCACATATCCAACATTTTAACGTTCGGAACAATTTGACATTGTAAGACAATTGTAACAGCATAACACAAGGGTCTGATAGACAAAAATGTGTCATTCTGCAATGGTTCTAACAATATGCATGCGTGAGTGGTATACTGGCAGATTTTTTTTTATTTGTCACAAATAGTATAGATGGATGGTCAATTAATCAAGGGTTCCTTGGGTGTTTATTTGTTATAAAGTCGAATTAAAACACATCAAATTTATTCAAGAAATCTGAGACGGCAGACGTTCTGAGCTTTCGTGTTTTTGATGAGTTTCCTTTTTTGTAGTTATGCTTGTTACTGTGGTTGTTTGCATGTGCGTTTGTTCCTTCGGAACACTGATTTATAATTAAACTTCGATGTTAACATGTCTCGACATTTATTGTATTGTGAATATATATTAAATGTGTTCTTGACAAGATCCTCTTAGGTTAAACATTACACAACATCCGATGAGGAAATATACTTCAAATAATTTCTTTTGAATGCTTGGACTTGAGTTATTCTTCCTTAGAAAGTTGACACCAACCTAAGCATAGTATAGTTACCAATGTCATGGTGTAGAGCAATGTTAACTTTTAAAATCTTGTCCTTGTGTATGCAGCAAATTGTGCATTTTCGTCCCCACAATTGGAGAGCTATGTAAATAATCTTGTTTTCCAGGATTGAAATGGTCAACGCTGTATACATTACTTATAACAATGGAGAGATAATAATTTCTCAAAACTAAAACATACACTTCTTCTGGATTTCGTTTGTGTTTCAAAGACAAAAATCATGCTTTCGTAATGTCTAATCTATTTATGTTTATTGATTTTAATGTATTTCCAATTATAAAATACTATAATAGTAATGGAATTAAAATAATGACCTCGGTTATTCGGTATATCCCCTATGGGCACTGCTTTGTACTGTTATTTCTTTTATTGTGATAACAATGCTGCACATTGCATATGGCCAATAATTTTACAAAGACATGTTACAGTCGTTAGACAAATGATTAACAAATGCATAAAACCGACGCCAACATATTCTAAATCAAATTCTTACAACAAAAAACTATACTTCCGTTTGTTTTTTCTCGGATCGACAGGCCGTTTATGTGCAATATACTATTCTTGTCATCGGGCTGGGCACTTGGTTTGGTGCATTTCTCAAACTAAAACCTCAAGTACTAACAATTATGATTGTTCATAATGTAAAAGATCTCATGGGTTTGTTTTCAATTGACAATCTAAGCAGGCACAGTACCAACACACATTCGGTAAACGTTCGTGTAAAATGTTATGGTGTGAGAGGGTCATTAATGATGTAGTAAAATTCAAATGTGTTCGAAATCTCGAACTATCTAGACAGACGATACATGTAACACATATCAAATAATAGAAGTAACTCATTTCTATGAGGCTGGGTTGATAACATTTGACATTTTAACGCCCCTGTAACATCATAATGTTTTTGAGATGCCGAAAATATTTATTATCCGTGTACTCTGAGAGTATAATGAGCGTTTTGTACAATTTCATATTGCGCTTAATCCATACAATGGCATTAATATTAATGGTATATAATTACGTTAGGTATATGTTAGTATATGCTCTATGGCTTAATTAAGAAATAAAAATCTGTTCGCGTTTATCTGCTACGCGCTCGTGATTTAATTTTTCCGCATCCGAACTCCTGCCTGTGTTTTATTCACCGACAATATACAAGAACAGAGTTTTTAATTCGATTCTAAACACGATAGTATCCCGTACTATTTAACTGCGCGCATTGCACTTTACCTGTTTACCTTTCACGATTGCTGAAATTGAGTGGCAATAACTGGTACAATTACCTCCGCCGACACCGATACATACCGGAAGTGCATTTTACTACGAACCGGAAGAATAATTTACTACAATGTTTACATTTTTCATTCATAATTATGTCACGTGATATTTATTTCACACGACGGTAGTTGGAACTATTTTTGAAACGCACATGTTGATGTTCGATGTATTGTGAAGAAGCGAAACACATCTTTGCAGTTTAGTTTGTTTATTTGCGGAAACAGCAGTAACAGTGTATTGAATAAATGCTTATTATGTATTTTATTTAGTTGTTTGCCATATTAGTGCGCACAAACAGATATGACCAATTTGCTGTATACGGGGCGTAAATAGTAACAGCCAATGTGACAGCTATTTATTATGGGGGTAATAAAACATGGTTCGGTTTGCTCTTTGTGTATTGGATTAATCCGCGGTTCGTGTTGGAATTAATGACAAAACACACATCATACTAGGTGGTTTTTTTCGAAGTCACTTTCTATGTTCATGCACATATCCAACATATTAACGCTCGGATAAATTTGGCATTGGAATAAATGGTTTGATACATGTACAAGTACGAGGGTCTGATGACAAAAGTGTCATACTGCATTTGTTCTCAAAATATACTTGTGTGGGTTGTAAATTGGCATCTTTTGTAATTTACATATAACCAACATATCGAGGCGTACGTAAGTGTTTATTTGAATAAAGCCTACTGGAAACTCATCAAAGTATTTATAAAAGCTGTGGCGACAGACTTACGGAGCTTTCGTGTGTTGTACCTGTTCCGTTTAATTTCTTATTATTCATTTATTTTTGACGATGCGCTTATGACTTGATTTGACTGCATGTGTTATCAGTGCATATTATGTTCTGCTGATTTCTTATTGTTCAGTGCTGACTTCGCTGTCCGTTGTGTTATAGTCTGTTTATTGACACGGCACTATATTGATTTAACATTATCTTTGAAGATGATGGCCATGAATGAATTGCATATTACAGTGTATACAGTGAAAGTGGGTAAACTTATGTACTATGTAATCTTCTTTGTGTACGAAACATGTAATATACATAAATGAGCCGTTCTCAAGGAAAACCAGGCTTAGCGACATTGTGTGTAGCAATTTTGGGATAAGATTTAGAAAAGGCTCTGAAATGAGAAAAATGTCATGGTCTTTGACTAAACTTTAAGTATAATATACATGTATAATATCTCTTAGATTTATTTTTTCTCATGTTTTTAGTTAAAATGACTTCTGTCGTTGCTATGGTGACAAATTTTTGAAAAATACCCGTATTGAGAAAACTAGACGTTAGTGGTTAAAACAGTGAGTATTGTTTTTTTCTAAAACAAACAATTCACGATTTTGATATGTTTTATTAAAATAAGAATATAATTCTTAAATGCGATGTAATTTTGAAAAGTTTATTCCAAGAATCTATCAAATATTGGATTTCTGAAATGCCTGTTTACGTTACGTCAAATACCTTTTGAATGACCTTTGCGACGTCACCCATGAATTACGCTGGATTGACTACTTCTAAAGGTATGTAACTTTGTGAGTGGATGCTATGTTTCACAAATTTTCAGAAATTGTTCGTAAGAGTCATATCTTTCTAATGATATATATATCATGATTTTCATAATTTTGTCACTAAGCCCGGTTTTCCTGGAGAACGGCTCATATATTTATGTTAAACGCAAGAGGGTCTTGTCAAGTGCAAGCGCAATATATATATATGTACTTGACGAGACCCTGTTGGGTTAAACATAACACCACATCCGATGAGAAAATATATTTCAAATGATTCCATTATAATGATTGTACTTGAGATATGTTTTCTTAGAATATTCACATCAACCTACGCACAGTATATGAATCACTGCCATAGTGTATCTGTGTTTACTTCTAACACCCAGTGCCCTTGTATTTCTAGATATAAGCGCATTTTCGTCTCCAAAATTGAAGAGCTTTGTAAATAATCTTGTTTTCCAGGCATAAAATGGCAATGTGTTTCCTAAATATTTCATTGTTTGATTGATGGCTTCACATGCAATGCAATTTGGGCTTCTCTTCTCCCAAGGATGAACTGTGAACACGCTTTGACACTACTTATAATGCTACTGTTAACATATAACATTAATATCGACATACTGTATATGTGTTAAAGTTTACATATTTTCTCTCATTACAGGACAGAAACTTGATCCATTTCTGACTTAGGGCTGTGCATTTATCTTGTTAATAGATAAACTGTTTAATCAATTTCATTCAAGCAACGATTCATTCAGTTTCATGCATTAGAAGCGTCTACCGCATGCTTGTTTAAATTGAGTTGTATATTTTAACAGGCGCTGAAAGTGCATGGTACTAGTTTCTGAATGGATTATTTAGAATGATAGATTACTGCGAAAACAGATCTATATTATCTTACATAATACGTGTTCACCACGCATCAACACAGTATGAATTTTACACAATGGAGAGAGAATAATTTCTCATAACTAAAACAAAAAATGCTTCTGGATTTAGTTGGTGTTTCAAAGACAAATATATCAGGTTTTCGTAAAGTCTTATTCTAATAACATTTTCAAGGTCAGCATTTGCACACAATATTACCGTTATAATGATTATTTAAACGCATTCCTATTTCAAACTCTAGAGACGTGTGATTCAAGCCTTAATTGGGCTTTGATTAAACGTGTTTTCATTTCGATTGGATAATTAAACTGTCACTTATTTTGGCGTACTCGCTCAATGTCAAATCGATGCACAGTGAATTTGGAATGGAATGATATTTGTAAAACACTATGAGAGGATTATTACGAGCTCAAGTTTAGGTAAGGATCATATAATCGTAGACGTTTAAAGGTTAAAACAACATTAGAGATTTCTCATTAGGCAAACATCGTTAAAATGGGACCTTCTTTTTGCATTCAAGATACATTAAGTTCACTTTTTGTCATTACGATACATTTTTAATTCAGCAGTGGATGTGTATAAAACTATAAATAGGACATACATTAGTATATTTCATTAAAGGTGCATAAGTAACGTCAATATGTTCATACATTAGTTTCACTTATGGTTCGTACAACTGTAAGCATAATCAAAGGGACGTGTATATAAGTTTGATGTTATGATCGATATTTGAATTAGGTAATACAAACGACCGATTGTTGCAACTAGAATGTTCAGTTCATTTCATAGATTCGGAACTATTTGTCTTAATTGGGACCTTTTAAAATTGTTATTCCGATTGGGAAGTTTGAACTAAATGAGCTAGTTGAAATAATTGGGTTAAGTGTAAAACAATGACAATGGATGTGGCAAATGCACTTAATTCTGAGGTGTTTTTAACTTGGAGTGAAATTTATACTTTGACTAAACATAAGTATGTACATGTAAGTGCATTATATGCCGTTCCTATCCACGTATTTCTAGTCCATATAACAAATATTCTGCAACTGCCAACACTAGAATCGTACCCATTATCACATTACGAAATTTGCACATGCTTGAGTCCACTGAAAAGCTTTTGTTCATGTTCACGTTTATTTATTAACCGTTTGCTTTCAGCAGGTATTATTATTTTTATATAACGCTATTATTTGTAAGCTTCCACGTGGGTTGTGCACTTAACCCAATGTGATCACTTTGAAACCACACATACATATGAATAAACTAAACCTGTACACTTCTGAAAAATTGTTTTCAACCATAATTCAGATTGAATTCTAGTCTTCCAGTTTCACATTCATCATCTATAACAAACACTATTCATTATTAATGTTATCCTGTATGTTGTATACTGCATTATTGGTATCTCCAGATGTTCTAATTGAATAAATTTCTGCAAAATTAATACTGTGGTATGACTGTATCTTGTTAACCTATTACTTGACGTCGGGCTAGCATGGTTTTTTTTCCTTTCCTAGATTACGCAGCGAACGGTCTTCCATTTTCATCGGCTACTTCTATTACCTCTTTGTGTTTTAGCCGAAGACGATGTTTGTAGTTTTCCTTAATTAAAGCGATTTTAACAGCAACTTTGGGTACCACTAGGCTATCGAGGAGACGGTTAGTAAGCAGTATTTGTCAAAATCTAAATTTTTGGTCAAAGTGTTTACGCCAGGTTCCATTAGCTAACCATTTCACAAAACTTCTATACAGCTATTGGTAAAATTAAATATATTATACAGTTTTTATAGAAGAACCCAAGGCAGAAAGAATACAGCTCCGAGAAGAAAACAGGAACATGGGACCTATCGGATATACTTGTATATACGACTTGTATTTTATTTTTTAATTGTTATGCCTCTGTACAACAACTGTTATTCACACTTGTATACTGTGACAAATAGCCTTAACCAAAATTCCTGTAAATAACATAACATAACATATATTTTATTAACATTAAATTGCATACATACAATTTATAGTCAATCAATACAATAACGTATGTAAAACATAAAACATGATAACAACTTCTTATCTGAGAAGATTCAGCAAACATATTCAGTCCTAAATATTATGCAAGTTATATTTCTTATTATACATTGGTAGAAGTTTGTGTGATGCTAGTAGTCCATAAAAGGTAAACATTGATGGATCATTATTACGTATATACAAAGGTAACGAGAAGCAATGATCAAACATGACATCGTGGTAGTAAGAGCGCACGTGGTGTGGTTTAGCACGAGAACTCACTGCTGGTCAGAGAAGGTGTTTTCGTAGTATAGTGGTTTATGAATGAGAGGGTTTACACACTAATATTTACTCGTAAATGTTGACCACGTGGTATTTGTACTCTTATTTCCGTATTTATTCGTTCGGATATATGTGTAAATAACTGTGCCTTGGAATTGTGATATTTGATGTCTTTATGTTTTCTGTGCTCGGCTTGCTAGGTTGGGTGCTGCCTTCCCGTCATACTTATTGTTTTTGTGAATAAACGACCAACTCCTTTGTTTTCCCCTTGAACATATTTCTGGTGTGGGCGAACCAAATATGCCGATTCACAATCTTGATATTCCGCCATCAGCTCGTGGCAGCACTCTTCTTTAAAATATTCTTCCTTGAAAACTCAGCTTCTTCCTTTTGCAATAGAGGGGTGTGTGAAAAGTAAATGCATTTGGTACTCTATGATGAAATAAATGTAAAAAGTTGAAGATATATGTTTTTTAATAGATGTTAGTACTGTTTTCGGTGAATGTTTGTAAAAATGATCTGCAAGGCCGGGTGAGAATTGACATTCAGAAAAATGATTTGTATCCCCTTTAACAACAATGGCTTGATGGACGCATTGTTATCGTATAAAATATCGAACAAAATTGAGTTAGCCCTTCATCCTAAATAGCATTCGCGTGTAATGTTACTCATAAAGTAATGCCATTCATATTGACTAACTCTGCTCGCATTGCGTCGCTTTTTAATTTCCATGTATGCATTTACTTCAGTTAAAGTTTCTTACAAGATGTCGGATGCAATATAGAGTATGTGGCAGCTATTGGACGCTCGCAATGACAGCTAACTTCCTAACACAGTGTATCTAAATTACGAAATGTGGATGCCCATATGACCAAACTTCGCTGCCATACTAGTAATCCTTGTGATCTTCTTGGTTTCTAGAAAGTTAAATATATGAGGAGGTCTGCATGACGCTAGATCTATTTAAGCCTGCATGACTCTAAATTTGTTTCTGCTTCAAGGTCATTCAAATTCTTCAAAAACAGAATGTTCTGAAAATTCGTAAATACTAAAAGTACATAGTAACATGAATTTACGTCTGCTCAGGAAATACGAAATAGAAATACATTACTCTGAGTGTAACACAAATAAAAGCATGTTAGTGTATTCAATTTCATACAATTTATTGATTTATGACGCGATACTCTTGTTCTAAACAGTACATTTAGCACCTTGATATTATCGTCAGGTTTGTCGTTGATTGACACTTAGGAGTTGCTGCTTTTATCAGGTTTTATGTTCTGGTATGAAATTGAACGAACTATCATCAACACCGCATACCACAGGATATGTCAATTCTTTTGGAACCATTCTAAAGCCGGATCGAATACATTATAATTTCAGAATCGGAAACTCATTATCAGTATTAATGTCAGACGGATCCTCCATTCTACTTAATCATTCAATATCAAATTTGAAAATTACAGATTAGTTCTGTCTCTCTTCCTGCAAGCTGCGGGTTATCAAAGTAACATGTGTTCATACATTGTAGTACACACAGCGCGCCATTCTAAATGTTTAGAAATTGTCCTTGAAACTGAAGTATTACGAATTTTCTGAAGCCTTCCAAATGCACTACATAGAATAAAAAAGTGATTGAATTCAAAATGACTAAGTTGAATGTCAAATTCGACTTTCAATTCGATATTCAAAATAAATGTTTCTGCTTGATTAGTTTTTTTAATGTTGAATTCGACATTCATTTCGACATTTAAAATGACTTAGCTGAATCGACATTCATTTCAACATTCAAAATGACCGCAGTGATAACACGTACGCGTACGGGCCCTTAGAGTTCGCCATATAGTTCTAGCACTTAGCAATTTGTATATTGTTCTTTTTCCTGCCTTTCATGCTCTGATGTTTCTATTGAATACTACCATCCCTGTCCGAGGTATTTTTATCTTTTGACACTTAAAATAATTTGATAATGAATTATAGCCCCTGCTGTAGGAGTATCCCTATTATCGATTGGGTACAATGCTTACGAATCCCTACTTTGTTTTGTAACAAAGAACAAAACTTTCATATGTTCAGACTATTTCCAAAAACTTGTTGTTATTATACCAGTTAATAAACGTCGTCTGTATGTATATACGTGTTTTCGACGTCAACTAGACGAATGTCAGATTAGTTGACACAATATAGGCTTACATTACTTCCATAGTCTCGAAACATTTAATCGCAACTGGATTCTACTCACTAACCAATTATATGTACATTGCAACATGCAAATAAATGCTACTCATATTAACACACAAATCGTGCTGAAAGAAAGAAATATTATGTTTAGAATTAAAGGTGTCGTGTCAATCCAACCCCTATTTATGCAACATCAATAACATGTTCAACTGAAAGCCATAACGCTAAATACTTTAAAAAGACAACACGGACTCTAATTAGTTTGGCAAGCTAATCCATGTAATATTTTCCGTCTGGATCGTCATGTAATGTGTTATAGTATCCTTGAACCATTGATTCAGTATGTTTTATTTGCACAATGTTTTATACCCTAGTAACGAAATTACTCCACAATGTATCACTTTATCGTATATATAGTTACACGCGAGAAATGTTCTAGACTAATGTACTATTTTCGTATTCTAAATTTTTGCTGAACTTAATTTAAACATGATCACCAACAAATACATTCATATTTCGATGATAGTTGGTATATTTGAAAGGAAATGGGCCGACTTCATGTGTGTACAAAGTGAAATACGTATTGTGAATGAAGTGAAAACGGCTAAATCGATCCTCATCCGCCATATTGGTAACACCTGAACCAACGAAGCGGTAAACTGTTTATCCGTTTCTATCGGCACAGCTCGGCGATGTCAATGAAGTCGGCCCAATGCTACTAGAATAAAAGCTACAAACACACTCTCGCTTGTAACATTCCGACGGTTAACTATGTCGCATAATATCCTTTGTACACGTCAGAATCATGTTTAGGACTGACTTGAAAAACGATGATGGTTATTTGTTTCGTTTTCATGCTTTGCTGAATGGTTTTCTTCCTGTATTCTTAGGTCAGTGTTTTTTAAATTTTTTGTTACTCAGACTTTTTTGTGTGAAATGTCGACAGGAGGAGGGAAAAAATAAAAATAAAACCTCCCAAAATATAGCTTCCACGAGCTGTTGGTGGTAGAAGAGTCAATGAACACTCAACAACATGCAGTGTTAGTTTTCAAGAAAACAGCAAATATATCTTAAGACTAGTGCACTGCAGTGAAACACTAATATAACACAACTTATTATTAACAAAATTATGAAAAAATAAAACAAGGCTGGTATATTTATCATCCAAACATTATATGCAATTTTGTTTTTTTTCAGTTTTTCAATTTTTCTTTTTGAAAATGACAAAATATTGGGCAGGAGGGTCCGAGTAACGAAAAATCAAAGAACTCTGGCCTTAGTTTATTTCAAGGACTGGGATGATGCTTAATTCAACTTTCTTTCGAATATTCATATTTTATATAATCGACATCAGAGCAATGGAAACTTTCGTGATGTTCATATAGCCTGAGTTCTTGAAGAATGATTGTTTTGCAACTCGAAACACAATTTAACGATTTATGAGCTATATATGGGATAGAAGTTTGATTGTACGAGATCGGTATTTCTGCATGTTCTTGTTGTATTTGGAGTCAAGTAGACTTATGTATTGATAGTTTAGATGTTTGGATATTTTAGTTGTTATCGGATCTGACAAAAAAGCCACAAAAGGGCGCCTAACTCATTTCGCACGGTGTTATATTCTATTGTGCTGTCATGTTTAAAGACCTACTATATTTGCCATGTGCTGGCTATTTAATAGTTTGTAGATGTAATGTTTCTAAGTGACGTCATTTCCAGTTTACAAGCAAACTAACACAAATATCCAACACTGCCGATTTATGTCATGGCGTAAAAGTACTAGTTCATTTTCTAGTTCTGTTGCGTGTTTTGCATTGTGCCGTGTAATTGTGTTACATTAACATACAATGTTCCAGGGTTATATAGAAGTACGACTCGACGTAAAAAAGAATACATCATCATTTACGCAAATAATGATACATCAACTGGACAATCAGTTATCTTAACATTGTGTTCAAAGAAGTTGAGTCTGTCTGTTAGGAAGCGACTATTCAATTACTGTCCGTCATTTACTGATCTCTGTCGTGGCATGGTTTACGTGTTTCCTCGTATTGCTGTTAATAATGAATTGACCACAACTATCAATTTCTCTCAAACGCGTGTTACTACAGGCGCGAACGCTTGATTTGAATATCAATTGAGAACATGAAATGATTATGAAACACGAGAGACGTAATATGTTTGGATTTTGTAACTAAATCTTTATTGCCAACGAAGCCATCTTTCGTTTAATGGAGGATCAGCGGTGCTACCTGGAATGCTATAAAACACTTTGTTTTAAAGGTCAACTTAGCAAAAACCTTGTATGACTATCTGTGTTTGTCTAGTTGAGTTAACAACGATTTCAAGCTTCGCTGCAGAACACTATCAGTAAACTGCAATAAAACACTTGCGTCTCATACGGACAATACCAAACCATCTGCGTTCCTCATTAATGTTAACAATAATTTCGTGTTGCTGTTTTTGTGTTTTGATTAACAAGACCGCGACAAATGTCACATTACATACCATCCATTTGCATATGGAACAAGCTTATACTACATGGATAATACAGATATGATTGTGTAACACACTTTTAGGTACATATTAAGTTCACCAGAAGAGATGGCTTAGAAATAAGCAGACAGTTGTGTTGATTAATGAAATACTAATTGTTTCCGTGATTAAAGTAAATGAAATTCTATTTTGAGGCTAATGAAATTAATTGAACTCATTCTATTTAAGTTCTATTTTTAGCAATTTGTAATTGTTTAAATATGTGCTTGACTGAGTGTGGCTTTATTATGACTATAGTCCTGATACTTTGACACGCCTCTCGACGTTAAATTAGCGTAATTTAACAGCTGATATACTGTCTATATTTATAATCCCGGTTGTATGTTTCCATAAGCGGAAAGTTTCACGAAGACGCTAGAGATGTTATACCAACACAAGTCTAAGGGCGAGTTCGGATGGAAAGCGAGTTCTGTCTAGGTAGACTCGGGTTCCATTCGAAAAACCAGAGTTGTGACTCTAGTGACGTCATTTGACTCGTATGATCCAAACTCGACTAACCCTGTGCAAGGCTGGGGTTACTATTGTTCCAAGATGGCGTATTTCTTAAATAGTCAAGGAGTTCCGCATGAATGTGAACAAAAGAAAAAAGATTAGAACATTTATGTGACTTTCATTTAATTTACTTGTGTATTAATGTAATTTGAAAAAATTTGTATTTATTTTGTATTGCTTTATCCGTAGATTAGCTTGTTTTTTATCAAGATTTCGACTCGTGCTGGATAACCGCGTTCACATGGATTACCTCTGTGCGCATGCTCGCCAATATTATTTTTAGTAACGATGACGTCAGTCCTGACTCGAGGTCTTCCATCCGAACTCGACCTAAAGGACAAATCTTGCACGATTTGCTCGCGGAAAGTTTTATATTCAACGCAAGAACCATGTAATATATTCATGCATAAAGGTCAGAATCATTTCAAATTCTCTGAGCTATACGATAGTTTGAAAACAGACGACTAGAAATTAAAAGTCCATATGACCTTCACAAATTGTGTACATTTGTATTTTCCTGTACATTGGCATTCAGCACAAACGTACTGTAAAAAAACATAATAAAGTATCATAAAAATATAGCACCTAAAGCATCAACCATACAATTACCAAATAAATAGGGATGGGACAAACATATCCTTAAAATAGATAGTATGGTTATATTTAGTTTTCAAATAATAAATTATAATAATAAGTTGACCTATATTGGTCTGACTTAACTACATTTCTAATATGATAGTGTGTATATATACAAAGTTTAAAAAAGATCCAGTTTAAATCGATTTTTCGCGTATATATAAATCATTTTTGTTACCTCTATTGAGTTTGAAATACGCAATGGCTAATGATCCGTGATCGGTACGACATGCGTCGTATTATATACACCTTTAAGCACGCGACATGGCACATATGAACTATACGAACTGAGATAGTAATTGTACGAAAACGTATCACAGTATGTGCAAACATGAAAACATACGACAACTGACGTGCGTACATAAATACAATAAACATTTACGATTAAGTTTTGATATCGATATTCAAAACATTTTTACTAATTAGGGCAGAACTAAATCATTGATGTGATTGTTTATCTGAAACATACATGCCTTTTGATTAATTAATTTGTAATTTATATTTGAGGTGCATAACCTAGAATTCCACTACAATTATCATTCGTGTTTATATATTCGGCAATATTTGACGACAATACATGGACGTATATACAAATGTGTACCACTTTGTGTGACCTTAAGTTGAGTTTAAAATTTTGGTTAAACGTCGGGTAAACATTTAATTGACGTGATCATAAACATTACCCTCATTAACTATTGTTTAAAATGATTATATCTGGTGATCATATTATCTCTAAATGCAATTTAAGAAGATATATTCCCGCGCGGGGAGTTTGTAAACATAACAAAAACAACAGATTTAACTATGCATTCAATGTACAATAATTTAATAGCCATATTATACTGACGCATATCTCGATGGTTATAGAGAAAGGGGTACTATGCATTTCTGTAAACACTCATATAGGTCACAAACCACTAAATAAAATTGTTCTTTAGCTCAATGTTAAATGACAATTGTCAGCCCCAGATTATATCATGTTACAGTCTATGGCCAGTTGACAGACCTATATCATTGCAAAGCAGTGTGTTACAGCTACAAAACAAGACCAAAAAAACAGGGGGTCATGTTTAATATAAGAAAGATTCTTTTCGTCAAAGGCGGTCGACATATTATTACTGACGCGCGGACTGATCCAATGTGGGTTTAACCCTAGTCTACTTTCGCTTTGTCAAATATGCCAAAATCTCAAAATATTCAAGATGAAACACATTCACTCATTCAACTACACGTATACAACACCTTTAAACTCAATAAGATGATTATATTTCCATTTTGTCAAGGCATATCACCATTTCAAGGCAAACAGAAGTTTCTGTAAGGACTATTTTGGTCCGCGTATGCATTTAGTGGTTTATGATCTATACATGTGTTAGATAATATAAAAGTGTCAATCACTCAGTTATCGACCATTGATCTTTCAACCGTAAAATCCGACTTTCCGCATACATTCACAGCAAGATTCGTCATAAGTTAACTGTTGTGTTTGATTCACCCACCAGATTGATGATAATATAATTGGTTGAATTAAATGAACAACGAAACGAATGAGATGATCAAACTCTGATTAGAATAGATTAATGTTTTAGGTTTCAGTAAAACTTTCTGATTCATCAAGGTCCTGACCGGTTTCCATGGTTATCGCGCTTGACACATGACTGAAGAGAATCATACGTACACAACAATTAATTGACCAGACTAATTAAACTGGCTGGCAGTATTACATATGTTTCAATTTTCTGAAATTGAAGCAAATTAAATTGCTTCTTATTAAAAAGAATCAAATTCGAATTGAACACGTTAAATATTCATTAATGTAAACTGGTGTTCGTACAAGTTTAATGTAGACGATTTAATATATAGTTAAGAACTCAGTCCTGGGGCCAGGATTACAACGAATACTTACACTCAGCACTCAAATATTGAAAATGTAATATAATGAGCTAATATTTGTTCTAGATTGCAAATTTAGATGAAGAAAATGTATAAGATAGTTAATGAGTGTTGAAAATAACATTTGATGTTTTTTCTTTGCCATTTTGTACTATTTATGAGGTGTAAATGTAATTTTTGAATCTGAGTGCCACACTCAGCACTCAGACGGATGAATTGCATTCATAGCTTAGAAATACATTAGGAAGTAAGCCAAAAACAATAGTTAGTACCAATTTAACATTATTACAACGTCTTGCTCTACAAAATTGCCACAATGAACCTCAAAAGAGTGAATTTCAATATTTGAGTGTTGAGACCTGAGTGTTAGTATTCTTTGTAATCTCGGCCCCAGGACTTAGAAATAAAATCGTACCGAATTACCATTGACGTGATTGTGTATTCAATCGGTCTCATTCTTTAGAGGCTCTATCTTGGCAGAAATTTTATCATCTTTCCTAAGCGAATAATTATATTCCACTATATACTTTACATTCATCTGATAAATATTCTGTTTTGACTATTTTGATATGTAAGTAAATCATTGAACTATTGGGAAACAGCCATATTATCGCCTCATTTGGACACTATTCAATGTTTACAGTCTACTTGTATATAACTATAGTCATACGTTATTTGAGTTTGATTGTTTTCATTAAAAAGCTAACTAATTTACCATTCTACTCGTGTGCAAAATCGACATAACATGTTTAAAATTCGTATGACAAAATTATAAATAGTATTATCATGATGAAATAGCCTTAGAAAGACAAGCCTCTTATGAATAGTTTCTGAAAACTTGAGCCAAATATGATATACAATTACAAAGATACAGACCATTAAAACTAACCAATCCCCACTATCTTAGTGACGCATTTTTACGTAACTTAAAGCCACCTTAGACCTTAAACGGCTATTTTCAAAAAGCAATAACTTGGTAACCTTTTTGAAGGGCCATGGATTTTGAGACTTTAGTTGAGTCCCAAATGTGGAAAACACAATAATATGGAAGAAAACGAAAAACAACCTCAAGCTGGTTTGTTTACAAAATAATGAATTTTATACAAAAAATGCACAATTTATAATCTAAAGGAAGCAACTCTTGCAAAATTAGTATTTTTTCATCCATACAATTTCCTTAAATTTGGGTTTGGCATACTATTTCGACAGATACATTTAACATTATGTCGTCAATTATTAGTCATGTTTTAAACAATATCATAATTCATAATGATCGGGGAAAGGGTCTTGGGAGAGATAATGTGGCTTTAACAACCATTCCATAATTCCAGTATTTAATAACTTATTGACGTAAACTGTTTATATCACATTTTAGAGTTATATTTTTATTTAGATAAAGCATATCGAAATCGTGAATGTTTGATTTTCGAGAAATGTAGCAACTGTTTTTAACCACTAACACCACAGTGTTCTCAATTTTGCTACTTATCAGGAATTGGTCACCATAGCAACACTAGAGGATATTTTTTACGTAAATCATGAGAACATTTAAACAGACATACATGTACTACAAAAAATAATTAAATTTAAATCAAAGAGCATTGCTTTTTTCTCTTGAAAGAGCATTTTCGAAACCTTATTACATAATTACTATACTATCCCAAAACCCTGTTTCCTTGGAAATAGTAAAGTTTATGAAACCGTTTGTTTATTTGTCTTAATTGGTTTAAAGCATGTGCTTTCTAGGTTTGATCATTAATACCACACAACACGAGAAACAGCTACCTTAAAACGCAACTAGGCATGAGCAATATAAATAAACATTGGCAGTATGGAAATAAGGCATTAAGAGTAAAATCCTGCCGTAGGAATTGTTAAAATGCCGCGGATTATTTTGTAAGCAATTTAAAGTCTGGTTCACAATATTCTTTCTTAGAACATTTGAAAGCATTGGATGTTTAAGCGTACTGTTAGCAATAATTGTAGTACTTATCTTGCCAAAATGGTTTGCAGATTTACAAACAGAATGACGTTTATGACCACTACTACTATTTCATTATATCTATTTCGAATGCACATATTTTGCCTTGTCAAACTTTGTAAAAAAGGGAAAAAAAACAACAGACAGGGAACAAACCCCTCAACCTTAACAGAAAATGTACATAACCAAGACTGAGAATAGAAAACAGAATAAAGGAAAATGAAAGATTAGAACGGAGTATTAGAATACCATTGTCTCTATCCTTTTGCAGAAAGGAATCGTGCTCAGAGTACATTAATTTTCCAATTGGGCGAGACATTATCGTCAGTGTGCATGTCAGACATACTAGTATTGTTAAACAAATTGATCGTTAAGCTGTTAAATCCAGTCGTGAATTTGTTGTTCTCGTTGATCAAATTGATGTCATTGACGCTAATTGTGTCCTACATGTAAGCTGGAAACAGTATCACCACTTATAGTGAATGTACATGTACCAGCAATGAGGTAACATTGACTTTCTTGTAAGGATAGTATTATCAGGCACTGTGGACGCTTTTAGCGTCTTATCCAAAGGCAGTCGCTGTCGAGCTGTCGATATTCGGCAGACTAATATACCACCGCGTGACAAAATTCATTGCAGCAAATACCTTCCCTCCGGAACATCTAAATCTTCATATTGTATGTCTTGCTTTAAAGTTATGAATAAAGTACTACAAAAACTACAATATCATCACAGTGCTTATTCCTTCCGTCCACATGTTAAGATTAATCATCTGAGAAACTTGGAAGGAAATCAATCCATCCCGAATAGTAAGGCAAGCACTCTTACATGTATCAACCCCATTGTTCTCATTCGCTTCATGGGTTGTTAAACAGTGGTATACTGGAGTTAGACAGAACCTTAGTGGTTAATACTCTCTTTTTATATTACAAATGTAAAAGATGTTGCAGATGCATAATACGAGGGCCACTTTAAAAGTATTAATCACTGGCCTAAATACGTTTAATATTCAATCAATGTGTATAAAAGTGGACATTTTCTGAAAGATACAACCTTTGCCTAGCTAACCAATAAAACAATATTGCAATCGGTAAAATATCCATTCACCCATATGACATTGAACCAATAGGGGTATGAAACACTGGAATTTCGGGAAAATAAGGTATACTAGTAGACGTAATGGTTGATATTAATGGTCATAATTTCTATAATTTTTATCCGATTGATTTGAAATTTGCAGATTTAATGCACCGTATACTTGTTTAACTAGTGCTGCATCAACATTATTGTTTGGACAGTCTAAATGGATTTAGTTGTACAAGGAATCTGCCACGTTCGAAATACTCCAAAAACTGCATTTTGCTGGGACTATACCCTATACGTTGTTGCTGCATTGTACTACTGTACGTCTTAAGTGGGAAAGTCAATTATGTAGCCTTTATACACATTTATATAATGTTACTATCTTTCACATGATAAATATGTCCTGAATTATTCATAATTTGTTCTTTACTACAGCCCAAAGAACATGATCACGTGACAAAAAATACGTATTTTAGATTTATGACGTCATATCCCTAATACAATAATACAGAAAACAAAAATAAAAACACACGATAGTAATTTTATATGAGAAGAATAACATGAAATGGACAACAGGGGTGAATTTTCTTTGTTTATCATAAATAGGGGGTATAACATTACCCCACCCACTTTTTTAAAGTAGGGCTCGATCATAAAATTTTGTTGTAAAAAATAAAATTGAGGTAAAAATGATTAAAATCGTCCGACGAATGAAACTACATATCATAATCTAGAAAAATTGACATATTAAGAATAAATTAGTGTTTATTTACCTAGTATATATCAAATATTATTTAGGGTGTATGTGTGGTATTTTGAGTCTCGGATGTTACTTGTTATATTTGCTATAGTTTGATAATAATTTACTGTTTTCAAAATTATGGATTGCCATTTAAGAGTACAATGATACATATTGCAAATGATATCAATTTAATTTCAGTAAGCCTGAGTGACATTTGACAACAACGCTCAGAAATCATATGAGCCCATATACTGTAAGACAATTGTCTTACGTATTTACGAGGTATTCTTTGTCCAGTGCTTTAAATTATGTCCTGTTTGAATATCAATAAAATGGAAATGCTTTCATATTAAATGATGAAAATACCACGAATGTCTAGCTGAGGGATTGTTCTTTAAGAAAATGTACACTTTTTATATAGTCAGAGGCAATGATGTTGATTTATCGCCCACTGATTAATACTTTTTAAGTGGCCCTCGTATATTACGAACAAAATCATTCATTTTATTAAAATATCTTTGGAATATTTGGAGGAATAATTTACAGAACTGATAATATAGCATGCTTAGATAATACCTTATGAACATCTATAGCCACATCAAAGCACAAACAAATAGCCGGGCTATCTATTGCCATCAAGCCATCAGCCCTTGGTGATCACGAAGTCGGACATATTTTGTTTGTATTTCTATTTGCTAGTAGGCATCATTTCCGATAAGGCCAATTGATGAGCCGCATGATTGTTATGCCCCCATCTTTGATGAGGGGGTACATTGCTTTGCACATGTCGGTCGGTCGGTTGGTTGGTTGGTCTGTCGGTAGACCAAGTTGTTTCCGTTCAATAACTCAAGAACGCTTTGCCTTAGAAACTGTACAGGAATGTTGTCCAACAACGGTAGATGACCAAAATAGAAGATTGTAGGGCAAATACCAAGGCCGCTGTGACCTTTACCATTTCTGAATATTGGGTTGCAATGGGGACATACGCGTTCTTGTTAATATAAAATGGTCATCGAATGACTACCTTATTGATTTTTGAAAATGAAGGATAGGAATCTCGAAGTAATGATATCAGAAAATAGACATGCATGCCTTATAAGCCAAATTGACTGGCCATACCATGGGGGTCACACTATGATACAACAACAATTCACCAATCATCTACAAACAGCAAGCAAATGAAATCATTAAATTTATGTTTTCATGAAGCCAAAGGTCTTCACTTACAGCTTCGAAATGTCTACGTTTAATCATTTCGGATTTCTGACGCAAAGGCTGTCTTAAAACCAAATTTGATTAGCGAAGCCTCTCTATTACTGTTAATGGTACATTCGTTTTTGTTAGTTTTATTTAAAGGGCATAATATTCTATAAAATCAAATAGCAATGAAAAACGGAATTTATTATGCGTTCATTCAAGTAGGATTCTGGCTGATAAACTAAAGCCTCTCTAGGTAGACGTATGCATTGGAAGAAAAGAATCCATTACAGAATATCATGAACATACGTATCTAAAACGTACTCGTATTGCAATATTGACGTGTGGTATACTATGATCACATATTAGGCTTCCTCAAATAAGACAAACGTATTTCCTGCGTGGTACAAATACTTAGATATTTGAAATCTACAAACAATGTTTTAGTTTATATAATTATTGTGATAAGGTGAAAATAAAATAGATTTGCAGCCGCACAGACCTATTATGTTACAAAAAATGTACCAGTTAGAGTTTAGTAAGATATGTCTCAACATATTCTATGGCTTATCCTTTACTCAACGCTAGGGGTTAATGTGTTCTAAATTGAAGAGTTAAAGGCCGTACGTACATACTTGTTTATTTATCTATGACATTCATAATAAGAGATGAGTCACCACTATACTGTGGTACACAAAATCAGGGAACAGAAAATGAAACTGTAAGATAGAAGCGATCCAGTAAATAATCATGAGTAGTGTTGCAAAGAGAATAAGATTTATATATAAGGATGAGATCCCTATTTAGTAGTTAATGTGATTTCGGTTATGTCACCTAGATCTAAAATAGTTCAGATAATATAAGGTTCCATCATGAGCTTCTATGTAGGATAAGGATATCGCACTCGAGGGGACAGATTAAACCAGGGACGAGGCTTGTGGAATTATAATATTATCTAACGTCCATAAAGTCACATTGACGTAATCATGTCGTCTATTTGCCGAACGTACATTAAATGTGCCAAAATATCAATTATACGTTAAGTACTCGTATGAGAGGATTGCTGCCACCAGTATTGTTGTCGACACCAACAGTAATATTGCTAACATCGTTACTGCATCTGCTGCCAACTTTTCATATAATATCAATAACATTTACTAAATTGAAAATCTCCTATTAATCGAGAATTATACGAATATTTTCAACCGAAACAACGCTATATACAGTAATATCTTAACTAAATGGGATGCGGTTAGGGACCATTTCCTAGACAAAGTTGGTAGATAACGTTGTCATAAAGATATCTCGACGTTATAAATACTTCATTCTATGATGCAGCTGCATTAGTTGCCTGTCTGCGTAAAGATAAAATAGTCGATAGAAAGTGTTCATACAAGATGGGGTAGCAATATTTCACAAGCAGACTTGTTCCCTATTCAGTAATTGCTGTCTATCGTGTATGATTTATTGAACATGGAAACGCATTGCCTCATTATTATTTTAGTTGCTTTTAAATCGCAGTGAATTAAAATTGGTCGGTTACTGTTAAAATGTGGCAAAAGGCATCGATGGTGAGTTATTGTGGTTCTAAATATTATTTCGATATTTACAATTTTGACGTTCAAGAGTACTACATGTAGGCATTCGGTCAGTTTAAAAAACAGACACAATTTGGCATTATATCATATGCATAGACATATGCAACGCTCTTGAAGTAGGCACGCGTTTCATGTTTCGATTGTTCGCTCCTAATATAAAATGAGATAAATATTAATTATACATGTTCTATATGATCGAGTGTCAACTATTTGACATGAAATGTTTTAGCTATTAATAGTAAAAGATAGTGCGACATTTTTATTACTGTATACTAGAATGGTAGTTTGGTCATTTTGTTCGCAGAGTGTTTTGTGTGCCTTCCAATAGTATTGTAACCATCCCATGACCACCGCATACTCACCAGTATGGGAGGCCGAAGTGTCAGTCTCGAGATCATGCCTCCTACAAACTACTGTTGTTTATTTTAAAAAATTAAATACAAATGGTGTGACTTTAACTTAAACAAACAATGTGTTGCCGGTATCCCGACCAGCAGTAGAAAATATTTCTATGACACTAAATGTTGGTTCTACCTGATACATGTCTTGCACAGCTATTTACTCGTCCATTGATTGCAACCATTATAACTTTCCACAGAACACTGGCCTAGTTTGTACATTGATTTCTTGCGTTAGAAGCATGCTTAAAAGTAAGCGACCATACCATCGTGGAACAAAAACATGTAACAAGTAACAGCGAAATGGCTTCCGCTATTCTGACGGACCCTTAATTGATAATTAATTTAGCGAGCAAAGCACATACACTACAGCGCGGATGGATCGAATTTTCCTTTATCGGGCGTTTACGAAAGGCAATTGAATTGATGCAACATTTTTGTTATACAAACAATTCAATCAGCCTAAATGAAATACAATAATTCCTCTCATGTGAAATTATTTGAGACATGATTGAAGAAGCGGGAAGCATAAGTCAATTATATAATCAAAATGAGATTTCTTAAGAGCAAAGTATGACCTATTTAATCATTTGAAAGGAAAAACGTGTAAATTGATACACGTTCTTGAAATAAGCTTCCCCTGAAAATATATAAATACAGTAAAACCTCGGTAATACGAGCAGCGATTATTCGAGCAACCGGCCTAATTCGAGCAAATTTCAAAGTCCCGACGAATTTGCTCTATATTGTACATTAATTTATCCCTGTAACTCGAGTAAAGTTATTACGAGCATCCGGTCTAATTCGAGCGCAGGTGTCCGTCCAATCAACAATTTTCAACGATAATTAATTACCTTATCTCGAGGCAATCATCCGAGCGAAATTTCACACCTCCGAAAAATGTCAAACTAAATTTTGTTACGGTCCGTATTTTTCACACATCGTGATAATCACAGTTTATGACAATAGCGTAATCCCTTACACTTAAATTGATGTCCGTATTTTCGATCCGTTACATTAAACACGAAGTAGAAGATATTAATTAATGAGCGTGATTTAAACTACACATACGTTTCAGAACAAGTTCAATAGGCAACAATTGGGAACATTAACTCATACGAGAACTAGAATTATTAAATGCAACATCGTTGCTTCGAACGTACTGACTCGCACAGACTTTTAAATTATCGTAAGATAAACCGACGTCCATGTAGAATCTTAAATATTTAGGCTCCGATCGTTATAAAACTGCAAGTAAAAATCATTTCAAAAACTTTTCATTTCCCGTATTTCATGAAAACCTGCGAATGTAAGCTTACGTATAGTACAATTTCACGTGTCTGATACTGAATAAGTGAAGTAGATCATGTCCGCGATTAAATCCAATTCTTATCAAACAACCCTGAAGAATAAAAAATTCGTCGACTTTGTACAGTAGAAAATTAATTGTCAATTGAATCTAAACTATGCGCCGATTGGCGAATTCTTACCGCGGTATGACTAAACACTACTCCCAACTGTACCGGCAATTTGTTTGATGTGCGCCGCGTTTGAAGTCAGTCGAAAGACCGCCGCGTTTGATGCCTCCAAATTGTCGCGCGCGTTTCAATTGGAAACCACAGGGATATAACTCATTCAGCTAAACATCATGTCCTAAATAAATTATCATAGATAATATAGTGCATGTTTTTTACTCAATGAGCCGTATCCCTGTGCTGGAAACTGGATCGACTTTGCATCCGGGTTTTATTTTATCACGTGCGATTTATGTGCGTGGGTGTTTGTTCAAACATGTAGGATCTATCGTGCGCTTTGGGTAATGTCATCTTTTTGCCGATGCGAACTTTTATTACAATTTTACCGTTAAATGGAGTTTGATATTTAATGTAAAAAGATTCATTACGACTTTCATATGCAATTTGTTCAATTCGGCAAATGTCCACACGATTCAAATTGCGTATAGACTTGATAAACAATGACAGTATTCGTAGTTACAACCAAATACATGTATCATATGTGTTTTCATTATAAACACAGTTACACTTAGTCATAACAACAATTCATCATAGACTTCGGATATTTCGAGCACCTGGCTTAACTCGAGCATTTGGCTTGTCCCGATGGGTCCTCGAGATAACGAGGTTTTACTGTATATCATTCGTAATAATAGAAACATCCCGAAAAAAAATTACAGTTTATTTTGAGTTAAATGTTCGTTTATGAGTCTCTTAATGGCATTCTAACAGACTTCTAAGACGCCGATATACATTATATACACTATTTAAAAATAGTACACTACATACATGACGTAAAATTAAATCAATAATTGTTATGGAATTGGTAAAGCTTTAATAACAAGATTATCTTGATATAAACAGATGAGGTTACCTTAAATTAATAATCAAACTTTTCAGAACGAAAGAGCAGTGTGAAACTGTTGGCTATGATACATTTATTTGATACAGTAATGTTCCGGTAATAAGAACATCTCAATTACTTGAAGCCATGCTGAAATTTACAATGGGAAATAGTCAATGTCTTATTAGCGGAACATAAAAACTGTAGCGGCTAACAGGCCGCCGTTCATTATCAATACGCTCTAAAATATAGAATTTGGATAGGGAAGACAGCACTTAACTTAACCAGCCAAGCACAGAAAACATAAACAGATCACATACCACACTTACACGGCAAAGTGTCCAACATATAATTCAACGAGAAAATGAAAAGTCCCAGCAATCAAAAAGCTAAATTCCCCAGGTGAATGACCTAGTTTCAACAGTACAAATACTGAAATGCCTATTTTTAGCTGTCTGAAGTACTAAAATCAGGTAGGGGACAAATAGTTAATGCGAATAAAAAAACCTTGCCCCAATAGAATTGGTCCCGGTCAAAATCACGAATATTGAGAAATGGTAATACAGTGGTACCTCTCTTGAGCGACTTTTGTGGGAGACAGAAATAGTGTTTGTTGTAGAGAGGGAGCCGTTGTGGAGAGGGATTGTACTGTAACCGACTGTTGCATACATAGCATGATTTAACCTCCAAAATATGTACATTATGTACACAAGCAGCGTGTCATAATTAGTAAAGATGAATACAGTGTATTGAGGTTGCTAACTCCTGACCAGATTATGATCTTATTAATTCTATAAAAGTAAATTATTTCGCCGATTTTGCCATGAAAATAAGTACTGACAACATGTACATACAAAATAACAGAATGTTCGTGTACACCAATTTACATACATGACGGTCCGGATCGGACGGGTTTTAGACGGTACCGTATGCCCGACGCCATTTGTATTAAAATAAACAAACGCTTTCCTTTTTCTTTTTAGAAAAGATGCATTAATTGTCACTCTATTTTAATCAGAAGTTACAAGTTTTCTCACCTTACCCTGTCCAAAGTTATTATACAGACCACCAATGAATGAAAACAATCTAATCGTCGTAATTATTCAATTAGACCAAACCACAATATGTTAATCGTGTCACAATGCAAGTGTGAAAAATAGCGATTTACAAGCTTCTCAATGATGATTAGTATACCATATTCACACATTTTGGCAGACAGTTTCAATACCTATGAAAACAATCAACAACTGACTTAACCTACGCCGGTCCGGAGAGGTAATCCTTAGTGTCGGTACGACTTTTCGGTGACGTTTGTCGTTGAAGGGAGGTGTCGTTTCTCGGAGGGAAATTAACGTTGAAATTGCACGGGAGGAATTTTGAATGTCGTTTAAAGGAGGGAGTCGTTTGAGAGAGGTGACGTTACGAGAGGGAACACTGTACTTCGTTGATTAAGTATATCTAAGTTTTCTAAGAAATCGTGAAGAGAGAGCCGACGAAAAAGCTAACATATGTCATCAGTTTTAAAAACAATCATAATAAACAAGGTACAAAATATAGCATCACATTTCACGGCAGCATATTTTAATTGATACATTTTTGTATTAACAAGTTTTTAATAGAGAACAACCAATAATAATTTAGGTGTGACTGCGTGCACAGACTGAGTTTAATTTAACATAATACATATCACGTTCAAATCAAACGGGCTTCATAACATTGTGTGTTTTTTGGATAAACACAAGAGCTTTTCATGAATATTAGATAATGCACAATAATTAGCCTGTAAGGATGGGTGCTGAATGTAACAAATTTCCGTTTCTTGCGTTGAGGCATACTGTGTGAAACGATGTTGATCACTTTAACGATCCGAAACTTTCACAAATTATATACCGAGTGACTATGATTAAAGAAATGTCAAGAAGCTTTTTAACGGATTGATGTATGTGGCTTTCCAATACATTTACGTAATGTGGAGGTACATTGTCTATAAAACCCTCAGTTCCATGTTTTCACATTTAAAGAGTCAGCCATTTTCGATTATTAACGAATTACATTCTGAGCACATGAACTTCCTCCCCTACATGTACCTTATAATGTTAGAAGGAATCAGGCACGTATGCACTTGGTGACAATTTTTTAACTAGACAGCGTCTATGTCACCGAATTGTCGCCGAAAGTTCGCCGAGTATTTAAATATCGCTGATGTATACATTGTAGGAGAAGTCTCTGTGAATCCTCGAGGAAACGTTGTTTCGCGGAAGCATCCCCGATCATTCCCCGAGGCTCGAGGATATTCGGACTGCCTCCACGGGATATTCTCAACATGTCATGTAGTCGACGTGTCACAATACTTTCTGAGACAACCCCATTCCGACGCTTTCCTATTTTCACAATTGTATTTTGGATTACATCTCGGAGGCATGAAATGCTCAATGAATCTGGGCTTAAGTTGATAACCATTAAGAATGAAGTTTTAGTAGTTAACTAAAACATCTGCATGTCGTTGTAAAAATCAATTCATTAATTTCGACAATCCCAATTACAAATGATCAGGCGGAACAATATCTGTAGTGTCCACTTCTACAAATCAATTGTTTTATGAAATGCTGATCTGGAGAACATAGAAAGTACGTAACGTATTAGCAGAGCACGCCGCAACATATATGCTATTTCACAAATTCACAGAAATGATACTCAAAGATTCCTTTTAATTTTACATTTTAGACACATTCAGAGCAAAGTTTTAGCGCGTCGCAAATTTCCCACATTTTGGGATTAGCAAATTATCCATATAAGCTGCGTCCCAATAGTTGCAGCCGATGAAGCGACCTGTTTCATCAAGTTCACAATCAATTTGCATTACAACGACGTGAAGTATTAACTCATATAATGATCTTGTTGCGACACTAAGAATCTAGAGATATCCAAAGATTACCACGACGTCGCAGTGCAGCTTCTGTAAGGTTGTTACTCTCATGGGAATACGGCTACATTATGAACGGAATAATGTGGATGTATAGTAAATTTATGTTAACTTGAGTGCTGCCTGCCTTATCCGTCTGTTATCGTTTTGATACGAACTAACAATTTTGTCGACTATGTAAGAAGGTCGGGGATGTGCTTGAGTGATCGTATTACGCGCGTGTTATGTATGGGTTTGCTTATAGAACACATCATCAGGTAGAACCTTAAAAGGAATAATACGTTACGCAGATTGTTTATGAATGTGTTAGATGTAAATGACTAATAAACAAATACTGGCATGTTCATTTCGTTTTTTAAAGCTTTCAGTATAATAATAAAACAAAGAAAAATGGTTTAGCACCTGAACAAATCGTTTGCTTCATGTTCCACTCCGATAGACAGGAATATCTAAAATGCTTCAACTGTGTTGGTGGGGGTTTAATGAAGAAGTGTATTGTCATCGAAACGAATAGAAATAACGAACATTTTTTAAAAGCCATACAACATACAGGGTCCCACTGATTATGTTTGTAGAATATATAACAACATAGTTTAGTGGGGCCAATGATTTTATGTTAGAACCAGTAAAGTTTATGAAAGCCGTATGTTTATGTGTCTTAATTGGCTTAAAGCATAAGCGTTCTTGGTTTGGTCGTAAATACCACACAACGCGACCTACAGCTACCTTAAAACACAACAAGGTATGAGCAACATAAATAAATATTGACAATATGGATATAACACATGAACCATGTAAAGCCTGGTTCATAGTATTCCTCCTTATATAATTTGCAAACCTTTGTTGTTTTAGTGTATGTAAGAAATAATTGCAGTACTTATCTTGCCAAAATGGTTTGTAGATTTACAAACAGCAAGACGTTTATGACCACTACTACCATTTTATTATATCTATTTCGAATGCACATATTTTGCCTGGTCAAACTGTAATAAGAAGAACAATAAAAATCAAACAAACCACTCAACTTTAACAGTCGAGCACAGAAAACATAAAAACAGCACAGCCTACAATTACGAGGGTCATCCGTAAAGTTCTAGGAAAAGTATCATTGTGAAAATAACCGTTTAATTATAATCATAAACATAACCCTTCCTAACAACAAAAACATAATGACCATCCATGTCTTCAACCAGAAGTGTTTTTGATACTTCTCAGACAACTGAGCTTTTGCAATAAATTTAAATGTACTTGTAAATACATATTCATAAGATGCCATTCTACCTACACGGCACAATGCCAAACACACAACTGAACTAGAAAATGAACTTTTAACAGCTGAAAGCCTAAGACTGAAAACAGAAAACAAACTGAAGGAAAACGATTGCTTAGAATGTAATACGAGGACTTCTTTGTCTCTAGTCTTTTACAGAAAGAAACCTTGGTAAGAGTACGTGTGAACTGTATATGTTTCTAACTTTCTATCTATCGGATTATCGAGACGACGACAATGTCGGTGTGCATTTCAGACATATTGATCTGCCAATTGATCTTTTAATCCAGTCGTAGATTTGTTGTTCTCGCTGATCAAATTGATGCATGGATGCTAATATTCGTATTTGCGTCCTTGGTTGGAAATGCTGGAAAATGTTATTAGACAGGACAACACTGTATGGTGGTCGCTTTTAGCTTCTTATTCAAACGTAGTAGCTGATAGAACGTAATATGTTGCAAAACGATAACTAGAGCTGTCGTAATTCGGCAGACAAAATCATTACAGGAAAGGCGTTTCTTCATGTACATCTATGAGTACTTCTTCTTATTGTTCATCATGCATGTAAGAACTGCAAACAATTGAGAGAACTGACATCCACAAGGATAGTTCAGTGAACATAGCAACAAACAGCCAAAAGTTTGACCAGTATCATCACAGTACTAATCTATTCTGTCATGCACATCCACATGTTAAGGTTATTCATCTGCAAAAGTTTGAAGCAGAATAGTAAGGCAAGCATTCTTAGCAACCGTAATGTTTTAATTTGCTTCATAAGTCGTTAAACAATGGTACACTAGAGTTAGACAGAGCCTTAGTGTTAAATACTCTCGTTTTACACTGAATTATGCTGCATACGAACAATATAATGACGCAAACATAATATGCTAATATACTCTGTCATTGGAATAGTTGGAGAAATAATTTATAGAAATGATAATATAACATGTTTAGATAACACCTTCTAATTATAGCAACATCAAACTACCAACAAACAGCCGCCCTGTCAGTTGCCGTGAAGGTATCCGACCTCGGTGATCAAAGAGTCTAACATTTATGTTTTTGTATTTGCTAGAAAAGGTCAGTTCTGTTAAGGCCGATCGCATGTTTGTTATGCCCCCATCTTTGGTGTAGAATATATTGCTTTGCTCATGGTGGTCGATCGGTCGGTAGACCAAATAAGTTCAGTTGTATAACTCACGAACTTTAAACTTTACATGGACATTGGTCATCAACAGTAGATGACCCCTATTGAGGTCAATAGGTCAAAGGTCAAGGTTTCTAAGACCGTTACAATTTCTGACCATTGGACTGCCTTGGGGGCTTGCGTGGTAAAGAAACATCTGTTACCGAATGCCTGCCGTATTGATGTCTGAAAATGGAGGATAGGAATCTCTAGGTAATGTGATCAGAAATTATACATGTATTTCTTATAAGCTATATTGACTGACAATTTCATTGACGTCACACTATGATACTAAACAGTTCAATAATAATCTACAGAGAATATGATTGTTTGGTACATGTTATATTGATTTTAATGATATTTGAACAGGCACTACAATAGCATTTCAAAATGAAGTAGTCATAACTAAATCATAAAATGTATTCACGAAGCAAAAGATCTTCACTTTATATAATTAGCGAAGCCTCTCTATTACTGTTAATTATATATTCTTTATTGTTATTATACTTAAATGGCATACATATAAAATCAACTAACAATAATTATCGTAGCGTAGGCATTCTGCCGTTTGTTTGCTGAATCTTTTCTATTCAGCTTTTAAACTTTGCTGTGGTCATTCAGCTACTTCTAATTTATTATACTTTTCGACAGCTTGGACTTGGGCGGACCGTCGCTTGTTTGTTGGGCTTTGTGTCTTTGTGTGTTTTATGTTTTATGTTTTCTGTGCTCGGTTGGTTCAGTTGGGCATTGAGTTTTGTGTGTTTTTATGTTTTCTGTGCTCGGCTGGTTGGGTTGAGTGCTGCCTTCCCTGTCTGACTTAATATAATCTTTTTTAATTTAATATGCGGTAAAGTATAAAATCCGTACCAGTAACCCGGCTAATAAACTAAACCCTCTGCAAGTAGTCGTATTCATTGGACGAAAATAATCGATTACAGCGTAGATAATTTCATGGGCACACGCATCTGAAACGTACACGGATAAAATATCAGTGTATGGTATACTGTGATCAAATAAGACAAACGTATTTCCTGTGTGATAAAAATACATTGTACTAAGATATTTGAAATCTACCATTAATGTTTTAGCTTTTATAAGTTCTATGAAAATAGAACCGATTTGCAGCCGCACAGACCTATTATGTTACCAGCTACTGTTTTGTAAGATATGTCTCAAAATTGTCTATGTATTTGTTATGTATACAACACTGGGGGTTAATGTGTTCCATAGTGAAGAGTTAATGGGAGTAAATACTTATATACATACTTTATTTATAAGATTTTTTATGACATTTGAAATATGAGATAAGACACAGCTCGACTTTTAACAATTATACCACAGTGCACAAGAACACAGTCAGGTAAAAGAGATAGAAGCGGTCCAGTAACTATTAGTAGTGTTGCAAGGAGTAACGGTCCAGACAATATTTGTTGTGTTGCAAAAATGAAAACATCTGGGCGAGATACGATCATTAGTAGATAATGTGACATCGGTTATGTCACCTACATGTGTAATAGTTCAGAAAAATGAGCTTCTATGCAGGAAAAGGATATTTCACTCGATGGGTTGGATTTTAACAAGGGACGAGGCTTTAGGAATTATATCATTATTTAACATTCGTGACGTCAAAATTACGTAATCATATCGTGCTAATTGCCGTACGTACATTGCATGTGCCGCTGTGTCGATTATATGTTAAGTAGGTGTGAATCAGTTCTGAAAGGATCACTGCCAACAAAAATGGGTCGACACAAATAATTATATTGCTATCAATGATACTGCATCTTCTACCAACTTTACATTTAACATCAATAACATTCACTGCATTCGCCTATTTATCGAGAATTTTACGAATACTTTCAACCGAAATTATGTTATATAATATTTTAACTAAATGGGATGTGGTTTTGGAACATTTCCTAGACAAAGTATGTAGATAACGTTGTCATAAAGATATCTCGACGTTATAAATACTTCATTCTATGATGCTTCTGCATTAGTTGCCTGTCTATGTGATGATAATGTATCCGATAGAAAGTGTTCATACAAGATGGGTTACGAATATTTCACAAGCAGTCTGGTTCCCTACTCAGTAATTGCTGTCTGTGTGGTATGATTTATTGAGCATGGAAACGTATTGTCTTATTATTATTTTACTTGCTTTTAAATGGCAGAGACATGAAATTGGTCGGTTATTGTTAAAATGTGGGAAAAGGTTCTAAATAATTCTAAGATTTACAATGGGGAACAGCTCATATGTTTCATGTAGGCATCGATGGGGAATTCTTTTGGTTCTAAATATTATTTTGTTTTTACAATGGCGTTCATGAGTACTGTAGGCATTATGTCAGTTTAAAATACAGACATATTTTGGCATTGTATCATATACATAGACGTATGTAACGCTCTTGAAGTGCGTTCGCGTTTTATGTTTCAGTTGTTCGGTCCTAATGTAAAATGTAATCTATTTTATTATACATGTTCTATGTGATCGATTGTCAATTTTATTACGCCAGATGTTTTAGCTATAGTAATAAGCATGTAATGCGACGTTTTAGACTTCTGTACAACTGCGGTATACCGTACACCGGATATTGCTAGTAAGGTGAGAAGCATTTTCCACTATTACTCACCTTACTAGCAATAGCCGGTGTACGGAGTACTATTGTACAATGTACGGAGTATTGCTCTCGGAAATTGAGTATATGCGAGGTATAAGCAGTGTTATTTGGTTAATATTACTTGTATTGTCTGGATCAATATCTGTTGAAAACAGTTTGACAGGGTTTGGAGTATGATTAGTACATCCATATATAAGAACAATATGTTACTGTGCTGGTCTGACCCCTTCTTGGAAAAAATGATTGGACGAATACCCTTGAGAACATATCTGTACACAGGCGTTACCATGTTCAATAGAAAAGCTCTGTCACACACGCATTATTCTTGAAGAAGCTTTTATTACAAGACAATTCAAACATATTACACAAATCAATAGAGCTGATAAATCCCCCTTTCATTTAACATCACTTTGTTGTATATGATTTGATATAGAATTCATCTTAGAGCTTCAAAACATTACATAAATAAAATATTTAACAAGACAAACTTCAGAATTATTCAAACATTACATACTTATTCTTATTAAGTAGAATGTTTGGTGGGTAAGTCACATATTAAGATACATGTAAGATTATATATGAGCCGTTCTCTAGGAAAACCGGGCTTAGTGACATTGTATTTAATTTAGTATTTATGTAATATGGTTAAGAAAACCCTCTTAAATGACAAAAAAGTCATGCTCTTTGGTTTAAGTTCTTGGATATATAGAACTATGTCTTAGATTTGTTTTTTCTCGTGAATCATGTTAAAATATCTTCTGTCGTTGCTATGGTGACCAATTTCTGAAGAGTATCCATATCGAGAAACGAGGGGTTAGTGGTTGAAAGCAGTAGCTACGTTTTATTAAAAGCTAAAATTTACAAAATGTAGATATGTTTTATTGAAAAAGGAATATAATTCTAAAATGTGATACAGTTTTGAAAAGTTTACGTCAAGAACTCATCAAATACTGGATTTATGAACTTCTTGCTAACGTTACGTCAAATAACGTTTGAATGACGTTCGCGACGTCAGTAACAAAGTAGGGGGAGTGGTTGGTTTTAAGAGTCTGTAACTATGTGATTTGATGTTATTTTTTGCTCAAATGTTCAGAAACTGTTCAAAAGAGTCGTGTCTTTCTAATGCTATATAATCATGATTTTCATATTTTTGTCACTAAGCCCGGTTATCCTGGAGAACGGCTCATATGTATTCGGTTAAAATTCAGTTTAGTTCTGTTTAGTTTGTGTTTAGAAAATTAATTATTTTAACTATGACATGAAAACGTTTACTAGTATGTACTGTTCAAATTACAATCTTACTTACACTCAGCCCTCAAATATTCAAATTCACTCTTTTGAGGTTCATTGCAAGCAACATTTTTGAGAGCCAAAATTCGTTATAATGTTAAAATGGGACTAAGTATTATTTTTTTTGCTTATTTCGTAGTTTAATTCAGTGTATTTGTAAGCGTGAGCTAATATGCAATACTCTGTATAGTATATATCAATACTTCGTACACGAACTTATATCTATTTTGGTGTGTATCTTTGTTGTACTTGGATAAATATTTCTGAAATTTGGACTTAAGACATTAAGGTTCGATACAAACAGAATGCTCAGTTTAAAAAAAATATATCTGGTTAATACACTCATTCCAAACGCATGCAAAGTGCTGTGGTAAATATTTGCGAGTGAGCAGCTGCCCAAAATATGAGTATTTTGAATACCTGATATACTATGGCGTATTGTAAAGTTATAAAAATATCCGAAGACGTAAATGCCTGGTTGGGATAGTGTAAGTTTGGAAAATATCGTCTCTTTACTTACCCTGGTGTACACTTGAATGTCGCGAAAATTGATAACATTACTCACCTTTACTAGCAATATCCGGTGTACGGTATACCGCAGTGTGTATATGGGATTTTGGTAGTTTTGCAAGCAGTGCGTCTATCGTGAATGCCTGGTAATGGTATTGTAAGCATGCCTTGGTAATCGCTTACTCACCAGTTTATTGAAGGTCTCGAGAACATGCCTCCAACACACTAAGGTTGTTGATTTTTCAAAATCGAAATACAACTGGTGCGGTTTAATCCTATACGAACAATAAATATATGATGGCTCTATCTGATAACGTGTCTTACAAGTCAACAACATGAGCGTATCACGATCACTGAAATTCGAACGACGTTCTTATCTAAGCAAACAAAGTGTGTATTTAGTCTACCATGCAATACATGCGACCATATAAATTTATCCGTTTTTCCAAGAGCAATACAGTCGTATAAAAGCTGTACACCCTCACCGTGATAATATGTGTATATACCTAGATCTAGTTTGAAATTCCTAGCATCTACATGTAAACAAATGCATTAAAAAATAGCACATGCACATTGCTGACGTACTCGATGGAAATAGGTTGTAAGTGGTGAGATGTAGCATTAATTTAGTGGATTTTTCAAAAATTCCTACATTTGCGACACGACACGAGGAAATGTTTTTTTATATAAAAAGTATCTATAAAATAATGTCATTTCTGTGAACGTGTGTATTTACTGTTTTGGACTGCGTGACAGCACTTTTTAATAACTTGTGCCCGTATCATTTACACTAGAACGATATACTAAATCTAGGATTTATGTGAGACCACTTGGCATAACAATAAATTGTGCATGTTGTCAAAGTGCGAATGTGTAATAAATCTTCATTAAGCCATAATAATTTGTATTATGAATTATTCATGTTTACATTATAGCTCGAACATTTTATGTCGATAACTAGCTACTCTCTGACATAATGTCATGTGAACAATTTAAAGGTCACTTCCATACTCTACTTCAGATTAACAATTAGATAAACATCTAGTTCATTGGACGAGTGGAAAAAGTCATAAAAATGATTGAGTTCCAACGATTAAGTTCATCACAAGCCTTCGACATTCTCAGAAGCGATTACGTGTCGTCGGTATCCATAACATTTTGAATTTACTTAATAAGTGTTTCTGAATTCCTATACTAAAATAAAATAATAAATTGAACAGGGCAATCATACATCAATCAGTATAAACGACATAGTGGATAGAGGAAAATGATCAGCTATATACAAAACAAGAGCCTGTTGCATTAGTCAGTAAAGCACAGCGGGTCCGGCAGGAATAACTGGTACATAAAGCACAGATAATAACAACAACCAAACCACAGACTACAAGTTCAAGTCACAAGAGCAAACATGAGAGTATTTAAAAACACGATGCCATACTCTGACAATCTGCTATCTTAGTCAGTCAGGCATAACGGAGTATAAGACAGCAGAAACCATTAAATCACCAGGTCTAGAACACATCATATTGAACCATACATTTCAATGCTCAACAGAAACAGTATGTATATGACTATTTAAACTCGTCAATGGACCCTTTATGTGCGAATAATCATTTGAGTAAGTATCTCTACATTTAATGTTGTATTTACATTGAGAAACGCCATGAGTTATCTGGCATGCCTTCGCCAATGTCTCAATTCGGTCAAGCATCACCAATGCATCTACAAAATGACAAACAAATTAACAAACAGCTTTTAACTCATCCATTGATTGCAACCATCATAACTTTCCACTTTTGTGACAAGGACAGAACACTGGCCTCGTATGTACATTGATTTATGCGTTAGAAGCATGCTTAAAAGTTAGCGACCATAGCGTCGTGGAACGTAAACATGTTACAAGTCACAACGTAGTGGCTTCCGCTCATCTGACGGACCCGTAATTGATAATGAACTTAGCGAGGAAAGCGCGTACAACTACAGCGCGGATGGATCGAATTTCCATTCATCGGGCGCTAACGAGAGGCAGATGAATCGATGCAACATTTTTGTTAGACAAACACTTCAATCAGTCTAAATGAAATACAATTATTCCTCTAATGTAAAATAATGTGAGACATAATTGAAGAAGCGGGAAGACATAATTCAATTCGATGATCACAATGAGATTTCTTAAGAGAAAAGTATGACCTTTTTATTCATTTGAAAGGATAAACGTGTAACTTGATACAAATGCTCGAAATTAGCTTCCTCAGAACATATCTTAATACAATATTCGTAATAATAGAAACTTCCCGAAAATGAACATTTATTTACAATTTATTTTATGTAAAATATTCTTACATGAATTTTAATGGCATTCTACCAGTCTTAACCGACACTAATGTATATTTCTATACATTATTTACAAAAAATACATTACATAGATGACGTAAAAATAAATTTAAATATTTTTATGGCATTGGTAAAGCTTTTAAAAATTATCTTGATATTAAAAGATGAGGTTACCTTTATTTCTAGGTTACCATTAATTAGTGAACTTTTCAGAACAAAAGAGCAGTGTGAAACTTTTGGCTATGATACATTTATTTGATAGAGTAATGATACAATATTAAGAACATCTCAATTATTTGAAAGCCATGCTGATATTTACAATGGTAAATAATCAATGTCTTATTAGCGGCTAATAAGCCGATGTATATTATCAATATGCTCTAACAGATAGATAGGTGAATAGGGAAGGCAGCACTTCCACAATCTGCACTATAAAGGGCATTGGAGGTCAAAAACCTGTATCCGACACAATGTTTTAAGTATATCTAAGTAGTCTAAGAAATCGTGAAGATAAAGTCGACTCTGTAAAAAAGAAGCAAACATACGTCATCATTTTTTAAAACAATCGTAATCAACTATGTACAAAAATATAACACCAATAGGTTCACTTTTCATGACAGATTATTGTAATTGATATTATCAAGTTTTGGTTAGGAACCAATAATTATTTAGATGTGACTGCGTGCACCAACTTTTGTTAACTTAACATAATACATATCACGTTAGAACCACTAGGGTATCATTAAAGTATGCGTTATTTGATAAAAACACGAACATCTCATGAATATTAAATAATGCACCATAATTAGCGTGCAAGGATTGGTGCCGTTCCTTGCGTTGAGGCATACAGTGTTAAACAATGTTGATCACTTTAACGATCCGAAACTTTCACAAATTATATACCGAGTGACTGTGATTAAAGAAATGTCACCGCTCGATTTATGTGACCTTGCAACACAATGGCGTATTGCAGTGGTACTCTCGTACGCTGGCTGTCTATAAAACCCTCAGTTCCATTCCTCGATTTTTAGAGAATTACATTTTGAGCGTATGAACGTCGCCGAACATTTAAATATTATTGATGTATCGGGTAAATCGCGGAATCATCCCCGATCATTCCCGAGGCTCGGGGATAGTTCAGACTGACATCCCGAGATATTCCCAACATGTACTCGCCATGTCCCAATACTCCTCGGTACCATATCATTCCGACGTCTCCCGAATGTCTTATTTTCGTTCGGTATAACAACGCTCAATTGGATCTAGGCTAACGTTGAAAATCAATAAGGATTTAGTTTTATGAATAAAGTAAAACATATACATGTTGTTGGATAGTGCAATTCATTCATTTTGAACATTTCGAAAAAATCAACTACAACTACAAATGGTTAGGCAGAGCAATATTATGCACTGTTGTCAACTAAAACCAATTGTTTTGGCATTGTGAAATGCTGTTATGATGTAAATAGAAAGTACGTAAGGTATTATTGGACCACGCCGCAACATAATTGCTATTTCACAAATTCGCAGTAGAAATTATTTAAAGATTTCTTTGAATTTCGCATTACAGAAACAATCACAGCAAACGCTTTCGCGCGTCGCAAATTTCCATCATTTCGCGATTAGCAAAATATCCACATAAGCTGCGTCTCAACAGTTGCAGCCGATGTAGCGACGTGTTTTATCAAGATCACAAGTAATTTGTATGACAACGACGTGAAGTATTTACTCACGTAATAATCTTGTTGCGACACTAAGAATCTAGAGATATACAAAGATTATCACGACGTCACTGTGCAGCTTCTTTGAGGTTGTAACTCTCCTGGGAATACGGCTACATTATAAAAACATAGTAAACTTATGTTTTTTGTGCTCGGCTGGTTGAGTTGAGTGATGCCTGCCCTGTCCGATTTTCTGTTATCTTTTTAATACTAAATACATGTAACAATTTTGCCGACTATATAAGAACGTCGGGGTTGTGCTGGATTGTTTGAGCGATCGTATTACGCGCGTGTTATGTTTAGGGGTTTTTTTGTAGGACACATCATCAGATAGGGCAAGAATGGAATAACACGTTGGTTAGTTATATTACAAAGTTACCGGCAAATAAAAGAAGCCTTTGTATTAAAATTAATTTTATTATGACAAATGATTTAGTTATATTTTTGAATAGCATCACATACGTACATTTGTATGTGTGTCCGAGTAAGTAAGTAAGTACCAGTAAGTAAAGTTTTTATTTTATGAGGCCAACATATTTACAATAATGCAATCTTCCATATGTGCCTCAACGAGGAATGAAACACCAACCTCTGGTCTCGATATGTACACATAAACCACTTGGCCTCTTACAAACAGGTGAGTATGTGGTGACTTATCTATGATATGCAGAACACTCGATGAATCGACATAAAATGTTAACGAAATTCGTAAAAATGTTCCCAAAAATGATAATATTAAGTCGGACAGGGAAGACAACACTAAACTTATTCAGCCGAACACAGACAACATATAAACATTCAAGACAAAATGCCCAACACACAACTGAAACAGAAAATGATCCGCCTAAGTCCCGGCTGTCCATAAGCTGAATGTACTAGTTTCAGCAATCAAATAGCTGGGTGCTGAAACATATATACACTAAACTGTTGCAATACATGCTTGCTACATGTACTACAGCTGACACATTTGACGCCAAACAGTTGGTAATCGATCATATAGTGAATGGACGATAAAATATATTAAGACCAAACATCTGAAACACAAAATGTAGGCACACTTTACGTTCATTGCTTACATCTATGATTTAATGCCATAGTAAGTCCATATTTTACCAGAAAGCGTGTCTGCAGAATTTGTGAACGCCATAATAATTGAAAAAAATCGATTAAACATTTTGAACCAAAAATACTCCCTATCAATGCCTACATGAAATATGTATGAGCTGATCCCCATTGTAAAATTTACAATGATTTAGAATAGTTTGTCACATTTCAACAGTATTCTACCAATCTCATTTCACTGCCGTTTAAAAGCAGTTAAAATAATAATGAGACAATATGTTTTCTCGTTAAATAAATCATACTGCTTAGGCAGAAATTGCTGAGTAGAGAACCAGGCTGCTTGTGAAATATTGGTAACCCATCGTGTATGAACATTTTCTATCGGATATATTATCTCCACATAGACAAGCAACTAATGCAGTAACATCATAGAATGAAGTATTTATAACGTCTCGTAGATATCTTTATGACCGCATTATCTGCATACTTTGGCTGAGAAATGATCCAAAACCAAATCTCATTAAGTTAGGAAATTATATAGCATTATTTCGATTGATCGTATTAATATAATTTTCGATAAATATGAGACTGTCAGTGCAGTAAAATGTTATTGATAGTATATGTTTCAGTAGATACAGTAACATTGATTGCAATATTATTGTTTGTGTCGACCACAATATTGGTGGCAGCGAGCCGCTCAGATTACAGCTACTAAACATATGATTGGCACATTTAATGTATATACCAAAGAGGAAGATCGAAGAACAAAGAAATGCATAATCGCTTGCAGCACATTGAGGCTCGGACATAATAATATGTGTAGCAATGTTTGTGAAACATATTTAAGTATTGCAAACAGCCAGTTGTTGTCATGTAATTGATTTTATCACATAACCCGCGGTCCAGCAGTGCCGTAAAGCCGTGCCGTAAATATCGTTCGGCACTCCCAGACCGTGCAATAAATACTTAAATTAGTCTGACGCGACGTAAGCCAATCCATGCCTTGATCGGCCCATGACGTCAGGATAATAACAACGTCGCCATGACGTCGCGCTCTTTGTACCGCTTAATTATGTCTGAAACCTATGCAACGTACATCATCATTTTGAATGAAAACGAGCGTTCTCTAAGGTTATGTGATAAATAGAATCATACATTCGTACTCATTACATACGAGTTTTATTAAACTCGTCGACAAAAAGAATATGACACCCGGCAAAGCCTCGTGTCATATCATTTTGTCCACTCGTTTCGTATGTAATGAGCACTCGTGCAAGATCCTCTATATATTAAACTCCCTTCAGCTGACCATTTCTTCACACGTGGATGACGCAACCAATGTCACTGACGTTCGTTATCTTAATCAATTCTATCGAAACATGTACAATACAAGTATATACAATTCAAGCCAATATAATTCATATATTTAATGTACTAAAGGCACCCAGCCCATACAGGAAGTATATACATATCAACAAACATGTTAACAAATATATTTTGTTTTTCAATATGAATTACTGTAAAGCACATATGCACATGTAGCATAGTAAGATGATGTTTACACATTATGAGATATGATTCAAATTCACGTGCTATTTTTAAAAACACTCTTGAGTAACGTCTATGCCAAAGAAAAACAAGATTCGGATTGGTCGTAAACATGTATAAAACTGGGCTGGTATTCACAAAGCATCTTAGCAGAAAACTTAGAAATTTCTTAAAATCTTATTTTTTTCTAAAGTGTATCAGCTAAGCAAGAAAATCAACATGCTTAATATATTGCATAGTTTTGAAGCATTATGTAAACAGCTATTAAATTCACTAAGAAAACATGGATTATTTTTCAAATTGTGGGAAATATGAGCTGGACAAATTATTGACTTAAGTAAAAATATTTAAGTTTTCACTTAAGATGCTTTGTGAATACCAGCCCTGATGAATATACTCATTTTATCCAATTGTCAATAATAGAACCGTTTTCATGCTATGTGTTTTCATGCTATGTGTTTTCATCTTAATATACATGATAATATACAAATGAGTGATATAGTGTCATTATTTGTAAACATTATACCATCTCTATTAAAAGGCAATATTGCAATACAATTTTATATATTTTACACTAGTTATGTATGTACTTAGTTCCGCATGTAATATATTTGATGATTACCAAAAATAAACTGGTTAAGTTAGCACATTTATTTTGATGATGAAATTAATACAGACAAAATAAATCATTTAATGATTCACCGAACATGCAGTGTTCATTAGACGCATGTCGTATGGAGATAAAAGTTAAATAAGTAACATGCAGGTCGTATTAATCCAAAAAATAACATAAAAAACTGTGCCTTATCTGACATTATAAATGACATGAAAAACGTCTAGAATAAACAGTTCTGTATTCCCATTAACAGTAAAAGTTGGAACAAATTAACCTCCCGTTCAGAACATAAAATGCAAGTGTGTGAGACTTATATACAATACACTTACTACTAGTAACATTATGGTTTTGTTTTTCGCGGCTGCATATCTGCTCTATATTCACCTTATCACTTCGTAGATTTTAAATATCTAAGTATTTGAATAACGCAGAAAATACCTTAGTCTCCTTTTAGCAAGCGTATCGTTTAACTACATACCACAAACTGTTAGCATACTAATATTGCCGAATGCAATTACGTTTTAGATACATGTACATGTGCCAATAATTTGCGCTACGCTGTCATAGATTTTTGTCTTTCGATGAATACACCTACATATAGAGGGTTAAGATTATTAGCCGGGCACCTAGTACGGCTTTTATACGTGTTCTGAAAGCGTTTACGCTACCATGTAATAAATTACCGTTTATTATAGTTATTTGGTTTTGTAAATGACTCTTAACGGTAATTGAGAGGCGTTCTAAACTGGTTTTAAGACAGCTTTAGCTTCGGAAAGCCGATATGATTTCAGGTGTGAGTGAGTGAAGTGTAGATGAAGACCTTTGACTTAATTTAATATTGCACCAGACAAACAAAAGAAACGTTTACTATATACATGTAGTAGGGTGTTTATTTTGCAACTTCTAGAACTCAATAACGACGTCATATTTTCAATTCTTCTTTTGCTGACTAGTAGCAACATCCTTGTTACTACGTAAAACTTAAAATTATTGATATTAAAAACAAACGAAGCTTGTAATTTTCGTTAATCATGAACATGTACAAATGTAACCAAGGTTGTGGTCTGGTTGTGGGCTAATCGATAGACAAAATATTCACATTCAAACAGGAATGCGCTATTTTCCATTCGACCAGTGACATTGTAAAGCGGCGCTTGTGTAGCAAGCATTCCCGTAAAAACCCCACTCCATCGATTTTTATTTTAAAATGTTATTTTTGTGGGGTTTATTTAGATTTCTTTATTTTAAGTATTTGTTTACATTGAATTGCGGTATTTATAACCCAACTATAGCAACGAAATATATGTAAAATACCGTTCTGTCAATAGTTTTTTTTTTGTGAATAATGTGTAAATGTGAACAGCCATGTTTTATCGCATAATAAAAAACGGAAAGCTTAACATACGCAATGAAGGCAAATCTCACGTGCTATGTTATAATTGTAGTTAAAGAGTTCGAGTAGTCGCTAAATGAACGCTGTAATTTACAATATAATACATTTTTATAAGTTTTATGTAGTCGTCTTTTTGACTTGTATGTTTAATGAGTCTGTGTGATTCATCTTGTTGTAACTATCATATATTGCAAAACTATTATAATGGTCATGAACAACAGACATAACATTTAGGTTATTTCAGATTAGTCGAAACTCGTCTTAAATAGTGCAAATTGCAAATAAGTACTATCCGTGACGTGATTTGGATAAGAAACAAAAAAGTCCACCGTATAATGTCGCCGTACCTGATAACACTGCCTTCGCAAGCTGTCAACGTTACCTAATGCTGGTAGAAATTGGCAGGAATAGTCTGTATGTTTTATAGACTGTCTGCATACTGTTGTTCCGACCAAAATACGACATTCCTAGCTAAGGACATTTTACCAGCTTCCATGACACCAATTAGATCAGCTAGAACAACAATAGCATGACTGTAATTAAGAACTAAGCGATCAATTTGCATAACACTAACAGTGTCTGAAAATTCACACCGATTTCTTGATCTATTTTGGTATATTCGACTCAATAAGTTAAACGTAATAGTAATATAAAAGACATGATATTAGTAAATCTACAACTTATTTTGCCCTGATAATAACTTTCATTATTTCTCAGTATACTGGTCCTAAATTTGCCAATTTGTCTGCGAGAGACTATTGAAAATAATAAGAACAATGCCTACAATGGTTTGCGTAATAATCCAGAGTGATTGCTTTGACAGGATTTTTATGTAAACGCCGAATATCCATATAGTTATTTTTTATATCGGCCTCGTCTTGATGTGTTTTAAGGTATCTGTATGTTTTATGCTGTGGCATTTCTGAACCATCACCAGAACGGTAATGGGTGATTCGGTACTTATGCTTTTAAAAAAGTTATTTTCCGGCTTACCAATTGACGGATAGCAAAAAAGTGAATGGAATAATATTTGATGTTTCTTAATCACGAAACCATAGAGCCCTAAAATATTCTTTTAAATAAGTATTTTTTTTAAATGTATTCAATGAAATAAACAAACATTCAGTAAGGGGTGATAAAAACTCCGAGACACGAAGCCCGTATCCATTACCGTATCCATAGTGAGTCAGCGGAAGTAGGTAGTATTTAGCATTGTTTTGATAAAATGTTGTAAAAATAGCCCATAATCAGTTAAATAACTGATTACACGATGCGAGTACTTGTTGAACAAGGACATTTGTATTTAATACTCACAACGAACGTAGAAATACAATTTTATCAACATCCTATGCAAAGATTAAACCTTGAATGTGAAAGTAAGTCACTATCGTACTCGTACCGATTTGACACAAAATGTAAAAACATGTAAATAACTCTTGAACAATAATATGCATATATTATGCTTTGCTATTTCGTTTTTGCACACGAACTGTTTACATCAGTACAATACATCGTGTGTTACACTGTGACTGTACGAGTTTAACACTGCATTGAAAACTGTTAAATGCATGTGATAATCTTTTAAAAGGTTAGTAACCAAAGTGAAGAATTATCACTGACTTATGACAATAGATTGATTCAGTCGAGCTTGGCAGTCTTCGATGTGCATTGTTAATCGACAGATGCTCGCGAAATCCTTTTTAACTGTATGTAGTCGATTTTATGTGTATGGTCATGCCAATTATCTTCCTAATCTACATGACGGATCGTGCCAATTATTTTCCTTATCCGCATGACGGTCGTGCAAATTATTTTCCTTATGCGTACGACGGTCGTGCCAATTATTTTTTACTTATACGCACGAGTCTTGCAAATATGTTTCCTTATCTGCATGACAGGCGTGCCAATTGTCTTCCTTATCCACACGACGGTCATTCTAATTCTTTTCTTCTCTGCACGACAAGGTTTATATATTTGTTAATCAATTCATATATTTTTAATTTGTTATTGCCCTTGTACTTGTAGTTCCAGGAATGAATATGATTTAAAAATTGATTCTAGCATAAATAACTTAATAGCTTTGCAACGCACACGTCTGCTGCAAATGTCATAGAATCCGGGTGACTACTAAGAACTGTTATCCAGAATTCGCCAGTAAGACCTATTGATCTCCAATTTGATTGGCGTTTTTAAAACCAGACCATTGATCTTCTGGATGATTGATTTTCTTTTTCAAAATCAGACTATTCTCACTAGATGTGGATTATTATCTCCATAAAAATTATTTTAAAAATATAATTTACTTAGTGTGTCTGCAAATATTGCTGAGATTTTTTTTAAATCACGAAGTAGGCTATGCCTTTGTTAATATTAAGGTAAAGAGCAATTCCATATGCCTTCAAACTGTTCCAGTTCCAACCAAAATGAAAAAATGTTTTACCGAGTGAATCCGTTACCGCATCATTGGTTATTTGGTACGATGCTATTTCACTGTCAATAACTATTCCAGCAGTTACATAACAAGTGGTCTACATTATCCTTGTACGAACACCTGTTCAGAGTAATGAATTTTGTATCCTATTTAATTCGAGTGTGGTTATTTTTCTTAATATGACGCAATTTAATTTGCTTCAATCTAAGAGAATTGATACTTATATAATGCTGCCAGACAGTTCAATTAGTTTGGTCGATTAGTTGTTGTGTACGTACGATACTCGTCAGTTATTGGTCAATACGGTAACGATGGCAACCAAGCTGATGAATCAGAATGCTTTAATGAACGCTAAACATTCATCTATTCTAATCACAGCTTTATCGTCTCATTGATATCGTTTGTGACGACGGAAATTCAACCAATTAAATAATAATCAACCTGGCGTATGTATCAAGCACAGCAGTTAACATATGACGAATCGCACAGCGAATATATGAGGAAAACGCCACAAGATCAATTGTTGATTACTGAGTGATCGACACATTGCAAATATTGCGCAATATTTACATTTTACAGTCATTTCACGTATAACACGTGCGCTATATAACTGTTGCAATCAATTTATAGCGTAAGTTTTTTTTAATCGGACCTTTTAGTTATGTTTACAAAATTCAACCACGCGAATATATCTTCTTAGATTTATTTTAATGAGAATATGATATCATGTTTTATCATTTTAAATAATATCTAATAAAGGTAATGTTTATGGTCCAGTTAACTAAATGTTTATCCAATGTCTAATACCAATGAATTGTGGACAAATAGTGCCGATTTATATATAACTACAAATTATAATGCACAATGTGATGCACTTAAATATATTAATTACAAATTAATTAACAAAAGGCATGCTTATTTCAGACAAGAAACATCAGTGTTTCTATTCTTCTCTAATAAGTATAATTGTTTTTAATATCGATAATTATTCATTATCATACTCCATGTTTACTATATTCTATGTACGCACTCGACTTCAAGTATGTTTTCATGTTAATGCATAATATAATACGTTCTTGTACAATTACTGTCTCAGCTCGTATTGTTCAGATGTGAGGTAGCGCGTGCATATAGGTACTATAACGTAACCTATACGGTAATGATTACAGATCATTCACCATTCCGTATTTTAAACTTCACAGCGGTAACTTCCCATATTTCAGAACCATCATAAGATAACCACGTGACAATAAGGAAGTAAGTCTCGTGACATTGCAAATTTGATTAAAGACAACTGGAACTTTGTTTATGGACACATGTGGCTTTAAGGCAGCTTTTAGGCAGCTGCGTCAGGTTCGTTCAGCCTGTTTGCTGAGGCTGTGTCATTCGGATTTTTATAGCTGAAACTAGGTATTTTGGCTTTGTTTAACTGGTATCGGGCTGTAGGCAGTTTGGTCCATTTTCTCGATCAGTTGTGTGTTGGGCGTTGTGCCGTGTAATTGTGGTCTGGGTTGTTTTAGTGCGTTGGACATTGTTCCGTGTCGTCTTTATTGTTTTTTATGTTTTCTCTGCTCGGCTGTCTAAGTTGAGTGATGCCTTCCCTGTCTGATCTTTTATCATATTTATGCTTTTTTAGAAGAAAAAACGTTTGTATGTAGATAATTCTAAATAAAAAAAACATTCGTTTCATAAGGTGTTTGGTGTTACGTGCTTCCTAATTATGTTTCCTTTACAGCAACATACACAAAGATATGTCTCAACAGCATTTTGTTTTCCAGAATATAATGTGTACTTATTTTAACTTTTCATCCTCAATTACAAGTAAATTTGACATGTATAATCAAGTTGCAATTGGCGAGAATTACTAAAGTGTGTGCATTCATGAAGATTCTAAACTCGATGCAGCTTGTTCAATATCATTAATAAACGTCAATACATAAATAAAAATGTAAAGGCCTAGTACTAATTACTACAAATTACGAGTCAAACAATACTAAAAGTACTAGAAGTACTAAAAAATTACTACAATGGTAGGGTGCTTTAAAGAAACACTCGGGTGAAAGAAATTCAATAGCTACAAATAGAACTTGAGGAAAATGACTTTATTCAAAATCGTTAGCCTCAAAATAGAACTTAATATTCTTTTATCACGGGATAATTTAAAAAACAAATGTATGTTTATTTCTAAGACACTGATGAACTTGCCATTTATGTGTAACAGACACGTGTGTATTCTAGATGGGCTTTTCTCCTTGCATGAACAGAACATGTAGTTTGGGCAGGTAACGTTATATTAGCTAAGGTCTTGTAAATTACGACACAAAATCAGCAACAGGAATTAGGGATCCCAGGTGAGTTGGCATTGTCCTCCTTTGATGCTGGTGTTTTGTCGTAATGCAGTATATCCGGTGATGTTTGTCAGCAAGCCTGAAATTCCTGATGACGTAACAAGACAAACACATATGTCCTTGTATGATTTTTGAGAAAATACACGTTTAAAATAATGTTTCATATTCGTAATCTTTGTAATACCGATCCATTAAACAACCATACATTGGATTCGTTGTAATTAGGATTAAGTTACAAAATCCAAACATATTACGTCTCTTGTGTTTATAATCCAAGCATTTTCCCAATTGATATTCACATCAAGCCTTTGCGCCTGTAGTATTACGCGTTTGTGACAAACGATCATTGTTGTCAGTTCTTTACTAACAGCAATACAAGAAAACACTGAAGCCATGACACGATAGAGATCAGTAAATGACAGGCTGTAATTGAATAGTCGAGTTCTAACAGACATACTCAACGTTAATTTATTGCCAAGTTGATGTATCTCTATTTGCGTAAATGATGATGTATTCTTATTTTACGTCGCGTGTTACATCTACAAAACGGGTACATTTGTAACTTTCATCGTGATGTTAAATAGAAGAGTAACCGATGACCGACAATTTGTCATTTACGACGTCGTCATTTGCAATACTCTAGCAGCCCAGTTATAGCTTACATCAATTGATTGCCTCCGGATATAATAGGCAACACTTGATGTATCACTTATCAAGGGGTTTAAGACAGACCTTATTCTATATGTTTGTTGTTGAATATACAGTATGGACATTCCATGTGGTACGTGACGTAATGTTTGTCTAAGAACGCGAGTAAAAATATGTCAACAAAACGTTAAAAACAACTGCAATGAGTAATATCCATGCAACCTAATATTTGTGTATCATAGGCCGAAACCGTTTATAAAGTATGTCGCAAATCATGCTGCCAAAACACGTATTTGGCTCCAACATGAGAATACAACAGTAAATGAGTTATGCGCGCTTTTGTGGCTTTTTGTTTGATCTCATAGAAACTAAAATATCCTAAGATCTACAATATCAAGATTTTAGTCTAGTCCACTCCACATAAGACATAAAGTTGGAGAAATATTGTCCCCATATAAACAAACTCTACTCCAATATGTAGCACATAAATCGTCTTAAACTGTATTTCGAGTTGTAAAAACAATGATTATTCCAGAACTTTGGCTATAGGAACATCACGACAGTTCCTTTTTCACTCATGTCGATGATAGATTCAATTTGGGGAACGTTGCGTTCAACCGTGGCACTGTCACATTACTTAAAAAGACGAATACGCACGAATTGTTTTATAACTGATATGTAAATCGTGGTCAATTATAATTGAGTTACACAAAACATTAACAAAGTGAACGCAAAAATGTGATGACACCTTCAATAATCGTACCAATCGTTTTTTATATCTAGGAGAAATCCAACAACCAAACTTGGTACTTCAACAAATGTTGGAGTATCTATCGGAACTGTCGATCAATTCATTCCGAAAACTATGGACGCCAAACTTCGGATAAATTCGATGTTCATCAGCTCAACACCGCAAAACATAACAAAAGGAGGATACAATGCTTAAACGTTGTTTAATGCTACATGTACAAAGGAACGGTTATTGCAATACCTCTGTAACATCTGATGAGGCAATGCTTTATCATTGAGAAATTTACCATGAACGAACAGACTGATATAATTATGAGAAATGTTTACGAGGCTACCCGTATGTTGACATTCGTTAAGCATCAGATGTCCGCGACTGGTTGCACGGCACGTGCTGCTGTTTGCTACACTGGTTAAATGAAACGCATATGTATTTGAAAAGGGCCAAAGCATAGTGCACATCGAAAGTATGAAAGCTTGTATGGTTTGATTGCAAGTAAATGGTAGCTTGTTATTCACTGGTTGGTCTTTTAGGGTTAATTCATCTATTGTTTTAACTTAAAGAGTTAACTTTAAGGTTAACCGCAAAGTGATACTTGGTTATTCACAGTTGGGTATTTTAGAGTTACCTGCAAGCAATTAGGCATCACAAGCGATCACTGATCGGCATTTTAGAGTGTTCAGTATATTATACTACGACAGGAATTGGATTGAAAGCAATTCACACAAAAGCCAAAAGTCAAGCTTCGCATTCCACGTGCTATTCCAAGTGAATATAACCATAACACTTATCATTGAAAGTCCATTGGGATCAACTATGATAATAACAAATAATATCTACATCACGAGTTTATGTAATTTGTGAGAACATTGAGTTTGCTAATTTCACAGAGCACTTCTCTTCTTATCCGCGATTATATACACTTGGAAGATTAGGCATGCATGCATGTGTTCCTATAAAATATTAAAGCATCGTTGTCGTCATTCTATAAACGTTTGGCTCTGGTAAGTGAACGATTGAAATGTGCATTTGACGGAAGGAAAATTTCTATATAAATCCACTTTGTTATTTCAAAAAGCATGCAGGAGGTTTGAAACGTTTAACTGATCAACCGACCGTCTCGTTGTACTTGCAACATATAGATCAAAATGTATTTGTTATGTGTGGATTTTCAGGAAGCTTAAACATGTTTCTCTTAGACAAAAATGAATTGGTTAATAAAGTCAGCACTCCCTTATAATGGGACTGTTTTACCTTTCAAAATCAATATAACCGATGTTTGTATCGAAAAACTGACCAATTTCATCTCTTTTATTATGGTACTCATTGCCAAACAATTCTTATTACCTATATTTAAATATACATTTGACGTACAATGTATGCGCATATACTTTGTAGTTGTACTAGGCATTCCCTTACTCTTTTTAATCAATTAGAATTGGTTTTCGTTTCACGATAAGGCTCAAGCTCAATTCTACTTTTGTTTCAAATACAGAAAATATGTTAATAGAATGACTTTTTTTACTCAGATGAAACAATATTAATATCTCCTGAGATTTCAAAAATAAATAAATGAGTGTAAGTACATTGTTACAGAAATATTATCCTTAATCAATTGAGCCTGATTTTGATCCTAAATGTCCGAGATCAGTTTCAGTCTCAAGCACAATATATCCCTTTTTATTGGAAATAAAATATTTCCATAGTTTGTTATTTGATATCTAAAAGATATTTAGATATTTCGTAACTTAAATAATAAGAACAGAATTGAGCTTAAGCCTTATCCTGAAAATAATTGTTTGTGAACACGGGATCAGGCCGTATATGGTGATGAGGCTACAGTACTTTGTTAACCTACATGACAAAGGTCGTAATAAAAAAACATTTACGACCAGATTTCACCAACGTGATAATATAATAGAATTTATCAGTTTCTTGCATAAGAGGAACACTGCCGTGTGTTTAAAACCAATTTGGACTTCATTGTTAGGCGAATGTACCCGTAATACAATGAAGCCCCAAATCTGAAAACATGATCCATATTCCTAATTTCAGAACGAAAAATCCCAATCTGATGCAGTGTTGCATATAGGCCACAATTTCCTGCTACATGTAAGAGTTGAAAGTGCGCGCATTTTGTATTTAGAAATTCTCGACATATTATTAATTTCCGTCAAAATTGAGGTATATGTCTTTGTTCCCAATTTATCACAAAAATCTTTATCTGGTTCAAAACGTAACAAAATTTCACATGTTATGTATCTTTCCTAATCAAGCAAAATACATCACTGACTGATTTAGTTATTTCGTCCGCTGTAAGGCATCCACAGATGCATTAAAAGCAACCATCGAACTTAATTATAAAAATCATCTTTGTGTTGAATTTCAATGCAATGTCCCCGTTAAGATTTATTTTACGAGTTTCCTCCTTTTTTCCTGGCGTTATAATGCATACTTATCTTAGTGTCAGAACGCGTATCTGTTTCAGATAACATTTTTCAATGAACTAACGCATCTTTGTACAACGACACATTAACAGCATGAATACTCTAAGTATCATTTCTACAAATAGGAATATGTAAATTAATTGGTATTAATTATTCGGTGGCTATATATCACCGGGCGAGTATAGAGGTCCTACAATCAACCATTCTAATAAATCAAACCCGTTCCATGTGCTAAACACGATATGTTGGATACAAATACATAGCGGGAGTTCTGTTCATAAATTGACTTAACTGTAATTGCATTTTAAAAATGATAAAATTTATTACTTTAAGCGAACATTGGGATCATCAAAACATTAAACATGATACTATGTTACTTTGGATATATGTTTTACTGTGTAATATGACATGTTTATGTTATTTTTATGAACTTGGTCTTTCTGGCTAAAAGCAACGTTTACACTAGCCCTTTATTTTCTACTGAATAATAACACTATTATAGCATTTTGCATCGGGCAAACAGTTTACGTTAACTGTTGTTCAGCATGATGACAGTTAATGTTATTCAAAATGACATATCCTTCCTTTCGGAGAAAGTTTTAGATACTAAGCCCATATGAGATATAAGTTATAACACGATCGTTATGGATCACAGGAGTCCTATATAGTTTAATTTGCAAACGTTGTGGTTATTTTACTTAATTATAACACCCTTACATAAGAAACTATTAAAACGCGATTTGGAAAATAATATGCTTTTAAACACAAAAACAAGACTAATTTTAGCCACATAGGAATATGATTTTCACAGCTAATGTTAGCATTGCTGTTACCACATACTTAAGCTACAAAATATTGTTTAAATGAGTAATGTTTTAAGAAAACCCATTACCAAGATATGCGATACAATATATGCGATACAAGTGTAAAACCGACTTAATGAATGGTGGTTGGTTATATCAAGTTCAAGGGTCATTCTCCTCTCTGACAGAACAACAACCTATCCTCTGCTGTTTATATGTCTTATAAGCCTCGGAGCTTGCGCTCGATGCTTCGAATCTCGGTAGGGGGTCCGTTCTGGTAGGAGGTTGAAGATCCGTTAAATAGTTAAATAATAGTCACCAAGTGCGTACATGATCCTAATACGCTAAAATGGCTGACTCTTTACATTTGGAAGCATTGAACAACGTTACCTTACATTATGTCATTATGTCGCTAATTTACAAGCATAAACTCGTAACAAGACGACAATTCTTTAGTCACTCGATGTAAAATATGTCAAAGCTTCGGGTCATTAACCTGATCTACATTATTTTACTATGTATGCCTCAACGCAAGTAACGGAAAGATGTTACATTAAGCACCCATCCTCGCATTATTTAATATTCATGAGATGTTATTGTTTGTATCAAAGAACACATGATTTAATGAATCCCTTGTGGTTAAAGCGTTATAATATGTATTATTTTTAAATAACAACAATCAATGCATGCTGTCTCACCTCAATAATTAATGGGTTTTCTCTACCGAAATATTGTTAATATCAATTAAAATATGCAGCCTGAAAATGTTAATATACGTGTGACGTTCGAAAATAAATAGGACTGGGGTCCTCACGGGTACAGTTTTCAATATTATACAAATATATTATTACATAATATGGAATCGGAATTCAATTGCGAAAATTCGATATCGGATTTATCGAGTCACACTATCACGCCCTCTCATGATAGTCCATTATGAAACCATGGTAACACGCCCCCGGCGCAGCCCAACAATTACCATTAATGGCGAGTACGTAATGGGGTGTATCTTTAATACTATCATATCCTTTTTATTTAAACTTCGCAGTATCATAACATGTTACATGCTGGAATATGTCTGCAAAAATGAGGACATTTAGACGTTATGTACTGAAGTAAACAGAAGTTGAACTCCAAGTTTGACAAATTCGTGACGCAAAAGTGACGTCATCAGAACGTAAGGAAAAACGGACAAACACAAAGTTCTGTCAACAGCAAGATGATTATGTCCTCTGATTCGTATGAAATTATTGTTACTACATTCTGGAAACAGTTCTGCAAGTCGTTTATCATTTTTATAATGGCACAAATGCTTTAGTGCTAACTATTCAGCTTTGAAAGACAGGGAAGTAATAGGAAATCATAAGAACGTTCGTGACGTCAGTTACCGAGACTTTTTCCAAATACCAACGTTCCATGGTTCGGATTCACGCCTAAATATTCGATTTAAAATCCGGAAAAATACATGCGATTCTCACCAACGCATTACTTGTGTGGCTTAGTGTGGTACTGGAATGTATTCATCACCCTTATCACTATAAACTTCGTATTTCATAGCCCTATGCGAAGCACTTACGCCGTGTAAAAAAGCGCGACGTCATTTGGTGCGCCGGGTCAACGTTAGTGACCTTGTTTAGTCACCTGTAACTCTCGGACCGCGCATTTGTTTTAGTTCATATCTTTACAGTATGTCGAAAAAGGATTCCGATTTCTGATGGTATATAATTTGATTTATTTCGTTTAACCCTGCGGGTTTTGTGACAATAGTCCTGTTTATTTTTGAAGTCCCACGTAGTGTTCTATTTTTGTACTTAGTTTATTAGAATTGTTTAAAAACTGATGACGTATCATATTTGCTTACCATTTGTACTGTTTCTTCAACTGGATATGGAATCAAGGCCAACTGATGCTCATTGTATCACTTTTTCATTATAGTTATATTAAGTAATAGCATCACATACAGTTATAACAGTACAAATGCCCGTACTTTCAAATTAGAATATCTAATCATACATCAATTATATCTTACAAGTTCTATGTCAAATAAAAAATAGGAAATGCCCATTTTGCGTTTGACTTTCAGTAAATTAGGAAATGAAAGAAAAACTGCATATTTTGTTAAGACCTAACAAACTGTAGATCGAAAAAGCTTCACATTTGCGGGGGGAATGACGAAGTGCATCGTCATCGAAAAGTATAAAACTAACGAACATTTTTAAACTGTATAAATAAAAAAATCCACCGATTGTACCTTTTGTATTCAATGTTTTTTACAATATCACGACATTTTGATGTGGGGCCGATCAGTGTAACCACAATCTCGGGTCTCGAGATGGACTTACAATATAAACATAAATACATGTACCCCAAGCCCCATACACTAAAATGTCGCAATACATGTTTGCTACTACATGTATATAGCTTAAACATTTGACGTCAAATAGTTGCTAATCGAACATTTCGAACATGGATAATAAAATATATTGGGACCGAGCATCTGAAACACAAAATGTAGGCACACTTTACGTTCATTGCATACATCTATGATATAATGCCATAATATGTCCATATTTTAACAGAAAGCGTGTCTGCAGAATTTGAGAACGCCATAATAATTGAAAAAAATCGATTTGACATTTTGAACCAAATGTACTATCAATGCCTATATGAAATATGTATAAATTTATCCAAATTGTAAAATGTACAATGATTTAGAGCCTTATAACGCATTTCAAAAGTATCCTACCGTTTAAAAGCAGTTAAAATAATAATGAGACAATATGTGTCCTCGTTCAATAAATCATAATGCATAGACAGACATTACTGAGTAGGGAACCAAGCTCCTTGTGAAATATTGGTAACCAATCTTGTATGAACATTTTCTATCAGATATGTTATCTCAAAATAGACATAAAAATGATGCAATTGCATCAAAGAGGTCACAAACCACTAAATAAAATTGATAAAATCATTAGCTCAATGTAAAGGGACAATTGTCAGCCCCAGATTATATCATGTTAAAGTCTATGGCCATTTGACAGAAACATTGAAAAGAAGTATGTTTCAGCTACAAAATAAGACCAAAAACAGGGGGTCATGTTTATTATAAGAAAGATTGTGTTCGTCAAAGGCGGTAGACAATTTGTTACAGACGCGCGGACCGATCCAATGTGGGGTTTACCCTACTCTACTTTCGCTTTGTCAAACATGCCAAACTCTCAAAATATTCAAGATGAAACACGTTCACACATTCAACTACATGTATTAAATACCTTTAAACTCAATACGATGATTCTAGTTCCATTTTATCAAGGCATATCACCATTTCCAGGCAAACAGAAGTTTCTCTAAGGACTATTCGGGTGTAACCGATTTTGGTCCGCGTATGCATTTAGTGGTTTATAACCTAGAATGAAGTATTGATAACGTCTTGTTGATACTTTTATGAAAACGTTATTTACGTATTTGGTCCACAAAACTCTTCAAAACCACATTCCATTTTGTTAAAATATTATATAATTTTTTGTTGTTGAAAGTATAATTCTCGATAAATAGGAAACTGTCAATTTCGTAAATCTTATAGACATTTGCGTCGTCCACATAACTGGTGGCAGTGATCCTTTTATACACGTTTATCCATTCAAATGAATAATAAAGTCATACTTGTCTCTTAAGAAATATCATTGTGATTATAGAATTGAATTATATCTTCTTGCTTTTTCAATTATGTCTCAAATAATTTTACATTACAGTAGAGGAATTATTGTATTTCCGTTAGACCGATTGAAGTGTTTGTCTAACAAAAATGTTGCATCGATTCAATTGCCTTCCGTTAACGCCCGATAAATGAAAAGTTGATCCCTCCGCGTTGTAGTTGTATGCGCTTTGCTCGCTAAAGTAATTATCAATTACGGGTCCATCAGATGAGCGGAAGCCACTTCGTTGTTACTTGTAACATGTTTATGTTCCACGACGCTACGGACGCTTATTTTTAAACATGCTTCTAACGCATGAAATCAATGTACATACTTGGCCATTGTTCTGTCCTTGTCACCAAAATGAATTGACAGTTATGATGGAAGAGTAAAAACAGGTTCGTTTAATGTTTTGTAATTCTGTAATTGCATTAAATTTGGTGCTACTTGACCTAGTTGAGACATAGCCGAAGACCTGCCAGATAACTTATGGCAACTCCTAATATAAATACGACATTTAATATATGGACAAATGTACTTACTCTCATGGTTTTTAGCACATTAGAGGTCCATTATCGAGTTTATCAAAGTCAAATATGCATACTGTTTCTATTCATCGTTGATATGTAGGTTTTCAATGTGATGTGTTATAGACCTTGTGATTCGACATGGCTGTTATCTGTTACTCCGTTATGTTTGACCGCCTGAGCTGGAAGGGTGTCGGAGTAAGGTGTCATATTTTTATTCGGTTTATTTTTCTCGTTAAATACTACGTATGCCATTGTGTGTGCAACCTGCTTTTTTTCGGTTCATTTTCTCGTGTTTTTCTTTCTGCCGTTTGTGCCAATTACTGTGTTTGACTGATTGATATAACAGTTTCTCGGATTGTCATGTCTTATTTATATATAGCTGTCTCTTTTTTATTAAACTGCTCATTTGTTTGCTGTGCCGTTTCTGCTGAGTGATGCATGCTTGTCCTGTTATAATATACGACTTTAAATTTTTTATTTACAAAACATTTCCTCGTGCTTTGTCGCACATTTTTAAACATTTAGGAATAAGCAAATTATCCACGTAAGCTATGTCTCACCAGTTGCATCCTATGTACCTACGTGTCTCCATCAAGTCCATCAGCAATTTGCATGGCGCAGACTTGAACGTTTTATTTTTGTAATGGTTTTGTTTCCATACTAAGGAACTAGGGATAGACGACGGATAGAATAATGTGTATTGCATAGTAGACTAAATATCAAATTACAGTTTGGCCGGTTATATAAGAACATCGGTTAAATTTGAGTGATCGTATTACGCTCGTGTGGTTGACTTGTAGGACACGTTATCAGGTAGAACCAACATCTAATGTCGTAGAAAGGTTTTAAGTGCTGGTCGGGATACCGGTAACACATTGTTTGTTTAGGTTTAAGTCCCGTCAACTGTATTTCCATTTTAACAATAAACAACAGTAGTGTGTTGTAGCCATGGTCTCGAGACCGACATTTTAGACTTCCAAAGTCTGGTGAGTATGCGGTGACCATTACATGCTTACAATACCATTACATGCATTTGAGATAAACTCACTGCGTGCTAAATTACCAAAATACCATATACAGTAGTTTACAATGCCGTAATACATTCTAATTACTATAGCTAAAACATTTGAGGTCAACTAATTGACACTCGATCATATAGAACATGTGTAATCAAATATATTACATTTTACATTAGGACGTAACAACTGAAACATGAAAAACGAATGCACTTCAAGGGCGTTGCATATGTCTATGCATTTGATATAATGCCAAATGTTGTCTATATTTTTAAGGACGTTTGATAGGGTTACATTTTTATTAAGATGATACCAAAAAATTGGCACAATTATAGTTTAATATATACTGAAGCAATAAGTGAAATAAATAAGGTATGTCGCGGTACTATTTAAGGGGTCATGGGCCCTTTTGCAACATCACTTTTCCCGAAAATGACTACAAATCCTGATATTTCGCAATGTATTTATTTTTGCATTTAATCGATATATTTTTTTGTTAAAATCATTTCCATGTGTTTTAATGTACAAACACATATTATTAAAACATTCCTATACACTTTTGGTATTGATAAGAAAATTCAAAAAATTTGACAAAAAAAGAATTGTCAAAATTTCCGAAAAATGACTGCTAAAAAGACAAAAAAAATACACAAAATTAGCCGTAGCTCAAAAAGCACCTCGATGACCAATATAGTTTGTATTGCTCATTTTGTTGATAAAAGTGTACTCAATCCATAAATTAAAAAAAAGATAGGTCACGGTACTACTTTTTGCGCTATGACGTCAATATTGTCCCCCTGTATCATAAACATCGTAGTGAAATTGGGTAAAAGTGACCCATTATATGCGCGGAAAAATATTCTAATACCAAAAGAGTACTTACATTTGCATATTATAAACATAAAAGTATAGTAAATATAAACTTAGAAGAAATTGACGTGTTACAAGATTTATTTAAGGTGCAGTTACGTCGTAATTGTGTCTCTTTGCAATGAAAATTGCGGTAAAATGGCTGTAAAATGGCACAAAAGAGGCAAAATCAGTACATTTTTCACATATGTTTTTCCAATAATTTCTAGTCTTGTCATAATTTATTTTTGGCTAAGGGTGTTGATTAAAGTGTACTTTATCTAAAAAATTAAATAAAACATATCACGCTACGCTTTGTGCTATTATGACTGAATTATCTCCCCTTTTCCCAATTTGGCATTGGCGTCGCATTCCAAATAGGAAGGGGGCCCATATGGGCCCTGAATCGCTCACTTGAATAATCTTCACAATTGTAGTCAAGAAAGCATTAATGTATCCCCTATATATCAGTCAAAGGGGATCTGTGTTGTCTCAGGCAATACAAACACTCATTATAAATGGGTACAGGTGAACCAAGTAATAATTTCTATTTTTTTTTTAAAATGAATGAAAATGTAAACGCTTTTTCACGCAGAGTAATTTCATACTATTAACACAGTGATTTTATTTTTTATCCCATAGTTCCTATATTTATACCAATACTCGACAGTATCACGACAAACATTTTGCCCAATTTTCATGACGATCCAGTGCATACCGCGGCCTATATCCCCGGTTAAGGTATATGCGCAGAAATGATGCGCAGAAACAACTGTAGCAAACGTCCTTAACTAACGGAATGCCTACAGTTCTCTTGAACGCCATTGGAAAGATCTAATTTATACCAAAAGAATTCCCCATCGATGCCTACATGAAACATATGAGCTGTTCCCCATTGTAAATCTTAGAATTATTAAAAACCTTTTCCCACATTTTAACAGTAACCGATCAATTTTATTTCACTGCGATTTAAAAGCAGCTAAAATAATAATGAGACAATACGTTTTCATGCTCCATAAATCATACAACATAGACAGCAATCACCGAGGAGGGAATAGGACTGCTTGTGAAATATTGCTACCCCATCTTGTATGGACACTTTCTATCGGATATATTATCTTCTCATCGACAGGCAACTAATGCATCAGCATCATAGAATGAAGTATTTACAACGTCGAGATATATTTATGACAATGTTATCTACATACTTTGTTTAAGAAATGTTCCAAAACCACATACTATTTAGTTGAAATATTATATAACATTGTTTCGGTTGAAAATATTCGTATAATTCTCGATAAATTGGAGACTGTGAATGCAGTGAATGTTATATATATTAGATGTAAAGCTGGCAGTAGATGCAGTAACATTGATAGCAATATTATTGTTTGCGTCGTCCACATAACTGGTTGCAGCGAGCCGGCTAGGGTTACTACTACAATAATATGTAAGATACAAGTATGTACTTATGTCCACATGTGGTATATTTGATGCTCAGTAAAAATAAAATAATTAATTTAGCACATTTATTTTCATAATAAAATTAATGCAGTAAATAGAAACGAATAATGATTCACCCAACATGGAATGTTCATTAGACGCATGTCATATGGAAAAAAAAGTCAAATAAGCAAATTGCTCATCGTATCAATCCAAAAATAACATAAAACAACATTCCAGTTGTGCCTTATCTTACATTGTTAATGCCATGAAAAACCCCATCACATCAACACTTAAAGTGGGAACAAAATAACCCCTGGTTCAGAATAAAAGATACAGTACAAGGGTGTTTACAAGAGTTATTTTACAAAAACTAACTAGTAACATAATAGTTTTGTTTGTGCGACTGCAAAGCTGGTCTATTTTTGCCTTATTTCTTATATGATTAAAAATAACATTAAATGTTCGTAGATTTAAAAAATATCTAAGTATTTGAATCACGTAGAAAAATACGTTAGTCTTCTTTTAGCAAGCGTATCGGTTAATAATATACCACAAACTGTTAGCATACTGATATTATAGAATGCAATTACGTTTCAGATACGTGTGCCCATAATTTGCCCTACGATGTAATTGAGTTTTGTCTTTCAATGAATACGACTATGTGGAGAGGGTTTAGTTTATTAGCCGGGTTCCTGGTACGGCTTTTATACTTGTCTTAACTCATTTACGCTACCACATAATAAATTACCGTTTATTATAGCTGTTTATGTTTGTCGTGTGTACATTTTAAAGTTTACAATTTGTTGGATTTAGTGCTAGTTGTAATTGCTATCCGTGACGTGGTTTAGATTGTAAACAAAAAGTGTCCACCGTATAATGTCGCCGTACATGATAACATTATCCTCGCCAGACAGTCAAAGTTACCGCATGCTGGTAAAAATTGATAACAATATATAGTAATCTGAGTACTGTTGTTCCGAACTAAATAAGGCATTCATAGCCAAGGACATTATTATCAGCTTCCATGACTTCAATTAAATCAGTGAGAACAACAGTTTAACGACTGTAATTAAGAACTAAGAGATCAATTTGTATAACACTATGTCTGAAAATTAACACAGAAGGCTTGATGTAGCCAAATTGACTCGGAATAAGGGATAATAGATACAATAACGCGATAGAAATATAAAAGAAATAATGTTTGTAAATCTACACATCATTTTGCCATGATAATTATTCCATTATATCTCAGTATACTAGTCCTAGACAAGAGCCTCCAAGTCTTCATTAACAACTGTCTAAGACAAATCTTACGTATACGCTGGCCAGAGAAGATTTCCAACCAGGAACTTTGGGCAAGAACAAAACAGCAACCGATCACAGTCTCTATTCTACAAAAGAAATGGGGATGGATTGGACATACACTGCGCAGAGCCCAGCCAAACATTGCAAGACAAGCCCAGGACTGGAATCCTCAAGGCACAAGAAGAAGAGGGAGGCCCACCAATTCTTGGCGAAGAACCCTTGATATCGAGCTGAAAAAGACGAGGATGTCGTTGGGAGAGGCCAATGCCCGGGCTACTGACCGTAAAAGATGGAGAACTGTGGTGAAGGCCCTATGCTCCGACCGGAGTGAAGAGGAATAAGTAGGTAAGTAAGTATACTAGTCCTAAATTTGCAAATATTTGAAAAAGTGTCTACGAGAGGATATTGAACATCATGCTTGAAATGGTTTACAGAAACATCCGGAGTGATTTCCTTGTCATTAAATATCCATATTGCCATGCTTATTTGCAATATGTTGCGTTTAAAGGTAGCATTTCTGACATGCACATGCTTAAATCTAAGTAAAAACAAATGAATAAACAATTACATACGCCTTCAATCTATTCCGGTTCCAACCAAAATGAAAAATGTTTACCAAGTGAATCCGGTAACACATCATTTGGTACGATGCTATTTCTCTGTCAATAACCTTTTCATTAGTTACATATTAAGTGGTCTACATTACCCTTGTACGAACACCTGTTCACATTAATACATAGTTTATCGTATTTAATTCGAGTGTGGTTATTATTAATATGAAGCAATTTAATTTGCTTCAATCTCAGATAATTGTTACTTATGTAATTCCTGCCAGGCAGTTCAATTAGTCTGGTCGATTAGCTGTTATGTACGTATGATTCTCGTCAGTTATTGGTCAATACGGTAACCATGGGAATCACGCTGATGAATCAGAAGGTTTTACTGAAAGCTAAACCATTCATCTTTTCTAATCGCAGGTTAATCATCGCATTCATATTGTTGGTGACGACGGAAATTCAACCAATTATATCAATCTGGTGTATGAATCAAACACAACAGTTAACGTATGACGAATATTGCTGTGAATTTATGCGGAAAACTCTTTTCTACGGTTGAAAGATCAATGAACGATCACTGAGTAGTAGACGCAATTGCCATTATTGCATATTATAGTGTCTCCTAAATTTACATTTTACAGTCATTTCCCATGTAATCTATGACACGTGCGTTATTTATAAATATTGAATGAATGTGAATAGCTTAAGTTGTATTTTTTTTAATCGGACCATTTTGTTATGTTTACAAAATACCACCACGCGAATATATCTTCCTAAATTTCTTTAAATGAGAATATGATCATCGTGTTTAATCATTTTAAACAATATTTAATAAACATAATGTTTACCAAACGTTTAACTGGAAGGTTAACCTAAAAAAGTAGTACCGAATAAAAAACCACGAATGATAATGCACAACGTATTGCACTAAAATATATCACTTACAAATTAATTAACAAAAAGGCAGGTCTATTTCAGATTAAAAACATCAGTGTTTCTATTCTACCCTAATTCATACGAATTATTTTGAATATCGATAATCAATGTTTATTATATGCTATGTACGCACTTGAATTCAAGTATGTTTTCATGTTTACACTTAATATCAATAGTTGATACTTGTTCAATGACTGTGGCAGATTGTATTGTTCAAATGTTATATAACGCGTGCATACAGGTATTATAATGTAACCTATACAATACTGACATTGCAAATGTTATTTACAACAACTGGATCTTTGTTTATGGACATAGTATTGTATCAGAAACAGAATTGTACGAAACAATCATAGGTCATAATGCTTGTCGGGCGATATGTGCCGTCTGATATGATATGTTCATGCTTTTTGGCAGCTGGGCAAGATTCGTTCGACCTGTTTGCACCGGATGCTTGGTCATTAGGCTTTTTATAGCTTAAACTAGGTTTTGCGGCTTTTTGGCAGCTGGTACTTGGACTGTAGGCGGTTGGTTGATTTTCTCGTTAAGTTGTGTGTTAGGCGTTTTGTCTTGTAGTTGTGTGTTAGGCGTTTTGTCGTGTAGTTGTGGTCTGTGCTGTTTTAGTGTGTTCGGCATTGATCCGTGTAATTGCCAACGGTGTTGTATTTATGCTATCCGTGCTCGGCTGTGCTTCTTTCCTAGTCTGATTTTTGATTATCTTAATGAAAATGTAAAGGACACTAGTTTTTATGTGTAGATATTTCTAAATGATATCATTAAGGTGTTTTGCCTCTCTTTGGTTATTTCGTTAAATATAGGGGTTTTTGTCACGTGTTCCTTATTTAGGATTTTATTTTTGTTTTAATGTACTAAGTGATAGCTCAGCAGGTACAGGATTGATATTTTGCGCATATTTGTTTTTTAGAATATAAGGGTACTTATCTAGCTTTTGGCAGTACATCTTTCAAACAGTAAATATTCAGATACAATTATTATTACACAATCAAATTTATGGTATTAATGTAGTATGCGAAATGTAACTGTATTCCATAATCACACTGACGTACTAAACAAAAATACCAGTACTACAATTGTAGGCAATTTTAAGACACATTCGAGCGTAAGAAATTCAATGACTACAAATAGAACTTTATCAAAATTACTTTTTTAAAAGTCGTTAGCCTAAAATAGAACTGACTTTTCCTTTATCACGAACTTATTTAGAATGTTTATTAATTAACACAACTGTCTGTTTTTTCGAAGACACTTATTTAAATAAACTTGCCATATATCTGACTGTTAACTGTCTTGCTTACGTCTGTATTCTATTGTGGGCGTTTTCTACATGCATACACATGTGTCGTATTCACAAAGCATATGAAGGGAAAACTTAACATCTTATAAACTCCTTAAATGGATCAGTTAGACAGAATGACCAATATTATGAAATTTTTACATAGTTTAGAGCATTATGTAAATAGCTACATTTATCACAAAGAAAACATTGGTTATTATTCGTACCTTGCGAAATATGTGCAGTCCAACTACTTAACTTAAGTAAAAATATTTAAGTTTACCCTTAGGATGCTTTGTGAAGTCCAGCCCAGATTGTAGGGCGGGGCAGGTAACGTCATATAAGATCTTGTAAATCAGGACACAAGAAACAGCAACATGGTGCTTTGGCGTTGTTCACATGAGACGCTAATGTTTGATTGTAGTATATATGGCCTAGCTTGAAATGGCAGTTAACGTAACAAGACAAACGCAGGTGTCTTTGTATGAGTTTTCCTAAAGTACATGTTTAAAACAATGTTTTATAGCATAATTCTTGTCAACACGGATCCATTGAACAACCATGCATTGGATTCGTTGTAGTTAAGATTTAGTTGCAAAATCCAAACATATTACGTCTCTCGTGTTTCATAATCCAAGCATGTTCCCAATTGATATTCAAATCAAGCGTTCGCGACTGCAATAACACGCATTTGAGAAAAACATTTGAGTCGGTTCTTTAGTACCATTAAAATAAAGAAAACACAGACACCATAACACGGGAGAGATCAGTAAATGACAGACGGTAATTGAATAGTCGCTGCCTAACAGACAGACTCAAATTCTTTGCACACAACGTTAGGATAAGTTTTTGTCGAGTTGATGTATCTCAATTTGCGTAAATGATGATGTTGTTTTTCTACGTCGCGTCTTACATTTATAAAACTGGTCCATTCGTAACCTGCACATTGACGTTAGATAGCTGATAGAAAAGTAATCGTTGACCGACAATTATGTATTTACGGCATCGTCATTTGCAATACTCTAGCAACCTAGTTATAGCTTACACCAATTGATTGCCGCCAGATATACTCAGCAACATTTGAAGTATCACTTGACCGGGGGTTTCAGACAGGCATTATTCTATATTAGTGTTGTTGAACATACAGTGTAGACATACCATGAGGTACGTGACGTAATGTTTGACTAAAAACGCAAGTAAAAAATATGTGACAATAAAACGTTAAAAACAACTGTAATGAGTAATCTCCATGCAATTTAATATCTTTGTGCAATAGGTCACAGGTTTTGCCCGATGACAGTTGAGTCGGTTTCGGACAATAGCTACACATTTTCTTGAAACACATGGACATAACGAAATATCGGCCTGAGCGTCGAGGTTGTCTCGTTAAAATCGCTCACAGAACAAAACACTTACGGTTGTTTATCCGGTCACTTCCGGCAAAATCTGCCTGTTAACGGGGTGCCTGATAAACTTAGCGATAATCGGTCACCTGGTCATGTGACTAGTGATATTCCGTCACCTTACCACGTGATCTGACGGACTTTTTCTTATATGAGAGTCGCCGGTTGCAATTCCGTTCCCGAGGGTGAGGTTTTCCTATCCTAAATGAGCTGGTGGTTGATCGGTTATTTTCTTCGTCTTACCTGCGTCTACATGACGTCGTTGTTTATCATGACGTCACGGAACGAACGTGACGTTGCGCGCTAATGAAAGAGTGACAATATAGAGTTTGTTCCCTTACTGAGCAGATTAGGCGACTGGATAAATAGAATAATAGGTTAGTGCCGTGAATGAAGTAAAAGTTTATCCGGCTCGGCTACGGCTCATCCGATAAATTCCTCCGCCTTGCCAGATAAACTTTTTCATCCACGGCACTAACCTATTATTCTCTATGTGTCCACATTGGTATAGAGTTTTGCTGAAGTGAGTTTGTACTATAAATATCACATCGGAACAAAAATGTATGTCCCCTTGAGAAAGCCAAACGAATAATATACAGTGCTATAACATGGTCAGTGTATTTATATTATAACACTGATATCACCGCGGAACAGTAAACCAGGTAATGAAACACGGCAGTACAAATATCAGACTTTAACAAACTAGAAATGACGCCAGAATAATTCAAACTAGAAACAATCCAATAACCGTAATAACATATTACGTCGAGTAGGTAACGTAACCTGTCAGTACAAATATTTAGAAACCGCGGAACCAGTAACTGAAAATGACTGTTTATAAAGTAGGTCGCATATCATCTTGCGAATACACGTATTTGAACAGAATGGTAAGTGAGTTATGCGCCTTTTCGTGGCTTTTTGTTTGATCTGATAGAAACTAACATATCCTAACATCTAAAAAGTCAAGACTTTGGTCTACACGACTTTACATAAAACATAAAGTTGCAGTTATAATGTCCCCATAAAAACAAACTCTACTCAAATATTTAGCTCATAAACCGTTTTTAATTAAATTTCGAGTTGTAAAGCAATATTTCGTCAAGAACTTTGGCTATAGGAACATTACGACAGATTTTATTTTACTTATGTCGATAACAGATTGAATTGTGTTAACGTTGCGTTCAACCGTGGCATTGGCACATTCCTTCTAATAAGTCGATTACCAACAAATTGCTTTAAACTAGCGTGTTAATCAAGTTTTGTATGCAGAGGAGGACTTAAAAATAGACATATATCCAAAAAGGTGCATTAGAAGTAAATGACACCAGTCTCAATAAAATGCATGATAAGAAGGTAAATACCCATTGACACATGTTTATTGATGTGTGCAAGAGACGACTGATATACTCCTGCTTTTTCTACGAGTTGTGCCCCACTTATAAATGAATTTTAAACAGAGTCGAACATCCAATATTTTCATATATGATATAATATCTATTTTGCAATCTGTAGAGTTATGTGTTAGATAAAACATGTGTATCATTTTGGTTTGTTTGCAAGATAGTTGTAGATGGTTGGGCGTTTGGCTTTTTGAAGGCAAATTACTCCCATATAACACACAGAAGGTGTTGAGCTAGACATTCCATTTTATGAGGACGATACGTAGTTTGTCACTAGAAGGATAGTTTGCGTTCTGTTGTTATCATTAGTGAATTACGCAAAACATTAAAAAGCCAAAAAGTGATAATACCTTCCATAATCGTAACCATTGTTTTTGTATATCTATGAGAAATCCAACTATCAAACTGGGGAATTCAACGAAGGTAGGAGTATCAATCGAAACTGTCGATCAAGTTATGATACCCCCAGATACATAGTATATAGGGGCTATATAGGAGTCATGTTTGAGGTTGGTCTGTTGGTCGGTTGGTCCGTACAAATTTTATGCGCGCTATTTCTCCGCAACCGTTGGTCATATTTCATTGAAATGTTGCATGACTGATCAGTACATGTACCAAGTCTAGTTGTGCATATCGTTGGCGGACGTCGGTCGGATTAATTTTAATGGAGTTATGGCCCTTTATTTTTTATACTTATAAATTTTGTTCGCAATATTTCTCTGCAACCGTTGGTCGTATGTAATTGAAACTTTGCATGACTCATCAGTACCAAGTCCAGTTGTGCATATCGTTGGCGGACGTCGGTCGGATTAATTCTAAGGGAGTTATGGCCTTTTATTGTTTATACCTATAAATTGTGTCCGCGCTATTTCTCTGCAACCGTTGGTCGTATGTCATTGAAACTTTGCATGACTGATCAATACCAAGTCTAGTTGTGCATATCGTTGGGGGACGTCGGCTGATTAATTTTAAGGGAGTAATGGCCCTTTATTTTTTTACACTTATAAATGTTATCCGCATTTTTTCTCTGTAACCATTGGTCGGATTTTAACCAAACTTTTTATGGATGATAAGTACCTAGTCTAGTTGTGCATATGGTCGACACATGTTGGTCTTATCAATTTTAAGGGAACTATAGCTCTTTGTTGTTTTACACTTATATATTTTGTCTGTGCTGTTTCTCAGCAAGCAATGGTCGGATTCAATGAAACTTTGCATGGTCGATCAGTAATTAGTCTAGCTGTGCATATCTGACTGTGTCAAGCAGTTTCTGGGGTTATTCATCACATTCAGTGATATTTCTTGTTTCTAAAAGTAAAGATGTCAAACTCCGGATAAATTTGGTGTTCACCAGCTCAAAACCACAAAACACAACAAAAGGGGGACAAACGTCTTTAACGCTGCTTATGCTACAACGGAACGATTATTGCAATACCTCCGACTCCTATGAGGCAATGCTTTATCATTGAGAAATTTACCATGAACGAACAGACTGATATATGAGAAATGTTTTCGAGGCTATCCGTAAGTTGACATGTTCGCGACCGGTTATATGGCATGTGCTTCTCTTTGCTAAAATGGTTTAATGGAACTCATACTGTTTCGCAAAGGGCCAAAAGTGAGTGCACATCGAAAGAAACGTGTTAAAAGATAATAATAAGTCAGACAGGAACAACAGCACTCAGCTTAACCAGAAAATATAAAAAACACACAAGGAACACTGCCCACCTAAACCGGCCGAGCACAGAAGACATAATAAACATAAAAGGCACGAAGCCCAAGTAAACAAGTTATGATCCTCCCATGTCCAAGTTGTCGAAATTCTAAGTGAACCAGTTTCAGCAATCACAAAGATGAACGCCAAAGCTGAATGACCTAGTTCCAACAGAAAAACGGCTGAAATACCTAGTTTTAGCTGTCAGAAACCTAAAAAGTAGACAAAAACAGTATAAAAAGCTCAAGGTCAAGGTTTCAGCTAAATGACATAGTTTTATCAATTAAAAGGCTCAACGCCCAGTCGGATAACCCAGTGTCAACAAGTTCAACGTACGCTTCCTTGGTTTTCATGGTTTGAAAGCAAGCAAATAGTAGCTTGGGTATTACCTGTATTGTATTTTAAAGTTAATTGCAAACAAAGAAATACTGTTTATATACTAGTGTTGTTTAGAGTAAACTAAAACCAAAACTATGGGTGTTTATTTACTGGTCTGTCTTTTAGATTTAAAAGCAAGATTAACCGTAAAGTGATACTTGGTTATTCACACTTGATGTTTTTAGTGTTACTTGCATACAAGTGATACATGTACTGAATTATTTACTGATCAGCATGTTAAAGTGTTCGGTATATTATACGAAGAAAGAAATTGGATTGAAAGCAATTGACACAAAGGACAAAGGCCAGGCTACGCATTCCACATGCTATTCGAAGCGAATATAAACGTAACATTTATCATTAAAAGTCCAATGGGATCATCTTCAATAATAACGAATAATATCTACATCACGAATTTATGTCTTGTGTGAGAACTTTGAGTTTGCTAATTTCACAGAGCACTTCTCTTCTTATCCGCGATTATATACACTTGGAAGATTAGGCATCCATGCATGTGCTCCTATAAGATATTCTAGTATCGTTGACGTCATTCTGTAAATGTTTGGCTCTGCTTAGTGAATGATTGAAATGTGCATTTGTCGGACGGAAAGGTTTCTAAATAAATGTACTTATTTATTTTAAAAATCATGCATGAGGTTTCACAATGTTCAACCGATCAACATCGTTGATAGACAGTCTTGTTGTACTTGCTACATATAGATAAAAATGTGTTTGTTATGGGTGGATTTCCAGGACACATTAACATATTCCTCTTAATGTTTAATGAATTCAACCCTTTCTTACTATGGAGCTGTTTTACCTTTCAAAATCAACATAACCGATTTTTGTAACGAAAACTGACCTATTACGTCTCTTTTATTATGATACTCATTGCTAATATTTTTTACTACCCTACCCATATTTAAATATAAAGTTGTACCTACCATGTATGTGCATATATTTTTGTAGTTGTACTAGGCATTCCCTTAGTCTTTTCAATCAATTTAGAATTGTATTTCAGGATCAGGCTCAATTATATTTTATTTATTTCAAACACAGAAAATATGTTAATAGAATGACATTTTGTTATACGCAAAGGAAACAATATTGATATTTCCTTAGATTTCCAAAACAGATTAAAAAAGTTTAAGTACATTGTTGCAACAATATTGTGCTTAATCAATTAAACCTGGGTTTTTGAGCTTGATCTTAAATGTTCGAGATCAATGTCAGTCTCAAGCAGAATATATCCCTATTTATGAAATAAATATTTTCAAGGCACGTAATATGTTATCTAAAAGATATATTAGAAGTCTGTAAATGCTTAGAAAAAAAATTATTTCTTAACTTAACAAATACTTTTAAAAAATAGTAAGAACAGAATGGAGCTTAAGTCTGATCTTGAAGACTGACAAAGTGATTCTGACAACCTTTTGGTACAAAGGTCGTAATAAAAATACATACACGACCAGACTTCATCAATATGATAATATGATAGAATTTATCAGTTTCTTGCATAAGAGGAACACTGTCCGTGTATTTTTAAACCCATTTGGTCTTCATTGTTAGTTAAATGTACCCGTAACAGGTACGTAAAGCCCCGAATCTGAAAAAATATACATATTCCCAACTTCAGAGAGAACAATCCAAATCTGTATCAATGTTGCATCTAGGCCACAATTTCCTGCTAAGAGTTGAAAGTACGCGCATTTTATATAAAGAAATGCACGACATATTGCTCACAAGTAATTTTATGTTAATTTCTACCATAGTTTTTTAAAGGTGCTGCCTCACAGATTGGACTCAAATTTTTGTATATCGTGATTTTCAAACCTCACCAAGTATTGATGTAATAGAAAGCCACTGAAAGTTGCTTTATGAAAGATTTGGTGCAAATTAGCACTTTTAAGTACTCTCGATATAGCCGTCTGAGTATTTTTTCTTGAAAAAAACCCCTGCTAAGTTTCCTTCCAACATGTTTTGTGAATTATGTAATTCACATGTGATCGAACTGTAACATCAACAAACTACAGTGTAAACATCAGTGAGGTATTTGATTCGTATTTCGATTTGTTTTCATCAAATGCGAACAAATTTCAGGCAATTTAAGTCATAGTAGTTTTAATTCTATAGGGTATTAATACCCTATAGAATTTTTGATGTAAAATACTAAATAATTTTAAAATGCCGAAGTTTCTCTAGTTATTTTAGATGTCATTGTGCTTGTTTATGGGATATAAAGGCAACTATACCAAAATTACGCGAATATTTGACAATTTTGTTTTATTTTTGCAATTCACCAATATGTGAGGCAGTCCCTTTAAGAATTCCTAATGTTTTACAAAAATCTTAATTTGGTTCAAATTGCAACGAATTTTCCAATTCTGTCCGGTGCATGTATCGTTCCTAATCAAGCAAAAACATAGCTGACTGCTTAAGTAATTTCGTCCGCTGTAAGGATTCCACAGACGAAATAAAAGCAACAATCGAACTAAATTATAACAAAAAATTCTATGTGTTGAATTTCAATACATTATCCCCGTCAACATTTATTTAACGAGTATCTTCTATCTTTCCTTGGTGGTATAAAGCCTAATACGCATATTATTGTCAGAACGCGTATCCGTTTCACATTACTTTTTTCAATGAACTAACGCATCTGTGTACCGCGACACATTAACAGCATGGATATTCGGGGTATCATTTCTACAATTTATAGGGATATGTAAATTTAATTGGTATTAATTATTTGTTTGCAATATATCATTGGGCGAGTATAAAAGTTGCACAAGCAATCATTCTAATAAATCAAACCCGTTCTATGTGCTAAACACGATATGTTGAATACAAATGTATCACATAGCGGGAGTTCTGTTTATAGATTGACTATAACCGTAATTGCATTTTAAAAATGATAAAATTTATTACCTTTAGCGAACATGGGGATCATCAAAACATAACACATAATGATATGTTAATTTTGATATATATTTTACTGGGTAATATGACATGTTTACGTCATGATCTTGTCTTCTGAATACATGTTATAGCGCTATAGCGTTTTGCATCGGGTAAACAGTTTACTTTAATTGTATTTCAGCATGATGACAGTTAACGTTACACAAAATGAGATATCGTTATTGAATAAGAGTAGAGTCTTGTCCTACATGTTTGCGTAAGTTCTAGCAAATGATTCCTAATAAGGAAATGGATCACAGGAGTCCAATTGAATATTTTCGCAAAAAGTTGACGTTATTTATTTAATCATAACATCCTAACATAAGAAACTGTTAAAGCATGTTAAATTGCTTTTGATCAGGAAAATACTTTTTTTTAAACACGGTAACAAGACAATAATGTTAGCCACATAGGAATGTGTAATAGGAAGAGTAATCGGAATAATAATTTTAGCTGTGCCATTACCACATATTAAGGCTACACAAATATTGTTTAAATGATTAGTGTTCCAAGAAATCGATTTATCAAGATATGTGATACAATATATCCGATACGAGTGTAAAACAAACTTAATGAGTGATTGTTGGTTAAATCAAGTTTCGGAGTCTTTCTCCTATCTGACAGAACAACAACCTAGTTTATATTTCTTATTAGCACCGAGGACTGGGGTTCGATGATTTGAATCTCGGGAGGGGTCCGTTCTGGTAGGAGGTTGAAGATCCGTGAAATAGTTAAATAATAGTTACCAAGTGCGTACATGATCCTAACATGTAGGAGTGGGAAGTAAATATGCTCAATATGTATTCCTCTAATACTCGAAAATGGCTAACTCTTTATATTTGGAGGTATGAAACAACGTAACCCTACTTTATGTCATTATTTTGCTAATTTACATGCATCAACTCGTAACACACTATATGAGCCAGTCTCCAGGAAACCATGCTATTTTGACATTATGTAATTACAGCATGTAACAAGGTTTTAGAAAAGCTTTCAAATAAGAAAAAATGACTTAACTATAGATTCAATTTGAAGTCATTTATACATATATTACTATATCTTAGCTTTAAAATTTCTTATGAATTATGTGGAAATCATTTACTTCGTTGCTATGGTGACCAATTTTAGAAAAGTACTCTGATTGAGAAAAACGATAAGTTAGTTGTTGTAAACAATAGAAGTCTTTCTCAAAATATGATCATTTACAATTTGGATGCATATTTTAAAACTTCAAACATCGTTCTAAAACTTGATACCATTTTGAAAAGTTTATGTCAAGAATTGATCAAATTCTGTATTTATAAACCTCTTTATACAACAACGTCGAATAACTTTTGAATGACGTTTGCGACGTCACGCTAAAAGCCTCTACAAAACAGCTGTAACTTCCTTAAAAATTAAGATATTAACAAATTTTCTTTTGCTGTTTGCTTCATTAAGATTACTCTTTTAAATAATAAAAAATCTCAAAATCAATTGTTTTTTGTCAAAATAGCAGGTTTTCCTGGAGACTGGCTCATATGTTTTTAGTCGCAGCCACTCGATGTAAAAGCTTCGGGTGCTCAACATTATTTAACTATGTATGCCTCAACGCAACTAACGGGAAGATGTTATATTCAGCACCCATCCTTGCATGCTAATGATTGTTCATTATTTAATATTCATGAGATGTTATTGTTTTTATCAAAAGAACAAATGATTTAATGAATCCCTTGTGGTTATAACGCTATAATGTGTATCATGTTAAAATAACAACAATCGATGCGTGCAGTCTCACCTAAATAATTAATGATTGTTCTCTAACGGAGACTAGTTAATATCAATTAAAATATGCTGCCAGGAAAGATGAACCTATTGGTGTACATTGTACACAGTTTGTCATGACTGTTTTAAAACTGATGACGTATGTTTATTTCTTCTTTTCCTCTCGCTTCACGACTTCATTGAAGATTAAGAGCATTAAAAATGTATGGCGTCCGATCATCTGGTATAATGTCGTTCCGCTAACAAAACAAAATTGTGATCTTAAGTGCAGACAATTATCGTTTTCAATTTAAGACTTGTTATTTACGAAAGGAATGCAAATATCAGCATTTTTGCAAAATTATCAACAGTGGTCTTGGAGATATATATATAATGAACGAAACGTTATTGTATTATCTACATACACCATTCAGCTTTTAGTTTCGTACTGCACCCATTTTCTGAAAAGTTTAGTATTTGATTGTAACAATTCAACATTCATTACGTAGACATTTCGATATTAACTCATCCTACAATGTTTTGCTTGTTCAATAATAAATACTTTAATCTTTTTACGTCATGTACGAGATGTAATGAATTATTTGTAAATTCTGTATATAATGTGTACTGAGCGGCTTTGAAAACGCAACACTAATGAAAATCTAAAGAACTTTTTTATTTATAAATGCTTCTCAACGAAATTTTGTGTGCGTGTTATTGGTTACCCATGGATTGTAACTCAATGTTTTTTCCATATAAATTCTCTACAGCGGTGCATTGAACCATGTAACAGACAAAACGAAAACTTTACGAGGTATTGATGGGTTGATGCTAATATTATTGATGTACGGCCAATTGAAATAGTCAATCCACCCACAAATTCAAAAAACACAAAATAAGACGGTTTACCACTCCGCAACGTAGTGATATTTAAAAACGCTCAATAGCAATGTTTCAGGTTAACAGAACAATACCACGAATTTTACAGTCAATGGGAAGTAATTCTGGATAGAGTATGAGTCAATAAAATTCATATTTTCTAAATTAAAATTGAGCTATATATTTATCTCTGTTTTGATTTATTTTTGTCTTCGTGATAAACACGGACACTTGTTCACGAACTTTATCCGAAAAAAAGTACACATCAGCATTAACAATCTGAAAAACGCAGACAGACGCAAGGCATCAATTTGCTTTTGCTTATGTCATCATTGTTTTATCGTCGTTGTAGGGTCTCATCAGGTTGTTATGAATTGATTTTGATTGTCGTGACACACATCTTACATGTAGCTACAAATGTTGAAAATTTCAGCAATATTAAACGCATATTGGCCGAGCTATGAGTAAATACATACATGCATACATATAAGCAATAGAAGTGTAAATGTTGCTTTTTCAAAGCCGCTCAGTGTACATTGGCGTCGATGAAGTGTGGTAAAAAACATTACGGTTCATAAACGAACATTTACTTGAAATAACTCCTCACTAACTCGCTTTAATGTTCATTTTCGGGATGTTTCTAAATTATATTGTATTTAGATATTTTCAGGTGAAGCTAATTCCGAGCACTTGTATCAAGTTACACGTTTATCCTTCAAATGAATAACAAGGTCATACTTTTCTCTTAAGAAATCTCATTGTGATCATAGAATTGAATTATGTCTTCCAGCTTCTTCAATTATGTCTCAAATAATTTTGCATTAGAGGAATTATTGTATTTCATTTAGGCTGAATGAAGTGTTTGTCTAACAAAAATGTTGCATCGATTCAATTGCCTTCCGTTAACGCCCGATAAATAGAAATTCGATCCCTCCGCGCTGTAGTTGTATGCGCTTTGCTCGCTAAATTAATTATCAATTACGGGTCCGTCAGATGAGCAGAAGCCACTTCGCTGTTACTTGTTACATACGTATGTAATACGACGCTGTGGGCGCTACCTTTAAACATATTAACTAAATCAATGAGCGCACTATTTATTACGCCCAGTGTTCTCGTATGGTCACAAAAGAGTCAGTTATCATGGTTTCCATCAATGGGCGAGTAATTTTAAGTTAATTAAATGTTTTGATAGTCTGTAGATATCTGCATTTGTGCTGCTTGACCGAATAGAGATAGAGTCGAAGGCATGACATATAAACAGTGGCCATTGTGAAGTTAAAACAGACAGACTCAACCGATATAGCAAGCTGTCGTTGTGTCATATCATGTTTGTCTCTTACTGTTTATTCTCGTCTAACAGCTCATTCGTGTGCTCCTTTGCACTCTGTGGTTTCTGATGAGTGTTGCATACTGTCCCAGTTCAATTTATTATTATACTTTCGGTACAGAAATACAAGCAAATTTCTTTAGTCGCTTCAGATTTAAATGGATATCGACTACATGTACAAAATATAATTGTTTCTGACAACCATAAATATATACATCCATGGGTTGTGATGAACTTAATCTTGGAAATCAATCAACTTTTTATTTGCCTGTGTCTGTTCGTCCTTGTTATACAACTATTGTGTACATATCGGATACTTAATCTAAAGTATCGAAGCAGCTTTTAAATTGTGAGCATGTGTCAGAGAAAAGCTAGTTACCGACACGAAAAGCTGTTTCAGTTTTAATGCAAACATGAATTATTCAAAATATAAAGGTTCATAAAGTTCTCTCTCTGACAAAAGCATATTTATGTTCATGTCAAGAGGTATCACATTAAATCTGAGTGGATTTTTACAAGTTAACCGTTTTAAAATTCTAAACCCCTTTGCGCTCTTTAATTGGCAGTTGACAGCTGATGATTTGGTGCGCATGGATATATATCGCATACAAGCATTACTTAATATTTAAATTGATAGCAAACAAAAGTATTTATTAAAAAATAAATATATATTGCATGCATATAAACTGATCATTAAAAGCTATAATAAATACCTTAAGCTATTGTTCACAATTCAAATAGTTATATATCAATCTCAGAAATTGCTTGCATATTTTCCATTTAAACTGACACAAATACATTTTACTGATGGAATCAACATCTATATTGTCTCATGAAAAACTGCGCGCGCTGCATGAAACATAGGTTGGGAAATCGATGGTACAAACTCATGTAGTTATACCAATAATCAAACTTAGCAGATTAAGATTGGAAACATTTAGCGTCGTCAATACAATTTTTTCATTTATTTATTTCCGATAAGTGTGATTCTCTCGTATGTAAAATGGTATATTGTTTACGAAGGATTTTGGATTGTATGTTGTATATAATGTCTAAAAGTCAGTTGACAATTGCGAGTGTACTTTGAGGTCCCGTCGGCATTTAATCATAAAACTATATAATTATCAATATAGAACCTCTACCAGATTGTTATAATTCAGTAATCATGCATTTTCATTTAAATATTTCCCGGATCAGCGGCAGTTACCAACGCCGTGATCTCCCATCATATATACTCGTATATATATATATCTGATGGAAATGCGCCAGAGACAAACGACTGAGGGTAATAGTTTAAAATTAATCTTTGATCGAAGTCGATTGATAATAATATAGTCTCCATTTATATGAAAGATAATTGAATGTTTAGTGTCTATATTGCGTCTATTACCGTTTGTCTAGCCCTTGATGCTGCGTATATGTAATTTATTTGTAAGAAACCGTTTGGCTCTATTACCCGGTAATTGTTAGTTTTATTCCGAATAAATTTTGCTGGCATTACTATAACTACATCGATATTTTAAAGATCAGAATTGTCCTGTCAAATAATGCCTATTTACTAACATTAATTTTATATCGCTAAAACATTTAAGAAAACTATGCTTTGTCATGAAATAAGATAGTTATGTAAAACATTGTATGTGTCGAAAGATACTTAAAAATGTCAAAAAAACAATTAACCTTAACTAACAACATTTGATGATTGGTTATACTTACATGCATTTTGCATACGTTCTTTTATCAGGAAACCTAAAGTCATTATCCTAATGCTAAGCTACAGTGTTGATGCTACAATGTAGATCTAAAGCTCGTGCATTGTGTTCTCGTGCATTTTACTTCATAAATTCGTTACTAATAGCATGTTTCAAACCTGCGATACACATTTCTAGTCGTCTTGTTACTTGCCTATGGTGCGCTTTATCTAGATCTGGATGCTTGACTGTAACTTGTTTAATTACGGAAACATGTCTTGGTGCCTGGAATATCTAAGCAGCCTAGACTTATCCTTTAGCATTTAAAATGCACATAAAGAAGTGGAGTCGCATTCATCATGGCTACTGTCAAATATTTCACAAAACAGTCAGTTTTTTCCAATAAGTTGAGAATTTAAACAATTGGGTTGCATGTTGAAATACTTATCGTGCGATTATAAACACGCTAACTGCGAGTCACTACTGACATAAACACAACACGCACGTAGGTGAAATGATATACATTAACTGCAGTTAACAATACATGTATGTTTGCCTTCCGAATGTATTAGTGCACACGTGGTCGGCAACCATACACTTCATGCAATGAAAATATTGCTTTTACGATTGCATTGAGTGTGTCCTCACTAGCGCCACTAGTTGATAGATTGTCACACTCTCGAATCCGAGTTTCATTCCGGATAGACCAGTTTATATTCTCTGGTGATATTGTGTAGTTACCATTCATAATTACCTCCCCTTAATGGTTAATAATGCAAACAATTGACAGTATGTCATTCATTGAGGGATGAGGCTTTGGAATGTCTGTGAACTACAGTATTTGGCATTGTCATGTCCTTCAAATGTGTCAGTTGCTTGTGGAAGCTGACGTCAGTACTGAATGTTACATATATGACTAAAAGTGGGTGAAAATCATAGTGTCATGAAATCAGATGTAAATGTATAACATACATATTTGTTTCATAAGGATGTTATCATGAGTATATTGACAGCTTGACAGAGCTAGAAAACACTTTTGAATTCGGTACCAGTATAACTAGGAAATCATAGCGCTGAAAATAAACACTCTGTTCGAAGCAAGGCAATATTTCTTTTCAATATCTGTTTTGAATAGGAAGTTTAATTAAGTATTAATATTGCTTTTTCACAGTTAGTCACGTTAAGAAGAATTCTATAAGTAATTCAATGACCGTAATGTGGTATGTAAGGAGCCTAAATAACTTGGATGGAAAAACATCATTCATTGTTTTGTCGTCTATCTCGATTTTCTTGAATCAGTTTTAAAGATGATGTAGTCAGATTTTACAAACTTGTATAGGTTATCTAAAACTTTATAACTTATAATTTATTAACTTATTAATACTTATGTAAATGTTTAAGGGAAAACGTAGAAGAGCTAATTGCTAAAAATGTACGGATGTTTAATTGTTTTGAATACGTTGCAAACAATATTTACACCTGTTTGTTTGATCTTTTGCATGCTTTTCATAAGGTTATAAACAAGTAAGTTTAAACGCAAATTGAGCCATGAAAAGATACTAACACATCCCCTGTACATGAACAAATCAATGTTGGAATTCGCCATTTGAGAAAACGAAGTAATTAACGAACATTTTATTACCCAGCATCGAAAATTAGAAAAACGCCAAATTATTTCTTGTTAAGCAATTTCGTTGTCATGTTTCACTCTCCAGCTTTGGTTAGAAGGAACATTTTGTATCTTCAATCACGACTTTGGAGTTAAGAGACCTTTCTGCATGTTTTCAATTACATCAATTCCACTCAGCATTTAGCAGTAAGCGGGTTTTGTTTTGTTTACGTAATCTAATTATCCCGTTCGAGTATAAAATATCAGCAAGGTTTCGCTATGTAGTTTTTGTTCATAACTCTGAGTACGGGAATGGCAATGATGCTGCGTTGTAAAATACCAGCAACTATTGTTTCAGATGAGTCATTTTTCATCATTAAATATAATTAACCACATGGAAAATAGTTTGTCTTCATTTGCTTTTTATGAAACAGTCGGCCAGGAAATGAGAATTCAAAACAGCAGAAATATTGTTTCTGCCGGGGTTTGCTTTGTTGTGTATGATTGAAGTCGTGTGATCATCCTTGTGACAGCAGACAATGTGCACATGGCTAGCAGTTCACGAAGGTGGCACAGAGCACAATGTCGAAAGAGATTTGTTTCCTTTCTTTCATTATTTAAATTTGAAAACTATTAGTATTGACAGGAGTTTTTCATACAATGTATAGGGCACCAAATGAAGGATGTAGACCTACCATTTAAGACGTGGAGATAGAGCAATACCATTGTAAATTTAAAAGATTTTGGATTATATAATGATATAAGAAATTAAAATATACAATTGTGTTTGTAAAAGAAACGGCTTGGACTGTTTGGCGAGAAACGAATGTGATGCACACAAATCTGATTTCGGTTCACATGTAACACAACGTTATATTCTTCCCCGATTTCTAAAATTCTCTAAGATTCAAAATACAATGTCCGCTTACTGCGTTTCCGTGTTTTAATGGTGAAGACAAGTATATTGCCTTATCTGTCCGATACTTGATTAATAGAAATGTCTGAAGAGCAACGACGACGAGTCTCAAAACAGAATAAATACAATAGTACATCTTTCCAACACACTTGCATTTGGAGAATCTGTAAACCAATAAACCGATTTGTCTAATAATGCTTTATGATTTCCCAATTATTCAATGAATTTATGTTCCAAAACAGCAGGAGAACACTTTAGGAACATTAATTGGAATGTGTATACATTCCACTGCATTATTTTATTGTCGAATTGGTGGTTTTATTAGAGTATTGAATTATTTATAGTATACTGCGATATTTCTGCTAAATACATCAATTTAACCACTATAATGAGATTGAAGCGGCATATTTCCGAAAATAACTGATTCAGAAACAGCTTAGCATTTTATTTTGCATGTGCACCTATATTTATGTTCTCCTATATAATACAATGCAGAGGAATCTTTCGCTAAACATATTATGAATTATATAATTACAATGTTCGAAACCAGAGTGCTACGTTTTTATATATACGAAAATGTAGATTATGCAATGTCATTTAAATTGAGTTCCGTTTTTTTTAAATGTCTCTTACTATATAAAATGATATTCAAGAACAGTATGTAAATTATTACTTGAAACGATCAAACAACATTAGGGTTATAAAAAAGTTGGATAAAATCTGAACTAAAATGATCATCATAAACCTTTTATTACAAATTAATTCACTCTCATGCAATTTCGTCCCTTCTATTTATGTGAAATTTTTGAATACATGTAAGTAGAAGTCCATACTCGCTGAACCGTTTAATTTCATTATTTAATTTAATAGTATTGCATACCATCCACATGTACTTAAGAAGTATTTTAACGTGTATTATTAATTCATTATAAATGTTGCCGTTGATCTAAATATATTGTTCGTGCAATATTTTTGACGTATCTTAATGGTAATACATTATACCGTTGTCAATGACCATATGTTTAAACTTGAAATGTTGATAACAATATTATATTCATAGAATGTAAAAGTCGTATGCATTGACAAATGAACATAGATGAAAGCATATGATTAAACGTAAAGGTTTCTAAATTAAATGTGGTATCCAGAGTCGCGTTAAGGAATACATATAGATGTTGTGGAAGTCATTGTGTTTGTCGATGAAGCTACAGGGCACTGCAAACGTTAAACATTTTATTCACTTGTAATGTTTAGTGTGCGTGCGTCTGGCTGTTCAGTAAAAGTTTATTACATGTATTCTACTCATTCAATTCTGAGAAGTCATATTGCACTTTCCCTATTCATATAAATTTTATGAAACTAATGTAATTAACAAATATTGGTTTTCCTTGTTATTGTTTGGAAACTCAATTTTAGAAGTTTAATAAGGGTAATATTACCGAACGGAATTATTAATAATATGATTATAAACGAAACAACGTTATTGATGTCTGCAGTTTTATAGAATACAATACCGCATTCGTTAACATTGATCAGCAAATTTTATTTTTATCAGCACGCGCAGAATTGTTAACTAATTATGTTTGTCTGGTATAAAACTTGTTAATCAGTTTAATTTGTGGATGATCGAATATAAATCATAAAACACAGTGAAATCTTATAACGGTAAGTCATTTTATCTTGACGTGTACGATGCTAAGAAGTAACTAATCAACGTCATTAATTAAAAGTCTGGCTTCATTGTTTGATGTAGCGCGTGTATGAGACTTTTGTTTCCCAGATCTTTCTAAACATATTCGTGGTGTTAACGCCTACGTCACATCGGGGTAATAAGTCATGTCACCATGCAGCTGAGGTGATACAGACTTTATACACATGTAGCCTAAACATACTATATCATTCGACAGAAAAGAATGCGATGCAAAATTACAAAACAACGCTACGCAATAAAACAAATCACAAATAATAAGCAACATAATGCAATGCGTCTGATTTCGAAAGATACAGCGTCGTTGCTTATGGATTTCAGTACAAACGATTAGTACATGATAATTAACAGTGTAAAAAAGTAATACCGATTTAAGTATTTGATTTTATGATATACAAATGTGTTTTAGGACGCATCAGTAGAAAGTGATATTATGTACTTTTATTTGACACCAATGGAAATCTGCCTCGCTTATTACACCCTTCTGGTTAATATTTGTTTGATTATCTCTACATCGGTTAGAGTTCAGTCTACGATACGAATGTTTACTGGTGTTGTTCGATACAATCCAAATTCCGATTGTTTGTATTGAAATGTGGCCAGCGCTATACCTCAGATTATTTTGGGGACACGTTTGACTAAGTCACACACTCTAATCATACTACGAAATATACGACAATAATAGTCATCCCGACCCCGAATGTTTGCAAGTCGGTCCATAACAGAAATCGCGAATCCGAATTTGACTTCATTTCGAGTTGTTACTATAGTGACTTGAGTTTGGAAGAACTATTTGACTGAAAATCTAGGATTATATTCTCCCATTACAGTATTGATTATGGGACATCAGGTGGCAATCATTTTAGATCTGAATACCGGTAACAGCAATATATTTAGATTATACCGGCATGTATTTCTAGTACAGTCGGCATATACGTATGTCTAGTACATGTTTGTCGTAGAAGTGTTTTAAAGCAGCATTTTTGTGATGAACAAAACATGAATACAACCGTCTGCCCCACCACGTATTGAATTAAATAAATACAAGTAGACAGACGTACCGAGGTAGTATGTATTGCTCCACCTCCTTATAGTACGTTATATTAATTGTTACTCAGGATAGAACCAGTTTATACAGTGCATATACGCCTACGATAATAACACATTACAATTCAAAAGGAAATTGAACCATTAAAAGCGAGACCTTGGTTACTGAGACTATGGTATTAATTATGTTACCATTGTTACGTACTTAGTCTTCGGTGAGGTTGTCCATTATTGTAAGTAGGGTAATTTTACTCTTATATCTCTCTACTAGGGACAGATACTAAGTACAACACACAATACAATCGTTCATTTCCCTGTCCAATACACGGACAAAGTACGTTTAAAGTTTCTAGTAAGGCGAATACGATGGTGTCGTTGTTTACGATATCACTTCCGTCGGTCAATAAAACCTGCGACATGTTTGGGTCACCTAAAATCAGCTAACAGCACTAAGCCATACTCGGCTATTTCCATATTAAATATTCATGAATGGATTGACCGGTCACCAGCTTTCTGCAGCCAATATTTGATGTATCTTGCAACATTTAGACTGCATACTAAATATCGATACCCAGACAGATTGTAGACATCATCAGGCTGTCGTATGTTCGTACGCGTCGCGGTGGAATGACGGTAGAAGTATTGCTGTAACGATCAATCGCAAGCAAAACGTACAAAAAGTCGTCAAGTCGAAATATTGGTTTGCGACGTTGCGTTCGTCTTGCGGCACTAGTATTTCGTACGACAGTCAAACGGTTGTCGTACGAAATACGAGCGATTTTCCCAAAATGTGCTTCGTTGACAGGTGTACGGCTGTCGAAAGGCTGATGTGATGCAGGCTTTACTGAATATCTGAGTTAGGGTTATTAAGGTGCATCAAAGTATTACAGGTTATATGGCTTCGTTAAAAAGGATTTTGTGTTGGACAGACTCTGATGTTGTCGAATATAAAGGAGCGTACTTTGGTGTAGCGACTTCAACGCCATATACCCTTAGGTTTACTATGCTACGTATCATTATTGAATTGTAATGCGTAGTGGCAATCTATATACCCTTTGTCTGAACTTCATGTCTATGATTTAATTTACCATATATTCCCATGTATGTCCGATTACTGCTACTTCAAATCTAGTGGTCAATTTCAAATGTTTGTTATAATATCACGTCTGGCATAAGTATACTGCTAATTACCAAATGGGCTGAAGTACATGTCGAATATAATTTAATTGTTATATTACAAAACTTTCGTCAATGCTTCTTACTGTCGGTAGTGCTTCGTTGATTTCCGGGTTGTCCGGAAGTCTCTGACATATGAATGCTATGACTGAGAATGTAAAAATAGCTGTATGTGTTTCAATTCGTAAGAATCGCGTTGGTTATAAATTGCTGACACTACCGATTGACTCTACACAGACTCCCCTGAAAAAGGGTTATTATAAGGGGTTAATAAACTCCAGTGTCACCAAACGGTCCATAACATGAAATAGAAAACGGTTTTTGTTTCAGAAAATTTTTCAATTTCAATTCGTGAGCTAATATGTGATGTTCATGCCACCGAATTCCATTGTGTGTCATTTTGCATTTCACGTCAAATTACTCTTGGTATTACTCAATTTTAACAATATCATCCAATTTAATACTTTAATAGAAACGCTCCAAAGCGACATGGGTAGTGCTTTTAAATTTGTTAACAAATAGCATTAGCAACTACCTTGATACTTGAAGATACGATGCATGTGTGGAGTATGGAGAATATTGTTTTCAATTATTATCAGAGAACAGTGTAATCAAACAACGATTTGTCAAACATGATTTAGTGTTTCCAATAATGACGATTGGTTCATATAAAATATTTCGGTTAACTGTGCTTCTATACGACAATGGGTATTTTGAATTTCAAAGTATTGTAAAGTGATTTATTTCGTAATATTAATTATTGTCCAGTCAATTAAAGAATTAAATTTTTGTATTTTATTTAGATTTCATATTTTACGCGCGAATTGATCAATTGTGTTGAAATAAGTTCACTGATCCGGACATACAATGCTTAGATTTGTACCGTTATTTAGTTTGTATCAATAAATAAAGAATACTATTAAATAGATTGATGACGCACACACGCACATGCGCAAATTGGATGCGCACAGTTTGTAAGAAACACTTCATCACTGCGCGAAACGGTGAATTCATCAAATATTATATGTTTATGTTAATAGGTGTTTATTTGTTTCTGATTGGTTACAAATAGGTGATGTCCTTGATACTTAATTCCAAAACGTTTTTAATTGTCGTGTTACTTCGAAGATGTATCTGGATCAGGATCATGTTAATGCTTGGCTCTGACGTGTTTAATCATTTCTTAATGTCGAGGGCTTATAATAACAAACCTGACCTATTCTTCAGTATTTTAAATGCATGTATCGGAGCAGGAAGACTTTCATCATTACGGCTGTCTACTCATTCACAAAACTGTCAGTTTTTCCGATAAGCTGAGAATTGGAACAACTGGATTTCATCTTGAAATAATTGCATTGCGGTTATAAACACGCATATCATTAGTAACTGTTCATAAACACAACAAGCACATCGATGAAATGAAATATCGTGTATGAGTTAACAAATGGTAGCCTTCCACATTTACTTGTACACAAACACGTGATCGGCAGCCAAGCTATTTTTGAAATGTTTGGGCTTAAATATATGTAATTTAAAGAAAGTATTGCATTACGTGATTGTACTTAATGTGCAGCTATCGCCGCTAGTTGGTTAAGAACAATATTTGTAAATCCTGGTTCCTTTCCGTATAGACCAGGATAACGTGTTGATGACTTTCGACTTATCATTTACTTGCACCAGTTGCTTGCGGAAGCGCAAAGTCAGCCGATTGATACTTTTAGGTAAAGTAATTCAATTCTGATTAATAACATTTGTGTCATATTGTTTGAATATTACATTATATAAACATTCAAAAGATACCACTGACATCATGTCGCAACAAACGAAAATAACAACCAGAGTATAATGACAGTTGTTAAGACATGGGTGTATTTCTATGGCCCCGAATCAAGACAGGCCTGTAACAATGTGTTTTCCTCACTACATAAGGACTCTACAGTATGTAATGTGTTCAAAAATTGGTAGAACAGACATGAGCACTGTATAGAACATCAATGACGATACTTTGAAAAGGAATGGTGTAGGTAAAGTCAAATATTGTTTACGACGTCGTTAACGTCATTAGCTTGCGGCGATGTCCGTTAGAAGGCGTCCTATGTACACGTACATCTCAATAACAAATAACTGCATGCTCATGAAATTTGGTCATTATATTGGAAATAGATAATGTAGCTACATGTAGAATTGTGTTGTTTTATTTACAGTATACACGATTTTACAGCACCAGTGACATTTACTTTTGCATTTACCCACGTGTATTCATTACAAGACCCAACTCTTACACAAATGCGTAAGAATTTCGTGCTAAAAATTGTTGAATATTATAATATTAATGCCTAATAGTTCATGTAATTTTGGAGTGTATGCTCGATATTATGTTGTGCATACAATGTAACCAATATGCGTGACTATTGCTAAAAGCCTGACTATGTGTTATTAAAAATCCGTACATTTTAAATATGGCCTTCTAAACTATTTTTACATCTATCATGTCAAATTACAAGTTTAAGGCATTAAGATGTGACGACTCATCCCCTGTAGCGAAACATCGTTTGAATTCTTCGTCAGAGAAAACAGAGTAATTAAGGAACATTTTATTGCCCAACATCTAAAATTTTAAAAAAAGCCAAATTATCTCTGGTTCAGCAATTTTGTTGTCATGTTTCACTCTCCAGCATTAGTTAGATGGAACATTTCTGTATATTCAATCTCTACTTTGGAGTTAAGAAACTTTTCTGCATTTTTTTAATCAAATCAATTCCACTCAGCATGTAGCAGTAGGCGGGTTTTGTTTTGTTTACGCAATCTAATTATCCGGTTCGAGTATAAAATATCAGTACGGTTTCTCAAAGGTAGTTTTTGTTCATAACTCTTAGAAGTGGAATGGCAATGATGCTGTGTTGTAAAATACCAACAACTATTGGAATAGATGAGACATTGTTCATCATTGAATATAATTAACCACAGGGAAAATAGTTTGTCTTCATTTGCTTTTTATGAATCAGTCGACTGACTCGGACTGAGAATTCAAAATAGCCGGAATATTGTGTCAATTGAGGTTTTCTATGTGATGTTTAAATCTTTGTCTGCTAGGTCTTTCTTCTGTTTGACTGACTGAGGCCACAGGTTGTCTCTTTTTTTCCTGCGTTTTTGTAGGTCTTTGAACTTTTTGATAGTTGGGACTTAATTTGACTTTCGACTTTTTTCGGAACTGAAACTCATTTTCTCGTTCAGTTGTGTGTTGAGTATTTCGATAAAGTTGAAAATTATCTTGTCGTTTGTTTAGGGACACATGTATATAGTAGACCAATCTTTACGCTTCGGCGATAGAGCAAAACCCCTGTAATTTTAAAGATTAAGGGTGATATAATGAAATAACAAATTAAAATATGTAATAGTGTTACCCAGATGTGATGTTGGTTCACATCGATCACAACTTTATATTCTGTATAAATGCGTGCATTCTTCAAATTCTAAAATTCTCTTAGAGTAAAATTACAATTTCTGCAAACTTCTTTTCAGTGTTTTGATGTTATAAGACACGTTCATTTTCGCAGGTGTCATGTATCCGATTATTGGAAATATCAAAGTTGCAACGAATGAGCATCCCACAATGGCGAGTCTCATAACAGTAGGAATATGATTGAATAAGGAACATCTCTACAACACACTTCTTCGCCACATTTTCAGAATCTATAAACCAATAGACTGATTTGTCTAATAATGCTTTATGATTGCCCTACTATTCAATGAGTTTATATTCCAATAAAGCACGAGAATTTAGGAGCATTAGTTTAAGTGTTTATACATTCCACTGCATCATGTTATTGTGGTATTTATGTATTTTATAAGAGTATACTTGCAAATTGATTGACTATATAAATGGTAATGCATAATTATCGTGGCCAATGAGTCGTAAGTATAAATTTGTAGAATTGACAAATCAACATACATGTACGTAAACAGTTGGGCCGCCAGCTAATTACAGTAATGTTTACCCGCATCGCATTAAACATACATATAGATGTCGTGAAAGTCATTGCGTTCAGAAGGTCGCGTTCGCTGAAATTTTGGAACTGGCTGACACTACAAAACTAAACACTTAATTTACTTGTAACGTTCAGCGCGTCTGATTTTCGGAATGTTCTGTAACAGTTCATTATTCTAATCATTCAATACTTAGGAGACACATTGCACTTACCCTATTTATATAAATTTTATAATACTAATGAAATTACCAAATATTGGTTTTCCATGGTATTGTCTAGAAACTCAATTTTTGTAGTTTAATAAGGTAATATAACAGAACAGAATGATCAATAATATAATTATAAACAAAACAACGTTATTGATGTCTGCAGTTTTATCGAATACAATATTGCACTCGTAAAGTTTGATCAGCAAGTTTTATTTTTATCAGCACACGCAGAATTATTAATCAATTATGTTTGTCTGGTATAAAAATTGTTAATCAGTTTAAATTATTGATGATCGAAAATAAATCATAAAAACAATGAAATCTAAGTGGTAAATCCTTTTTATCTTTAAGTGTACGATGCTAGGTAATAACTAATCAACGTCATTAATTAAAAGTCTGGCTTTATTGTTTATTCCCAGATCTTTCTTAACATGTTCGTGATTTTAAAGCCTATGTCACATGGGTGGTAATAAGTCTTGTCAGATACATGTAGTCCAAACATACTACATGTATACCATTCGATGGCAAACAATGCAATGTTAAATTACAAAACAACATTACGCAATACGGCGAATCACAAATAAAAAGCAACGTAGTGCAATGCGGCAATATAAAAGCTGTCCGATTTCGAAAGATGCAGCTTGGTTCTTTTGGAACTTCTGTACAAAAAATAAGTACGTAATAACGAACAGTGTTAGAAAGTGAAGCCGCTTTAAGTATTTGATTTTATGATATACCAGTGTATTTTTGGCATATCAGTAGAAAGTAATATTCATTTTCTATTGACTGACGGATACAAATACTACCAATCCTGTAAGATGTATGTTGATCTTATAACACTCTACTAGGGACAAATACTAAGTACAACACACAATGAAGGTTACATTTTTCTCTCCAAACATGTACTAAGTACGTAATATGTATAATTATAAAGTTCTGTTTACGATATCACTTCCGTCGGTCAATACTTTATTTCAATTTCAACGATAAGGGTCACCTTAAAGCAGCGAACAGCATTAAACCATACTCGGTCATTTTCGTATTTTAAATATTCATGTACTAATTAACGGTCATCTGCTTTCAGCAGCCGATATTTGATGTACCCTTGTCCAGGTTTCTTGCAACATTCAGACTGCAGATTGAATATCGACACTCAGACAAATTGTAGACATCACCATGCTGCCGTACATTGCCCGTACAGCTTTCATATGCGTCGCGGAAATACGGTAGACTTATTGCTGCAATGATCAAGCGCAAGCAAAACGTACAAAAATTTGTCAAGTCGAGAAATTGGTTTGGAAATCTTGCGGCGCTAGTATTTCGTACGACAGTCATATAATTGTCAAATATTACTTAAAGGGAGTAAACAGCAATATATTTATAAATAAAATCAACAGAAATCTTGCTACATGTACATTTGTACCGGTATATGCAATTTTTAATCTTTTAAACTAAAATGACCGTTCATTTTATGACAAATTAATTCACTCTTGTGTAATTCAGTGCTCGTGGATCATTGATTAACAAGTAGTCCATACTCGCTAAAATATTTCATTTCATAATTTAATGTTAAGTTATTGGATTGAATTTACATGTATTTGAACTTGTACTTTTTATTAATTGTGTCATTCCTCTAAGCTTAAATGTGATCCCTTACGTACTGGTGTATTGCAACAGTAAAATAAATGTCCCATTGACAACCATACTGACGTCTAAAATAACTTGCGAAACATCGGTAATGTGTAAGTATTTAGTTATTTTACATACAAAATTCTATAGGGTACTAATACCCGTTGTCAATGACCATATGTTTAAATATGTATTGTTGATAGAAGTATTAAATCATTCGAATGTAAAGTAGCATGCATTGACAATTAAACATAGATGTAAGAATTTGATTGTACGTAAACGTTTCATAATTAAACGTGGTTACCAGCCTCGCGTTAAAGAACACATGATATATCATAGATGTTCTGGAAGTCATTGCGTTCAGAAGGTCGCTGAAACTTCAGGCCACTGTAAAAAATAAACGCTTTATTCACTTGTTATGTTCAGTGTAAGTGCGTCTGGTTTTCATGTTGTTCATTATTCAACCCATTCAATTCTTAGGAGACATATTACACTTTCCCTTTTTATATAAATTTTATTAAACTAATGTAATTAACAAAATAATTTAATATGGTTTTTTCTTGTTTTTGTGTGGAAACTCAATTTTAGAAGTTTAATAAGGTAATATAAAAGAACTGAATGATCAATACTATAATTATAAACAAAACAACGTTATTCATGTCTGCAGTTTTATCGAATTCAATATTGCAATGGTTAACTTTGATCAGCGAATTTCATTTTTATCAGCACGCACAGAATTATAAATTAATTATGTTTGCCTGGTTTAAGAATTGTTAATCAGCTTAATTTATGGATAATCGAAGATAAAACATAAAAAACAGTGAAATCATATAGTGTAAAATCATTTTATCTTCACGTGTTAGCTGCTTGGTAGTTACTAATCAACGTCATTAATCAAATGTCTGGCTTCATTGTTTTTGCAAGTGCGTGCGTCAGCCATTTGTTTGCAAGATCTTTCTAAACATGTTCGTTGGATTAAAATCTACGTCACATCGAGGATATTAAAGCATGTCACCAAAGAATCGATTGTGCAGCTGATGTGATACTTACGACTTTAGATACCTTTAGTTTAAAATGTTATACCATATATCCATAAAGGGATACATAATAATTTTAATTTAAAACAAGACAGGTCAAGTCAGTCAAGACCGACAATACAAACTTTATACAACATAGCAAGATAGAATACTGTACCATTCAAATAAGCTGACATTAGAATACCAATCCAACACTACGCAATACCGCGTACAACAAATAAAAATGAAATGCGATAATTTGAAAATTGTCGGAATTTGCAAGATTAAGAGTTGTTGTTTTTACGACTTCTGTACAAACGATTAGTACGTCATAAGTATCAATATTAGAAAGTAATGCCGTTTTAAGTATTTGATTTTAAGATATACGAGTGTATGTTTGACAAATCAGAGAAAGTGATATTCATGTTCTATCGTCTGACGGATACAATCACTACAAATCCTGTAAGTTGTATCATAATGTTGATTTTGATAGCATCCTGATTGTCTTGCCAAATAAGATAAAATATTATGTTAAACACACACATTTACATGCTGTGTTCTTAGAAACAATATTTGAATGCATACGTGTTTTATTTTAAGTTTTTATGTTTGCGCGCGATTGTGTTTGTTTTCGTTGAGGGTTAAGTAAATCAATGGAAATCTGCATCGCTTTTAACACACTTCTGGTTAATATGTGTATGATTATTAGTGCACCGGGTTGCGGTACGAATATCTACTGGTGTTGATCGATACGATTCAAACGTTTATTCCTTGCCATGGTTTATATTTAAGAAATAAAAAAATCTGTTCGCGAATTTTGTCGGTGAATAAAACACTAAAGATTTAATTATCCGCATCCGAACGAGTGCCCGGGTTTAATTCACCGACAAAATACAAGAACAGAGTTTTTATTTCGATTCTAAATACAAAACTATCACGTACAATTTAACTGCGCGCATTCCATGTTCACCCTTTTGACATTGAACATAATTCCACGCTGACATTGAGTGGCTTTTTAGCTGGTAAAATACCACCCTCGTTAATCAAAATTACCTTCGTAATTTTCTGAAGGAAATAACACATTTTAAACATTGACACAATTTTAATAACACGAGTACATGGTAGCTATTTCATGAAATGAAAAATATCAATGAATATTATACCTCACCCAAATTTCATTTCAACTGTTTCTTTGTTATTCTAATCGGTCCATATATCCAGCGATAGACTGACTGATTTGCATGTTCCAAATACAACAGCCGGTCAATATTATAAAAAATATGGACCGGCAAAATAATATTGACCGGCAGCTGAAATAAACGTCTTGTTTATTGCATGACGTCATGGATACTGTGACGCTACCATAGAGCGTGACGTTGCACGAACTTTTCTTTTCGTAACGTTTTTTTGTTTAAATTAGATTTATGTCCTGCCGACAGTAATTGCATGGATCAACTCATGTGCGTTTATGATACAAAATTCAATATAAGCTCTAAAGACGCATTAGTTTGCATAAAAATGAAAAAAAGTCGAAATTCCAGTGATGGAGATTATACTTGAAACAACTTAAAAGTTGTCTATAGATTTATTATAGCAACATGGGTTTTCACATTTCTGGGTTATTTCGATGGATATGCAAACATACCAAAATAGATGTAAGGTCTCCCTATAATGATATGTAGTTCTTTAGCACATAAACAACTTAAACCCAAATGTATGTAATGTTTTCTTATTAGTATCTAGATCTAGTTACACAAGTAGGCCTATAATATCGATATTAAATGTTCAGTATAATATAAGAAATAGTTCACATCACTTCGGGCCGAATGACATTATATGGACTGGCTTCGCTTCGGTCCATATACACAACTTTGGCTGACTAGCCAGTCCATATAATGCCATAGGGCCCTCAGTGATGTGAACTATTTCTTAAATAGATTATTAGAAGATTTTATGAAACTAAGTTTCGAGAGTATATTGGAGTTTCTAAAAAAAGATGCGTCATAGCTGTAACACTGGATACTCGTGCAACTTGCCTTGTTCGCGCCTCGTTGAAGTTTTCACTATAAAGTTTGCGTTCATTAATTCATAAATATGTCACGTGATACGGGGCGTATAGGGTAACAGCTAATTTGACAATTGCATTTTATTGCGGTAATACATGCACTGGTTTGCTCCATGCGTATATGGATTAATCCGCAGTTCGTGTTAGAATCCACAATTAACCATGGCATGAGATAAAAGTTTCACTTTGATTTGAATTATATATAAACAAAGATACAATACAACCACTTACGTGCGTTTTTCGTTGCTGTGTTAATAATCATCTCTGGAATCCTATAAAATAAACTTGTCTACTTTTTCGGGTAGGTCTGAATACAGGAAACGAACATTGTAAGCCATGTCTGCATGTATTTCTGGTTCATGGTGTTCGCAGAATTGTCCTATTGCAGTATATTGTGCAGGAAATTACCAACTTAATACAAACATAGAGTTGGATATATAAACATTTTGTAGGCATACAAACTGTTCGCCCGTATAGTCTGTAGTATTAATTGATACTTATGATAGAACTAGTTTATACAGTGCGTATACATCGACACTAATAATACGTTTCAAAACACATAGAAATTGGACCAATAAAAATAAGAACATAGTTACACAGACTATGGTATTAATTATGTCAGCATCGTAACGTACTTAGACTTCGGTGAGGTTGTCTATTATTGTAAGTGGGATAATTTTACTGTTATATGTCTCTACTTAGGACAGATACTAAGTACAACACACAATAAAAACTTACATTTCGCTCTTCAATAAATGGAAAAAGTACGTATCAAGTTTCTAGTTTACGATATCATTTCCGTCGGTCAATTTTTTTGTATACCATTGTCTGTTTTTCTTGTCTATGATTGAATTTACCATATATTCCCATGTATTTATAATGTAGATTGAAATATGATGGCACATCACGCACCGATTACTTCTACTTTAAATCTAGTGGTCAATTTCAAATGTATGTTGTAATATCACGTCTGGCATATGTTTATTGGTGTTTACTAATTGGGTTGATATACATGTCGAATACAATTTAATTGTTATATTACAAAACTTTCGTCAATGCTTGTGACTGTCGGTAGTGTTTCGTTGATTTCCGGGGTGTCCGGAAATCTCTGACATATGAATGCTATGGCTGAGAATGTAAAATATTCAATTCGCGAGCCAATTTGTGTACCATTTGTGATGTTCATGCCACCGAATTCCATAATGCGTCGCTCATCGCGTGCATTTCACGTCATATTACTCTTGGTATTACTCAATTTTAACAATATCATCCAATCTAATACTTTATGAGAAACGCTCCCAAGCGCCATGGGTAGTGCTTTTAAATGTGTTAACAAATAGCATTAGCAACTACCTTGATACTTGAAGATACGATGCATGTGTGGAATATGGAGAATATTGTTTTCAATTATTATCAGAGAACAGTGTAATCAAACGACGATTTGTCAAACATGATTAAGTGTTTCCATTAATGACGATTGGTTCATTTAAAATATTTCGGTTAACTAAGCTTCTATACGACAATGGGTATTTTGAATTTCAAAGTGTGGTAAAGTGATTTATTTCGTAATATTAATTACATGTATTGTCCGGTCAATTAAAGAATTATTTTATTGAGATTTCATATTTTACGCGCGAATTGATCAATTGTGTTGAAATAAGTTCACTGAGCCGGACATACAGTGCTTAGATTTACACCGTTATTTAGTGTGTATCTTAAAAAGATTGATGACGCACACACGCAAATGCGCAAATTGGATGCACACAGTTTGTAAGAAACACTTCATCACTGCGCGAAACGGTGAATTCATCAAATAGTATATGTTTATGTTAATAGGTGTTTATTTGTTTCTGATTGGTTACAAATAGGTGATGTCCTTGATACTTAATTCCTAAACGTTTTTAGTTGTCGTGTTACTTCGAAGATATCTGGATCAAGATCATGTTAATGCTTGGCTTGGACGTGTGTTTAATCATCCCTTAATGTCGACGGCTTATAATAACAAACCTGACATATTCTTCAGTATTTTAAATGCATGTATCGGAGCAGGAAGACTTTCATCATTACGGCTGTCTACTCATTCACAAAACTCTCGGTTTTTCCAATAAGCTGAGAATTGGAACAACTGGATTGCATCTTGAAATAATTGCATTGCTGTTATAAACACGCATATCATTAGTAACTGTTCATAAACACAATAAGCACATCGATGAAGTGAAACATCGTGTATGAGTTAACAAATGGTAGCCTTCCACATTTACTTGTACGCAAACACGAGGTCGGTAGCCAAGCTATTTTTTAAATATTTGGGCTTAAATAGATGTAATTCAAAGAAAGTATTGCATTACGTGATTGTACTTAATGTGTAGCGATCGCCACTAGTTGGTTAAGAACAATATTTGTAAATCCTGGTTCCTTTCCGGATAGACCAGGATAACGTGTTCCTTGATGACTTTCGACATTTCCTTTACTTGTATTAGTTGCTTTCAGAAGCACAAATCAGCTGAATGATACTTTTAGGCAAACTGGTTATAATAATCAGTGACCGCTGTTCTTTTCACAGTTAGTAATTTCAACAACAATTCCTTCAGTAATTTAATAAACGTAACGCGGTACGTAGGAAGCCAGAATATCGACGGAAAAAGCTTTGTCTCCTAATGAATTTTCATGAATCAGCTTTAAAAACGATGTTACGGTATTTCTATAAACTTACTTACTTTTAGTCTAATTCCATTGTATATTCAATACAAGACCTCTTACAAAAAATGCATAAGAATGTTCGTGCTAAAAATTGTTGAATATCTTAATATCAATTCTGATAGTTCATGTAATTTTAGAGTGTATGCGCGATATTATGTTGTGCATACGTTGTAAATATAAATTGAAATATAATTGTGTTTGTAAAAGAAGCGATTTGAACTGTTTTGTGACCAATAAATGTGATACACCAAAATGTGATGTTTTTTCACATCTAACATAAAGGTATATTCCACCCCAAAATACAATTATAAATTTGATACTGAACTAAAATGATCAACAGAAATCTTGCTACATTTGTACCGGTATATACAATTGTTAATATTTTAAAATAAAATGACAGTTCATTTTATGACAAATTAATTCACTCTTGTGTAATTTCGTTCCCGTGCTTTATGTGGAATCATTGACTTACAAGTAGTCCACACTCATTGAAATACTTAATTTCATAATTTAATGTTAAGGTTTTGCATTGTATTTACATGTATTGTAGAAGTATTTGAGCTTGTACTTTTTATTTATTATTAATTTTGTCGTTCCTCTAAGCTTCAATGTGCTGTCTCACGTATTGGTGTATTGCAAAAATAAAATAAAATTGTCAAATACTCGCTTAATTTTGGTATAAGTTGCCTTTATGTCCCATAAACAACAACACTGACGACGTCTGAAATAACTTGCGAAACATCGATATTTTAAAAAAGATAATATTAAGTCAGACAGTGAAGGCAGTACTCAACTTAACCAGCCGAGCACAGAAAACATTAAAAACACACAAAGCACAATGCCCAACTGAACGAACCGAGCACAGGAACATAAAACACATACATGGCACAATGCCCAACTTAACAAGCAAAGATCCGCCCAAGTCCAAGCTGTCGAAAAGTATCAAACATAATTCCTAGTTGAATGACCAGTTTCCAAAGCAAAACGATAATAATACCTAGTTTAAGCTGTCGGAAATCCTAAACCGAAGAAGTGCCCAACACAACAAGTTTCAGCAAATAAAAGGCTTTAGTTATGTTACATCCAAAATTCTATAGGGTATTAATACCCGTTGCCAATGACGATATGTTTAAATATGTAATGTTGATAGAAGTATTAAATTCATCGAATGTAAAGTCGGATGAATTGACAACTAAACATAGATTTAAAACTTTGATTGTACGTAAACGTTTCGTAATTAAAAGTGGTTACCAGCCTCGCGTTAAGGAATACATGATATATCATAGATATCGTGGAAGTCATTGCGTTCAAAAGGTCGCTGAAACTTCAGGCCTCTGTAAAAATTAAACACTTTATTTACTTGTTATGTTCAGAGTAAATGCCTCTGGTTTTCAGGTTCTTCAGTAAAAGTTCATTATTCTACTCATTCAATGCTTAGGAGACATATTACCCTTGCCCTATTTATATAAATGTTATGAAACTAATGTAATTAACAATTATTGGTTTTTCTTGTTTTTGTCTGGAAACTCAATTTTAGAAATTTAATAAGGTAATATAATAGAACTGAATAATCAATAATATAATTATAACCAAAACAACGATATTGATGTCTGCAGTTTTATCGAAAACATATTGCACTAGTTAACTTAGATCAGCGAATTTCATTTTATCAGCGAGCACAGAATTATTAATTAATTTTGTTGGCCAGGTATAAGAATTGTTAATCAGTTTTATTTATGGACAATCGAAGATGAAATATAGAAAACAGTGAAATCATATAGCGCTAAATCCTTTTATCTTCACGTGTAAGCTGCTTGGTAGTAACTAATCAATGTCATCAATTATAGGTCTGGCTTCATTGTTTTTGAAAGTGCGTGCGTCAGTCATATTTGCAAGATCTTTCTAAACATGTTCGTATTATTAAAATCTACGTCACAATGGGGATAATAAATCATGTCACCAAAGAATCGATTGTGCAGATGATGTGATACCGACGACTTTATATACATACAGTTTAAACATGTTATACCATTTATTTTTAAAGGGATACAAAATAATTTCAATTTAAAACAAGACAAGTCAAGTCAGTCAAGACAATGAAATACAATACAACTGAAGACAATTTGGAAATATCCGAACAAGACGTATTAAACAACGCAACATGAACGACGACAATACAAACTTTATACAACATAGCAAGATCGAATACTGTACCATTCAAATATGCTGACATTTAAATACCAATCCGACACTACGCAATACGGCGTACAAAAAAATAAAAAGCTACGTAATGAAATGCGATAATTTGAAAATTGTCTGAAATCGCAAGATTACGAGCTGTTGTTTTTCAACTTCTGTACAAACGATTAGTACGTCATAAGTATCAATATTAGAAAGTAATGCCGTTTTAAGTATTTGATTTTAAGATATACGAGTGTATGTTTGACAAATCAGAGAAAGTGATATTCATGTTCTATCGTCTGACGGATACAATCACTACAAATCCTATAAGTTGTATCATAATGTTGATTTTGATAGCATCCTGATTGTCTTGCCAAATAAGATAAAATATTATCTTAAACACACACATTTACTTGCTGCGTTCTTAGAAGCATGATTTGAATGTATACGTGTTTTATTTAAATTTTTTCGTTTGCGCGCGATTGTGTTCGTTTTCGTTGAGGGTTAAGTTTAACTTTTAATTAAATCAATGGAAATCTGTATCGCTTTTAACACACTTCTGGTTAATATGTGTATGATTATTTGTGCATCCGGTTGCGCTACGAATGTCTACTAGTGTTGATCGAGACGATTCCAATTGTTATTCCTTGCCATGGTTTACGTTCTACAATTAACCATGGCATTTCACTTTTATTTGAATTATATATAAATAAAGATACAATGCAGCCACTTGTGCGCGTTTTTCTTGCTGTGTTAATAATCATCTCATGAATCCTATAAAATAAACTGGTCTACTTTTTCGGGTAGGTCTGAATACAGGAAACGAACATTGTAAGCCATGTCTGCATGTATTTCTGGTTCATGTTGTTCGCAGAATTGTTCTATTGCAGCATTATTGTGCAGGAAAATACCAAATTAATACCAAAGAAGAGTTTGTTATATATCTTTGTGTAGTCATACGAGTTATGTTCTCCCATATAGTCTGTAGTAATAATTGATACTTATGATAGAACTAGTTTGTACAGTGCGTTTACATCGACGCTAATAATACGTTACAAAACACATAGAAATTGGACCAATAAAAATGAGAACATAGTTACAGAGACTATTGTATTAATTATGTTACCATTGTAACGTACTAAGACTTCGGTGAGGTTGTCTATTATTGTAAGTAGGGTAATTTTACTGTTATATCTCTCTACTCGGGACAGATACTAAGTACAATACACAATAACAACTTACATTTCCCTGTCCAATACATGGACAAAGTACGTATAAAGTTTCCAGTAAGGCGAATACAACGTTGTCGCTTTTTACGATATCACTTCCGTCGGTCAATACTTTATTTCAATTTCCTGGATACAAAAAAAACTGTGATATATGTTGGCCACCTAAAAGCAGCGAACCATACTCGGTCATTTTCATATTAAATATTCAGGAACTAATTGACCTGACATCTGCTTTTACCAACCAATATTTATGTATTTTATTCATAAGTAATGTAAAATTTAAGGGGAAATGTGGAAATGCTAGTTGCTAAAAATATTCGGATCTTTGATTATTCCTGACAGATGTTTTGCATACGTTGCAAACAATATTTGTAACTATTTGTTTTAATTAAAAAAGCATGTCATTGAGTAATTACAGTACAATTACAATAAGTAATTACATGAAACGCACATTTTATTACCTGGCATCGAAAATTTAAAAAAATATATTTCTTGTTGTACAATTTTGTTGTCATGTTTCACTCTCCATCATTGAACATTTTGTATCTTCAATCACGTCTTTGGAGTTAAGAAACCTTTCGTCATTTTTGCAATTACATCATTTCTACATAGCATGTAGTACCAATCGGGTTTTGTTTTGTTTACGTAATCTAATTATTCGGTTCGAGTATAAAATATCAGTAAGGTTTCGCAAATGTAGTTTTTGTTCATAACTCTCAGAACGGGAATGGCAATGATGCTGTGTTGTCAAATACCAGCAACTTTTGTTTTTTGTTGAGACATTTTTCATCATTAAATGTAATTAACCACAGGGAAAATTGTTTGGCTTCATTTGCTTTTTATGAAACAGTCAGCCACGAAATGAGAATTCAAAATAGCAGAAATATTGTTTCTGTTAGAGTTTGCTTTGTGAGTTGTGCCTAAGGTCGTGTGGTCGTCCTTGTCATATTTCAATCCTTGTCTGCTGGCCCTTTGTCCAGTTATATTCGACTGACTGAGGCCGCGGATTGTCAGACGAGGTTGTCGTGTTTCAGTCTCATTTTTCCTGCGTTTGTGTTGGTCTTTGAACGTGTTGATAGTTGAGACTTAATTGGACTTTCAACTTTTTGACAGCTGAAACTCATTTTCTCGTTCAGTTGTGTGTTGGGTACTGTGCCGTGTAGTTATAGTCTGTGTTGTCTGTGCTCGACTGTTTAAGTAAAGAGCTGTCTTCCCTGTCCGATTATATATAAATATATTTCATGTTAGTCCTTGTGGCTTAAGCCTGTGATCTGTATGTTTCTTGATCTGCTATGTTTTACAATACGATTGATAATGGAACATCTTCAATGCATTTTCAGAATCTGTAAACCATTAAACTGATTTGTCCAATGATATTTTGTGATTGTCCTACTATTCAATGAGTTTATATTCCAAGACAGCAGGAGAACACTTTAGGAGCATTAGTTGGAGTGTGTATACATTCCACTGTATCATTTTAATGTCGTATGCGTGGTTTTCATAAGAGTATTATTAATATTAATTATACTGGGATATTTCTGCTAAACACATAAACACACCATGAAGAGAATGAAGCGGCATATTTCCGAAAATAACTAAAAAGAGCTAAGAATTTGGATTTTACTATTCAAGTGCACGTATATCAATTGTTTGTATATATATATATACTTTTATAAATGAAATGTAGATGAACCTATTGCTAATAATAAGCATCATATAATTAGAAGGCTCGAACCTGCCTCCGTATATAATGAACTAAAATGTAGATTATTCATTATCGTTGACGATGGGTTCTATTTTTGTTTGTCTTTATATACAATGAAATTCAAAAAATGTGTGTAAAATATTACTTGAAAGGAGCAACAGCATTAGGTTTATAAATTGATTGGATACAATCTGAACTAAACTGGTCATAAGAAATCTTGCCATGTATACTTTAGAAAATTTTGAATGAAAAACAAACACAGAACATTTTATGACAAATTATTAGTGACTTACACTGTAATTCATTTTGTCGCCACGCTTGGTGTAGAATTATCGAATTACAAGTAGTGAACATTTATATTTCGTAAGTATATGCAAATATTTTGGATTGTTTTTACTGTAGAAGTATTTTTTCATTGACTATTCATTCATTATTAATGTTGTCTTTGACCTAAGTTTAAATAATTTCTACTGGCTCACGTTATCTAAATGGTAATGCACAGTTACAGTTGCCAATGAGCTGTGTGTTTAAATTCGTGTTGTTGCTAATATTATTTTTCTAATAGACTGTAACTGACATTTAAAATATATGAGTGTATGTAAACATTTGGTAGCCAGATAATTAAAATAGTGGTAACCTGACTCGCGTTAAGGAATACATGTAAATATCATGGAAGTCAATGTGTTCAGAATTGCAAAATGGCTGTTATTTTGGGACCTGCTGACACTACAAAAAATAAACACTTACTTTATTTCAGTAAGTTCAGTGTAAGTGCGTATGGTTTTCGGGATGTAAAAGTTCATTATTCTACTCATTCAATGCTTAGGAGACATATTACACTTTCCCTATCTATATAAATTTTATGAAACTAATGTAATTAACAAATATTGTTTTTTCTTGTTTTTATCTGGAAACTCAAATTTAGAAGTTTAATATTATTAAACTTCTAAATTTGAGTTAAAGGTAATATAATAGAACTGAATGATCAATACTATAAATTATAAACCAATCAACGTTTTTGATGTCTGCAGTTTTATCGAATACAATATTGCACTCGTTAACTTTGATCAGCGAATTTTATTTTGATCAGCCCGCACAGAATTATTAATTTTAGCTCACCTGTCACATAGTGACAAGGTGAACTATTGTGATCACTCTTCGTTTTTCCTCCGTCGCCCATGCGTGCGTGCGTCCGTGTGTGCGTGCGTCCGTGCGACTTCTCCTAAACCACTTGGCCACTTTCAATCAAACTTCACTGGAAAGTTCCTTGGGTGGTCCTTTCTAAAAATAGCTAAAAGAATAATTATTGTAATTTATAAATAACTCTGGAAGTCATGGCAACCAATAGGAAAATCTTTTATAAAACCGTAAAAAAATCAACCGCTGGACAGATTTCAAAATAATTTTACAGAAATAGTTGTTGGGTGACCTTCTTACAAAATTGACATTTTTGTCTTGATTCGTCAAAAAACATGGCTGCCACTGGGTGTGGCGCTGTCTTATACATCTATAGTGAAATCTTCAAAAATCTTCTCCTCTAAAAGTGCTGTTTGGATTTCAGTCTTAATTGGTAAAATTGTTCCTTATGTGGTCCTGTCTGCAAATAGCTAAAAGAATTGCATTCCATGCAGAACCCTAATGGCCATGGCAACTGATAGGAAAATCTTAATAAAAAATATTAAAAAATCATCCACTGGCCGGATTTCAAAAGAATTTTACAGAAGTAGTTGTTGGGTGATCATATATATACATTTCTGTCGTGATTCGTCAAAAAAACATGACCGCCAGTGATTGGGGCGCTGTTTTTTACTATATATATGAGCCGTTCTCCAGGAAAACCGGGCTTAGTGACAAAATTATGACAATCATGATTATATAGCATTAGAAAGACATGACTCTTTTGAACAGTTTCTGAAAAATTGAGCAAAATATACCGGTAACTTCAAATTACAAAATTACAGATTTTTAAAACTAACCACTCCCGCCTTCTTTATTAGTGACGTCGCAAACGTCATTCAAACGTTATTTGACGTTACATTATTACATTAACAAGGAGTACATAAATCCAGTATTTGATGAATACTTGATTTACACTTTTCAAAATTGTATCACATTTTAGAATTATATTCCTTGTAAAATAAAACATATCTAAATCGTGATTTTTGCTTTTAGCGAAATGTAGCTACAGTTTTTAACCACTAACCTCTCGTTTTCTCGATATGGGTGCTCTTTAGAAATTGGTAACCATAGCAACGACAGAAAATATTTTAACATGATTCATGAGAAAAAAAATCTAAGACATAGTTCAATATTATCCAAGAACTTAAAATTAAATCAAAGAGCATGACTTTTTTCTCATTTAAGAAGATTTTCTTAACCTTATTACATAAATACTAATACAATGTCACTAAGCCCGGTTTTCCTAGAGAACGGCTCATATATTTATGTTAAAATCTCTAATAATCTTCTCCTAAAAGTACTGGTTGGATTTCACTATAAATTGGTACAATTTTACTTGGATGGTTCTTTCTTAAAATAGCTAGAAGAATTGTAATCCATGCCATGGCAACCGATTAGAAAAACATGAATTATATGGTTTTACTGGATCAATGTGCACATGTGAGCGACCTAGGGCCCATAGGGCCCTCTTGTTATCAGTGTTTATGACCTTCAAATAGACAAATTAATAGTTTGCTCTCGTGCCCCATGCTGCTTTTGGTTAGCAAAATATATTTACCGCTAAAAATAACTTGTTTCATAAAAAACCACATTACTGCACTGGAAAATAGTGTGATAACTGCAATATTGGACTGAAAAGAGTGCAAAAACTGAAATACTGCACTGGATAAAAGTGTGATAACTGCATTACTGCACTAGTTGTGCCTTTTTAAGCCCCGGTGAAATTTGCCGATTGTCGTCTGTAATAGGACTGGGCGAAGAAACAGATACCGGGATATACCACCGGATTTCCTCAAATACCACAGTATATTACAACAGTATACCTCAAACTTTATTATAAGACTTTTTTATGATATAAATGTCCCGTTATAATGTCTTAAATAAATAATTTGCTAACTGTTCAACCCACAGACGTATATATTTGGATTCATTTTAGTGCTTTCACTACTGTATTCAAAAGCTTTGGTTCAGAACCCATTGATATCAATTACTTCACTGCACTACAATTTATGATTATGCATTCAAATTTGTCTTATCAAGCGAAAATAATATATGTAAGCAAATTACCTATTGCGTATTAGTTTATTTTTAGACATTAAAAGTATCTTCAAGAGGCAGTTTAAAATAAAGCTATATTATTTTCTCCAATAAGGACACATTTTATTCCACATCTGTTAATTACTTATACTGTATGCTTGTTTAATTGCAATTAAGTGTAGTTATACACCAATATGATTTGCCTGAGTTAAAAGTCCCAGCTACGTTCGCGTGAACGTAACAATTATGTATCCGTCAATAAGATAGTTATTTTATCTTTCACTAACAGTGTTCTTTTTTTATGATCATACGAACACATATCATAAAAGAAATACCTCATATCTTTAAATATTATTCATAATTTATATTTCCAATGCACGTGTTGAAGACATCAACAAACATGACCCATATTTAATTTTCGGGAAAGCGGATTTGTTTACAAAATATACTACATGACTTGCGGATCATTTCAAGTTCAAATATCGCCTGGCACACATGTGATTAATCGTTGTGGGAATTTCGTAGTGTGTATTTACTGGATAAATATATCTATATAGATCTATATATTTGTGTGAAGATGTATTGGCATAATGTGAACTGGTGACTGGGGGCTGCCATTTTCTAATCATGTAACTAAAAATAGTTCAATATGATGGCTGGTTATGTCAGAGGTCTATTGCAATGCATAAAGGCCGAGGTAATCAGAATAATTATGAGTCATTTGTGTACAATATTTCGAAATAACATCTAACAAAAATAACTAATGCACTTTCATGAAAGGAATTTTTTTTGCAGCACTAGAGCCATTAAATCGTCTTTGCCTACCATTTATGCTTTGATTATTAGAAATGATTCATTGGCGGTGTGGGAGTTAAAAAACATTGCAGTGGAAAGATGAAGTATTGAAATTTGTGTGGTTCTGTTAAAGGCATCCGTTGTTAAACCCCCACTTCTAAAGTTGGGGAGCTTTATAAGAGTCAATTGTTCGGTCCGTCTGTCTGTCCGTATTAACGAAATGGTATTTCAGTGACTAGAATACGGAATGAAGAGTAGTTAAGTGTATAATTTTAGCCACATAATAGGAAATTTTAGCCACGTAAAAGAAAATATACTTTCGTTTTAACTATTTTCAACTGGTTTGTCCATAAAAAGTAGCCACCTAAGTACCCGTTTGTGGGCGCGTCCATCGGTCCGTCTGTCCCAAAGTTTGTCCGGCCTGTATCCTCTGTATGCATTGAAGGATATTTAGCTCCACTATTCGTAGAATAAGGGGAGCTATTGCAGTCACCCTATTTTCAATTCCTTTGAGATATTGCTTTCATACTTTGCATACTTGTTCGCCATCAAGACCCGACCCATATACAGGAGTAGGTAACTCTATCAGGCATTTTGTTGAAATAATGCCCGCTTTTTCTACTTAGTGCAAATAGTGCAAAAATTTTAATGTTAAAGTTTAGATACTAATGCCGCTTATGTATTCGATTTTATGATATAAAAGTGTATATTTTGGACACATCAGTAGAAAGTGATAATCATTTTCTATCGTCTGACGGATACAATTACAACAAATCCTGTAAGATGTATGTTGATTTTGATAGCATCCTGATTCTCTTGCCAAATAAGATAAAACATTATGCTAAACACACACATTTACTTGCTGCGTTCTAAGAAACATAATGTGAATGAATACATGTTTTGTTTAAAGCGTTTATGTTTGCGCGCGTGGCGGAATTTTATTTTCTGTGTGTTTAAAGTTAAATTTTTATTTGAAATCAATTGAAATCTGTATCGCTTATTACACACTTTGTGTTTTATTATTTCTGTACCCTGTTGCGGTACGAATGTCTACTGGTATTGATCGATACAATTCAAACTTTTATTTCATGCCATTGCTATATTCTCCAATACACCATGGCAAGAAATAAAGTTTGTCTTCAATTTGAATTATATAGATGCATAAATAAAGATACATTTCAACCAATGATGTGCGTTTTTTGTTTAAGTATTAATAACCAACTCTGGGGTCCTTTAAACTGGTCTAGTTATAGTGTTAATCTCCATATTATGTTAAAATAACATATTTTGAAACATAAGATGGCGATGATTTTAGGGTAGGTCTGAATTCCGGAAAAACAATGTTTATGCAATGTCGGCATGTATTTCTCGTTCATGTTGTAACGTACTTAGACTTCAGTGAGGTTGTCCATTATTGTAAGTAGGGTGATATGACTCTGATATCTCTCTACTAGGGACAGATACTAAGTACAACACACAATAAAACGTTTCATTTCCCTCTCCCAAACATGTATTAAGTACGTAATACTATCACGTTTCTAGTACGACAAATACGATGGTGCCGCTGTTTACGATATCTCTTCCTTCGGTCAGTACTTTATTTCAATTTCCTGTCTATAATAAAGCCTGTGATATATTTGGGTCACCTGAAGCAGCTGCCATACGATGCTCGAAAGGCTTTCGTACGCGTCACGGGAATATGTAGACATATCGCTGTAACGGTATATAGCACGCAAAACGTACAACAATCGCCATGTCGAGAATTTGATTAGCAACAATGTGCTCATCGTACGGCGCTAATGTTTCGCACGATAGGCGCACGAAACACCAGCGAATTTACCAGAAGTTGCAGATGTACAGGCGTCGCAAGGCTGGTTTAATGAAGAGCTTGCATGTCTGAGTATCTTAAAGTGCATCAACGCATTACAGATTACATGGCGTCGTAAAAAAGGATTTAATGTTGTGCACCAAAAGGAAGCTTACTTCAGGACCATATATCGTTACGCGTTATATATGAACCTATATTATAGCATTTGTCTGTATCCCATGTCTATCATTTAATGAACAATATATTCCCATGTATGTCTAAGGTTGATCGAAGTATAGGCGCAGATCTGCGTTTTATAATCTTAATCACTTTAAGTTAAACATTTGTAATCGTTTGACCTTTTTTGTGTCCCTCGCAAACCGAATTACCTTCACTTCAAAACTAGTTGTCAATCTCAAATGTATGGAATAATATCACGTCTGTAATACGTAGATTGCGATTTACTGAATGGGTTAAGGAACGTGTCAAGTACAAATTAATTGCTATTTGATTGAAGTACGTACCGTACAAATCATATACATGTATGTCTCTATTAACGGTTTTCAGTTATTTGCAATACCTACAATGTATAAGAACATGTTGTACGTTTTCACTAACCAACATGGCTCTTCTTTTCGGTTGTTCCACATTGCACAGTGCCTATAATCATATTATTATGGTTCGAATATTTGAAAAAAAAAATCCCGCAATGTTCGTTAAGGACTGACTGTAGAAATATCCGACATCAAAATGCTATGACTGCACTTGTAAAAAAGACTGTCTTGGTGACTTTTTAAAACCATATGATCCTCACTTTTGATTGCTATAAATTGCTCAGACAACAAATTGGCTACACAGCTTCCCCTGGGAAAGATACTACAAAGGGTTAATAAACACCGGCGTAAAAAAGTCTTGAATTGAATTTGTGATTTAATTCTTGCACAATTTGTAATGTTCATGCCTCCGAATCCCATTGTGCGTCACTCATCGTATGCATTTCACGTCATATTACTCTTGGTTTTACTCAATTTTAACAATATCATCCAATTTGATATTTGAAGGGAAAACGCTCCCAAGCGTCATCTGTGGTGCATTTAGATATGATGCATGGGGGTAAATGGACATTAGTGTGTTTAATTAATATCAGAGAATATTGTAACGAGACAACGCTTTGTCAAACATGATTTTGCGTTTCCATTTATGACGTTTGATTAATCGTACGGTAAACTCAACTCTGTTTCTATATATATGCATGTATAAGAGCAGGAAGACTCATCACTACGGCTGTCTACTAATTCACAAAACTGTCAGTTGTTCCAAGTAGCTGAGAATTGGAAAAATCGGTGTAACATTTTGAAATAATTGCCGATTATAAACACGCAAATCGTGAGTCACTTATCATAAACACAAAACACACGTCAATGAAATAAAATATTAGGTTTGAGTTATTCTTATGGTTGCCTTCCACATATATATCATCAATAGAGAAAACATGCACACAAAAATTAAACATATTTTAATAGACAACCACAATGAGATCTTTAGTTTAACCTCAAAAGCTAATATTCTACGTATGTAATGTACAATACAGTGATTATTTACAGTCAATCTTACATTCGATTGTTTCCCACTTCGGCAATTGCTGCCTACATGTTCGTTATTTATTGTTTAATGTTCCATTTCTATTCATGATTTGATGGACATTCCAATGGGATAGTTTAATATTTTATAGACATGACTATGACAAATGAGTCATTCATTGAATTGTCGTAATTTCAAATTATGTGTTGTTCAAATATATGTTGCTGTTACATATAATTTTTTATGTGTTTATTTGTTTCTGTTTGGTTTCGTACCGGTGATTCCCATGATATTTAATTCTCAAACGTTTTCAATGATTTTGTTTCTTCGAAGATATCTGTACCAGGGTCATGTTATTGTTTCGCTTTGATGTCTTTAATCATACCTAATATCGAGCGCCTAGACTAACTAACCAACCCTGACCTATTATTCAACATTCCAAATGCATGTATATGAGCAGAAAGACTCATCATTACGACTGTCTACTAATTCACAAAACTGTCAGTTGTTCCAATTAGCTGGGAATTGGAACACTCAGGTTACATTTTGAAATAATTGCTGTGCGATTATAAACACGCAAATCGTGAGTAACTGCTCATAAACACAAAACACACGTCAATGAAATAAAATGTAAGGTTGGAGTTCTTTTTATGGTTGCCTTCCACATGTACTAGTACACAAACACGTTGTCGGCAACCAAACTCTTTTTGCAATGTTTGGGCTTAAATAGATGAAATGTCAAAGAAAGTATTTCATTACGTGATTGCATTGTGTGTGTAGCTCCGTCCCGACTATCGCCGCTAGTTGATTAAGAACCATACATTCAAACCCGGGTTCTTTTTGGATAGTCCAGTATATCGTGTCATTTGATAAGTTTCGTCGCAGTCTTCACATGCGTCTGTTCCTTGAGGAATGCGATTATTAGCCAAACTGATTATATGACTGACCGTTGTATGGTGAATTTAATGGCTGAAAAGTGTACTAAAATCAGATGAAAATGTATACTTGTTCGATGTGTTTGTAAGTACACCCCGGTCCGATTTCGTTCTATAATTTTTAATCTGAAACTTCTGAATGCATTTGAAAACTATTTTGTATACAAACTTAAAATGCATGCGATGAGTATAATAACACAATGTATAACATATGAACTTTCTACGAAACATAGGTCAAATGGATGTTTTCTGGACACAAGACTGGACACAACTATGATATTTTGTGACCCCAATAAGTGAACATGAATAATAAATAATAGTTTTTGTCTAATAAACATTGCAAATTCACGAAAGTGGTTCAGGGCACAATGTTGAATAATATATTAGTTGACTTTTGAATGGTTATTTTCAGTTTGCAAATTATAGTGTAGACGATTGTCTATCAACGTGACACGAAATAAATAATAAAATACATACTCCGAAGATAGAGCACCATCATTGCAATTCTAACGATAAAGGTGTTTGTGAAAGGATCAGATTGAACTGTTAGGCAACCAATGGATCTGATAGAACTTAGTGCGATTTTAGTTTGTAAACATCTAACACAACGTTTTATTCTATAACAATGAGTGCATTCTCTCAGATTCAAAATACGATTTCCGTCAACTTCTATTCCGTGTTTGGTGTTAAAGGATGGTACATTTCCGCAGGTGACTGGTATTCGATTAACAGAAATGTCAAAGCAGCAACGAATGAGAATCCCACTATGGCTCATAACATTAAGAATACGATTGCACATGGAACTACACAGAGTGGTATTGAAAACGCAACATATGCACTTATATAGCTTACGAGTAAGTGTACGTATGTATTTACCTATAGCTCAGTCAATACCTGTTTAAATTAGCTGAACTTTTCAACATATCAATCTAAGATATGTGAAATGACAATCAAATTTATTTCATTACAATCTGATCACACCCTTCATAACCATAATAATTAAATGATGACATAAACAAAAGTAAGTTTGTGCCGTGCATTCTTATGCGTTTATCAGATTGTAAATACAGATGTGAACTTATTTTTCTAATCAAGTTTGTGTACAAGTGTCCGTGCTTATCATGTATCATGGAGACAGAAATAAAGCAAAACATCGATACATATAAAGCTCCATTTAGATTTAGAAAAATCGACTTTTATCCACTTAATCTCTATCCAGAATTACTTCCATTGGACTGAAAAAATAGTAGTAATATTCGGTAAACCTGAGACATTGGTATTAAGCACTTTCTTTTAAAACTTAAAGACCACTTTATTGCTGAGTGGTAAACCGCCTTAGTTTGTGTTTTTTTAATTTGTCGATAGGTCGAATATTCCAATTCACCGTACATAAATATAATTAGCATCAACCCATTAATTCCTCGTACATTTTTTGTTTTCATGGTTCCATGCACCGATGTAGTGAATTTAGATGGAAAGAATATTGATTTACAATACATGGGTAGCCAATAGCACGCACACAAAATTTTGTCAAGAAATATGATTATATAAAAAAGTTATGTTGGTTTCATTAGTGTTGCGTTTTCAAAGTAGCTCAGTGTACTTAAGAATGTGCTTTTTTCAAGGCATTTCGAAAATCTCTAAGCCAATAAACTGATTTGTCTAATAATGCTTTATGATTCACCTACTAGCATATGGGTTTATATTCCGAGACAGCAGAAGAACACTTTAGGAACATTAATTGGAGTGTGTATACATTCCACTGCATTATTTTATTGTCGTATTGGTTGTTTTATTAGAGTATTGTATTATTAACATTATACTGGGGTATTTCTGCTTAACACATCAATGTTACTACTATAAAGAGATTGAAGCGGCATATTTCCGAAAATAACTGAAAACAGCTTAAAATTTGGATTTTATTACTCATGTGCACGTATATTTATGTACTGTTTATATGTACTCCTATATAATACAATGCAGAGGAATCTTTCGCTAAACATAGTTATTATGAATAATATAATTAAAATGTTCGAAACCAGTAGAATTCACTTTTATATGTAATGAACGAAAATGAAGATTGTACAATATCATTGAAGATGAGTTCCATTTGTGTTTGAATTTTCTCTTACAATATACAATGATTTTTACATCAAAAGTATTTTTGTCTGGTACTGTTTATTTATTATTAATGCTGTCGTTGACTTCAGTTTAAATCGTTTCTACTTGCAATATGTTTGACGTACCTAAATGGTTATACATTATTACCGTTGTCAATGACCATATGTTTCAATATGTAATGTTGAGAACAGTATTATATTCATCGATTGTAAAGTTGTATGCATTGATAAATAAACATAGATGTAAAGCATGTGATTGTACCAAAAGTCTTTTAATTTAAAGTAGTTACCAGCCTCGCTTTAAGAAATACATATATATATCATGGAAGTCACTGCGCTCAGCAAACTGCAAACAATAAACACTTAATTCACTTGTATTGTTTCATGGACAGCTTGAAAACCAGCCGCACCTAATACAGGTGCGGCTGGTTTTCAAGCTGTCCATGAAACGTTCACTGTTCTACTCGTTCAATTCTAAGGATACATATTGCACTTTCCCTATTCATATAAATTTGATGAAATTAATGTAATTAACAAATATCGGTTTACCTTGCTAATGTCTGGAAACGCAACTTTAGAAGTTTAATCAGGGTAATAAAACAGAACTGAATGATCAAAAATATAGTTTAAAAAAACAACGTTATTGATGTCTGCAGTTTTATCGAATACAATTTTGCACTCGTTAACAGAGATTTTTTATTTATATCAGCACGCACAGAATTATTAATTAATTATGTTTGTCTGGTATAAAAATTGTTAATCAGTTTAATTTACGAATTATCGAAAAAAATCCTTAAAAAACAGTGAAATCTTATAAAGGTCAATCCTTTTATCTTCAAATGCACGATGCTTGGTAGCAACTAATTAACGTTATTTATTAAAAGTCTGGCTTCATTGTTTAATGTAGTGCGTGCGTCAGACGTTTTCTGCTCGATCTTTCTAAACATATTCGTGGTGTTAAAGTCAAATCGGGGTTCAAAAAGTCATGTCACCATAGAATCATGCGTCTGACGTGATAATACTTTAGATACATGTAGTTCAAACATACTATACCATTCGAAGGAAAACAATGCTACGCAAACTTACAAATAAACACTTTGCAATTCTGCATATCACAAATAATAAGCAACATAGTACAACACCTGATTTCGAAAGATACAGCGCGGTTGTTTTTGAACTTCTGGCCAAACGATTAGTACGTGATAACTAACAGTTTTAGAAACTAATGCCGCTTATGTATTTGATTTTATGATATAAAAGTGTATTTTTGGACACATCAGTAGAAAGTGATAATCATGTTCTATCGTCTGATGGATACAATTACAACAAATCCTGTAAGATGTATGTTGATTTTGATAGCATCCTGATTCTCTTGCCAAATAAGATAAAACATTATGCTAAACACACACAATTACTTGCTGCGTTCTAAGAAAAATGATGTAAATGCATACATGTTTTGTTTTAAGTTTTTATGTTTGCACGCGCGGCGGCATTTTATTTTCTGTGTGTTTAAAGTTAAACCTTTTATTTGAAATCAATTGACATCTTTATCGCTTATTACACACTGTGTGTTTTATTATTTCCGCACCCTGTTGTGGTAGGAATGTCTACTGGTATTGATCGATACCATTCAAACTTTTATTTCATGCCATTGTTATATTCTCCAATAATGTCTTCAATTTGAATTATATACATGTATAAATAAAGATACAATTCAACCAATTACATGTGTGTGCGTTTTTTTGTTTCAGTATTAATAATCATCTCTGGGATCCTTAAAAACTGGTCTAGTTATGGTGTTAATCTCCATATTATACTCAATATCACTGGTTTCGCGTCATCATTGGAGTCGCGGTGATTTCTAAAACTCCATCCTCTGAGTGTTTACTACAGTTAACTTCCTGTTGTTGTTGTTAAAATAGGTCAAAGGTCACTAAAACTGATTTGTATGGTGCACACATTCTGAGAATTTGAAGAATCAAACTGAATCGGGAATGCTAACGAGGGACAGTCAAACTATTGCTAGCACTTCAATGAAGGGTATCTTTTGGCAGCATGAAGTATTTTAACTGCTGCCAATATTTTCCGTATCGTATGATTTAACTTCTAAATTTCGTAATCGACCACAAATAGATTAAAATACAGCGTGGTTAACATTTAGTGGTGTTTTACCTTTAGTGTTCAATTTACTGTTCGGAATTTAGCCCGTACCGCGAAACCAATGATGACGTCATTGACTAAACATGGCCGATACCTACCATAAACAAAGTTGCAATACTCCTTGATTTTGCTACTTTATTTACTTATTTTTAATGTATTCATCGTACAAAGAATGGAAGAAAATGATGATATACAGTTTTAACAGATGTACGTTGATTATTGCATTTGAATAGTATTTTAACTGTTAGTACCGCGAAACAACAGATGGCCAGTATACGTTAAAATAACATACACAGTGTACAGTGAAGTTCCGCTAATAAGACCAGTCAAAAAGGTGGTCTTAATAGCGAATCGGTCTTATTAGCGGACCTTTTTTGTTCTACATTTAATACTTTGGGACCATAAACTGGCAAAAATCTGCATGATTTCAAAATAATCAAAGTGGTCTTATTAGCGGAATTGTACTGTATATTGAAACATAAGATGGTGGTCATTTTAGGGTGGGTCTGAATTCCGGAACAACATTGTTTATGCCATGAGGGCATGTATTTCTCGTTCATGTTGTAACGTACTTAGACTTCGGTGAGGTTGTCCATTATTGTAAGTAGGGTGATTTTACTCTTATATCTCTCTACTAGGGACACGTACTAAGTACAACACACAATAAAAGGTTTCATTTCCCTCTCCCAAACATGTGTTAAGTACGTAATACTAGAACGTTGTTAGTACGACAAATACGATGGTGTCGCTGTTTACGATATCACTATCTTCGGTCAGTACTTTATTTCAATTTCCTGTCTATAATAAAGCCTGTGATATATTTTGGTCACCTCAAGCAGCGAACAGCATTAAACATTACTCGGTCATTTTCTTATCTAATATTCTTTAATGAATTGACCGGTCACCTGCTTTCAGCAACCAATATTTGACGTATCCTTGACGAAGTTCTTAAAGTGGGCTAGGCTGTCTTCCCACTAAAGCCTGTGTCACATCAGCCACGCGAATGTTGCCGCATGATTTATTAAGCCCGAAAATAAAATTTAAATAACATTCAAGCAGCAAACAAAGTCGCAGTCACCAAAACAGATCGTAGACATCTCCAGGCTGCCGTACAGTGGTCGAAAGGCTTTCGTACGCGTCACGGGAATATGTCGAAATATTGCTGTAACGGTACATCGCACGCAAAAAGTGCCGAGAATTTGATTAGCAACGATGTGCTCATCTTACGGCGCTAATGTTTCGCACGTTAGGCGCACGAAACACCAGCGATTTTTCCAGACGTTGTACAGGCGTCGCATTGCTGATTTGATGCAGGCTTTATTGCGCCGAAGAGCTTGCATGTCTGAGTATTTTAAGATGCGTCAACGCATTACATATTACATGGCATCGTAAAAAGGATTTGATGTTGTGCACTAAAATTAAGCTTACTTTGGTGTTAGCGACTTCAGCACCATTTACCTTACAGTTGAATCGTTACGTGTTATATATGAAACTATATATAGCATTTGTCTGTATTTTATGTCTAGTATGCTTTAATTAACCATACATTTCCATGTATGCCCAAAGTTGATTGAAGTACAAATGTATAAGAGCACATCTGCGTTGTATAATCTTAGTCACTTTAAGTTAAACATTTGTAATCGTTTGACCTTTTTGTGTCCCTCGCAAACCATATTGTAACCTTCACTTCAAATCTAGTGGCCAATCTCAAATATATGGTACAATATCACGTCTGTAATTAGTAGATTGCGGTTTATTGAATGGGTTAAGGAACGTGTCAAGTACAAATTAATTGCTATTTGATTGAAGTACGTACAGAACAATTCATATACATGTATACAATGTATATGAACCGGTTGTGCGTTTTCACCATCCAATTTGTCTCTTCTTTTCGGTTGTTAAACATTGCACAGTGACTATAATCAAATCATTATGGTTCGAATGTTCGGAAAAAAACATTCCCAAAATGTTCGTTAAGTACTGTCTGTAGAAATCTCCGACATCTAAATGCTATGGCTACAAATGTAAAAAAAGACTGTCTTGGTGACTTTTTAAACCATATTATTCTCACTTTTGGTAGCTATAAATTGCTCAGACAACAAATCGGCTACACCGCTTCCCCTAGGAAAGATACTACAAGGGGATAGTAAACACCGATGTCAACAAACGGTCACTTGCGTGATAATAAAAAACTGTTACATGTTGCCTTTCGTTTTTTTTTGTTTCAGTAAAAAATTATTGAATTGAATTTGTGAGTCAATTCTTGCACACTTTGTGATGTTCATGCCACCGAATTCCATTGTGTGTTACTCATCGCGTGCATTTCACGTCATATTACTCTTGGTTTTACTCAATTTTTTCAATTTCATCCAATTTGATATTTGAAGAGAAAACGCTCATAAGCGTCATCTGTGGTGCATTTAGATTTGTTAACAAATAGCATTAGCAATTAACTTGATACTTTAAGATACAACGCATGGATGGTAAATAGATAATAGTGTGTTCAATTAATATCAGAGAACTGTGTAATCAGATAACGCTTTGTCAAACATGATTTAGCGTTTCCATTTATGACGTTTGATTCATTTATATTCTTACGGTATACTTAACACTGTTTCTATACGATAATGTTTAGATTGACTTTCAAAGGATCATAAATTGATTTATGTCGTAACGATAGCTTCTGTCCATCCAATAGAATCATTATTGTATTCACATTTTAGAGTGTATGCGTAAATTGGTAAATTATGTTCAAATAAGTTCACTAAACCGTACATACAGTGCTTATATTTACACCGATATTTAATTAGTTTCAATAAATGAAGAAAAATATCAAATTGATTTGCGAGTGTTCTCGTTTTATTTATCTAATTTATTAATCTGCATGTAGATAATTCACCGGGCCTGGTCACCTAATGCACATGCGCTACTGCGTAATATGGATGCGCACAGTTTGTCATAAACAGTTATGTTTCACGGCACGAAACAGTGCATTCATCGAGTATTGTTTTATAAATTATGGCCATTCAGCGTACAGTCCGGCGAAAACCATACGCTGGCAATTCATCGGACTGCGATCGGAATTAGATTTTTGAACCAGGTATTAATGCGCAAGCGGCTAACCGACCGGTCTAGGGTGGACACGTGGTCCAGTGGTAAGAGCTACTGACTGCTGATGCGATGGCTGTGGGTACGATCCCGCGTCAAGCCGGATTAAAACAGAAATGATTTTCAGTGTTTCCCAACTTAACACAACTAAACTTACTAACATATAGCAAGGTCCCATGTATGATGCTTGTATGATCAGGTTCGTAAAAGAACCAGGGATGATTCTGAAACTGGGGCATCTTCTGTATCATGCAATATCCCAAACAAAATAAAGTGACTAATCTTTTCTGGGGGCCTCGCCCAGATGGATTTCCGGTGGCGAGGATAAATAAAAGCATATAAAAATCGACCGGTCATATCCGAGAACGTGTCCCTATCGGCGAACATTCGACTTCCGGTCGTCCATTACTGAATGCGGACATATGTACAACTCTGGCGCGAAATATGTTTACCTGAGCATTGAATGATTTAAGGGGCTTACCCAGAACAGAACAAATAAACAATTGAAAAATCATTTTAACATTACGTATACAAATGTATTTCCTTCTATTCTCGACATAAAAGAATGAATATATTATGAGTTTGTTTTTTGTCAATATTTTGTTTATTGTTATTTCAACTCTACACGGAATATGAATATTTTATGTTTCGTTGGGTAAACTAATGTAGCAGAAAGAAAGGATGGGCCTAATGTATTACTAAATCATTAATACAATACCATGTTATAACGATAATGTTTAAAAGAGGGAAAAATAGGAAAGTTTAGCTGCCTGTAAATAATGCTTTGTTACTGGTAGTTTAAACACGTGTTTATTCATTTGAATAATTTTAATACATGTCGATTTTAAATCATGAATAGGAAAGCAAATTTTCTGTCGGGTATACCCATTCTGAATTACTATCAACTGGTCCCAATCTCCCGAAGGATCCCAAGCACAAACCTCATCTCAAATTGAGATTTTACCCAAATAAGAGACTGAATTTGAAACAAATCTGAAGGCTTGCTGCAATAAACTTAGAACAAAGTTTCGGCTTTGTAATACAAAATTTAAGTCAGGTCTAGCTTGGAAAACAACTCAAAGATACAGGACCATATTTGAGTTTAGATTTAGCTCAGGTTAAGATATTTGGGGAGATTGGGGCCTTGCTGAAGTGGAATATTATAGGTATTTGTTGCCAACGGTTCAGGGGTATTTAGCAGTAGCAGTGACGCAGGCGGGTATCAAACCCGGGTGGTATCGATCACAAAGCGTGCAACCAACATTTATGGATATGATTTACTGTCCACAATAGTCGCAAACCTTTCGCCGGAAGTATCAAAACCGGATTTTGAAAGCGGCACGCTGCCAATGTGGTTACATATATAAATATACATGTACCATATTTATATAGCGCCCTTTTCATGGCACTTTACATTATTGTGTTGCAGCCACAAGTGCGCAGGTGCATCCTCTACCAGTGCAGATACAGGATGATCTGACAGGAGGGACAGACTGAGAGAAAGCCCCTGAAGGGAGAGAGAGACATTAGATACAGGCATGTCCGGCGCTGCAGAAGTGCGACTAGCTCTTATTTCAAATAAACAGCCTGGTTCTTTAAAGGGACTGCCTCGCGTATTAGTGTATTGCAAAAATAAAATTAAATTGTCAAATATTCATGTAATTTGGGTATAGTTTCCTGTATATCACATAAACAACCAAACTGACATCTACAATAACTTGCGAAACTTGCGGCATTTTGTAGTTATTTAGTATTTCTATAGGGTATTTATACCCCATAGAGTTAACACTACCATCGCTTAAATTTGCCTGAATTTTGTTCGCATTCGATGAAACCGAATTGCATAACGAATCGTTCAGTGATGTGTTGGGCATTGTGTCGTGTATGTGGTATGTGATGTTGTTAATATTTTCTGTGCTCGGCTGGTTAAGATGGTTGCTGCCTTTCCTGTCACCGATTTTCTATTACCTTTTAGTATATTAATCATTCAAACACGTGCATAGCATTGATTTATACATATTAATAAGTAAATCAATTTCCTTGGTTGACGATATATCAAAACTATTCTTAAGAAATCATTTATCATTACGAAGTAAATTAAACACCAATTTATGTCTGTATTGTCCAATTATACTGTCAAATGAGATTAATGTTTTTGTTATGTTATGTTTAAGTTAGACAATCATGTGTTCTCTGTATGGAAATGTCCGCTTCGATCTAAATATTAAGTCGATCGGGATGTTGTATTAAACACGGAGACAGTAGAGTAATTATAATCCTATTAAAGCCCGACTTGTGAAAAAATATAGAGTAAATCAAATATGATGCTAAATAGCAAGTAGGGTTTAACACTTAAAATGTAAAACTTTTTGATAGACGCCGACTTAAGCAAACAAACGCTGATACGAGTTAAGCTCTTTGATTCGGCATTTAAAAAGTTAGTGAAGTAATAGTGTCAAAGGATTTATTGTTTGTATGAGATGTCGTAAAAAGTATTTTTACTCAAACACTGGGGCCTCGCAGTCTCGCGTGAAGTATATTTTGATAACACTAAAAATGTAAACAATCTTAAGTTGTAATTGTTTAATCCATCGGGCCAACATCCGGATGTCCGCTGAGTGTAAGCAGAATAAAGGGCCGTATAAGGACCTGATTGAAAGAATAATTTATTTACATAAAAACCAACAGTAGGTTTATATGAAAGTGTTTCACAAGTGTCAAAATATTTAAGTTTCAATATAGTTACTGTAGACTAAACAAAAAAGGGCTGTTTCTTTAAATGCCCTTTGTGGAAGTAGGGAGATTACATCGGGGTCGGTACGGATAAAACAGTAAGTGGTTTTACTGTCAAATACCTTTCGTGTCGCAAATTTACCTTTATTTCGTAAAAGTATCGTTAAAGATAAATAATATTTATACCACTGGTGTGAAATTTACCGTCTATGATGAAGAGCGCCCGTAATTGTTATATCATACACAATATATCGTGTACTCGTATAGAGTCTACAGCGAAGATAAAATTATATCAAGCTCTAACTTGTTACGTCTGGAATCATGTTATCCACTTATTCTTGCAACTGTTTAGTTTATTGCCGTCATATATTATATCTAAGGCACGTGCTGCAGTTTGCTGTATGAGAAATGAGGCAAAAACTTTCACAATATTAGAATTTGTTCAAAGATTGTAAAGTACGGAAAATTTGACACGGATCTCGACCTCCTATTAGCATAATTTAACAGCCGATATACAGTCTATATTTATAATTCCGGATGTATGTTTCACAAGCGGGAATTGTCATAAAGACGCTCGAGGTCTAATACAGTGTAGCGATACCACGTGACTTTTGACTACAGTTACAAGAAGAAATTTGTAAACATTGGAAAATAAAATAGCCATAAGTATTTTATTTCATCATCGATTTCTACGAAATATACGCCACGCTAAGGGGACAATTATTTGCTTTCCATAAAATATATAATCTTTTTCAGCGGCTGTGCTGTTTTGTCCATTACCTTGTGAAACCTAGGAACGTTTAGGTTTCACAGGGTAATGAAAAAATCGGTAAAACTGCTGATAAATATCTTATATTTCACGGAAAGCAAACACTTTTCCCTTTAGCGTGGCGTATATTTCGTAGAAATCGATGAAGAAATAAAATACTTATGGCTATATTTGTGTTCCCATGTTTACAAATTTCTACTTGTAACTGTAGTCAAATGTCACGTGGTATTGCTACCCTGTAATACCAACATTTAAATCTAAAGGACCGATTGTGCATGATTTGCTAGGGGAAATTTATATATTCAAAGCAAGAACCTAGTAATATATTCACGCATAAAGGTCAGAACTATGTTAAATTATCCATACTATAACATTGTTAGAAACAAAACAAATTAGATCACCGTGCTTGTTTAGGAGTTATCTTCCTTTGGAACTATATTTTTATTCATATTTACATATTCAAGGGCGTATAACCCAAGTCAAGATACTAAGTCATACGTTGACCTGTGCGACTTAAAACCGTGAGCATTAAAAAAGAGTGGTGAAATTGAAATTAACAACAATTTGCTTTCACTTATTTTATTGAGTGCATGGACGGTAAAACAGTAGAATTATGACCTTTTTGTCCTTTTTACTGTTTTATCCTTTGCGTTTTATTAATTTATCATTTCCATGGAAATTGAATTAATGGAAACCGAATCATAGCATCTACTGATCTTCCGATAGAACAGATTTATATTAAATTAATTAATCAAATATATATATTTCTAGTAAGAGAATTATTTGTCTTTTGACCAGTAAGTACGAAGTTGAGTCACCTCTTCATGAACATTTTGATTTGATCAATGCTCAGACTGACAGTCTATTAGACCTTTGGTCAAGATGGACAACACGCCTGGTTATCAGTTGGCTGATTTTCTCTAGAGTTTTCCAGATTAATTTCTGCTTTATAGACAAAAGTATATCATATTGTATAGTTAAACCTCACACTAAGGCCACCTCAAAGTTACAACCACAAATTTCAGGATCAATTTCCGTGAAATTTCAGTGTTTTAGCAAGATTTTCCATGAAAATTCCGTGATTTGATATCAATTTCCGTGAAAGTTCCGTGATTTGATATCAATTTCCGTGAAAGTTCCGTGATTTTATTAGCTCACCTGTCACAAAGTGACAGAGTGAGCTTTTGTAATCACACTTCGTCCGTCGTCCGTCCGTCCGTCCGTCCGTCCGTCCGTCCGTCCGTCCGTCCGTCCGTCCGTCCGTCCGTCTGTCCGTCCGTCAACAATTGGGTTGTGTCCTCTCTAGAGGTCACAATTTTGGCCTAATCTTTATGAAACGTGGTCACAATGATCATCTCAACAAAATCTAGGTCAAGTTCGATATTGGGTCATCTGAGGTCAAAAACTAGCTCACTAGGTCAAATTATAGAAAAAACCTTGCTTTAAACCTTTCAACATGTAGTCTTCATGGTCACTAAACTCTCTGCAGTAACTCTCTACTCTCTATACATACAATAAACTTTCATCAACCAATGAAAATGTGTATCAGGGTTCACAGCAGTTTTGTAAAGGTCAAATATCAAAATATTCTAGTATTTTAACCAGGGTGTGAATTGTACTGGTTAAGTGGAAATCAAAGCGCTGTAGGGAGAGTAGACATTTTCCTGAGGGTCGTGGGTTCAAACCCCACTGGAACCATAATTATTTTTTTAAGTGTTTAGGTATTGTTCTGTCTTTATAGCATGTATTTGTACAGTTATATGGAGGAAATATTTTGTTTAAATATAGGTCAGATCATAGAAAAACCCTGTGTAGTCACCAGAGGTTACAATTTCGACTTAATCTTTATGAAATTTGGTCCTAATAATCATCTCAACACAATCTAGGTTAAGTTTGATATTAATTAAGTCATCTGGGGTCAAACGCTAGGTCACATGGTCAAATCATACACAAACTTGCAATAGAGGCTGAATTTCCTTAAATTTTATTCAGAAAATGTGTAGGATCACCATAGGGGTGTGCATGCACTAGTACGACAGGTGAGCGACCTAGGGCCCTTTGGGCCCTCTTGTATCAATTTCCGTGATTTTATATCAATTTCCGTGAAAGTTCCGTGATTTTATATCAATTTCCGTGAAAGTTCCGTGATTTGATATCAATTTACGTGAAAGTTCCGTGATTTGATATCAATTTCCGTGAAAGTTCCGTGATTTGATATCAATTTCCGTGAAAGTTACGTGGTTTGCAACCTATCTAATCATGAGATTTCTGTAATTCGTGAGTTCCGAGATTTCAGTGTTTGGTTAACCTCCCTTATTTTGCTCTTAAGGTTCATTCTAAGGGGCGAAAATGTGTATTTTTCTTCAGTGAATTAAATACATTTTTTGACGAATAACCCATAAGTCTCATATATCATTTTGTTGCTTAAAGTTCAAATGATCTATATCAATGGGTTTTTTGCTATATTAACTTGTTATAAAGATATATTTATAAAAAGATAATTGCATAATAGGTATACATGTTTTTCAAAATGTCAGTCTCATTTATTTGGTAACAAAATGTTAGAAAAATTAGAAATTTTAGTTGTCAAATATTTGATCAAGGTCATGCCTGCCCATTTATTAAAACAAAAACAGTCAAAATGCATTTATTTTGAACAATAAAATACATCAACATGAATTAAAATAAATCACATGTGTGTGTGTGTGAAGGACTACTTTTAATAAATCCTACATAATGTGTGGTATGGTGGGCCTGATGGACCAGATAGTTGTTCGTTTGTCCCAATCCGATTGTATCCGGTCTATAAGACATAAAACTCGATTATTTGGACAAGTTTTAAGTTGCCAAGAAAGAACTGAAACAGGTTTATGGAAAATTAATTAAAGCTTTAGTATTTCTGTCAATATTAAACATATTATAATGAGATTCTCCTCCACTGTATTTTATTTGTTTAAATACCAAAGAAATGGCTTATTTATCGTTAGTCGTACTGGTCCCTGATCATTTTTTTCCGTCCGTTAGCCCGTTTCTTTTGACATGGGGAAAACTGCTATACTTGGTCAGTTTGTGAGTTAAATGATTACATGTTACTAAAGAAACTGCTTGCAGACGATAATATAGCATAGCAGTAACCTCACACCATACGTAAACTTACCGACCACGTTGAAAGACTTGCACGGACTATCCATTTTATTTGAAATATTTTTGACAGCTGTGTAATGACCGATTTTACACAAACTTTGGGTGATCGAGCAACGATCCAGACAATCGAATTACAAAAAAAAGTGTTTGCAATGATTATACCAACATAATTAACATAAGGATTATTTAAAAACGCATATTACTTTTGTAATTTAGTTAAAATTAAGTTTGACAGAAAGCCGCGTTACACAACTCAGATTATCAATTTGCTAACATGTGTTGGGATAGGAAAATGCTGATATTGATGTTTCATTGGGACTTAAATTAAACCGTAAGTAAAATATTGTATTCGATGTCATCCTTCGTTATGAACGACGTATTATGAACACCGTACTATAATGGTTTCGTCAATAAACTGCCGCACTACTTTTATTCATCTTTGGCGCATGAATATAAATTTGCTACACAGCGCGAAATTCGTAAACAAACGAGATGACAACTGTAATAAATACTTGGATTTCTGTGTTATTATCGTATGATAGTTTGTAAAGTTGATATATTATGAACGCAATTAAATTCATTATTCGATCTGGCAATCGATTATGTTGATTACTATGTTTGAAAAACATGTTGCAGTACGTTTACTGCGGTGACAGGAGGGAACAAACATGGCAACCTCCTTGTCGAAATTACACATAGACATGAAGGTGTTTTTCTCGTAAACAAAACACCAGCATCTAATTTCAAGCCTGGCATGCCCTTGCGACGATTGATTATAAAGTATATCCAGTGAGTTCGTATGATAAAATACAATAATGAAAACGTTTGACATTTTGAAAAAAAAATCATTCAAAAATCGCCTTTATTTTAGTGTTAGCATTTGAATTAGGCGACTATATGGCACATTTCACATCACACGCAAGTGCTACAATGGTTTCCTATCATATATGATAAAATCAGATGGCATATGCTGTTTGAAATAGTTTTTTATCATAAGTGTGTTTTTCAAGCATTTTCAAGGGGTAGAATGAACGTTAATTTAACATCAGTCAGCATTAGATGAATTGAATTATGAAACAAATTTTCAAAATATTATACATACTTGTGATATTAATTATATTAACATTTTGAAATTTCTAAAATAAGCCATTTGATGTTTAGATCAGTGTTCTTCAAGTCGTGTTTTGCATTGGACGGATTATAGAGGTTGCATCTTACGATCACAGTAGTAGAAATTCGGTTCTGAAGGTTTGGTGGTCTTAGTATTAAGGTGATTTTTACTTGGAAGCTATTCCTGGTGAAGTTTGGCAAACGGGCAAAAGCAATGGACAGGGAAGGCAGCACTCGACTAAAACTGCCGAGCACAGATGTTCAGTGTTGGTTGCAATTCTATTATTCATGATAAGTTACAACAGAGGTGTCTTAAAATGACATTTATATGAGCCAGTCTCCAGGAAAACCTGCTATTTTTACAAAAATATTGACTTTTAGATTTTCCATGGTGTTACAGGATAATGTTAAATAAGCAAATTGCAAAAGAAATTATGTTTATATCTTGAGTTTTAAGGAAGTTACAGCTGTTTTTGTAGAGTCCCTATTCGGAGTTATTTGTGTGACGTCGCAAACGTCATTCAAACGTTATTCGACGTAAATGAAATAAGTATTTCATTTTTACACCATTTGATCAATTATTGACATAAACTGTTCAAAATAATACCAAATTCTATAATTATGTTTCACTTTTAAAAATATATATCAAAATCGAAATTGTTTGCATTCAGAGAAAGGCTACTTCTGTTTTAAACAACTACATCCTCGTTTTTCTCAATCGGAGTACTTTTCTGAAATTGGTCACCATAGCAACGAAGTATGTGTTTTCGACATATTTCATAGGACAATTTATAGCTAAGGTATAATACTATATTTTAGAGCTTTATCAAAATCTTGTTACATATAGTAATTACATAATGTCATTATAGCAGGTTTTCCTGGAGACTGGCTCCTATAAAATTACACAAAGTTTTATGTGTTTAATTAAAACAATATATTACGCTGCCAGACTGAAAATAGACATGCTATCATATAAGTATTGTGTTTAAACCCATTCGATAACAAATCTCATGAAAGGGGTGGGTTTTTATCTATGGTTATTACATCTTAAATGTCGACATAAACATTGCGCACATTTGTCACCTATTCAAATAACGTAAGAAAATACTACCTGGTCTTATAGATTTATATTGAAATGAATATCTTATGTAAATGATTATGTTTTGTTAATATGTCGTATAACTTGTATGTTGATTTAAGTTAGTATTTGTGTTGATGCTATGAAACAAGAACAAGGAAAGAATGAGAGATGACAATGTTTATATATTGTAACGGGAACCAGCTGCTTTGGTCGTTTGAAATTACGTTCTAACACGATCGACAGCTTTTTACACACTACGAGATGTACTTTAATTTACATTCTGATACGAGCAGCAGAATTTAGAAACCAAGATGTGTTTGATTATGCAACAAAGATTAACGCAATAAGAGGACGAACTTTAAGGGTCGTAGGTGGCAATTAGGGGTCGTGTTAATGAGGTATGGGCCTTTAAAGGTGTTTATTGTATACATGGACGTGTCTTCTTTGACAGGCCGATTGACACAATCCATAACGTGGTGTTATAGCACGGAAAATTTGACCTGATCCTGATCTTTATGCATGAATGTGTTACAATGTTCTTGCGATATCGGTCCTTATGGTTTGTGTTGGTATTACACCTCGAGAGTCTTTGTGAAAACATACAACCTGGATTATAAATATAGAACATATAATTATCAGCTGTTAAGGTCAATATAAGGTCGAGAATCGTATGAAATTCTCCGTACTGTATTTAGTTTGAAATATTCACGAACCGCATTTTTGTTGAGAAAACTGCACGATTGTTCTCGAATTCCTGCACGCTTCTATACACCATTATTATACATCTATTAGTAATTTTCTAGTAATTAGTTAACAGCAACACTTAATCCGAAATAGACCTGACACACTTTCACATAGTTATATATGGTTAATTTGCATTTTACGCCATGTATTTCGGTACAGAATAAAACAGCAATCCTTCAGTTCTCTGGCGTAATAATACATAATGATCGTGCAATAAGTACCGAGAAACAACGAGAAAACACGATAAACGGCGCGAAATATTCGTAGAATGCAAATAACATCTCGTGTGATTGCAGTAATGGCCATAACTTTTTAATAACATAAACACCGACCAGTGACAGAGAATAATGACACAATGCCTCCTTATTTCCACTTTATGACTACCTATCTATCAGTATAGAATTCTGCAAATCACGTTTTATTCGCGTGATCTTTTTTTCGTGAATTTCGAAAGCATAAGTATTTCGCGGTTTTATGAATTCGCGGTCGAAGGGTCAACGACAGGTTTTCCATGTTATGAACGTAAATTAGCCGATGGCTTTATGGAGTCGCGATGAGCTCTTTTCGCGAATATTTTATAATAGCGAAAAATAACATTACAAGTAATTACCGACGTACAGTATATAACGTCCCATTTCTCGGAAGGAATTCTAGCAGTCGATCGAAGGGGCCCTTGTACAATGTTGATCAATGCTCTAGATATACTAGTAAAGGATATACACGTATCTAGAATAGTTTCTGTCATATTGTTGCCATAGTGATCAATCATCAATGGAAACATATGATTGTTTGTTAGTGGCTTGATTATATGTGGTATGCAAACCATGTCATTGAACTTTTTTATTATTGTTATTCTTTAACTTTTTAGGACTTCAGATAGCTAATACTAGGTATTTCGTTGAAACTAGGTCATTCAGCTAGGACACTCTGTGTTTTTTGATTGCTGAAACTAGTTCATTCAGCTTCTTGTCAGCTGGGACTTGAACAGTTCATTTTCTCGTTCGGTTGTGTGTTGGGCTTGCGCCTTTTATGTTTTCTGTGCTCGGCTAGTTAAGTTAAGTGCTGACTTTCCTGTCCGACTTGATATAATCAAGGAAATTTAAACTCGGATGATTTTTATACCCCACCCCTCCACCCATCTTTACACATGTCGGTCGGTCGACTTAATTGTTTCCGTGCACTAACCCAATACCGCTTTGCCCTAAGATAAGTAGATTAGATTACCTCTATTGGTTTTGAGGTCAGTAGGTCAAGACCACTGTGACCTATACCATTGCTGAATAATCAAATGGTTTCCGTTCAACAGCTCATGAACGCTTCGTCCTAGGATCTTCAAACTTTAGACGCAGGTTGGTCATCAACAGTAAATGACCCCTGTTGCTTTTGAGGTCAGTAGGTTAAAGGTCAATTTCACTGTAACCTTTACCATGTCTGACTGTTCAAATGGTTTCTGTTCAATAACTCAAGAACGCCTTGCACTAGGATATCCAAACTTTACATGGAGGTCAAATGTCAAGGTAACCGTGACCTTTACATTGCTTACTATTTGGCTGCCACGGGGGAATACGTGTTTTACAAATATCTTGTTTATTTCGTGTTTTGTACAATTTTACAAGTGTACCCGGATCATTCGGTGGAGAATCGAATGCTCTAACTACTGCGCTATCCGGACGCACGCGTGTTTGTAAATATTGAGTGAGGCTTGTACGACGTTGATGCTTACACAGTTATTTATTATGAACCTAATCAAGCTTTTTTGACTCAGTGTATTTGTCTGGAAATCGTGACAGACGACTTCCGAAGGTTAAAACAAAGAGAAAGCAATTGCTCGGAAATCGCATTTAATTGATCTAACAAATGACAGAAACGCTATGATTGAATCGTTTCAGGAAGCAAATCACATAGCCTACAGAATTACGCTTATTAAAATGATAAAATATTAAGTAACCATTCAGTCTTTTTGAACGACTTGAAACTTCGCGCTTAATGAACTACCTAGTACTTTCCGCTTTAAGTGTTTCATTAATTTGGCAGTGTGGTAGAGAGGTCGGTTTTCTTGTAGGCATCTTTTTATTTGGCATTCATCATATACGTACTAGTGTAAATACTTGATATTTATAACTTCAACGGTAATATATACTATGTTTTATAATATAACATCTCTACAAGTACATGTATGTAGAATAACGATTTTATATACTTGACGCTTTGATTTAAAGTCTCTTATAATTCTTACTACAATAGGCTTTGTGCAATGCTTTTTTATCGTAATTGTATGATTATGTATATGGTATGGCTGTTGCACAAAGATGAGACGTAAATAGATAAATAAAAAAAAATGAATTAAATTTAAAAAAAATAATTTACATCTAAATATTTCGTAATACTCAATCATTATGAAACTGTTACACTCTCTTCTGCGTCTCTTCTATCACTTTCCTATTCTTTTAATATGCAAAGTCTGAAACAACTATTTTTCAAATCTTCGTTTAAGTATTTCAACTACTAGTATTAACAGGTCTGTTTGATCATTTCTCCATCTTCGCGACATGACTATTGTGTAAAGTGTTCATAATTTATACGTACCCCGTTATTGGTAGAATCAAATCATCATGATTTACCGTCGACAGTGCAATCTGATTTCATTTAGATGAACCTAATTTGAATTATCCGCAAAAAGTGCTTGCAGTGTTTGCATAATTATTGTATTGTAGTCCATGGTTCGCCGGCAGCAACACGAATTGTCTATACGATGTTTTCCATGTGTATGTACTGCATAAAATGGGTTAGTTACAAATATATGTTCCTCTCAGAAAAACAGCGTCCAGTACATTTTCGCTCTGTCGATAAGTCATTGTCCATAGGTATTTTAAACCACATTCAACAAAGATTTGTCAGACTTGACTGATCAGCGTAGGCTCGGAGTCTCATTTCATTGTGGTCAAATAAAAACAGATAGTTCACTTTGTAAAAAAATATACACAGATCATAAACAACCGGACACAGTAGACTCCATCCAAATTAAACAGCCGAGCACAAAAAACATAGAAACTCTCACTCTACCCTCCCCTGATATCACCCACACTCTACCCACCTCTGATATCACCCACACTCTACCCACCTCTGATATCACCCACACTCTACCCACCTCTGATATCACCCACACTCTACCCACCTCTGATATCACCCACACTCTACCCACCTCTGATATCACCCACACTCTACCCACCTCTGATATCACCCACACTCTACCCACCTCTGATATCACCCACACTCTACCCACCTCTGATATCACCCACACTCTACCCACCTCTGATATCACCCACACTCTACCCACCTCTGATATCACCCACACTCTACCCACCTCTGATATCACCCACACTCTACCCACCTCTGATATCACCCACACTCTACCCACCTCTGATATCACCCACACTCTACCCACCTCTGATATCACCCACACTCTACCCACCTCTGATATCACCCACACTCTACCCACCTCTGATATCACCCACACTCTACCCACCTCTGATATCACCCACACTCTACCCACCTCTGATATCACCCACACTCTACCCACCTCTGATATCACCCACACTCTACCCACCTCTGATATCACCCACACTCTACCCACCTCTGATATCACCCACACTCTACCCACCTCTGATATCACCCACACTCTACCCACCTCTGATATCACCCACACTCTACCCACCTCTGATATCACCCACACTCTACCCACCTCTGATATCACCCACACTCTACCCACCTCTGATATCACCCACACTCTACCCACCTCTGATATCACCCACACTCTACCCACCTCTGATATCACCCACACTCTACCCACCTCTGATATCACCCACACTCTACCCACCTCTGATATCACCCACACTCTACCCACCTCTGATATCACCCACACTCTACCCACCTCTGATATCACCCACACTCTACCCACCTCTGATATCACCCACACTCTACCCACCTCTGATATCACCCACACTCTACCCACCTCTGACATCACCCACACTCTACCCACCTCTGACATCACCCACACTCTACCCACCTCTGATATCACCCACACTCTACCCACCTCTGATATCACCCACACTCTACCCATCTCTGATATCACCCACACTCTACCCACCTCTGACATCACCCATTATCTATCCTTCTCTGTCATCCCCCGCTCTCTACCCTTCTCTGACATCACCCACACTCTACCCTTCTCTGACATCACACACACTCTACCCACCTCTGACATCACCCACACTCTACCCACCTCTGATATCACCCACACTCTACCCATCTCTGATATCACCCACACTCTACCCACCTCTGACATCACCCATTATCTATCCTTCTCTGTCATCCCCCGCTCTCTACCCTTCTCTGACATCACCCACACTCTACCCTTCTCTGACATCACACACACTCTATCCATCTCTGACATCACCCACACTCTACCATTATCTGACATCACCCGCTCTCTACCCTTCTCTGACATCACCCACAATCTACCCTTCTCTGATATCACCCACACTCTACCCACCTCTGACATTACCCACACTCTACCCACCTCTGACATCACCCACACTCTACCCACCTCTGATATCACCAACACTCTACCCTTCTTTGATATCATCCTCACTCTACCCACCTCTGATATCACCAACACTCTACCCTTCTCTGACATCACCCACACTCTACCCTTCTCTGACATCACCCACACTCTATCCATCTCTGACATCACCCACACTCTACCCACCTCTGACATCATCCACACTCTACCCACCTCTGACATCACCTACACTCTACCCATCTCTGACATCACCCACACTCTATCCATCTCTGACATCACCCACACTCTACCCATCTCTGACATCATCCACACTCTACCCACCTCTGATATCACCCACACTCTACCCACCTCTGATATCACCCACACTCTACCCACCTCTGATATCACCCACACTCTACCCTTCTTTGATAGCATCCTCATTTACCCACCTCTGACATCACCCATTATCTATCCTTCTCTGACATCCCCCGCTCTCTACCCTTCTCTGACATCACCCACACTCTACCCTTCTCTGACATCACACACACTCTACCCATCTCTGACATCACCAACACTCTCTATTCTCCTCTGACATCACCCACACTCTATCCACCTCTGACATCACCCACACTCTACCCTTCTCTGACATCACCCACACTCTATCCATCTCTGACATCACCCACACTCTACCCTCATCTGACATCACCCACACTCTACCCATCTCTGACATCACCCACACTCTATCCACCTCTGATATCACCCACACTCTACCCATCTCTGACATCACCCATTATGTATCCTTCTCTGACATCCCCCGCTCTCTACCCTTCTCTGACATCACCCACACTCTACCCTTCTCTGACATCACACACACTCTATCCATCTCTGACATCACCCACACTCTACCATTCTCTGACATCACCCGCTCTCTACCCTTCTCTGACATCACCCACAATCTACCCTTCTCTGATATCACCCACACTCTACCCACCTCTGACAATACCCACACTCTACCCACCTCTGACATCACCCACACTCTACCCACCTCTGATATCACCAACACTCGACCCATCTCTGACATCACCCACACTCTACCCTTCTTTGATATCATCCTCACTCTACCCACCTCTGATATCACCAACACTCTACCCTTCTCTGACATCACCCACACTCTACCCTTCTCTGACATCACCCACACTCTATCCATCTCTGACATCACCCACACTCTACCCACCTCTGACATCATCCACACTCTACCCACCTCTGACATCACCCACACTCTACCCATCTCTGACATCACCCACACTCTATCCATCTCTGACATCACCCACACTCTACCCATCTCTGACATCATCCACACTCTACCCACCTCTGACATCACCCACACTCTACCCATCTCTGACATCACCCACACTCTACCCTCCTGTGACATCACCAACACTCTACCCACCTCTGACATCACCCACACTCTACCCACCTCTGACATCACCCACGCTCTACCTTCCATCTGACATCACTCACACTCTACCCACCTCTGACATTACCCACACTCTACCCATCTCTGACATCACTCACACTCTACCCACCTCTGACATCACTCACACTCTACCCACCTCTGATATCACCAACACTCTACCTTCCACCTGACATCACCCACACTCTACCCACCTCTGACATCACCCATTCTCTACCCTTCTCTGACATCACCCGCTCTCTATCCTACTCTGACATCACCCACACTCTACCCTTCTCTGACATCACCAACTATCTAACCTACTCTGACCTCACCCGCTCTTTATCCTCCTCAGTCATCACCCACACTCTACCCATCTCTGACATCACCCACACTCTACCCACCTCTGACATTACCCCCATTCTACCCATCTCTGACATCAACCACACTCTACCCACCTCTGACATCACCAACACTCTACCCACCTCTGACATCACCCACACTCTACCCTCCTCTGACATCACCCACACTCTACCTTCCTCTGACATCACCAACACTCTACCCTCCTCTGACATCACTCACGCTCTACCCATTTCTGACATCACCCACACTCTCCCCACCCCCGATATCACCCACACTCTACCCACCTCTGACATCACCCACACTCTACCCATCTCTGACATCACCAACACTCTACCCATCTCTGACATCACCCACACTCTACCCTTCTCTGACATCACCCACACTCTACCCACCTCTGATATCACCAACACTCTACCCATCTCTGACATCATCGACTCTCTACCCATCTCTGACATCACCGACTCTCTACCCACCTCTGACATCACCCACACTCTTCCCACCTATGTCATCACCAACACTCTACCCATATCTGACATCACCGACTCTCTACCCATCTCTGACATCACCGACTCTCTACCCACGTCTGACATCACCAACACTCTACCCATCTCTGACATCACCAACACTCTACCCATCTCTGACATCACCCACACTCTACCCTCCTCTGACATCACCCACACTCTACCCACCTCTGATATCACCAACACTCTACCCACCTCTGACATCACCAACACTCTACCCATCTCTGACATCACCGACTCTCTACCCATCTCTGACATCACCGACTCTCTACCCACCTCTGACATCACCAACACTCTACCCATCTCTGGCATCACCGACTCTCTACCCTTCTCTGACAACATTCGGATGGAGACTTGCACTTTTTTCGCCTGTTTTACCCGTTGTGTTCTGAAATGCCCTACTATATATCAGTATATATTCTGTTCGTATTTTGACGTATTCAGTGCTGTTGTTTCGTATGCATCGTCATATTATCGTAATTGGTATCAATGGTAAGACATTTTCCAATTCCCAGGATATCAATTACACAGCTAACATCCAATACTTTGAAAATTGCAGAGGCATGATGTAGACAATTAAGTAATGGCTGACTTAATTATACCGTCTCTTGGAACGTTTTACCATCCTCATGAGTAAATATTATATAGACAAAACGATGATAGTTTTATGTTTACATGCCAGCGAGATGGCATTTGATTTAATTCTCTCACTTTGTATTCCGGCCCTGTTGAAGTGAAATGTTGGCTCTATTAGTGTTCGGTTATAAAGAAATATATAACGATGAACTATGTATACAAGTAGTTCACTGATACTATAATGCGAACATTATATAATTGTATTTGACATTGATTACACGGAAATCGCGAGTTCTCAACATGAGCTACAATAGTATCCTGAAAGTTGGCAAAGAAGTCTCAGAAACAGGCCAAAGGGTAGGAGAGTATTAATTTTACTACTTCGGTATGTCGAGGATAAGATCGAACCCCCAACGTTGCCAATCACCAGTGGGGACTGTTTTATCAAAGCACTTACGTTCAAATTTACAGACTTTATCATTCTTTTAAAACTACACAGTATGTTATAAATGGATATGTCATACTTACAGTGATTCAGTTAAGGATCTTAGCAGAAATGTTCCGCAATACCCTCATGGCGAATGATAACAGTTGCATTGTATACAATATAATATACAAATGGTTCAGAGAATATAACAGTGTATACAGGTTTTAGCCAGGAAGCTTGAAATAATTGTTAATATTTTTTATGAATTTGTCAAATTATCTAACCTTAGTGGTTCTGTATCATTCATAATAATTATTATAATTATTTATGGATATTCTTATTATGTAGCCTAATCATTGAGGGTAAATGTTTTCTTGCAGCAGAAAAATGAGAACAATTAAATAAATAATGAAATTCATGTCCAATTTCATTTAAGTTACATGCTTTACATCTTCTTAAATTGTGGTCGATGTTTTGCCAGGATAGTGTTTCTATTGGTAAATAGTGATTTAATGTTCGGAACTATAAAAAGTATCCACATGTATAATGGAATACAAGATGTCATTTGTCAATATTTAACTGGTTAAATGAAATATGTGAACATTGCTTTGATACTGGCAGTTCAGATAAATAGTCGGTTGGACTTATTCTACTATACTCTACCATGGAGCCATGCCATGGGAGACGAATTTCTGCAAAATACAAACTGAAGAAACACACCATGAACCTAGTATATAAGAGTGTTCGGTTATAGAAAGATCGCGACTTCTCAACGTGAACTACGCTTGGGAATGTTCTCATTAGTAGTGTGTTTGTGTATATATAATTGTATTATATAATTGTCTATCATGGTAGCATTGTGCGATAATTGGTCGGTAATTGTATGATTATTCGAGGTATTTATAATATACATTTTTGTGCAGCTTTATACATGTTTTACACGTTTACCTTTAGTTGTGTTAGTTAGTGCATAAGAAACGACCTTGGTTCTCGAGTATATAAATTTCCGCCGTCCGAACGTTACTGATCGTCGGCTGGTCTCGGTTATACTGAGACTTTAGACTCTGGTTGTATTATTTTTACAAAAATGTCATGTACACGAAATTCCGTCATGTGCATACATTAACGAAAATACCCGATCATTATACCCACGTTTAATGAAAGTATCTCAGTACGTAATCCAAGCTTAACGAAAACATTCAAACATACTGTTCAAGTTTAACGAAAACACCCGAACGTACTGTTCAAGCTTAACGAAAACATCCCAGTATACGGCCTAAACTTAACGAAAACACCGAACATACTATCGATATTTGCCATTAATATATTTAAAAAACCGATGGTAACATGGTATTTTAAAAACAATATTTATTCGGTTCTACTGTACAGGAATCTGCAGTATTATACTTTTTACTATGTACTACTATACCTACATTTCGAACAAAATCGTGAACTTTTGCATTCGTATCTCCATTCCGTACTTCAAGCCCAACGAATGAAATGACCACCTCAGCATTACGTAAGAACAGGATTTTCAAATTCAAAACATTTGCTATTTATTCAACTAGGTAGTAAGGTCAAAGAGATAATACCAAATCGGACATGGAATTGGTAGCACTCAACAGAAGCAGTCGAGAATGCAAGGCACAAAAAGAAAACACCATACCATTTATTTAAAGCAAATCGGTATACATGTATATACATACCTTTAGCCATTTACATAATTCAGAAAAAGTATGGCCTAGGTAAACATAGAAGAAACATTACGGACAGCAAGTACAAGTCAAACATATCGAGATGATTGTAAACATATACATGTATGCCCCATTGCAGCCCAATAATCAGAAATGGTAAAGATCTACTTGAGTTTGAGAATCCTAGGGCAAAGCGGAAACCATTTGGTCTACTGACTGACCGACCAAAAGTCTGACAAGTACACAGCAATATACCCCCTAATTAAAGCTAGAGGCATAAAATGATTGAAAAGGTTCCAAACGTCCCAAAGAAGATCGGATTAGCAAGGTGTTACTGTAAATGTAGTTGTCTCCTTGAATGTAAAAGCTCCTACTTATCAATTTTCATGATTCCAATTTGTCGGGGAACGATTCCATGCATTTATTAAAACACCAATGATATCATCAATCATGCATTGTGAGATTGTGAAATAAATAAATCATTGAGTCGTGATTTATAGTATTTAGGACATAAAATGATGCATTGATATGACATTGATCATCATTGTTTCGTTCAATTTCTTGTACTTGTAAAAACACTCTATAGTGAACGCATAAGTGTATGTCTTTTTATTACTGTTATTCCTTAACTTTTTAGGACTTCAGACAGCTAAAACTAGATATTTAAGCCGTTTGACAGTAAACACTTGGTCATTCAGCTTGGGCATTCAGCTTAATGATTGCTGAAACTAGTTCATTTAGATTTATGACAGCTGGGACTTGAGCAGTTCATTTTCTCATTCGGCTATGCGTTGGGCATTGTGCCTTGTATGTTTTTATGTTTCCTATGCTCGGCTGGTTAAGTTGAGTGCTGCCTTCCCTGTCCGACTTATTATTATCTATTTGATCCAATGGAACAGTAGAGTTCATTCCCTAATGTTAAGAACAAGAACTAGTGGCTTATCCAGCCCGCCGATTGTTTGACAAAGTCGAGCAAACACTAAATTCACTTTTTAGCTTCTCTCTCGTCTTCTATCTGTCTATCTTCAAGTTCTTAGACAAAAATTGTATCATGTGCATTTGTGATATCTTATAAAACATGATAGTCTAGTTTATCTGTACATATATATCAGGATTAAGATCGTTTATATCTAGAATTTACAATACACCAGCAATACGTGTCTCAATATTCAACTGTTATCGTACAGCGTGTAAGACAAGGTTAGCTTCTAAAAAAGATATAATGCGGCTCAGTTAGGTTTATAAAATGAGAACGAACTGAGATTGTTTCAAGGACGTCAATTTATACCTAAAATGTAGTTTTAAGCGCGTACGTGCGTAAAAATCGCGTATTTTTTCGGCGCGTACTATAACGCGCAATGGAAACGGCAACATGCAATATATACCGGAGCGAAATAATTACTAGTACATTGTTTCGGCGCGTGTTACGTGCCTAATAAATACGCGCCAAAAACGCGTATGTTTTATGCCTCATGTAAACGAAGTGTTACAACGTTTTCCTAGTAGTACGTTATCTCATCGACAAGAATGGCTTCAAGTTTTTTTTGTTTTGTGGGTTTTTCAGTTTTCTTTTAATTATGCCACATGTATCAAAGAAGATCAGTTGGTCACGTGATACTGTGTGGAAATCTCACCATTACCACACAATTTTATGACAAAATGGATTTAAAAATCTGCTGATGGCACTCGATATTCCACCTTCAAGAGGCCGTTACTGCTACGACGAATTTGTTTCTTTGAATCTTTCATCGCGGCTGTCTGAAAACCAACTACTTTTCCAGAAAGGCTTGTTTCTTAACCGATGGCTCTGTCTGATGGTTGCCTGGCTTTATTTCGGTGATAGAACCAGGCAGTCGCAGGAAGCTAAACCATTTCTGCTTTGAGAGAGCTTAAGGTTGTAATAATAATAATAATAATAATAATAATAACGACTTTATTTTAAGAGGCGACACAGTTGGGCAAGCCCAGTCTTCCCTGTGAGCCTCTATGCAAAAACATGTGTACATAAATCGTATGACATAAACAATAAACAGTCAGAAGTACAACAACAAAATATAACAATATTATAGGGCGAGTTATTCAACCTGTTGCAGGTACTTTGCCATTGAATATTTATTACATTGGCCACTGAGGTCGAAACAGATATAGTTGTTCAATGTACAACAGTAATTTTCATATGAGTCATTTACAATTGACAATTAGAGTTCAGGCACGTACCTGTAAGTGATATAGGCAAGATGACCTCCGACAGGTTATAAAAATCTAACTATAGTCTACATAGAAATGCAACATGGTATCAAATATATTATGTTACATAGTCAAATTATTAACAAAATCTCAGAATACATTCACATTAGGTTTGTCAATCAGAGTAGAACCATGACAGGTAAGACCTTTTGAAGGCTATAAGAGAAGTTGACTGCCGAATATTTAATGGTATATTGTTCCATATAACTGGTCCTGAATAAGCTAGTGATTTTCTACAGAATTCAAGGCGTGGTTTTGGGACATATAGTGTGTTGTTAGAGTGTGATCTTAAAGATCTGTTTTCTGATTCTTTAAACAGGTTTGACATGTATTCTGGAAAGATGTTGTTAAGAGATTTATATACAAAAATTGCCTTTTTGTAGATGACGCGGTCATGAAATTTCATCCATTTTAATTCTTGAAATAAATTGTGAGAAGGTGCGTCATAGGGTTTATCCAGAATTATTCGTGCTGCTCTTTTCTGGAATTTGTATAGTTTATCAGTCAATGTGTCACTACAGTTACCCCATATTGTGCAGCAGTAATCAAGATGTGGCAAAATGTAGGCATTGAAAAATATTTTTCTCATATGTGTAGAAAGAAATTGTTTTATTCTTAAAAGCAGGTATAGTAGTGAATTACATTTTTTTAGAATGTGTTCAACTTGAGTATTCCAGCTTAGCTTGTGATCAACGTAGACTCCTAATATTTTTTCAACTTCAGTAAAGTCAATACTTTGATCATGAAGCAGAAGTTTCTGGTCATTATTTAAGGAATGTCTGTAAATATTGTTTGATGGAGAGATCACCATTGCTTTAGTCTTTTGAGGATTTGGTATCATTGAGTTTCTCTGACACCAATCATTGACTGTATTAAGACTAGTTTGTAGGGTTTCATGAACAGTATGTAAGGATGGCCCAACTGCAGTGATAGTTGTATCATCTGCAAACATGTCTGTAGAAGAATTTTGTAAGTGCAAAGGCAAATCATTAATGTAAAGAATGAATAGTATGGGTCCAAGGACAGAGCCTTGGGGAACGCCTGATGTTACTTTAAGTGAAGATGATAACTTTCCTTGTATAGACACTTGTTGGCTACGTTCAGACAGATATGACTTAAACCAATTCTGAGAACTAAGGGAAATATTGTATTCTACCATTTTTTCAAGTAAAAGAGAGTGGTTAATCAGATCAAATGCCTTAGTAAGATCCAGAAAGACCGTCCCAACAAGGTGGTTATTGTTAATAGCATCAATCCATGAGTCTACAACAGAAGTGAGAGCAGTATCACAGGAGTGATTAGTACGGAAGCCAGATTGGGTTTTATGAATAAGTGAGTGGCTTTCAAGGTATTCTTTTAAAGTGTCACTAACATGTTTTTCTAGGATCTTAGATAGTACTGGAAGAATAGATATGGGACGATAATTGTTGGGATCAGATTTGGACCCCTTCTTAAAAATTGGAATAACTTTTGCTGTCTTGAAAACTGATGGGAAACAGGATTTTGAAATACATTGGTTAAAAATATGTGTTAGGGGGCCAGATATGATATTGGCACTCATTTTAAGATACTTAGCTCCCAATCCATCCAATCCTGTTGATTTGCTTGCATCAAGTGCCAGGAGTTGTTTGGATACAAATTCTTGCGAAACATGAGGAATGGTAAAAGAAGTAGACTGGTTTATATGACTGGTGACATATTCATGTAAGACTGTTTTGTCTTCTTTGGTTAAGATCGAACATTCATTTGGAGCCATTTTGAATATGTCAGTAAAATAAGTGTTAAAAGTTTCAGCAGTCTTTTGAGTACCCTCTATTACATTCCCTGACTGGTCAGTGATAAAATTGGTTTGACTTTTGGATGATTTACCAGACAGATCTTTCAAGTTTTTCCATAGTTTCTTTGGATTATTTTTATTTTCATTTATCGTATCATTATAAAATGACATTTTGGCACTGTGTATCAGGCTTTTTAATTGATTGCGCCAGTATTTGTAATTTTGTTTATCATTGATCACTTTTGCACTGTCTCGGTTTTTCATTGCATCTACAATTGTAGGGTTAAACCAATCAGGTAGATTGGTATGTTTTACCCGTTTTTGCTTCATAGGAGCATGGAAATCAAGACTTGTTGTGAAAAGGTCCATAAAATAGTCCAGTGAGTCGTTTGGATCATCATAAATTTCTAAAACTGACCATGGCTGGGTTTCTAGTGATTGAAGGAAGTCATTTTCAATGAAATGTTTAGTATTCCTGTATGATACGATATTATGTTTTGGTCCACTGCTGATGTTAACAGAAGAAATTTTACGTGTGAAACATACAGGGTAATGGTCACTTAAAGCTAGCTTAGGTATTTGAATGTCAACTATGTTACATGGCGTATTAGTGTAAATATGATCGATAATTGTAGAAGAGGTTGCTGTTACTCTGGTGGGTGTGTCTACCAACTGTTTTAGGTTGAAAGCATTTGTTATATTATTCCAAGAAGTGTTTACTATTTCAGAGTTTACGATATTGAAATTAAAATCGCCTGTCAAGATAATTTCTTTGTTTTCGGAGTATATTTTTTCAAGAATCTTTTCCAATTCCTCATTCCAACTATTATTAGATGATGGTGGTCGGTAAATATGGCCAAAAAGGAAAGGTTTCTGCTTAGAAGAACGTATTTCTAGCCAAATGGCTTCTATGTTTTCATTTTCAAGGTCTAGTCTTTGTGAGCATTGGAGATTACATTTCACATATGTAACCAACCCTCCTCCATTGGTTTGCCTATCACGTCGAAAAAGGTTGAAGTTATTTAATTGAAACTCACTATCATTGAATTGATTGTTTAAAAATGTTTCAGCAATACATAATACATCAATTTCGTCATGTTCATTTACTAAAATCTTCAATTGGTCAAATTTAGGGAATAAATAATGAATATTAAGATGAAAAAATTTGAGTCCTTGTTTCTTGAAATATTTTCCTGCTGTCATGTCTTCGTTATTTACAGCAGAATTATGTTCAGCACTTAATAAATCACTGTCATTACATATAAGGGTAGTCTGTAGAAGATCTAAATGATTATCTAACAAGTTTCGAGGTTGCAAACGGTTTTCTACTTCATGTGTTGTTCTTTGGGTATCAGCAGTATGTACGGATGTAACATCATTTAGAGTGTTATCTAGTATCTGGTTTTGTTGTGGTGTCTTGGATATCGTTGATTGTTGTTCCAATTTGTGTCCCAGTCCTGACGAAAATTTGCGGTAGACGTAGTCATGTTTGTGGTTGGTAGTCCATGAACTTTGTGAATGACTGTTTTTCTGGGGGGTGGTCCGTGGTGTTGCAGCCTGTTGAGATGAGGCGCCTGATAGTGAGGTCCTATTAATTGTTGTCGGTGTGGCAGTGGTCCATGTTGGCGAGGTCTCCAGGGATATGGGCTACCCCAGAGATGTTGATGGTGCTGGTTCCTCTGTAGATAGTTGGCATCCCGAAAATCTACTGAATCCGTGGAGGGTTTGTTCTTAATTCCAAATGCTGATCGAATTTCTGCATTTATTAGCTTTCCTAGAACAATTGATCCGTCAAAGTTTGGATGGACTTCGTCATAATACAGACTTTGGATGACTTTTCCATCATTGCTGAACACTTTGTTTGGGTCAATGAAGATGTGTCCATTTACCATGCAGAAGGAACTGAGTAGCCTGTTAGTTTCGAGGATGTTACCTTTTGAAAGGAGGTCTCTCTTTTTCAAAAGAACTGCTAAGACTGCAATTTTTGTATGTCTGTTGACCTTTCTAATTTCATCTGTGAGTACTTGATATTCTTCACAAATACTAGCCGGTGCATCAGCATTTGATATATTGTTTATTCCTGCCTCGAGTATAACTAAATCTGCAGTTGATACTGATTCTGGACATTGTTTCTGATCTTTAATCTTGTTAGTGATATCACTCACAGTTGCACCACTGTTTGACTTAATGTTAACTTTCACATGCTGTGTGGACATCTTCTTTCTATCTAAACCTTTCATAACAGAGTCACCAATTATTTGAACTAGTTTCTGATTGTTTTTTGATGGCCTGTGATCTGTGATGTTAGGTCCTAACTGAGCATTTGTTCTACTTGATTGTTTTATTGATTTCATCTCTTCATTTAATACTGATAATTTGTCACTCAGCTCATTCAATGATGACTGCATATCTGCTAATTTCTCATCTTCTCTTACTTTTAGCACAGATTTATCAGTGTGCTTCTTTTTCAGGTCGGTGATCTTACTTCTTAGTTGTATTATTTCCTCGCATACTAAATTCATATTATAATACACCGACTGGTTGCTCAAGATGAACTGGGATAATGTGTTGATATTTCCATTGCATCAGTCATATTTGGTCGTTTTAATATTACAGTTCATGGAAGTGAATGAATTTCTAACTTCTTTTAGAATAACTATAGGGACGTTCCACAGATTTGTAAAACTTTTTTGTTATTTCCGACCATCGTTATAGCGTAAATTTAGCACATTAAGTATGCGTCAGATGTGTCATTGTTGTAAAGTGAGTTAGAATTACATGAGTTTTTTATCTTTGACAATGGTGGGTTAATTGAGTAAATACTGAGACACTCTAGTTTCATTCTAGAAACCATCAGCCGTGCTGTTCTTCATGTTGAATGAGCATCATATTAGATTACACAATGGAATTTCATCCATTGCATGAGTGGGTCTTAACTGTATTGTCATTGCGCAAGGATTGACTGGCAGTGTGAATAACGTGCGTTTACCGAGTGTAACAATGGGCGAAGAAAATTTAAATTAACTTCAACAACTGTCTAAATTTATGCAATTGATTAGAAAAAAATCGTTGATTTGTAAATTAACGGATTGAGGAGTTTGTCTCTATGGAAGACGAATAAATGTCCCGGAATACGGAAGTCAAGTCATGCCACAATGCGCTGTGCTTTTGGTAAAATTAACGCGAATATTTGTTATCTGTACACAAAATGCTTGCATAGACACCCAGTGGAATATTTATATGATGGCAATCTTCTATATGATGACCATTATTTGCACAATTACCTCTCTACAATTATATGTGCATTATAGCTACGACAGAAAAGTGTGCAATAACTGCAAAACATGACTGGAAAAGGGTGTGATAACGATATTATTGCAGCGGGCATTGGTTTTTTCCAACAACTCACCATGCCTTAATTTGATACAAAACATATAGAGAGCAAACACTCGTAGAAAATATGTAATATACATGTAATCTATATACACACTCAACAAAATAGACAACGCTGTCGTTAAGTTGTCTATTTATAACTTTGTGTAAGAAACTTTTAATAGTCTCGACTAAACTTTTGGAAGACACCGGATTTTGATGATATTTTGCAAACAAGTGTTGAATTGTTTTGTTTTTAGCAAAATTTCAAGTTCGTGCAATAAATAGCGCCACCTAGCGGGACGTGTTTGTGTACAATATGATACGTAGATCCAGTGACGAGTATTCTTTCCGGCATGGATCCTTTATTTCAGCCCACTTTACAATACTTCCCTTATCATTCGACGGCAGCTTTTCACGAACTGCTGTCAAACAAGTACAGTCAGATCTCCATAATTATAACGACACCCAATATACTGACAAATTCTTTATACTTACATCAAATAACCTCCTCGATAGCCTAATGGTTGAGCGTTCGCTTCGAGTGCGGGAGGTCACGGGTTCGATCCCTGGCCGCGTCATACCTAAGACGAAATAAAAATGGTACCGGAATTTCCCTTGCTAGACGCTCAGCATAAAAGGGAATCTGGCTTCTCTTCTCTCATACCCTCGTGGCGATGGATAACATCAGTAATGAGGTGTCGAGAGTGATTAATATAAGTTGGAAAAACTTGTTTCACAATCGACCTTAAATAAATTAGTATAAACTAAATTTGGGGACAAAAGTATGTTTATGCACTTTGTATCAATTCAGTATACTGACATATTCGTTACAACGACATTTTTCTTGGAAACAAACAGCGTCGTTGTATCGATATCTGAGTGTATTCAGATTTACTAATCACCTATAAAAGTAACGAACTGTCGTATATAAAATAGAAAATAAAAAAGGAACAGAGAAGGCAGCACTCAACTTAATCAGCCGAGTGCAGCAACTTTAAAAACAACACAGACCACAATTACACGACACAATGCCAAACACACAAATGATCGAGAAAATGAAGACCTAGTTTCAGCTGTAAAAACTGAATGACCTAGCATTAGATATCTTAAAAAAGCTGAAAGACCTAGTTTCAGTTATCAAAAAGCTGAATGTAATCTCAATCGGTCAGTGTTTTATGTTGTACATGTATGTATTAAATTCGCCTGTATTAAACAGTCACCTGTATTAGCGGCACGCTTGCTGTGTCCACTGACCGGTCGCTTAGAACAACTAGACCTGCATGATTGTATCCTAAGTCAACCTTTATAAAGAAACAACGTCTAAACAAGGGTCAATAGTGGCCTGATCAAAGGGAGGGAAGATCCCTAGGGGAGTCTGTACTTCGTAATTGAATTCTATTGCTTTAAAGTACACAAAACCAGTTTGCTTGTTTTTCGTTCTAACCAAAGTCTGATAATCCCAAGTGTATGTCTGGATAGAAAGATTGGACATTTGATTAAAATACAAAAACAGGAAACAACGATTGCCTCGATGGGTTTGAAGTTGATCTCGATGTCACGCGTGCTTGGCTTTGATTAAAATCCTTTGAACATTGAAAACGAAGATCTAAAATTAAAAGAAATGCGTGGGTGGTAACCGTTGATTTAGTGCACTCGCGACAATGATATGATAAAGTAGGGCCGACAGAAATCAACATTACCTATCTTAGTATGGTGCACTAAACGTTGACTATAGTGATTGAATGACATTGGCGAAATAAGTTGACCAAAGCTGTTACGATGAAGCGGCAATTCCCACTATCTGATAAATTACCCCTCCCACGTGTGATATGATTCTCATGTTTACATGTTTGCCATTATTGTCAAATTATTCACTCGATTTCTGGTAATAAACACTGCTGTACAATTAGCATTTGTTTGCAAAAGCAGTCTGTATTAAGGTGATTAGATGTTTAAGATAAACTTTGTGTGTCAATAGTTTAGCCATGAATGGTGTTGTCCCGTAAGCAAGAAACAGTGGTGTTATTGTTTAGTTATCTTGTGTCATGGAATAAAAAAATTGGCTCCTCTTTCGTCCTCTTTTCTTCTCTTTTCTGCTATTTTCTCATCTATTCTCCTCTTTTCAACTACGCTTCGTGACAATGTCACTGTTTGATGACTGTGCGTGAGTAAATATAGCAGAACGACGTTGTATTGGGCTGTAATACTACAGACAATATCACATTTACCACAAAGCCAACGATTGTTCGTGACTTTCTTAACATGCACGTGTGATTCGTCAATACAGACTCTCCCTTTAAACCAATCTATGTAATTATATCGTCATTAGATAATACCTTAAGCTACTTAACTTCGTCATAAATAGATGTAATTTTAGATGGATATCTTTTACGTAAAAATATCTAAATTCGCACGCTTGCTTTACACTTAATGTAAGTTTACATAGCTACATAAAAGGGCCGACTTGGGTCAAAATCTCCCTTAAGTGTTTGCTCTATTGTACTTCGAGGGCCCTTCAAATAAAATTTTATACACGGTTTATTGAACGCAGTATTTGATTATGCAAAATAAATGTATCATTTCTTGCATATTAAATATATTAAAGATTAGAGCTACGCAGTTAAATAGTTATAAAGGGATTAATTTTAGCTCTGAATTTATGACTATTTAATGCTTTATTAATTGATTTATTTACAGGTTAAAGTGTTAATATTCTATATCAAAGTATCTAAGTCTTTTTTACCGCCGTATTTTCATAGTATTTTCATTTAAAGATGGTGTAACGGTGTGTTTTCAAATTTTTCGCGTTTTCGATCGCCCATTCATACCCTATCCAATAACTTATATAATTTTTGTTTATTCTCATAAAAAAGTGTTTGTGCGTCTGCAGGTTTTTACAATGTACTGTTATTTTTAAACTTTTTGGGATTTTTGTATAGCTGAAACTGCATGTATGTCATTCAGGTTTTTGACAGCTGGGACTTGGACTTTCAACTTTTTGACAGCTGAAACGTGGACTTTCAGTGGTCGAGTTCATTTCCTCGTTCAGTTGTGTGTTGGACATTGTGCCGTGTAATTGTGGTCAGTGTTGTTTATATGTTGTCTGTGCTCGACTGTTTAAGATGGGTGCTACCTTCCCTGTCCGATATTTATTAAATATATATTTAATAAATGATATTTATGAATCGTATATACGATTCGAACCCACGACCAAATCTTCGAAGGCGCCGAGCACTGAAGTGACCGTGACCATACCGACTGTGTCACCGAAATATCTAAATCGCACATGTGGTCGTACAGTACATGAGGTATTAGGCTGGAAATATTTATGTTCTCTGACAACTTCTTACTAACTAATTATTTAAACTTACCAGAGATGATATACATATGAATTCAAGACAATATTCTTGCTCTACACAATCTGAGAGAACGCAATTTGTGTGGATGTGGATATACTCTATCCGTCCGTCCCAGCATCCGGATAGGACGGACATGATTATCTCCCTTCGCATAAAATCAGCTACCGGGGTACTGTTTTATCAAAGCACGTACGAATTTATGCTCAAGTTTTAATTCTTTATAATTCTTTAACAACTGCAAATTGGTTACGGATATGGTTTGTATGAGTTCATTAACTGAATCATTATTATTATTGCAACTCCATTTACCACGCTTTATAATTGTAAACAAATGATGAATTTGATCGTAAGTTTACGATTTCCCTTAGTGCTTTGATAAAATAATACCAAGATGTGCGGGTTTACGTACAGAGCTTATTTTTATCCTAAAGTAGATGAACAACTTTATGGATAAAGTTTCATTCTTCTACTTAAACTTCTTTAAGTAGGCAATAACTTATATAACACAGGGTACTATATAATATATAACACGTTATTTAAGGAGACGATAAGTATAGTTCTACAGGGAGGATTTATGCATGTACTATATCATCAGAAAATTTAAACAATTTAAATGTCAAAATTTCCCAAGCAATGACTATGATATAAGAATAATAGAAGTATTATTATATTAAATTCGAAGAATCGAATTCGAATGTGTGCAGTCTTATATCATGCGTCCTGTATTTGAATGTGTTGTGTATGATATATACACCAGGCTCCACACTGATACTTTAAAGGGACTGCCTCACATATTGGTGTATTGCAAAAATAAAATGAAATTGTCAAATATTCGCGTAATTTTGGTATAGTTGCCTGTATATCCCATAAACAACCACACTGACATCTAAAATAACTTGAGAAACTTCGGCATTTTGTAGTTATTTAGTATTTTACATCAAAAATTCTATAGGGTATAATACCCTATAGAATTAAAATTACTATTTCTTAACTTGCCTGAAATTTGTTCGCATTTGGTGCAAACGAATCGAAAAACGAACCAAATACCTCACTGTTGTTTATGCTGTAGTTTGTTGATGTTACAGTTAAATCACGTGTGAATTACATAATTCACAAAGCATGTTGGAAGGAAACTTAGCACTTTTTTTCCAGAAAAAAATACTCAGTGGGCGATATAGAGAGTGGTTAAAATTGTTTATTTGCACCAAATATTTCATAAAGCAACCGTCAGTGGCTTTCTATTACATCAATACTTGGTTAGGTTGGAAAATCACGATATACAAATTGTTTAGCCAAATCTGTGAGGCAGCACCTTTAAATGAATTTCGAAAAAACACGATGTTGAATTTAACGAGAAAACAGTCAAACTTGACCTGAAAATTGTTTTCTTTTTAATTTATCCTTTGATATTCGCTAACGAATCTACATGTATGCTATATTTGGTACTGTGAAACACGACTCATGTTTTTCCATGCGGACCTCAATTTGTAATTTTGTATAAATGTATTACCACTATTTTCGTAGATATTAGCAATAGCAATATTAGCATGCTTGTTTTGATTTCAGAACGTTAATACTTATCATAATTAATTTAAGTTTATTCTGGACAATTCACTTGTAACGTTACAATTATGGAATCAAAGTTTATTTATATATGCGCATCAGTATGGCATCTCTAGAAAATTGAGGAATAAAAGTTATAAAATGATAGCTTGTCTACTGTGTATATTAATTTAGCTAGTGTCGATGAAAAAGGATCCATTAAAAGAATAAGCAATCGTTTAAACTTCATTGAACGCAGCTACGTAACTGCAACCAGTACATTCCTGTATCGCTCCACATATAAGCGAATAAACTCATCTAACTTCGTTTAGAGACTATATTAAAATAATTAATTCCCAATTCTTATATAAGCGCTATTATTTAAGTCGCTTGAAAAATGACTTTTGTCATAACGGGCGGAGAAAACGTTATGCTACTAGAATACATCGATATGGAGCAATAACAATCTATCTTTCCGATACGAATTGAATGAGAGATAGAGAGTTAGAGAGGAGATACGCGCCAAGTTAGAGCATTCATATACTGCATACGCTTAATTCTTTACCAATACTTGGGACGAGAATAGTAGTGTGGAAGCTAGTGTTTGCGACTCGAGTAATCCTTATGCTTGTTTGATTGTTATTTGCTATTTTGTTATTATCGGAGAGATATCACACATGGATTTACTGAATATTTGAAAAATTAGAAGTTAGACCAGTAGCCGTTAAAATCTCGGATACATTCGCGAGTGAGAAAAATTGAGAGGACAGTTTTGTATATGGTTTTAAATTCTGGATTCTGTGTTACATGGATTAAACGTGACGGGTGATAATACCAAAAAGTTACATCAGGTCGGTTGAATCTATTTGTTGCTACTGTTTTCTTCACGTTTTTGGTATTTGTGTGATGTTTTTTATATTAAGATTAAGAGTTAAGATATTTTGTACGCTTAAAGTTAATTCACTATGTGTAAACATTTCTTAACAGCGTGAAAGGAAAAAAACACTACGCCCTCATTATGAGCATCTTATCAGTTAAATTAGAAGATGAAATTTTAGGAATCGGTTTACGGAAAAGTTTTTTGTACATTAACTTCGTAAATGCATACAGGTGATGTTTCATGACATATTTTACAAGTGTTTTTGTTTGTCTAATTTAACGTGTTACAAGTCAGTCCTCTACGGAGGTCAGTTGGTCTTAAACAAATTGTCCTGGTTTTTTTAATAGTCAGTTGTAACCTTTTTCGTCAGCAGCTCGGGCTGACTACTTCTCAGCATGTAGAGGACAAACCCGTTGTCAATGTCACACCAGAACAAAATAATTATACCGAAGACGAGATTCGAACGTTGATCTCCACACGGGCACCCTAATGCTCAACCACCTGTTTTACCCTCGCAAACGGAGGTCATTGCCCAATCTGGCAGGGAAAATACCGCGTGTCCAAGCACACCGACTATTTCGAATAGAAGCAGAAAAACATACATCCACTGATTTAACCGAGAGCGCAAATATTAACAAGTCAATGAACTTTTAGAATTAAATTATGTTTTGTATCTGTCTGAAGCCATAATTTCCTTTAATTACATGCATAGGCATTTGAAATGTAAACGCTCCTGTGAACTATGGTGAAACGGGATAATTTGATTTGTTACAAATAAATTTAACGTCTTCAGATACATGTTTTGTACAATTCAATTGGCACCGGGATGCTTTTTCGACATGTGCATTTTTGCGCAATCTTCTCCAGATCTATTTTTATCACAAAGTTGACTTTCAGACGCCAAATCGCGCGTTTCATTGTCAATGAAGTACTAGTAATTAATTACGAAAATAGGCTTACTGCTCAGATCAAAATCCGATCAGAATCGAGTACCAATATTTCACCATCTAAATACATATTATCGCTATAGAAAATTGACATGAAATATTACGAAACCCTAACAAGTTGGATTTAGTGGGATTTCTGTCGAAGAGTGTAATTAAGTCTTTCCCATGATTTCTGGTTTATTCGTATTTCCCATGACTAGATGAGTTTAATACATTCAACATATTCTAATTATATTTCAAAAGATTTTCGTATGCTAGTACTTGGAGATTAGTTTATATCTTGTTGATTTATCGTTTAATTGGAGTTAAAATGTTTCTAATTGCTTTACGGAATTCATTAAACGTATTTTAATTGAACTTGCCAAAAGGCCAAATTATTTGCGACCTATATTTTTATCGTGTTCTCTTTTTACTATTGCATACAGTGTTATCAATTTAAATATTTATTTTGGAAGTGTTACGTATACCTATCAGAAAATTAATCAAAGTTATCTGACAACTTTCATGGCGTCGTCAGTGGAATTCACCACAAGTTGAGTTTCTATTTTTCTTCTCAGTATATATACTCACAAGTACTGTACACTTCAAAATATATATCAAGCTCTTTTATTACTGTAATCCAATTCAACATAATCGCATGCAATGAAATCATATTTATGTAATTAAATTCAAATTCAACATAATTTAACATTAAATTCAACATAATTTGATATTAAATTCAACATAAATTAACATGAAATTCACCATAATTTAACATTAAATTCAACATAAATGCATATTATCAAAATATTTTGTGATCATAGTTAATAGATTTAGACAACCAAAGTTTTGTTTCTTAGCTGAACTAGTCTAATCCCAGCTTATACATTCTCAAAAATAAACCTGGTGTTAAATTTTAAATCAGCAATAATTTTCAAGTTTTGGCAGTTCACGTTATTACTGCACCATGTACATCATTCTTTCAAATAGATGTAATAGTGTCTATAAGTTGATGGCTTCGATAATATGTGTACTAAAAACTTGTGAAGTAGTAACACCTCTTATCAAAGGCATGGTATAGTTGTATCTGCGTAACTCATATAGCCGACAGTGACTCTGCGTCACCAAATACCACGTTACGTACACCCAGCCGCCACTAATAGCACGTGTTACGTACACCCAGCCGTCACTAATAGCACGTGTTACGTACACCCAGCCGTCACTAATAGCACGTGTTACGTACACCCAGCCGTCACTAAAAGCACGTGTTACGTACACCCAGCCGTCACTAACAGCACGTGTTACGTACACCCAGCCGTCACTAAAAGCACGTGTTACGTACACCTAGCCGTAACTAATAGCACGTGTTACGTACACCTTGCCGTCATTAATAGAACTTGTTACGTACACCTAGCCGTCATTTTTAGCACGTGTTACGTACATCTAGTCGACATCAATAGCACGTGTTACGTACACGTAGCCGTATTTTGTATTTGGTGGCCCTGTTTGACTTTTCCCCCAAATTCAAAATTACTAAACGATTGAAAATTCCATAAAATGCTATGTTACGTACATCTAGCCGACATCAATAGCACGTGATCCGTACACATAGCCTCAGGACTGAGCATTTAGTTGCTCTGTTTGACTGGTCGCCCGAATTTAATATTATTGAACGAACGAAATTTTGTATATGCAACGTTACGTACTCCCGGCCAACACCATTAGTACGTGTTACGTACACATAGCCTCCGGACTGGGTATTTCGCTGCCCTGTTTGTTTTTTCACCCGAATTTAACAACATTTCTCGAGCTTAAGTATCCATATAAACGAGTGTTTACATTTGATTTGATATTGAATTAGGTCCCCAAACAGTCTGTTTGTATTTTATAGGACCTCATAGTGTATTTTTGCTGTGCCCCTTTATTATATATTTTATCGGACACCAAACTAATGTTCTCGACTGAGTGGCTAGCTTCTGTACATTAACACGCTGAATATTTTCGTCCATTTAAGTCTGATTTAAATTATTGAACGAATATTAATTATACATGTTGAATAGGCTTTTCAAAAGTTAAGAACTGTTAATTCAACATTTTCTTATCGCTAGGTCGAAATCCCCATTAATTAAGCTAATTCTATAATAGCTGTCTCTTCAAATACCTCAAGCGGTTTATTATGCGAAACTAATGTGCATATCAATAAATACAAATAGAACTAAAAAGTTTAACGTTAATATAATTTAGCGCATCTTTTATACCATGTTATTTGTTAAAACATACTTCTTATTAGTTATGCAACTCACGCACTATTTTGAAGAGAAAAATGAGAAATTAATGTTTTTAACTTAAAAATAATTATTTGATTATACATATTTGTTTGACTTTAGTTAGATATATATCTAAATGTTAGCAAGTTTTCTTTCATCTATTTTGTCAATCGAGTTATTTCTTTTCAATTACTAAATATCTAGGCCACGATGTCAATCTAGAATTGCTAAAATTATTTTTATGCTAAAGACCGCATTTCAGTCATTAATCTAATATCAGTTAACTACATATAATAACAATAATGTGTCTTGTACTTTTTTATTTCGTATCTAACACTAGCAGCAACATTACGGCTTTCGAATGCTATAATAATCACCACCCGGCATTTAATCGTCCATAATTAACATAATGAGTCCATTACTTTAAATACATATCGACCGCCTGTAGCGATTACAGAGGAGATGATTTGGCTTCATTGTTAAAAAATGCCATCATAATAAAAGAAAAAAAGATATAAGACCCGTACATAAGGTACAAACTTTCTATTCTCTGACGATACGAACGTTCTACTCTCTGACGGTATCTCCAAAATCGTTACAGCATAATTGCGTTACCGACAAAAAACATATTTCAATTAAAGACTAACAGTCGCATCCGTTCAATTGTTTAGCATTCATAATGTTCATAGTCTTTTATGTTCTCACTATTCCACAAGGGTTATAATATTGTAGCACTTTCCACAGGCCCGCCGGCAGATTTCAGTCAGTTTCTGAACATAAAATAATGATTTAAAACCATATTACATAGACAATTTGCCAGAATCCAATCAAAGAACAATAGCTTAGATATTTTACGCCAGATTTCCGCGTTCTGCACACTGACTGTTAACTGCTGATCTGTATACCTGAGAAAATGCTTACCCGTTTTGTTCATCATATTATAGATTTTACTGGTTTTTTTTGAGAACGTGTATCAATTTTATGCCCAATGCCCAGCGATGCTAGAATAAAGAGATTACTAATCTACGAGCAAAAAGGGAGCCAATTTTCACGTCTTAGCCTCGTTTTGTATTAAATGAAGCGAATAATTAGATGTATCATTACCTCGTCTAGATCTCTGACGGCTGATATATTTGACGAATGAAGTATCGTTCGTAATTGGGTGAGTTAAGCTAACGGCGAATGTTATAAATTAGTTTTTGTTGTTAAAAGTGTCACCGTTCTTTCTTATAGATGTGAGTTTATTGCTTTTGTGTATTATGGATGATTTGTACGATTTCGGATGAGTGGGTAGAAATAGTTGCTTACGAGTGCGATAATTATGGTGTTTATATACATTGGCGAGTGCACTTGCAGAAAAAAGGAGATTTTGGCAATTAATACCACGTGTAACAATTTGTTAATTAAATGCACCAGATAAGAATGTGCATATCTACATAGCCCCGTCCATTTGTGTTCATACTGATCAAAACTCATACTGTCTTTTTTTCAACATCCGTATTCTGCTAAATACATGTTTCCCAAGCGAGAGTAATACTGCGTTAAGGATAAGGGGTGCTCCTGAACTTCATATTAAGGTGTGAAGCTAGTTTAAAGGTAAGGTACGGTGTAGATTTCGAGTAGATGGGAAGATTCAAGTAATGCAACGATGCTTGATTATGAATAAGGGGATACTAAAAGGGTTAATTGTTAAAGGGGCTACAAAGTAATAATGTGTTAGGGTAAATGTGTTTGATACTAAATTATGGGCACTTCATGCATGTAAAGAAATGCCCGACTTTGAATTCGAACTGCATTCGTATATTTACGGAGTGTAATGTTTTACAAGCAAATCTCATTTGCAAGTGCACATGTGATAAAATCTTAACACTCTATACGAAAAGATTTGTTAAATACACACTCGGTAGTATATGTTGTATATTTACAAAGCTGTAAATCACATCTAGGTTAGCTACTTGGTACGATTCTGTTTTTGTTCTGAAGAAAATCGAAAGTAAAAGTTTGTTTTAAATCGAGTAATCTTTCAAGCAATGGAAATATTGTGTGAAATAATAAGTTTTAATCAAAGCCGCCACTTGAAATAAGTGCTACATGTAATATTATGTTAAGTTCAATCGGTTAAAGTATATGCGATATTCTTCATTATGCTACACTTCCCAGCAAAAGAAAAGAACCATTTAGTTTTTTAGTTTTTTTTTCAAATTAGGTACTTTGGTCAGAGACTATGGTTTGACTGGTTGCCCATCCACGCTCACTTTCAACCAATCAAAATCCACGAAACAGTTGTGCTGAGAAACATTAAATGGAACCTATTTTTACCATGGTCAGACCAACTATCTACATGTATCATTTGGACAGGATCCCAAAATCAATATTCTTCACCCATACCTAAAGAATTGCAGAAACTAGAGTGAATTCGATAAATGTTTTGTTAAGTGTGGTTTGTTCATGGACTCTTTGGTTGCCCATTGAACATCCCTCGTTGAAATATGCAATGACCACTCGTCTGATTAAATTATCACTTCGCTGAATAATAAATACCAAAAGTTAAAATAAAATTGCAATTGTGTGGTTTTTTTAATGTAATACTAAAATCTACTTTGTTTTTATGATATTCGGTTAACGAATTTCGGAAATTTTCATAAAAAAACTAGAAGTCGCGTTTATTTCTCCGATCAATATGCATGTACATAATGCCAGTGGTTGTACTCTGTGAACGCTAAATGTTCATAATATACACACATATAATCGTTATATTAGTTCTTACATACGAACACATAGCAAGAAATATAGCAATCCTTCACCTTCAGTATCTATGATAGACACTCTGTACTTCATGATTTGTGCCGAAAATATTTCATTCACAAAATACATTTTATTATCTGTTTTTGTTTGGAAAATAAAAGATAACTCGAGTATTAATGAACTAACTTTAAGCAACAGTTGGCAGCCCAGGCTCTCAGAAAACCATGTTAAATATTTAACAACTTCCGAAAGTATGTTAATGTACTTGTGGTTAAAGAGACGGAGTGCCCAGTTAGGAATGTAACCCGCATTGCGTGATAAGTTTTACAAATTTGTACTTTTATTACTTTAGCTAATGACGAAAACCTTTCGGTACATTAGTAGGGAGCTATGATCGCGAGATGCTATGTCATTATTTCCTCATTGCTGTGTTAACCTATGACATATTTATATAAAAGTGTGGTTACTGTGTTTTGAAGTGTAAAATTCAATAAAAAAATTCGTTATCTACTAATGTATTAAAAATTTGAATTCTTCTGACTGGGTATTAGCTGACATTTTACCACATTTATCTGTCAGCGTCAGGTGGGCCTAAATAACCTGTGATTAATTTGTTTACTCGTCCCTTGTAGTATTTTGACCTGAAAAATCACCATGCAATGTCGAGTTTTAACTTGAATAAAATATCCTACAAATTGAATAAAAGAAACACTTGAAAGGGTCTGAACTTTAGATGACACCACCATACCAAAATATCAAATATTTTAAATACATGTATCATCAAAAATTATTTTATTTAGTGTTTGAATATTAATTTGTTGATTTTAACACGCTGTAAATCTCAAGGTGGTCAAAACATGTCATGTTGGGTTATTATTTTTTGCCTGATTGGGATAAACAGTAGGCATGTTGTCCGTACATTTCGGCTGGATCACCAACAGTCAACTTCCGGTTTTCGCAATAAGTCATACACGTTGGACTACACAGTATCCCAATAAGCCATACAGTGACCGGAAATCACAGATGCTTTTTCCCGCAATAAGTGATACAAGTTGAATTGTATAGCATTCCAATAATTCATACAGTGATTAAGGTTTATACGCTGTGAGGGAAGCAGTAACATAGCAGTTACGTATACATTAAACTGAATTTTGCAGGGATTGCGTTTTGATCCGATGCATATACATAGAATCAGTCGACATGCTAACATATAAATGCTATAAAATTTTATAAACGTGTCGGTATAGATTATATTAGAGTATAAATAATTAGAAAATTAGATCGCGCACCTGTTACAGCATATCAATACAAGAGTTTATTTATAATGCATGCAGCTTATCGCCATCAGCAGTAGAAGAATCCATTTCTTTTGAAAACACGTGAATGATGAAACCGGGGTGTCTGTCATTAAACATATTATTTAGTTGCTGCATGCATGTTAATTGTAAATTAACGCCAGGAAATGTTAACTGTTGAAAAAAATCTCATTTCTCAACCTTGTCAGATGCACATTTTATTTCTGTGGTTGGTGATAATGAATAAAACTGTTTGCAGGATAATCTATATCTGTTCTCCAGTCAGTTTACAAGTCTTCAAAGAAAGGCCTATACTATTTTTAAAATCTTAAAACATCTTTGTGTATATCTATGTTTATTCAAACGTTAACTATCTAAGCGTCACAGCTGTACATGCCTATTTGCGTGTTTGCAAGCAGTGTTCTTTCACGTTTTGATTTTGCTTTTTTCTATTTTGGGTAGAGATACATAAATCACTCTCTTTATTTTGTAGTTGTGCAGTTTTATTTTTCTTGTTCATTGTTATTATTTAAAGTCGTTGTGGCTTGTACTTGTAATATGTGATTTTTCTCTTTTGTGTGCTCTTGTGTATTCCTTCCGTGCTTTTATGTTTGTGTGTTGCCTTCTCTGTCCGGTTTATTATTTTATTATTGTATTACCAATCGTTCTATAATAATGTATAGGTCCTTTCAAGTAATACAAGCCTGTAATCATTACAACATGGCTGTGTTTGAACCTTACCCAACCTTCCTCCGTAGCTCAACGGTTACGCGGCGCGCAAGCCGTCTAATCTGGCGATTCGGGTTCAAATACGGATGGAAGCACTTATATGTCTGCCATATTTCAGCAGAAAGATGACCGGCAAATGAAGGCTATGCCGGCATTCTCTAAGTTATTATGGAAGCAGATGAAGTCCCTAGTGCCGTACTTCATGTTTGACTTCTCATTTGTTCTGTTGCTAGAAGCTCAAGGAAACTGTCAATACAATTACTGGCTTCTAGCTTCTATGAATCCTCGTTTATATTATTGTCACCTTGCTTATCATGAAAACGTAATTGCCTCAAAGCGAAATTGTCAATTGTGTAATGGAAACTGCACGCACACACAACATGCATTGTAATTATGACGTCACATATCACGTGACCTCATTCTAACGCTGGTGCCAGTATTCCGATGTCGAGTGCAATAAAACTGTTCTGGATAAACAATGCACCTCAAACAATGATGGGAACTACAAGTATGTAAGCTAAGACTTGGAAACAGGCCTCCAAACAAAACTTTCGTTAAATTGATGTACAAAATTCTCTTCAGTTGTATTTTTTAAAAATCTGACATTGGAAACTCAATGTAGATTGTACAGCGAGTCAACCTTCTTTTTGTGAATGTCCACTTAACAGTTAAAACAGACAATTTTTGTCACTGTGCATTATCTTTGAGTGCTGTCGTTGTGACGTGTTTTGTCTTATGCGATTCGTTATTATTTGTAGGCTATTGGTTGGATTTCACCGGGGCTGTGTTTGACTGACGCAGCACAGCAGACTGTCGGAGTGTCTTTTAATCCGACTGTTCATTTTTGCACTTCTGTGTGTTCTGTGTTTCCTGCTGAGTATATGTTGCTATTCCGACCCGATTAGTTATTAATATTCCTGTATTACTGTTATAGTACGAATATTTCAAAACCTGTTTCTCGACCTTCTTTTAGCAAAATCTAACAGCTGGCGTTTTGTAACCCCAAGTTGTATGCTTTCATAGCTGGATGTATCACGAAGATGCTCGCGATGTAATGCAAACACAAATCTAATGGATCGATGTTGCACCATTTGCTTGCGGAAATTGATATTTTCAACGAAATAACCTTGTAAGATATTCGTGCAATTGTTAGGGTCCCGTCAATATCTTTGTACTTTACATCGACTTCTAAGCTTAGTTAACGATAGACTTGTCACCATTCAATAGTTCGATTCATGTTCTGTTTGCCGGTCATGTTCACCCGTAACATTAGGAACTACCTAGTCTCATACATGTGAACTTGATGACCTATTCGTAGCAGTAAAATTATTTATATAAAAAATAGCTGCTGCGGTCAACTTGCCCCCAATCGCCAGAAGTATCTGAATTAGAAATTTCAAATGGAGATGAAATTTAACTAAAATTTGAGTCGGATCAGGCGTCTGTAAGTTGTTCTACACCTTTATCGTGTATAAAAAAGTGCTTCGGCTACATCGCTGGCTTAGAATGAGAAGGTCGTTCGACCTTATCAGACTCAAACATATTTGAATTCTGCATCACAAGGCGCTTCTTATGGGCCTATTTTCATGACAATCGGAACAGGTCATGTTGACCAAACTGAAGTTGTTTTTCCATAAGTGAAGAGTAGTTTTCAGACATTTTTATCTTGTTTTCTAAAAATATCGTTTTTGTGTGCCTACTTACGACCTTCTTATTCTAAGTCAGCGACATGTACACACATTATGGTACACTTTAAGACACAACTTGAAACAAAATTCATGCCAGATGTAGAGATACACGGCTCACTATACCTGCTACCGTAAAACATAACCGCATCAACTTCTTCTGCCATTTTACCACATTATTGTCAGTAACGTTTGAATTATTACCAACACGTTTGTCAGAATACTACTAGTAGTCGTTTCTATGGTACACAGATAATTCACTTACTCGTGCCGATCACTTCATTTCATGGGGAATTTGTAGTCACCCAGTGTGTCAGTGCACCTCTGTTTAAAGGAAACAAATCCATTTTCCACATTTTTCTCAATCAGTTTTACTTTTTATGGACACTTTTATGCCTTTGGCACAAAATTGAATGGGCGTTTATCAAGCAAATGAAGCGTTATTTGATTTCTGCTTTAACACCCGTCTTACATCGAAGTCAGTTTCCATTAGTAACATTTTGGATTTAATTAATACTTGCGTTCTAGATAATCAACTTCGGCTGGTTTACGTGGCTTCCTTAAACTTCAAGCATACATTTGTAACGAAATACGCACGATGCTATGAAACCACGCTGCCTGCCACACATGCGATGTTTGAGTGCACACATTGTTGGGATGCTCTTGCACGAAACGTCCGACATCGTCAGTGCGTGAATTATGACTTAAATCATTACATCACAGCGGTTGTAATTATAATGCATTCCTAACTAACGCAGTAATGAAAGTTGAATTATGGCCTGTACGTTTGTCTGTTTGTTTGGATTCCTCTGTGGACAGCCGTGAGTGCATGGTCATTCGTTGTTTCCCTGCCAGATCGGCCAATAATCTTCGAGGATGCAGTTGTGTGATATAAGGAATCAAAGTGCGCTTCTTTAGCACATTTTCCGATTAGATTAGTTGGTGCCCATTATTATATACAGCATCGATACATGCCGCACGAAACTTCCTCCGGATCACCAACATGTTTATCTCTAGTTTGGTAGGAAATACTAAAAGTCTTTCTGAAATGACCGTGTGTCCCGGTCGAGAATCAAACCAGGGATCTCTCGATTCCGTTGTCAAAAGTATTATCCGTTTGACCACAGTACCAACCTTCTATAATACCATGGAATGTGCTTGCAGTGCGTGTCTTAAATCACTAAGCAATCAATACATACAAAATCAATCATGTATAACTTCATGGAATTTTAATGAAATTCCAAATGCACATAAATACTTATATATAAATGAGAAGTTTAGCCTGCACTTTGAATCTTTTTCTGTTTTTAAATTAGATGTAAAATGGGTTCATGTAATTCATTTAAATTATATCTGAACATTGTCATTTTCCCGCCTCACATTTTCAATATCTGCTGTTCCCACTTGTTTCCGCCAGCGATGTGTGTCCCCTGACCGCATAACGTGATAACAACTCGACACGGCTCGCACGAGTAATTCCCAAATGTTCATATAATAGCTTTTTTTACAGTGTAAAATTGATTAGAAACAAAACCAAACATTGGCAGATGGCACCGAGTTCACGTATGTTTTACAATCGCCAGTAATCTGTTGTCATAGTGATATAAACGTTAGACAAAGACAGATTCCATTTCATGTTGTGCATTAGGACTACAATGTCACAAGATTAAATGTAAAGGTCTAACGAATAACATCACTGAGGCATGCGTGTTTATGACGAGTCACATACTAAAATTTCACTTTCTATACGAAATCCAATACTTAGAACATCTGCGCTTCGGCCTTTCTCTAAAATACTTTGAAATCAGTATGTACTATCAAACTGTCAAGGCATACATAGCAATCACGTTGATGTTTTTGTTCTGTATCCTTGTAAATTTATTTCGCTCTCATCGATCATTTATAACCGTCTGGTACTTGCAGAGGCTTTTAGTTAAAGCTACAAGATATGTTTATTCGATAATCAATTTAAACAAAGGTCACGTGTGTTTAATTGAGCGTCCAGTGAACTGTATTGATGTCAATGAGATAAATATAGCACTGGTGCTTAGGTCAACAACTCTGTATCATCTATTCATACGGTAACGTAGTGGACACGGCTCGTTTTATAGAAATCTGATTCAAGTCTGATCCAGACTATCTGTTTCGGACGAAGAATACTCTGGTGAACGAGAATGATTCAAACAAGAGCTTGGCTGTTCGTCCTATTGACTTATTGTTTTTTAGCCAAACATGACCACCAGTGTTTTTGTGAGTTATGTCCAACTTTTCCCCCGAAGAGGAACTGATAAATCACCGTAAATGAGGGGTTATGGACGTACAGTCGTATTGAAGGTCATTACTTTTTTTCTGCAATAGTCGATGTTGTCGCTTGGTGTATCGAATGCACGTACACGTCTGGTGGGTTTGTGGTTTTAGTTGAGGCAGAGCAACCTAAGCAATCTCCCGCCATATTTTATACGCAATTTTATTAGATCGGAAAAAGTTTCGGTAACCTTAGTAAATATTTTATTGATCAGAAAATATGTGTGCTCCTAACCGTGCACTTGAAGCATATGAACGAACAATGCTGGCTGTCAAGACACGCCCCTTATGTACAAATGGTGCAATGCTCTTAAGTCAAAGTAGTTTGTGGTTCAATTCACATATAAATGCTTTATTGTTTATTACGCGGTTGTTTTTCAAGTTATATAAAGAACAGGGTAGATCCGTCAAACGTCACCACATGGCTGAAAGAAGAAGCAATTAATTACTATCTGTCGTATATTTCATCTTGTCGATAAATTCAACTTTCATATCATCATATAGCTATTAATCATACATTTACAACATGTTAAGGCTCTGTGATATATTACCTCATTTCTGCTTGAAAACAAAGATCTGGATAAGATAAATAAATGACATAACACACTTGGGACATTACGTATCTTTCAATGTGCACTTCAGTGTGCTTTATCTTAGATCGTAATACATGAGTGTTTGCTTTGAAATGGAACCCTAGATGACAAAAACTATCTTTAAAAGGAGAATGACTGAAATTCTATACATATGTTTTTTTTCCTAAGCTTATAAAAAATCATCAGTAAATGGAATGTGCTAAGTAATATCTTGTTATGATAATATTAATATTTCTGTAACGTATGTTACGGTGTTACTTTTGTAGATAGCAGTTGCACCGCAGTACATTTATTGAACCGTTAAGCGATTAGTAGTTTTACTCTAAAAAATCAGTAAGAGGGTTTAGGAATGCTATCTAATAATGGTATTTATGAATTCCATGTGGCATCCAGACGCATGTTTTAGGGGTGGTAAGAATAAGACAATGCCAAATAACAATCGCAAGAAAAAGGTGCAAAATATATGACCATTTAATTGTATGTTGTATGGCTGCCAGTGCCATAAACGCATTTTTATAAATTCCATGTGCGAGGAAGGTTTCAAGACGGATTGCATTTACTGAGAAAAGTGTTCAGATAAGTTTTTATTTATAATGCATACATGGAACGTTATTGCACCTCGATAGGTTATGACGCTGTGAACTAGTCGTGTATAATGTATGCGCCCATGGTACAGAAAACAGTCTTCTTTCATGAACTGATCTAAGTGTACCAAATATTTAGTAGAACTATCTAGTCCTGAAGACCGAATCAATACAGTACAGCCGTTCACCTTTTCTAGTCAACTATTGACATGGTTTAGACATTCATGGGAAACAGATCGAACAGTTTTCCCCAATAGAACCTTTTTTATTATTTTGTTTTTGGTCAATATCACATTGTTGCGATCACTGGGTTTAACGTCTGGAGAGAAAGCAATATATAACCTAGACATTGTATTGAATGCATTACCAGGCTTAAATAATTCAACTAGCCGAAATATCGAACCAGTCCGAAACTAGTTTAAGAACTCGGCATGTCATTATCTTTCTTACGAGAGTGACATTTTTCAACACTCACACACATACACACAAACGATTAGTAGACTACATGTATTTTAAACATTTGAAGCATCAATATTTTAGTCTTTGTCATTCTCAGTTAACATAAAAATACTTGTTGATTTACGTCTCATATTTGTACAATTGACATACAATTACAATAAAAAGTTATTCTAACAAGACTTATACGATACTATGTAAAATAATAAATGTGTTGCATGAAACGTTTTTAAACTAGATCATTCAATCCGTTTTCTAAAAAAAAACCAGATAGTAAAATGAAAATTCCTGTCTTCAGACTCGTGTAAAAGTTCGCTATCAGAATCTTATTGTCTAACCAAATCTTTCTTTGGATAATCTACTTGCACAAAATTGTTTAATAATATCTAACTGCACTGTCTTGAACCATTGTGATTAAAGCACTTCCCCGAGTAGTATGTATCTAGCTCAACCAGTTCTAACTTACTCGTCTGAACATTTGAATGCCTTCTTCAGTGACGTTAGCTGTGGCCATATTCTCTTCACGTAAATACTTCACTCACAAACCTGGTGTATTTTCCGTAATTAGAGTGCAATGCCTGGCATTATTGTGATTCCACCACTTTCCCTGGTATAAATTGCATGTATCTAGTTCAACCAGTTAACACTTGTCCTCCTGAGTGCCTTCTTCGATGGTATTGACTTCGGGCATATCTGCTTCACGTAAAGACGTCACGTATGAAACTGCTGTTTGTCCCGCAATTCTAGTGCAATGCCCGGCATTATTATGACTAATTGGTTAAGATTGTTGTACTTATATCAAGTCCCGTATATCAATAGAAAGAATTTTTAATTTAATTTGTCATTTCGTTTCATACGTTTACATGTATATGCACGTCTGTTATTTTTGTGCGAGTGATTAGTTGCGTGATCATGGCCGAAGTCTTGGTTTTTTCAATCATTACAACATAGAACGATTACATCATGTCGGTACAACTAGTTTTGTTCCAATAAACACATGGAAACAACGTGTTGCTATAAAATTGCTTGTTAAGTCCAAAGCTCTCAGTATGTGGGAGTAAAATATTGTTCATTTTCTTTGAACTATGGCACTTAATTGTCGCTAACATCCAATAACTAATGCACTGAATCATAACGAACAGGCTCATAACTATTGTCGTTTTACTTCCCGATACGTTGCGTTTGTCGCGTTGCCTATATACAGCGTTGATTTGTTGTCCAATGTATGACTAAGTCATTGATTTGTTGGACTAACGACTTTATGTGGACATAATCAGATTGCCGGATTATTTCTCATCACAATCTGAAGCTAATGACGACGAGTCAGTTATATCTATAACACTATCGTCGATATGTTAGATATTAGTAATATCTTATATAACTGCCTCAAAATGTCATACTAATATCAGGCTGCGTAGAACCAATGACAACGCACTTAAGTCTGTGTCTGTCGATCGTAAACAAACAGCTTGATTCATAATGATAGTGGTATCAGGATTTGCGTTACCAAGAGCCATAATTATGATACAAATTTTGCATTCCAAAGCATGCATATGCACAGAAACATCCAACGAGTTATTCGTCAAATTGCTAGTTTATATTATATAAACTACTGGATGGCACTTTGACATATAAACGATTACGTCACAATGAAATGTTTCTGTGAACCACGTCAGGAAGCGTTCCTAAACATCATGGGTGTTTTCAGAAACCATCAAGGTTAAAATCGAAGTAGACTGAGTCCGTAATCTAAATATTTGAACAAACTATTGATCTAGGACTATTTTGAAGAAGAACATATTGAATTTTAGTCATCCGCATAGGCAAATAATACACATGCTTCCAGGAATACGGTTTGCATTAGGTAGAAATACATCAAATTTTCAGCAGTTTTAATCTAATAGACTGTCTACGGTTTGAGTTTCACTTTAACTCAATTGCACACGTCCCCTTGTTGTTGTGTGTTGTTTTACCAGACTCGATGAACTGGAAGTGATCACCACCACTATCTCTAGGCAACACATCTGCTTATACATATACGGGTTTTATAATTCTCTACATTTATCAAATATTCATTCATTCGCTATTGCAGCATTGTGTTTTTTATTTCTCTCTCCGACAGATCGACGTTTCTGATAATGACTGATTGACTATTCCGTATTTCATCATTTTGTCATTTAATAATCCAACAACAATGTTTTATATAAACCTCTTTCCGCAACAATTCCCGTGTTAGAAGCCTTCTTTACTGCCGCATAAACGCTTCGTCTGCCCACCAAATATAAAAGACATTCATTGTGTATTAATAATGTAATTATTATGCAAACGATCGCGTATCCGCCTCACTAAAACCATGAACTAGTTGTCAAAGAATTCAAGAGAAATTTTGTTTTGTTACTGCTGTATTATAGAACGATGACAATGTGGTTCGCATCTAAATCACCGGGATAATCACAAAGTCCGATCGTTATTATGGTAATGTCTGATGTTTAGACAGTGATTATCAATCCTCTGTAGATGTTTGTTCGATGTATTGTGATGTCTTTGTCATTTCGATCATTAAAACATATACTTCTACATTGTATAAACGAAGATAATTGTTTATCACTGTTGGGATAGTTTAAAGACAGCAACATATTTGTTCTACGGGATGTATGTAAAGGATGGGATAGTCTGGGTGTTTTTGCAACAAGATTTGATTGCTTTTGATTTCAGAACATTTGTTCTTTGATGCCAAAGCTTTTACTCGATACAAACGTTGCCCATACGTTGATTACATTCATGATATTATAGAATTCATGATGACTAACGATCGCAGTTTATTTCACTTTTATTAGTCAATTCTATTAGTTATGCATGTACGGCTCTTCAATAACTATACGAGTATTAAATTCAACCCCCCCCCCCCCAGTGCTCTCTCTGAAACAAAAAAAATCACTGAATAAAGCACACCCTCGGTCATAGTGTAACCACGTGGCTTAATTGTTTGATTATCCGCCATGAGTTCGGACGGTTGAGGAAAAGACCGAAAGTGTTAAATGTGTAACTGGTATAGTTCACTTATTTGACGCACCGCGCAGACAATTACTTGGTGCATAGCGTATTCGCGTGACCTTCCTTGCCAAAGCCAAGTTCCATGACCGGTTGATTCAATGTTTGAGAAAAGCTTGCTCATATTTCCTCGCAACTATGGCTCAAATGTCGATCATACCCTAAATGAAACATGCTCGGCCACTTGATTCGTATGTGGAATTTGACGGTATTCTTCAAGAAAACATGTTAGAATTGGAAGCTAGACCAGGATCACTGATAAAGTCAATTGGCCACCATGACTCTGTAAACGAATTCATGTTGAAAGCAATCTCGATGCATCGTAAACACATGTACACTTCTCTGCAAGTTTAGTTATGATGCTTAATGTCTTGTCTTTTATTGACTCTTGCGACTGTTCTTCCAATGTATTTCTAGCACTGTAACACAAATTCTCACGTTCAAATACAACGTGAGCATTAAATATGTTGATTTTTATTGCGATATCAGGACATCCTTCCAATGTTATAACTGTTGATTTGCATGTGTATTGTCCTCGCACAATGGGAGTTGGCATTGTAACAAGATAACCGTATTATCCTGGTTTACTGGAAGCGTATATCAACTTACACAGCACGTGGAATGAAACACCATGCGGAATTCCATCAAGCATGCTCAGTCATTCCTCTATCTTGTTTTCTGTATAAACAATAAAATACTTCACCAGTTTGAATTGAACAATGGTGATTATGCATCTCCGACACTACACACGTACATGTTCCGTGTCTCGTTCTGAAGAAACAATCAAATATTTCACCAGTTTGAATTGAACAATGGTGATTATGCATCTCCGGCAAATTCAATGAAGGCCTTTATACCAAGTCGGTTTCTCGTTCAGTAAAAACAATAACATTCTTCCCCGGTTTGAATTGATTAAGAGTGATTACGCACCTCCGACGAGTAGTATATAATGCTCCGGAAAATGTGTGCGTTTAAGATGTTAAATATTGCACCGACTCGATAGCCTCACTTGGTGATTGTCCCATATATGGCCGTAGATTCGATAAATGACTGATGGTCAGTGGGCTTTTCAATGTACTTGGGACAGTGGCATTGGTATATCCATTAGACGATTAATGTCTAGTCCTTTCTGTACTTCACTGTTTATGTTCAAGTGCAGTGATCTCAATCACGTCTATTTATATCTGCGTAATGATCTGCGAGATAGTATGATTTCTAACTCAAAATGTGGTGGAATAACTGTACATATTGTAACATAGGTATTGTTCTATTTTCATATTGTTCTAGTTTTATGCCAGCAAGTGTACTTTTGTTCGTATTCAGAAAGTTGAATTGAACGTTTAATTAAAAATATCGATATTTTTATGCATCGATTTAGTGTTTAGAATTGGCTTGCAGTACTCTAGATCTAGTAAACATCTGTTTTAATACAACACCGTTAGACCACGCCCATCCAACAGAGGGACATTCTTGCGGGAACAACATGCCCGCGATGTGTTTGTTTCAAACGGTAAAGTACAAACTCACCGTTTGAATTTGGTTTTATCCATTGAACATATGTATTGGACAAAGTCATTGAAGAGGTATGGTGAAAATGTCAAAATATGTAATATATTTACATGTACGCTTCTACTTGACTTCGAGCGCCAGAAGCCCCAATAAATCAGGCAGTCGCTACATAATTTATTGACTATTTAAACAATGTCATAAGAGAAATAAAATACCATCCTCTGTATAAAGTAGTACGCGTGGGTCATATAAAGGGTCTTAAATTCCGTGTAGAAATAGTTAATACAAATTGTTTTAACATTAGCTGTAAACATGGATAATAGATAAAGGGAACTTAATCTGTCGTGCAAAGTTAATGTATTGAAGTCGAGCCGTTTTTTCTGAAGTTTGAAATGTCTTAACGGCATGCGAAACAATGGGATCCGCCTCGTCTATATTACCAGCCAAAGTATCTTGTTCGACTATGCTTTATCATCTCACAGGTTTAAGTTTAATACTGCCAAATCAAAGCAATTAATAGTTTGATGCGACTGGTTTATTGCCCAAAGGCAAATGACTTTATTGGTATATTATATTTTGCGAACAATATTTGTGGCTGAAACCATATATTTATGCGTCGCACTGAGCCGAACTGCGTCTTTGTCGCGCATATCATATAATGCACCATAAAACTAGTGTCTTAAACTCTTTGTTCGAACGAACTTTGTTTAGAGACATTGAAACTAGGTTTTATGCGACAGAAATAAAAAAAACATGTTACAATCAACAGTAAACTATTCAATGATTCTGACTATAATGAGGCATACGTTACTTACATGTGGTGGTGTTACGTCATAAAACACCAGTTTATGGAAAGTGTGCAAAGGACTGAATCACATAAATTATAACAAAAATTATATGTGTTTAGTTTAAACATGGCTAAAACATGGCTTATTGCCATATTGTTAATTTGTTATGTTTTAATTTCAAACATGACTCAGTCATAATCTCCTCAGACTGTGCCAGTATTTTAGTTCCGGAAATAACCTTATACATTAAAGCATACGTCAAGCACAATCGAACACACAAACAAGGCAACTACTTACGCTAATGTTCTGTATCATTTCGCTTGAAATTGGTGGTCATATTAGACGCCATATTGGACACCATCTTTGATTCTTAAGCATTGTGAAAGAGGTTTGTAAGAAATGAATTTTCGTAATGTTTGGTCATATGGCTTACATTGGTTTGCCCTTACTTTGGTGCACATTTCAGACATGACAAAACATTTGAATAAATCACACTCGGCCTTTTCGGAGAGCGTGATTTTATTGACTCTAGCGTGTTACTGACTTAGTTCGAATCCGAATTTCGTTCCTTGTGCGGATGATGCAACGTCTCTCATAAACATGACTGATAAGCCCAAGCAAAATGTACTAGATTACGGAACTTCGTAATAAAAGAAGTTTGTTTATATCTGTATTCAGTTGTTTATAAATGTATGTGTTTACTTATACAAAAAGCTTCTGCAAAAACACTGACATATATATACGAGTATAAACAGTATCCCTTCGTTCTATGTGCTAAAACATCTATTTACTTTATAGCCTCTTAGGAGACGGTAAAACAAACTTAAACGAATTGGTTTGGTTGTTTTATAGCTCCAATAAACTTACGTTCAATTGTTTTTCTTACGGTTAGTTATGCAATGCCTACATACTGTAAAATCACATATTTTCGGGGGTATCAAATTTCGCGAATTTGAAAAAAAAGCATTTTCGTGGGGTTGTAAATTCGTGGATGACAAAACATGGAAAATTAATTTTCTGTATTCGGGAGGTCGATTAATCGTAGGGATTACATTTCGTGGTCGAGTGCAATAACGCAATCAACGAAAATTCAACTCCCTCTAAAAATAACTATTTTACAGTATATATTTCGCCAAGAACCGTGTTGTATTCCATTGCTCAGATTTTACATTATCTACTGGTCAAGTACTAGACTGGCATTGCTTTGCAGTAACACCCGATATAACGACTTACAGGATTTAGTTCGTTGTAAACGGAGCATGTATTAACTTGATACAAGTCTATATCGATATAACGAATTCGTTATAACGCATTAATTGACCGCCATATGGCAAACATGATACTTGATGCTATACATGAGCATGTATAAAGTCTTTAAAAGCCAAATACTACTTGGTAAAAGAAACTATTTTAAAATTATAATATGATAGGTTAGCTATTTTGAACTGTACGTGTGCATATAAACGTTAAGTTTGCTAATCATGTCGACAGGTCACCATGTACCTTGTTTTGGTCTCTAACACTGACCGAGAGCTTATCTGTCCATAATCTCCTAAAATTAGTAAATCTGATATTTAGATCTTTGGAATTTATAAATCAATGTTTGTCCAACTGATTTCAATCCTAGTCAGATATATGCTAATGCCTTCTTAACCCTTTCGTCCTTAGAACCTGGTGTATTTGCTTGCAATTTTATTATACAGTACAACCTCCCAACAGCAACTCTCTTTAAAGCAACAACCACTCTATAACAAAATCTTTAAAATCCCCCCTCCCCAAAGCTGATATTACCATAGGCTGAACCTCTGTATAGCAGCAACCTCTTTACAACGGCCAGTAAGTGTAGCTCGGACAAAGGGAGTTGCTCTACAGAGGATGTACTTCTGTATGAGTTTGATTTACTATGTTCACCTTTTTCAACCTGGTCCTGTAATATATTTAGTGATTGACACCGTTTAAACGCCTGTATGGAAGTAGTTATTACTAATTTATTTTAGGTCGAATGCGAAGCAAGTTTTTTTTTAAATTTATATTTATCACTCTTGACACCTCATTCCTGATGTTATTCATCGCCACAAGGGTATGTAAGATGACAAGTTAGTTTCTCTTGATTGCTGAGCGTCTAGCAAGGGAACTACTGGTACCATTTTTATTTCTCTTTGGTATGACGCGGCCTGGTATCGCCACAAGTTATGTGAGATGTCAACTTAGTTTCTCTTTGTTGCTGAGCGTCTAGCAAGGGAACTACTGGTGCCATTTTTATTTCTCTTTGGTATGAGGCGGCCTGGGATCAAGCCCGAGACCTCCCGCATTTGAAGCAGACGCTCAACCACTAGGCTATCGAGAAGGCCTGTGTGGAAACCGGTGACTGCATGAAAATACATCTGGATTTAAATACGATAGATACGCCTTAGAATGGTGTATCCATGGAGACACAAAAAGCACGCATGGTGTAACGGGTTAATCTGAACAATATTGAAAAAAGTTGTCGTTAGACTAGAGTATAAATAGATTTACTTTGAATTGTTTTGCCGTATGTAACTAGATAATCAATGGTTTTTATGAGTTTATCGGTCTCGCTGTCTGTAACCAATGTATTTCGTCATGAAATTATTGTCTAGAAACAAATAAATTCTTGAATTGTACGTTTGCATGCTCATGTGTACTGAGACCACATGACGAGTCTGGTCGTTTCCACTATAATAATTAGGAGAGATATCAATGATTATAATGTTCAGATTGTTAAAATAGGCTTTTTAAAATTAAAACGATCAAAAAATACAATATACCCATGTGTGTCGTGTGCAGCACATATGTTAGAGGAAAGGGACCGCGCCTTGTCTTTCACCATGACCTTCTACCAAGCCCAGCTAGATGGGTAAAGGCATATGTCCCCAGTTCGGGTTTTGGGTGTTAAATCATGATATTAAAGACAATAAAATTGTATTTACATAATAATAAAAGGTTATATTATTATGTTCATCTTTTCCTACAGAAATAGTAAAAGTAGTATTTATTAAATATATATCAATTCTAGTCGCAATATAAATACTATATAGTGCACAGACACAGAAACGGCTGAAAACGCCTACCTCGTAAGAGTTAGACATAAAACGAACAATCCATTCCCCCCACAAAAGAAGTATTTCAAGCGAGTTTATATACTCATCCTGTAATTGGATACTGTGGACTTTGCATGTCGTGTATAATTAATCATAATGGGAGGTAATTATAAGTGATCAGTTGCAATTGTTATGCATATATGCATGCAAGTACGGATACATTAAAAAAAATTATGCTGCATCATTATCAGCAAACAGCGAGTATGTAATAAATATTGAATGATACCGTCACACTAACAGACGTTCTAACGGATTCCCACAGACACAACAGCAGCCCATAATTTAATGTAATTCCGTTACTATTCATTAATTGTATTTATATTAATTCGTCTAATTAAGTCTATCTGAGTGTGTACGTCTTGGTAATGTCTGCGAACGTTAAATGATTTATTTAAAACCCTCAACTTGAATTGATCACAGACGACAGTTATAGAGTGAGAACTCCGATAACAACTCATCCCGTAATTAGTCGAGTTACTTCAGGGCAAGTTTATTAAGATTGTACACGAATATCTGGGAATAAAACTAATAACTGGATATTTTAGTTTCCTTATTTGTTTTAGAGATTCCTAAATCGTGTCAGTAATATTGCTTTCACAAATTGCTTGAAGCAGAGAAGAACCTGTTATCTATGGAGTTTCATGACTAACGAAAAATTAAGTTAACTTTAGTTTCATCGATTTTAGAACTATGGTAGTTTAAAATCACCGGTATTTGTAACATATATTAGGTTGTTATGGTAAGGCTATCAAACTCCCAGTATCAAAGGAATATATCCTCACGGTGTCAATGTTCTATTAATTAAAGGTGTTAGCAGTTTTAATGAAAGGTATTGCCCTTTGTTCCGCGGTGCAAATGATTTTGCCGTACAGTAACGCACGACTCATTTCTGTCGTGTGCTGTATATATGATCGACTTTCCTTCGCATAGGCACATGGTTTGAGCGTGCCCTATGTATAGAGTAGGTAGTGCAGCGGCCATGTTTAGCCGCAATAGATATGACGTTACCAAAGCTTGAACCAAGTTTTTCTACAGTCGTCACAGCAAACACGAATCCCTACCAATTCCTGTGACGTCATATATGTTGTAGATAAACATGGCCGCTGCACTACATTCTTTCTATATATGGTACCCTCAGATAATGTGAAATCATATACCCATGCTCTTTCGGCTCTGTTTTATTCCGATGTGCTGGTCCAATCTTGTTTTTCAATTGACCATTGTCAATGACTAGTTCTTCATTTGTGTCGCTGTTGTTGTTCTCTGTGAAACATAGTTTCAACGGTTTACGGCCTAGATATGATTTGCAAATTTGCGCGAGGTGTTGCGATTTCTCAGCATCCTATAGACTGGTACCTTGATCACATTTTATTTACTTTTTATAAACGAGTGGGAACCAGTCTATGTATACACCGCGTTGTTCCAATAGGTCTTTGTTTAGTGCAATATGTTCCTTCCCTTTCTGTCACAGTTACAGTTAAAGTTGTTCTTTTATGTGAAAACATGTTCATTTAATCATTATTTTAAAAACTCTCACTTTAGACTACTATGTTTACGACTGGCATCCAAGGTAATTACATCTTGAGGGTTTGATTTTACGATCCAAAGAACGTCGAAAGCTCTTTATTATGCATCACAAAACACTTCTACATGTCAGTTTTATTTGGATCCTAAATATTTGTGCGAAAAAACTCCCAAACGTTTGTAATAACAAGTTAATATTATAGGGTATTACTCGAAGCTTGTCTTATTCGTACTGAAAGGTAAACATTTTTCGTACTGAACGTGTCTAATATTCCGCAATTTTAGACACGGCAACTTGTGGATATTCAAAACAAACCATTAACGTAGGTAAAAATATCTAAAATAAATGTTAAGAATCTACTATTTAGTTCTATATAGTCGATATTTGAAATGCAAGTTAAAGGAAAATACGAGCTAAGTCGTAGAATAGAGACACAGATAGTCTGGCCAATGCCTATACGTTTATGAACAATGAAATGGCTAGACGTGCTTGATTATTTTGCTCCTGATTCACCTTTAAGTAAACCACTTTCTCAATGTATGATCAATAGTTCAAACTCTATTGAAAGAAACAAAAAAATCGTATTTGTTTTATGACCAAAGAAATAAGAAAGCACAGTAAAACAAGACTACCGACGACTGTCGTATCGAATAGACAAAGTTTTAAGTAATGAGACGCTGATAATATACGTTTGTCAGCTAGCATTGTTAACTCGACGTCTTTTGAAATCTGCCATATTTTCTTCTTAAAACATCACCGTCTGTATCTATTCCTGAACCTCCTCTCATTATTTTGAAATGTCCCATTGAACATATTTGTAAAATGACATAAGTTGTCTGGTTCGTAATGTTGTACGAATCAATAAACTCATTCGAATAATTAGTTTCAGTACATATACAGACAAATATATTACGATGACACACGTGGTGCGACATAGGACATGAAAGACCGACAGAAGTTTCAGCATGGCTCAGTGACTCCCTCTGTTTGCGTTTATGACAAAGACATAAATAACAAGACTCAAACATTGTTCACTTATTTATTACTTCGTTAGAACGTGGGGTACATACAGACGAATACATTTATCATTGTAACAAGGCGTTGATCAGAAGCCGCGTATATATCAATAGCATTGACGTGTTCTGTGCCGCCTTCAGATATCCCCGCCATGAAAGACGCATCTAAATCATTGGTAGCCGATCCCACAACAGTTAGTCAACCTAGAATACCCATAAACAACTCAAGGAAATAAAACAATATAATTTGTCGCCAGAAAGTACCAATAAACTTAACGTTTGGTCTGTTCTCGATTTCCACGTGTGTTGGAAACTAGAATAGTATCGGAACGAACCGAATTGACATATAAATACAGTATATTGTTTGGCAGGCTTTATTTTCTCGGAATATTTCGCGATTTCACGGGCTTAGCGAGATCAGCATCAACCATAATCAGACTACAGTATCTGGCTTCTAAGAGGCTTATGTTGTCTTTTGAGGTTGTAATTGATATATTGGATAAGACTGAATTGCACGAGTATCTCGAGGTTAGGGAGAAACACATTTGTCTGCTAGTTGGAAACAGCATCAACACTTCTAACCCAAAAGTGTAATGATGGCAAAGATGTCTTAATGAATATTACTAATCACATATATTATGTTATCACTTCTTGACGAAGACTTACGAGCAATGATCCGTTATGAGAAATGGTCCAATTAAACTCAACATCTCATTTTATATTATGGTTATTTCAAAGGCATTATACAGATTATTGTTAATATTAGCAAATTACTCCGTATTTCATGTAATATGTTTTGGCTACAGTTTCTACATCTTGGCAAATGTTCGGCAGTTAACATGGAAATAAGATTTATTGAATTTGAAACTTTAACTGAAAACACAATTTCATTGATTTCGGTTTTTGTTTGATGTTGCTTGTGAGTAATTTGTTTAAGAGAATTAATCAAAGGTGTAGGCATACGGTGTATATCAGATTGTATAGTTACGTCCCAAAGGCTTCATTCATTTGTTGATCGACGTGCTTTTGTCCATGTTTTGTGTCACAAAGAACTGAGATAAAATGTTAATTACATAATTCAGTTCACAGTTAATTAGATAATGCTGAATTTGGCTTCAAAACATAACGTCATCTACAACCTATGTGGTATTACATGGTGATCTATGAGCAGGCACATTGTACACATATATTGTATTTGTAGTTCGCTACCAAAAGGAAAAATGGAAAGGCATTGAGCCAAACATCCATGGAATTTTTATGAATTCACAAATGGCGAACAGATCACTTTTTATTTTATATAAAAGTCTGAAAACTAAATTCAAGTATATTACCAAAATACGTATATGTAGATAATAAAACATAACATATTTGAACTGATTTTCCCGCATTACCCTGTATGCACTGGCACTCGACTTGACAAACAATTATATAAAAGTCGCGGCCTATGATCTATAATTTTAATTATAGACTAGGTCGCGGCTATCTATAAAAAAATTGTAGAGTGCCAGTGACCGTATACTTATATTAAAACGTATAGGAGAGATCACCGTATTCATAATTATGCAAAATACCCGTCGACACTCTGAATGAACAATAAAAACCTGCCATTCGCTAATAGCTAGCTGGTGGTATGAATGCCTTTGTATACAAACATGATCTCTCCTATATAAAGTCTTATTAAAACCCGGGTGATATGGGCGATAACTACGAAAAGCGATAGATTATTGATTACGACATTGTACCGGGTGTACGGATTTTAACATCGCTCATAAATTGCCGATGTGTTACATAGGTTTGTGAAAATTAAATATCAATTTCATTACTTGGACCAGCACCTGTGTTGGGCATACATGTAGATTTTAAAAAGTTCGCATAATATACAATTCAGCAGTTTAATTTGGTTTTCAAAAGAACCAGAGGATTCATTCAAAAATTCAAATGCACCTATAAATATCATAAATTAATTTAGATGAAGTTACGTTTGTGAGCTTATACATTTTAACGATATAATACTGTTAATTAATACATTATATAAACAATTTGCAGATGTTTTGTGAATCTTCTCTGCATCATTTATTGCTATGTATACATACTTCTGAAATGACTAATCAAGACAATATGATGCACTTGGTTTATGAACCGAAACAACGTTAATTGTGTCTAGTAATTAAAGCCGTACTTTTTGTTTGAGAAATCGTAATTGATCCTCTCTGTGTTGCGTTATATTCTCATATCATACATGTAATGAGAATCAATAACAAGCTAGTACAATACATGATGCACGTAACTGTTGGTGGTCCTAGGTTTAAAGTTCTATTTAATCAACTGTTTTAACATTTTGAGACGTCGAACATTATGCACCATTATGACATCTGGCACGTGCCTGTGTCTTATATCTTAGTTTGAAATAATAGACAATTCAAAAGCGAAGGGGCCGCCTTCTTGAAGGTTTGGGTCGCGTCGTAAAGCAGAATCTTGGGAAATTTGTAAGTGCCTTCATTTAGATAAACAGCATTGCAACGTTACAAGTTAACGTTATAGTTCTGTCTTTTAAATGGAAAACCATTGATTTTTGGTAATCTGTGGAAAGTTTTTACTGAAATACGGGGACAATGCATACTTTTTGGAGAAGGAAAGGAGTCGAATGTCGGTCGCAATTCTGACCTATACATTGCTTTTAAATAATCAAGGGTGTATGACCTGCGAATATTCCATGTGTCAATATAGTGTATGTAGACCGTGACAGGAAAACCAACCAGTGTCAGTTAGAATATGCTGTCCATTAGAGCCCTTCCTTGTGCAATAAACCCCCTTATTTTAGTCTTATTTTAATATCAGCTCTCTATATATACTATATTAGTCAATAAATAAATGTTGACCATAAATCTTTTTTATCTTTGTACATGATGTTCATGAAAGTGTACTCTATCAGAATGTTAAGAACAAAACATAGGTCACCGTGCTTTTTGCGCTATTAAATAAGAATTGCCTCCCTTCTAAAAGAAAATGACATGAAAATGACTCAAACTAGTACTTTAGAGGGCAATAAAAATTCCTGGACTATAAATCTATTTTATCTTTGCAAATGATGTTGATGAAAGTGTACTTTAATAGAATGTTAAGAACAAAACATATGTCATTGTGCCTCCTTTTAGAGTTTTTTTTATTCCCATTGCTATATATAACCCATTACTTGTATCACGTTTTAATATTTCAACTGACAGCAATATTTAAGTCAATAAACCAAATACATTAGTGTATACTTCAGAAAATAAAGAGGGGTTTTCATTCCTAATGCAATATATATCTACCCCATTATTTGTGTCTTGTTTTGATTGTTCAACCCTCTGCACTAGTGTAGTCGATTAGACAAATACATTAACGTATACTTTAGACAATAAAGTGGAGTTTTTTTTCAATTACGCAATATTTTGTAGCCTAATAGTCGACACAAGTGGCAGCGGTAGGTTATTTTTAAGGATGTTATTTCGATGTTATTAACTTATGTATTTTATTTGTTATTTACAGGCTTTGTGTGGTATTAATTTCCGAAGGAAGAGGATTTTAAACAACATTTGCAAGAGCCTATATCAAAACACTTGGGGAAATAATTAAGACAAAGTTTCTACGTTGGAACCTCCGTCATGTGAAACAGATTACACGGTCATATTATTTGACTAAAACTGAGTGATTATGTGAATTGTTGAAAAAAATACGGATTACGAAATTCAATTAAATTTTCAAAGACGTAAGCAACATATTTTAACAAGTTTATTTATATATCAGTTTTACTTGTGAATCAAATGAATTGAAGTCGTATTTTAAAAAAGTGAGTGTGATGAAGTATATGGATTATTTGATGGATTAGTAATTTATATGGAGGATATCGTGTAAAACGACAAAAATCGTGGATAAAGTGTGAAAGAGAACACAAAACATGTGACAACAATGCTGAAACGGACTTCCGGTTTACTAGTCACGTGGTTTAAATTGTTGCCGCCCATCGCAACTCTACATTTGTTCATCATTATCATGCTGGGAGGTACGTATTAAACGATTTCATTTTCCCCTGTTCCCATTATTAAAGTAGTTACTTTCTGGCTATTTTATTATACCGTAAATATCTTCTCCTAAGGCCACTTTTAAAAGTGGTCCTAATAGCGACTCGGTCGTATTATCGGACCGGTCCTTAAGTTGAACTTAACTGTGTTTGATATTGAGAACATTGTCATTTATGAGTAACTGTAACAAACCCCTTAGTTCAAAGACCAAAAATACGACCATTTTTTTCAAGTACAGTTGCAATATTTTGTTCAACCTTAATATTAAGTCCACTATTGATACCAACGCAATAAGTAGAACTGATTTAAAGGGCCCCAATGGTGGTTTGTTTTAATAATGTGGTTTTACTAAACAAAGCAATTTTAATTTTATCTTGTTAATGTAACGTTACACGTCCAATATGTCAAGATACATCAGTTTACAAGACGCCAGTATCATGAGTAAACGCTCCGCCCATAGTTTAAATATAGGTGGGCTGATCCAAAAGTAATGTCACTGGTGCTGTAAAATCGTGCATAATTCAAATAAAACAACGCAATTTTACAAACAGCTATATTAATCTATTTCAAATATAATCGCCAAATTTCATAATAATGCAACTATTCGTTATTGAGATATACGTGTACATAGGAAGCCTACTAACGGACATCACCGCAAGCAAATGACGTTATCGACGTCGTTAACAAAATTTGACGTTTCTTACATCATTCCTTTTCAAAGTATCGTCATTGATGTTCTATACAGCGCTCATGTCTGTTCACCTATTATTTAAACACATTCACATACCAGAGTTTTTATGTAGTATATATATAAATATGACCCTCATGGTGAAGTTTTAGAGTATGCCTGTTTCAAAACTCAGGCTTACTGAGTTTACAGTGACGTTTTCAATATAAACACGTTGTATCGTTACTGTCGTCAGTATTCGGACATTGGAATTGTTTTTGTTGACAGATTTTAGCTTGCGATCTTAGCCCAAAAAAGCGTCGCATACCACTTGGTATGTCCAGACTGTCTATGATGGCACGGTTTTTACGTAAGAACAATAATATCAAGTTGAACGCTGTGATACAGTATAATAATAATAATAATAATAACTTTATTTTCCGATGATATACCCATTAAGCATAGGGCTTATCTCCTATGGGGTCATCTAACAAAACAAGCATAAATATGTACAAACATTCAAAAGCATCAGGTATATACACGTAGCTACATGTAGTTATGCACACATTACATACATGTAGAGTACAGCTTGAAGACCTTGATTTGTGTGTTTCCAGAAGATGAAACTATATACCATCCCTATTCATTATAACGGTAGCCTTAATTAATTATTTAATCAACCGCGAATGTAATAATAATTCCAGAACTTATACGCCTCCTAGTTAACATGTTAATGTCTATTTATATATTCATTCACGAAAAAAACAATTCCGTTCGGCTTTCGAGTAAGTAAGTCATTACGCTTGAAACAGTTGGCATTTGATGTTTTTGTAGTTTTTTTATTTCTCAATCTGATTGCATTATCTTTATGTTCCAAGATACGATCAGAGAAGTTGAAAATATACATTTACCGTATAGATCGGTGCGATCAGAGGCCGTTATCTTATACCCCAGCTATTTGAGCAGGCCCGGCTGTCGAAATGTTCCAAACGCAGAACTCAACGCCAATCTTATCATCAATGATGCCTTTTATTCCAACCGAAACGATAACCTCACTGCCTCATCAATAGAATTAAGACGCATGTCAAGCATGTGATTGCCGGGTTATTTTGGCGTGAACACTGAGCTGCCTAGGCGGAAACACTCCGAACACGCTTTGTGAAAAAGTCAGGGATAATTACTATTTTACTTTGATAGTAATACGTTAGTCTGTTATTGTATATCTTGTTTGCTTTGTAGTACAATAGAGTTATTATCCACCTACACAAAACTAATTATACGCTGATTATGTGGCGGGTCTCTCACTACTAACTCTATCCACGCAACTATCAGTAATTTAGTGAACATTATTTATCACATAACCTGCGGTCCAGGAGTGCCGTAAAGCCGTGCTGTAAATATCGTTCGGCACTCCCAGACTGTGCAATAAATATTTAAATAAGCTTGACGTGACGTTAGCCAATCCATGCATTGATCCGTCACTGACGTCAGGATAATATCAACGTCGTCATGACATCGCGTTCATTGTACCGCTAAATTTTGGCTGAAACATAATTATGCAGCGCACATCATCCTTCTGAACAATATTGAGCGTTTTCTAAGGTTATGTGATAAATAAAATATTGCATTCGTGCTCATTACATACGAGTTTTATAAAACTCGTCGACACAAACAATATGACACTCGGCAAAACCATGAGCACTCATGCAAGATCCTCTATATAACGATGAATATTACCCTGTACTGATGACATTATTTATAATCAATGCTGGTGACGTGTTCGCTGCTTAACATGAGATATTCAAACCATACCACATAACAAACACACATACATAGTACCGAACTTCAGCAAGAAGTGGTGCACATGAATACTGTAAAATAATTATTTTTCGAGGGTGTTTAATTATCGTTGATTTCGGTGTTGAACTCGACCACGAAATCTTATGTCCAAGATTAACCGACCTCCAAACGCAAAACAAGGGTTAACCCTTTATTTTTTTATAATCCTCCAATTTACCACTCCAAAAAATGCATTTTTATCCAAATCAACGAAATTTAATTCCCACAAAAATATGTGATTTTACAAAATATTGCAGTTCCCCGACAGCCAAATTCCAGAAATATGCAAGTCATATTTTTTACAATATTGAGTTATTGATACGTCGCATCAAGCATATTATTACCATGCAGTGTTCTTCTTTATTTCGTGGAAGTAATACCTCTTACAAAAACATGCAATTCCAGAACACAAGACACGTTATGATAGACTACAACTTCTACTAATACTAGTACATCATTTCCTCAAACTGTCAAACATGCCGAGTTTTTGTTCGTTTAAGACTCGGTCACAACCCAGCGTGGGTGTCTTTTGTCCATACGTTTTTCTTTTGGAAGCTATAGTTGCAATGTGTTTTCAGAAAACGTGGGAAGGGAGAACGGATACCTATTGCTGCGCTAACGCCTTTACGTATGAAGTACTGTTATAATTATGTAGTTGGTATGGCGTTCCAATTCCAAGCTGACAAACTAACCTCATGTTTGGCCGGGAAAATGGACCGATGAATACTCGACAATTTTTGCTGACGTATTTAACGAGAATTAGAGTGTTTGTATTCATTAACATATAGAAGTAGAAATGTGCACAAAAGTATGATTATGATCTAGTGTACACGTAGCATAATGAGATATGTTAATTTACTGGTGAGTGTAACTGGTACATTGTCTTCACAAATCATCAAATCACAACCTAGCAACCGAGAATGGGAACAAATCAATGTCAGAGAATGCGTCTTATATTGAACGCTATAATATCGTCTTGAGAATAGCAGTAAAAATGCTGGGCCCGTATTCAAAAGCTTTGTGGATTTTTTTAAAATAATTAAGACCAGAACTATAAAACACAACATCTCAAATTTTAATCGTAGACAATCGTTACCAACTGATTTCAACAATAAAACGTAGAATGATAGATAAAACCAACTAAGATAAAAACTATAACTGGTCCGTAAATTTACAAATTGAGAATAAAATTAAGCAAAACAGTAAAATGAATTATTGAACAAAAGTAGAAAAGCCTGTCTTTCTTCTCTTAGAAGGGTTTTGTAAATACGGGCACTGGATTTGCTGCTTCATTGTTTTCAGGGTTTTCATTGGTTTGTATGGTAGTTTTTCAGACGTTGTTACATTCATATACTTAGTATAATGATGGCTTAATTGGTTTCCCTAGAATAAATCATCAACCAGTTACTAACATGCTCTTTCACAAGAAACTTCCGCTGACATTGAGTGCTCCACACGTGGAGGGCATGGCAATTTCGTGAAATAACATTTATATTTATAAGTTATTTTACCATGGATACGAAATTTCGGGTGACATTTTAAAACTCTACAAGCGGGCGCACTTATAATTCACTTTGTGCTGGCCTTTTAAAATGATGGCATACATGATTACACAAACATTGCTTGTATATGTTCAACGCGACCGTCAATAAACATCTCAGCCTCTGTGCAAACATCTTTTTAAGCATCTCCAAATATTTGAATGAAAGAAATGCCATAGAAAATGCGTTACAAGAGCGCAGTGCTGACAGTTTCATGTCATAAACATTTATTTTGACGTTAAATCCATATATACGCTGGAACAACTTTTATCTTTCCCTTTTTATGTCGCTAGTATGGTAGACGAATTTCAAAGAGTTTATGGCAATTAGCGAGCACTCCGCCCTGTCATGTTATCTTCGATACGGGCATTAATTAAGCTTGGATTCACCATAGTAATCATCTCAAGTGTTTGTGATAACAATCTTGCGTCTATTGCGGAATCCAGTACTAGAACATAGCGTGTAAGTACAAGAATTCACGCGTCTGATTTTCCACTTAAAGCATTTATCTGCAATAAAATCGTATTGCTATGGGACGGAACGCTCTACTCATTTTGCGCTGATCGTACTTAATACATTTTGCAGACCTCTCATGTCGGGTATATTTTTACTAAACTCAGCAGCATCTCTACGCGTGTCTAACATTGCGTTTTAGTGATCCTTACATTTCTCTATGCTCTAATTGAAACACCGCTACGCCAGATTGTTTTTCAAGCAACCGAACAATTAATCCTCGAAGCAAATGCCTTTCGCAAACTTTTTCTGCAGACTTTATGCACGAAAACAAAAGCGGTGTATTTGTCCTGTGGTGTCTTTGTTGGAACTGATCAAGGTAACTTTACACCACGCCTTAAACCTACCAATTATCTTTATTACAAGCATGATTTATTTTAGAATACGGTCAAATCTCGTTACAAAGTCCACCCTTTCAAACAGCACTTTAAGACCATATCAAGATAATTATGTAATGAGGCCCTCAATTTTGAGAACGTAACTTTTAAATGACGGAAATTGTCTCTGCTTTAGTCGTGGTTGAACACTTATTCAAGATTATAACCCTTTCCCTAACATTTAAGAAACTAGTAAATGAAACACGAAGAAACACAAAGAAACACTTAGAAGCATAAATAAAGAAACAATAAGAAACACTAAGAAGCATAAATAAAGAAACAATAAGAAACACTTAGAAGCATAAATAAAGAAACACTAAGAAACACCATGAAACACTAAGGAACACGACAATGCAAAATATTAAAATATCAAAGGATCAGATCAGATCAACCTCTATGTAAAGTCCACCTCAACAAAACTACCAGTTTCCAAGGGTCTCAAACGTGGTCTAACTATTGCGGTTTTACTGATGGAAAATTTTGTAATAACTATACTCTATATTTTGGATCGTCTTGTTTTTTGATACTCAATGGATCTTCTGAGAAAATCTCAATCGATTTAGTATATTTGTAAAGACCGCTTGGTTTGTAACTACATTTTGCATTATAAATTGTCCCATGTGAATGCATTAACTATTTTGTTTTATAGCCAAATCGTGTTCTTATTCTGTAAAACACGGCCTAAATGATTGGGTTTACAGGCATAAACAAATTACCGAGTTTCTCGTATAAACAGTTTTTTTGATGACATTTCGAATGTTCTCAATGAAATGTAAATTGGTGCAGTCGAAATCAGTTGGTACTCGAGTATGTCTGGCGCACATGTTTGTGGCTTGTTGTTGTTGTTGCTAAAATACGAGACTTGTCCTAAAACTGCTTATACTTAAATTTTATTGCTCTAAAATGAATCTACACTACTATTTGAAGCTATTTCGCTAACTTAGCATTAGAAGGTCATCAGTGCTACTTACGACCTTAAAAGATCCATGCACATTTGAAATCTGCTTCATGAGGCGCTTCTTATGAGCCTATTTTCATGAAAATCGAAAGCGGTCAATGCATGTTGACCAAAAGGAAGTTGAAAACGCTTGTTTTTCCAAATAAGTATTTTTCAGACTGTTTTTTCTTGTTTACTTAACATATTGATTGGTACTTACGACCTTCTAATTCTAAGCCAGCGATTTATTGTACTAAGATTTACCTACCCTACTATTGGAGACTATATTGCTAGTATTTTAATACAAAATTATCCTGATGAAGATACGTCGATCATTAAATAAAAAAACAATGAAATAAAATATTTTTTATCTAATTTTCAAGTTTCGGTGCAATGTATCATACAACAACTTAACTTCGATATCTATCAAAAACTCATCAATCGTACTCAAAGTAATTAAATTGGAATTGATTATTGTATTTTAGATTTTGTATCGATTTATATTTTAAGTACATGTCTCACGATCTTCGATTTTGTCTTCAAGGCTCTATTTTTATATTACAACTGAACCAAAGCAATTATTTTCAGAAACGCTTCTTCGTTCATCTTTATTGTTATAGCACTCGGAACTTCTCGGTGTATTTGCCGAATATTACCGAGCCGCTACGATTTCGGTATTTTACGTGATAGATAATCAATCGTGAAAGCTCGTCCATTTCCGTTTGTGCCCGGTAAATTGCGATGCATAAAAGCCGAGGTGATCAAAGTACGAAGGTGATTCGTACGAAACGTATCACGTGATTAAACCACGTGATTTATCACGTGTTCACACCAGGGTCAAAGTCGGTAAGCCGGTTTGGCTGCACCCAGTTATTTTATTTTACTACGTTAATAAATCACCATGAATCACGTATAAATATAGTTCTATATCTATAACCCATGTTTTATTTAGGAATATAACGCCATGCCCTAACATAAAATAAAACAGTAAGTGTAACAGATAGTAGCCTAACTGACAGATATACTATGTTATAAAAGATTTTATCCCTATTAATCGACTTTGTAGCCCAGATGGTAAACCTATTGACCCTTAAATAAAAGATAAAATGCTTATGGGGGTCTAATTGTATCCTATCCTATTACAAGACAATTGTAGCTAGATTGTAGTTCATAATATTACGGGTATAAGTAGCTATATACATGACCCAGAGTGACTTGTGATGTTTTTAATCGCCTTGATTTTAGACGTTTTTCATTTCAAGAGGACTAATTTCATAAATAAATGATCAAGGAAATATCAGGGTAGCATGCAATGTGGTGATTATTGTAAATGAACGGTGGCAGATAATTGTTGCCGACAAAGGGTATCAGCTATCAAAATACATACTGGAATACTGAAAATGATGCTTACACGGCTATTGTTCGCCTGTGATTGATTGCTTTTAACATGCTGAATATTTTACAGATAAAAAACTTACACATTGATAGCTCACATTGATCTTTGAGAAAATGAAGGGAATTATGTGAACATTAAAGGCAATACGGGTTGTATTCGACTTTCCAGGCGGTTGTTTCTGCCAATCGGCCTTGTCAGTAAAATTCACTGTCGTGTCATTAATTCTGTAGATCTATCTAATTATGTTTAATGCCGTTTGGGAATATACTGAATAAATTGACTGAGTTTAATACATACATTTTATTCGTGTGTATGTTGCCTCCAGATATACATGATATGATCTCTAAAATACAAATGCACTATAGTTTATATATCATAGCATCTTCGATAATTTATTTGCCAAATATGTAGAGAAGTTTATTTAATGTAAACTCATTAGTTTTATTGGAATGCTGCTTGCGACTGCTTATGGGACTCTATGTGGTTTCTAAAGGCCCGGTCACAACCAAACGTGCGCAATTTTAGCACGTACGTCTTTTTGGGAGGCTACGGTCTAACATTTTTGAAAAAATGTGGGAAGTAAGTACGGGGAAATACGTCAACGCACGTCACACGCACGACTGCCCCTACCTGTGAATGGCTGTGTGCATAGTTCGACGCACACGTGTAAAGCGAGTTGTGCGTGCTAACAGCGTACGATCTCCGTACGATTGTCACGTTATCGTACGGAGACCGTTCTACAGTGTGCACTGCACTATATATCAGTAAGTGAGTTAATACGCTATACATACAATGGTACAAAGATACGTATGTGCACATACATGTACTAGTCGTTTTAATGAAACTGATTCTAAAATCTAAGCATCCGTGAGACAAAATGAAATTATGTACTAGTAATTTGTCTTCAATAATTCTGAGAAAGGTTTCTTTCCAATATGAGTTACATTAGATCCGATAAGTACAATTCTTACAGATAAATGAATTTCAGTTTTCAAGCAATGATGTCATGAATGTTATTTTAATGTGTAGACAATTTGTCTGCGTAGGAAAATTCTTGTTCACAACCGATAAGCCACCTCTGGTGTTTTTGTTTATTATCGCAAATTGACAGTATACTTTTAACTTACTCTGAATTTCTCAATTCATCACAAACTGTCGGAAGCTGTCGTTATCTGAAATAGATTGATATGTTACGAATCGACAGTGTAAAAACGAGTCAACTTCAGGTTATCGCAATAAGTCACACAGTGATTGGAAATCGTCGATACTTTTGCTCGCAATACGTCAAACACGTTAAAATGTCCGGAAATGACTGGGTAGTCTCCATGACATTAACCTTACCTCCTTTGTCAAAATAAACTCTATCAGAAATCAAATACCTATCTTATTTTCGGAAACACAATTGTTACTTTCACGCGAACTGGACTTAGAACTCAGACTGATAACATTGGTGTATCCTAGACCTTATACACGAGGTGTATTTACCTTAGACAAACGGAAATTACAGAGCTTTCTTAATTTTCAGAATTAGAATTGGAAAATCCTCGGACTTAGTCATTGTTTTCTAATGGTAGTATTTTTAGAAACCATGGAAATTATTTTAAGCATATTAAACCAATCAATGAATTCATATAAACACATTCTTGAAATCTCATTTTTATTAGCAAATGTATGTCAAGTCAAACGTTGGTATGTTTGGTCATCTTTTCACTGACATGGTGAATTTTTTTCTAATGTAATATTGGGTTTCACTGGAATTCTGTAAAGATATATACGGGTAATATCATCGTGAATTATTTATCATTTACACTGTGTTAACTACCAATACATTAATTTCCCTCAAAACCGGAGGCATTGACCAATTACAGTGTAGCAATACCACGTGACTTTTGGCTACAGTTACAAGAAGAAATTTGTAAACATTGGAAAATAAAATAGCCATAAGTCATCAATCATGAAATTCAGCATAAAATCGCGTTTCTTTTGCCGACAAGTATATACTAGTAAAATGTAATTTATATTAATTTATAGAGCGTGTGAGGTTTTTTGAGGATCACTTGAGTTTTACTGTTATCTATTTCATGTTTTGATTAATGACACGGTAAGTAATTCGGTAAATAGTCTGCCAATGGTCTCCCTGCTGAGGCTTTGATAAAATACTTTCATTCACGGGTCAATCCAAGCATGAAAACGATTCAAACTATTTTAAGGACGTACAAGATTTCAATTTCGAAGTTATTAATGGGTGAAAGATTCTTCAATTAGATCGCCGCCCGATAGTTCTTTACATTTGTATTTCTTGATTGATCGAATCATGCTCTTCGCGCACAATCTATAGTACTTATTTATCTGAACAAAGTAGAGCCCCAATCTTAAACAGCATCTTAATTCATCGACCTTTCACCGCTGCGTTTGATAAACTACTATTTAGCTGAATGTTTTTTCTTGCGAACATGAAATATTCGCTGTCAGAATGAATACAAATGAAATGTTAACCAACACGCTTTCGTTCGGAATATTCTGTGTGTCTCTGCGTCTCTGTTGAAACATAACATGCCATGTTCAATTAGGTTACCAATTAAATATTTAATTTTCATCACATGTTTTGCAATAATTCAATTCCTGCTGATGTAAATGTGTGAATAAATGGATTTTGCGTTCGCTACTGGTCATGTTTAATTGAACAGATCCTCCTAAACACGGTACAAGTATTAGTTCATTTTGAGCATCAATTCATTCTGCAGATCTCGATCGGGAAGTTCCTGTGTCGATTCTAGGCCGGGAAACTCGGTCATTTCTGAAACGTTTTTCAGTGATTCCCGTCCTGCTTGAGATGGACTGGTTGGTAATCCAGACGAAGTAGTGTTGCTAGTTTTTGGTTCAGTACATCGCACCCGAATTTCTTTTATCTTACAACTGTCTCTCCTCGATGTTGGAGGTCTTTGGTTAATCTGACAGGAGAAATACGAACGACTACGCAATTACGACAGTATCAATGGAACGTAAACAAACACACTATATGTATCACTAGCAATCGCAACATTTCCATAGTTTGGTATACCATACAGTTAGAGCCTCGTGCAGCAATAATGTATACAGTTTTCAGCACTAGATACACATATAATAGTTTTCCGATCATTTTAAAGTCCATTACACTACCCAGTCATGTGTGACTACAGTCTCAACAATTTCGGTTAACTAAACTGTACATGATCTTACAGGATGTGAAAGTCCTTTACTTCACGCCAAAACCTTGCATCGAGTTAAGTTTTTGTTTCATTTTCATTTTTTTATTGTCCTCTCTTTTTAAATGTAAAAAGCTCTATAATTATGTAAACATATAATTTTAGATAGCTTTTATAAACTAACTGCACTTTTGTCTGACAGGGAAAGTATCAAACTGACTAACATTTCCTTTTTTGGCAGTAAAATGTTTTGTGAAAACTCTTATAGCCAACTTTTATTGCATTGACCTAGTTATGTCTGGTATACATGCAATTTTCATTGTTTTATTGGAAACTTGTCTCATATAGATAACTTATAACCATGTGGTTTAGTAAAAACCACCAATCATGTGTTGAAGATATCTGTATGGTAATTGTTTGTGCATATAGTCGTTGTGTTGTTTGTAGTATACGGACGTGACGTTGTTTGTGACGGTCGGACGTGACGTTATTTGTGACGGTCGGACGTGACGTTGTTTGTGACGGTCGGACGTGACGTTGTTTGTGACGGTCGGACGTGTCGTTGTTTGTGACGGTCGGACGTGACGTTGTTTGTGACGGTCGGACGTGACGTTGTTTGTGACGGTCGGACGTGTCGTTGTTTGTGACGGTCGGACGTGACGTTGTTTGTGACGGTCGGACGTGACGTTGTTTGTGACGGTCGGACGTGTCGTTGTTTGTGACGGTCGGACGTGACGTTGTTTGTGACGGTCGGACGTGTCGTTGTTTGTGAGGTCGGACGTGACGTTGTTTGTGACGGTCGGACGTGTCGTTGTTTGTGACGGTCGGACGTGACGTTGTTCGTGACACACGAACTAGGCGTTGTTTGTGGCATAATGACGTAGTATTGTAGTCACTGTGGCAAACGGATGTGGCGTTGTTTGTGAGGTACGGGCGTAGCGTTGCTTGTTGCGTACATAGTGTTGTCTTCAACGTGTTGTTTCTTCATTATACGATATCTATTACCCTTTACACCCAAATCTCGTAAGAAAATGATAATTCGTCGTGTATTTTTCTTGTGTTTTTTTCGTACTGTTTACCAGCTGTATCATTTCCACATGTCTACACAGGCAGCGTAACTGAGCGTATTGTATGTGCCGCGTATTGTATGTGCCGCGTATTGACGATAACTTCCCTTTTTATCACCTACTTTACTTTTTATCCTACACTCTCTCCTCTCGATACAAGCCATTACTTTCATGTCATTCTTCCCTGCTAAGTCGTAAATCGTACAGTCTTCTGGTGAACATTTCTATCTTCAATGACCATTTACTGTCTCGCTCGTGTCACTAACATCACATGTAAATATTGTAAAGAGAGCCTAACTCAAGTTGCAATAATTTTATTTGAGAATGGCATTAAGCCTCTAATTGAATTAAACTTGATCAAGAGCCATTGTGAAGAACGTACGTGTAACTTACATTGTCGTCTCTACATGTTCGCATTGCACGTTTGTCCGCGTTGCTGACTCGGAAGAACCGTCTATTCTCATTGTCTGTTAACCCGAATTCCAGCGGAGAGACATATGTTGTCTTTTCGGTGACATTTTGATTGACACTATTCGGCCAATGACATTTTGTCCGCCTTTTCCCTCTGAGGTCGATTGTGTCGAAGAACAGAGAAACCATGGTTGTGAAAATTACAACAGGGGCCGTGTAAGCAGTAGGCTACGTCATACAAAATATATTTATTTATAACTTTAATAAAGTCATATGGTATCTATTACGCTCGAATGTCATTCGGATGACTTTGGGTTCGATTGCAAGGCTGTGTTCTTTTGATAATAGCCACATACTGCAAATTGGTGGACGTTGTGAGTCGTTTGATACGTAAGTTAATAGTTTGACTTTTAATTCCAAAGAAACTGGTTAAATCAATTTGTTGCTGAGTATGTATCAGCTCAAAACAAAAATGTTGAAACCTCGTACAACACAAGGTAAACAAACGTACACACTGTTGAAGACAATCAAAATACCCCCAAGACAAGCACACGTGGCCATATTCAAGCCAATCAGCGCACGACGTTCATATCGACGCTCAACTGTAATCATCACATAACCTCGTCTCTCTAAAACTATGACAATAATTTCTATTAAGTTGTCAAAAAAGACATGTTCTTGCTTGTATTAATTGATATTCTCGTCCATAATTTCACGAAATTCACCCACTTCTGATGTTACACATTATCAACATTCGTCTTTCTATTTATCTTCAATCATGTTATGTAGACCGAAACTTGATTGCTAATAAACAAAATTGATATTATTTCAATAAAACAAAACACTTCAGTAATTGCCTTCTAGCGCTAGTCAGTTGGTATAATGTGTATTTTTATGGCCAGGAACACAGGATTTTCATCATCTATGCGGTGTGCAGTATCACATAAAACGGTGCTCGCGTTAATTTCTCGCGCGCCATTTCGCTCTATAAATCACTCTTGATGCCATTTAATTTATTTATTGCTGTGTTATAGACATAATTAATTGCTTTTTGCATTGATTTGCTGTCGGCAAAATGTATGTGTAAGCTGATTTACATCTGGTTTCGGTAACCCGAAATGGTCGCAAAAATATTAACTTATCTAGTCGGTTATTATGTAAATCCCAAAAACTGCATAGAATACAGACAGCGATTTGTTGCTTTCGTAATTATAAGTAATAGATGTTTATATCATTGTTTGGTTTCTAAGTGCCATGTCGTTAAACTGGTTTAACCCCTCTTATTTCACTTCTAAGTGTCATGTCGTAAAACTGAGAAGTTTGATGTCGTATTATCCTATTGTCCTGTGTTATTGTCAAGTGTTTTTGTATTGTCACGTGTTGTTAAGAACAGTACGGATGCTGCGCGGTTTTAGTTTTATTGTCCTTTGTTCCCTTCCGTTCCATATCTCTCCACTCCCCCGTTGCGTTTTCTAACCAACCCCTTGCATGTTTCCTTTCCCATTTCTGTCCCTCTTCTCCCGCGTTTTCACTTCGCCTTCTGTGCGTTTCACATGCCCCTCCTGTACCCTCCCTATGTGTTCCCTTCTCACCTCTCCCCTTTTCCACGCGTATATCCTTTCGGGTTCTGTTCCAGCTTATATTCGTTCGTGACATACAAGGTTGCTGTCTGGAGAGAAAGTTAGTACAGGACAATGCTGGTTTGGTCAAAGAGCTAGACACACTCCTGCAGCACCGGACATGCTAGTATCTAATGCCTCTCTCCGTTCGGGGACATTCCCTCCGTCTGGTCCGATCGTGCTGTACTAAAAAGCTGTGAAAAGCACTTTTGAAAGTGTGTTTGCATGAAAAGGGCACTATATAAATCTGGAATATTATTTATTTATCTTGTAAAGGTCCACAGTCAATTACAAGGGACACGGATACGGAACCAAAGGAAAACGGGGGGTTGGGGGAGGGCGTAAATAAACAGACTGAACAGACATTAGACGAATTATAGACGGTTTTGTTGTAGATATAGTTGAATGCCGACAAGAGCTTATAAACTATCGTGTGACTTTAATTTGCTATTCTACTGTTTATGACAGAATTATGATATAATAACTGCAAACGTATTAAAACTAACATGAAACATAATGTGCTCTCAGAAAACAATTTGTTGGAAAACGATGATCGCGTGATAATACAAAATACACCAAAAATACAATTGTTGTAATTTGCTGTAAGTCGAGCATTAATACCATACTGTCCATCCGCGGATTTATTGGCCGCTGTTTTTGGTTTTATGAAATATTGTTCCTCGGAGCCGGCAATAAATACTTTCCCGGAAGCAAAAAACACGTTCCCTGGCACGAGAAAATCGTGCGCAAATCTCATAGAAGGTTTCTAGATACCAGACAATACGCTCGTGATTTTCACAATTTCGTATTTACACGCCATCGCATATAGATGTTATATTGCCCAGTTTTCATTTGGCATATAAAATAACGAATAAAAGTCCATTATAAGAAGTGTGGTTTGCAGTACTATTTGGGACGATAGAACATGACATGCTGGCGATGCTCTTTTCCCTAAAATCATAACAATATACCAGACATAATTGTGTAGACAATTTTACCCAAAAATATACTGTAAGTAGAATGTTGGTAACGTTATCGTTGTTCTTATTACACAGTTGCATGCAATGATATTATTGCTGTTCGATTGATTTTCACGGCTAACTAAATAAAACGGGAACCGTCGAAGTTATATCGGCGATTACCAAGGGGACGCAAATAAAGAAGTTTTATGACATTGTAGGGACTAGTGTGTGATTATTAATTTGTACATGTTCCCTGGTTGCCAAGAATTGTTTGTAAACTATTTATATATTCTTTGTGAAGAAGAAAATTGGTGTCATATGTCAGTTCCGAGTATGTCTCCAGGGGCGATATTCTTTATACAAAGACGTTATTAGACAGCGCTTCAACGTGCGTGGGAAATGGCATGTATAAAACACGTGTTTGCAAAAAAAGCCCGTGACTTTTATTGCTATAAACCATAGTAAATGCACACACCAGCTACAAAATAACTGATCCCTACACTACCCTCAATGGCATAAATGTGAGTATTTTCGGGAGCGTGTGATTTTATTTACTTCACGCGTGTGAGAGTTCCAATCAATGCTACGTAGCTTAGAAATAGCCAAGATGAGAAAACAATACAAAATGTTGATAAAGGTATTATTTCTTTCACCCTGGGAATTATCAAACTATTGTATTGTTTTGTCTGGACTACCACGCTGCCTCAAAGATGTTTATGTACTCGCCAGTGCGCATGCGCGGTAATTTAAATTCCCCGCCCTCAACACATACGATTTTCATGCGTTGGTATGAAATAAAACGATTAATTGTTAGTGAAGTTTCTTTGTTTGAGGAAAACAATAACCCGCAATTTATTTACAAGTACACAAAACCTATAAACTATATTCTAAAATTCCCAAATGTCACCTTAACAATACCACATTTTCCAAGTTTTTATCGACTCAAATAAAGTGATATCACTTACAACGTCATAAACTACTTTTAATAGATTGGTTTTCACGTGAAAGTGAATAGAACTTCTGACTGTGACAATTGAAGCGACAGAACTTGTTTACTGTCATTGTTTTACTTTTGTATTTATGATTGTATATAAATTTAGCCTAACAAATCAAAATGTCCTACAGTCCATATAACACTTAAAAGTCTCATACATATTTAACAGAGAAGCATAAATCGTTCAATTGTCGTACTGTATTCTTATAAACACTGACAGTTAATGACGTTTTGTGTCTATATTCTTTGTCAAACTGCCCACGTGGGCAACATAAATATCTTTCCAGGCTTTGTGAAAATTAAATGATGTGGAATAACTCAAAAAGCAAGTCTGTGATCGTTTGTTATTTAAATCATGGTTCCGACGTTCACAAAACACTTTCCAGAATGTTTGCCAAATTTATTAAAAGTGGAATATTTTAAGAGCACAATGAGCGATCGATGGATTAACTTGCTAATAAACATTTCAAAACAAACAAAAATAAAAATTCCACCTGTGAAAATATTACACGTTTGTTTGCCATTGTTTTGTCTGTCGGCAATAAAGTATACACACTTTTATAATAATACAGTCTATTGATGTGTTCCTACTGACTCTGGAAAAGTATGTTGTAGGACATGTATGATGCATGCTTCCAGCTGTATTGTATATAACTCCTTTACAACACGTTTATATTTACATGAAGGTGAACTAAACATGTAAACAATGAATGTCATTGACAATGGTCATGGCCATGATATGCAGGCAATTCCAAATGATGAAAAGCCTTTGAAGCCAAACATGACGTCATTAATTCGTCCATATTCTACAATTCTGGCAAGCCCTTAAACTCACCACTCCCAGATGTTTCCACAGTCATATGCAATAACTAGGAACGAACATTATCAACATTTATTGTATTGGCATCAGAACAATCGTTTCATGGTAAAGATGTTAAATCTCCTAATTGCTGTCTACTTATTTTCTATGTCACTGATACCTGATAGTGCACTAACTATTTGAAGTGTGTTCGTTTAAGCGGATTCTAGTAGTTGATACTATTGATATCTTCTTACTGTGCCAAGTTGTTCAAGTATTTGACACTTCATTTGTCTGATCAATTGTCGAGGTCGTCTTACGTGGACTCCATGCAAACAGCTCTGAAGTCGTAAACACCTTTCATGCAACAATTGTTTCATATTAGACTGTTTCACTTGATGAATACAAGAAGTGCGCATTCTTTTCATGCAACAATTACGTCATGGAATTAATTTATCCTTGCCTAGAACAATTATTTCATAGAATTGTGTAACCCTTTCATGCTATAATTATTTGATTGAATATCGCATTCCATGCATGCAACAATAATTACATAGAATTGTGTAAACCTTTCATGTAACCATTACGTCATGGAATTACCCTACCGTTTCATGCAACAAATATTTCATGGAATTACCCTACCCTTTCATGCAACAAGTATCCAATGGAATTACCCTACCCTTTCATGCAACAATTATTCCATGGAAGTACCCTACCCTTTCATGCAACAATTATTTCATGGAAATAGCTTACCCCTTCATGCAACAATTATTCCATGGAATTACTCATTCGCTTCATGCAACAATTGCTTCATAAAAGTCTGCGTCGCCTAACAAACCTAATAGCATCTATACAAACAATGTACGTTTCATGCAACACTTATTTAATAGAGAATTGCATTGCCCATTCTTTTCACAGACAAACAATAAATACGCATTTTAAATCATCTATTTCCAAGACCGCCATCTTCCCTTCGGGTGTAGACTGTTTATCAATAATTTGATTTCTCGAAGTTGCTAAACGTTGCAAGATAGGGATCCCTTTACAAACAGTTGTCCTTGTTTGCTACAATCGAGTTTTAAATGATGTTCTTTTCTTCGACTGGCGACAAACGTAATTTCACACCTAAAGTTCCTCACACCGCAGACGAATATCATTCAATTACAAGTTTCCAATTCCACTCGATTATTTGACAGTGCATTGTCTCAAAATTGCACACAACTTGCAATATAGTGAATAAATTGCTACTGTACATATTGCCTGTAACAATCAGACATAATGCATGATGTCCCCTGCATCCCTTGAGTTGTCATGGAATACTAGTTATTTGTGTTCAGATGTAATTTGCTTAGATATGAGGATTCATTGTCTCATTTGATTGACATCTTTGATGATTGCAGCCGGCCGACAAACATTGACTTTACACAAAGGGAGGACGCTGGACAAGTAAGTAATTCAGACGCACTGGTCAGCGTTTTCTCCTGTGCTGTTGTTCTTTACAGGATTATATGGCAATGTTTATGTATCACATGATTGTATTTGACAAGGAGGAAGGATGTCTTAGCCACATGAATCATAAAGATTCAATTGTCGGTAGTTTTGTTGTGAATATATCTTTATTTACGTGATCGATCGATGACAATAATATACTTTCTATAGTATTGTTTTTTACATAAGCAATCAATGATAAATTTGTAGAACATTCTGTTCTGATAATTTTGTACTATTCTTCATTGGGTTACAAGTGATTACACGCGTATTTTTTAGTTTTGTTTCTTACGTAAGCGATCAATGACAATAATGTACTTTTTATAAAAAAAACTGCGCAAGCGATCAATGATAGTTTTGTATTTTTTCCTCTTTACATAAGCGATCGATGACATTTAAGTACTGACCACATTTGTTTATCGAATAACAAAGAGCTTAAACATTCAGTATAAAAACATCTCAGAGGAATGTCTAATTTAGGAACACTTTGTGTTTAATTCGCCCTCATTATTAAGGTTTTATCAAAACTACAAAAACACAATAAATCTCGTCTTCCTCGAGTTCGTCCATTAAAACAAAATGGCGTTACCATTAAATATTTATCAGTCTTGTCCTCTAGATAGAATAACGTAGATCACATTTGTCCATCAATAAAATGGTATTTCCGTGTAAATTCAAAATGTCCTCGTTTATCATCGTTAGATTTGAATGGCTGTGTTTGGGTAAAACGGAAAGACACACTAAATCATATTAGTGTAAGGTTTGATTTAATATCCAACAATCGATTACGACAGTCAACTAGCCGCTTTACGTACTATTCGCAACTCTCGCAAAATCTCGTAAGATCTCGGTATCTACGTAATTACGTCTCTCTTTCGTCCTCTCTTATCCTCGCACTTTTCTGTTCGGTGTCTAATTTCCTTCGAGACAAATTGTTAATGTCACCCAAATATAACTACATGACATTAGATGGTTGTAATTGCTTATACTGGCGAACGGTATTTCATTTAATCACCAAGGATCTACACAAAATGAATCTGTATATAATGTCATCGAGCTGTCGTTGATTGTCCAAGATGTCATACGTTTATAGCAATTAGCGCCTCTGAATCAATATAATCCATTCGGAACATGTGGAAACAAATGTATCTCGCCTGTTACTGTATGGAAACAAGCAATTAGTAAATAACTGTAGAGAAACGATTTGATGGACTCACTGAATGTAGTACTAATACATGACACAGTATAATAGTGTTCTCTTCTCAGCATGCTTGTAGTTTCCACCCACACAAATTTGCATTGCCATTTTGTAATCGTCAAGTTTTTAGAAACGAAAGTGTGCGTTTTTATGTGATCTTAAGACGTATCGGGGTTGAGTTTATAGTTTTAATTAAGAACAGGCAATGACATTAAGTACCATAAATAAAGCAAATGTCACGAAAAAAACGTTTTTTTAAGTGTTTACGTGCCATCATTTTCAATATTTTTTTCTGATATATCTTCGGTGTCAACAGGGAGAACGGGACACGTAAGCGTTCGTACGAGGTGATTAAAGTATTAACTCTAGATTAATAGTTTCTAACGTAAAATCGAAAGGTATCAAAATTCTCATTTCCAAGATATATGTGTTTCATTTAAAATGTGTTTTTCTTGTTATGAGCTGTACATAAAACTGGTAATACGTTAGTTCCACTGAATACGTATTTTTTACTAATGTAAATTGCGTGCTTAACAAATTTGAATATGTTATCATTTAAATGTTCAGGAAATGTTAAATGTAAATCCATTTGAACTTATTTTTGTCCCACAAAATGCTCGCGTTTTTGCTCGAATTTATAAGCAATAGTTTGACGTATTACTTTCGATTTACATTTTTATCGCAATGACATGTTCCTTGCAACGTCATTATTAGTTGCAGTTTTTTCAGATGCCATTCCAGTCTTTGTTTCACCAGCAATCGAAGACGGCAACGAAAATTTGCAAAAATTAAATTGACAATAATTTCTTTTCCAATGTACCTAAACCATTATAATTGTGTTTGCATAAATTGTATGATTATGCAATTTTTTCCCAAAATCGACGAATTCATACCCACATGAATGAAAAGAATGTTAAACATTTATAAGTTTTAAGGTTTTGAGTTTTAGTCAAAAAGGTGATTGTAAAAAAGGTACCAGACAAATTCTTCGTTTTGTGGAACTGATTTGTCCAGCACACTTCGCATCGTTAAAACTTTTATCCAGGTTACCAGATGCAAGCTCATCATGTCAGATCTCGTTGGCTTTCTTCAATGATTATCCCATCGGCTTATATGCTTCTTTGCATTCAAGTTATTTGCGAGACGAGAATTTTCATAGGACTACGCTGCGGTGATCTGAATACCAATTAGACAATCACTTTCTCAAATCCAATTTGGAAAAAGTTGGAATTGATTTAATATAAAAATTAATTGGACAGATTAGAATAGAAACAGATGTGAAGCAATTTGGCGACAACTCTCCGATGTCTCGTTATGACGTGTTCCCTCGTGTTTTTGCTGGTGGACAATTCGATCTCATTTTGTGTAGAAATTTATCAGATTTTTACGAGACTGTTTCATTGCGTTATATTCTGTCCTTTTCTCTCTGCTGGTCTGTTTGATACGAGGCATAATAATTTTCTATCAATTCTATCAACTAGAAAAAATATTAAATATTCACTTTGATAAGAGTCGCAAAGGCTTCATCCTGATAATAAAGTAGACATGATATAGACACACTTAATGCTCTGTATCAAGACTATAGTGATATGTATGGTTTATTCGGTGCTACTAGAAATGAATTCGAGGTGATATGTTTAAAGTGGTTGTTTAATTCACATTGCCCTGTAGTACGTGCGTCAGATAGACTGGTGAACTGGTGATATTCTCTAATGTGAGACATGTGCCTGATAACATGGCAAAACGCCGGCCTTCGCAAAAAAGTTGATACACTGGAATAAAAGGATAATAACAAATCGGACATAAAAATTGCAACACAATACAACAGATATGAAGATCACGGAAAGCACAAACAAACAACTCACAAATAGAAACATCACGTACTGCAAGTACTGGTCACAAGGACGTACATCTGAATGAACAAGAAAAATTAAATTAAACAGCTAAAAAAATTCGAAACAGTTCTGCTACCTACTCAAGCCACCTGCTACCTACTCAAGCCACCTCAGTTAATCAAACATAACCGCTTTTCTATCTCTTATCGCCCGGTTTCTTAAATATGAGAACACTTGGTTGGGATTACATGGCACAATTAAGTCAACTAAGCACTCGGGTTGGTGCCGCCCTAAGCTTTGTTGAGCTTTGAGCTGTCGTGCTAAAATACTAAGAACGGGTCACAGCAGACCACCAGAGCTCACAAAATGTGTCTTAACAGCGCTTTATTAATTTAATGTTCTTGTTTTGTGTTGTTGTTGTTTTTGCTATCGGGTATCAAAACTGGTGCAAATGTTTTTATTCTTTGGATGACGCTTTTCTCATTTATTCGAAAGCTTTATTTGGCATTTGTTGTAACACTTGCTCGCATTTCAATTGATGTTATCTCTCAATACACTGGTTAGCAACATTTGTGTGATTAATCAAATTCAAAAGTTTGACGAGAAGTATTTCAATGCAACGAATAACGACCCGTAACTGCTTGAATTCCGCGAACTTTTAAAACAAAAAATCAAGTTCGTGAGACTATGACGTGATGGTGAGTTCATATCGTGCATTCATGAACGACGCCAAGACGGGACATGGTTCCTTTATCATCTAGATGATTAAAAATCACCAAAACATTACCCTCGTCTATCATTTTTCTGATGAAAGATATTAAAATAAAACATAGAGCACCGCAGTCCGACAGTTTGCCGCAAATGATCATGCCACTTTGTTACCATATCGTCTCCTTTGGGTTAATTAAAATTCTCCAGTTGTTGATGTATGCCGCGTTTATACATTGAAACACTCGCGAAATTTGTTATCTCCACGAAACTTATGACAGACTTTCGTGGCAAGTCATTATTTCTTATCTACGAATGATGGTGATAATATTTAATTACCAATATGAATAACGATTAACGCGGTTTCTTGTTGTTTTTTGGTTGCTATGTCAACAATACTGTTGTAGTTTTCGGATAAACTAATTTATGGATACAGCGTATTTTTACTGTTTCGCGAAGATGAACTGATTGAATACTCTCCTATATCGAAAATAGTGCTTTCTGAAAGATGTTTTATTCTTAATAGATGATGGAAAGCATTATTGTCAAGAACGTTTCTTCTGGCCTCTGTGATAATACTCCCACATTTCTTCTATTCTAGGCTATTTAATGTGTATTTGAATCAATGTAACATACTTCTTTATACGAATGTAAAAAGTAACAATCGTTTTCAAAAAAGTTAAATAATTACGGAAGTTATTTATAGTATATTAATAACTAAGTTACACTTAGTTTATGTTGATTAACAAAATTAATCAAAATGTGAGTGGCAATTGATGTGACGTTGGTGGGCTTTGATCTAGATCATAAAGTCTTTACTGTCCTTACGTTATTGCAAGACTGTTGTTATGTTAGCACAAGCAATGTACTTGATAACATTCGCTATATATATGCAGAATGACGCAAGCATTTGTTTGATATAAAACATTCGTTCACTTTACAACGCAATTCCTATTTAACAGACAAGGTGATGGCCGAATCCAACAATTGATTAAATTTTTTATGCCATCCTGATACCAAGCTAGTCTATGAAACTAGATTATTTTAACTTCGTGAATAATTAATATAACTCACGTTTTTGTGTTTGTGACCAGACGGAAAGCAGGATAGCCGACTCTGTAATCTGAGATAGTAAATGGAAACGATGAGTGACATTTAGTTCTGCTAATAACACCTGGGTACAGTTTACTTACATTGTGTAAATGTCTAGGAATTTTACGCAATTTCCTAAGTTCATTTTACTAAACGTTCACAACTTATGTAAAATATTGAATACTGTACCTTACGGAGGCTGTGTCACAAGCCAACCAGTAAAGTAGGAACCATTGTAAAAAATATTTTATCCACCTTCGACAAGTTTTAGTGTTACTTGTTGATTAAACAGGTTTTTGTAACTAATCTCAGTCTTAAATAACACGAAGCAGAACCAAATCAACTGTTAGTATCAATGCATAATTCACTAGTATGTGTTGGAAAATCTTTCGGTGTGTCTTTGTTAACATTAACGCTTAAACTTGCGATAGAAAATGAGAAAAATATCTTAGTAAACGCATTTACGCAAAAATTATCGACGCATGGTGTTTTCACGGTAAATATTAGCGTAAGTGCTTTGATAAAACAAAACCGTGGCTGTAAAATATGAAATACGCGGAGCTTCGATCTTACTGCTACGTGTATGGCTAAATACATATATACTGAGTATGTGACATAAATACATATATACTGAGTATATGACATAAATACATATATAGTGAGTATATGACATAAATACATATATACTGAGTATATGACATAAATACATATATACTGAGTATATGACATAAATACATATATACTGAGTATATGACATAAATACGTATATACTGAGTATATGACATAAATACATATATACTGAGTATATGACATAAATACATATATACTGAGTATATGACATAAATGCATTCCTCACAATATATTTATAAAGTACAATGTATGGAACATGGATTTATATATTGTTTAAAAGCGCTTATCGAACATATAGGAATATATGAGATAATATCCTCATTTTGACAAAGTGATCTGCGACAATAACTAGGAATTAGACAGGTTTATTAACGATGTTTATTTAATGTTCTACCCATTTGAATCGTCATAATCGTAAAGCTATGCGTATCTACAATTGTTTCAATTCAGTAGAGTATTTATTTAGGTGCATTTTTAGAATCTAAGAACGAGAGTGGTGGGCTTGTTCTTCATTGTATGAAACCTGACTTACACACCCACCTTAAATTAAGGACAAACTATTACACTCTTTCCCTATTATTCAATCCCAATTTCAAAACCAACTCAATGCATACAATTCGATTGTTCATTTCCAAGGGTGGGACCTATAAGGTATTGCTCACGGGTACACGTATATTTTAAGTAAATTCTAAGCACCTAACACATTGTTTAATTTTAATATTCTGAATCCTGTCGACGGAATAGATTTATATTAAATATATTAAACTGTGCTTTTACAAACAGAATATTGCAATCTACAGTCGTGTGTCCTTGCAATATGCAAATCCAAGGCTGATTTTCTGATGAGATATAATCAAAGCCTCGTTTGTCTGATAGCGACAATGCCAATTGGTCATTGTTGAGGTGCGTTGTTGTTGTTTTTCGTTGTTGTTTGTTTGTTGACGTGACACATACGTAGGCCCCTGCAGACATGGTACCTGTGTCTAGTTGCAATATGCAAGAGTGTATAAGATCGTTATTTCGTTGAACAAAAACACACAATTTGACAGTGTTTAGTCGGTACTTCTAGAAGATTTTATTTTGAACGTGTTGTCCTGAAAGCATACCAACGTTAAAGTGGCGCATTTTTGAAAAGTTTCAGTCTTTTTATTTAATTTTCAATTTTCTTAGCCTTCGGTATTGGAGCATCGGAATTGTCTAAGAATAAGGCGGATAGTTGTTTCTAGAACTGGGTAAATGGGTAACTTAAGCGACAAAATCCAGATTCTTTATGAATTATGTCTCTCATCCTACCAATTGAAGAATTATTATTACCTTAAAATTCACTTTCAGCAAACAGGAATAAAGTTAGCTGTAATTAAAAACAACAACTCAGAGCTTCATACTGATTTCTTTCTAGCGCATACCATTGTTAGACAGAAAATGGTTTATCCGATATATATACAAGTTATCTGTACGATAGTTTTGCTCCTGGCAAAAAGACGTCAGTCCGAATTATGTTATTCATTTGTCAAGGTTTCTGCCGTTCTTTCGAATTTATTGTCGATAAACAAGTCTCAGACGATGCGTTAATCTTAAATAATGATTCTTTAATTGGTTTGTGCCTCACTTAAACATTTCCAGTTTGTTTATATTTGATTTGTGCAACGTAATGTCACATATGACGTAAAAATACCTAACCTGATTACTCTTTTATCAAATCACTTAGGGAAATAATCGTAAATTTATGTTTATATTTGATTTCTTTATAATTCTTTAACGGCTACAAATTTTAGTAAATGGATATGGAATATTATCAATGATTTAGTTCATGATCAGCCACAAACAATATCTGTCCCCTATCTGTAGTATTCAATTCAATTCAATTCAATTCTTTATTTCCCTCTGTGAAGAGGATATTGAACACAATATGTACAAAGTAACAGAGTAATAAATGGTTATACAATTTGGAACATGATAATAATTACAAAATGTACATGTACATGAATAGGCATTACATGCCTCAAAAGATTATTGGTCAGTTATTTGACCGTTCAATTTACACGTATTGCCGACATGCCTTAGTTTACACTATAAGCAGAGTATATGTTCAGACAGTTGTTCACATACTTATAAGATGAACTAAGGAATTCGTGCTCAGTATCAACATCAAACACTGGTTCTAACGGAGCTCCTAAGAGCTTAAGTGAGAGCGAAATACTGTCAAGTGATGTTATTTCATTTATATCGTCTCGGCTGATGTATTCAACAAGCGAGTCTAAAAAGAGAGATCTGATTGTCTCAGTACAGTTACATTCACTAATCACATGTACAAGTTCTTCCTGATAAATGGATTCACATATTTCACAGATATTATTTTCCAGTAGAACTCTTCGTGTCCATAGTCTGGCTATAACGCACATGATGTAATTAAAAGTTTTTAATTTACAAACGTTATATATTATTGATGGAGTTATTTGTGGGTGAAGAATCCGGAAGAAAGTAAAATCAGTGTCCTGGGACATTCTATTGTCCCACAAGAGAGTTTCATTCCGTTGTACTGCAGACGTTACAGCATGTTTCCACTGTTGCTTGGACGGTATAGATTGCGGAGTGGTTATGAAAGTATTAATAATTGACTGTAAGCCATATTTAGTCAGAATGTTACAAATGTCAGGGATGAATCCAAGAGTTACTTTTGATCGATCACTTAGAAATAGTACAAGTTTTCGAATAAAAATATCTCTTGTTACAGAGCCCGATGGAAGGGTCATAAGTTTGAGTAAGAACATAAGTTTGCGAGATTCTATCTTGGACGGCAGTCGGTTCAGACCTAGCATAGGTTCTGCCATATCAGAACGGGTAGCTATTGGTAACCCTTGAATGCGCTTAACAGCAGAATGTTGAAATCGAGATATTGCAGTAATGTCTGAGGTTAGAATGTTGTTCCACAACTCCGAGCCATACAGGGCTATCGGAATTATGATTTTATTATAGATACTTGCGGATATACGTGGGTTGACGCCACAGACATGCACACCCTGCGCAGATAATGCGAAGAAAGCATTTCTTGCTTTGAGTAGACGCTCATTAATCCTGTCTTTGTTTTTTAAATTAAACGAGTGCAAAATACCAAGATGGACGAAATTGTCAGTCTGATCAATGAACTGGTTGCCGTACAAAATACCCACTCTTGGTTGGGACCGTTTCTTAGTGAAGACTGTAACGCTACTATTGTGAACATTAATAGCAATATTCCAGTGATTACAGTAATTATATACGATATCGACCTGTTTTTGGAGGTGTAGGGGTGTTAGGCATAAAAGCGAAATATCATCAGCAAATGCGGGATTTCCGGTTTTTACGGTCATGACCTTGGACCCGTTCCTGTTTTGTTCAAGTTCATTTAGTAGGTCGTTTATGTATACCAAGTAGAGGAAGGTAGACAATACACCACCTTGTCGTACACCTCTTTTTATGTGAACTATGTCTGATGTGTGACCTTGAATTCGTACCATAGCTTTAAGGTTAATATATGTTGATATTATAAGTCTTAGGAAGTTTCCAGTGAAGTGCAGTCTACCGAGTTTAAGAAAAAGAGCTTCAAAGCGCACTGTGTCGAATGCAGCTTTTTGATCGAGACAGGCAACATATACGTCAGAATGACGTTCAATATTGTATAAAATTGTTTCTTGTACTGCGAAGGCCGTTGATAAACAGCTGAGATTGGGTTGAAAGCCCTGTTGTTGCCTATTTGGGAAGGTAGAGACCCAATTTTTCAGATGAAAGTTGACTCGATTAAGAAGAACTTTTTCAAATACTTTGCAGAAAGCAGGTATAAGGGAGATAGGGCGATAACTGGAGGGATCTGTCTTAACCTTACCCTTTCCCTTGTATATGGGGATAATAATGCTTGTTTGCCAGTCTCCAGGCACCTTGACGTGGGTTAAAATAGAGTTAAATAGTGAAAGCAACATGAGTTTGATTGTGTCTCCACCGTATAATATATTCCTAGCAATTCGGTACAGCAAATAGCTCTGGTATGTTTTGGGATGTTTTAACATTAGTACGCCTTTGAACATTCGAGGCGGGATATAAATTGTCTAAACATAACAAGGTGGTGACTTGTGTCTTTGGTACCGGTGTGTGAATCATGAGCACGACACCTCCGGGTATTATGTGCAAAGTCATTAAAGAGATACAGCATGGCGTTATCATGGAGAGAGAGAGGCTCATGTTTGCATTCTAAATACGATATAATCAAATTAGTCATATTGAAAACTGTCTTCTAATTAAACTAAATTAAGCGCCAGACAAACGTGTTAGTTATGACGACACATCACACTGCCAAAGGCCGCATATCTAAATCATCACCTCGCCGTCTGTCTTACTTACTCCAATGAACTAGAAACACGGTCTCGTAACAACTTTTACAACACTTTCTACACGAGCACACTCTAATTTAGTCTGGATAAAGTGTTAAGGGTTCAATGTTCGAGGATATGTACTACATAAACTTTTCGTTTCTTATTTTTTGTTTTATTTGACATTGGTACTATCCAGTCACATTATCCACCAATTACCTAGTTATGCCTTCATAATTGTGATGATCGGCAAGCAGGGGAGATATACATGTATACAGTTCCACTTTTAACGAATTGGTATGCCACGACTCAGGATCGAACCACCAGCCTTCCACTCCTTAGTTGGACGCTCTAAGCATCCGGCCATTGAGCATTATATTATTTTTTCTTAACTTTTAAAGCTGGTAATTTACCTGTATTGGTATGTCACCGGAAAAGGGTTTGACACTACCACGCTGTGAAATGTTCAGGGTACGAAATTCCGCAGTCCGACTGTTCGTACTCAAATTGTAAATTTACTGATTGTGTTTATCTATTTAGCAGAATCCACGTCGGTCTTAACAAGTCTCAAATGTAACGTATCACCCTCTTACTGTAGACGATACAAACAAGCGTCGCGAGTTCCCAAAACCACAAATATTCTTTCTAAATGCATCTTATCTCCGCAAACAGACGAGAAGTCTTTCAGCAGATTTTCAGAATAGCGTTGTCAATCCTGGACAATAGAACGCGAGTGATTACATCTCACAGAATGGCAAGATGCCCAGTTGCGAAATAAAAAAGTGTTACTCGATACTTCTTTTTTTATTTTCAATTTGAAAAAATCCTGCTTGTTCCGAGTATTCAAATTTGTAAAATCGTGTTTCCGTATCCGTGCATTGTTAACATTTTCCTCAAATCTTGTTTTAACCTAATTTGTAAAAAAAATACTCAGGAAACGATGAAAGTTGTTTTTCTCATTTTTTTCATCTTTTGTAACAGATTGTTCTGCATCTCAAAACTGTTTGGCCTCGTTTTTATGCTGCCATGTAGTACAAGAAAACACACTTACTGATAATTACTCTTAATTTTCCTAATTTTCTAATTGTTGAGATTGGGTGTGTTCTAGGAAGAATAGAATTACTTTTTATTGCAACCGGGATAAATATCGCAATTTTAGTGCAAGTGATATTATTACTAAGATTCTGTATCACGTGTTCTTTTACACCTTCTTCAAAAGGTTAATTGGATGGCATAGTTAATGGATAACATCCGCAATAATTTATTCTCATTATATTTATTTCATGACTGATGTTGATGCGTTTTCTATCTATTCTGGTGTTTTATATCAACACCAGCATCATGCAATTACCGTCATCCGATATAATTAATGATTTTAAGACTTATTTGAAAATGTCATATGTTTTCGCAATTTCGAACTCTTCAATTTCGGAGTCAAAGACATTTAGAGCCTGTATTGTAACGATGGAAATGATTGGACGATGCTATAAAATGTAAGTCAGTCAGCCAGTCGTCCACTAAGTTGATGTCACCACTATCCAGTTGATTAAAATCCATTACAAACAGCTATTAAGTAATAAAGCTATGTTCAGGGGAAGAGTTTTATTATAACAGTCTAGCCATTAAGTTTTTTTAGCCAGACTGTATACGCGTATTAATACGTTTTGAGACCTAACAATCGCATGTTGCCGAACGGTAAATCACTCCAGTGGTGATGTGAGTTATGTCGTGGAAAATGACATAAATATTTGATGCGGAGCTACTCGTCTTGGGCCGAGTAGATTATTTATATTACCAACATACCATCATCAGAACCAGGATTAAATAAACAGATACTATTGAATAGAGATAACATCGTTTGACGCGGTATATACTACGCTTATTATGCTACTGTCCATTATGTAATATATCCATTGTACTGATATATATCATATATTTTTTCTGGCATATATCATTTTGTTATTATGTGTGATTTTCCGGTCTTTGGTTGCACTTTGTTCGTTACTATGGCAACGCTTTACATACTTTTGTTTGTGCTCGTTAAATATAATGGTTTTTATGTCAATAAGTTCATTTTATGCAATTTTAAGTATTTTGTCAGCCTGTCTGACTCGTGCCTAGCATTGAACTTTTGTAACCAGTACGTACTGCGATCGGAAAATGGGTCTGAAAAGCAAAACTGTCTGGTCCCTTTATTAGGGGTAAAACGATACTATACAAACACCCTTGCTTATATTAAGACACTTTCAGGCATGTTATTGGTATAGCATACACATACAGTTCAAAAGATATTGACTTTTGGTGTTACAGTTGTTATTGCTTTCTGTAATTCATTGTGTGATCTTTTCTCAGAGGTCAGACAAACGGTTTACCAGAATCATCATACAGACCTACATGTATGTTTACAAGGAAAATATAAAATAGATAATAAAAGCATCGTATTCATTGGATGGTATTCGTTCGATGGTTTTCACTTCTCTGTATGTTTACTCCTGTTCATGACTAATACCTGCGCGGGTTTAACGTGTATCATCGTGTTAAGACAGGGTATATGCTTAACGGGACTCTCATTGTTGCTAGGCAGCGTGTGGATGTTCCCCTAATCTGAAGAAACGCTAATCGTTGCACTGATGACAATGTACTACTTTTTGATGTGGGTGTTGCGCTCATAGTGTTGACTGTTTATCACGCAGGGGTGAAAGACCGCTTTGTGGTTTAACTTGGTGAGAGTTTAACACTGATTAACGATTAGTAAAAAATAAGAAACAAATTAGTTACGATTAAGAGATTCTCATGTTGCTTTCAAAAGAATGCACCGTCTTGGGTATAAAATCATAACGTCAGCTTAACATCATAACTATTGTAATTGCGTTTTGTCCACAAAGGACGGGCAAAGACACTCACTTACGTCATTTGTGTCTAGAGTTTGAAGCGACCTATCCTTGCTCAATATGAAAGGAACTGTAGTATGCATATTTCAAAGTAAACGAGATTAGGCTGATAATTGTTACAGATACGATAATGGAATTGAACTTACACCGATCTACATATTACATACTTTATTGACGAAACATCGGAACAAATGTGAACTTGGACAAATAATGCAAAAACGTAATAAACACGAACACCCCGTGCATAACAAATTCACCAAAAACAAAAAATATGAACCTTATAAGAATGCTTTGTTTTTAAAGAAAATTAAATTATAATGGAAATGTCCAAATGGATTTCAATATTAATGCTTCCTTAAGTAATATTAAAGTTGAAAGTTCCCCTTCCATTCTCCCCCAGTGGTTATTACTTAATTGTCCGTTTTTGTCCGTTTAAGTGGAAATAAATACAATTACAGCGAACACTTCCGTTCAAAGTGTCAGTCTATATACTGACTGAATATTGCGAGCAAACATGATATACCGTTCATTAACATCATAAGAGTGGAGGTACGGTTCACAATTGACATTTATTTGTTAATCTGACATTCGATGTTCGTGTGTAGGAATATAAAACAACTACTTTCGCAGGAATCGTCTCAATAAACTACGTTTAACACAAATAACAAGTAAGGCATAGTGGCGAGCGAGAAAGATAATGTCAAGACCGATAACTCTTATTTCCAGAGAGTGTTGGGACCGCACATACTGGTGTAATTAAGGTAGACTTAACACCAGTCCTAAATGTCTACAAGCATACAGAATAAGTTTCTTCAAGAACGTTGTACACAAACCCATACATAAACAATCTATGTTTTTGGCTAGTTTGGAAATCCTTTTACTTTACCTAGCCGACAGCGTGTAAACCAAATCACTGTATGACTTATTGGGATACTATACAATTCAACTTGTATGGCTTATGTATGATTGTGAGCAAAAATATCTGTGATTTGCGACCACTGTATGACTTATTGGAAAACTATAAAATTCAACGTATATGCCTTATTGCGATAACTGGATAACACTTTGTTGCCTATACCTAGTCTGGTTACACACTCTATGTATTCTTAAAAAAGAATTTGGCTTAAATTAAGCTGAATTTAATATAAACATTGGATTTTAGAATATTGCAGGTTTCATTCAGCTTGTTGATTTAATATAAGTAAGGCGATTGTTAACACAGGTCTGACCGTGTACTGTTATATTTATTTAAATGTGCAGTTGTAAAATATGGCTTTCCGTGCAGCTTATAACAGAAAGCCGGATATAACTGTGAACACAAATTTCTTTTTATGCTCTAGTACCAGACAAAGTTATGAATGCATTCGGAAAGTAAACGATTCGAGAAATTAGTTACACATATAATAATAGCATTTAATACCCTAGCGTCTGTTTAAAGGCGTCTGTATCTAGTTGATATTCATTATATTTCACGGCCATTCTAACACCGTTTGGTTATTAACTCTATATTAGATTCATTATAATTTTATGAGAAATTACACCCTGTAGTAATAATATATTGATCTACCGAGATAAAGTTCATGCTCAGCATCCTTTGTATCCGAATGTTAACAGATCGAAACATTAATAATAAAATTGCCAATGTTTAGCTAATTAGCGGTAAATCTTGTTAATATTACATAAAAAAACTCATAAATATGTTAATAGCATTTTTCTTTTAATTAGGTATTCTCAAACGCGTGCTTTTTGATAAATAATGCCAAATGACGCATTAAAAGATCATGGCCATTGATTCAACAATCCTCTTCATGATCCACCCAATTCGTTTCTCAAACTTCCAAGGTTTCAATCAGTACATTAAAAACATATCTAGTTTTGTATCTACAAATGTATCTCAAACATCAATTGGCAGGAGGTATAACTACGACAGCAACAAAACGAGCCCGTTATCTAACCACAACGCTACCCTACAAGCGAGCATTGCAGCATAACCGTTTATCAGCACTTTGCTAGGCTAGCACTACCGAGCATGATCTGGGTATCGCTTTGCTGTGCAACGGTCTGTCGTCCGCGAGCACTCTCTGTTAGCATAATTATATTTTATAGCTACATAGCGCTTTTTGAAAGCAAGGCGTTTCCTAGCATAGCGCTATCGAGCTAAGGTCAGAAAGTTCCAGACTTCCAATTCCTATTAGCTCACTGAATATAAATCACTTTATTTGTGACATTTAGTAGAGTTTATATTTGCCAATAAGTTCTACTACAAACTGTCTAGTCATTGGTTAGTTTGATTACATTATTGATGTTCAAAAATGTCATAAAACGCAACTGTGGTAACCCTGAGCCAATTCTGACTTTATACACGACAACAGATAAGGAAGACAAATGGATTATGTCATGGGTGAACATTGTGATAGTTGTCGTATTGTCGTAGCGTCCAAATGCCAAGCAATACATTCGTATAGTCTTGGCACGGCGACATGCTTTTTAGAAAAGTCAGTTAGATCTCCTGGACATTTTCCATTTGTTTCTATCTATCAAAACTAGTGTCTGTATTTGTTAAGAGCAAACACGGTTGATGTATGTGTATTGTATTGATGCAGCAGCTACCCACAAAACAATCTAAAGGAGTTAACTGCCCTTTTGATTCGTATGTTTATCCAAATTAAAACAATGACGGTGACCTACCTATGTTTTGTTACAAGCAATAACCTGATATTCTGCAAGCAACTGAAGCGAGTAAAATACAGCATACATATCCATAATACATTGTTTTGGTAATTATCGTAAACACATGGTATTGATAGAGAACAAAACTGCGAGGATGATTTAACTTTTTGTAGAACAGACGAATTTGTAGAGTGTGCATAATTATTTAGTTCTGAAAAGGACTTTTTACAAAGCAACAAAAATTCAATTCAATAAATAGCATGGTAATATATGGCGAGAAAGTATGCAATATAAGATTATACATGTACCAAATTATTAAAAAAATATATGTGTTACACGTGAGACAAATTTTGGCCCGGATTCGGGAAAGACAGCATTTCACTTTCTTGTATCACCAACCAGTTTCATTGTCTATAATAGGTGTCTATTTCCCCCAAGACTTGATTTTCAAAGTGCTGACCTCAAAGAATTTCATACTACTAGTATATATATTATGGTTTTTGTATAATAATGAAATACATAATTAAATAACACGAGAAGAAATTTGTTGCCCTTAATAATAATAAATAACGTGTTTCAAGCACACCTTCATTGATTTATGATTATCGTTAGGTCCGAGTTCGAAGCTATTCAAGTATTGATTAAGTTTTACATTTCCAGAGTTTATGTGCGTAAGTTCGCGTGCTTTCCTACCATATCTGTGCTCCTAAAAGCAACTCTATGTCACATTGTTCTGGTTCTCGTACGATAGATAGAATTGATAGAATGCATCGATTGTAACAGGATGTAACGGGATACTATCTTTTACAATTCAGATTTGTCAAACTACATTACATTAATCTATTTAAGTGATAGTTATGTTTTGAAAGACGAGATGTGCCGAAGCAAGTTATAAGGACAACGTGAACCAACTTGTAGGTCAATGTCAGCGTACACGATATGGGACAACGTGAACCTACTTGTAGGTCAATGTCAGCGTACACGATATGGGACAACGTGAACCTACTTGTAGGCCAATGTCAGCGTACACGATATGGGACAACGTGAACCAACTTGTAGACCAATGTCAGCGTACACAATATGAGACAACGTGAACCTACTTGTAGACCAATGTCAGCGAACACGATATGGGACAACGTGAACCTACGTGTAGACCAATGTCAGCGTACACAATATGGGACAACGTGAACCTACGTGTAGACCAATGTCAGCTTACACAATATGGGACAACGTGAACCTACGTGTAGACCAATGTCAGTGGACACAATATGAGACAACGTGAACCTACGTGTAGACCAATGTCAGCGTACACAATATGGGACAACGTGAACCTACTTGTAGGCCAATGTCAGCGTACACAATATGAGACAACGTGAACCTACGTGTAGACCAATGTCAGCTTACACAATATGGGGCAAGGTGAACCAACTTGTAGACCAATGTCAGCGTACACAATTTGGGACAACGTGAACCAACTTGTAGGCCAATGTCAGCGTACACAATATGGGACAACGTGAACCTACCTGTAGGCCAATGTCAGCGTACACGATATGGGACAACGTGAACCAACTTGTAGGCCAATGTCAGCGTACACGATATGGGACAACGATACATATTTGTACACACTTGTCGTCAGAAAATGTCGCAATCTAATAAATTATAAAACATGGTGATGTTTGGAGTCGGTAATCTTCAACCAGGGATGGTATTCAATATGGATCTTACTTGACTTAAGGATAAGGACAACCAATCAGATCCCACCATATTAAACTCTTGGTCAGTAACAGGCGAAATGATTGGCTATCCTTATCGATGCGCAATTCTTGGACTCTGAATAGTCCCACATTTTAAGTCCAAAAATTTATGCGCCTGATCAGTAATATATTAGTCCAACATTTCAAGTCTTAATTTGTATGGGCCTAAATTATTGTCATTTCCAAAACAAATACGTCAATTGATACGATGGATAAGCTCGATACGATGTCATAAAATATATTAACATAATACGTATATAAAAATGCTTATATATTGGTACGGGCATCGAATCACAATTCCTGAGGTAAACTGAAATAATATATTACAAGAAACAACCAAACTGATGTATAAGATAAATCTCTTTGACCTGAATTAACAATTCTCATAAAAATACTGAATATATTTTACACATTTTCAATAATATTCCGAGAGTGTAATGACTATGAGTACAACAATTTTATGGTGTTTATTATATTGGCAATTACGTTTATGATTAATAGTTCAACAAGATTAACCTAGGTAATGGTTTATAGTAACAAACATTATTGAAATGTAGGTTACTTCGAGTGCAATGCGGTAATCAACAAATGGAGTAATTGCGCAAAATAAACAAATATGTATGTTTGTAATCATATACAAGGAGTATGGCTCGTATATCAATTTGCCCCAATTAACGATTTATTTATTTGGCTAATTAATGTGTAGACGTATCTTTGATACAAAGGATGTCGGGGTAACCGTAAAATGATATTTTAGTAACGTTAATTTCTATGAATACCAATGTATATAATAAATGAGACGATAAGAAGAAGAAATCACCACCACAGTGGCATTACAACGTACACAACTATGCTTTGACTAACTTGGAGTCACAGAAATATTTGGTACAGAAATTGATCTTGTGACATGAGCGGATCATTTTCTCGTCCGGTTTTATGTTGGGAATTGTGCCTTGTATGTGTTAATGTTTTCAGTGCGCGGCTGGTTAAGTTAAGTGATGCCTTCCCTGTCCGACTGAATAGTATCCTCTTGAAATATACAACAGGGTCTCGGTAGTTGAATGAAGCGATAGACTGTACTGTAAACGCTGAATGGTTGACTTTGATATAGTGATTATGTTGTTGGGTTTACACTCGCTCTAGATACTGATTCAGACAGGGAAGGCAGCACTCATTTAAAAACCGAGCACAGAAAACATAAAAACAACACTGACCACAATAACACGGAACCACAATGTCCAAAACACAACTGAACGAGAAAATGAAAGTTTCCGCTGCAAAAAGTCGAAAGGCCAAGTCCAAGCTGTCAAAAAGCTGATAGACCTAGTTTCAGCTATAAAAAAAACTCGAATGACCTGGTTTCAGCTATAAAAAACTGAATGACCTAGTTTCAGCTATAAAAAACTGAATGACCTAGTTTCAGCTGTAAAATATAGTCGTATGGTTGCTTCTGAGAGGTTGCTAATTATTCGGGTGACCCTAACACTGTTTACTCTTGCCCCGGGGTTTTATATGCGTAACATTTTCTTGTCGTCATATATTGTCATACAGTGTGGTATTGTTTATTGTATATATCGTTCTTACAACATATACCTCACACTAACTTACGCTCGGTACAGTCGGCGGATCACAGTTGGCAGAACGTCAAAGAGACTGTTACATTTCATCATTTATCTGATCAAGTTTTTGATATCTTGTTGACTTCTAGACTGTTAAGAATTCTACATCTCCCAAAATCTCTCCTTGTGATGTTGTCTACCTCGGCTTCAAGCTTTGCTATATCCCAGAAACTAACAAAGACCTCCGACATCTGTATTGGATTAGGCCCACATCTGAAATATTCTCTATCATTCAAGATAACAATGTACAGAGGCAACAGTACGTCTTTAATCATTCTTCTTTCTATGCTTACCTATGGTTCTTGTTTTTTATAAACGTTTCAAAGTTACGTTAAAACTGACTTTGAAATTAAAGATACATTCAGAGATACAAGCTACATACGTTCACTAAATCAGAGACATTTACTTTAATCAGGGATAGCAGTTGTGTCGGTTTTGGGCAACCTTTTTTGCACACAAAAATTCAAGTGGCATGGATACACATGTAGTACTCAGTTTAGGCTTTAATAGCGTCGATGAAGCCTCGTTAAAATCGGTCAAAGAATAAAATATTTACTGTTGTTTTAACTTTGTGTTCTAAGCCAACGTCACATACCACGTGGTATGTCCACACTTATACTTGCTATTGTGAATATACGGTCAACCGACGATTAAACCAGCTATGTATTTATCGAGACACAAATAGACCTGTTACTTGAAGTTACGTACGTCATAGCCGAAACTTAGGAAATAAACCATTTAAATATCTGGAGAAAACGAATGAGGTTTCCAAAAAAGAAGCAACTTTATTAAAATTGCTTGGCTGTTCAAAATAAGCGGAGATTGTTTTTAAATTCTGTCGATTCTAAATTTCCCGATAGCGTGACGTCGGCATTTAAAATATAAAAGGCAATTACGGCTATGTCCATTTTACGTAATACCAGGGATAATTAGTTTTGGTTTCTTGAGCTCCAGAATCCTGAAACAGGCTACCGCTGAAGCATTCCAGCAGCCATTTTTTATGAATCGACAGTTTTGATGGATAGCCCCCCATGTACGCATTGTGCACATGTTCAGTAATCTAATTTCTGTTCCTCTGTTCCATTACTCATCAATTAGCATTGTTGAATTGACAGAGTTATTGGTGGAGGATTTGCAAGTGTCCCTAGAGAAGTGTTTAATTTGATATAAAGCTCCACGTCTTGTTTGCAAATGTTTTCAACTTTGTCATGTCTTAACGTATCGGTCCTAAAAATCAAGTACCGTTAATGAATTCCAAACAGAAAAGTAAATTCTTCTCGAACAATCAGATGAGATCATGCTGAAAAAATTCTGATTGAATCAAATACCTCGTTCGTTCCCTCCGACAAAATAGAGCAATATGCTATAATCAAGTTCCAAGATGATCCATTATAATATAATAAACGGCATTCGCTGAATAGCTTTATAAATCGATACGTGTGGAAGATGATAACATTAAAACGATCCACCTATTGTTCCAAGGGTCCATCATTATCATTTGAAATATGGAAAATTATCAACAAAATAGGAAAATTTGTTTGGGGTTTACCGCCAATCTGCTCGAGCGATTTAATGGTTTATGCCAAGTTGGATTGCTGTTTTGTCATGTAGATTGATAGCCTCGGTCGTGTTGGCGATAAAACAAGGCATGTTTTGGGTTTAAACTACAATAAAATGTTTAACACTATCTGAGAGCTTAGCGATTTAATATCAGTGACTCGAAGAGGTACTACTTTCTTGTCAAGATTTTGCTTGCAGAGTATAAACTTGGTCAAAAGTAGTTAGTTTTTTACCCACGGGCTGTTTAAATCAGATAAAATTGCATTAAGCAGTAATGATAATTACTGAAAATCGCATACAAATTAATTGCATTTCATTAAAAAGAATAACGGCCGCGGTTGATTACTGTGTTAATTTTGGTAGCTAAAGAACGACGAATTTTCGGGGGAAGTTTTTAGGTACGACTTTGTGATGTGTGCACAGTGTAAAAGCACACTATTCAATGTATCAAGACAAAATGAAATAAAATGGCAATTGTCAGGTATTGCAGGTCCCGGTTTTTTCTTCATCAAACTTAACTCATTTTCTATATTGTCATTGCTATGTAATGGCTCATTCAAATATAATATTATAAAAAATGCCAAAAAAAAAACGATGAAACTGATTGTACTAATGTAACATTAATTTGGTTATTTAATGGTGTGTAGATGGTTTTCTGGTACTTAAAGAAAATACAAATAATGACGAAAACTGAACGCAAAATATCACAAAAAATGAGCGACATAAACTCACTTTTCCAGTACACATGTTCTAAAAAAAGTCAATATTGTTTCATTGTTGTCTCAAATAAAGGAATATCTGCATTTGGTACTTTTTTTGCAATGTTCGACGCCTTTGCGCTTTCCGTGTGCACATAGCTCACAGTCGGATGTAAACCCTGCAATCGGTCGTAAACACGACGAAATATAATGTATTATGATGTAACTGTGTGGCAGCCAGTGTCTCAGAAGCACGCACATATGTTATCCACCGTCGTTTACATACTTGCCACCGCTTTCACCACATCTTTATGACCCACTTGAAAGTGCTTCTTATATCATAATAATTATTATAGCTTCGTCAACGTTCCGCACTTCCCCGATAAAAAGGATGCATAGAAACATACCTAAGTTTATCAGCTACTTCTTTTAATTCATTTATAAGTGTTATAAATGATTTGCATCTTTCATCCATTTTCCCCACTTGCGGTTTTATTAATATTCTGATTTCTGTCGAATCATTACTGGAGTGCAAAGCTTCCGTAATGACAACGCAATGAATGAAAATAATGAAAACTTACAAGTATGCGTTTAATCAAGAGAAAATGTTGAGAAGCCGAAATTACGCCCAGCAGCTAACTGTCACAGTTGACATAAATATTACTGTATTCTATAATATAATTAATATCGTTTGAAGTTTTTTGCGAACTCTATTTGTAGGATAAATAGTTCTACGCGTCGTGTCATCCATTACAATTGTCGGTACACTAAGTTGGGTCTTGTAACAAATTAAACAAATCAGCGTAATTTTCCAATATGTCAAAAACGCTTTGAAGTGCATTTTTTGTGGTTCTCAATTCCCAAAGAGTTTAACCTATCAACTCACGGATCCTATGTGTTTTCGCATTTTACAATTCATTTTCGAAGAGCGAATTAATTTTTTTATGCAAGTCTCTAGTTTTGTTATCTCGCTAAATAGTTGGATGGTCTATTTGAGGGTCTACTTCAATACATTATATTTTCGTTTTTTTTGTATTTTAAATCATTGTGTGCACAGGTATGAAACGCTTTGTTAACATGTTCTGTTGTATGGCTACTTGAGTTGAACACTTGAATGAAACATTTGTTGTCTATTCTTGTTATTTAGTGATTTAAAAACTATTTAAATTAGAAACCAATAGTCGATTTTTGCTATAAGTGTTTGATACTCGGGCTTAGTTAATGCAAATAGATCTTGAAGTGGTGTAGGTAATGCCACATACGAAGAATGCAGGAACCTGACAAAGTGAAGCACACCTCCATTATGTTGTTTGAAGGTTACTGTCAAAACCTTTGAATGGTTTACTAATCCTGATTGGAACCAACTCTTCTACAACAGTTGGTATAGCACCAGACTCTCTCATGTTAGATCCTGGTTCAAGTTCTTGGTTTGATACCTACCTATGAACTTAGTCCTCTTCGTCCCAAGGAGAGGCATTATGCATCTACCCCTCTTCGCCATCTCGGTCTGGCTTGTGCTGCTGTATTTGCTTCTTTCCATGACAAGGAGATGGTCTAGGTTCGATTGGTCAGTGTTTGCTTCCCCGACATTGTCTATGGTCATGTGATGTTCCAAATAAACTTTTAACCTTAAAATCTTGTTCGCCACATATGGTGTAGCTGTGCGTTGATCGGAAAGAGCAATTTAAGTTCATTCATTCACATAAGCCTGTTCATTATTCTTGGAATGCATGGTATGGCAGAAACATCATTGAAAAATGGGTGTGCACTAACAAAACAAAACAAATGTCTGGTATATTGTGATCGTTCCTAATCGCGACTGGATATCCAGGAGATGTATACATATAAGCACTTGTACTTTTACAAAGAGGTGCAAACGTTTTAAGCCCGCCAACATCGAGTCATCATGCGCTCGCAATTTGCATCTAATTTAGAACTAATCTTGGTTATCAAGGCTTATGTTAGAAGTTAATCTACAGGGTCGATTTACGGTCGCCAACATGCGGTCTACTATAGCCAGTATAAGTAGAGCCTGCGTACTAGGATAATGTGTTTTATATGACTAGGGTTTTTAGCATGAATCAAAAGCACCGGTCTATCACTCAGAGAGCAATATTCCCTATGATTTATTGTCTCTTTTGTCAATAATTGCTCGATATTTGTACTCATATTTCATCTTTGAAATAACGACTTCATCATTACGTCGAGTTAATTATCTGCTTTAGACACTGATCCATTAGAAGCTTTTATATCCATCCGTCTACTTGAAGCATAACTGCACGCTTAGAAAGTATAAATGTTATTATTGGCATAATAGAAACAGTGGATAGCTGGAGACCCTTAGCTTTGGTTGTAAGAATGTTTCATTATTCGCTTGTTATGGTACAAAACCGTATTAATAAATGTATTATATACAATTAAATTGTCTAGCAAATAATAAATCGCACACACACAAGGTTAGATCGTGAGGGATAGGCGATCTTGGTGGCTAACTAAATAGGTTATGTTTATATGGTCCTATTAAATCGCCTGGTATTAATGTAACAATTCTACGATAATAGATATTAGATATCTCAATTTGCTGTACGGCTGTAATATCACTCAGGAAGCGCTGATTCTATGTCCGGATGAAGGTCATTCCATGACGTGTGGTCATTTTTTGTGTCGTTTTTGATTCGTAATATGAAATTTTCAGCTGCTTGCATAAGGTTGATCAGAGTCACAGAGTGCGCATGTGCGGTGACCCTTCAGGTTTTAGTCAGATGGCCACTAAACTTTGCCAATCCGTATTCTTGACTCTTTTTGTTGCGTTTACTGAATGTTTGTGCCAAAGTGTTATAATTCTACGGAACGTACGGGTACAGTGTGTGACTCAGACAAACACCGTGCATTTCTTGTTGAGATGCGATCTCCTTACTCGATGGTACACAATGTATTAAGCCAGCATGAGAGTACATTAAACTGATACTCATCTTATGCCTTGTCTTAAAAGCCGTTAAATGCATGTTATATTTAATCAGAACACGAATCAACGTTGTTAGAACATGTACTACTTGGCATGTTTACCATAGAAGTGCCTGGTGTTTACAATATGGTAATTTGTCAAACAAAAGACTCGGACAATGTTAAGCCTTGTTGACTTTATTAGAACTTTTCGGAATATGCCTCACAGAACATGTTTGTGGAAGGTATTTTCTGGTATTTTCTTGGCGTCTGGTGGTTTTAACAACGAAGACAGCTAGTTATACACTGCCGTTGATATATTACATTCCAATGGCGTCACCGTTGCTAAGAATGCTAAAATCGCCTTTCTCTTATTGACTGTCTTGTTTGAACACCTGTCTCCATTCGTTATTTCATTAGTTCCTTTCGATCTATATCCAAGTAAATAGCAGTATTTATTCGAAAGATTAAATTGCCTTAAAACATTCTCTATTTAACGATTTTCTTGTTGTTGTTGTTGTTGTTGTTGCTGCTGCTGCTGCTGCTGCTGCTGCTGGCAGCACTGGCTTTAGGTGACTCTTTTGATAAACGGGTATAATGAATTTAAATATCTATTATGTCCGTGACTTAAACTTAATCGATGTGCCGTTCAAAACAGAACAGAATACCTCTTTTATTCTTACTCAATGCAAACAACACGTGCATAAATGAGGAACACAACTATTAGACATGAGGCTACAAAACAGAAATTAGTCAAAGTTGTAAACATACATGACAATAAACAATAGATTTATACATATATAAGAAGACTCAGGACATACATTAGGTTTATCGTATTCAACAAACACATGACATAGCACAATTATCTACTAGTAATTGAAATGTTAAGAGTTCGTTCTGAGATTTTCTAGATTTATCTTCACTAATTTAAAAAGTTCTGATTTGTTATTAATACTAATTAGTTTTTCTAGCTTAAACATATTGTGACGTTCAAGAAGGTGAAATTCTTTCTTGTTTTTCTACTGTTCTAGAATAATACTGGTATTGTCGTCATCAGGCATAATAACTGGATATTATTCAATTGTTCATATATATAACGAAGACAGCGGGTATGAGTATTAATATAACTCAAGGCTACCGTGTCTTTTGTGTCAATTACAGATAGTTTTGAAACAATATACGACAGATGGTGAACAACACATACTTGGCTGTAAATATGGGTTGTCATAGTTGTTTAACTTTCATTTTTGGCAGATACGAGTAAATATTTATCAATGTGTTATATTATTTATGATTATCTCTGATATTTATATCATATCATATTATGCATTTATTTGTTTAAGGAAACAGCGATATACGCGATAGATGTTAGCGAAATTATATGTCAGGGGATTGAAGAACTCGGTATAGCTACGTTTATTGAAACTGTAACTGTGAAACTATTAAACAATTGTTGACAGTTCTGACGAAATGAAAGTTGTTTAAAATGCTATAAATCTTAGTTTTGTTAGGATTTTGACACGGAAAGGCGTTCTTCGTAAAATTTCCCACCTAATGAATTACACATGGCTCGGTGTAAGTACCATGAAACATTATATTTGTGTCTCTGTGCAGAGAAAGCTGGCTTAAAAATTAAAATCACTTAATGCTAAGATTACTCTTATATACTAAATTGGTCCTAACCATAATTAGTTAAACTCCCTAGATAGCCTGGTGGTAGAGCATCCACTTCGAGTGCCGGACATCCCGGGATCGATCTCAGGCCGTGTCATACCTAAGACGAAACAAAACTGGTACCAGAAATTCCCTTGCTAGACGCTCAGCATATAAAAGGGAAACTGGCTTCTCTTCTCTCATAAAACCAACTCTTTTCAAATCCAATTTCACTGTTTAGCTTTTTATTCATTAGTTTATACTGATTTTTTAAGATCGATTGTGTAACACGTTTTTCTTACTTGTATAAATCACTCTCGACACCTCATTCCTGATCGCGGCTCTTATATTTCTATGTTTGATCTACGGTAATATCGTATAAAATAGCTTTTATAGATGTTTACGCAATTATTTGCGATAAAAAAGAACTTAGACCAATGTCATAGCGTCTGAAAGCAGCAACCAACGCTCTGATAATGTTTTCATAAAAAAGCGTCAAATGTCTGCGACTGGTGATTCTCAAATTGTATTAGCAGTGTCGAACGCCCTCTTAAATATTAGTACAAAAACGTCTTGCCGGGGTAAAATACAATTAGTTTTATTCCGTAATAACATTTGCTCGGTCTCTAATCATGTAGTGTGAATTTAGTATGTATAACTAATTGATTTTGGATGTGTGGTTTCTGTTAAACTTAGAAAACTACAGACATTAATATAAATCATGGCTACCTTGGCAGAAGAAATTGGCCCTTTGGGAGAAAACTACAGTTTGCGATGTATTCGCCGGAGAAATATGCAGCGGTTTGTACATATTTTTGCATCACATGTGGTGAAATTAAGCGATTGAACGTTACTTTGTTATCAGCAAGTTTCGTTGGGAAGCTCATGTATACACAAACTCATCGCAGCATTTACTTCTCTTAGAACAATTAAAACCTCTCATACAATTCTCTTCTACCATCAGAGTTGGCCGTTTCATTTGGGCATACGAGAGCTTATAAGGTCTTCCGATTTGTTCATTTTAGGGGGCTTTTCCTATTTACTAGCTCTCCCACCCTCTTTCGCTAAATATTTAGTAGACGGTGAAAAGATGCAAAAGAAATGGCGACGTGCCGTGAAAAACATGGCGCGTCTGTGGTACGATTGCCGACCTCTTCTGTCGCTTCTGAAAATACTCTTCTCAATTCGAAAGATACCAAACGAATATGCTAACAATTCTTTTAAATCGTTCAGGTGATTCGAATGTCATTAAAACAGTGAAGGTAACCAGACATATTTTCGTAATTCCATTATTCATTTACACGATGATTGAAGCATCATCGCTTTGCAGTATATTTATCAAAACACTTTATGATATAGAGCTTGAATAGATTTCGCTGTTGAAATTTGTTACTAGTAATTTCTTGCAGTTTACCGTTCTATTGTCGGCGTAATTTATCAAACTCATTGGTTCTAATAAACACGTCAAAGCGCTAACAAAACTGCGTAACGATGATAGATTTCTAAATCTCCACGTTTTGTGGATCCAATAAGAGGCTAAGAGCTATGATAGATTTTTACTTAGCTTCTGAACATCATTAAACTTTACATCCAACGGATATTCGTCATGTTGAAATACACTGAAGCGTTGGCTTCACGCTGAGAAATTTCTAACATTTAACAGTGGGTTGTTATACAATAGCATTTCCATGTAAATAGAAACCAGCATTCGATTTAATAAAATGATTTTCCGTTCGGCTACCCGCATGGTGCATCTTGGTATCTAAGTATTACATGTAATTGGTTGTGATAAATGTAACATTTATCATAGCTGCAGACAAGATAAATTGCACGTCGCTTAGCTACAACAAATGAATTAACATAAAGATGTATGTATTTTCTTATCTCATTTATCAAAGAGCAGAACTAAGCATATATTCTTGCAGCTTGCTTTGAAGTTTCTCTATGGCCACTTGACTGCACTTTCTCCATCACAACAACTGTAGTGCAACATCCGTTATCTTGTGCTGCTTTGTACGTTTCTAGGTAAGCATTCTGCAGTCTTTACACATTCCACGTAGCATACTGTACCCAGCATAAATATCCCTGCAAACATGTCTGAGTTAGATATATGTTTTTGTTTATCAAGCGTTAAACCGATTATGAGTTTATAATTATGCTTTTAATGTGAGATGTAATTTTCATTTGATACCGTTATGTTTGAAGGTTCAAGCAACTACATTGCACTTGGGGTTTGACTTTCTTGAAATTAAACTTCTTTTCTCATTGATCATGTGCTATAGGTGACAGTTTTTGCATACATTATTAAATACGTGACGTAGAATTTCATCTTGGATTTAACTTGTGATAATTATTCGCTAGAAATATGGTGTGTTTTTTTCAAACTGTCAGCAAATAATTGGAAGACAAAGAAACTTGTTCTAATTTTGTTACTGTTGTCATAATGATGTTTCTTCTTTCGCATATGCTTCTTTTGCTGTGTTAGTGTAGCATTATCTTTGGCACCAGCCGTAGAATAATATTCAATCAATCAATCGAATCGATCGGTTGACCCTCATGGCTGAATTTCTCTCACTACTTATTTGTTTCACTTCTCTCTAACCGTCGTGGCTTCATTTCTATTACACACTTGTAGCGACGGATTCCATTAGGAAGAATAGTTGTCGAAAGTGATTAATATAAGTTATAAAACTTGTTTCATCGTCGACCTTAGAAAATGAATTAACTAAAACCAGCACACACGTGTTTCGTCGTATTGTTAGAATTGAATCCAATAACTTTACGTAGCGTATGAAGAAAAAGATCGTTTACAGTTTTCAATTGGCGTGATTTCAGAAGTTGGTAGTGCAGTTATTATTATTATTGTAACTTGTATGAAATCAATAACTTTACCAAAGACTCGTATTTCTCTCTATTCGGACGATGATTATTTTGTCTGATCAGGAAACGAAATGATTGGCAGTTTGAATTAATGATGTCGTTGATTTTTTTTATTTTCCAACTATTCAATCAGATATTGGAACACTGTTCGTATGATTCATAATATCGTTAATGGATCTAATTGTCATTGTCGATTAGTTGTAAAAGCGGCAACAAAAGTCGTGTGTCATGGATTGTGGACAATGGACGAACCCCAAGGTGAACACTATGATTCTCTATCTCAATATAACAATATATTGGATCGCACGGGTAATTAAATATCAGCGGTATGAGACTATTAAATGTTTAATAATGCATTGGTGGTGTCAGTGACATGCAATGAACATTATTTTTACAAAGTTACACGTATTACTCATATACCTCAACAACGTATTGAATCATCGCCAGACTAACACTTTTAATTCAATCTACTTCGCTGTTTATGTGCTGTAAAATATGTAATATTATTTATGAGTTTTCTTGACGTAAAGTGTTATAGCCTTCCCTACCCAGATACTTAATGACATCTAATTGTTCGCAGTCTCTCGTTTTTATCGAAATAACATGATAGTAACGGGATATTTTTTTCAAAAAATTTTTTTAATTAAAATACTCTCTCCGTCTCTTCAATTTACATGATCATATCTATTCATTTGAGACTATGATTTTATTGTTGCGTAGATAACATTTCACTATAATCATGCTATTATATTTTGGCATCCCCAAATGTTTTATCACTAAGTTTTGAGTGCTTTAGATTTTGACGATACACGCTCGGTAGACTTCATCAATAAAAAACACCAGATAGCTAACAGTACGGCGGCTGATAACAATGAGCGTTCTGATACTTTAAAAGTTATTTTTACATCGATTGTGAAGCAATAGTGCAATTTAAAGGGGATGATGTCGCATTATAACAAAATTTACTGTAAAATCACATAGTTTCGTTGTTATTAAATTTCGTGGATTTTGATGAAAATGCAAATTCGTAGGGTCGTAAATTCGTGGATAGAACAAAACCATGTTCGACATTTAAGAGGTCGAATACTCGTTGGGATTATATTTCCTGCAGTGCAGAGGAACGCCCCTTAAAAACTTTCGTATCATTTATTATACATGGTTTTTTTTACAAAAAATATTAATACTTTAATCATTTGATTATATTTTTGTTTGAGTGCATAATTATAACGGTAGAATGCTTATGTTGTAATCAGTGTTCGCGAGAAGTTGTTTTGTTGTTTAAAAGCATTTTGAATAAATGATCCATGCGCTTCGGTTCCTCTGCATAGTTTAATATGAATATAAACTAGTAATTAATAAGTAGTTAAATCGCAAATTTTAAGACATGAAAATATAGGGTGCATCCACTTTAAAATACCAACTTCAAAAGAATGTAACTTGTAAAATAAGTACAATTGCTTTGAGCGCCTTGTTTTAATGTTCGCTTTGAGGGCTGAGGGTAAGGTAGTAGGCTTGTTCAAGAAAGGAGTTCGTCACAGGTTGTTAAAAACAATTAGGACTTTTTGACAGCTCTAAATAGGTCTTTCAGTCCCTTGTTACAGTGGAAATTACCATCAAATATTTGGACTTATTTATGTGATAGATATTTTCTCTGTTGGACCGCCAACCGTTACTATGGGTTACAAATTGTTCCATTTATCATTTGCAACGTATAACAAGTAAATCAACAAACATACGAGTACGTCGAATAGTTGTAGATCTGCCCATGCACATTTTCATCGCTGCATCATTATGTTTCGCTTAATAAATAAAAAGATAAACGTTAGTCTGGAACAACCCTCGTACATGTATGTTGCGATGAATAGATTTTGCATAACTTGTTGATCGACCTAAATCCGAGTTTTTTTCATGGTGTATACATAGTGTGCTATGAAACTAACTCAGTGTACGCGTAGGAAGTCGATAGGTATCTTGCAGTGAAAAATGTCTTTGATGACATTTCTTGGCATTTGTTTTAGTAGATAATCGTTACAAAGTATACACTCAATTAGGCACAATTTGTATTCTTTTTAATAATGATATAACACTTATGTTTTCGGTCACCCTCGTGTCAACTGGCGGTCAACCTGTTAACGACGGTTTGGTCAGCGGTCTCTCCGCTGGATGGAACTAGTTAGATTTGTTGTTTATAACAAAGGTGAACACTTGGATATGTTTTCGTTTAGTTGTATCTGGACGGTATGAGGCAAGGAATGCAGCAATTAGTCTACATTCACTGTTGTGACATCAATCACACTCTCAGACAACTTTGTCAGCTTTACAACTACTTCCAATACTCGGCTACATTTTTACGTGAATTTTATTGTGTTTTGTCAACGTCACGTCTGGTGAGGACAACTATTTTGACCGTTTAATTACATTTGGTAAATAATTAAAATATTGGTCAGCAGACAGGCCCAGACACATACACTGTAACACGATGTCTATCACACTCGTGTCTCTGGTAAATACAGAGCTTCTACGATACTTGTCTTTTGCAGCTATAGAACTTCCACAATACCAAATCATGCCTTTTGAGCAGGACTTCGAAACGGAATGTTATGGAATGTGGCAGGAATAAACGGGTGGTTAAAAAAGAGACTAAATAGTTTCTAAATATTTTAGGTTTAACGCAGCTACACTCTGTAGAATGTGTGTTCTTAACGAAGTTGAATCCGAATTTCTTTTAACAATATACTGTTCTTTGTGCATGTCCTCTGTTTGGAATATGGTTCGTTTGACATATCATATATTGTTGACGAATGGCGTGTATCTAAATATACTGACTGTATATTGCTATTTCACCGAAAAGTTTTTATGATTGTAAAACACGCGCTATGACCAGGGATGAATAAATATTTCGATCTTGTTTGAGCAATGTTTAAGAGTGTTGGGTGCACTATATAATAACATCATAGTAAGTAAAATTATACAATACGTAACACTACCATTGATTTCCCAGAAATTCAGAAGGTCTGCGCATGCGCAGTGGATTGTTCGAGGCAATATATCTCGTTAATAATGTGTCGACAATTTCTCCTATATGTATGTTTAATTTATATAAAACAGACCATGTGCGTATAGTCGCCATGTTACTGGCACTATGGAAATCGAGCGTGTTTATTATCAGCCTGTCGACACTGAACGTTTTGTTTAAAATAAGCAAAATTAATGACCTAAGTTTTAACGATAGAGACATCCGGTTTTCTATGCTACATCGTTGGCTAATCCACGCAAACGTATATTTTTTAGAAAAAAACTCGACAAAAACTTTCAAAACATTAGGAGATGAAATACAACAATTTCACTCACACTTTCTGTCTATAGGTGAATGTGTTTATCACATAACGCTTCTATTTCTTTTATCGCATGTTGCTGGCTTTCTGTTTAACACATATCAGAACACTTGTAATGGCTGAATACAGGTGTAACTTCGTTTATATAAGTACAAGCTATGCTTACATACCTAATTAAACACACATTTTTACACACGTTTCGGGCGTCAATAACGATAATGATATTATCAGGTAGTATTTTCCATGCTTATAATTTCATAATGGATTCAAAACTTAAGGTGGAGCGGCCCTATATAAAAAATTCAAGACTCATATATAGATATGGTGTCATAATACATTTTGATTTAATCCCAACCCAACGTCGCGTCTATATCGCCGTGGGTATTGCCATGACGTTACTATGACGTCGTAAAGTTACCATGGAAAAAGTGTTTTGACGTTGTTCCTTTGCTCCACCTTGAATTTTCAAATACAAATGTTCCTACCTACCAATTCATAATAAACCGTTACATATGCCGCCATACGTTTAGTCACGTTCCAAGTGATGCGTAATTCAAAACATAATGCTTTCTCAAAGTTCGTTTATTCAAATATTCGTGTGAGGCTTTGTCATAAACTACGAACGAATTGATACGCTGATATGCCTAACTTCTTAGAATCATACGTCGCATTGCCAAATTATAGGTCATAAACTAGTTTATTTTGATATGCAAAATTACTTAAACGTGCTTATTGCCAAATTCTAGGCTAGTAAAGGCATATATGTGTTCAATTTGATATCCAAAATTATCAATAAGTATTTCATTGAAAAAATAAATGCAAATAACTGTACAATTGGCTGTTTTGATATGCTAAATAACTCTAATGTGCCAATTGCCAAAATATACGCCGTAAACTATTGAATTGTATAATCTACAATTTTGATATGCTAAATTACTGCTTTATGTATCATTGTCACTTTTAACATAAAACCGTGGTTTTCAATACGATCTAACAACGATGGTGTGTGATTAGTATATTACTGCACTAACCACAGGAGTGTACTATGTACATATATAATGGATAGATGGCCAAACTTTGAACTACACGACAGTGGGGTCAGGTGGAAGACAATTTGCAGACATTGAATTATGGATTCCCACAGGGACGTGTATGTAAGTTTATGTTCAAGTAGTCACGTTATATAACCAGGTGATAGTATGGTCAGGTCCATATATGGATACCTAGCGGTTAGTCACGTGACGTATATGGCACAATTCAGAGTTAGTAGGTTCCTTTGTCATGTCCGCCGTTCGTTCGTTCGTTCGTGCGTGCGTGCGAGGGTGCGTGCGTGCGTGCGATCGTTCAAATGTTTCCAAAGTTATTAAAACTGCCATGATACTGCTTCGGAATACCCTAGAAATTTAACTTTTAAAACTGTTTTTGTACAAGGTTTTAATACCAACACTCTATAAAATACCATGTACATTGTAGTAAGTGTTGCTATAACAATAAAATACTGCAGTCAGTTTCATACAAACAAACATCAATAGTTTTTTCCACACAATCTACAACTATTGCCTGGTCTAATTGTGCTTTATGGGGATTTAGGAAATTCGTTTTAACAGGAAAATGGATATGTTTTAGTATTAAATTCTATGAGTTAGAGAAATTCCGTTTGTATTTTATTAGAGCTCTCAGAAACTTGCTACACAAACTATGAGTTATAATGATAGCTTAGAAATTAGATGAATCAAGCGTGTGTTTTGTTTTTCAGTTAATCTTACGATTGCTCCAATACCAAACGAGTTTATAGCACTCACACGGCGTCCGCGTATCTAGCTTTCACAAGACAGACGCGTTTATGTGGCTGAATCTCTAGCATTCACTAGACAACCGTTGTCGCGTGTCGGTGGCCGCGTCTCTGGTAGCATTTGCTAGACTGTCGCGTGTCAGCGACCGTGTCTCTAGCATTCACTAGATTGCTGTGTACCGACGACCGTGTCTCTAGCATTCACTAGACTGTCGTGTATCGGCGGCCGTGTTTCTAGCATTCACTAGACTGTCGTGTATCGGCGGTCGTGTTTCTAGCATTCACTAGACTGTCGTGTATCGGCGGCCGTGTTTCTAGCATTCACTAGACTGTCGTGTATCGGCGGCCGTGTTTCTAGCATTCACTAGACTGTCGTGTATCGGCGGCCGTGTTTCTAGCATTCACTAGACTGTCGTGTATCGGCGGCCGTGTTTCTAGCATTCACTATACTGGCATGTATCGGCGGCCGTATCTTAAGCATTCACTAGACTGTCGTGTACCGACAGCCGTGTCACTAGCATTCACTTGACTGCTCGGCGGCCTTGTCTCTAGTATTCACAAAACTGCCGCTTTGTGTTGTGTCTGTAGCATTCACTAGACGGCTTGTCTAGATTAAAATGTTGTACTGTATGAACGATTAGATCTTTACAGTTTATAAACCTGTTTTATTTCATTCGAAGATAATTTTATTCATAGTTTTGACAGTATCTATTGACTAATTCATCAAAAATTCATTCCAAATCGGTTTTTGGAAACACATGCCATTCTAATGTGAATCATTTCTTGAAATTTAGATATAACCATTGCGGGTCACTTCGGAACGGATTTCAAATCTAGTATGTGTGGTAATATACATGTATACTAATCAGCAATCGGGTGTTCTGTCTCTCGATTGTTCTGTCACTCGGGTATAGTGTTTTTTGTGTGTTCTGTTTCTTGAATGATCTGTTCCTCGAGTGCTATGTCCGCTGAGTGCTCATTTCCTCGAACGTTCTGTTCATCGTGTGTTCTATCATTCGAACGTTTTGTTCATCGTGTGTTCTGTCACTCGGGTGTTCTGTCACTCGGGTGTTCTGTCACTCGGGTGTTCTGTCACTGTCACTCGGGTGTTCTGTCACTCGGATGTTCTGTCACTGTCACTCGGATGTTCTGTCACTATCACTCGGAAGTTCTGTCACTGTCACTCGGGTGTTCTGTCACTATCACTCGGGTGTTCTGTCACTGTCACTCGGATGTTCTGTCACTATCACTCGGGTGTTCTGTCACTCGGATGTTCTGTCACTGTCACTCGGATGTTCTGTCACTGTCACTCGAGATTTAGCTCTCCATTGTTCTGTTATTCGACCACTATACGATTTCTCTCAATAACATGTTTCCTGACAAAAATAAATCGAGAATACGCGTTCGTACTTAGGTACAAATTCAATCTGAGGAGTAGAGTAGCATGTCATCCGACAGTTATATATTGGTGATTATCTTCAACTGTTAACTGGTTCCAAGCTTAATGAAGTGACTATCATTATATACGGCAGAATCTTAATCCAGTTAACTCATTTTCTGTTACGTATAAATTTAAAATTTCCATTCTAATGCGAATTCTTACTGGTACCCGCATGCGGGAAAGTTCTTTAAGTAGAGATATTTTCGAATTGCGAATGTACAAATGCTGTTAAAATTCGTAAATAATTTGTTGGATAACTGGATTTAATTTTTATCTACACTCATTTTCACTGCCTTTTGTTTCGTTTAAGCAGAATTTATCTATCAAAAACTGGTACAAACAATGTGTTTACTGAACCAACGAGTTGGGAAACAAACATCAAGCTTACCTATCAATTCCCTTTCGTAATTTAATATAACAATCTATTACATGTACTAGTTCGAATCTAGCATGTTTGCAATAATTTGATAAGGTTCGTTACGTGGGTAGGTAAAACGAACATGCTTTTAATTATCGTTGGATTTTAAATTTTTGGGGAAAAGAGTGCATTCTTACGGTAATTGTTTTTTTGTTGGTGAATATCGCTGCGATGTGTACTCTGGTTTATCGAAGTTATAGGAATGGGTTATACATAATTGACTGTTGCGTTATTTATGATGAATGGATTAAAAAGAGAATAACAAGTCAGCCAGGGAAGACAGCACTCATCAGAAACAGCAGAACACGAAAGCACACAAATGAAAAGGATACAAACAATGCTAGGTCTACATGAAGGTACGCACTATTCAAAAGTATCTACATGTACACATAAAAGGCGATCATTTTAGCATTTTTTCTTCAAAAAAACGTATCTGTTATGTTTATATGTAGGTCATTATACACGTCAACCGCCAAATTAGTATTGAGATATAAAAAAAATGAGCATTAAACCGTCACTGCACTTTTAATTTTACTGTATATATACCGAAAGGGTTACGAATCAGAGCTCAGCTTCGCATAATTATACCATTAGGAGTGATCAAAATAAATACAAATTGTTAGATTTTCAAATCCCCTGTATTTGTTTATTCAGCGAAGTGTGCATCCATTCTAATTTGGCATACCTAAGTGGATTACTAATTGCGAATATCTTCTTTCAACATTCATTTGATGTGCGCTTAGGAGGTGATATAATATTGGGAGATAAAACTTAAATATATCAAACAGCTGGTCTCAATTTCTAGAATTTCTTCTGCTACAATCTATCTTAATTTCTACTCCTTTTAAACAGTTGGTAAAGTATCTGCCAACATGGCGTCATTGCGTAGAAACGTACGCCTTCAGATCATTTAATACATTCGTTTTGTTGTAAGTCTTGTTCTACAAGAAACTTAATGATAGTGTTGAAGTGAAATTCTTCTTCTTGGTTATTACACACATTACGAAAATGTGTGCGAGAGTCGGGGAAATAAGTAGTACTCTTGTTTAAGTTATCATCGAATTAGCGCCTGTCTTTAAACAGGATAACGTGCAAAACTGAATTGTAAGATCATATGCTGAAACAAAACGGATTGAAAACAAGTATGTTTGTTGTTTTTGTCATTCCGGAATTGTTGTTTATACGTAGTCACGTGCTCTGATTGACGAGTGTAATGTACGGAAAATGTGCTGAAAATTCCGCGAAAAGAGAAAATGCAACTAACTAAGTATGAAACATAACTGTTATCTTCTCGAAGAAGAATAGAGGGACAGGAACAGTTGTATGTAAGATACGTCACATACCAGAAATACCCCCGAGAACAGGGACACAGACACTAGGTATGCTTGGCCTGAAATCGCACAGCAACATCCATAAATCTTAGCTTTTATCGCTCGACAAATCGCAAACTTTGTAATTGAACAAAAACACAGATCGGGATTATTACTTCAAGAACCTAATTGAGTTTATAAAACGTCTACAATTTTTACTCCAGTGGCATCACAAATGATCTAAGCGATAAACAACTTGTTAGATTGAGAAGTTGAACACACTTGCGCAATGCTGATTTGGCCTCTAGGTAATATAATGTGCCTTATGCCATTTCAAGGCGTCATTATTTATTCGACGCCGCCAGCAGGAGGAGTCAAGAATTAGACATGCAATACCTGCTGAGTCATCTTCACTGGGTAGTGAATAGTTTCTCAACAAGAGGTTATGAATGAATAGCTTGTATACAGCTTGCTGTTATTCTAAAAGTCTTTCCTAGACTCAGGCATCAAAGAAGCAAAATGTAAAACAGGGTCAAATATACAAATTAAAGCCAGGTAGGACTAATGCGTTTAATTATTTATCGTTTATTTATATTGTATAATTGTGTAATAAAAACAATTCTAGACAAAGGACCCCAACCAGCATTAATTAAAAGCCACCCTAGTAAATAGCCAATGAGGTTGTAAAAAACCTGCTCGCTTGATCAAATATGTCCCACGTGTGTTTCGCCATCTTGAATGATAAGGGTCGTCTCAGCAGAAAAACTCCACGAATAATGAATTTATGCTTTGTAATCGGGTGCAATGACTTAAACTTACTTCACCGATTTTGCACGTAGTTTAGTTTTGGCATTGTATTTGATAGAAGAAGCTATTGCTTTACCAACATGTCAGCAAAAATCGCAAACAGATTTTGTATAATCATTGCAGCAATGGCATTTAAAATGTCTGCGTTTGTCATATAAACAGTATAGTTGCATTCAATATAATGTCTGTATAGTCCATAAAAACAGTATATTTGCATTCAATATAATGTCTGTATAGTTTATTTAAACAGTATAATTGCAGTCAATATAGTGTCTGTATAGTTTATATTGATCGTATAGTTGCATTCAATCTAATGTCTGTATAGTTCATAACAAACTGTATAGTTGCATTCACTATAATGCCTGTATAGTTTATTTAAACAGTATAGTTGCATTCAATCTAATGCTTACGCTGGTAATTCAACGCATTTCAGCACTATATTCACAATGTTTTGTGTACGTGTATCAAGCGTCTATCGGCCATCTTGTTGCTTCTCTCTTTGACTTGTTTTGCTAATTACTGGTGGCGCCACCTTTCTGATGCATTCATGGAGGTTTGATTACCAAATTCAAATTGTTTCTAGATTGGTATCATGGGTACGTGTTTTATATATTCTGGATACGAATACAATCGAAGATCAGTCCATTCAACAAATAAGTAATAAATTCCAACCCAATTTTGTGCATTTATCCATAACAGTCAGAAATGTCAGATTTCTTTAGATATTCATACGTACAACCGGATGTGGTGTTTCGGATGTTCTCTTTATTCGGTCTGTTTCAGTTTTTGACCGGAGGGGACTATAGGTTTGCCCTCCGTCAGTCCGTCAGTCAGTCCGTCCGTCATTCCATCAAAATATCTGGATCCTGACATAACTCAAACAGTTTCCCGGCAAGGTTTATGAAACTTGGTATGGGGATAGGGGACAATAAGGGGATAATGCACTTCCAAACATATTCTTAATTACTTGTTTTATTACGGTATGTATTGTATGCAGAACTGGGACAGGACAGTCCCCCACTTACATTAGCTGTGTTCCAGATAATTATTTAGTACTTATTTAGAACAAACATGCGTACAATATACTTATAGGAGCAATAAACAGCAAGTGCAACAATTATTGTCTGTTCTGTTCTGTTCCTGTTTCTGTTTCTCGTCTGATCACGCGATGTACGTGAACTAGTATGCGAGAAAAACATGTCTGGTATGTCATAATATATTATATCAAGAAGCAATGTATGTTGTTATGGCGTTTGGTAACATAGTTCCAAATTATCACTTGACATAGATTAATTTCTGGTGAAATGATTGTACATTATTGACTGATTAGCCCTTTGTAAACACTTATATCATAACGCGAGAAAACATACAAACAGTGTTTTAGACAAAATTGCATTGATGACAAGGAGTAATTATGTCCCGAAGAAAGAATGGATAAAAAATATGTAACAACTCATCTAAATGGCTGCGATTTCAGTGCAATACTCCTATGTTTTCTCCCTACAACATTCGGTGGTATGTATTCCCATCTTGTTGCCATGACAACTGCTTGGTAACCTTTTTGTTACAGTGAACGATTAGTTTTGTTTTCTGGAAGGAACATACAAAAGATGAAAACACTTGTTAATATAATGTATGATTTAATTACTTGCCATAAAATTGTTAGAAGCATGTGTGTCGGTTTACTTAGCATTGTCAAGAGCGCCGGCTATGATTGAATCTAGTTCGTTATGTATACATAAAGTTTACAGTTTATACACTTTAATATCAATTAAATGCAAGCATCGCCACCTGCCAGTTAAGAACAAAAATATGTTATGGTTTAGTGTACATACGTGAGTTGTTGTAAATAGTTGATACTAATAGTTCTAATTCTTTCCTTTGTGTTTTTTCTAATATTTCTCCGTCGTTGTCTTTCATAGTGACAAAATTCCTTGTACGATTTTGATGCTCTAGTCATAAGTTAAATATTGATGTCAGTCGACATTAAAATGCTCTAGTCATAAGTTAAATATTGATGTCAGTCGACATTATAATGCTCTAGTCATAAGTTAAATATTGATGTCAGTCGACATTATAATGCTCTAGTCATAAGTTAAATATTGATGTCAGTCGACATTATAATGCTCTAGTCATAGGTTAAATATTGATGTCAGTCGACATTATAATGCTCTAGTCATAAGTTAAATATTGATGTCAGTCGACATTATCATATTAGTAGAAACGTCAGAATATGTTTTGTTTTCTTTCTAAATAATGACATTCTAGTAATAAAAAATGAGTTGCATGCATTCTTTAATTGCTGACGTTATGCGGCAACTATACCTATGTAACTGGTTTGTCGGTCAACCAAATCTAGATAGTTTATATCGAATGTTGTCAAGATTTAAGCGAAGACATTGTAAAAAATATTGAACTATATGTAGTGCCTCCGTAGCTCAATGGTTGGCGCGCTTGAGGTTGAGGTAATCATATGCTTGCCATGTTTCAGCAGAAACCTGACTGGCAAATAAAGGCTATGCTCGGCTCGGCTTGTATGTAAACTTGTTAAAATGATTGATAAGACTTGAAGTAAAACAGGGAACAACTTTATCATGTGTGTTTGTAACTACTAAACTAGGTAGTTTGTGTTTTGATATGTTGTATTATGGGCTGGAGGTCTTTGTTTACAGTAATATGATTGTATTGTATTATATATTGTCTATGATGCTGCCTTGTTCTCGTTGCGTCATGCGATATCACTCACCACTAGTTGTTTAGCGTCACATTACAGCTTCCGGTATCTCAACGATATCTACAACTTAGTCAATTGTTTGAGAAACAAACACGAATTACCAATGCTCTTCAAGTCTTTACTCAAAGTACTTCTCCAACTATTTGTTAGATGATTCTTCTCTCATTTCTTCTGTACAATGTGTTAAATTAGATAAAGACACACTAGTTATTGCATTATTTTATCGTTAACGCTTTAATACAATATACATAACGATACAGACAATATATCTGTATTTCAAACAGGGGAATAAATGTCTTTTCATGTGTTTATCGTTGTTATCTCTGCCTCCTTCTTTTCCAGATACATTTGCTTGTTTGCATTCTTGGTCGTGTTGTTAACCGGGGATTGTGTTGTACATTAGTTTTTAACTTCTCTGTGAAAATTGGGAATCCACGAATTTATGACCCCTACGAAATATTGTCTTTTACAATAATCCACAAAGTGTACATTGTATTAGAGTATTAACCCCATGTTGCAAAATATGTATGCACTGTTTGTTGTTCATCGAAACGTTATTTAGTGATTTTAGTCTAGAATTTCTGGATGGTGCAAGGAAAATTATACTTCATTAAAATGTTTAATGCAGTCACGTGATCTTCATTTTTCGATTTTTAGAACTATTTTGTGGCTGAATTGTCTAATTCGAATTCCTAGAAGATTTTGATGCACGTCACTATTGTGTCGGTTTATAGACCAGGGAATCCACATTAACAACGAACTACCGGTCATTATATAATATTTATAGGCTAATGCTGCTTGTTTTTGTTTGAATCTTGTCAGAGATGGGTGATTAATATACCGCTGATGCCTTTATTCACGCTAAACATGGTGTTGTGTGGAAACAAATCGAGTATTCCTAGTATTTGAAGCACGGTATATATAAATCTTATGTTGCCATCAAATTGTCATACAGATGGTTGTGGCAAAAACTGGTTCTGTTCTTACTCTGTTAACTGCTCTCTTATTCAATATTATCATCAGGCGCTGTACAAGGGTTAATATTTAAGCAAACCCTGCTTCATAAAATTATCGTTTTAGTTTAGTTTTAACTTTTTTATTTGATTGTTTGAAACTCGTTGGGCGCCATTTAAAACAGCTTATGACACAGCCACGCTTATCACTAAGCTTCCAAATGACATGGTCAATTAGCATATTGGTTTATCGCCATATACATGTACTCAGCAATACAAATCCATCAACTTAAACCCTCCCAAATTCCCGAAACATTTTACCTAAGAATATTGATCATTTTACAAATTTGTCTTCCAGTCAACTGATTTCTTGATTCATTCAAGCATACAGAACACTAATACACAATGTGACGTCATACAAACCATATACATGTATATCATTAGCACAGTATTTGTTATAGTAATTAAGAGTTTATTATACATATTGATTGCATTGTTTAGTATTCCCGCGGGAATCCACAGTCAGTAATTAAGTCTCTATCCCGCCATATTGTCAGGATTCATATATCGGCCGTACCCAATCAGTCAAACACGAGGCAAGGTGCCATTTTACCCAGGGGTGATTCTACACGAGTCAGGCATCAATGCCTACGGCAAATATCTATATTGATTACTCTGTAAACGTCTGACAGATTCAATATGAAGCAGCCTGACTAATGTTTAACAGGGGGGAAATAAAAATGAAAATATTTCAAAATTTTAATTACAAATGTATCTTGGAACATTTATTAAAATTGTTTGTATAGCCTGAATGCCTTTTGTAGATTCCAGGATGTAATATACCCATATATGGTGATATATGTCTGTCTCTGAATTATATTCCCTCAGACGCATGATAAGACATGGAATACAAAAATACTTCCTTAATCTAAGTGGCGATGGATACAATTAGGAATGAGGCATCGACACTGTTCTTAAAACAGATCCTAAAACTTGTTTCAAATCGAATTCCTCAGGTTCATTTCTATTTCCAATAACAGGTTTTCGAAAAGGCTTAATTTTACCAAGATTCACAATACAGTACGGAATCTGAGATTTAAGCATAGGCACACGGTTTCAAATTTTTGTATAGAGAAGGTTGTGCAGCGGTCATGTTAGCCGCTACGGATATGATGTCATAGGAACTACTGGTGCCGTGTTTGCTTTGACAACGGTAAAAAAACTGAGTACCACTTTTCGTAACGTCATATCCGTTGCGGCTAAACATGGCCGATGCGCAACGTTCTCTTTTACATATGATACAATCAGAAAATTTGAAACCATGTGCATATGGCTTTAAGTCGAATATCTGGGTAAAGGTTTTAGAAATAACGACGTGCAACTGTAGAACATCGCTGGATGCCGTTTTTGAAATCGGAATAAATGTGTACTTGTAAAACATGATTGCACGGTTGCACACAGACAATACAGCAATCTTCGAACGTACGGAGTGTTACAGGGGTATTGTTAGGCTAGGAAAGACATGGAAGCTACGCATTCCAGACAAGATATAATTGAACCATAGAACCAATCTTACTGTTATATAATGAAAAGGGTATAGAAACTAGACTCTATTGAAATCTGGTATTATTTAACACATTGAAATTGAATAGAAGAACTTCAATCTAAAGTTGGTCTTACTGTTTGTGTAGAAAGCATATACTCATAACCCTTATAGGAGACGTGCTGACGCCAACATCAAAAACCACAGTGTTACTTTTACTTACTCCTAATGGAAAACGTCTTCGAATTGGAAGATTTAATGGCATAAAGCGACCTCGAGGGCATCGCATCTCGTTCGTATTTTTTTCGTTTTATACTTCGGTTTCATTCAATTCATGTTTAGTATATTTGTTTCAGAAAGTTATGATATTGGCTTGTTTTTTCTCAATTTAGAAATGATATTTCACTGTCGTCTTTGACGTTATTGATGGCACCAAGTTCAAGATTTCTTCTTCATTTTTTCTTTCATATCATTATAGCGTACGAGTTTATCAATACTTGCTGTTCTCTATAAGGTTTAGAGCTTTGATAGATGAAAAATATGAACTGGAATAGCAAAGTGATCTAAGGTGTCACGTCTGATTGTTTGGAGTGATCTAACTCGTTCTTCTACATGTTGTCTTAAATGTGTTGGCGTCTCCTTGACGTTTTGACAGCTTTGTTAATTGATTTCTTCATTTTGCAGTAGTGTCACCTCTAATTTCCAGATTGAGGCTGTCACACTGAATTACCTTCCAGATTGTTTAATTCCCCGCATTTGTTCTTGGGTTCGTAATGTCTCCATCAATGTATTCAACTAGTAAAAGTTGGAAATACTTTCAGTTGGGAACTCTCCCGCCTCCTTAAATTTAACCAGGCGATTAAAGACGATCGTTACTTTACGAAATTAGATCATAAAGATAATAGACAATCGGACAGGGAAGGCAGCACTGAACTTAAACAGCCAAGCACAGAATCACAATTACATGGAACAATACCCAACATTTAACCAAACGAGAAAATGAGCTTCACCACCGAAAACCCAAGTCCCTGCTGTCTTAAGACGGAAATACCAAGTTTCATAATCATTTAAAATAAAGTTATCAAGGTAGAATCTGATTCGTCAAGATGTTTGAGCATTGAAACACATACATTATCCATTAACTTACTTTGGATTGGTTGGCTTTTGGCAGTTGTGAGGGTACCTTATTGAAAGAATAGCCAACATTTATCTGTCCAATATGCTTATGATTAATTTTGATAATACTCGATAATCTATTTGTTTCACAGAGATGAAACATACATTGGTTCCATTTAGTTCCTTGTTGATGTTCAGCAATCTAAGTTGGGAACAAACATGCTTCTCTCTTCACTTACCCTTGTCTAATGTGACGGATACCATCAGGAAAGAGGAGTCGGGAGAGATTAATATAAGTTGATAAACTTGTTGCGCGATCGACCGAATTATTATAAAATATTTATGGAACATAGTACATGTATCGGTATATGTATGCAAATGTGCAAGGTACTTTTTTCATTTCCTCAAAGTAGAACTATTACCACCTGTCCCGAAATCTCCTTCATCATTTGTATGTTTGGATAACTTGGTACATCTATACATGTATGACCTTCCTAGTGTGTTTGGATAGTGTCCTACGGTACAAACCTAACCAGCCTATTATACAAAAATATGTTTATCTTACTTGTATACCATTAATATAATACCTCGTAATTGATTATCATCGTTTGACCACGCGCTGTAATTACTCTCCTATGAGATCCTTGGAGACTCATTATTATAATGGATACTCATTATACTACCAAGTAAAATCACTTAGTGTCTAGCATACTTGCTTATTCTTGTATATTCTGGCAAAAACCATAATCATTAAATTTGGACAGCTAGTCGGTTAACGAACATACTACCAGCCATAATTGGAAGCGATTTGTATACATTTTGACTCGTTCTATCTCTAACAATATTGACACTTTTGTCTATATTGGTCTCAGTGGATCTGCTATTATCTACCGGTCAACATATAAATTACATTATTTTCTCTTCATCCATTTGTTGTTACCATTTATTACACTGGTAAAGACCATTCGGGGGCCCACTGTTGCGGATGTTAAACGTCAGAAATGTCCAGGAGAAACAAGATTTTTATTTACAACCCAAGCATCATCCGGACCTTGTCAGACCCATGCCGCTTTCTTTGACGTGATTCGTTGTGACTAGGCAATTTGCATTGGGTATATATAACATACTTGTAACACAGCTATGGACTACATGACGAGACAGCTTGTTTACCAGTTACAACTATTCACTTTCTTTTATTACGCAAGCTTACACCGTATTGTCGTTTGATTAGTATTTAATTACAAAACACACTACCGAGTTTAATTCGTTTGGTCTTGTTTAAAACGCTTTGACGCCAGATGTTTACATAAAATTATGTAAATGGAGAATTGAGTTGACCAATGGAAGGGTTAAAATTATTTTGTACCATAAGACCATTGGCGCTTTTGCACATGTTTGAATAATCCAATGGGTTTGCCTGATAACCTTCGACACAAATATTCGACAAACAAATGGGCGGAGCGTTTACCACACTAGCGTTTGGTCTTTTGAAAACGTATCTTATATGGCATTAATAATGCTTAAATCTAATGTAACCGTTGTGTTTAAATACAAATGTATACGACGAAAATTAATCAATGTATTCAGTTTATTTTGTCGAGACTAGAACTGTCTCTAAATTACAGACAGTAAATGTTAGGTTTGAAATAGATGAGGCAATTTAAGAAATGAACTTGGTGTAGTTAATGGGTGCAGCTGAACAACGAGATATTTATGTGTTATTACTATAACTTATCTTCATGAGCTTTTTTTATCGGATCAAATTCTGTTTTCTTTACATTCCCTTTAGTTGGAAAAACTTATATTATACGGCGGATCATTTTCTCGTTCGGTTGTGTTGAGCATTGTGCCTTGTATGTTCTATTGTTTTCTTTGCTCGACTGGTTAAGTTGAGTGCTGACTTCCCTGGCCGTCTTAATATTCTTTTACAGAACATTTTTTTAATAATTATTAACCAACACTAAACTACCATACGCAGCATACAAAGTAACCATACAAATTGCAAGGGGAGAACGAATGACTATAACCAAATGTGATAAATCCAACCCTTATAATGTAGGGGTACCCACCCAGTGTTTTACCAACTGAGTAGTAAAATTACCTACTAGTATTTGAATTTTAAATGCATAAATAACAGAGTATTTGTTTTCTACTTTCAGTGGTTCAGAATGCATGGTCATATCGGCTACCAGAGTACATCGACACACCGTCAAATGTCACATACTATAGAGGCGATAGAGCAATCTTACAATGTGCTGTCAAACATTTGGGAACCAAACAGGTAGTCGTAGGACGTTCAGCTTTTCCCACAATCCTTGCTTTCCATATGTTAAAATCTCATGTTCTTGCCTTTCCTTTGTTTTCCCTTTTTTGCTATAATCACGATTTTTGTACCTGTTCTTTGTTTTCACCTTCTTTAAAATCACAATCGATTCTTGTCTTTACCTTGCTTCATTAAAACCACATTTTCTTGCCTTTTCTTTGCCCTTCCTTCTTTTCTGGCCTTTCCTTTGTTCACCCTTTTTTGCTATCACGTTTTGTACCTGTTCTTTGTTTTCAACTTCTATAAAAGTCACTTTTTCTTGCCTTTTCCTTGCTTTTCTCTTCATTAAAGCCACATGTTCTTGCCTTTTCTTTGCTCCCGTTCTTTGACATTTCGTTTTGTTCCTTTTCCTTTGTTTCTCCTTTTTTTTTAAATCACACTGCTTGCCTTTCAAGTCTATGAGTTTCCATTAGATGTGTTTGTTATAACTAGGATTTCAGACGGAAAAACTTGTCAATAGAGTTTTTATGAGAAGCCAACCGGTGGTGGTGGAATAAAGGACAACTACTCGTGACACCAAACATCAGAGGTCACACAGATAAACAAAAAACAACGAAGAACATCAAATAATACACGCCCAAATCAAGCCACAAAGACAAACACAACAAGAAATGCTTGTAAAACACGTATGGCAGCACAATAGTCAGAAATCGTTAAGGTCACAGTTACCTTGACCTTTGATCTACTGACCTCAAAATCAGCTACTGTTGATGACCAACTTCTATGTAAAGTATGAAGATCCTAGGGCAAAGTGTTCCTGGGTTATTGAACGGAAACCATTTGGTTTACCGACAGACAGACCGACAGACAGGTGCAAAACATATACCCCCTCATCAAAGAGTGGGGGCATAAAAATGAAACACAACAAAATTAAACTGAGCAGCAACAAAAGTATGACACCCTACTTCGACAGTATGTCGACTCAGAGATTTAAACTTAACCGTAATAAACAAAGAGCCAACAGAAAATATCGACATTAGAGGACGACAACTCATCACGAGAACAACCCATACAGCAACACTCAACATCAACAGTATGCATAACCCTATTCTAAAGTCATCATTCCTCCATAAACGTAGGAAAAGTACAACTTTAACTTATAACACACTACACGCATGCATATATAAACCTTGTATTCTCCTAAGCCACCCACTTCATTTCGCCACGATTTAGATCGTCTTAATGTATCTTATATAAATGATATTGATACATAAGTTCGATAAATCAATTATAAGTTTTACATTTTGCTCCCATAGATAGGCTGTATATTTCTGATATGCCTGCTTTCATCGCTATCAAATATATAGTTGGCAATTATTTCGTTCATTTTATACTCGGCGTTCGTGATTTAGAACCACCAGCATGCGGGTAATGAACAGGCATTGGCATTAAATTATTGAATCCGTAGTACGTTCTGGCGTTTCGTAGATTAGTGGACGCCCTAAGAGTAGAATGTAACCTCTCGAAACATCAGCCATAATCTCTCTTCAAAAGCCGTATACATTGTACATTGACTAAAATGTAATCTCTCTAAAGCAACCACCCTTTCTTTCGATCCCTTATTTACTAACTTACTTATCCCCCTCCTCGCCCATTGATACATAAGGCTGCAAACACCCCCTAACTACAGCCAAAGTGTGTCGCTCTTGGGGCGGGTTGCTGTGGAGAAGCTATATATGCTATAGTTTGGAAGCAATTACGTGTGTGCAATAACACGTATTATATGTACAAATGTAAACGTAAAAAAGTACAAACTTCCGTTGTTCTATGACCACTGTATTTTAAAATGAACAAACCCGTTTACCGGCGGTCCGGGAAACTTAAGGAAAACCTATATTCAAAACATAACTTCGTGTATAAATAACTTTACTGTCTGATAACTTTATGTGTGTGTTTTTATGGACACCAATTTAACGAAATACGACAACAGGTCTGGAAGTCAGAAGAGGCTCATTAGAGAATCCTTAAAAGTTCAGCCTCGCCGCTTTTCTCAGATATTTTTCTTGCAAACGGGCACGTCTCGACGCCTCTCTCTTTTTGTCTGGTGACAACATTATTTGTAGCAGTCATGTTTCCAGATAAAGAGGTTGTTTTAAATGTTGTTCAAAGGACTGGGAATTTAACAGTGTCTGTATGTTTAATAGGACCGTCTCATTGTGTGTCCGATTTTTATGTCAGTGTCAGAAACAAAAAACTGAACTAATATGTTAGTTCCGCTCCTGGCAGCCACGTGTTGCTGTTTCCAACTATTCCCGGCTCGCTTTAATTATACACGTTTCCTTTCTCCTCAGTCAGCAAACAATAGGGTAAACAACTTGTCCTTTTCATAAATGCGCTTAATAAATATTGTCAGCTATAGAGTGTCTAATTCATCTAATTTCCTAACCCGAGGACAATCCGAACTAGTTTTGTCAAATCACGAAGATGTGTGTGTTTATCAAGACATCTAAATGACCGCCAGTGATAACTGTCTAGAAGTTGGAATCTTCTATCTGTAAAGCATTTTCTTCTATTCTATAGATATCGCCAAAGGGGCGGAATCACTATATTGATTCCTTGTCTATTCCGTCTTTGTTAATACAAGTTCTCCCATCCTGCCAATTAATTACGTCCCCGATTTTATACGAGACAAAATATACGCGAAATAAAACAGTTACAGGAAAGGAATCGTATAAACACTAAATGAAACTCCTTTGAATGAGAAGATTTGTTTTGTTATGCAGCTAATTCAATAATACCATATGGAAGTGATATAATCATTGGAACCTTTCATAAATGTATAAACTAAATGTTCCTAACTTACAATGTATAACAAAGCATCAGCACTACGAGCCTGGCAGTCTATTGAATAGTTATTACATTTAGCTCGCCGTAACATTTCGTGGCGAACATTATTAGCAATCAAATTTAGACCTTCCGGATCTTTTTTGCCAAGCTTACTTATTTGTTGAAAATCGAGATATTCATACAAACATCAAACACAACTTTTACGATAAACGGACACTTAATAATAAAATATTAATTATTTTATGGATAAACCGACGCTTAATAATAAAATAGTAGTTATTTTATAGATAAATCAACGCTTAACAATAAAATACTAGAGTCAGTTCACGGTTTCGCACTGTTCACGGTTTCGCACTGTTCACGGTTTCGCACACTTATTTTTCATGGCGATGTTTCTATATTTCGAATGTAAATATGCATATTCTCTGTCATCTTATTTGAACGTGACTTGTTTTCTCGGAAGTTGACCGCACTTGGATGTATCTTTCGCGAGACCTCGCTTTCACAACGACAGACGTAAACATAAACAAATCCTATGTAGGTCAGTAGGGCAGTTGTAAAACGTCATTGATTTCCTCACTTTCACTACAATTTTACAAAAATTTGGAAAATGAATCGAAGAAAAATATATACTATACCAGAAAAGTAAGTAAACTCTCCCATATCGAGTGTATTTTACATGATAATGACTATTTAAAATTATTCTCCTAACTTACAACTGTCAAAAGTAAAACAACTTGATTTCTAGTTATATTATAGATAAACCGACACTTAATAAAATACTTGTACCCGGACAATCGCTTGATTGAAACAAACAATTGTAATAAAATTTCGTTTCATAAGACCAACTTGATTATTTTACAGAACATTGTATAATATTATCCAACCGAACACAAACTCGTATATTGCATACTTCTTGGATTGTAAAGTGAGCTGTGTGAAGTTGGCTCAACATACGACATACGACATACGACATTCAAAAAATCGAATGTCGTCCAGCTCGACATACGACATTGGACGACATTCAAAAAATCGAATGTCGTCCAGCTCGACATACGACATTGGACGACATTAAAAAAATCGAATGTCGTCCAGCTCGACATTGGACGACATTGGACGACATTCAAAAAATCATCAAAAATCGAATGTCGTCCAGCTCGACATTGGACGACATTGGACGACATTCAAATATCATCAAAAATCGAATGTCGTCCAGCTCGACATTGAACGACATTGGACGACATTAAAAAAATCGTCTAAAATCGAATGTCGTCCAGCTCGACATTGGACGACATTGGACGACATTCAAAAAATCATCAAAAATCGAATGTCGTCCAGCTCGACATTGGACGACATTGGACGACATTCAAAAAATCATCAAAAATCGAATGTCGTCCAGCTCGACATTGGACGACATTGGACGACATTCAAATATCATCAAAAATCGAATGTCGTCCAGCTCGACATTGGACGACATTGGACGACATTCAAATATCATCAAAAATCGAATGTCGTCCAGCTCGACATTGGACGACATTGGACGACATTCAAATATCATCAAAAATCGAATGTCGTCCAGCTCGACATTGGACGACATTGGACGACATTCAAAAACTCGTCTAAAATCGAATGTCGTCCAGCTCGACATTGGACGACATTGGACGACATTCAAAAAATCGTCTAAAATCGAATGTCGTCCAGCTCGACATTGGACGACATTGGACGACATTCAAAAAATCATCAAAAATCGAATGTCGTCCAGCTCGACATTGGACGACATTGGACGACATTCAAAAAATCATCAAAAATCGAATGTCGTCCAGCTCGACATTGGACGACATTGGACGACATTCAAAAAATCGTCTAAAATCGAATGTCGTCCAGATCGACATTGGACGACATTGGACGACATTCAAAAAATCATCAAAAATCGAATGTCGTCCAGCTCGACATTGGACGACATTGGACGACATTCGAATATCATCAAAAATCGAATGTCGTCCAGCTCGACATTGGACGACATTGGACGACATTCAAAAAATCGTCTAAAATCGAATGTCGTCCAGATCGACATTGGACGACATTGGACGACATTCAAAAAATCATCAAAAATCGAATGTCGTCCAGATCGACATTGGACGACATTGGACGACATTCAAAAAATCGTCTAAAATCGAATGTCGTCCAGATCGACATTGGACGACATTGGACGACATTCAAAAAATCGTCTAAAATCGAATGTCGTCCAGATCGACATTGGACGACATTGGACGACATTCAAAAAATCATCAAAAATCGAATGTCGTCCAGATCGACATTGGACGACATTGGACGACATTCAAAAAATCATCAAAAATCGAATGTCGTCCAGCTCGACATTGGACGACATTGGACGACATTCAAATATCATCAAAAATCGAATGTCGTCCAGCTCGACATTGGACGACATTGGACGACATTCAAAAACTCGTCTAAAATCGAATGTCGTCCAGCTCGACATTGGACGACATTGGACGACATTCAAAAAATCGTCTAAAATCGAATGTCGTCCAGCTCGACATTGGACGACATTGGACGACATTCAAAAAATCATCAAAAATCGAATGTCGTCCAGCTCGACATTGGACGACATTGGACGACATTCAAAAAATCATCAAAAATCGAATGTCGTCCAGCTCGACATTGGACGACATTGGACGACATTCAAAAAATCGTCTAAAATCGAATGTCGTCCAGCTCGACATTGGACGACATTGGACGACATTCAAAACGTTGTCAGTAATTGAATGCCTTGCAGCTCGAAGACGTTAAAACATAGTTGAGATGATGTTAGTAGTCAGTAATTTGGAAAATATCGTCTCTGGTGTACACTAGAATGTCGCGAAAATTAATTACATTACTCACCTTTACTAGCAATATCCTGTGTACAGTATACCGCAGTGATGATTACATTTTAAATATTGTTACGGCATTTTGACCCCATTCAAAACAATAATTAAAACCAGTGTATGTAGTTATTTATACCCGCGCGAAATCCCGTTCACAACGGTCCCATGATTGTGTGTACCGTATTATGGAAACATATGCGTGCACATTCTCCGCTGTCGGCGGATTCGAAATGCATGATTGTTATATTCGAATTTTATTTGAATTGTATTCGAATTATCTTAGAAGTATTTCTAACGACATTTAGACAAGCTGTAATAATTTTGGTCATTTCGAATCATCATTCGGAATTTGTTTCAAATTTTTAGTTTTTATTAATTCCGACTCATTCGGACCCATTCCGGCTGATTCGAGATTCGTATGATTGGGGTATCAATTACGTCTATCGCAAGCCCGATACCTGTAAAAATTACATACACATGGGTAACGAACTAGTATGTGTTTATCCACGTCCCTATTGTTTCGCTTACCAATCATGATGTAATAGTGTATGTTGAACGCATAGCTAGACTGATTCTGACCCTGTGGTTCGGCTGTGCACTTTCCACTAACGGAAGTGTGCACAGCATTACTCAAGTTTTGCGGTCAAACCTCGTAAGTTTTTTCGATTTGTTTTATGTCATTTCATGCGCATTATGAAATGAATAATAACCAAACCAGCATTGGAGACTACATTTGTACATAAATATCAAATTGCATCACATATAATTTCAGGTATATTCGTAAGTAATATGGCGTCCATCTTTGACGTCATTTTGGATTCCCGGGTTCGTACAATATGTTGATAATTCATGCCGACAGTTATATATTCCATATATAAACCAAATCACTGTACAACTTATTGTGATACTATACAATTTAACTTTTATGACTTATTGTGATTGAAATATCCGGTTATTTCCCATCACTGTACGACTTATTGCAATACTATACAAGTCAACGTGTACTCCTTATTGTGATAACCGGAAGTTGACTCGTTTATACACTGTTCTATTAGTATTTAACATTGCTTGTTGCATTTTAGTTGTCACCTACCCATGAATAGGCTACTTTTGTGCCGAGTGTCACTCGACTCTTAGGCACCGTGGACAGCAACTGTATACAACAGACGGACGAACAAGAGCATTCAAAATATTATCTTAAATCCTTGTCAGGCTGCCTGAACATAACTAGTAATTATTGAACAAACACAAGTTTAGATTAAATGTCCGTGACTTTATTAACAGAACTATTATTATAACAAATATTCCAGTTGACACAAGAAAAGTATAAAGTAAAACCAAAATATCCGGTAATATCGCAAAGCAACTCGCAAATATTCCAAACTATTCACGATTTACTGAAAGTACACAAGTCTTAGCGAATCTATAAACTCCCCTAACCAAATTGATTAAGTAAATAAAACTATATTTTGTTATGTTTCCGAAATTTTGTGCATTGTGTACCGTTGAAATTCACGAAAAGAAACGCCCCACTTAAACTTCTGTGAATAGCCATGCAACCAAAATAACCTCAAATTGCGTTTCCTGATGCTAAGATTAAAGATTGTAGAAACCAAATAAGTTGTTCCGCACATTGAATAATTTAAACTCCTACGGTTGCTAAGCGACTCATCACAAAGAAAAACAATATAGCGGACAATAAAGTATCAACAAATACAAACTTTACATGACTGACTCCTTACATCAGCAAGTGACAATATTCGTTCATTCTACAATGATTGAACAAAAAGTGCAACATTTTAAATCCAAACATGCACACATAAACAAGGTAAAGTCGCGGAAATTTATTACGTTTAGATAGGCCGTTCTGATATGGGTAAATATGCTAGATCTAAATGTAAGTAAGATTATTAGCATAATATAACAGAGAAATGTGCTTTGTCAGTTGAGACGTTCAAAGTTAACATAGAATAACAGAAATAATGATCGTATATTAAATGCACGCCTTAATGTTATTATACATTCGATTTTAGACGATTTTTTGAATGTCGTCCAATGTCGTCCAATGTCGAGCTGGACGACATTCGATTTTTGATGATTTTTTGAATGTCGTCCAATGTCGTCCAATGTCGAGCTGGACGACATTCGATTTTAGACGATTTTTTGAATGTCGTCCAATGTCGTCCAATGTCGATCTGGACGACATTCGATTTTTGATGATTTTTTGAATGTCGTCCAATGTCGTCCATTGTCGATCTGGACGACATTCGATTTTAGACGATTTTTTGAATGTCGTCCAATGTCGTATGTCGAGCTGGACGACATTCGATTTTTTGAATGTCGTCCAATGTCGTATGTCGAGCTGCACGACATTCGATTTTTTGAATGTCGTCCAATGTCGTATGTCGAGCTGCACGACATTCGATTTTTTGAATGTCGTATGTCGTATGTCGTATGTTGAGCCAACTTCACACAGCTTGTAAAGTGTCTATTTATAAGGGTTTTTAGCATATATTTGGCATACATCGAATAGCTTAATGTTGGCCAACTTATTTTTAAAAAAAACGTATGTTTTTTCAAGTCGTAGATTGATCCTATTATCAAACACTTATTCTTTTTATTACATATGGTATTTATGGAAATTCTAATCAGTTGTTATAGTGCAAAACATAAATGTTAATTGTTTATAATTATTGTCTTAATCATCGTCTGTCATTGTAAAATATTACCTGAATGAATGGAAATTCCACAACCTATTCACAGAATTGGATGTCTAAAATCAACTTTTAATGTATCATGTGCATATTTCTACTGATTAAAAAGTTCGCAAATTTTGAATTTCAGACGTTTGTCAGTGGATGTATTAAGCAATTTTAGAATTCCTTTACTAGTCTGCATTATAGGTCAAAATTTACGGTACAAAAATTGTTAGCAAATTTTGTAAACTCCCGAAAGTTACAACCTATACAGTCTGTCATGACATACAGTGCATGAAAATACAGATTCCTTTCACACGTAGGTAGCAAATTAATTTTACACGTTTTTTGTGCCCCAGAGTTAGAATAAAATCTCATTTCATTGCTGCGGCTGTTGTTAAGCACGTGTTAACAACGATTTTTAATTGTAATTACATAATACGGTTTCCCCAGGGACTAAATCAGAAATTAAGCCATGATTACACTGTGATGTATGGGGTCTCTCACATCTAACATCCATACATCTCTGCAATGTCTTTAGTTTATCGCAAGTTTTCAATGTCATTTTCTCGCAAACTAATTACCAAAAATTGCCCTAGGATAGAAGCTTTTTGGCTTTCACCATGCCATCGTATAATTTGCATAATTATTAACCTCACCGTATGCTAACAGCGACTTGTTTGTGCTAGTATGTCTGGCGATATTCTGTATAGTTCAACAGTAGTTTCTTAACGACTGAAAGCATTGGAAACAAAGCAAGATAGATGCTTAGATGAGCCCTGATGCCTGGATATTACGCGTGGTTTGTTTTTTACTGCTGTTAGCCTTATTGCTTGTTAACGTCGGATCACTGATTTACGTATCTAGCAGAGTTTGGCAAGCATGCCTCCTAATTCATTTTGTCTTGGCCACAAAACGACTAAACCAGAATATCTAAGCGACAATAATGCTGTTTTTTCCGTGTTGCTGTTGTTTGACTTATACTAGTAATACATGACTTGTACACGAGTGTCTATACACCTAGCGAACTTCTGTTATATAACCCCTAAGCGATAACTCCTAAGGGAAGGCAGCACTCAACTCAACCAGTCAAGCACAGAAATAATAAAAATTACAAACCACAATTACACGACACAATCCCAACACATAACTCAACGAGAAAATGAGCTTAACCACTGAAATCCAAAGTTCCACATTGTTGAAACCCCTTTGTTACCTTTGTATCCGTCTATTATGCATTCGCTTACTACCATCCTAGTCGCTTTAATTGTTAATATTTTGATTACTACATGTACGTCTTTTCGTTTTCCGTGTTGTCTTCAAGGCTTGTCATTACGACGTGGTTCTCCATGTGATCCGTTGTTTTCTGTTGACGTTCACTCCGGTTGTGTTTCTCCGAGTGCTCGGCAACAGGCTGTACTTCACTTCAGTGTAGTTATAATTCATAATTACCTCCCTTATGGTTAATATAGCACGAACTTCAAAGTCCACAGTATGTTATTCATTGCGGAGTGAGTATATATGCTTGCAAGAAATGTCCTTTTTTGGGATACTGGATTGTTCGTATATAGATAGGTCTTACTTTTGCGTGGATTCATGGCGGCCGTTTCTGTTTGTTTGCGACTTTGGATTGTGTGTGCGGTACATGATTCCGTAGTCTGTTTTTGTCACTGTGCAATTTTATTTTTGCTTGTTTATTTTGAAGGTTGTCCTGGCGAGTTATTGTTGGCTTTTATGCGAATATTTTGCCTTTTATGTTTTCTTGTTACCTTTGCAACAAATAATTTGTGCTCCGCTGTTCCGGCTAAATGCCGCCTTCCACGTCCGAACATTATTGGAATTTACTTGTTCTATTATTGTAGCTATGTGTTAGTCATTTACGACTTCAAATTGATTTAATAAGTTTTCATGGAAGTATCACCCTGTGCTTAACCAATACTTGTTCAACCGACGATTTCATCACATGTGGATGGCATGACGCTACCCAATGTCACAGAAAAAACACGATCAGGAAACGAATCGATCCTTTCAAGTTTGCTTTAGAAACATGATATATATTAATGTGTTTCAAATTAAATTTTGCACACAGGTATCACTGATGAAATATTTTTTACGGGAAATGATAAATAGTTTAGATGTAAAAACTTTACAAGAATTCGTTGGTTTTTTATGTGTTTAAATTCTTTTCAATGATATAGTTACCTGCGATGTTTACAGTGCTGCTAAAAATACTTAATCATACGCACAGAAAACGCATTTGTCACCAGGTTTGCAAGGAATTGTCAGATGTGACATGAATACAATGTTGTACAATAAATATATTCTGTGAAATATGAAACGCGCGTAAACGACTGCCAAGCTTTTAAAATACATAACAATTAAAGTTTCATTAGTTCAATTACCGTGTACAGTGAGTTAAAGCCCCCCGAGTCATTCCATTAGTTCCGGTCAACAAAAAACATTAAAATAATTCATTTATATTTTTCATTCACTGACGATGAAAATATGTTTATTGTTTAAAATGACAAATGAAAGTACAAGTATGTAGAATTTATATTGAATGGAAATTATGATTGATATGAAACATTTTGAATTTCTATTTGTTGTTCAACAATTGTTAAAATGAATTATCTGTATTGGTAATAAGATCTTTAACAGGCTAATAGTTTGAAAGCATCTCATAGCAACATGCTTTTAGCAAACTATTCAACTTAATAGCGCAATAGCACGAATATAAAAGTACCCAGCCAAGATGAAATCATTAAACACCATGTTACACATTTTATACTTATTATATATGTTTTATGAATACCTCATATACTTTAACAGACGTATTTATTGTCAGAAATGCTGCCGATCACGAAATGCAATTCCATTATTCATTTTATTTCAGCGAAATTGTGCAATTCAAAAATAAGACTTTATTTAATAATGTCATGAATGGTGCTACGAATTTAATAGTCAGCGCAAATAACATTAAATTTTTAGCAGAACTGTGTGAATAAAAATTTCGTACATTTCGTTTGATACCGAATACACTGCTCAACATTTAAATCGGTCATCTAAACATTTAGGTCATGGCGACAGGCCACGAGTTCACAATTAAATACTCGGTTTTCAGGGTCAGGCTCAAGCTCAATTCTAGTTTTACTATTTTTTGAAAATGTTTGTAAAGTTCAATTCTAGTTTTACTATTTTTTGAAAGTGTTTGTAAAGTTCAATTCTAGTTTTACTATTTTGTGAAAGTGTTTGTAAAGTTCAATTCTAGTTTTACTATTTTTTGAAAGTGTTTGTAAAGTTCAATTCTAGTTTTACTATTTTGTGAAAGTGTTTGTAAAGTTCAATTCTAGTTTTACTATTTTTTGAAAGTGTTTGTAAAGTTATTAAATCTATTTTCGTAAACATCTTTTAGATAACATATAACGAACCTTCAAAACAAATACTTGTGTATTAATTTTATGTTAAGATTTGCATTGCACTCCAGATTGTAACTGATCTTCAACATTCAGGACCAAGCTCCAAAACCCAGCTTCATTTTATTAAGCACAATATTTCTGTAACTATGTTATCAAAACCTATCTTTGTCATTTATATTAAGGTTATATCACTATTGTTTCCTACGCGTATAAGAAATTATCTTTCTATTAACGAATTGTCTGTGTAAAATTATCTTTCTATTAACGAAGTGTCTGTGTATTAAATAAAATTTAGCTCGATTCTGATCCTGAAAACAAATTCTTTGTGAACATGAGTCCAGGTCATATCCTTCTGTGAATATTGGACCACAATGTCGATTTTCTTCCACATGTTGAGAAGTTGCGAGTTCTTGTGGAAATGTAAGTTAGTACTGGTTAGGTCCAGGAAAACTAGTTAGGTGAATACCTTTGCAGAGTTCAACGGCACACGACATGTACTCCTATTACAAGAGATATTGCACTTTGAAAACTGATCGATAATAAATTTTGAGTAGTTTTTGCTGGGTTTACGTATGGATTATGTTTATGAAAGGTATTTTCTTGCACAAAATGCTTAAATTGCAGTTCTAACGTCTATCAGAATGTGAACTTCAAATGTGATAATTCTCAATACAACTTCGCTGATATATAACATTATAAAGAGCTGTTTTCTAGACGGACCAGCGGTAATGGATAGACACACGTTACTTGACTGGCTGTATAATGAAATTTAATGTTTATTGGATAAGGGTAGACATTGTTTCTTCGTGAGAATATATGTAATTTTCGTTTCGTCGGACATAACGAGGAAATGGGGCCCTTTAATAAGACACATATTTCAATTCATCGGAAAGGCGGTTAAAACAGGATATTTAGGCGTCTAACATGAAGTGTTCAGCCAACTTGCGACGAAATAACATTTTATTCTCGTATGATTTACGACAATCTACAAACGAACTTTACAAAGAGCATATCGCCAACAGAATGTACTCATCGATTTTATGTCGTTTTGGATGATTCACAATATTAGGGCAAATTTTACCAAAAACAGTAGATCCATCAAAGAAGGCAACGTACTATTTCTTTTCCCATATATCATAGCGCCTATGTGAACGATAATTCTTAAGTATAATACTTGAAGAAACCGTAAACGTTCGACAAATGGATTATTTTATGTGTCTATATCCAGTCAGAGTCCGGCAATAATCATATCTTAGTCTGAAATAATGTTTAGTTTCCATGTCTCGAGCTGAGTGTCTATAAAACACTCTCAGAATACAATAGTATGTTTTCATTAGCTAGACGCATGAACGACTTGTGGTGTTTTGCTTCAAGATAGAGATGCAAATAAGGGAACTCCAGACATTTGCCAGATTTAACAATTTAGTATTAAACTTCTAATCATTGTATTGAATAGATTGCAACGTGTCACGACCGCTTGTCTACTGCACACTTCTTTCGTCAAGGCATTCATAGATGTATTTGTTCCATTTGAATAAGTGTTACCGCTCTAGAGTGGCCTAATTTTGAGACGACCATCCTTCTGGAACTCGTGGCACATATTCTGGTTGTATGATTGGCACTCAACTTAGCATCTGTTTAGTTTTATTATTACATTTGTGTTTTTATACAATAGTTATATAGCGTTTTTTTTCATGTAATTACTAGTACCTGTTCAAAGGCGCTGAAACATCTACAAAGCAACAACCTCTCATTAAAAATCAAGCCCGACGATCCGGGTACGGTTCACGGTAACGGCAGATTATACCCTTTCATGAAACTTTTAAACAATGACGATTTTCCTCCATACTTTGACCGACTTCTGGATCCTTGTGGAAATACATGTATAAGTTAGGCTAGGATATAGTGAAAACAAATTGTTGAGAAACGAAGTTGAACCCGAATAAACAAAACATAAACATCCACGCGTGTGCTAATATTTTCCTCCACCTAACTACGAGCACATGGTCTCGATATTGACAGAACTTGTCGATTTAATATTCGATGCAAATACATAGAACATATATATTACAAGATAATAGCACGTGAATTATGTCATTATAATGTCGTTATAATGGATGCTAGTTTTCGTTCTGTGAGTGTTACACTGGGAAATGCTATCATTTAACGGTATATAATAGCGCCCATGGATGCACATAATCGACTACCCTGTCATTGTGGTAAAAGTTACCATAATGTATCATTTCTCTAAATGTGCACCAGAATGGGTTCAATTTTTTTTGTACAATTTTAATAATCATTATATGCTTGTCTCTTATCACTGAAATGGATTCAAATATAAACATGTCATAACTGTTCGTAATTCTCGTAATTCGCGATGTAGTCTTAACTTAAGCAAATCTTACTGTTGAGTTTGAAAAAGAGTTATCTTAATTTTACGATTGTCTTGTAATTGAGGTTAAAAATATGGTCTTAAATTAAGCAGGCCTTACTGTTGAGGTTGCAAATGTTTTCTTAATTTTAAGGTGGTCTTTTTTTCATTGAGGTTGAAACAGGTGATTTTAACTTAAGCATATCTTACTGTTGAGGTTGAAAAGAGTTATCTTAATTTTAAAATTGTCTTGTATTTGAGATTAAAAATGTGGTCTTAACTTTAAGCCTTACTGTTGAGATTGAATACTGTGGTATTGTCTTTCATCGAGGTTGAAAAATATGTTCTGAATTTCAAGGTGGTTTTTTTTATTAAGGTTGAAAGGTGTGTTCCGAATTTTAAGATTGTTTTGCTATTGGTGTTTGAATTACTTAAGGTTTTACTGTGAATGTACAATCGTTTGTTTATATTTCTACAGGTGATATGGTGGAAAAAACACGACGACATCCCTCTAACATATGGGGAGTTGATATATGTCAGCGATAAAGACTTCTCAGTCGACCATATCCCACACCGGGATGAATGGAACCTTGTCATCAGTAACGTCCAACTTAAACATGCAGGGGAATATGAATGTCAGATAAGCACAACAGAAGATTTGCGGAAATATGTACAGCTCAATGTTATAGGTAATAATATACGGGATGTGTCCGGCATCTTTTCATGTCTTAAAATTGCGACCTTTGTGATGTTTAGAAAACGAAACAAACTTTTTTAAAAAAGCGATTTAAGCGTTACTAGTGTAAATTCGAATATAAGAAGTGCAGAATAACCTATTAGCTGTAATATATAGCTAAAATGTACATGTACACATTTTTAATAACAGAATCTTCAATTACAGAGTTTGCCTTCTTTTCATAAGAGATTTTTACTGTTTTAAACTATCATTTGTACCACCATCTTTACAAGCTTGCACTAGGTGTATGTGTATATACGTACAGCGGCTAATGCGACAACAGAAGCGTGATTTGTCAGCGATCGGCTATCAATCGAATCAACATACCACAATAAGTGTAATGGCCACATGTGTATGATTTCAAATTCATGTTAACGAAATATGAGCCAAACAATACTTACTGCAAACAGAAAAAAACTACCGGATAATATAGCACCTGCAAATCGTAGCAACTAAAGTACCACTTTGGTGAGTTCCGTTAGGTCTGAACTCTTTCTCACTTGGGGACGCAATATCGACTGTTCGTATATACACGGTGGTAGCATTTTAAATCTATGATCAGATATGGTCTTTAAAAAACTTCAATTCGAGAAATAAAACACGCACAAAACTGATGTTTCCGTTTCAGAAAATTTTCTCAAAAAATATCCTGGTTCAAATGAGTTTTGTGTTGCGATGCATACCAGATACCACACTCATTATTAACACAGGGATTGTTAAGACTACCATGTCTAGATATATTTTAACACCATCATCATTATTCAAAGCTACGTCTAGCTTTTTGAAAACTCCTACTTGTTTAGTTTTAGTTTATTTTACCAGTTCTAAATCTTTCTGCAGATTTTGAAATAAACAGTTCTAAGGTGGAAACACACTTCTAGTATATCAATGTCAAATCCAATTAGAAATATGATACCATTGTATGTTTTTATGGTGTGGTTCCACCTTAAGCCGCTGATGACTTATACAATATACAACGATTTCTGAGGATAGACACTTATTCTGGATAACTGCTTTTAATAACAATATTTTACTTTATAAAAACAAATCCAATTTGCTGAATTAGTGTTTTGAATTTATACCTGTGCTATCAATTTCTAATGTGGGTATTTGATTTGTTTGCATAATATTATTTATATTAAGGCCTGTAAATTATTTTTAACAAACAATGATGCTTCATTTATACAAACAACATGGTCACATATGTCGTTAAAGCTGTTGATGTTTGATTTTATTCATAAACACAACTTACGTTACCGCTTCCATTTTGTAGTTTACGTTGAAACGCATTTAATCTGGTCAGTCACATGTTCGACATACCATTGTGTATTATAAACTTTGCAATATCTCTTATTAATTCTATAAATTTAACATAATACGTATAATGTATACCTGTGTATATGTCTTGGTGCATAAGGCATTGAGTTCCACTGCCCTAGTATGCGATGCTTTAAACAATAAAACTGTTTTGCTTTGATATTATATTGTTTGTACGTACCCGTGTACAAGCGACAGACTTGAATAAACGGTATATACAAGAAAGTTGATCTGTGAGTTATTGGCCAATAATAGCCGGATATATTGGACTAATAATTCCTGTAAACAGATCGTATTATCTCAATATGTAATATAATATCAATACCCCGGAGATTCATGTCAGAATGTTATCGTATATTATTGCAAGTAGATAAATAGTATTGTTCATCTAGCCAAACGTCAAATATTGTATGCAGCCGCACTATTAGACATATGTACACATATTCATTCAATAAATAGTCTTGGATAATAATAAAATATATCGCATAAAATGTCTAGACTTCGCTTTCCTTAGATTTATGAAAATTGTTGATTTGAAGAATATTATTGAGCCTGGCACCAACGTTTAGATGGAATTTAGTCTCAAATTATATTATTTCCATATTGTAACGGCTGATTCGTTCCCGCGTGCATACACGTGAGGACATATTTCATACTTATTGTCTTATAAATTGTGTAGATAAGAACGTAATGTTGCAATATAAAAGTTTTCTGTTTATCTTGCAGACGAACCAGCGCCGCCAAAGGAAGGTATGTACCACCACAATTTACGTTACCAAACATCTATATGTGCACCTCGTTTTTACAAAGCATGTTATTCATAGATTAAACAATGTAGTCTATGTTTCTTCCGTTATACTGCGCTGTCCTGCAAATATAAACGCATACCTGTACCATTTAAAACTGTACAACATCACCCAAGGCACTGTCACTTACGTTACGCTTCAATTAGTAAAAAATATACGTTATCATATCCTTCATTGCACGATGCGAAAGGTCATCCTTCGGAATAAATATAGAAACAAACATAATATTTACTTGCTCACAGCATAGCATACTAGTCCTGCAATGAACACCTTGATTTGTTCCTTTTTTCAAGGCTTTATTTTCCTTATGTTACCAATTTCAGCCATAAAGATAACAGGGAAAAAATATGTGGATAAGGGCGACACGATCGTATTGACGTGCAATGCTTCTGGAGAAATGTACCCGCCAGAGGACATAGATTGGTTTAAGGATGGCAGAAAAATCAAACAGAACCAATTAAGAGGGATTAGTATCGCAAAGTTTCGTATCGCAGAGACAAAAATGTTACATAGTCAACTCGAGATTGACAAAGCTGACATGACCGATAACGGAATATATATTTGTAGAAGTTCAGATCTGGCCATAACAAGCAAAAGTGTTATGGTTTTAAATGGTAAGTGGGGTAAATAAAATGTCAACTAATCATAGTTTTTTGACCGCATACTAGTAATTCACTCTTTTCATGCCATCATTCACTCAAACTGTATAATTCTCGATTTTATTACTGACGTCACTAGGTACGTCATAGTAATTTTTTTTAATTTATAAAAAGTGGCTCTGGTTCGTGTCCGTACGTGTTTACTTCTTAAAAGATGCAGTACTATGTTTTTCAATAATACATAGGATATAGTACATACAGTTTTGTTATAAACAGTAAACTGTCTGAGGCGAAGAAAAGTGTCAGTGTACAGATATATAAGACACTTCAATGGAATCAGTGGGCGTGTCGGCGTATAAATAATAAAGGAAAAGGTTATTAATATGTATAAATATAGATTCAAACATTCTATCATAGCGTTTTTTCTCAATGAATTATTATGTTATGGTACTAGCAAAAACATGAGTTTAGTATGATAAATCATCCTAATTTTCACGATCGAAACAAGTAAGTTCATCACAACTCCGGTCACTTACCACTATTCATTGAATGTTAGTACATGGCATTGTTTTGCGTTGTATATAAAACTAAGTGTTCATTTTTAACAATGCGTTTTTTTTTAATTCATGTATTTATAGAATATTTTATGTGACGTCACTAACTGCTCGGTGACTGTTCATTATACGCTTTACTAACACAAAGTTCTTTTTCTTTAAAACATACATCTATTTATACTACAACACGCTGCACAAAATAGTTCGATAAAAGATCAGGCTAATTAAGTAATCACTTGTGTCATAATTGTTTTGTGCCGTACCAACGCTGTACAAGTATTTGTACATTATGAATAAATGAAAGATGATGACACGCCATTTTAAATTTAAAATATATGGCGTCATATCCGGTCACGTGACTGGTGACGTTGGCATAAATAGGTCAAACAATTCGGAGACGACAAAAATTTTAACCAGCAAGATTTAGTGATATTTTAGCAATGTTTTTGTTCTTAATTTAAATAAAAAAACATTTAATTTTTTATATAATTAGATTATCTACTTTTAACAAGGTAAATCAGAGGAACAGAAAGTTAAGCCTCGGTCTCAGGACGCTGGCAATATTAATACACAAGAATCATCGTATATAGGTAAAACACATATCTTTTTTCATACTTCCCTTGCTGTTGTCTTTCACCTGTTTTATTTCCATATTAAAACAACCGACTTTTTAAATTTTGCACGCCGTGTAGAACAAAAACAACTTGCTGGTTAAAAGTGTTGTAGTTTCCCTATCAGCATACAGAAACGCAATTACGTCATAATTACGTCATATATTCTATTATTTTACTCTGGTGTGCCCATCCATATTATAGCGATTTAACAAGTCGGTGTTTATTTATTTTTTTCTTCCAAAATTTCTTACATAGATTAGAAAAAACACAGTTCATATGATTGCCAGCTTGGATATCTTATAATCGGATTTCTGTTTTAAGTTGACCACAGCATAATAAAAACGAAACAAAGATACGTCATGGGGTTATTATTATTTGTGTACACATAAATAACGCCACAATTTCTTTGAAGTCTCTGTCGCTTTTTGATAAAAATGTTGATAATTTCACGATCAGTACGCGTTTCAACCATCCGTCATCATTCTATACCCAAAAAGTTATTTTCTGAATTTTACTTACTTTGACTAACTTTTAAATACTGTGGATTTGGTGTAGAAGGCATGAGGTATCCAGGCTGGTTACACATCAATCACTACAACAATGACTATCACAACAGGACGCTATGCAGCTAAAATTCGGATCTTTTTCGAGATTCATAAATTAAACATTCCTTCTTTTAATGTCCTATACTGCCGCATATTCACATTTATCACTGCAAAAATGACAAGCTTGTTTACGAACGCCACAATGCACGAACACCAATCATAGTCTGCTTTAACATTTTAAAGTTCGATCGAAGTTTATATGAAATATACTGTTACATTACCAGACCAACAAACGGGATTGTTAATGCCCACTATAAATATCACAATTCTCATAAAAACCATCTTCTGTATGCGATATATACATTCCGGTATAACATGTTATTAGATTTGCTGTCTGTTGACAAAGTATAATGTTATCTGTTAATTTGGGAAATTAAGGAGGATGCATCTTAATATCGATGTGTTATTGGTCAACAAACTAACGTCAACATTGTCATAAAACATTCTTCACAAACACGTGGTTTAAACAGCACCGTCTATTCAGTAGACTGTAAAACGTTAAATCTGTGCTCGCTTCTGATACATGCTTGCTGGATGTTTAGCAATAAGAACTACCATTCCATGAAATGAACACAATGATTAACAAGTAAACATCTCTGATTTTGTTTTTTAAACAATAAAATAAAACAATAACTTTCCACAGGCACAGCCAAAAGATCGAGAAAAAAAATTCTGCCTAATTATAATGAGGGTAAGCAATAATTGTGGACCTTGCTTCTTAATACATTTCTATGTTGCGCTTCTAAAAACACAAATTAATAATAAGCAATATCCGGGTACAATGTAGTATCCGAAGACAGGTTTTCTATTTCAATATAATTTATACACAGGCTGTGGTTAATAATTCAGTTTATAGAACGAACCAATTTTTTTAATTAACGGCATTGTGTCCTCGTGTACATGCCTGTTGTTACGACCACATTAAAATTTTCAACTAATATTTATGATATGCGACGATAAAGAGACAGAAACAGTAAGAATAGATTTATTAATTTCACTGACCTTCACACTTTTTGAATTCGGAAACATACGAAAACCTGTCTTCAACTATTCGATTTAGTAAACTTTCATCTGCTTTATGTGTTTTATGTTTTAGCTGCATAGCCTTCTATTGTTACTTTAAAGTTTTATATTGTCATTAATTTATCTCAAAACAGGGGAGACAACTTTTCCTATGCCTCGGAGCGACTTAATCCCGTACCGCGCACGTATTGGTCCGTTGTAGCGTCAGATACTACATGCATCGACCATGCCGGGGGAACGGTTACTAGTATTAGGTGTGCGGCATGGGATTCAGCTTTTTTTGGCAAAAGCAAAAGGCTCTCATACCATCGTCATAATCATGACTTCATAACAATGACGTCATCAAAATTATACTAATGTTGATGTGATAGGCCTACTAATAGGTCACTCATAAAACACGTTATTTAACACATTACTCCGCCTTATGAGCATCGTTCACCTCATTACGTCATTTCAATGTCACATTTTACGTCACTCAAATCTCAGCGAGGGCATTTACGACATTTCCTGTTTTACGTCATTTACTGTTTTACGACAATATTAATACTAAAATGTCACAAGAATGTTTGTCGAATATAAATTGCTGTCGAGTGTAGTTTACGGTATCATTTCCATAGGGGTTTGTCTTCTGTTTGAATCATCAACGCGTGTTCAGCTAAAGTGTTGATTACGTCATGATCACATGTTTGTTGACGTCTGCTCCTATAATAAAACTCATATATGTTGTTTCTAGTGTATGTTAGTTAAGTGTTGCTTATAATTGTGAAGCCTATTTACAGTGTAATCCTATCGTTGTTTTGGATATGATTTTCTCCGTTTAAAAATGTTCGGGGGTTTAACTTCATCTCTTAGTTTTCATCGTTTCCGATATAGCGCATTAATAATTTTGCTGTTGTTGCCAAGCACTTCATGCGCTGACAACTTAATCCTCAGTATAACGGATACTCGAGTTATATCAATGCCAGACATCATCGTATTTCATTGTTCGTAGTATCTATCCTATATTTCAAATGCTCACTAAGAGTCAATCGACCCAGTTGAGACAATAAAAACATCCACGTAAAAATCCCAATTTCAGTTTTAAGTTCGTTCATCGTAACAGTGCTATTTGCTAACGTCCATAGAAAAACAACATTCCCATTCCATTTAAGATGCCGTGCTCTTCTAATCGCTGCGCATAATCGTAACTACTTGGGTATTTCCGTCATGAATCCGGATGTTACGCCAGTAATGTCTGAGGGGTCCCGATTGCTGCGATTTACTTTTGTACACTTACGCGCGACAAATAGTTCGGTACAGACCACTATAATAACATCTAACAAACGCTACAAATTGATTCAAAAGGTGTACAGTATGGGGTATTATTTTAAAGACTCGGTTTCATTTTCAAAAATGCCTACGCAAGCTTTGTTGTTCTATAGAGTTGTAATTCATCACAAAATGAAGTGTTTATACAAAATTCATTGAAAGATTAACAGTTTCTAAATTCATTCAAAACTCTCATTCATCTAGTCGGTACACTGGTGTTTTTCGATAACGCGTTATCTTTTTAAATAGGAACACCTGCATCCTAGCTCAAATCGTTAAAATAGTCTACTTTAGTTGCGTACTTGGTACGAATTAGAGCGTTTAAAAACTTGCTGAATGAACGGAAGAAAATGTTTATTTTTTTATAGGAATTAAAATACATTCTGAACACGACACTTCTGACAATTTAGCATGCAATGAGAGAATCTTCTCACCGATCCGTCCTTAAGTCCATGAGATATTAAGATTCAGTGAATTGCATAATTGTGATTTCCGAAATAGAATTATTACTATTACCAATTATTATTGGACTAGAGGCCGTAGTTATTATTTGATGCATTAATCGATTTGGCTATGGAAGAGCACGTGACCACGTATGAAAACCTGATTGACTAATGTGTCAGTCTGGCTTACAAATTCAAATTAAAGGAAAGCTTTTGTAAGAATGTCGTAAACTTTCATCCATATCGTGCTGCAAAGAGTCACGTGATCAATTTGGCTTTTATGAATGAACTGTGTTGTCGTCTGCTTGGACTGTTGCGTAAACTGGTCTCGCTTATTCGGAATCACGCGAGGGGTCAGCTTCATTACAATTACTATAGAGTACCTTATACCATTGTACATAAACCGTTACATATACGTTGATTAGGAAAATATTTACCGGTAATAAAGTCGGTAATAAAGACGGTAAAATATCGTATTTGTTAGGACATTCTCTCAGAACTGTTCTTATGTGCATATAAGTACCTTTTTTGGAAATGAATCTTAGCCGACTTCCCCAATATCCTATACTCCCATACAACGGTTGTCCCAAAATTAACATAAGCGTACGTTTTGATTAAATATTTAGATGCACATTGTGAATTTGTGCTGAAACGCCTACTAGTATTTGTTAATAATGCAATTAGAAGATCACCAATATTCGGCGAGCAGGCTGCTAGGGTTACTAATTGTGACATAGAAATATATACATGTACTTACAAATGTGACTCACATTTCATTAACAATTCATGAAAATAGTTATTAATGAATGATACCCCCTTTATACATCATCCATTTGCAAACAGCATTGTTAACCAGTCAGTATGCTCTACTAATTCATTCATAATCAATTCAAGTTTAACACGCTGAGTAGAAACAATGTGTTAGATGTCGTTTGATGTAGTGTATCCCCCACATAAGTTATGACCCCCTGTTGTGTGTATGAATGGACTATTCCATGTTGTTTATGTATCACACCTTTGCCCCTTGAGTTTTGTTTCCATAGCAACATGATTATGTATACATTGCATCTAAACTTCGTCTCTTTGGAATGAAAAGGGCGTAGTGCAATCAATTAAACAATGTGACGTGAAATGCATCGTTTATGAATGAGGTTTGTCTCTTTCATTTTAAGGTGACGTGAGTGGCATTAATGCAATCAGCTTTGCTATATCCTTTCCGCTACCATAGCGTACTTATGCAGACTCGCCGAGATGGCCATTTCGGCCTTCCGTAGTTTTCGACCTAAATGCCCAAATTCAGGAATTTTGCTGTCATGTGTACACAGGCATCCCAGACTACAGGATATTACGGGCCCAGGGTCGTGCACAGGTTTTTGGGCCCGCTAGACCCCTTTAAAGAGGGCTTTGAACGTAGATTTTACAAAACTGAAATTACTGGTCCTACCCGCCATTGCGGTACGATTCCCTGTGGAATTGCATTAACATTTAGCGCCAAAACGTTTTTATTTTTCTATAGCAGAAATATAAGGCTAGACAACGGGGTCAGGAACAATGCCCTAAAGAGGGCAAAAAGTAGGCCTGTCAAGCTAAAAGTTTTTCGCGCAAGGGTCACCGTCACATCGTCATTTCCGGTGACCTTTAGTCGAAATATTGACATTTTTTTCTACTTTCGGTTTAGGGTAGGTGTGTAGCATCCGGATGTATCGAGTTTTTATCAGTGCTGCAAGTCAATAGTGTCTCAGGGACGGGGTATAGGGACCATATGAATTTCTCATAACCCCCCCAAAAAATCTTGGTAGCGGAAAGGATATACAATGTTTGTTCTAGTAGAAGTAATTAACCAAATATCAGACGCTAACCAATGGTTCTTAAATATATATCACTCGGTAATAACTTCAAAGCATGAGTTGTCTAGGCAGAAGGAATTATATAACAATAAATGGTGACGTCATTTTTACGTCATGACACTTTGTAAAAAAATATTCTTTGTATACCGGTTTTATACATTCAGTAAGAGTATCTTTTTATATAATATTGTTCATAGCTTTTATACATATGTTTTATATTGATATGTGTGTACCAAAACATAGTGTTTTATAACGATTCTTTTTCTTTTACAGCAGAAACAAGCCTCAAAAAGCGTGGTAAGTATCTTTATATGTGTGCATATGTTTCCACCATTGTTAGAATACCTTTTATTACGGAAGACCCATGGGGACATTCGTGCATCATTATAGCACTCATAGGAAATTCACGATACCATGATTTCCATTTCAAGAGTTCACGATTTTCAAATCAAATTCACGATTCTCTCATTCAAATCGTGGTTTATACTACACTTTATAATTTATTTTGGTCAAATTTGGATTGACCTCGCTAACGTTTATTAATAACAGTCGCCAACTAATTCCTGATCGCACACATCGTCACGAGGGCTTTTATAACTTAAGTGACTTCACTTAGTTAAAATCGTGAATTCATGAATTTGTTATTAAACGGAAATTTTGAAATCGTTATATTTCCGATGAAATTATAAGTAGTATGAATGTTACCAGTGGGTGATTCGTATTGGATAGATAGTTCACAACGATGCACGGTATTGCATTTTTATGACCATTGCTTATTAATTTTTTAACTCAAAAACGTTGGATTCCATATTTTTGATACACCCTTACACTCGTTACACAGTCTTAGGTTCTCTGACATTTTATTTAAAACATTTTTGATTACTTGTAGTATTTTGCCTTTGGGCATTACTTCATAGTTGTAATTCTATTTCTAATTTACTGTTGGTAAATAAAACATTTCACTGTTGTTCGTAAACTGCATGAACTATGCTATCCCTCATTCTATTTATAGTTTAATTATCACATGACCTCCGTTGTATACTAATAATAAGGGAAACGCTTTCATTTTAGCCATGTGCAGCAGAATTTATTAAATATAAGAGAATACGCTGTTTTGACAGCTAGACGTTCAATGTTAGAGTTTGTTGTTACATTGGCACCAACCATATTGTCAGTGTTATTAGATCGCATAACGATACCAAGAAAATTAGTCGATTAGAAACAAAAAAACATATTTTCCCATCCACGAAAGAAAATAACTAACGTTATTTAATTTTGTAGGCTTACCATGTAAATGTCGTCATTGAATGTACTTCTTTTTCGTGATTCTATGGGTTTTCTCCTTGAATGACGTACATCAATTTAAATCCTTATGTTAACCACGCCAATGACGTCATTGATTTTAACTCCTACTATAGGAATAACCACGTGAATGACGTGAATGACGTTATTGATTTTAATTCTTATCGTCTGATGCTAGAGCTAACACCTCACTAACGTCATTGGTTTTAATTCCGATCGTGAATGACGTCATGCACTAACAAACTCATTTACCATTTTATCACTGGCTTACATTAGGCGACTCTCTCAGTGGTAAGGTAGAACGTGCATGCATTCTAACACACTCAATATATATATACGCCTTTAAGTCACACTTGTTTAGTTCGTTGTGATTATTATTGTTGTTTTTCTGCTATTCTTAACTTAACCACAGGTAACTGCAACATAAACTGGAAAATAGAAAAAGATGTAAAATTTATATTTTAATACATTTTTGCAATATAATTTTATTTTTAACCCTTAGCAATGATACAGTTTCCTGAAAAAAATTAAATATAAATTTTACAAAAGAAATTATTTTCTTTTTACTCTTTATCAATGATACAGTTACCTGTGTTCTTAATATAATGTACATATAAGGGTTTAGATTAGCGACGTGAACATATTTTAGGATTTCACGAATTTAGAAAATTCGCTAAAAGAAATCGCTATTATTTGCGCACACTAAATGCGTAAGTTTCACATTTCGCTCGCTAAAATACCCACCTATACTGTATTTCTCTTTCGTATAAAAAAAAACAAAATAAAAATATATATAAATATATTTAATAGTATATGCAATCCAAAATGTAAATTGAATCTTGTCTTCCTGTTGAAAATGCCAGCTGTCTTTCCTTACACCATACAATACGTATTTGATTTTAAGTAAAGACGTCATTTACACAACGTCATGCAAAAGAAACCATCCATCTTTTATATCACTGTTATCCAGTTAAATGACCACCAACTAGACTTTTAAAACCGTTCGAAAACTGGTCTTCGAATTGGGGTTGTTATGTGCAGTTTTTTGTAACAAATAAATCAAAACCAAAAAAAATTGTTTCCCTTGCTAAGAAGTCCAGTTTGTCAATATTCCGTTAAAATAATGAAAATATAATTCGAAATTGTGTTTTAATTTTGAATTGAGGTGATCTTTATATATAATTGATGTCTTACTCATAGGCACATGGTTTCAAGTGTATCCTATATAGTAAGAAGGAAGTGCAGCGGCCATGTTTAGCCGCAACGGATATGACGTTACATGAACTGGTTATGTGACAACTGTAGAAAAACTGGGTACCAGCTTTCGTAACGTAATATCCGTTGCGGCTAAACATGACCGCTGCACTACCTTCTCGATACATTGGGTTCACTCTGATAATTTGAAACCATGTGCCTATGGTCTTACTGTTAGTTTCTAGGCTTTTGTCAGTTTTGTATACGTTTGATTGGATATGCTGTCGTATTGATTTTCTATAACTACTTCGTGTAAATTGTTCAATATTTTAGTTGCATGAATTTTGAATACCCGCTATTCTATGTGTTTTATGTCCATAGATATCATACTAATTAGGATTTATCATGTCACTAGTTTCTGAAGTGTATATTAGCATGCATGTGTGGTACAGTAATCATTAAAATTTAAAACAAGACAGATATGGCGTCCCTATAAATTGCTCAACTGAGAAGATATAATACATGTAGTGACTGTTTTATTTGAAAGGTCGCATAAAAAGAAAAACAAATTACGTCTTAGTATAGACTGCGTTTTAAGCATTTCGTCATTCATGTGGGCTAAGTGTAGTCGCTTCAAGTTGAAGACGTGTGGCACACACAATTACGTTTGTGAAGGTTTTTGTACTTCGTTACATGTGAGACCATAGCTACATACGTATTTACACGTTTAGTTTCGCAAGCCAATTTAAATTGCAACATGAAAATGTACGGGTTACTACGTATAAGTGTCTGTTCTGCAACATCCCTAATCATCTAGACATCCACATTTTACTGGCGTCTATGTAACACATCAAAGTTGTTCATCGCTTTACATCATAGCGACACATTTTGATGCAAAGATCTATGATTATATTTGCAGTATGATTATGGGTTTCCGTTACCAGTTATTGGCATGATTGGTAAACAGTCATTATATGGACAATTCGGGCACTAGTTTGAAATTTACTCAATTTGGGCACAAGTAACTTAATCATTGATAAAAAGTAAACAAACAACTAGTGTTATATTAATTGTATTATTAATGATACAGTTACTAGTGAATATTGGCTATATAGGGACAACAACTCATATTGGGTGACGGCCTTCATTGTAGCATGTTTGATAGTGGCAAGCGGACATAACGCAAAGTGCGACATACCTTTCATGATCACATGAGAATACGGACACCGTGTTAAACATTAAACCATACCGAGCCGTTCCCGGAAAACCGGTTTCACCATTTGGTGCTATGAATCTACGAAGATATTTCGTGGTGCGAGCTCATGTAATTTTAGAGATACCATAACTATATGAGTATTCTGGCAATGTACATGTATTTGAATATATTGTGAAGAGCTTCTATTTTCTTCTTTTTCAGAAAATCCAAACAAAAGTGATGCGTCCGCTTCAACAAGTGCAGCTTGCGCAATGGCGTATGCCATGCGTGGTGGGGATGTGTGCACCACCTTACTGACAATGTTATGCTTCTTCTATGTTGCATTACGCGTGTGTAATAGAACTTTCTAAACATTGCGCATGCGTTGTTGCATAATGACGTCATTCTTAAACAAAAACGCGTTGTGAGACAGTGCTTCTAATCCTATGGCGTATTTTAAAAAGTTATATTACATATAACTTGAAAGTTCGTTATATAAACAATCAGAATTCACGTTTTGTAGATGGCGTTTTGTACGTCATCACATCGTCCGTCTGACGTCACTATGGTGTATTATTTTATTTATGGATGTTTTAGTTTCGAATTCGGTATTATTTAACGGCGACGTTCAGACAAAAAAGTAACGGAATTCGCAATATGAAATGGATTTAAATACCACAATCACTTACAGTGATTAGACGCTGAGGAATGTATGTGTGTATTTATTTTGGTGTATATAATATATGAGACATTTAAAACGGGTATGTCGCTTTAAGCACCAACCTCAAAATGGCGGTCGGACTGAGGTAGGGACACAGTGACGCGAGTCTGTACGCCATCCGGGAACTTCACTATTTTTCAGAGCGGACGCTGGTTGAATTCGCTAAACGTATGATTTGATAGTAGAACAATTTTCTATTATTTTCTTACGTTTACTGAGGGAATGAATCGTGATATTAAGACATAATGTGGACAAACATGTTGGTGTGCTGTTGGTACTTCTTTAAGACGACAAAAGTGTTGAAGCACGAAGCATTGTCGCGAGGTGTATATTTGAGAAATAAAACAAAACGCGCTGTGGAGGCCGTCACGTACTTCGCAGATAAACCAGAGTGATTTGTACATACTATTGTGTGTTTGAATATGTTAACATGTTTATTTGAACCCGATATGTTTTTGTATAGTAACTGATAGATACAGTCCGTTTATTCAGGTCTGTCACTTGTATACAAACACTGTGATATCATAACATTGTATTGTTCTTATTTTAAACCTTTTAATTGATAAAAAGGGGAGTGAAAATCAATATCGTATCCACTAAGTCACATCGCTGGCTTAGAATTAAAAGGTCGTAAGTACGAAATCAATATTTTGAGAAAACACGAAAAAAACTGTCTGAAAACTACGTATGGAACAAAAAGCGTTTTTCAATTTAAGTTTGGTCAGCATCACCACTTCCGGAAAATAGGTTCATAAGAAGTGTCTGGAGATACACGTTTCAAATATGCATGAGTCGTATAAGGCTGTACTTACGACCCTCTAATTCTAAGCCAGCGACATTCCAGTGCGTACTTTATTTGTTAAATGGAGAAATTACAATGTTTATCTACACAATGTCATGTTAACAAATGACTGGCCTGAATAAACGAGTTATACCATGATATTAATTATTGGTAGATCAAAACGTTGTTAAATGCTAGAGCTAGCTTGGCCAGTGCAGCAATGCCACGTGACTTCGCGTGGGCTACAGGTCCAAGACAAAACGTGTTTCACTTCGAAAACAAAAATAGCCATAAGTGAATTTTATCTTGAACCTATAGCCGATAAAAACCACATGGTATTGCTACACTGTTGGCTGGAGTCACACTGACGCCGTCATGGAAACGTATAGAGCGTCTATTTAAGATTTTTGGGAAAATGTTCAAACAAAATGATCAGCGAGCACGAACAGCGTATTATTCAATTTACCCAAATATGCTTTCATTGCTCCCCAATGTACATAGCAATAATGGGGAATATTCAAGCTTATCCTTATAGACGCGGAAGGTTTCGGTTAATCGTCTGCAATTTCCAACAACAATTTGCCATTTAAACAAATTGGTTCGCTCTGTATTGCGTTTTACAATTACATAAATCACATGTGAGTAATATCAAACAATTGTTATACTCGAGGGAATTGTTTCATTTTGGTTGAAACAAAATCAATTATATCTTAACTGTTATCTAGACGACTGTGTATCTGTACATTACGTTAGAAAGGAGTATCTAACTTGCAACAATTGATCATTGATAATGCTTTTAAATTAGTAATTACTGAGTAAACGACTCTCTGTATTTTAACTACGTTCAACTCGGCCCTGATGCTCTGAGAGAATCCATGAACAACATGAGTCACATTAATGAGTTCAAAGTTTGTGCTGTAAATGTCATATAGTTGGACATTTGACGTAAGGCCGTCCTTGGTTATAAATGAAATACGTCAAAGTTGTGGGGTGGACTGATAATGCATGTAAAATGTAGGAAACGATATTTGAAAATACAGATATTTTATAATGTACTAGTGTAAGAGCATGTGCTCATCACTCCAAGATGTCATTATAAGCGAGGTTACGTGCGCAAGTGCCAAACACTGTTTTATCAAAGCAATCACGAAAAAATAGTTTTAGTTGAATAATTCCTTCAAATCATATCTTGTTAAAGAATTATAAAGGATTCAGATTTGAATGTAAATTTACGATTTCCGTAAGTGCTTTGATAAAACTGTACCCAGGCTGGTTATTGACGCTAGCTTTGTGAGGTTGTTGCGATAGTCCAATGATCTAGTGCGCACTTTGCATTGTTTGGCGATTCCGCCTTCCAGTATAGGTTCGAATCCCACTAAAGGTGAAAACTGTTAACTACATTAAAATTAGTATTTTCGGTTTATTTTTCGCCGTGTGAAATATCGAAAATGACCCTTGACAAAATAAATCATTGTGTGTAATCATTTAAACGTTGGCTCATATATAGTCCAGTCAGGATAAAAATCCAGTGACGCAGCGGTCGAGTCCACTATAACGGTGTAAAACAAATTATAAAGGCTTATACTGTACAAACAAGTATAATATCAATGCTAAACTAACATACCAAACTTCGCTCTACCTGTTTAGACAATAGTTGTAATTTTTTGCGTACACATCAACTGCAACGTCACTGTCACAATATCCTAACTAGACTATACGTTAAACATGGCAGTCATAAATAATGATTGCTCTTGTGTAGAAATATATATATGACTATTATAGTGTACCATATGAATGTTATATACATGTAGGTGACTTAACCGGTTACCGATATTCCATTCCATAGAATGTCCCCGGGGTATATACAGTTTGGACATACCACGTGGTATGTGACGTAATCTTTGGCTAAGAACGCAAGTAAGAATCTGTCAACAAAAAGTTAAAAAATACAACCGTAAGTATTTTATTCCCCGACCGATTTTAATGAGACATCCTGAACGCTCAATCTCAAGGAGTACTATCCATACAACTTAATATTGGTTTGCAGAAGGTCACAGCTTTTGCCCGAAACCGACTCAACTGATTTAAACTTACGGGTGTTTTTAACTTTTTTGACCTATTTTGACTTGCGTTCTTAGCCGGGATTACGTTAAATACCACGTGGTATATCCACACTGATATATTCGATTGTGAAAACCAAATAGATCATGAGATCGGAACGGTGTTCGGGTTTCTCAAATTACACTGTACTTGTGTATACATAATATACCTCAATAATAAGACCATGAGTTTGGTCCTTGTAACGAGTCTATATATTGAGTTGGTCTTAATATTAAGGATAAATAATAAAAAACTGTGAATTTGCACTTTCTGAATTTCTGTTCTGGTTTTAAACTTAAGGTGGTCTTATTTGTGATATGGGTACTATAAGACCTTAGTAATAGTCGACCATTGGCTCCGAGGAAACTCTGTTACACTATAGGAGAGAAATTAAACCATTCACTAAAGATACTTTATATTTAGAAAGGCGATATTTAGAAAAGGTATTTTAGTGGGATTTTTTATCATAAGACAAGTAGATTCAAACAAGCCTTTAATATGGTCTTAATGTGGAATTTTATGTCAAAAGAAGGATGAATGGTTGATTCATGAAAGCGGCCTCGAACTCGAACTGGTAACTTAACTGTTTAACTTAATTTTCTTGAAGAATGTTCAGAAAACTAGGATAGTAGGACCAATTAAAAAATCTATGTAGCTGGCATATTTTTAAGGTACATTTTCTCAGACCCCACCCATGCACAGAATCCGGGTTAATGTCGGGTTGTGTTGGATTTATACCCTATTAAAATGTCTCAATAAAGCGATATGACCGAGCAAGCATAGATATTGTATGTATTTATGAAGTTTGTGAGATATTACATTTGTCTGTTACTCTGAAACATTTAGACAAAGCCATCCATCAAGTACCGATTACATCAAAAAGACGTATAAACGGAATACTTTCGATAAACACACAGCTACTCAAGCTTATTATATTTGTAATAAAACAATGTTAAGTGTGCAGTTATTTTTATTTTTTGCTAAACATTTCGGTTACCCAGTAGGTTGTATGTCATACTAAAGGTAGGAAAAAGCGAGCAGCTAATCAACGGTAAGACAGGAATTTAGTGGCCACTTTGTTGTATGGTAGACATATATGCTCAAAACTACATGCAGTACAGATGCAGCATGGTATAGAACTGTTCGACAATTTGTAAAAGATTCATTGTTCGCTTCAGTAGTAGTGTTCGGAATCTAAGGGGAAACAGTTTGATGTCAAATATAATGCGGTGCATGAAATATGCGGCAGTTCCGCGCCTAAGTTTTTAAAACCTATATCAGAAAGTCCAAAACAATATATGCCAAACTTTAAGATATTCGTTCAAGTCATACTACTTAGTAAATACTTCCAGTTTATGAAGTACAGGTGTATTGTATGTCAAATCAAATAATTAATCTAACTACTTTTTTAACTTAGTTTTATGATTTTTTGCAGATTTCTACCTAAGATATTACTTTTATTAATTTGAATATTTTTCCACTCACTTGTTGATCATCCCTCGTACAACACAATATCGCGAACTTCATGGACAGTCCTCGTTAAATATCGGGTTAATATTTGTTCATGTGATATATTGTTTTTGTATTTAAACATGTGTACATTTTTGTCTAGATTTCAAAACGTATAAATAGTTCCAAAAACTAAGCCCGAATTATAATTGTACAAATTGTACCACATTAGGTTTTGAAATACCATAGAGTCAGAATGTTTCACATGAAATGTCAAGCCTCTTTATATACAAACTTGTAATCTGAAACTAATATGTTATTGTTATTAATTGAATGAAAATACACATACGTGTATATTGTATTAGTCTTCATATTAAGATACGCCATGTTGGCGCTGCAGAAAAAGTTTATGTTTATATTTGTAATACTGGTCAAAGACAATGTCTCCATCGTGCTATTTCAATATGTTCGTATGCAAATATAATAATGCCAATGTCATCTTTCAGTGGAATACTGTTATGTAGTGGAACTTCGTGTATAATGTTGTGTCGGGGAACAGTCGGTTGAGTATGACAGTTATATTTAACGTAGTTCCTAGAAATCTATTGCATACATTATTGTTGATTTTTACTGCTGTATAAGGACTATTAAAACATCTAGATTTTTCTGTTCAAGAAAATTCGAAAACTATTGAAAAGTATATCTTGGTTCTAGTAGCGAACATACTTGATATAGCATGTTAGTTCTTTGACCAGTATTATTAATGTTTTGGCCAGTAACAACATCCGTTATCACATGTAAGATATTACACATCCGGTTCCGGTATTTGAATAGTGTATATCCGGTTCCGGTATGTTGCATACTTGATTATGGTACATGATGTATATCTGGTTAAGAGGGAGCAGTTTGTTGCAATGGTGTTTTGACGTGTGCTTTAATAAATTTGCTGTATTAGCTAAATAATATTCATTTAAGACACAGTCATTATTTATAAAATAACCTATGGAAAATTCGTGCATATCTATTCCTAATTTGTTATTTACATAATATAATAGATTGTGATATAAAATATTTGTTTGGTCTTAAGAACGCATTTCTACTGCACGTATTGTTTTATACTTCACAAATTTGTTTGCTTTACTTGAATATCGAAACAACGTGATGTTTTTTCAATAATGTATCGAGTATGCTATTAGATAGGTCCCGACATACAGACGGTATCTTAACGACCTACAGACATCGGCAATAATTAAGTTGTTTCATTGGCAATGAAAACGTTAGATTGTTGGACAGACGGATCAACGAGACTTACAGGGTGACGTTTTAGGATCAAATACATGGCTATCGACAAATGAATATGCCAAGTACATTTGACAATAGAGCATCTATCTGCATCTGCTGCCATAGTATTCTATGTCACTTGGGAAATTTGTTATGAAAATGGCGCGTTGTGAGACACAACAAGAACTAATTTAACCATATTACTGTGAAGCTCTCAGCTTCCTGTTTTGTTTGGGATTATAAATGATGTTTGCTGTTAAACATGTTCTTGTTTTAACCAGAAATAATTAGCCATCAATCTGGAGCAGCAAAAATGCATTTATTAAAATTACAATGAGTCGTGTTTTCGTATTGACTACACAAAATAACCTGTAACCACCAGATTAAATGCAACCGCTAGACTGAACCTGTTCTAAAATGTCCATAACTTACATCCAAACCTGTGTGTAAGGCCAACAGTTTGAACAGCAAAACTTGGGTTTGGTTAACTTTACTTAAGGTGTATTTATATGACAATGTGCTTGAAATGAATGGCAAATGATTAACTGAATAGAATCAATTGTTTTAGCTAAGCACATACAAATCAACGCTATATACACGTACAAACATAATGTAAATAAGTGTCGACAGAGGATTTCTTTTGTCTAGTTTTATATTTCTTTGAAAAAAGGGTCTGATATAATACAAGTATAAGTATTTGTTCCCAGGTGGTATTAAAACTTTAACACAGTTTTGACGATATTAAAATATAACCGACAGAAATTTAAGACGAAACCTGAGTACGAGTTGCAAATTAATTTTATGACTGAAACAAATGGTTGACATTATGTCACCATAGCAACCAGATTGTACCAGAAAAAGGTTCATTATAAATTATCCACATGACAGCAAACTATTCCATCGCGCTTTTTCATAAGTTTTCGCCGTTTTCCAATTAGTATTGCTATTATTTTGTAAAGTAACAATTTTCTTGGTTGACCGTATCAAGTATCATTTTATTGTAAACTGTCTACAGTTTCCTTTGATTTTCACTGTGTTTGAACATTTGTAAGTATGTGTATATTTTGACATCAAATGTAAATTCGAAGTCGTTGATTTTATTAAAAAATATCTCAATGTATACTGTTTGTGTGTTCTTATATCTGATTTATAAATTGTTAGCTTACATTAAACCAAGCATGGATTTCATGAGAAGATTGGATTATGTGCGTGCGTGCGGGCGTGCGTGCGTGCGTGCGGGTGTGCGTGCGGGCGTGCGTGCGTGCGGACGGGCGTGCGTGCGGGAGAGAGATGTCTTGGAAATTGGCAGTTAGTAGTTAATTGTTCATTCAGATAAACGTTTATTAAGCAGTCTTTTTCAGAAATTTATTCAGAAGTTAATTAAAATAATAAATTTTGAATTAACTTCTGAATGAACAACTAACTGCCAACTTCACAGACCTGAAGAAGTCATTGTTGTAAATGATTTTATTTATCCTAGTCATCGGGCGACCTATAAGAGGTATTTTAGTGTTTGGTTATAGTGCATGGTACAGAAGATGTTCCAGTTCCAGAAGCATCCCTGGTTATTTGACGGGCCTGATATATGATGTCAAGCCTACAGGTAATACACAGGACCACAGGTTTTTAAAGTAAAAGACTGGGAAACACTGCAAAATATTTCTGTTGATATCCGGCTGGATGCGGGATCGAACCCACAACCTTCCGGTCAGTAGTCAGTAGCTTTCACCACTTGACCACTCGTCCACCAAACCGTTAATTTATTTTATATGGACCGTGAAGCAATTAATATGATTATAATGTAATTTCGACCTTGGCATCGATTTACATTATGATTAAGGCGTTTAAAACTTCATGCAAACGTGTCGCCATTGATTTATACAACTAGTTGACATACTGTACGGTACGTACGAGTTTCCAATGGATCTGGATGAGGTTCGATGCAAACTGTCGAAGTTGCAAGACAAACGTCCAAAAAGTCAAAGCCGAACTCACAATAGATAAGACCTAACGCCCAAAGATCAAGTCCAAACTGTAGCATAAAATACTAAAAGTACATACAGCAATTATTATCGTTACCAACTAATATGATAATGAACATCATAACAGGGCATAAAACACTCAACAGAAACAGTCGAGACCGATAGACACAAAACGGAAAACACAAACAAGACACAACGCAGTCAACAAGCATACGTAACAATGATCTCTTTCATTCACACTAACGGCTAGATACAGCATGTCACCATGTTCAGAGGAGGGAGCATTGAACTCCAGTCGTGATCTAATTTCAGGCAGACGTTTGAGTGTGAACATGATTATGTTAGTCTTCCATCTTCACTTCTAATAATTAAAGACACAATAGATGCACAATGAGAACACATGTACTAAGATTTGCGAGAAAAAACACTAATTCTGACGCCAGGGTGGAAAAAACAACAACACTGGGTGCCAATAAAGGACATGCATGGCGTTTAAATGTAGATCACTGCAAGCATAGCGATAACACAGGTGGTAAAACATCAACCACGCGTCTTGTATGGGTCACTTGCGCATAAAAAGCTCTCAGAATATACGATGGTAGCTTTTCCGTACAGGTTTTTTTAAAATCAAATTGTTTCCACTGTGAGGCTCATTGTTGATCAACTGATTTCGCTGTATTTGTTAAGAACCACAACAAACCGTGAAACGTCTCAACTGAAAGTGCATAATTCAGATTCGAAAAGAGTTTCCTCTGATAGAGAACAAATTTGTTTAAGGTGATTCCCAACTCTTTAGTTGAGCGGAAGTTTAGAAATCGGTGTAAATAAGACGTATTGAAAGCGTCTGACTATCATGATAAAATACACTGAGCGGCTTTGAAAACGCAACACTTACACTTACATAGTTTATACGTATGCATGTATGTATTTACCCATAACTCGGCCAATATGCATTAAATTTTGCTGAAGTTTTCAGCATTTGATGCTGAGATATATGGCGTAACAATCAATTTCATTCCATGACAATCTGAAAAGACCCTTTATAACCACAATAAAACAATGGTGTCATAAACAAAAGCAAATTTTATGCCCTATGTCCTGCTGCGTTTTTCAGATTGTTAATGCCGATGTGTACCTATTCTTCGTACAAAGTTCTATAAAGTTCAATTTAGATTAAAAAAATTAATTTTATTCACTCTATCTCTATCCAGAATTACTTCCCCTTGACTGTAAAATTGGTAGTATTTTTCGGTAAATCTGAAACATTGCTATCAAGCGTTTTTGAAACTTCACGACCACTATGTTGCGGACTGGTAAATCGTCTGATTTTGTGTTTTTCGAATTTGTCGATTGATTGACTATTCAAATTGACCTTACATAAAATAATAATTGCACCATACAATCAATTTCTCTTACATTTTTCGTTTTATCCATTTCATGGTTCACTGCACCATTGTTAGGATTGAGATGGAATGAACATCGAGTTACAACCCAAGATTAGCCAAAAACACGCTAACAAAATTTCGTTGAGAAATATTAATAAATAAAAAAAGTTATCTTAATTTTCATTAGTGTTGCGTTTTCAAAGCAGCTCAGTGTAGTACGAAAAACTTAAAATTGATGTGTCAGCATGTTCTCATGTCTAAAAATCGCGAATTTACTGTATAGTTATTACTATATTATACTATAATAAGCTTGCAGAATAAAGCTATAGCTGAAATGTTATGTGCCATTTATTCAAAACGTTGAAAAACCAACACTCGCGAATACTAGCTACAAGGTATGTGAAACGTGATATAATGCGCCCACACAAAAATGTATCCAAGTTTTAATATTTGTTTAGCAAGCATTCCGACTACTTTAGAGTAATGTACTTTTGCATTTATTTCGTAAAAATATAGACTAGCTAATGCAAAAGAGCATGGGCTCATCAATAAATATACACATTTTTCAAAAACCAATTATCTGATACAACTGGATACAACGTATTCAAAACGTTGATGTACTTTGTATACTCTCCTGGTTTTCGACTTTTCCGAAACCACTTAAGTACAAAAAAATGTATCAATTAAAAATATCTAGCCGAGCAACTGCTATGAAATTTGGGATAAAACTTCTATAATAGTTACTCTACTGATTGCATGTACGAAAACAATATGTTGTTCAACTATTTTGTTTCGAATTACTTAAAAAAGAAAAATCAGATATTTTAAAATATCATTTAAAAATACAGATAACATGCATAGTCTAAAACAAACGTAATCGTGTGATTCCGTATATACGAAATTTCGTGCATGCCAAGTTTCATGTAATTAAATGTCAAACTTTTTCGGTGAAATGCAAATATAAGTTTTTAGGAGGGTTCACCAAAATAAAAACATATCTTGAAAACAAGCCGATAAAAACTGTTATGGGTTTGCACAATCACTATCATGAGTGTGTTCTTCATAAAAATCAGGCGTTTGATACCTCTTGTACAGAAAATATTAAGAGTTAGGAATAACCTTAAATAAAAGTGTAAATACTCATTTCATGGAAGTCGATGTTCTCTTAATCTTCGATCATGTATTTTAAGATAAAGTTTAATTGAGATGTTTGATAAACTTGTGATATTAACGGGTTTGTTATTAAGTTATTTAGATAGACATCAATACAGAGTCGTTATCTTTAAAACGTACTTTTAATTAATGTACTTTTAGTTTTTGTAAATGAAAAGCATGTTAGGAATATAATTATGTTATTTTTTATTGACTGCACTGGATGATATTGACCAATTAAATGAATTGTTTCGTCATACATATATGACATGTTCTTATGTCACCAAATCAAAAGTACATAATTCGTATGATATCAACCAAAATATAAGGTCAGATGATCTCACACATTCTTGCTTCGCAAGAAAATTTAAAGGTACTTAAGCTCAGATCGAGTTAAAAGCTTTGTATGACGTACCAACTATTTATATAGTAGAATAGCAAGCCTATATTTAAGAAATAAAAATCTGTTCGCGTATTTTGTCGGTGAATAAAACATGGGCAGGAGTTCGGATGCGGAAAAATTAAATCACGAGTGCGTAGCACGAGTGATTTAATTTTCCGCATCCGAACGAGTGTCCGTGTTTTATTCACCGACAAAATACAAGAACAGAGTTTTTATTTCGATTCTAAATACGATAATATCCCGCACTATTTAACTGCGCGCATTCCATTTTCACCCATTTGACATTTAACATAATTCCACGCTGAAATTGAGTGGCTTATTAGCTGGTACAATTACCTCCCTCGTTAATGAAAACGACCTTCGTAATTTACTGAAGGAAATAACACATTTTAAACATTGAAACAATTTTAATAACACCAGTATAGTGTATCTGTTTCATGAGTTTCTAAAAATAGATGCGTCATAGCTGTAACACTGGATACTCGTGCAACTCGATAGTTTTTACTATAAAGTTTACGTTCATTCATTCATAAATATGTCACGTGATACGGGGCGTAATTAGTAATAGCCAATTTGATACCATGTTTTATTGCGGTAATAATACATGACCTGGTCTGCTCTATGTTTATATGGATTAATCCGCAGATCGTGTTAGAATATGAGTTGGTCAATATGACATACTCTCTAAGCACAGCCAGGCCATGCCGGTATACGAGTCTAATATCAGACAGTCATGCACAATGTAACCATTTTCGAATTCAACTCGACGTGGGTCCTGAAATACCATGATCAAACCTTCGAACTCACTATCACTATGCGGACGAAGTACCATGATTCAAGACTTCAACCTCTCGCTTACAAAACAGGTTAAAACTGACTTCGAAAATCAATTGATAACTCTTACCCAAATGTAATCAGAAGAACACAGTTAATAGAATTGGGCACCTTGACTCAGATTTGACATATAATTTAAAACAGCAAGCACACTCGTCGAAACAACAGCATCACATTAAGAAAATACATTTTGTATATCCCTACTACGAGGGGCGATCAACAAATACCCGGGAAATAATGATATTTCTTGATTACATGACCCGAATTGCTGAAATATTGTCAAATATACAATTTCAAAACCTTAAAAACAGTAAACAAAAGCCAATACCAAATCCAATATTTGGTCGTTTGATCATATAAACAATAACGTCACTATGACTACACCGGACCAACGGTAATATTGATATTATAAATAAATGTACTTGTATAGGAAAATTCGGTCAATAACAAAAACATATGAATCAATTTAAAATAAATGTACATTGTACCTATAGATTCTGGAAGTTTTATAGGCTCGCAATGACGTTGTTATATATCATAACATTTTCCGCGTATATTTGTTGATCACCCTAGTACTTGTACCCATACTCCGACTACGAACGACATACCATCTAACAGGGCGAACAACATCAACATTTTCTATAATTTCTATAATAGTTTTATCGACTGCAATAAACATCAAAACGTGATAAAATCACATGATATTCCGTTAATATCATTTTCATCAAGATCACCGCATGTACTTCGACAGCTGTAATTACATATACATGTAGTACGAAGAAAGTCATTCAAATTGCGGGCTGATTGACTTGGCACTATATAGCACCCTAGGACGATTCGATCTGTCAATCTATCCATCGAATTTATCTGGCCAGGATTTGCTTCAATTAAGAAAGGAAAAATGTCCTGTCAGTTTCGTGGTTTTGTAACAAAATGTACATTTTTTGTATTTCTGCGGAGACATCAAATAAGACCATTTAATGAAGGTGGCTGTTTTATATATTATAGAGTTATAATCTCCAACTAATCGATTATATTGGCAATAGTACACGTAATGAAACGCTTATCTATTGATACAGTAAGGGTTGTTTTTGTTTGTTTGCGTTTTGACTGATGCTGTAATGTGTGACCATACGGTTTCGATGCCAGATTGGCAACGACCTCCGACTTCTAGGGATGTGCCAATTGTGTGATGCAATACATCCGGGTGTCATACCCTGACTCTCTCCGAATACAGACGCATTGGTTCTTAAAGAGCACGATGTATACTGTTTATCACCGATTAATGCGCGACTGCCTCTGGGTTTCTGATGAAATTTGACGTATTGATAATTAATATCACTTTTTGAATATCTAGCCTATGCTTGGTTACTGGTAAATACTGGTACATGTTTATTACTGCTTGCAGTGAGGTGTTGAAGAGCACCATTACTGGTGCAAAACGTGTAAGGTCGTGGTTGTAATGCACATAGGTCTTGTTAAATTGTTGTAACAGCCACTCGACACCACTGTTTACAGTCATAGTATAATTAATTCTGACTATCGACATCCTTATGCAGCTGCTGCTGATGTTGTTTTAAAATCGAATGCACAATGCTGTCAGGAATTGGCAAGTACAACGGTTGACTATCCTGTACGAGTGTACTTTATCGTGGTAATCCTTTACGTGACACATCTGTCCTAGTATCCGAATAGTACTGCATCCCTAGAGGACAGGGGTTGACAAGTTTGATGTAACATTATGTACAGGCGGATTCGTAGGAATAATCCATCGAATGATTGAATGGTTTACACACAGTGAATGCATTCCCATGAACACATACATAATATATTGATACTACGATTCTTATGTAAGGGAAACAATCCATACTTTTACTATTAACAATCCACTGCAGACTTTTTGTAAATCAACTTATTTGCGACCAAATTAACTGTTTTTCTTCAGTAATACTTAAGCGATTGATAAACCTATTTTTAATTACAAAATGTTATACCTAATTAGATAAAGAGTAAGGATCCAGTGCAAAAACATGCAGGCAAATATAGTTTAGGGTATAGAATTTATTTTATAATAATGTTTGGCGGGGTTTTTTCCTTCAAAAACATGCTTATTTTTGGTAATTTATCAGCTAGGCAATGTACCTGCGTACGAGGAATTATAACCTATTATAGTTTCTAAATTGGGTACATGTAAAAGACTATAATTCTAGCAGATCTCAAGATACGTATTACAAATGTATTACCCTAGTCATCGCTAAAATATATAAGTCTTACCCCCACTTTTATTTTTATTTAAGTAAGGTTACCAGTTTTCGAGGACCGCCTTCAGCAATTAAGCCGTGACAAACTGTGACATTTTAAATTGGTCATTGGGCTACCTAAGGAAACCTGCGTTCGACTCTCCCTGGGGGTGTTTTTTCTCGTCTGGTTTGTGTGCGGTCAACATCGTGGTACGGCGCCTAGGACTATTGAACATGAACAAACACCGCCTTAAAAGGTACCAATTCACACCTTGGTCGAGTGGAGTTTTGTTGGTTATTCTTGCTCAGAAAACTTAAGCAGATAAATTTCTAGTAAGCAGTGTCGCAGACGGAGATCGAACCCAGGACCTCTCGGACCCAAAGCGCCCCCACCTCTAGGACACCGCTCCACACAATAACTGAAGCTCCGTATCTATCATAGTTTATCTTTATTCTATGGTGAAGTACTAATGCTGCATCAACAACATTTGTCTGTGGGAGAACACGTTAGAACTGGTTAATATCAATTCCAGGAAAACAAGTTAAATCACGTGACAATCGGATATGAATGAACAACAGTTCATAAACGAAGTAAATGCAATGAAAAATGAACATCGTATATATTGTATGAAAAGTTTCCGAAAATCAAACAGTTTTGTACTGGAAATGACCCAAGGGGACGATATACGATATTAACTATAGTCCTTTGTCGACTTAATAAGCGGAAAGTGTTAAAAGAGAACACAAGGACTGGGTCATTGACTTATTGAACCCAAAGGATATTGACACAATGACATGTTTCTATCACCAATTGCATATAATTATACTCAATTGCATTTGCCTGGAAATACAATCCTAATTGATAGGGATAATTGCATGTAAACATACATTGATTGGCATGCGAATCTCCATAGCCTCTTCGATAATGCAATTTAAGCTGGTATGAGGCACAGGTGGCGCTGTGTTTAATTGCTTATTGTTAGGCAGGCGATGGCTTTCAGGAATCGTTTGATCCATGTTTGCAGATGTGAATTAAAAGATAACAATTACTAAATCGAGAAAATTAATTCCTATTCATTATCCTAACGTATTGGTAATGTCAATCAAACTCGGCAGATTAGAGAAAATCATTTTCCCACTTCCTGAAGTGAATAATTATGACTTTCGCATGTTCGTTTTTTAGTTGTTCTGTCTTCGCGATTGACATATTTGAGTTTTCATTTTCCCGTAAAACCAATTTTTGTCGAGGGGGTTGAATTTTCGTTGATTCCGTTTATGAACTCAACCACGAAATCTAATCCCCTTGATTTATCGACCTCCCTAATACAGAACATAGGTTTAGCCTTCCATGGTTTGTTATCCACGAATTTACTACCCCGCAAAAATGCTTTGTTATTCTCGAAATAAAACCAATGAAAATACGTGATTTTACAGTTTTTAATAGTGTTTGAGAATACATTCGATGACTGATATTCATGTATTGTTAAAGTTTACAGACATCGTTCTAGACACTAAGTAAAAGTAATCTTGTCATATAAACGACCACCTTGGGACAACCCACATTCTTACCGATGATTTGAAATAAGACAACAGATAATTTGACATATTAAAGTAATTCAGGAGGTGTGTTTCTAAATATTTAAGAACTTGTGTCATTAAAATAAACTATAAACTTTATAGTATTGTTGTTTCTTCACTTCATATTTAAGGCACTATTCCCATGAGTTCGTATTTTAATAAATAATCTAGTTTATCATTAATGCGTGTACACTCTGTACAGTACAACCTCTGCAAAGCAACACTTTTGGGAGCTGAACATGTTGGTCATTGTACAGAGGTTTTTGCTCTACGGAGATTTAACTTATAGTAAACACCAACTTAGGGAATGTGTTGTTATACAGATGTAATTGCTGTACAGAGGGCCACTCTGGAGAGGTTGTACTGTATTAGAAATTCGCAACATAGGGTCAAAGGTGTCTTGGAAATAATAATCTGTCTACATGTACCTGTTTTATGATTGTCTCGATAGTCCAGTGTTCTAATGCACACTTCGCATTGTGTGTTAATACATTTGTTGTAATCATATAAACGTATAGATAAACCACACTCGTTCGAGTGTAACTGTACTTTTGCTTGGGTTCGAATCCCACCCATAGTGAATATTTTTTTTATTTTGCTAAATAAAACATGCGCGTGCATGTCTATTTTATATATACTTCTAAATATATATATATTTCCTTTGTATTTTAATCCTTGAAAACATTCCCACATCAAGACTGTTGAACAGAAACATCGGTCAACGGTCACCCAAACTGTGCTCCTTTTATTACCAGAGTAAACGCTTATTCATTTTGACGTTTCTACAGAATATTCTTAGAGTGATGATTCCAGCGAAACAAATGATGAAAATAGTTTGTAATTCAACCCGAAAGTCTTCTGAACAATAAATACAATATCCATGGTGGACTCAAATCGTAAACAAAACAAATTTTCATTTAACCTAAAACATAATTTTATTATTCATTAAGTAATAAAAAATATAAAAATGCTTTTTGAAAAAGAGTTTAGCAGCGGACTCGAACCCACAGCCTGTATTAAAAGTATACGAATGTTGTGAGTATAGATCATCTTAACCACTAGGACACGCTGTTAACTTGAAAGTTAACGTGCATTTTTAATATACATGTATATCCATAATCTATCAGAAAAATAACGGTAAATATCGTTTCAACCTTAGCAAATGAACTCGTCCAAGGATCATTTTTCATCTATAGGTTCATACACATGGCTGTCATAAATAATCATTGCTCCTGTGCTCCACGTGGTATGTAACGTGAACTTTGGCTAAGGACGCAAGTCAAACTCAGTCAACAAAAAGTAAAAACAACCGTAAGTATTTTATTTCTCTACCGATTTTTCTTTGACGCTCAAGCCGGGAAGGAGTACTACACGTATCCATACAACCAATGTCGGGTTGTGTATGATTTAGTCTTAACTATACAATGTACAAATAACAAACTCTGTTTGCTGTGGCAAGACTTCACTTTAATTGGGGATTGCAATCGTTACTAAGTAATCATAACATTGATACAATAATTACCATTTGTAAGGTAATTTTACATAAATAGTACCATGTATACATTCATCATGCAGTATACCCCATGATATAAATATACTGGAGACGACCTGATGCATATACTTCAGATATATTGCAAGTTATAATACAGTGATTTTATATTTGTCTCCGCTTAATTTTGCTCTATCAAAGGCTGCTTCACAGACTATGCTATATTCATCACACAGAATGCTGGTCGTACACGAAAAAAACCCCGGTGGAGGAAACGTGGATCCGTAACACCCGACGTCTTTTGGACTCCAGGCCCCAGACCTTTCCTCAGAATACTGAAACTACGGACTGTGTTCAGAAGCATTATTTTACCTTACATAATGTCATGTTCATTTCTTATATTTATCACATGTAAATATATACATTTAGATTTAATAATCTGTAACTATGAGGACATCATTTTCCTTTCTTATGTTTGCAAAAGAACATTGATCGAATCTGAATGAATTCTTTATTTGAAATAAAGTTTACTGGTTGAAGTCAAGCATAGAACTGCTAATTTCCCGCGAAACCGCTATATATATCAACCTATACCCACGTGATACATCAACCCATCACGTGACTTATACGTTTACCCCATGTGATACATCCACCCATCACATGACATGTCAACCCTAAAACCCAGCCCGTACACCTTGTACGCTATTACAACGTGAAGACATGAGTTCTGTACTATACTACGTAACGTGCAGAACTAGTAATACCCTACCAAAATGTCTCAATAAAGCGATATGACCAAGCAAGCATAGACATTGTATGCATGTATGAAGTTTGTGAGATATTACATGTGTCTGTTACTCTAAAACATTTACACGAAATCATCCATCACGTACCGATTACACCAAAAAGACGTATAAACGGAATACTTTCGATAAACACACGGCTACTTAAGCTTATTATATTTGTAATAAAACTACGTTAAGTGAGCAGTTATTTTTATTTTTTGCTAAACATTTCGGTTACCCAGTAGGTTGTATGGCATTCTAAAGGTAGGAAAAAGCGAGCAGCTAATCAACGGTAAGACAGGAATTTAGTGGCCACTTAGTTCTATGGTAGACATATATGCTCAATACTAGTACAAATTAGTTAATTGTTCATTCAGATAAACGTGTTTTAAGCAGTTTATTCAAAACTTTATTGAGAATTTTTTCAGAAATGTATTCAGAAGAACCCACAACCTTCGGGTCAGCAGTCAGTAGCTTTCACCACTTGACCACTCGTCCACCAAACCGTTATTTTTTTTTATATGGACCGTGCAGCAATTAATATTGATTCTAATATCGATTTACATTATGATTAAGGCGATTGCATACTCTTCAGTTGAGCGGAAGTTTAGAAATCGGTGTAAATAAGACGTATTGAAAGCGTCTGACTATCATGATGAAATAGTACGAAAAACTTAAAATTGGTGTGTCAGCATGTTCTCATGTCTTAAAATCGCGAATTTACTGTATAGTTATTACTATATTATACTATAATAAGATTGCAGAATAAAGCTATAGCGGAAATTTTACGTGCCATTTATTCAAAATATTAGAAACACCAGCACTCGCGAATACTAGCTACAACGTATGTGAAACGTTTTACAATGAGCCCACGCAAAATTTTATTCAAGTTTTAATATTTGTTTACAGCAAGCATACCGACCCATTTAGAGAAAGGTTCTGTCGCATTTATTTCGTAAGAATATAGACAAGTTAATGCAAAAGAATGAAGAATGAAAAACAAATTATCGTGAAAACTGGATACAACGTATTCAAAACGTTGATGTATTTTGTAAACTCCTGGTTTTCGACATTTCCGAAATCACTAAAGTGTCAATTAAAAAATTCTAGCCGAGCAACTGCCATGAAATTTGGGATAAAGCTTCTATTATAGTTACTCTACTGGTTGCATGTACGAAAACAGTATGTTGTTCAACAAGTTTTTTCGTAAAACTTAAAAATGAAAAATCACATTTTTTAAAATATCATTTAAAAATACATATAACATGCATATTCTTAAACAAACGTTATCGTGTGATTCCGTATATACAAAATTTCGTGCATGCCAAGTTTCATGTAAATAAATGTCGAACGTTTTTGGTAAAATGCAAATATCAGTTTTAGGGGCTTTCCCCAAAATCTTAAAATATCTTAAAAACTAGCCGAGCAAAACTGTTATGGGTTTGCACAATCACTCTCATGAGTGTGTTCTTCATAAAAAACAGGTGTTTGATACCTCTTGTACAGAAAAAATTAAGAGTAAGCAATTACCTTAAGGCGTTTAAAACTTCATGCAAACGTGTCGCCATTCATTGATACAACTAGTAGACATGCTGTACGGTACGTACGAGTTTCCAATGGATCTGGATGAGGTTCAATGATTACTTCTGATTGGCCATGATGGTTGAACCCCGATTGATCGATGCAAACTGTCAAAGTTGCAAGACAAACGTTCAAACAGTCAAAGCCGAACTCACAATAGATAGGCCCTAACTCCCAAAGATCAAGCCCAAACTATGGCATAAAATACTAATAAAATATTAGTACATATAGCAGTTATAATCATTACCAACCAATAAGATAATGAACATCAGAACAGGAGATACAGCACTCAACAGAAACAGTCGAGACCGATAGACACAAAACAGAAAACACAAACAATACACAACCAAGTCAACAAGCATACGTCGAAATGATCACTTTCATTCACACTAACGGCTAGATACAGCATGCCACCATGTTCTGGAGAGGGAGCAATGAACTCCAGTCCTGATATAATTTAGGCAGACGTTTGAGTGCGAACATGATTATGTTATTATTTCATCTCCACTTCTAATAATTAAAGATATAGTACATGCACAATCAGACACTTAACACATGAACAAGGATTTGCAAGCAAAACCCTTGTTCAAAACATTGAAGCAACAAAAATTCTGACGACAAGGTGGAAAAAACAACAAACACTGTTGCTAATAAAGGACGCACAGGGTAGTTTCGTGGCGTTTAAATAGATCACTGCAAGCATAGAGATAACACAGGTGGTAAAACATCTATCACGCGTCTTGTATGGGTCACTTACGCATATAAAGCTCTCAGAATCAATATACAAAAACAAATGTACGATGGTAGCTATTCCGTACAGCTTTTTTACATCTAACTGTTACCACTGTTAGTAAGGTTCATTGTTGATCAACGGATTCCGATGTATTTGTTAAGAACCACGACTTCTCAACTGAGAGTGCATAATTCAAAATTCAAAAAGATTTTCTCCTGATAGAGAAGAACATATTTGTTTAGATAAAAGTGTAATCATTTCATGGAAGTCGATGTTCTCTTAATCTACGATCATGGATTTTAAGACAAAGTTCAATTGAGATGTTTGATGAATTTGTGATATTAACGGTTATTTTATATATATATTAGGTTATTTTGACAGACATCAATACCGAGTCGTTATCTTGTAAACGTACTTTTAGTTAACGTACTTTTAGCTTTTGTAAATGAAAAGCATGTTAGGAATGTATGTTATTTTTTATTGACTGCATTGGATGATATTGACCAATCAAATGAATGGTTTCGTCATACATATATGTCATGTTCTTATGTCACAAAATCAAAAGTACATGATTCGTATGAAATGATCTGAAATAAACGGTCAGATGACTCACACGCTCTTGCTTCGCCAGATAATTTAACGGTGCTGAAGCTCAGGTCGAGCTAAAAGCTTTGTTTGGCGTACCAACTATTTATATAGTACAGTAGAATGCAGCTGACGATTGCTCTAGGAAAGATTTATTTCCAATATGCAATTTAAAACCAGTTTCTATATCGCGCTCTCTGGACTTTGTCCGGTCAAAAATAGCGCGAAGTGTCCTTCATGCATGCTTTGCGAGTCATGCGATTCACACGCGGATATTTCATAAACTGACAGTATTTAGTAAGTACATGTTGTATGACTTGATAGATTATCTGAAATTTTGGCATATAATGTCACATTTTATTTTAAAAATAGCACGAAGTGTCCTTCAAGCATGCTTTGCAAGTCACGTGATTGACGCGTGATCGATCTGTTACACGTAAACATCAATGAGGTAATCAGTTTGCGAAAGAAATCCGGCATTTTAATTTATAGTAGTTATTCGAATTCTATATTGAATTTTGGACGTAAAAATCGGAAATATATACATAATGCCGATGTTTCATATGCTGTGTTAAATCTCAGCGTGCTTTGTTAAGAAATCTATATGCAGCAATATTAAAATTACGCGAATATTTGACAAGTTTCATTTATTTATGCAATTCACTAATATGTGACTCAGTACCTTTATATTGCATGGACGTACATGTTTCCGTACGCGTTCGTATCGCAACCTCGCTATCTGCAAGGAAGAAATTCTCGTACGTGATGATAAGTTCGAGTAAAGAATTTGTTCTATCCAACAATTTAATCAAAGAGGAAACATGGCTAGTAATCTCATTATTTAAAGTAACGTACATCACAATGTAACGGTGTCTGGTGCCTAAGTATATTCTGTCATATTGTTAATCTACAAGAACAGAAAAAAATGAAAAAGAGTTTATTTATTATCATGAGTAGCCAGCCTATATTATGAGTTAGTCAATATGACATACTCTCTAAGCACAGCCATACACGTCTATGACGGTGTACGATTCAGACGTCAGACAGTCATGTACAATGTAACCATTCTCAAATTCAACTCGACGTGGGTCCTGAAATACCATGATCATCGACCTCATGCTCACAATGCGTACGAAGTACCATGATTCAAGACTTCAACCTGCCGCTTAGAAAACGGGTTAAAACCTTCTTCGAGAATCAATTGATAACTATTCCCCAAACGTAATCAGAGGGATAAATAGAATTCAGCATCTTCACTCAGATTTGATACATAATTTTAAACAGCAAGCACACTCGTCTAAACAACAGCATCACATTAAGAAAATACATTTTGTATATCCTTACTACGAGGGGCGATCAACAAATACCCGGGAAATAATGATATTTCTTGATTACATGACGAACATTGCTGAAATATTGTCAAATATACAATTTCAAAACCTTAAAAACAGTAAATCAAAGCCAATACCAAATCCAATATTTGGTCGTTTGATCATATAAACAATAACGTCACTATGACTACACCGGACCAACGGTAATATTGATATTATAAATAAATGTACTTGTATAGGAAAATTCGGTCAATTACAAGAAAACATATGAATCAATTTAAAATAAATGTACCTATACACTCTGGAAGGTTTATAGACTTACAATGACGTAGTTACAAATTATAAATTTTCCGCGTATATTTGTTGATCACCCTAGTACTAGCACACATACTCCGACTACGAACGACATACCATCTAACAGGGCGAACAGAATCAACATTTTCTATAATTTCTATAATAGTTTTATCGACTGCAATAAACATCAAAACGTGAATGAACTTTCAGATATTGATAAAATCACCTGATATTCAGTTAATATCATTTTCATCAAGATCACCGCATGTACTTCGACAGCTGTAATTACATATACATGCAGTAGGAAGAAAGTCATTCAAATTGCGGGCTGATTGACTTGGCAATACATAGCACCCTGGGACAATTCAATATGTCAATCTATCAATCAAAATTATCTGGCCAGGATTTGCTTCAATGAAGATAGGAAAAATGTCCTGTCAGTTTCGTGGTTTTGTAACAAAATGTACATTTTTTGTATTTCTGTGAAGACATCAAATATGACCATTTAATGAACGTGGCTGTTTAAAATATTACAGAGTTATAATCTCCAACAAATCGATTATATTGGCAATAGTACACGGGAAGAAACGCTTATCTATTAAATACAGTAAGGGTAATCTTTGTTTGTTTGCGTTTTGACTGAGCAGGCGGTTTCGATGCCACTTGGCAACGACCTCCGAGTTCGAGGAATGAGCCAATTGTGTGATGCAATACATCCGGGTATGATACCCAGCCTCTCTCCGAATACAGACGCATTGATTCTTAAAGAGCGCGATGTATACTGTTTATCACCGATTACCGCGCGACTGCCTCTGGATAGTTTTTCAAGTTGAAAGTTATGATTAAAACACTGTTTTTTTCTGATGAATATGACATATTGATAACACTTTTTAAACATCTAGTCAAATACTTGGTTACCTGGTAAAACTTACTACTGTTACATGTATAATACTGCTTGCAGTGAGGTGTTGAAGAGCATCATTCCAGGTGCAAACCTCGGAAGGTCGTTGTTGTTATGCACCTACGTCTTGTTAAATTGTTGTAACAGCCACTCAGCACTACTGTTTACAGTCATAGTACAATTAATTCTGACCATCGACATCCTTATGCAGCTGCTGCTGATGTTGGTATAAAATCGAATGCACAATGATGTCAGGAATTGGCAGGTACAACGGTTGACTATCCTGTACGAGTGTACTTTATAGTGGTAATCCTTTACGTGACACATCTGTCCTAGTATCCAAAAAGTACTGTATCCCTAGAGGACAAGGGTTGACAAGTTTAATGTGACATTATGTACAGGCGGATTCGTAGGAATAATTCATCGAATGACTGAATGGTTTACACACAGTGAATGCATTCCCATGAACACATACATAATATATTGATACTACGATTCTTATGTAAGGGAAACAATCCATACTTTTACTATTAACAATCCACTTGCAGACTTTTTGTAAATCAACTTATTTGCGACAAAATTAACTGTTTATCTTCAGTAATACTTAAGCGATTGATAAACCTTTTTTTAATTACAAAATGTTATACCTAATTAGATAAAGAGTTAAGATCCAGAGAAAAAAACATGGAGGCAAATATAGTTTAGGGTATAGATTGTATTTTAATAATAATGTTTGGCGGGGGTTTTTTTCTTCAAAAACATGCTTATTTTTGGTTATTTCTCTGCTAGGCAATGTATCTGCGTACGAGGAATTATAACCTATTATAGTTTCTAAATTGGGTACATGTAAAAGACTATAATTCTAGCAGATCTCAAGATACGTGTTACAAATGTATTACCCTAGTCATCGCTAAAATATATAAGTCTTACACCCACTTTTTTTATTTAAGTTAGGTTACCAGTTTTCGAGGACCGCCTTCAGCCATTAAGCTGTTAAGCCACACTGTGACATTTTAAGTTGGTCATTGGGCTACCTAAGGAAACCTGCGTTCGACTCTCCCTGTGGATGTTTTTTCTCGTCTGGTTTGTGTGCGGTCAACATCGTGGTACGGCGCCTAGGACTATTGAACATGTAGAAACACCGCCCTAAAAGGTACCAATTCAAACCTTGGTCGAGTGGAGTTTTGTTGGTTATTCTTGCTCAGAAAACTTAAGCAGATAAATTAAGCAGTGTCGCAGACGGCGGTTGAACCCAGGACCTCTCGGACCCAATACGCGCCCCACCTCTAGGACACCGCTCCACACAATAACTGAAGCTCCGTATCTATCATAGTTTATCTTTATTCTATGATGATGTACTAATTCTGCATCAACAACATTTGTCTGTGGGAGAACACGTTAGAACTGGTTAATATCAATTCCAGGAAAACAAGTTAAATCACGTGACAATCGGATATGAATGAACAACAATTCATAAACGAAGTAAATGCAATGAAAAATGAACATCGTATATATTGTATGAAAAGTTTCCGAGAATCAAATGACATAGTTTTGTACTGGTAATGACCCTAGTAGTCAGGCAGATCGGCGACAAAATTGTGGGTTTGATGATAAAAGCATGAAACTTGGTATGATGATAGTATATGCTATTCTAAAAAATATTAGATATGGACCCATTTTGTCAAAACAAAATGGCGGCATTTTTTCAAGATGGCGGCCATCTTACTACTTTTAACAGCTATATTGAGTTAGAAGTAAGTAGATCTACCCTCTTTTCTCCCTATTGCTTTCATATTGTTTAAAATACATCTAATCAATATTGCAACACATTATTATAAGCTTTTTACATATTCTATCCATCCATGGAACAACGGTTTTGAGTATAGATGGCGCCATTTATTCAAATGAACTTTCCAACAAAACAACGCTTGTAATTGGCGAATATAGAACCTTTTTACTAATACAGGTATGTAAATTTAAAAAGTGTATGGGTATGCATGAAACAGTGTTAAATCTGATTCGATTGTGTACGGATTGATAGCTTTTTAATGAAATGTCATATAATTTCGCGACCCGGAAATATTACAGTGAAGTTTGTCAGAGGTTCCCATATTGCTTACCACGAATATATAACCATTAAAACGGGAGATATGCAATGCTAGACTTAACAAAACATTACTCTTGATAAATACCACAACCGTCAAATATAATTCGTTTTTAAATAGAAAATAGTCTAGCAAATAGCTATAATTTTACTCTTCTTTACATGAAGGTAATGACTGTGTAAATATATTGTCTATAAAAATATGACACAAACTGTAAAACTAGCGATTCCTGGCAAATCTACATCTTCGTCTTTAAACTTTGACTAGAGAGGATGTGATTTCTGCCAAGTCACCACGTTAGAAGAATTACAATGTCCTGCTAAAACAAAACATACTGATCAAGAAGTTGGCGCGGGTTACAAGAGTCTTGAAGCGTAAATTGAAAGATGTGAATCGCTACAATGGTTGCCTGTGCCCATTCCATTAGATTTGTTGAATAATAGTAACGGTTTCGCTGTTACTATATACATGTACAACAATCAAGCAAAATGGCATAAATCATGTTGAAACAAATTATCCGTTTTTAAACTGTTAAGGTATGAAACTCATAAGAGGGAAGAATCCGGAGTGGAGAAATCTGCCGCACCGAACAAGGTTACTCGAGAGTGTTGGGTCGTCAACGATGACAATGACGAAGTATTGTTTTTTTTGTGCCCAAACATCTGGGGAGTTACATGAAAATTCTACATTTAATATTGACACAAAAGTTAGGAAGTGTGCATTAGATCTGTTGGACACAGTCCTTGCAAAATTAAGTGTTGGTGATACGATTTCCCAGGAAGGTAAATATGACAGAAAATGGTTCAAATAGTCTAGTACATGGCATAGTTCTTGCAGAATTGGTTGCATGTAGTGAGGAATCACGCACTGAGACAGATGTTATACTTATATTCAAACTGGTTGATCTTACAAGAATGTACATTTCCCGTCTTGAACAATTTGGTTCTACAAGTAGTAGAATACATTCCTCTGATTTGAAAAATCGGTTATTATCAGCTATACCAGATTTACAAGCATATACACAGGGGAGAGATGTTATTCTTATCTTTAATGACGATATTGACAATGCCCTAAGACAGTCAACATGCATAAATACTGATGATGATGCATTGGTGCTTTCGAAGGCAGCACAACTTGTCCGACAGGAGATGTTTAACACCAAGTATAATTTCAGGATTCTGTTCCACAGTCTTTAAAGTCGTTGATAGCCATGATACTTCGAGGTCCAAACATTTAAACTCAATCTGGTAACTTTATCGAAACCCAAAGTACTCTCACAATAGCACAATTACTTGAGTTGAATTTCACCAATCACAAAAAGAAAGATTCAACATATTCATCTTTTCATATTACGCGACAGGGAACCACCACTTCCAGTGTATCTTGGTCTTATTATTCATGCCGAAACTAGAACATGTGGCCTGGTCGAAGTACTTAACAGTCTTGGAATGTCAATTTCATATGATAGAGTAATGCAACTTTCTGCAGCATTAGGCAATTCAATATGTGACCAATATGCCGCCGTCAATGTCGTTTGTCCAGCTAAACTTAGACATGGTATATTTACAGCAGCTGCAGTTGATAATATAGACCACAATCCAAGCTCTTCTACAAAACAAGGCCCGCTGCATGGTACAACGATTTCGCTATTCTAGAATCGTTCAAAGGAGCGATCAATCACACCTTTCAATACGTTGAAAATAAATATGAACATTTAAAACCATTACCAGAGTCATATTCAGTCGTACCGCCTGCAGTTCTACCACACGGGCGATCTGAAATGCCACCTGTCCATGGTCCCCTAACGAGTGAGTGTTCCCACATGACAAATGCTTTAAGTTTAGAATCGAGATACGTAAAAACTATGAAATATTTTCATTCAACGGACATATTATTCTGATTGCCTATTAGCTATATGTGTTATATACGTCTATGCGCCTGAAAAGTGAAGTTAATGCTAGTACATTCATGCTTAAGGTTCAATATACATAGTTACATACTCTTAATTCTCGATCATGTACTAGATTGGATTTTCTGTCAAACTGCTGTTGGAAATGAACATACACCCATTAAAATAGATACAGAAACATTCGAATGGATTTATGTATCACCATTCCTATTTATGATGTGGCCTTTAACATACTTTTAAGTATATACGTATGTAGACATTACAATGCTTGAAATAGTACTCACCATGGTACACGATAATAATATCTAAAATACAAATCGTTCACTTTTTAATCTGTTAGTGAATAACCTAAGCATGATGGTAATTAATAAAGGGTTAAATATATTATCTATATAGCTACCATTATGCACATAACCATGTTAATATACATGTATAAACTATATAACATGTGGCATGTATTAACAAATTTTAGCAGGGCATCATATACTTGTAACTATGTACTGGCATATGATAGCTTTAGCTAATGCATGTTCTTTAGCACATGTACTATTTGCATGTGGTTGAACTATGTCAGCGATGTGTTTCAATCAGAGAACATTGATGATATTATTGTATCCTGATCGGCTTTTCATGCAAATCAGATAGAAACGACCAAATCTAAACATCTGGCTATTTCTTCTCTACCGCCATTATTCTTTAAGGATGTTCGTGAAATTGGCAGGCTAGCGGCCTAGCGACCTTTGAGGGGGCTAAATCTACTGCGATGATTCGTCATTCGATGAACATAGCTTAACAATGTGTGACTTTTCTCAATCACGTACAGGTACCTGTATTGGCCTGCGACCTACCATTTTATGCTTTAGCAAAATCAATTCCATGGAACTACCCGGAAAACTTCTCTGGGTGTCATGGTGTAGTCCTTTTCGGTGGTCTTCATATTGAACTTGCTGCGCTGAGATCAATTGATAACTTGTTAGATAATAATGGTTAGACAAGTGCTTTAATGCAAGCTAATGTTGCTTCAGTAGGAACCGCTGACTCATTCCTAAAGGCTTCACATGTGTCTAGAACTATCCATGCATACCAGGTTACAGCGTGTGCGTTAAACATACTGATGAGGAGATCTTACAAGATCAAGATCTTCAGGGAACTGACATTAGCTCTGAAGAGTGGCGACAACAGTGATAATCTGAGAATCCATCGTTTCACTTCTGGTCTGTTACCATAAGGTTTCAATTAACGATTCTTATATTCGTTCGGTCACTACGTCAAGCCAATTTTGTGCTTTACAAAGACTCCCTAACTGCATTGATTCCTTTTTTTGCACTTGACCATCCAAATTATGCAAGATGGCGTCCTGTTCTTATTCGTGACATGATGAATTTGCAAAACACGGCTCCAAGTGGTGAAAAGGACAATTTTGTCACTCGCAAAACAAATAGTAAGTGGTCGTGCATTTGCGATTGATTATGCGTACGAACATAACAACAAACTTGTAAACAGTGGAGGAGGTGCTATTGGGTTGACCGAAAACATGTCACAATTACTACGTTGGATGGTTTCTGGTACTGAAATGGCGCGTGTGTTAAATGAGTTTCAGCTGTCGCAAGAGGTTATTAAGTTCAATCAAAGCAAAGAACTTGATGTCAATGAAAAAGGGCGGATATGTTATGTACAGCTTTATGCAAATTTTTATGTGGTGGTGGTTGTGACCGAGATTAAACCTAGACTTACCCAAGATATCCGCCATTTTGAATATTACAACAGCATTATATATATTTTAATTGTCAAATGTACTGTAGACATGTAGTTAGTAACATTTGAACACAAATAAACTCAAAATAACCGCCTCCTATATTTATTAGTCGTTGGTTGACATATTTTTATAGTACCAGATTTGTCATTTCGAGTGTGTCCGCCATTTTGAAAATGGCGGCCATCTTGGATATTTTTGAAGGTGGGTCCATATCTAAATTTGTCCGTTATACATCCAACTATCATCATACCAAGTTTCATGCTTTTATCATCAAACACACAATTTTGGTAAAAAATGTAACGAAACTGCCGGACTATAGGGGACGATATACGATATTAACTATATTTCTTGGTCGACTTAATAAGCGGAAAGTGTTAAAAGAGAACACAAGGACTTGGCCATTGACTTATTGAACCCAAAGGATATTGACACAATGAAATGTTTCTATCACCAATTGCATATAATTATACTCAATTGCATTTGCCTGGAAATACAATCCTACTTGATAGGGATAATTGCATGTAAACATACGTTGATTGGCATGCGAATCTCCATAGCCTCTTCGATAATGCAATTTAAGCTGGTATGAGGCACAGGTGGCGCTGTGTTTAATTGCTTATTGTTAGGCAGGCGATGGATTTAAGGAATCGTTTGATCCGTGTTTGCAGATGTGAATTAAAAGATAACAATTACTAAGTCGAGAAAATTAATTCCTATTCATTATCCTAAAGTATTGATAATGTCAATCAAGCTCGGCAGATTAGAGAAAATTATTTCCCCACTTCCTGAAGTGAATAATTATGACTATCGCATGTTCGTTTTTATTTGTTCTGTCTTCGCGATTGACATAATTGAGTTTTCATTTTCCCGTAAAACCAATTTTTGTCGAGGGTGGTTGAATTTTCGTTGATTCGGTTTATGAACTCAACCACGAAATCTAATCCCCACGATTTATCGACCTCCCTAATACAGAACATGGGTTTAGCCTTCCATGTTTTGTTATCCACGATTTTACTACCCCGCAAAAAGGCTTTGTTATTCACGAAACAAAACCAATGAAAATACGTGATTTTACAGTTTTTAATAGAGTTTGAGAAGAAATTCGATGACTGATATTCATGTATTGTTAAAGTTTACAGACATCGTTCTAGACACTAAGTAAAAGTAATCTGGTCATATATACGACCACCTTGGGACAACCCACATTCTTACCGATGATTTGAAATAAGACAACTAAGACATATTAAAGGTATTCAGGAGGTGTGTTTCTAAATATTTAAGAACTTGTGTCATTAAAATAAACTATAAACTTCATAGTATTGTTGTTTCTTCACTTCATATTTAAGGCAGTATTCCCATTAGTTCGTATTTTAATAAATAATCTAGTTTATCATTAATGCATGAACACTCTGTACAGTACAACCTCCGTAATGCAACACTTTTGGGAGCTGAACATGTTGGTCATTGTACAGAGGTTTTTGCTCTACGGAGAATTTATTAATAGTAAACACCAGCTTAGGGAATGTGTTATTATACAGATGTAATTGCTGTACAGAGGGCCACTCTGGAGAGGTTGTATTGCATTAGAAGTTCGCAACATAGAGTCAAAGTTGTTATGGAATTAACTACCTGTTTTATGATTGTCTCGATAGTCCAGTGTTCTAATGCGCACTTCGCATTGTGTGTTAATAATCATATAAACGTATAGATTAAACACAATCGTTCGAGTGTAACTGTACTTTCAATAATGAAATAATCCAGGTAAAAGGGGTGTATTCGGAAAAGAAACAATTATTCAAAATTGTAGCTTAAATTTTCCACCATGACGCAGTAGGCAAAGCTACTGCTTAAGTAACTTAATTAGATTATTTTGCTTGGGTTCGAATCCCACCCATTGTGAATAGTTCAATACTGTTGATCAGAAACATCGGTCACGCAAACTGTGCTCCTTATATTACCAGAATAAACGCTTATTCATTTTGACGTTTCTACAGAATATTCTCAGAGTGATGATTCCAGCGAAACAAATGATGAAAATAGTTTGTAATTCAACCCGATAGTCTTCTGAACAATAAATACAATATCCAAGGTGGACTCAAATCGTAAACAAAACAAATTTTCATTTAACCTAAAACATAATTTTACTATTCATTAAGTAATAAAAAATATAAAAAGACTCATGTATTATGATAATACAATTTTTGAAAAAGAGTTTAGCAGCGGACTCGAACCCACAGCCCATATTAAAAGTATACGAATGTTGTGAGTATAGATCATCTTAACCACTAGGACACGCTGTTAACTTGAAAGTTAACGTGCATTTTTAATATACATGTATATCCATAATCTATCAGAAAAATAACGGTAAATATCGTTTCAACCTTAGCAAATGAACTCGTCCAAGGATCATTTTTCATCTATAGGTTCATACACATGGCTGTCATAAATAATCATTGCTCCTGTGCTCCACGTGGTATGTAACGTGAACTTTGGCTAAGGACGCAAGTCAAATTCAGTCAACAAAAAGTAAAAACAACCGTAAGTATTTTATTTCTCTACCGATTTTTCTTTGACGCTCAAGCCGAGAAGGAGTACTACAAGTATCCATACAACTAGAATCCGGGTTAATGTCGGGTTGTGTAGGATTTATACCCTACCAAAATGTCTCAATAAAGCGATATGACCAAGCAAGCATAGACATTGTATGCATTTATGAAGATTGTGAGATATTACATGTGTCTATTACTCTAAAACATTTAGACGAAATCATCCATCACGTACCGATTACACAAAAAGACGTATAAACGGAATACTTTCGATAAACACAAGGCTACTCAAGCTTATTATATTTGTAATAAAACTATGTTAAGAGTGCAGTTATTTTTATTTTTTTGCTAAACATTTCGGTTACCCAGTAGGTTGTATGGCATTCTAAAGGTAGGAAAAAGCGAGCAGCTAATCAACGGTAAGACAGGAATTTAGTGGCCACTAAGATCTATGGTAGACATACGAGGGTCGTTCATTTAATACCAGGACGATCGATATTTCTGGAAAACTGGCGGACTGATATTGATGAAAACTTACAGGAAAACGGCCACACCATTACTTAATACATATACGAAATTTCAACTTGTTTCGACGAAGGATTTACATAATATTATTGTTTTAATAAGTACATTTAACGCGTGTCGGCCCAAGTCGACGTCAAAATATGGTGACGTTACGCCATTTTCGCTCCTAAAACGTAACACTTTTTCTCTATTTATATTCGTTTTGGAGCCATAAAGTCACGCGAGCACACACATTTACCAGTTTAAGATGATCGGTAGTGATGTTAAATGATGTATCCACTATAATTTCGCATGGTTCCGTAACTACTATAGTAGTATTCTTCAAGCTGTGTTTACCCCTCCAACAGGTGTTTACCGATGACACTTTCCTGTTTCAGACGTTAGATTGACACTGCCTCGGATCATCGCGAGGTGATCCTTGTCATCAAATCAAAGCACTGAAAGTACTATTGTGTGGCGTACTGATGCCACTAAATCAAATATCGAATCCAGGTTGTATCATAAGTTTATGTCCCAGTTCTGATAAGCCCACCCTTACTCAAACATTTGTGCTGCTAAAGACACCAAGAGAACCAGCAGTTACCTGGAACTTACTTAAGTAACTATGCTGAGCATCAATGGAGGGATATTTACAAATACCATTTTTAACGACTTGGAGAATTCGACCAGTGTCAAGATAAGTGACTGTTTATTCTCCGTATGACCACGCATGTTAATTAAATGTATATGACACTCTATATTAACGTATATAAAAGGGGTAAACATGGCGTCGCTCACACATATCGATCGGCCGATTAATGCTTTAAAAACAAGTTTTACATTTTATAAAACCTTAAAGTATTAGCTTTTAAAACAAGCTTTAATGAACAAAATCGATAATTGATGATTTTCGACCGTTGATTGAATTTTTATTTGGTATAAAACGGGATATTTTAAACTTACTTTTACGCGGAACGGATTCTTACTCGTCGCCGAGGATTTAATAATTATGGTATCGTGTTGAATGTTGTTTAAAAGAGAGACATATATCTCTGCTTCATTACAAGCTTTAAATATTCAAAATCGGATAATAGATACGAAAATTATGAGGTCTTATATAAAGCAGGGTAGAAATTGACTAGTGCGTTTAACGCTTACCGCGGTAACATTGTTAATCGGCCGATCGATATGTACGTAGAACTATTTTCCCCCACCCGATATATATAGCATCAATGTTTGTATACAACATAATTAGGTAATCGTCGGCAATGTGCAGCAGTGGTGTGATTTACATACGTTACAGTATACGATTGAAAACCGTGGAAACTATTTTAGATTCCCGCCACCAGTGAGTACATTTTTTGGTAGTAAAAATATAGTCCGTTGCGGAATGATTTGCTATAAATATCCTCTAAAAATAAAATTCTGATATAATTGTTGGTCTTAATATAAGTAAATGTTGGTAATGTAAACAAATCAGGTCCAATGATACGTGTAACCTGTGTTGCATGCTTGTAAACTTGTTCAAATCATAGAACTATTTATTTGCCGAGGCCTAATGCGTTAAATTGGTCGTAAGCTGAAAAGTGGTAATATCATTGTGTGGCGATTACGCCACACAAAAACCGTTTATAAGCAGAAATCCACCGATACGAATATTACCAAAAGGCTTCTGTAAAATAGATTCTTTAGTTTTATAGGTGTATGACTAATACTTTTACAAAAGTGTACCATAATCGGGGTTTTCCCTAACACATTCGATTGCATTGCGATATTAACGGAAACACACCCGTTGTCACATAACAATGCTTCACGCACAGCAACAGTACAGAAATGACATCAAACGTTATATAACATGCCATAGATGTAGACATAACGTTATATGATGTTTTCCGTTGAAAATAGGCAACTATACCACGCACCCTGTCATATCAACACTCTACATTTCACTGAAAACTTGGGTTGGGCCGGGTAGCCCTTGGTTGGGTTCTATAATAACCACAGTTTGTGTTCTGTTGGATAAAAGTATACCAAATTTTGTCGAATTATCAAGTTGGTGTGTACGTCTTATTGAATGAAAATTAATTACAATAGCTGTTTCAATCAAGCGCTATGGCGATCGTCCGGGTATTAAATGAACGACCCTCGTATATGCTCAATGCTAGTACAAATGCAGCATGGTATAGAACTGTTCGACAATTTGTAAAAGATCATTGTTTCGCTTCAGTAGAAGTGTTCGGAATCTAGGGGGAAACACCCTGATGTCAAATATAATGCTATGCATGAACTTTGCGGAAATTCTGCGCCTACGTTTTTAAAACCTTTTAAAAATGTATCAGAAAGTCCAAAACAATGTCTGCCAAACTTTAAGATATCTTTTTAAGTCATACGTCTTACTTATTACTTCAAGTTTATGAAGTACCGGTGTTTTGTATGTCAAAACAAAAAAATAACCTAACACCTTTTTTTACCATAGTTTTATTATGTTTTTGCTTACTTGTTAATCATCCCTCGTACAACACAATATCGCGAACTTCATGGACAGTCCTCGTAGATCATCGGGTTAATATTGGTTATTTTAATATATTTTTATGTTTTTAAACATTTGTTAAATTTTGTCTGGATTTCAAAACGTATAAATACTTCCAAAATAACTAATCCCGAGTTATAATTGTACAAATTGTACCACATTAGGTTTTGAAATACCATAGAGTCAGAATATTTCACACAAAATGTCAAGTCTCTTTATATACAAAATTGTAATCTAAAACTAATATGTTAGTGTTATTAATTGAATGAAAATACGCATACGTGTATATTGTATTAGTCTTCAAATTAAGATACGCCATGATGGCGCTGCAGAAAAAAGTTATGATTATATTTGTAATACTGGTCAAAGACAATGTATCCATCGTGCTATTTCAATATCTTCGTATGCAAATATAATAATGTCAATGTAATCTTTCAGTGGAATACTGTTAAGTAGTGAAACTACGTGTATAATGTCATGGCGGGGAACAGTCGGTTGGGTTAGACAGTTATATTTAACTTCGTGTATAATGTCATGGCGGGGTACAGTCGGTTTGGTATGACAGTTATATTTAACAAAGTTCCTCGAAATCTATTGTATACACAATTGTTGATTTTTACTGCTGTATATGGACTATTAAAACATCTAGAATTTTTTGTTCAAGAGAATTCGAAAACTATTGAAAAGTGTTGAAAACAGCATTCAAAATATCACATTTCAACTTTGGAATAATTTTAACTTTGTAATGATAGCTTGGTTCATATAGCGAACATACTCGATATAACATGTTAGTTATTTGACCAGTATAATTAATGTTTTGGCCAGTAACAACATCCGTCATCACATGCAAGATATTACACATCCGGTTCCGGTATAGGACATATCCGATTATGGTACATGATTTATATCCGGTTCCGGTAAGAATGAGCAGTTTGTTGCAATGGTGTTTTGACGTGTGCTTTAAAAAATCTGCTGTATTTGCTAAAAAATATTCATTTAAGACACTCTCATTATTCATAATATAATATATGGAACAATTCATGTATATTTATTCCTAATTGGTTATTTACATTATATAATATAAAATATTTGTTAGGCCTTAAGAACGCATTTCGACTGCAAGTATTGTTTTATACTTCAGAAATTTGTTTGCTTTACTTGTATATTGAAACAACGTGATGTTTTTCGATAATGTATCGAGTGTGCTATTAGATAGGTCCTGACATTCAGACTGTATCTTAACGACCCACAGACATCGGCAATAATTAAGTTGTTTCATTGGCAATGAAAACGTTAGATTGTTGGACAGAAGGATCAACGAGACTTACAGGTTGACGTTTTAGGATCAAATGCATGGCTATCAACAAATGAATATGCCAAGTAGGTTTGACAATATAGCATCCATCTGCATCTGCAGCCATAATATTCTATGTCACTTGGGAAATTTGCTATCAAAGTGGCGCGTAGTGAGACACAACAAGAACGTAATTAAACCATATTACTGTGAAGCTTGTATTTTCTCTCAGTTTCTAGTTTTGGTTGGGATTGTCCATGATGTTTGCTGTCAAACATGTTCTTGTTTTAACCTGAAATAATTAGCCATCAATCTGAAGCAGCCAGAATGCATTTATTTAAATTACAATGAGTCGTGTTTTCGTATTGATAATACTAAATAACACGTTACCATCACATTAAATGCAACCCCTAGACCAAACCTGTTAAAAATATCCAAAATTTACATCCAAACCTGTGTGTAAAGGCCAACAGTTTGAACAGCAAAACTTGGGTTTGGTTAACTTTACTTAAGGTGTATTTATATGCCAATTTGCTTGAAAAATGGCAAATGATTAACTGAATAGAATCAATTGTTTTAGCTAAGCACATACAAATCAACGCTATATACACATACAAACATATTGTAAATAAGTGTCGACAGAGGATTGCTTTTGTCTAGTCTTATATTTCTTTGAAAAAAGGTCTGATATAATACAAGTATAAGTATTTGTTCACAGGTGGTATTAAAACTTTAACACAGTTTTGACGATATTAAAATAAAACCGACAGAAATTGAAGACGAAATCTGAGTAATATTTGCAACATTGATAATAAGTGAGTATAAGTATTTGTTGGCAGGTGGTATTTAAACTTCATCACAGTTTTGACGATATTAAAATATAAACGACAGAAATTGAAGACGAAACCTGAGTACGATTTGCACATTAATTTTAAGACTGAAACAAATGGTTGACATTATGTCACCATAGCAACCAGATTGTACCAGACAAAGGTTCATTATAAAATATCCAAATGACAGCAAACTATTCCATCGGGCTTTTTCATAAGTTTGCGCCGTTTTCCAATTAGTATTGCTATTATTTTGTAAAGTAACACTTTTCGTGGTTAACCTATCAAGTATCATTTTATTGTAAACTGTCTACAGTTTCCTTTGATTTTCACTGTGTTTGAACATTTGTAAGTATGTGTATATTTTGACATCAACTGTAAATTCGAAGTTGTTGATTTTATTAAAAAATATATCAATGTATACTGTTTGTGTGTTCTTATAGCTAACTAATAGATTGTTAGCGCATGTATATTAGCTTACATTATACCAAGCACGGATTTTATGAGAAGATTGGATTATGTGAAAGAGAGAGGTATATAATAATTTATTATTTATTTTGAAACAAGTTCTACACCTTAAATAAGTCACTTTCGACACACTCATTGGTTGTGTTATTCATCTTTACGAAAGTATCAGAGGTAAGAAGTCATGTCTGGGAAGTTGGCAGTTAGAAGCTAATTGTTCATTCAGACAGACGTTTATTAAGCAGTTTATACAAAACTTTATTCAGAACTTTCAAAAAAAAATTCAAAAGTTAATTCAAATATTAAATTTTGAATAAACTTCCGAATGAACAGCTATCTGCCAACTTCACAGACCTGAAGAAGTCATTGTTGTAAATAGTTTTATTTATCCTGGTCACCGGGCGACCTATAAGAGTTATTTTAGTGTTTGGTAATTGTGCATGGTACAGAAGATGTTCAAGTTCCAGAAACATCCCTGGTTATTTGACGTGACTGATATATGATGACATGCATAATACACAGGACCTCGGTTTTTAAATTAAAATACCGGGAACCACTGCAAAATATTTCTGTTGTTATCCGGCTGGAGGGAGGATCGAACCCACAATCTTCGGATCAGCAATCAGTAGCTTTCACCACTGGACCACTCGTCCACCAAATCGTTATTTCATTTATATGGACCGTGAAGCAATTTATACTGATTAGAATGTAATTTCGACCTTGGCATCGATTTACATTTTGATTAAGGCGTTTAAAACTTCATGCAAACATGTCGCCATTCATTGATACAACTAGTTGACATGCTGTACAGTACGTACGAGTTTCTAATGGTTCTGGATGAGGTTCAATGATGACTTCCGATTGGCCATGCTGGTTGAACCCCGATTGATCGATGCAAACATTTGAAATTGCTAGACAAACGCCCAAAACGCACAATAGATAAGACCTAACTCCCAAACATCAAGCCCAAACTATAGCATAACATACTAGTACATATAGCAGTTATAATTATAACCAACCAATAAGACTGAACATCAAATGAACATCAGAACAGGGCATACAGCACTCAACAGAAACAGTCGAAACTGATAGACATAAAACGGAACACACAAACAACAAGACACAACACAGTCAACATGCATACGTCGCAATGATGACTTTCATTCACTCTAACGGCTAGAAACAGCATGCCACCATGTTCTGAGGAACTCCTGTCGTGATCTAATTTTAGGCAGACGTTTAAGTGCTAACATGATTATGTTAGACTTCTATCTTCACTGCTAATAATTAAAGACGCAGTACATGCACAATGAGAACACATGAACAAGGATTTGCAAGCAAAACTTTTGTTCAAAACACCGAAACAACAATGATTCTCACGCCAGGGTGGACAAAACAACAACACTGGGTGCTAATAAAGGACGCACAGGGTAGTTTCATGGCGTTTAAATACATCACTGCAAGCACAGGGATAACACAGGTGGTTAAACATCCATCACGCGTCTTGTATGGGTCACTTGTGCATAAAAAGCTCTCCGAATCAATGTACGATGGTAGCTCTTCCGTACAGTTTTTTAAAATCAAATTGTTACCACTGTTAGTAAGGTTCATTGTTGATCAACGGATTTTGCTGTATTTGTAAATAACCACGACAACCCGTGAAACTTATCAACTGAAAGTGCGTAATTCAAAATTCGAAAAGATTTTTCTCCTGATAGAGAAGAACAAATTTGTTTAAATAAAAGTGTAAATACACATTTCATGGAAGTCGATGTTCTCTTAATCTCCGATCATGGATTTTAAGGCTAAGTTCAATTGAGATGTTTGATAAACTTGTGATATTAACGGGTTTGTTATTAAGTTATTTTGATAGACATCAATACAAAGTCGATATCCTGTAAACGTACATTTAGTTAACGTACTTTTAGTTTTTGTAAATGAAAAGCATGTTAGAAATGTATGTTATTTTTTATTGACTGCACTGGATGATATTGACCAATCAAATGAATTGTTTCGTCAAACATATATGACACGATCGTATGTCACAAAATCAAAAGTAAATAATACCTATGAAATCAACTAAAATATACGGTCAGATGATCTCACACATTCTTGCTTCGCAAGATAATTTAAAGGTGCTTAAGCTCAGGTCGAGCTAAAACTAGGCATTATAGTCCTTTTGCTGTAGAAACTGGGCCATTCGGCTAGTTATAATTTATTATACTTTTCGACAGCTTTGACTGGGCGGATCTGCGCTTGTTTAGTTGGGCATTGTGTCTTCGTGTGTTTTATGTTTCCTGTGCTCGGTTGGTTTAGTTGGGCATTGTGCTTTGTGTGTTTTTAATGTTTTCTGTGCTCGGCTGGTTAAGTTGAGTGCTGCCTTCCCTGTCTGACTTAATATAATCTATTTGAATGATTACCAACTATTTATATAGTAGAATAGCAAGCCTATATGATGAGTTAGTCAATATGGCATACTCTCTAAGCACAGACAGGCCATGACGGTATACGAGTCTGATATCAGACAGTCATGCACAATGTAACCATTTTCAAATTCAACTCGACGTGGGTCCTGAAATACCATGATCAAACCTCACTCTCACTATGCGGACGAAGTACCATGATTCAAAACTTCAACCTCTCGCTTACAAAACAGGTTAAAACTGACTTCGAAAATCAATTGATAACTCTTCCCCAAACGTAATCAGAGGAACACAGTTAATAGAATTGGGCATCTTGACTCAGATATGACACATAATTTAAAACAGCAAGCACACTCGTCGAAACAACAGCATCACATTAAGAAAATACATTTTGTTTATCCTTACTACGAGGGGCGATCAACAAATACCCGGGAAATAATGATATTTCTTGATTAAATGACGAACATTGAAGAAATATTGTCAATTATACAAATTCAAATCCTTAAAAACAGTAAACCAAAGCCAATACCAAATCGAATATTTGGTCGTTTGATCATATAAACCATAACGTCATTATGACTACACCGGACCAATATTAATATTATAAATAAATGTACTTGTATAGGAAACTTCGGTCAATAACGAAACAAACATATGAATCAATTTAAAATAAATGTACCTATAGACTCTGGAAGATTTATAGACTTGCAATGTCGTAGTTACAAATTATAACATTTTCCGCGTATATTTGTTGATCACCCTAGTACTAGCACACATACTCCGACTACGAACGACATACCATCTAACAGGGCGAACAACATCAACATTTTCTATAATTTCTATAATAGTTTTATCGACTGCAATAAACATCAAAACGTGAATGAACTTTCAGAGATTGATAAAATCACCTGATATTCAGTTAATATCATTTTCATCAAGATCACCGCATGTACTTCGACAGCTGTAATTACATATACATGTAGTACGAAGAAAGTCATTCAAATTGCGGGCTGATTGACTTGGCACTACATAGCACCCTAGGACGATTCAATCTGTCAATATATCCATCAAAATTATCTGGCCAGGATTTGCTTCAATTAAGACAGGAAATATGCCCTGTCAGTTTCGTGGTTTTGTAACAAAATGTACATTTTTTGTATTTCTACGGATACATCAAATATGACCATTTAATGAAGGTGGCTGTTTTATATATTATAGAGTTATAATCTCCAACAAATCGATTATATTGGCAATAGTACACGTAATGAAACGCTTATCTATTGATACACTAAGAGTTTTTTTGGGTTTTTTTTGCGTTTTGACTAACTAAAGGCAGTCGTGTATGACCATCCCGTTTCGATGCCAGATTGGCAACGACCTCCGACTTTGAGAGATGAGCCAATTGTGTGATGCAATACATCCGGGTATGATGCACGGGCTCTCTTCGAATACAGACGCATTGGTTCTTAATGAGCCGGATTTATACTGTTTATCACCGATTAACGCGCTACTGCCTCTGGGTTAAATTTATGATTAAAACAATCGATGTTTTTCTGATGAAATATGATATATTGATAATTGATAACTTCTTTTAAATACTAGTCAAATACTTCGTTATCTGGTAAAAATTACTGGTACATGTTTAATACTGCTTGCAGTGAGGTGTTGAAGAGCATCATAACTGGTGAAAACCGCGTAAGGTCGTTGATGTTATGCACAAACGTCTCGTTAAATTGTTGTAACAGCCACTCAGCACTACTGTTTACAGTCATAGTACAATTATTTCTGACCGTCGACATCCTATTTCAGCTGCTGCTGATGTTGGTTTAAAATCGAATACACAATGATGTCAGGAATTGGCAAATACAACGGTTGACTATCCTGTACGAGTGTACTTTATCGTGGTAATCCTTTACGTGACACATCTGTCCTAGTATTCGAATAGTACTGCATCCCTAGAGGACAAGGGTTGACAAGTTTAATGTAACATTACGTACAGGCGGATTCGTAGGAATAATTCATCGAATGATTGAATGGTTTACACACAGTGAATACATTCCCATGAACACAAACAGAATAGATTGATACTACGAATCTTATGTAAGGGAAACAATCCATACTAGTCTTTTACTATTATCAATCTACTGCAGACTTTTTGTAAATCAACTTCTTTGCGACAAAATTAACTGTTTTTCTTCAGTAATACTTAAGCGATTGATAAACTTTTTCTAATTACACAATGCGAGACCTAAGTTAAAAATGAGTTAAGATCCAGAGAAAATAACAAGGAGGCAAATATATTAATTGAGGGTATAGATTCTATTTTAATAATAATTTTAGGCGGGTTTTTTTTCGTCAAAAACATGCTTATTTTGGTTATTTCTCAGAAATTTTGGAATTATAACCTATTATAGTTTCTAAATTGGGTACATGTAAAAGCCTATAATTCTAGCAGATGTCAAGATACGTATTACAGATGTATAACCCTAACTAGTAATCGCATAAATATATAAGTCTTACTCCCACTATTTTTTAAGTTAGGTGACCAGTTCTCGAGGACCGCCTTCAGCAATTAAGCCGTTCAGCCACACTGTGAAATTTGACTTGGTCATCGGGCTACCTAAGGAAACCTGTGTTCGACTCTCCCTGGGGATGCTATTTCTCGTCTGGTTTGTGTGCAGCCAACATCGTGGTATGGCGCCTAGGAATATCAATCATGTACACCGCCCTAAAAGGTACCAATTCACACCTTGGTCGAGTGGAGTTTAGTTGGTTATTCTTGCTCAGAAAACTTAAGCAGATAAATTAAGAAGTGTCGCATACGGCGGTCGAACCCAGGACCTCTCGGACCCAAAGCGCCCCCCACCTCTAGGACACCGCTCCACACAATAACTGAAGCTCCGTATGTATCATAGTATATATTTATTCTATGATGATGTACTAATGCTGCATCAACAACATTTGTCTGTGGGAGAACACGTTAGAACTGGTTAATATTAATTCAAGGAAAACAAGTTAGATCACGTGACAATCGGATATGAATGAACAACAGTTCATAAACGAAGTAAATGCAATGAAAAATGAACATCGTATATATTGTATGAAAAGTTTCCGAGAATCAAATGACATAGTTTTGATCTAGTAATGACCCTAGGGGACGATATACGATATTAACTATAGTACTTGGTCGACTTAATAAACGGAAAGTGTTAAAAGAGAACACAAGGACTGGGCAATTGACTTATTCAACCCAACGGATATTGACACAAAGACATGTCTCTATCACCAATTGCATATAATTATACTCAATTGCATTTGCCTGGAAATACAATCCTAATTGATAGGGATAATTGCATGTAAACATACGTTGATTGGCATGCGAATCTCCATAGCCTCATCGATAATGCAATTTAAGCTGGTATGAGGTGCGGGTGGTGCTGTGTTTAATTGCTTATTGTTGGACTGGTGGTGGCTTTCAGGAATCGTTTGATCCGTGTTTGAATATGTGAATTAAAAGATAACAATTACTAAATCGAGAATATTAATTCCAATTAATTATCCTAAAGGATTGATAATGTCAATCAAACTCGACAGATTTGAGAAAATCATTTCCCCACTTCCCGAAGTGAATAATAATGACGATCGCACATTCGTTTTTTAATTTGTTCTTTCTTCAGTACCACGATACGAGATCGCGATAGAGCAATTCCTTACACATTTGAGTTTTCATTTTACTATAAAACCATTATTTGTCGAGGTGGTTGAATTTTCGTTGATTACGTCGATGAACTCAATCCCTACGATTAATCGACCTCCCTAATACAGAACATCGGATTAGCTTTCAATGTTTTGTTATCCACGAATTTACTACCCCACAAAAAGGCTTTGTTATCCACGAAATAAAACTCGCGAAAATACGTGATTTTAAAGTGTTCAATAGTGTTTGAGCAGAAATTCGATGACTGATATTCATGTATCGTTAAAGTTTACAGACATCTTTCTAGACACTAGTACTAGTAATCTTGTCATATAAACAACAACTCTTGGACAACCCACGTTCCTTGCTGATGATTTGAAATCTGACGACAGACAATTTGACATATTAAAGTAATTCAGGAGGTGTGTTTCTAAATATTCAAGAACTTGTGTCATTAAAATAAACTATAAACTTCATAGTATTGTTGTTTTTTCACTTCATATTTAATGCAGTATACCCATGAGTTCGTATTTCAATAAATAATCTAGATTATCATTAATGCATGTACACTTTGTACAGTACAACCTCTGTTAAGCAACACCCTTTTGGAGCTAAATATATTGGTCATTGTACAGAGGTTTTTGCTCTTCGGAAATTACATTTATAGTTAACATCAGCTTAGGGAATGTGTTGTTATCCAGATGTTGTTGTTGTACATAGGGCCACTCTGGAGAGGTTGTACTGTTTTAGAAATTCGCAACATGGAGTCAAAGGTGTCCTGTCACTGGAATGAACTACCTGTCTTGTGATTTGTTGCGATAGCCCAGTGATCTAATGCGCACTTTGCATTGTTTGTATATAATCATTTATATATTTATATACACATGGCTGTCATATACAAATCATTGCCCTGTGTTCCAGCTAATATGTAACGTGAACTTTGGCTAAGGACGCAAGTGAAAATCAGTCAACAAAAAGTTAAAACAATCGTAAGTATTTTATTCCACTACCGATTTATCTTTGACGCTCAAGCCGGGAAGTAGCACTATCCGTGCAACTTGGTATTGGGGTGCAATATGTCACAGCTTATGCCCAAAACCGACTCAACTCTATAAACTTACGGTTGTTTTTAACTTTTTGACAGATTCTTACTTGCGTTCTTAGCCAAAATTACGTTAAATACCACGTGGTATGTCCACATTGATATATACGATTGTGAAAACCATAAGAAAAGTAGATTAAAACAAGACCTTAATATGGAGTTAAATGTCAAAGGTGACTGAACCGCTGAATTGTTGAAAGCGGCCATCGACAACTGGTAACTTAACTGCTTGAAGATAATATTCTTGGGTAATGTTCATAAAACTAGGACCGTAGGATGAATTCAAAAATCTATGAAGCTGGTATACTTTCAAGATAACACATTTTCTCAGACCCCATCACAGGCCCATAATCCGGGTTAATGTCGGGTTGTGTAGTATTTATACCCTACCAAAATGTCTCAGTAAAGCGATATAACCGAGCAAGCATAGACATTGTATGCATTTATGAAGTTTGTGAGATATTACATTTGTCTGTTACTCTAAAACATTTAGACGAAATCATCCATCACGTACCGATTACACCAAAAAGACGTATAAACGGAATACTTTCGATAAACACACAGCTACTCTAGCTTATTATATTTGTAATTAAACTATGTTAAATGTGCAGTTATTTTTATTTTTTGCTTAATATTTCGGTTACCAAGTAGGTTGTATGTCATACTAAAGGTAGGAAAACGCGAGCAGGAATTCAACGGTAAGACATGAATTTAGTGGCTACTTTGTTGTATGGTAGACTTATATGCTCAATATTGGTACAAATGCAGCATGGTATAGAACTGTCGACAATTTGTAAACGATTCATTGTTTCGCTTCAGTAGTAGTGTTCGGAATCTAGGGTGAAACAGTCTGATGTCAAATATAATGCTGTGCATGAAGTTTTTAAAACCTATATCAGAAAGTCCAAAACAATATGTGTCAAACTTCAAGATATTTTTCATACAACTTACTAAATACTTCCAGTTTATGAAGTACCGGTGTATTGTATGTCAAAACAAATAATTAATCTAACAACTTTATTGATGATTTTTGCAGATTTCTACCTAAGATATTATTTTTATTAATTTGAATATTTTTCAACTTACTTGTTGATCATCCCTCGTATAACACAATATCGCGAACTTCATGGACAGTCCTCGTGAAAATTGGTTCTTGTAATATATTTTTGGTATTTAAACATGTGAACATTTTCGTTAAATAGTTCCAAAAACTAAGCCCGAATTATAATTGTACAAATGGAACCTTATTAGGTTTTGAAATACCATAGAGTCAGAATGTTTCACACAAAATGACAAGTCTCTTCATATACAAAATTGTTATTTAAAACTCATATGTTATTGTTATTAATTGAATGAAAATACGCATACGTGTATATTGTATTAGTCTTCATATTAAGATATGCCATGATGACGCTGCAGAAAAAGTTTATGTTTATATTTGTATTTGTATTACTGGTCAAAGACACTGACATCATCGTGCTATTTCAATATATGCGTATGCAAATACAATAGTGCCAATGTCATCTTTCAATGGCGTATTGTTAGGTAGTGGAACTTTGTGTATAATGTTATGGTGGGGAACAGTCGGTTGGGTATGACAGTTATATTTTACGAAGTTCCTGGAAATCCATTGTATACACTATTGTTGATTTTTACTGCTGTATATGGACTATTAAAACATCTTGATTTTTTTGTTCAAGATAATTCGAAAACTATTGATAAGTGTTGAAAACAGCACTCAAAATATCACAACTTTGGCATAGTTTTTCAACCTGGTAATGATATCTTGGTTCTAACTAATAGCAAACATACTGGATATAACATGTTAGTTCTTTGACCAGTATAATTAATGTTTTGTCCAGTTACAACATCTGTCATCACGTGTAAGATAGTACACATCCGGTTCCGGTATTTGAATAGGGTATATCCGGTTCCGGTATGTTGCATATCCGATTATGGTACATCACGTATATCCGGTTCCGGTAAGATGGAGCAGTTTGTTGCAATGGTGTTTTGACGTGTGCTTTAAAAATATTCATTTAAGATAACTGTCATTATTTATAAAATAATCTATGAAAAAATTCGTGTTATATCTATTCCTAATTGGTTATTACATAATATGATAGATTATGATATAAAATATGTGTTTGGTCTTAAGAACGCATTTCTACTGCACGTATTGTTTTATACTTCACAAATCTGTTTGCTTTACTTGAATATTGAAACAGAGCATCTATCTGCATCTGCTACCATAGTATTCTATGTCACTTGGGAAATTTGTTATGAAAATGGCGCGTTGTGAGACACAACAAGAACTAATTTAACCATATTACTGTGAAGCTTATATTTGCTCTCAGCTTCCAGTTTTGGTTGGGATTATCAATGATGTTTGCAGTTAAACATGTTCTTGTTTTAACCAGAAATAATTAGCCATCAATCTGAAGCAGCAAAATTGCATTTATTAAAATTACATTGAGTCGTGTTGTCGTATTCACTATACTAAGTAACATGTAACCACCAGATTAAATGCAACCGCTAGACTGAACCTGTTCTAAAATGTCCAAACCTGTGTGTAAAGGCCAACAGTTTGAACAGCAAAACTTGGGTTTGGTTAACTTTACTTAAGGTGTATTTATATGCCAATTTGCTTGAAATGAATGGCAAATGATTAACTGAATAGAATCAATTGTTTTAGCTAAGCACATACAAATCAACGCCATATATACGTACACACATATTGCAAATAAATGTCGACAGAGGATTTCTTTTGTCTAGTTTCATATTTCTTTGAAAAAAGGTCTGATATAATACAAGTATAAGTATTTGTTCACAGGTGGTATTTAAACTTTAACACAGTTTTGACGATATTAAAAAAAACCGACAGAAATTCAAGACGAAATCTAGGTAATATTTGCAACATTGATAATATGGTGTCATAAAGTGAGTATAAGTATTAATGACAGGTGGTATTTAAACTTCATCACAGTTTTGGCGATATTAAAATATAAACGACAGAAATTGAAGACGAAACCTGAGTACGATTTGCACATTAATTTTAAGACTGAAACAAATGGTTGACAGTATGTCACCATAGCAACCAGATTGTACCAGACAAAGGTTCATTATAAATTATCCACATGACAGCAAACTATTCAATCGCGCTTTTTCATAAGTTTGCGCCGTTTTCCAATTAGTATTGCTATTATTTTGTAAAGTAACAATTATCGTGGTTGACCGTATCAAGTATCCTTTTATTGTAAACTGTCTACAGCTTCCTTTGATTTTCACTGTGTTTGAACATTTGTAAGTATGTGTATATGTTGACATCAAATGTAAATTCGAAGTCGTTGATTTTATAAAAAAATATCTCAATGTATACTGTTTGTGTGTTCTTATATCTAACTTATAGATTGTTAGCTTACATTAAACCAAGCACGGATTTTATGAGAAGATTGGATTATGCGAGAGAGAGAGGTATATAATAATTCATTATTTATTTTGGAACAAGTTCTTCACCTTAAATAAGTCACTTTCGACACACTCATTGGTTGTGTTATTCATCTTTACGAAAGTTTCAGAGATAAGAAGCGAGGTCTGGGAAGTTGGCAGTTAGTATTTAATTGGTCATTCAGATAGACGTTTATTAAGCAGTTTATTATTCAAAACTATATTTGAACTTATTCGGAAAATTGTTCAGAAATTAATTCAATATTAAATTTTGAATTAACTTCTGAATGAACAACTAACTGTCTACTTCACAGACCTGAAGAAGTCATTGTTGTAAATGATTTTATTGATCCTGGTCACCAGGCGACCTATAAGAGGTATTTTAGTGTTTGGTTATAGTGCATGATACAGAAGATGTCCCAGTCCCAGAAGCAATCCTGGTTATTTGACGTGCCTGATATATGATGTCAAGTCTAATACACAGGACCTCGGGTTTTTAAAGTAAAAGACTGGGAAACACTGCATAATATTTCTGTTGTTATCTGGCTGGAGGCGGGATCGAACCCACAACCTTAGGATCAGCAGTCAGTAGCTTTCACCACTGGACCACTCGTCCACCAAACCGTTATTTCATTTTATATGAACATTGAACCAATTAATACTGATTGTAATGGAATTTCGACATTGGCATCGATTTACATTATGATTAAGCCATTTATTGATACAACTAGTTGACATGCTGTATGGTACGTACGAGTTTCAATGATGACTTCCGATTGGTCATGATGGTTGAACCCCGATTCATCGATGCAATCATTCGAAGTTGCAAGACAAACGTCCAAAACGTGAAAGCCGAATAAACAACAACACTGGATGCTAATAAAGGACACACAGGGTAGTTTCATGGCGTTTAAATAGATCACTGCAAGCACAGAGATAACACAGGTGGTAAAACATCCATCAAGCTCTCAGAACCAATATACAAAAACATAATGTACGATGGTAGCTATTCCGTACAGCTTTTTTAAATAAAACTGTTACCACTGTTAGTAAGGTTCATTGTTGATCAACGGATTTCGATGTATTTGTTAAGAACCACGACTTCTCAACTGAGAGTGCATAATTCAAAATTCGAAAAGATTTTCTCCTGATAGAGAAGAACAAATTAGTTTAAATAAAAGTGTAAATACTCATTCCATGGAAGTCGATGTTCTCTTAATCTACGATCATGGATTTTAAGACAAAGTTCAATTGAGATGTTTGATGAAATTGTGATATTAACGGTTATTTTATATATATATATATATTAGGTTATTTTGATAGACATCAATACAGAGTCGTTATCTTGGAAACGTACTTTTAGTTTACGTACTTTTAGCTTTTGTAAATAAAAAAGCATGTTAGGAATGTTTGTTATTTTTTATTGACTGCGCTGGATGATATTGATCAATAAAATGAATGGTTTCGTCATACATATATGTCATATTCTTATGTCACAAAATCAAAATTACATGATTCGTATGAAATAAACTGAAATATACGGTCAGATGATCTCACAAGCTCTTGCTTCGCCAGATAATTAAAAGGTGCTGAAGCTCAGGTCGAGCTAAAAGTTTTGTTTGGCGTACCAACTTTTTATATAGTACAGTAGAATGCAGCTGACGGTTGCTCTAGGAAAGATTTAATTCCAATATGCAATTTAAACCAGTTTCGATATCGCGCTCTCTGGACTTTGACCGTTCAAAAATAGCGCGAAGTGTCCTTCATGCATGCTTTGCGAGTCATGCGATTGATACGCGGATATTTCATCAACTGACAGTATTTAATAAATACATGTTGTATGACTTTATAGATTATCTGACATTTTGGCATATAATGTCACATTTTATTTTAAAAATAGCACGAAGTGTCCTTCAAGCATGCTTTGCAAGTCACGTGATTGACGCGTGATCGATCTGTAACACGTAAACATCAATGAGGTAATCAGTTTGCGAAAAAAATCCGGCATTTTAAGTTATAGTAGTTCTTCGAATCCTATTTTGGATGTAAAAATTGGAAATATATACATAATGCCGATGTTTCATATGCTGTGTTAAATCTCAGCGTGCTTTTTTAGGAAATCTATCAGCAGCAATATCAAAATTACGCGAATATTTGACAAGTTTCATTTATTTATGCAATTCACTAATATGTAAAAGAGGAAACATGGCTAGTAATCTCATCATTTAAAGTAACGTACATCACAATGTAACGGTGTCTGGTGCCTAAGTATATTCTGTCATATTGTTAATCTATGAGAACAGAAAAAAATGAAAAAGAGTTTATTTATTACCATGAGTAGCAAGCCTATATTATGAGTTAGTCAATATGACATACTCTCTAAGCACAGCCATACACGTCTATGACGGTGTACGATTCAGACGTCAGACAGTCATGTACAATGTAACCATTCTCAAATTCAACTCGACGTGGGTCCTGAAATACCATGATCTTCGACCTCATGCTCACAATGCGTACGAAGTACCATGATTGAAGACTTCAACCTGCCGCTTAGAAAACGGGTTAAAACCTTCTTCGAGAATCAATTGATAACTTACATTTGTATTCCCAAACGTAATTAGAGGGATAAATAGAATTCAGCATCTTTACTCAGATTTGACATATAATTTAAAACAGCAAGCACACTCGTCGAAACAACAGCATCACAGTAAGTCAATACATTTTGTATATCCTTACTACGAGGGGCGATTAACAAATACCCGGGAAATAATAATTTTTCTTGATTATATGATCAACATTGCTGAAATGTTGTCAAATATACGAATTCAAAACCTTAAAAACAGTAAACAAAAACCAATACCAAATCCAATATTTGGTCGTTTGATCATATAAACCATAACGTCACTACGGCTACACCGGACAAACGTTATCATAAATATTATAAATAAATGTATAGGAAAATTCGGTCAATAACAAAAACAAATGAATCAATTTAAAATAAATGTACCTATAGACTCTGGAAGGTTTATATACTTGCAATGACGTAGTTACAAATTATAAATTTTCCGCGTATATTTGTTGATCACCCTAGTACTTGTACCCATACTCCGACTACGAACGACATACCATCTAACAGGGCGAACAGCATCAACATTTTCTATAATTTCTATAATAGTTTTATCGACTGCAATAAACATCAAAACGTGAATGAACTTTCAGAGATTGATAAAATCACATGATATTCAGTTAATATCATTTTCATCAAGATCACCGCATGTACTTCGACAGCTGTAATGACATATACATGTAGTACGAAGAAAGTCATTCAAATTACGGGCTGATTGACTTGGCACTACATAGCACCCTAGGACGCTTAAGCTTATACAGTAAGAGTTTTTTTGTTTGTTTGCGTTTTGACTAACTAAAGGCAGTCGTGTATGACCATTCCATTTCGATGCCAGATTGGCAACGACCTCCGACACTTGAAAAATGAGCCAATCGTGTGATGCAATACATCTGGGTATGATACCCGGGCTCTCTCCGAATACAGACGCATTGGTTCTTAATGAGCCCGATGTATACTGTTTATCACCGATTAACGCGCGACTGCCTCTGGGTTAAATTTATGATTAAAACAATCGACGTTTTTCTGATGAAATATGATATATTGATAATTGATAACTTCTTTTGAATACTAGTCAAATACTTGGTTACCTGGTAAAAATTACTGGTACATGTTTAATACTGCTTGCAGTCATGTGTTGAAGAGCATCATTACTGGTGCAACCCGCGTAAGGTCGTTGTTGCTATGCACCAACGTCTTGTTTAATTGTTGTAACAGCCACTCAGCACTACTGTTTACATAGTACAATTATTTCAGACCGTCGACATCCTTATGCAGCTGCTACTGATGTTGGTTTAAAATCGAATACACAATGATGTCAGGAATTGACAAGTACAACGGCTGACTATCCTGTACGAGTGTACTTTATCGTGGCAATCCTTTACGTGACACATCTGTCCTTGTATCCGAATAGTACTGCATCCCTAGAGGACAAGGGTTGACAAGTTTAATATGAAATTATATACAGGCGGATTCGTAGGAATAATTCATCGAATGATTGAATGGTTTACACACAGTGAATGCATTCCCATGAACACAAACAGAAAAGATTGATCCTACGAATATTATGTAAGGGAAACAATCCATACTTTTACTATTATCAATCAGACTTTTTGTAAATCAAATTCTTTGCGACAAAATTAACTGTTTTTCTTCAGTAATACTTAAGCGATTGATAAACTTCTTTCTAATTACACAATGTGAGACCTAATTAAAAAAAGAGTTAAGATGCAGAGAAAAAAACATGGAGGCAAACATACTAGTAATTGAGGGTATAGATTCTATTTTAATAATAATTTTAGGCGGGTTTTTTTCTACAAAAACATGCTTATTTTGGTAATTTCTCTGGAATTTTGGAATTATAACCTATTATAGTTTCTAAATTGGGTACATGTAAAAGCCTATAATTCTAGCAGATCTCAAGATACGTATTACAAATGTATAACCCTAACTAGTAATCGCTAAAATATATAAGTCTTACACCCACTTTTTTTAAGTTAGGTTACCAGTTTTTGAGGACCGCCTTCAGCAATTAAGCCGTTAAGCCACACTGTGACATTTTAACATGGTCATCGGGCTACCTAAGGAAACCTGTGTTCGACTCTCCCTGGGGATGCTATTTCTCGTCTGGTTTGTGTGCTGCCAACATCGTGGTATGGCGCCTAGGAATATGTACAGACACCGCCCTAAAAGGTAACAATTCACACCTTGGTCGAGTGGAGTTTTGTTGGTTATTCTTGCTCAGAAAACTTAAGCAGATAAATTTAGCAGTGTCGCAGACGGCGGTCGAACCCAGGACCTCTCGGACCCAAAGCGCCCCCCACCTCTAGGACACCGCTCCACACAATAACTGAAGCTCCGTATTTATCATAGTTTATCTTTATTCTATGACGATGTACTAATGCTGCATCAACAACATTTGTCTGTGGGCGAACACGTTAGAACTGGTTAATATCAATTCCAGAAAAACAAGTTAAATCACGTGACAATCGGATTTGAATGAACAACAGTTCATAAACGAAATAAAAGCAATGAAAAATGAACATCGTATATATTGTATGAAAAGTTTCCGAGAATCAAATGACATAGTTTTGTACTGGTAATGACCCTAGGGGACGATATACGATATTAACTATATTACTTGGTCGACTTAATAAGCGGAAAGTGTTAAAAGAGAACACAAGGACTGGGCCATTGACTTATTGAACCCAACGGATATTGACACAACGACATGTTTCTATCACCAATTGCATATAATTATACTCAATTGCATTTGCCTGGAAATACAATCCTAATTGATAGGGATAATTGCATGTAAACATACGTTGATTGGCATGCGAATCTCCAAAGCCTCATCGATAATGCAATTTAAGCTGGGATGAGGTACAGGTGGCGCTGTGTTTAATTGCTAATTGTTGGACTGGTGGTGGCTTTCAGGAATCGTTTGATCCGTGTTTGAATATGTGAATTAAAAGATAACAATTACTTAATCGAGAACATTAATTCCAATTAATTATCCTAAAGTATTGATAATGTCAATCAAACTCGACAGATTTGAGAAAATCATTTCCCCACTTCCCGAAGTGAATAATTATGACGATCGCACATTCGTTTTTTAATTTGTTCTGTCTTCAGTGACACGATACAAGATCGTGATTGAGCAATTCCTTACACATTTGAGTTTTCATTTTACTATAAAACCATTATTTGTCGAGGGGGTTGAATTTTCGTTGATCACGTCGATGAACTCAACCACGACATCTAATCCCTACGATTAATCGACCTCCCTCATACAGAACATCGGATTAGCTTTCAATGTTTTGTTATCCACGAATTTACTACCCCACAAAAAATGCTTTGTTATCCACGAAATAAAACTCGCGAAAATACGTGATTTTAAAGTGTTTAATAGTGTTGGAGCAGAAATTCGATGACTGATATTCATGTATCGTTAAAGTTTACAGATATCTTTCTAGACACTAGTACTAGTAATCTTGTCATATAAACAACAACTCTAGGACAACCCACGTTCCTTGCTGATGATTTGAAATCTGTCGACAGACAATTTGACATATTAAAGTAATTCAGGAGGTGTGTTTCTAAATATTCAAGAACTTGTGTCATTAAAATAAACTATAAACTTCATAGTATTGTTGTTTTTTCACTTCATATTTAAGGCAGTATACCCATGAGTTCGTATAGAGTCAAAGGTGTCCTGTCACTGGAATGAACTACCTGTCTTGTGATTTGTTGCGATAGCCCAGTGATCTAATGCGCACTTTGCATTGTTTGTATATAATCATTTATATATTTATATACACATGGCTGTCATATACAAATCATTGCCCTGTGTTCCAGCTAATATGTAACGTGAACTTTGGCTAAGGACGCAAGTGAAAATCAGTCAACAAAAAGTTAAAACAATCGTAAGTATTTTATTCCACTACCGATTTATCTTTGACGCTCAAGCCGGGAAGTAGCACTATCCGTGCAACTTGGTATTGGGGTGCAATATGTCACAGCTTATGCCCAAAACCGACTCAACTCTATAAACTTACGGTTGTTTTTAACTTTTTGACAGATTCTTACTTGCGTTCTTAGCCAAAATTACGTTAAATACCACGTGGTATGTCCACATTGATATATACGATTGTGAAAACCATAAGAAAAGTAGATTCAAACAAGACCTTAATATGGAGTTAAATGTCAAAGGTGACTGAACCGCTGAATTGTTGAAAGCGGCCATTGACAACTGGTAACTTAACTGCTTGAAGATAATATTCTTGGGAAATGTTCATAAAACTAGGACCGTAGGATGAATTCAAAAATCTATGAAGCTGGTATACTTTCAACACATTTTCTCAGACCCCATCGCAGGCCCATAATCCGGGTTAATGTCAGGTTGTGTAGTATTTATACCCTACCATAATGTCACAGTAAAGCGATACAACCGAGCAAGCATAGACATTGTATGCATTTATGAAGTTTGTGAGATATTACATTTGTCTGTTACTCTAAAACATTTAGACGAAATCATCAATCACGTACCGATTACACCAAAAAGACGTATAAACGGAATACTTTCGATAAACACACAGCTACTCAAGCTTATTATATTTGTTAAATGTGCAGTTATTTTTATTTTTTGCTTAATATTTCGGTTACCAAGTAGGTTGTATGTCATACTAAAGGTAGGAAAACGCGAGCATGAATTCAACGGAAAGACATGAATTTAGTGGCCATTTTGTTGTATGGTAGACTTATATGCTCCATATTGGTACAAATGCAGTATGGTATAGAACTGTCGACAATTTGTAAACGATTCATTGTTTCGCTTCATTAGTAGTGTTCGGAATCTAGGGGGAAACAGTCTGATGTCAAATGTAATGCTGTGCATGAAGTTTTTAAAACCTATATCAGAAAGTCCAAAACAATATGTGTCAAACTTCAAGATATTTTTCATACTACTTACTAAATACTTCCAGTTTATGAAGTACCGGTGTATTGTATGTCAAAACAAATAATTAATCTAACATCTTTTTGTGATGATATTTGCAGATTTCTACCTAAGATATTATTTTTATTAATTTGAATATTTTTCAACTTACTTGTTGATCATCCCTCGTATAACACAATATCGCGAACTTCATGGACAGTCCTCGTAGATCATCGGGTGAATATTGGTTCTTGTAATATATTTTTTGTATTTAAACATGTGAACATTTTTGTTAAATAGTTCCAAAAACTAAGCCCGAATTATAATTGTACAAATGGTACCACATTAGGTTTTGAAATACCATAGAGTCAGAATGTTTCACACAAAATGACAAGTCTCTTCATATCCAAAATTGTTATTTAAAACTCATATGTTATTGTTATTAATTGTATGAAAATACGCATACGTGTATATTGTATTAGTCTTCATATTAAGATATGCCATGATGTCGCTGCAGAAAAGGTTTATGTTTATATTTGTATTACTGGTCAAAGACACTGACTCCATCGTGCTATTTCGATATGTGCGTATGCCAATATAATAATGCCAATGTCATCTTTCAATGGCGTATTGTTAAGTAGTGGAACTTTGTGTATAATGTTATGGTGGGGAACAGTCGGTTGGGTATGACAGTTATATTTTACGAATTTCCTGGAAATCCATTGTATACACTATTGTTGATTTTTACTGCTGTATGGACTATTAAAACATCTTGATTTTTTTGTTCAAGATAATTCGAAAACTATTGATAAGTGTTGAAAACAGCACTCAAAATATCACAACTTTGGCATAGTTTTTCAACCTGGTAATGATATCTTGGTTCTAACTAATAGCAAACATACTGGATATAACATGTTAGTTCTTTGACCAGTATAATTAATGTTTTGGCCAGTTACAACATCTGTCATCACGTGTAATATATTACACATCCGGTTCCGGTATTTGAATAGGGTATATCCGGTTCCGGTATGTTGCATATCCAAATATGGCACATCACGTATATCCGGTTCTGGTAAGATGGAGCAGTTTGTTGCAATGGTGTTTTGACGTGTGCTTTTAAAATATTCATTTAAGATAACTGTCATTATTTATAAAATAATCTATGAAAACATTCGTGTTATATCTATTCCTAATTGGTTATTATAATATGATAGATTGTGATATAAAATATGTGTTTGGTCTTATGAACGCATTTCGATATATTCGAATATTGAAACAACGTGATGTTTTTCGATAATGTATCGAGTATGCTATTAGATAGGTCCCGACATTCAGACGGTATCTTAACGACCCACAGACATCGGCAATAATTAAGTTGTTTCATTGGCAATGAAAACGTTAGATTGTTGGACAGACGGATCAACGAGACTTACAGGGTGACGTTTTAGGATCAAATACATGCCTATCAACAAATGAATATGCCAAGTAGATTTGACAATACAGTATCTATCTGCATCTGCTGCCATAGTATTCTATGTCACTTGGGAAATTTGTTATGAAAATGGCGCGTTGTGAGACACAACAAGAACTAATTTAACCATATTACTGTGAAGCTTATATTTGCTCTCAGCTTCCAGTTTTGGTTGGGATTATCAATAATGTTTGCTGTTAAACATGTTCTTGTTTTAACCAGAAATAATTAGCCATCTATCTGAAGCAGCAAAATTGCATTTATTAAAATTACAATGAGTCGTGTTATCGTATTCACTATACTAAATAACCTGTAACCACCAGATTAAATGCAACCGCTAGACTGAACCTGTTCTAAAATGTCCATAACTTACATCAAAACCTGTGTGTATAGGCCAACAGTTTGAACAGCAAAACTTGGGTTTGGTTAACTTTACTTAAGGTGTATTTATATACCAATTTGCTTGAAAGAATGGCAAATGATTAACTGAATAGAATCAATTGTTTTAGCTAAGCACATACAAATCAACGCCATATATACGTACAAACATAATGCAAGTGAGTGTCAACAGAGGATTTCTTTTGTCTAGTTTTATATTTCTTTGAAAAAAGGTCTGATATAATACAAGTATGAGTATTTGTTCACATGTGGTATTAAAACTTTAACACACTTTTGACGATATTAAAATAAAACCGACAGAAATTCAAGACGAAATCTGAGTAATATTTGCAACATTGATAATATGGTGTCATAAAAGTGAGTATAAGTATATGTTGGCATGTGGTATTTAAACTTCATTTCAGTTTTGGTGATATTAAAATATAAACGACAGAAACTGAAGACGAAACCTGAGTACGAGTTGCACATTATTTTTAAGACTGAAACAAATGGTTGACAATGTGTCACCATAGCAACCAGATTGTACCAGACAAACGTTCATTATAAATTATCCACATGACAGCAAACTATTCCATCGTGCTTTTTCACAAGTTTGCGCCGTTTTCCAATTAGTATTGCTATTATTTTGTAAAGTAACAATTATCGTGGTTGACCGTATCAAGTATCATTTTATTGTAAACTGTCTACAGTTTCCTTTGATTTTCACTGTGTTTGAACATTTGTAAGTATGTGTATATTTTGACATCAAATGTAAATTCGAAGTCGTTGATTTTATTAAAAAATATCTCAATGTATACTGTTTGTGTGTTCTTATATCTAACTTATAGATTGTTAGCTTACACTAAACCAAGCACGGATTTCATGAGAAGATTGGATTATGCGAGAGAGAGAGAGGTATATAATTCATTATTTATTTTGGAACAAGTTCTTCACCTTAAATAAGTCACTTTCGACACACTCATTGGTTGTGTTATTCATCTTTACGAAAGTATCAGAGATAAGAAGCCAGGTCTGGGAATTTGGCAGTTAATAGTTAATTGTTCATGCAGACCGACGTTTATTAAGCAGTTTATTCAAAACTATATTTGAACTTTTTCAGAAAATTGTTCAGAAATTAATTCAATATTAAATTTTGAATTAACTTCTGAATGAACAACTAACTGTCTACTTCACAGACCTGAAGAAGTCATTGTTGTTAATGATTTTATTGATCCTGGTCACCGGGCGACCTATAAGAGGTATTTGAGTGTTTGGTTATAGTGCATGATACAGAAGATGTCCCAGTCCCAGAAGCAATCCTGGTTATTTGACGTGCCTGATATATGATGTCAAGTCTAATACACAGGACCTCGGGTTTTTAAAGTAAAAGACTGGGAAACACTACATAATATTTACATGAACAGTGAAGCGATTAATGATGACTTCCGATTGGCCATGATTGTTGAACCCCGATTGATCGATGCAAACATTCGAAGTTGCAAGACAAACGTGCAAAAAGTCAAAGCCGAACTCACAATAGATAAGGCCTAACTCCCGAAGGTCAAGCCCAAACTATAGCATAAAATACTAGTACAAGTAGCAGTTATAATTGTTCCCAACCAATTAGATAATAAACATCCGAACAGGGCATGCAGCACTGGACATTCACACTAACGGCTAGATACAGCATACCACCATGTTCTGAGGAGGGGGCAATGAACTCCAGTCGTGATCTCATTTCAGGCAGACGTTTGAGTGCGAACATGATTATGTTAGTCTTTTATTTTCACTCCTTATTATTAAAGACACAGTACATGCACAATGAGAACACATGAACAAGGATTTGCAAGCAAACTTTTGTTCAAAACACCGAAACAACAATAATTCTCACGCCAGGGTGGACAAAACAACAACACTGGGTGCTAATAAAGGTTCCACATGGTAGTTTCATGGCGTTTAAATAGATCACTGCATGCACAGAGATACCACAGGTGGTAAAACATCCATCACGCGTCTTGTATGGGACACTTGCGCATATAAAGCTCTCAGAATCAATATACAAAAACAAAATGTACGATGGTATCTATAGGCCTTTCCCGAAACTTGCTTACCTCCCTTGGAAATTGTCTTCTCTTGACGCCTGTGCGCATGCGCCAGATTAATATCTCAATTTCCGGGGTGTCCGTATATCGATTCAATCGTTATTCAGCCATTACTCCTAGCATTAGCGATCCGTTATACTTGAGATAAAAGTACTTTGTAAACGATGGTTTTGCTTTTCTTTCGACGTCAGTTGAACGAACATGTAGGGAAGTGATCACATGGCCTAAAATTCTTATTAGGATAATAAAACTTCATTAAGGTTTAAATATATTTCTCAGTAAAATATTTTATTCACGAGCGCTTTCAATATTTATAAGTTGAGAAGACTATTCAATAATAATTATGAATATACAACAATATTATTAAATATTCGTTCAAATATTATTTTCGGTAACCTTATAAAATACGAATTAATCTACAATATTTGTATGAAGATACTCAGCAATTAAATTATTTTGACAATCATCCATAACACACGTAGACATTAACTTGCACTTATAAGTGCTAAATAAATCCACCACCACGCAGACATATCATGGCATGCTTATTCATAAGTGTTTTAATTAAAAGGCTATAATGAGGGAAATTTGTAACGAAAATGAACGCACTGGTGTTTGCGTTCTGAAAATATTAAATGCCTAATTCATGTATATAGAGAAAATTAAAAGAAAGTCTGGCATTCGTTTAAAGTGCCCCTATAAATACCCATATTAAAACATATTTTCAAAACCAATTAAGTGTCATAAAACCCATAATCTGAATCAGTAATCAGCGGAAAAGACCCCCTGCTATGTAATTCGTCAACTACGTGTCTGACACATTGTATAATGCAATATATGTCACCGCGGTGGCTATTTAATTGGACATATAGATGCATCTCTTCTGATGTAAGATCTGTATAATATCAGCGGGAGATTAATATTAGGGTAATAAAACAGCTCTTATCCCGATGACTGTAATTTAAAATGAGGGAGTAAAGATCTTATAAAAATCCAAGTATTCTTTGGATGAATATAATTATACGTCCGTGCAGACACTTGTATACATGTATAGTTTCTGGTCCGTTGCGTTCGTTCAAATGCATGTTTGGTATTTTCCGTTTGTTTTGAAGTATTGACAGTTGATTTTTCCGTTCAGTGCAATTAAATTAACTTTTAACATGCGCAGTCGCAGCACATTTTGTCAGGGGAAGGGAGGGGGGCATCCTAATAATTTATTCTCAAGAAAGATCGAGTTGGGTCACCATTTGATCAGACGGATCAAACCAGTTTTGTGATCTCAGTGGGATATCCTGATCAAAATTTAAGCCCTGCACAACTCATGTATTTATATTTACAGGACAACCAAATTCAAGTGGGCCTGAACAACCCTCTTGAGCCGCGCATAAATTAATACATGCATTGTGTAACTCATTCGCGGGATTGGGGGTACTATGTCAACACCCTATCACACTATTTTCTTACAAATTCGCGGATATCTTATACGATTATGCCAATATCTTACAACCACATTGGCAATGTATATTGTACAATTTCACAAATACCATAATTAAAACTAAACATATATCAAAGTAGAAGTACACTGGAGAGATTGACGTTGAATAATTTAATTACTTCACTTTTAATAATTAAAAAATACTATGGAGCACACGAAAAATAAAACAGTTTGCTTAATTTTACCAGATACTTTCAAAGATTATTATCGTGATAAGCGAACAAACAATATTATTCGTATGTTTTATTTAATCTAATTTTTTTTGTTTACCGCCGTAGATTCTATACTTTGTTCCGTATAGATTTAATTAATTTCGCAATATTCTAATGTTATACAGCAGTATGGGATACAAAATTAATTTTCTAACAGATTATACCAAAAACATAACAAAAAAGCACACTTTTGCAAGCTAAATACTTAAAACAACTGCAATTTGTTCTATGTTACTACATACCGATCTTATCAGGACACCCCGGAAGTGGAATTATTGAAAAAAGGGGACGTTATCGAGGATTTACCAAGGGAGGTAACCTAGTTTCGGGAAAGGGCTATTCCGTACAGTTTTTTTAAACCAAACTGCTCCCATTGTTAGTAAGGTTCATTGTTGATCAACGGATTTCGATGTTTTTGTTAAGAACCACGACTTCTCAACTGAGAGTGCATAATTCAAAATTCGAAAAGATTTTCTCCTGATAGAGAAGAACAAATTTGTTTAAATAAAAGTGTAAATACTCATTTCAAGGAAGTCGATGTTCTCTTAATCTACGATCATGGATTTTAAGACAAAGTTCAATTGAGATGTTAGATGAAATTGTGATATTAACGGATTTGTTATTAAGTTATTTAGATAGACATCAATACAAAGTCGATATCCTGAAAACGTACTTTTAGTTTTTTTGTAAATGAAAAGCATGTTAGGAATGTGTGTTATTTTTTATTGACTGCACTGGATGATATTGACCAATCAAATGAATTGTTTCGTCATACATATACGTCAAGTTCTTATGTCACAAAATCAAAAGTACATGATTCGTATGAAATGAACTGAAATATACGGTCATATGATCTTACACATTCTTGCTTCGCAAGATAATTTAAAGGTGCAAAACCTCAGGTCGAGCTAAAAGCTTTGTATGACGTACCAACTATTTATATAGTAGAACAGCAAGCCTATATTATGAGTTAGTCAATGTGGCATACTCGCTAAGCACAGCCAGGCCATGACGGTATACGAGTCTGATATCAGACAGTCATGCACAATGTAACCATTTTCAAATACAACTCGACGTGGGTCCTGAAATACCATGATCAAACCTTCGACCTCACTCTCACTATGCGGACGAAGTTCCATGATTCAAGACGTCAACCTCCCGCTTACAAAACGGGTAAAACTGACTTCGAAAATCAATTGATAACTCTTCCCCAAACGTAATCAGAGGAACACCGTTAATAGAATTGGGCATCTTGACTCAGATTTGACATATAATTTAAAACAGCAAGCACACACGTCGAAACAACAGCATCACATTAAGAAAATACATTTTGTTTATCCTTACTACGAAGGGCGATCAACAAATACCCGGGAAATAATGATATTTCTTGATTACATGACCCACATTGCTGAAATATTGTCAAATATACAAATTCAAAACCTTAAAAACAGTAAACCAAAGCCAATACCAAATCCAATATTTGGTCGTTTGATCATATAAACAATAACGTCACTCTGGCTACACCGGATCTACGTTAATATTAATATTATAAATCAATGTACTTGTATAGGAAAATTCGGTCAATAACAAAAAAAAACATATAAATCAATTGTAAATAAATGTACCTATAGACTCTGGAAGTTTTATAGGCTTGCAAAGACGTAATTACAAATTATAACATTTTCCGCGTATATTTGTTGATCACCCTAGTACTTGTACCCATACTCCGACTACGAACGACATACCATCTAACAGGGCGAACAACATCAACATTTTCTATAATTTCAATAATAGTTTTATCGACTGCAATAAACATCAAAACGTGAATGAACTTTCAGAGATTGATAAATTCACCTGATATTCAGTTAATATCATTATCATCAAGATCACCGCATGTACTTCGACAGCTGTAATTATATATCGTACGAAGAAAGTCATTCAAATTGCGGGCTGATTGACTTGGCACTACATAGCGCCCTAGGGCGAATCAATCTGTCAATCTATCCATCGAATTTATCTGGCCAGGCTTTGCTTCAATTAAGACAGGAGAAATGTCCTGTCAGTTTCGTGGTTTTGTAACAAAATGTACATTTTTTGTATTTCTGCGGAGACATCAAATCAGACCATTTAATGAAGGTGGCTGTTTAAAATATTATATATTTATAATCTCCAACAAATCGATTATACTGGCAATAGTACACGTGATGAAACGCTTATCCATTGATACAGTAAGGGTTGTTTTTGTTTGTTTGCGTTTTGACTGATGCTGTCGTGTGTGACCATACGGTTTCGATGACAGATTGGCAACGACCTCCGACTTCTAGGGATGTGCAAATTGTGTGATGCAATACATCCGGGTGACATACCCTGACTCTCTTAGAATACAGACGCATTGGTTCTTAAAGAGCACGATATAAACTGTTTATCGCCGATGCGCGACTGCCTCTGGGTTTCTGATAAAATTTGACATATTGATAATTAATATCACTTTTTGAATATCTAGCCTATGCTTGGTTACCTAGTAAAAATACTGGTGCATCTTTATTACTGCTTGCAGTGAGGTGTTGAAGAGCACCATTACTGGTGCAAAACGTGTAAGGTCGTTGTTGTTATGCACCTTTTATGCACAATTATTTCTGACCGTCGACATCCTTATGCAGCTGCTGCTGATGTTGGTTTAAAATCGAATGCACAATGATGTCAGGAATTGACAGGTACAACGGTTGACTACCCTGTACGTGTGTACTTTATCGTGGCAATCCTTTACGTGACACATCTGTCCTAGTATCCGAATAGTACTGCATCCCTAGAGGACAGGGGTTGACAAGTTTGATGTAACATTATGTACAGGCGGATTCGTAGGAATAATCCATCGAATGATTGAATGGTTTACACACAGTGAATGCATTCCCATGAACACATACATAATATATTGATACTACGATTCTTATGTAAGGGATACAATCCATACTTTTACTATTATCAATCCACTGCAGACTTTTTGTAAATCAACTTATTTGCGACAAAATTAACTGTTCTTCTTCAGTAATACTTAAGCGATTGATAAACCTTTTTTTAATTACAAAATGTTATACCTAATTAGATAAAGAGTTAAGATCCAGAGAAAAAAACATGGAGGCAAATATAGTTTAGGGTATAGATTGTATTTTAATAATAATGTTTGGCGGGGTTTTTTTTCTTCAAAAACATGCTTATTTTTGGTAATTTCTCTGCTAGGCAATGTACCTGCGTACGAGGAATTATAACCTATTATCGTTTCTAAATTGGGTACATGTAAAAGACTATAATTCTAGCAGATCTCAAGATACGTATTACAAATGTATTACCCTAGTCATCGCTAAAATATATAAGTCTTACACCCACTTTTTTTATTTAAGTTAGGTTACCAGTTTTCGAGGACCGCCGTCAGCAATTAAGCTGTTAAGCCACACTGTTACATTTTAAGTTGGTCGTTGGGCTACCTAAGGAAACCTGCGTTCGACTCTCCCTGTGGATGCTTTTTCTCGCCTGGTTTGTGTGCGGTCAACATCGTGGTACGGCGCCTAGGACTATTGAACATGTACAAACACCGCCCTAAAAGGTACCAATTCAAACCTTGGTCGAGTGGAGTTTTGTTGGTTATTCTTGCTCAGAAAACTTAAGCAGATAAATTAACTGCTTAATTTATCTGCAGTGTCGCAGACGGCGATTGAACCCAGGACCTCTCGGACCCAATACGCGCCCCACCTCTAGGACACCGCTCCACACAATAACTGAAGCTCCGTATCTATCATAGTTTATCTTTATTCTATGATGATGTACTAATGCTGCATCAACAACATTTGTAATTGGGAGAACTCGTTAGAACTGGTTAATATCAATTCCAGAAAAACAAGTTAAATCACGTGACAATCGGATATGAATGAACAACAGTTCATAAACCAAGTAAAAGCAATGAAAAATGAACATCGTATAAATTGTATGAAAATTTCCGAGAATCAAATGACAGTTTTGATCTGGAAATGACCCTAGGGGACGATATACGATATTAACTATATTACTTGGTCGACTTAATAAGCGGAAAGTGTTAAAAGAGAACACAAGGACTTGGCCATTGACTTATTGAACCCAAAGGATATTGACACAATGACATGTTTCTATCACCAATTGCAAATAATTATACTCAATTGCATTTGCCTGGAAATACAATCCTAATTGATAGGGATAATTGCATGTAAACATACGTTGATTGGCATGCGAATCTCCATAGCCTCTTCGATAATGCAATTTAAGCTGGTATGAGGCACAGGTGGCGCTGTGTTTAATTGCTTATTGTCAGGCAGGCGGTGGCTTTCAGGAATCGTTTGATCCGTGTTTGCAGATGTGAATTAAAAGATAACAATTACTAAATCGAGAAATTTAATTCCTATTCATTACCCTAAAGTATTGATAATGTCAATCAAACTCGGCAGATTAGAGAAAATCATTTCCCCACTTCCTGAAGTGAATAATTATGACTATCGCATGTTCGTTTTTTATTTGTTCTGTCTTCGCGATTGACATATTTGAGTTTTCATTTTCCCGTAAAACCAATTTTTGTCGAGGGGGTTGAATTTTCGTTGATTCCGTTTACGAACTCAACCACGAAATCTAATCCCCACGATTTATCGACCTCCCTAATATAGAACATAGGTTTAGCCTTCCATGTTTTGTTATCCACGAATTTACTATCCCGCAAAAATGCTTTGTTATTCACGAAATAAAACCAATGAAAATACGTGATTTTACAGTTTTTAATAGTGTTTGAGAAGAAATTCGATGACTGATATTCATGTATCGTTAAAGTTTACAGACATCGTTCTAGACACTAAGTAAAAGTAATCTTGTCATATAAACGACCACCTTGGGACAACCCACATTCTTACCGATGATTTGAAATAAGACAACAGACAATTTGACATATTAAAGGTATTCAGGAGGTGTGTTTCTAAATATTTAAGAACTTGTGTCATTAAAATAAACTATAAACTTCATAGTATTGTTGTTTCTTCACTTCATATTTAAGGCAGTATTCCTATTAGTTCGTATTTTAATAAATAATCAAGTTTATCATTAATGCATGTACACTCTGTACAGTACAACCTCTGTAAAGCAACACTTTTGGGAGCTGAACATGTTGGTCATTGTACAGGGGGTTTTGCTTTTTACGGAGATTTAATTAATAGTAAACACCAGCTTAGGGAATGTGTTATTATACAGATGTAATTGCTGTACAGAGGGCCACTCTGGAGAGGTTGTATTGCATTAGAAGTTCGCAACATAGAGTCAAAGGTGTTATGGAATTAACTACCTGTTTTATGATTGTCTCGATAGTCCAGTGTTCTAATGCGCACTTCGCATTGTGTGTTAATAATCATATAAACGTATAGATAAACCACAATCGTTCGAGTGTAACTGTACTTTCAATAATGAAATAATCCAGGTAAAAGGGGTGTATTCGGAAAAGAAACAATTATTCAAAAGTGTAGCTTAAATTTTCCACCATGACGCAGTAGGCAAAGCTACTGCTTAAGTAACTTAATAAGATTATTTTGCTTGGGTTCGAATCCCACCCATTGTGAATAGTTCAATACTGTTGAACAGAAACATCGGTCACGCAAACTGTGCTCCTTATATTACCAGAATAAACGCTTATTCATTTTGACGTTTCTACAGAATATTCTCAGAGTGATGATTCCAGCGAAACAAATGATGAAAATAGTTTGTAATTCAACCCGATAGTCTTCTGAACAATAAATACAATATCCAAGGTGGACTCAAATCGTAAACAAAACAAATTTTCATTTAACCTAAAACATAATTTTACTATTCATTAAGTAATAAAAAATATAAAAAGACTCATGTATTATGATAATACAATTTTTGAAAAAGAGTTTAGCAGCGGACTCGAACCCACAGCCCATATTAAAAGTATGCGAATGTTGTGAGTATATATAATCTTAACCACTAGGACAAGCTGTTAACTTGAAAGTTAACGTGCATTTTTAATATACATGTATATCCATAATCTATCAGAAAAATAACGGTAATTATTTAATGCTAACTGATGAGATATGGAGTTCTATCAGTGAAATAAAACCTATATCAGTCACTGGTTATCACCTGCAATGTGACTGATATAAGCTCCGCCCCCTAACAGGGACTACTTTAATTTACCAAAATCTCAACACTAAAATGTCTGTAACTTTTTTATTACTGAACGGAAACATGTCATGTGGGGGTTTTTATTTTTAGTTAGACCATTTCCTACAAGTTGGTGTATGATTTAATGCAAAATTCTCAAAAATGTCGTTTTCACCTATTCACCATAATCCAAGATGGCGGATTTTGAAGTGAAAAATATGAATGGAATAACATATTCATACGTAGCCTAACCACAGTGGTAATTTGGCATAAATAGTACCAGTTTTGACACCATAAAAGCATTAAATAAATAGAATATTTGTTTGTTTTGATTGAATATGGTTAATATCTCATCTTGTAGTGATACAATTTTAATATTTTCACTCGCGCTACGCGCTCTTGAAAATATTGAATTTTATCACTACACGATGAGATATAAACCATATTCAATCAAAACAAACAAATATCCTCTATATATCGTTTCAACCTTAGCAAATGAACTCGTCCAAGGGTCATTTTTCATCTATATGTTCATACACATGGCTGTCATAAATGATCATTGCTCCTGTGCTCCACGTGGTATGTAACGTGAACTTTGGCTAAGGACGCAAGTCAAACTCAGTCAACAAAAAGTAAAAACAACCGTAAGTATTTTATTTCTCTACCGATTTTTCTTTGACGCTCAAGCCGAGAAGGAGTACTACACGTATCCATACAACTAGAATCCGGGTTAATGTCGGGTTGTGTAGGATTTATACCCTACCAAAATGTCTCAATAAAGCGATATGACCAAGCAAGCATAGACATTGTATGCATTTATGAAGTTTGTGAGATATTACATGTGTCTATTACTCTAAAACATTAATACGAAATCATCCATCACGTACCGATTACACAAAAAGACGTATAAACGGAATACTTTCGATAAACACAAGGCTACTCAAGCTTATTATATTTGTAATAAAACTATGTTAAGAGTGCAGTTATTTTTATTTTTTTGCTAAACATTTCGGTTACCCAGTAGGTTGTATGGCATTCTAAAGGTAGGAAAAAGCGAGCAGCTAATCAACGGTAAGACAGGAATTTAGTGGCCACTAAGATCTATGGTAGACATACGAGGGTCGTTCATTTAATACCAGGACGATCGATATTTCTGGAAAACTGGCGGACTGATATTGATGAAAACTTACAGGAAAACAGTCACACCATTACTTAATACATATACGCAATTTCAACTTGTTGCGACGAAGGATTTACATAATATTATTGTTTTAATAAGTACATTTAACGCGTGTCGGCCCAAGTCGACGTCAAAATATGGTGACGTTACGCCATTTCCGCTCCTAAAACGTAACACTTTTTCTCTATTTATATTCGTTTTGGAGCCATAAAGTCACGCGAGCACACACATTTACCAGTTAAAGATAATCGGTTGTGATGTTAAATGATGTATCCACTATAATTTCGCATGGTTCCGTAACTACTATAGTAGTATTCTTCAAGCTGTGTTTACCCCTCCAACAGGTGTTTACCGATGACTCTTTCCTGTTTCAGACGTTAGATTGACACTGCCTCGGATCATCGCGAGGTGATCCTTGTCATCAAAAAAACCGTTTATAAGCAGAAATCCACCGATACGAATATTACCAAAAGGCTTCTGTAAAATAGATTCTTTAGTTTTATAGGTGTATGACTAATACTTTTACAAAAGTGTACCATAATCGGGGTTTTCCCTAACACATTCGATTTCATTGCGATATTAACGGAAACACACCCGTTGTCACATAACAATGCTTCACGCACAGCAACAGTACAGAAATGACATCAAACGTTATATAACATGCCATAGATGTAGACATAACGTTATATGATGTTTTCCGTTGAAAATAAGCAACTATACCACGCACCCTGTCATATCAACACTCTACATTTCACTGAAAACTTGGGTTGGGCCGGGTAGGCCTTAGTTGGGTTACTATAATAACCACAGTTTGTGTTCTGTTGGATAAAAGTATACCAAATTTTGTCGAATTATCAAGTTGGTGTGTACGTCTTATTGAATGAAAATTAATTACAATAGCCTGTTTCAATCAAGCGCTATGGCGATCGTCCGGGTATTAAATGAACGACCCTCGTATATGCTCAATGCTAGTACAAATGCAGCATGGTATAGAACTGTTCGACAATTTGTAAAAGATCATTGTTTCGCTTCAGTAGAAGTGTTCGGAATCTATGGAAACAGCCTGATGTCAAATATAATGCTATGCATGAACTTTGCGGAAATTCTGCGCCTACGTTTTTAAAACCTATACATGTATCAGAGAGTCCAAAACAATGTATGCCAAACTTTAAGATATCTTTTTAAGTCATACGTCTTACTTATTACTTCAAGTTTATGAAGTACCGGTGTTTTGTATGTCAAAACAAAAAAATAACCTTACACCTCTTTTTACCATAGTTTTATGATGTTTTTGCTTACTTGTTAATCATCCCTCGTACAACACAATATCGCGAACTTCATGGACAGTCCTCGTAGATCATCGGGTTAATATTGGTTATTTTAATATATTTTTATGTTTTTAAACATTTGTTAAATTTTGTCTGGATTTCAAAACGTATAAATACTTCCAAAATAACTAATCCCGAGTTATAATTGTACAAATTGTACCACATTAGGTTTTGAAATACCATAGAGTCAGAATGTTTCACACAAAATGTCAAGTCTCTTTATATACAAAATTGTAATCTAAAACTAATATGTTAGTGTTATTAATTGAATGAAAATACGCATACGTGTATATTGTATTAGTCTTCAAATTAAGATACGCCATGATGGCGCTGCAGAAAAAAGTTATGTTTATATTTGTAATACTGGTCAAAGACAATGTCTCCATCGTGCTATTTCAATATCCTCGTATGCAAATATAATAATGCCAATGTAATCTTTCAGTGGAATACTGTTAAGTAGTGAAACTACGTGTATAATGTCATGGCGGGGAACAGTCGGTTGGGTAAGACAGTTATATTTAACTTCGTGTATAATGTCATGGCGGGGTACAGTCGGTTTGGTATGACAGTTATATTTAACAAAGTTCCTCGAAATCTATTGTATACACAATTGTTGATTTTTACTGCTGTATATGGACTATTAAAACATCTAGAATTTTTTGTTCAAGATAATTCGAAAACTATTGAAAAGTGTTGAAAACAGCATTCAAAATATCACATTTCAACTTTGGAATAATTTTAACTTTGTAATGATAGCTGGGTTCATATAGCGAACATACTCGATATAACATGTTAGTTATTTGACCAGTATAATTAATGTTTTGGCCAGTAACAACATCCGTCATCACATGCAAGATATTACACATCCGGTTCCGGTATAGGGCATATCCTATTATGGTACATGATTTATATCCGGTTCCGGTAAGAGTGAGCAGTTTGTTGCAATGGTGTTTTGACGTGTGCTCTAAAAAATCTGCTGTATTTGCTAAAAAATATTCATTTAAGACACTCTCATTATTCATAATATAATATATGGAACAATTCATGTATATTTATTCCTAATTGGTTATTTACATTACCGGTATATGATATAAAATATTTGTTTGGTCTTAAGAAGGCATTTCGACTGCAAGTATTGTTTTATACTTCAGAAATTTGTTTGCTTTACTTGTATATTGAAACAACGTGATGTTTTTCGATAATGTATCGAGTGTGCTATTAGATAGGTCCTGACATTCAGACTGTATCTTAACGACCAACAGACATCGGCAATAATTAAGTTGTTTCATTGGCAATGAAAACGTTAGATTGTTAGACAGACGGATCAACGAGACTTACAGGTTGACGTTTTAGGATCAAATGCATGGCTATCAACAAATGAATATGCCAAGTAGGTTTGACAATATAGCATCCATCTGCATCTGCAGCCATAATATTCTATGTCACTTGGGAAATTTGCTATCAAAGTGGCGCGTAGTGAGACACAACAAGAACGTAATTAAACCATATTACTGTGAAGCTTGTATTTGCTCTCAGTTTCTAGTTTTGGTTGGGATTGTCTATGATGTTTGCTGTCAAACATGTTCTTGTTTTAACCTGAAATAATTAGCCATCAATCTGAAGCAGCCAGAATGCATTTATTTAAATTACAATGAGTCGTGTTTTCGTATTGATTATACTAAATAACCCGTTACCATCACATTAAATGCAACCCCTAGACCAAACCTGTTAAAAATTTCCAAAATTTACATCCAAACCTGTGTGTAAAGGCCAACAGTTTGAACAGCAAAACTTGGGTTTGGTTAACTTTACTTAAGGTGTATTTATATGCCAATTTGCTTGAAATAAATGGCAAATGATTAACTGAATAGAATCAATTGTTTTAGCTAAGCACATACAAATCAACGCTATATACACATACAAACATATTGTAAATAAGTGTCGACAGAGGATTGCTTTTGTCTAGTCTTATATTTCTTTGAAAAAAGGTCTGATATAATACAAGTATAAGTATATGTTGACAGGTGGTATTAAAACTTTAACACAGTTTTGACGATATTAAAATATAAACGACAGAAATTGAAGACGAAACCTGAGTACGATTTGCACATTAATTTTAAGACTGAAACAAATGGTTGACATTATGTCACCATAGCAACCAGATTGTACCAGACAAAAGTCCATTATAAATTATCCACATGACAGCAAACTATTCCATCGTGCTTTTTCATAAGTTTGCGCCGTTTTCCAATTAGTATTGCTATTATTTTGTAAAGTAACACTTTTCGTGGTTGACCTATCAAGTATCATTTTATTGTAAACTGTCTACAGTTTCCTTTGATTTTCACTGTGTTTGAACATTTGTAAGTATGTGTATATTTTGACATCAAATGTAAATTCGAAGTTGTTGATTTGATTTAAAAATATATCAATGTATACTGTTTGTGTGTTCTTATAGCTAACTAATAGATTGTTAGCGCATGTATATTAGCTTACATTATACCAAGCACGGATTTTATGAGAAGATTGGATTATGTGAAAGAGAGAGGTATATAATAATTTATGATTTATTTTGAAACAAGTTCTACACCTTAAATAAGTCACTTTCGACACACTCATTGGTTGTGTTATTCATCTTTACGAAAGTATCAGAGGTAAGAAGTCATGTCTGGGAAGTTGGCAGTTAGAAGCTAATTGTTCATTCAGACAGACGTTTATTAAGCAGTTTATACAAAACTTTATTCAGAACATTCAAAAAAAATTCAAAAGTTAATTCAAATATTAAATTTTGAATAAACTTCCGAATGAACAGCTAACTGCCAACTTCACAGACCTGAAGAAGTCATTGTTGTAAATGGTTTTATTTATCCTGGTCACCGGGCGACCTATAAGAGGTATTTTAGTGTTTGGTTATTGTGCATGGTACAGAAGATGTTCCAGTTCCAGAAGCATCCCTGGTTATTTGACGTGACTGATATATGATGACAAGTATAATACACAGGACCTCGGTTTTTAAAGTAAAATACTGGGAACCACTGCAAAATATTTCTGTTGTTATCCGGCTGGAGGCAGGATCGAACCCACAATCTTCGGATCAGCAATCAGTAGCTTTCACCACTGGACCACTCGTCCACCAAATCGTTATTTCATTTTATATGGACCGTGAAGCAATTTATACTGATTAGAATGTAATTTCGACCTTGGCATCGATTTACATTTTGATTAAGGCGTTTAAAACTTTAATGCAAACATGTCGCCATTCATTGATACAACTAGTTGACATGCCGTACAGTACGTACGAGTTTCTAATGGTTCTGGATGAGGTTCAATGATGACTTCCGATTGGCCATGCTGGTTGAATCCCGATTGATCGATGCAAACATTTGAAATTGCAAGACAAACGCCCAAAACGCAAAATAGATAAGACCTAACTCCCAAACATCAAGCCCAAACTATAGCATAACATACTAGTACATATAGCAGTTATAATTATAACCAACCAATAAGACTGAACATCAAATGAGCATCAGAACAGGGCATGCAGCACTCAACAGAAACAGTCGAAACTGATAGACATAAAACGGAACACACAAACAACAAGACACAACACAGTCAACATGCATACGTCACAATGATGACTTTCATTCACTCTAACGGCTAGATACAGCATGCCACCATGTTCTGAGGAACTCCTGTCGTGATCTAATTTCAGGCAGACGTTTAAGTGCTAACATGATTATGTTAGACTTCTATCTTCACTGCTAATAATTAAAGACGCAGTACATGCACAATGAGAACACATGAACAAGGATTTGCAAGCAAAACTTTTGTTCAAAACACCGAAACAACAATAATTCTCACGTCAGGGTGGACAAAACAACAACACTGGGTGCTAATTAAGGACGCACAGGGTAGTTTCATGGCGTTTAAATACATCACTGCAAGCACAGAGATAACACAGGTGGTTATACATCCATCACGCGTCTTGTATGGGTCACTTGTGCATAAAAAGCTCTCCGAATCAATATACGATGGTAGCTCTTCCGTACAGTTTTTTTTAAATCAAATTGTTACCACTGTTAGTAAGGTTCATTGTTGATCAACGGATTTTGCTGTATTTGTAAAGAACCACGACAACCCGTGAAACTTCTCAACTGAAAGTGCGTAATTCAAAATTCGAAAAGATTTTTCTCCTGATAGAGAAGAACAAATTTGTTTAAATAAAAGTGTAAATACTCATTTCATGGAAGTCGATGTTCTCTTAATCTCCGATCATGGATTTTAAGGCTAAGTTCAATTGAGATGTTTGATAAACTTGTGATATTAACGGGTTTGTTATTAAGTTATTTTGATAGACATCAATACAAAGTCGATATCCTGTAAACGTACATTTAGTTAACGTACTTTTAGTTTTTGTAAATGAAAAGCATGTTAGAAATGTATGTTATTTTTTATTGACTGCACTGGATGATATTGACCAATCAAATGAATTGTTTCGTCAAACATATATAACACGATCTTATGTCACAAAATCAAAAGTACATAATTCCTATGAAATCAACTAAAATATACGGTCAGATGATCTCACACATTCTTGCTTCGCAAGATAATTTAAAGGTGCTTAAGCTCAGGTCGAGCTAAAACTAGGCATTATAGTCCTTTTGCTGTAGAAACTGGGCCATTCGGCTAGTTATAATTTATTACACTTTTCGACAGCTTTGACTGGGCGGATCTGCGCTTGTTTAGTTGGGCATTGTGTCTTTGTGTGTTTTATGTTTCCTGTGCTCGGTTGGTTCAGTTGGGCATAGTGCTTTGTGTGTTTTTAATGTTTTCTGTGCTCGGCTAGTAATGACCCTAGGGGACGATATACGATATTAAGTTAATAACTATAGAACTTGGTCGACTTAATAAGCGAAAAGTGTAAAAGAGAACACAAGGATTGGGCCATTGACTTATTGAACCCAAAGGATATTGACACAATGACATGTTTCTATCACCAATTGCATATAATTATACTCAATTGCATTTGCCTGGAAATACAATCCTAATCGATAGGGATAATTGCACGTAAACATACGTTGATTGGCATGCGATTTTCCGTAGTCTCATCGATAATGCAATTTAAGCTGGTATGAGGTACAGGTGTCGCTGTGTTTGATTGCTTATTGTTGGGCTGTGGTGAATTCTGTTTGCAGATGTGAAGTAAAAGATAACAATTACTAAATCGAGAAGATTAATTCCTATTCATTATTGATAATGTCAATCAAACTCAACAGATTTGAGAAAAACATTTCCCCACTTCCCGAAGTGAATAATTATGACTATATTTTTCGTTTTTTTTAATTTGTTCTGTCTTCCGATCGAACCACGAGACAAGATCGCGATTGATCAATTCCCAACATATTTGAGTTTTCATTTTACAATAAAACCATTATTTGTCGAGGGGGTTGAATTTTCGTTGATTTCGTTGATCAAGTTGGTGAATTCAATCACGAAATCTAATCCCCACGATTAATCGACCTTTCTAATACAGAACATAGGTTTAACCATGTTTTATTATCCACGAATTTACTGCCTCGCGTAAATGTTTTTTTAAATCACAATCCACGACATTGAATACCCACAAAAATATGTGAATTTACAGTATTTTAATATTGTTTGAGCAGAAATGTGATGATTGATAGGTGATTTATCCTCATTAACGATTACATGCGAAAGCACATGATTGTTGTTGTAGTTTTGCATTGGCCTATTTTTGTGACAGACCGGATGCAGAATAATAATTCGATAGACTGAACTTCACGCCCCACTTCCGGTAGAGACAAGTTGTTGCTCTAGTCTGGCTTACCTCCCCTAGATCAATATGTTACTAAAACACACAGTACGCCGGAAACCAGACTAGTTGTTGCTCAAGATTTGAGAACCAATCTTGTTTAATTTATTTTTTCAGGAATGAAATATAAATACAGTTCCACTGTTTTAATAACGTTTCGGCATATAAGCCTGATTCAAATCATGAAAATTATTGACAAAGTACATTTCTTATTTAATGATTAACCCAACGTAAAGAACGTTACGAGTGCCTCTGACCATTCGTAGCTTTTGGCTGCATTCTTACGAATTCTTAGCGTCTTCGTTTGTACGAAAATATTGATAAAACGCTTATACGTTCATACGAAGTTCGTACGCAATTCTTACGAAAAGAACGTTCGTAAGTACGTTGATAAAACGGTCCCAATATGGCGTTAACGCGACGTCGCACGGCATAGGGCGCCACCTTGTAAATATGTTGAATTGAAATATAAATAGCTAATAAAAGACGACCGAAAACTATAATAAATAGTTATAGGGCATAACTGTGCAACCCGTCTCCTAGATCAGAAAACACTCTTTTCTAAGTATTTGTTCGCCTGGTTTTCTATATGGTGCTGCCTGGCAGCCAGAGGCTAGATCTATATAGTTCTGTGAAGCAAACAAATTCCTTAGTCATTTTTTCCTCTACCAGATTATCCTAAAACTGATGGGAAATCCCCGCTGGATGCAGCACATTTGTTCATATTATCCATGTATTCAATGTATCATAGAAGTTTATAGACATCGTTCCAGACACTAGTACTGGTAATCTTGTCATATATACGACCACCCTGGGACAACCCACGTTCCTTGCTGATAATTTTAAATAAGACAAACAGACAATTTGATATATTTAAGTAATCCAGGAGGTGTGTTTCTTAATATTGATAAGAGGACCACTTTGGGCCCTAGGTCCCTCACCTGTCGTAGAAGTTCATGCAGGCCCCTTAATGATAATCAATTAAATGCAGCATCGATTGCATGTACAAGGTTTCCATATTTTCTTAACAAGAGACCTTGTAATTTAAATCACATGAACCTATATTAAAGTATAAGTTTTGTCAATGATTCGACCTAATGACATAGTTTTTGAATCCAGATGACCCAATATCGAACTTGACCTACACTTTGTTACGATGATCATAGTGAACAAGTATCATAACAGTTGAGTCAAAAGTGTAGTGACTACGCAAGGTTTTTCTATGACTTGACTTTGTGTCCTAGTTTTTGACCCCGGATCACCCAATATCAAACTTGATCTAGATTTTGTTGAGATAATCATTGTGACCGAGTTTCATAAAGATTAGGTCAAACTTGTGACCTCTAGTGACTACACAAGGTTGTTCTATGATTTGACCTTGTGACCTAGTGTTTGACTACGGATGACCCAATATCAAACTTGACCTATATTTTGTTGAGATGATCATTTTGATATATTTTCTATAAAATTTAGGTCAAAATTGTAACCTCTAGTGACTACGCATGGTTTTTCTATGATTTGACCTTGTGATCTAGTTTTTGACCCCGAATGACCCAAAACGAACTTGACCTAGATTTTGTTGAGATACTCATTGTGACCGAGTTTAAAAAAGATAAAGTCAAAATTGTGATCTCAAGTGACTACGCAAGGTTTTTCTATGATTTGACCTAGTGACCTAATATCGAACTTGACCTAGATTTTGTTGAGATGATCATTGTGACCAAGTTTCATAATGATTAGGCCAAAACTGTGACACCTAGTGTCTACGCAAGCAAATTGTGGACGGGTGACGGACGGACGACGGACGAAGAGTGTTCACAAAAGCTCAGTATGTCACTTTGTGACAGGTGAGCTAAAAAAAACTTAAGTCATTAAAATAAACTATAAACATCATAGTAGTGTTGTTTCTTAACTTCATACTTAAGGCAGTGTTCCAGTGAGTTTGTGTTTTAATAAATAATCAAGTTTATCATAAAGGCATGTGCACTTTGTACATGTATTAGAAATTCGCATCATAGAGTCAAAGGTGTGTTGTCATTGGAATTAATAAACTACCTGTCTTGGGTTGGTCGTAAACTGAATTGAGCAACCACTTATCAAAACCTAAATATAATAATATCTGCATTGTGGAAGCATCATTTTAATTTACGCTGCAATATTGTTTATTTGAAAAACTGTATATATGAACTGTAACTAGGTAAAACTCTAAAATGCTGTATTTAGGTAAAACTAACAAGTACTATATGTAGGTAAAACTATCAAGTACTATATGTAGGTAAAACTATCAAGTACTGTATGTAGGTAAAACTAACAAGTACTATATGTAGGTATAACTGTCAAGTACTATATGTAGGTAAAACTATCAAGTACTGTATGTAGGTAAAACTATCAAGTACTATATGTAGGTAAAACTATCAAGTACTGTATGTAGGTAAAACTATCAAGTACTATATGTAGGTAAAACTATCAAGTACTGTATGTAGGTAAAACTGTCAAGTACTATATGTAGGTAAAACTATCAAGTACTATATGTAGGTTAAACTATCAAGTACTATATGTAGGTAAAACTGTCAAGTACTATATGTAGGTAAAACTATCAAGTACTGTATGTAGGTAAAACTATCAAGTACTATATGTAGGTAAAACTATCAAGTACTGTATGTAGGTAAAACTATCAAGTACTATATGTAGGTAAAACTATCAAGTACTATATGTAGGTAAAACTATCAAGTACTGTATGTAGGTAAAACTGTCAAGTACTATATGTAGGTAAAACTATCAAGTACTGTATGTAGGTAAAACTATCAAGTACTATATGTAGGTAAAACTATCAAGTACTGTATGTAGGTAAAACTATCAAGTACTATATGTAGGTAAAACTATCAAGTACTATATGTAGGTAAAACTGTCAAGTACTATATGTAGGTAAAACTATCAAGTACTGTATGTAGGTAAAACTATCAAGTACTGTATGTAGGTAAAACTATCAAGTACTATATGTAGGTAAAACTATCAAGTACTATATGTAGGTAAAACTATCAAGTACTGTATGTAGGTAAAACTGTAAAGTACTATATGTAGGTAAAACTATCAAGAACTGTATGTAGGTAAAACTATCAAGTACTGTATGTAGGTAAAACTATCAAGTACTGTATGTAGGTAAAACTATCAAGTACTGTATGTAGGTAAAACTATCAAGTACTATATGTAGGTAAAACTATCAAGTACTGTATGTAGGTAAAACTGTCAAGTACTATATGTAGGTAAAACTATCAAGTACTGTATGTAGGTAAAACTATCAAGTACTATATGTAGGTAAAACTATCAAGTACTGTATGTAGGTAAAACTATCAAGTACTATATGTAGGTAAAACTATCAAGTACTGTATGTAGGTAAAACTATCAAGTACTATATGTAGGTAAAACTATCAAGTACTGTATGTAGGTAAAACTATCAAGTACTATATGTAGGTAAAACTATCAAGTACTGTATGTAGGTAAAACTATCAAGTACTGTATGTAGGTAAAACTATCAAGAACTATATGTAGGTAAAACTATCAAGTACTGTATGTAGGTAAAACTGTCAAGTACTGTATGTAGGTAAAACTATCAAGTACTGTATGTAGGTAAAACTATCAAGTACTGTATGTAGGTAAAACTATCAAGTACTGTATGTAGGTAAAACTATCAAGTACTATATGTAGGTAAAACTATAAGTACTGTATGTAGGTATAACTGTCAAGTACTGTATGTAGGTAAAACTATCAAGTACTATATGTAGGTATAACTGTCAAGTACTGTATGTAGGTAAAACTATCAAGTACTATATGTAGGTATAACTGTCAAGTACTGTATGTAGGTAAAACTATCAAGTACTATATGTAGGTATAACTGTCAAGTACTGTATGTAGGTATAACTGTCAAGTACTGTATGTAGGTATAACTGTCAAGTACTATATGTAGGTATAACTTTCAAGTACTGTATGTAGGTATAACTGTCAAGTACTGTATGTAGGTATAACTGTCAAGTACTGTATGTAGGTATAACTATCAAGTACTATATGTAGGTATAACTGTCAAGTACTGTATGTAGGTATAACTGTCAAGTACTGTATGTAGGTATAACTGTCAAGTACTGTATGTAGGTATAACTGTCAAGTACTGTATGTAGGTATAACTGTGAGGTACTGTATGTAGGTATAACTGTCAGGTACTGTATGTAGGTATAACTGTCAGGTACTGTATGTAGGTATAACTGTCAAGTACTGTATGTAGGTATAACTGTCAAGTACTGTATGTAGGTATAACTGTGAGGTACTGTATGTAGGTATAACTGTCAGGTACTGTATGTAGGTATAACTGTCAAGTACTATATGTAGGTATAACTGTCAAGTACTGTATGTAGGTATAACTGTCAAGTACTGTATGTAGGTAAAACTATCAAGTACTATATGTAGGTATAACTATCAAGTACTGTATGTAGGTATAACTGTCAAGTACTGTATGTAGGTATAACTATCAAGTACTATATGTAGGTATAACTGTCAAGTACTGTATGTAGGTATAACTGTCAAGTACTGTATGTAGGTATAACTGTCAAGTACTGTATGTAGGTATAACTGTCAAGTACTGTATGTAGGTATAACTGTCAGGTACTGTATGTAGGTATAACTGTCAGGTACTGTACGTAGGTATAACTGTCAAGTACTGTATGTAGGTATAACTGTCAAGTACTGTACGTAGGTATAACTGTGAGGTACTGTATGTAGGTATAACTGTCAGGTACTGTATGTAGGTATAACTGTCAAGTACTGTATGTAGGAATAACTGCCAAGTACTGTATGTAGGTATAACTGTCAAGTACTGTATGTAGGTATAACTGTGAGGTACTGTATGTAGGTATAACTGTCAGGTACTGTATGTAGGTATAACTGTCAAGTACTGTATGTAGGTATAACTGTCAGGTACTGTATGTAGGTATAACTGTCAGGTACTGTATGTAGGTATAACTGTCAGGTACTGTATGTAGGTATAACTGTCAGGTACTGTATGTAGGTATAACTGTCAAGTACTGTATGTAGGAATAACTGTCAAGTACTGTATGTAGGTATAACTGTCAGGTACTGTATGTAGGTATAACTGTCAAGTACTGTATGTAGGTATAACTGTCAAGTACTGTATGTAGGTATAACTGTCAAGTACTGTATGTAGGTATAACTGTCAAGTACTGTATGTAGGTATAACTGTCAAGTACTGTATGTAGGTATAACTGTCAAGTACTGTATGTAGGTATAACTGTCAAAAGGTAATAAAAATTAGACAGGGAAGGCAGCTTTCAACTTAAGCAGCTGAGCACAGAAAACATAAAACCTCACCTTTCAAAATTGCAAGGCACAATGTACTGTATTTATTTGGACAAAGATTGTAAAACTGGAAACAAGACTGTTATTGAATCCATACCAAATGTAGCATATTCTGAATAAGTGTTTTATCCACACTGTATGTTTGATATTTGTTATTAAAATTTTACACCAACATGGAAACAAAATGCACATTTACCATATTAATGTCCGGGTTTCAGTAGTATAATGTTTATTCATGAATAAGTGTATTGTAGTCACGGTAATCGCGTGTCAGTACAAGCATTTTCCACACTCAGATAGATCAATTTTAACATAGGAACGATGCTACCGATTTCCTATCCTAACACCATGCTTTATCTCACTATTCAATGTTGGTAAGAAATTACTGTAACTTTGGCTATATCTCAATTGTTCTGTCGTTGAGCTCAGGCGTCAAGGGAAGAGACAAAAAGTTTGTGTGATATAAGGAATCCTGGCTTGCGGCCCTAGCTGTTCCCGAATAGACTTCTTAGTTTTTTTAACGTACCAGGTGTATAGCACCGATACATGCAAGACAACGTACCTCTGGGTTTCTAACCAGTGCACCTCTAATTGGGTGGAAAACACAGTAAACCGTTTCCGAAATGTCCAGTGCTGCGGGCAAGATTTAAACTAGGGACCTCATGATTGGTAGTCGAGAGCGCTAACCACTCGGCCAATGTTCCATAGGCCGTGAGCCAGAGGGGGTTTTGCTCCCCCCCCCCAGGGGGAATTTTGTGGACCATATTTTTTTGAAACCCCAAGGTGTGGCGAACATTTTGGCATAAAGTTTGCAACTGGCGGGTGGGGCTTTTCTCCGTTACCACGCTTTAAAATACGTTACCCCTAAAATATAAAAAAAATATTTTAATTTTTAAAGATAAATTGTACCATGATGCTATTAAATAATTCCAAGTTTGCATATGTTATTCAAGAGAGTAAACTAGTAACTGCAAACTGATAGAATTTCAATGCCAAAATGCAATGTTAAAGAAGATAAATATGGGAAAACATACGTTACTCTAAAAAAACAAAGTTTTTTGGCATAAAGTTTTTATTTCAAATTTAGATGACCAGGCAATCAAATTAAGAAGTTACCATTACAAAGGTCTGAGGTTGTGGGTACAAAATGGAACCTGGGATGGCTGTTCTTTCTGGTGATGGGTATCCAATACAGCTCGGGATGTCTGTACTCAGTGGTGGGTACCCAACAGGGCCTGAGATTACTGTACTCAGAGGAGGTTGGTACCAAATGGGGCCTGAGCTGGTTGTTCTCAGTGGTATAGGATAGTCAATAGGACCTGTGATGGCTGTTCTCTGTATAGGTGGGTACCCAATCGGTACCTGGGATGGTTGAACTTGTGGAGGTGAGTTCATAAGCTAGCATGGGACGGCTGTACTAGGCAATGTTAAGTACCAAATAGGGCATTGAATGGCTTTCCTCAGTGACTATGAGTATCTCTCAAGCATAGTATGGTCGTACACAGTAGTTGTGAGTAGGGCATATGGCCTAAGAAGGCTGGTTGGTGGTGGAGAATTACCCAATAGAGCCAATGATGGCTATATTGCACCTGCTATGGCAGTATTCAGTTGGTCCGATAACCCCTTAGGACATAGTATAGTTGATACACAGTCAGGTGTGACCGTACTCAATGGTTATGTGGACCACTTAGTGCAAAATATAAACTGTAATTGGTGGTGATTGGGCCTTGGATGTCAGTACTATGTTGTTGTGACTCCTTTGTACCATGTACAACTTGGTGAGACTGTAAGTCATTTGGTTATGAGCACCTATATGGGGTATGAAATCAGTAATTATTTGGGATGAGTGCCCTTTTGGGCCTTACATGACTGTAGTTTTGTACTAGAGAGTAACCCATATGGCCTTGTACAGCTGTGCTCAGTAATAGTGAGTACCATATAGAAACTTACATGTATATGACTTTACTCAGTTGTTGTGAGTATCTATTATGGCATACTATGGCTATAATTAAGGGTGGTGAGTACCCAATATGTTCTTGAAAGTAATTTCTTTGAATGTGTTCACTAAAATAGTTAATGAACTGCTAGGACATTTTATAGAAAATGTTTGTGAATGTTTAAAAGGGACAAGAGAACATATCCCATAAATGTGATTGTCTGTGTGATTATAGTAGAGTACGTGATTTGAGACATTTTTTGCCATTTAGCACATTTCAAATGAGTTGATTAAAATCTCCTTTATTGTCACCTTAATCTCCCTTTAAAATGATATGAGCCATTTTCCAGGAAAACCTGCTATAATGACATTATGTAACTATATGTAACAAGATTTTGATAAAGCTCTAAAATAAGGAAAAATACCTATCTATTGATTCTATTTTAAGTAATTGACCCATACAGTACTATACCTTAGCTTTAAATTTTCCTAACAATTATGCCAAAAACACATACTTCGTTGCTATGGTGACCAATTTCAGAAAAGTACTCTGATTGAGAAAAACGAGGATGTAGTTGTTTAAAACTACAGTGTATAAAGTTTTAATGTTTTTAAACTATGAACTCTGAATTTTAATTCATACTGAATTTTTGATCGCCATCACCATGTACATAATGTCGCTGAGCTACTTACGATCTATCAAGATCCCTGCTCAGTACTCGGAAGAAGAAGAAGAAGAAAACAGAAGTAGCCTTTCTCTGAATGCAAACAATTTCGATTTTGATATATATTTTGAAAAGTGAAACATAATTATAGAATTTGGTACTATTTTGAACAGTTTATGTCAAGAATTAATCAAATGGTGTAAAAATGAAATACTTATTTCAGTTACGTCGAATAACGTTTGAATGACCTTTGCGACTTCACAAAAAGCTCCGAATAGGGACTCGACAAAAACAGCTGTAACTTCCTTAAAACTCAAGATATTAACATAATTACTTTTGCAATTTGCTTATTTAACATTATCCTGTAATACTATGGAAAATCTTAAAGTCAATATTTTTGTAAAAAAAACAGGTTTTCCTGGAGACTGGCTCATATGTTAATGAAAATCTCCCTTATTCACCATCTGGATATAATTATGGTTCACGAGGGGCATTCTGAAAGTTCTGATAACAGAGTGATAACTTTGTATTTATTGGTCAGAATTTTAAAAGTGGACATTTTCTGAAAGAATAATCTTTCAGCAACAAATTCAAAGCAAATTTATTATTTTGACTCTAAGAATTTTTATTTTATTGGTATTCGAACAATACATGGTTTTGGGTATTGACTGAAATATCACTTGAATACTAGAGGGCATTGCATTGTATTAATTGGCATCATGTATATTTCAGAGTGCATTGTTGAAGCATCATTCAGGCTGATTGAAATAAATTTGATATTATTTGAAATATGCATAAACAGTACTTTCAAATAACATAAAGTTATTAAAAAACTTTTGAGATGTTAATACATTAACAGCAATTTATACAACCTAAATAAGAGACCATTTTACCACATATAGCCCCTAATTAATTCTACACAATAATAATAGGTTTATGGACTCAGCTTTCTCAACAGGTTTGAATGTGCTTTTTCATTCGGGGGACATTATAAATATATTTTTTGTAAAGTTTAATTTGGGAAGCAAATTCTTGCGCTCTACCCTTGATTTTAGGAAATGGGTGGGGTAAAGGGATACCCTTATACATGTAATAACAAGAGGGCCATTGACCCTAAAGCACTCACCTGATGACTAGCAGTTAAGGCAGAATCAGTATTAGTTATGATATGACCTTAATACTTGATTTAGATTTTACAAATAAAAATTGAAAATTGTGACCACTAGAGTATAAACAAGGTTTTCTTTAATGTGATCTTTTTTACCCAGATGACCTAGTTACAAACTTGACCTAGATTTCATAGAAACAAACATTGTGACCAAGTTTCATAAAGATTAGGCATAAAACGTGACCTCTAGAGTGTTAACAATGTTTTTCTTTGATGTGACCTAGTGACCTAGTTTTTGACCCCAGATGACCCAGTTACGAACTTGACCTAGATGTCAAAGAGACAAACATTGTGACCAAGTTTAATTAGGATTATGTCCAAGTTGTGACCTCCACAGTGTTAACAAGGTTTTTCTTAGATGTGACCTAGTGACCTACTTTTTGACCCCAGATGACAGTTACAAACTTCACCTAGATTTCATAGAGACAAACATTGTGACCAAGTTTTATAAAGATTATGTAAAAATTGTGACCTCTAGAGTGTTAACAAGGTTTTTCTTTGATGTGACCTGGTGACCTAGTTTTTGACCCTATATGACCCAGTTACAAACTTGACCTAGATTCTAGAGAGACAAACATTGTGACCAAGTTTAAAAAAGATTAAGTGAAAATTATGACCTCTAGAGTGTTAACAGTCCAATTGTTGACGGCGCACAGCGGACGGTGGACGACGGACAAAAGGGGGATCACAATAGCTCACATTGAGCACTTCGTGCTCGGGTGAGCTAAAAAGTCAAAAATCCTTGTTCTTATGGTTTGAATAATTGTACAAACTTTAAATTAAGGTGATATATAATTATTTTTGTTTTTCGAAACGCTGTTTCGAGGATATGACGTAATGAATCTAAAACACATGTTTTGGGTCACACGGTCATTCTTTAAGCTGCTGTACTGATGAAATTATGAATATTTCAGAATTCGTATTTAGTGGGAATGAAAATAGCATGTATGTACAAAACAGCCACATGTTTTATATTCTCATGCAACATGTCCAGCATAGCAATGCAATAACAAGTAATTTGTGAATTTTGGTAAAATGGCTATTTTCACAAGCATTTGCGACGTGGTCATTTCCAACTACATCTTAAGTCAATTATACTATCAGGACAATAATTTTAATTTGTCATTAGATGCAAAGGTATATAATACAAGATATGTGTAAATTCCAAACAAACGGATTGAAATTATAGAAATAATTAACAATAATGCTATCCCTTCCAGGGGCTAATATGACTCATTCTGTTGACAATTCATTGGGTTATATACCTACATGTACAATGGCATATAGGTAAATATTAAATTCTCTGATATTAATATCATGTTATGTTTTCAGTGGAGGAAGGTTGTATCTTTCAGAAAATGTTCACTGTTAAAATTTAAGACCAATACATACAAAGTTATCACTCTTTTATCAGAACTTTCAGAATGCCCCTCGTATAAGCAGTATACACATTGCAAGAAAATTAATTATTATGACTGCAGAACACTAGGGCTGCGTATCAGTTAGAATGATCGATACGATATTTGTATCGATACAAAATGATCGATATTCGATATATCATATGATACATATTTTGGCAATAAAACATCTAAATACTGTAAATATGCACGTGCATACTTACAAGATGTAGGGGTTTAACACAATTAAGCCAGGCCTGAGATGTGATAAACAACCTATTTGTCTATTTTTTAAATTGCGCAAGTGGTTTACATAGCAGATTCTTGTTTGAAAATTAGATTCACTCGGACACAAACTACTTCGACGACCTGACCATTTTGAGATGAAACAAATAGACAACGGAAAACTTGATTGAAAATGGGTATTTTATTGATTTACATGTATATTTTTGTTGATCGATTTTTTTACTGATACGGGCACGTTCGATACGATGTATCGATCGAACACAAAATACCAGTATTCGATTTATATCGGAAACCGGTACGCAGCCCTACAGAACACTAAGTTCCTTTACCAAACATAACATGGAAAGTATATTAAATTTGTAAAAAAATGTTGGGGGGTGCATTCAACTGAGACAGACGTAGAGCCTAGCCATTCAGCTTTTATGTCTGCCTAAGTAACTGGTGTAATAAACACATAATTATGATTAAAACAAATCAAGCTGATCCTTGACCTATATTGAATTTCATGAATATATCATAACCTTCTTTTTCAATTTCTGCAAGAAAGTCATGCCTTGTCGATCATTTAAATTAGTGTTTGTAAAACACCTTATTATGTTGTTTTATGCTCTCTGTTTAAGAAACTAAAGGCCAAGGTTAAGTTGAAGCTTTGAAATCAACTTTTGCAAATAAATTGTACAAGGTGTGGGTTAATTTGTCCAGACTATATTATATACATGTATTTTGAATAAAATAAGTTTTTAAATAAAAAATATATATAAGAAAACAATATTTTATAAAATTATTTTATTGTTTAACTAATAAAATATATTTGTTTAAGTACCTGATACACAGAATTGAATAACAATAGATAAGAGATTGTTCACAACTGGAAAACTTTATTTCTACATACATGGGTCCTACTGAAGCAAAGTCCTCACACCTCAGAATCAGGTACAAGTCTGCTTCAGATGCCATTAGCAAACACCCCTACACCAAAACACTGTTTGAAACATTGTGCTATTTAGGAAATATTAAAGATGTACCTGTGTTTTATCTTAGATTAAATCACGGTCACAAGTTCGGATGCGTAGTAATTTAAATCACGAGTGCATAGCACCATCCAGACAGACAGATGTCCAGAACAAAAACAGTATGTCTCACCTGATTAGCAACAATATTTCATGAACAAATTTATAAAACATTTATCTCTGGAAATTATCGTTCACTTGTCTGCATACCCTCCGTAGAACTGTAACCTATTAACATCATAATGTGTGTTGCTCAAATAGTAAGTCACAAAAATGTTTGAAAAGATTGCACTGTATAGTTTACTATTAGGTTTATTTCAGTTTCTACTACACATTGTAGACACATTATGTAATGGTAATAAGAGTACCGGTATGCCAAGTTCCTGATGAAATCATAATTTCTTTAACAAATCCATTAAATCTCAGATCAGTGGTCAATCTGGCCGTTAAAACAAACCCATAAAATTATAAGCAAATAAATAACAACACTATTTGAACAATTTGCATCCAATAATGTATCTATGATAAATGTTGTCACAACCTTATTTTATCTAAACTCTATTAGAGGACAAATAAATAAGAAGTGGAATGATTATCCAATATTCGAATATATTAAAATAGGCATTTTAAATATTCGAATATTGATTTTGGTATTCATTCCCATCTCTAGTAGAAATCCTTCTGGAGTGTCTAGGTACTGAGAGTGAACATGTGTTGCAAGTTCCAAGGTAATAGCTTTGATAGTTTAATAAGGAGAACAATTAACTTCAACATTAAATGTAACAAGCCACGCTAACGTCCATCAAGTTATGACAAAATCACTTTTTTTTCTCAAAAAATCAGATAAGGTAATAACACACATTTATAAAAAGTCTGACTACACATAGAACTATATTATAAGAAAAAATATAATTTTGTACCAACTCAACTTTAATATAACAAAGTCAGAAGCATATTACAAATGTAAAGCTTCATGACACAAAAAATGAATACATTTGTAGGTATATAATCTTGAAAACATAACATAACGGTTGATTGTATAAAAAAATATACTAGAAATTGCTGGCTTAGAATTAGAAGGTCGTAAGTACAAAAATCAATATTTGAGAAAACAAGAAATATGGAAAAATGAGCTTTTTAAACTCCAGTTTGGTCAACATGACCACATCCGATTTTCATGAAAATAGGCTCATAAGAAGCGCCTTGAGATGCAGATTTCAAATATGCAAGAGTCTTATAAGGTGGTAAGTAGTACATATGACCGTCTAATTCTAAGCCAGTGAAATGACTTCTTTCTATGCCAATCTTTTCAGAATTGTAGAAATTGCTTGTCCTATTTTACAAAAAGAAAGTTCTGACTCAAACATCCATCAAAACTAACAAAGATACAAAAACAATCGGGGCAAAGATTTTTGGGACAATTTTTATACGAATGATATATTCTACCTGAGGAAGTAATTGATGTTCAACCTAATGCCAGTCGACCACAAAGACATAGAGATACAGAACACAACCTTGTAAATGTAAAGGAAAACCATATAATTCAGAAATATATCACAAGGTCAAAAGGTTAGAGATACTAAAGACAAATTGAATAAATATACATATAGAATAAAACCTCGCCTAAAGACGACCACATTTATCAGGTACATTTTACTCATTTTCTCTTCATAATTCAACTCAATATTAAGACTAACCCATTAATGAGACCAGGGGCCAGTTGCCTAACTAAGGTGCTCCCAAGCCCTTTATAAAGCGCTTTGCTACGTCTATGCAATGACACGCTACCAGCAAGCAGTGCTCGCCGATAGCATACTGTTTCTCAGAATTTAGCTAGGCGAGCGCTACCGAGTGCTTTCTTATGCAACAGGCCGCTTCAGTAGCCATTTACTGTGCAACGGTTTGCTAGCCGCAAGCGCTCGCTGGTAGCATATAAATGTTTTGCTTCGTCCACTATGTAGCGCTTTTTTGAAGCAAGCAGTTTCCTAGCATAGCGCTATCAAGTACTAGGTAGCAGTTTGGTGAGGCAATGGGCTCAAGTTTTCAAGGACTCCAATGGTCTTCTTATTATTGAGGTTTTACTGTACATGATGACTTATGTGTACTGTTTAAGAAGACATCATAAATCACCTTCAGGAACAGATTTGCATCATCAAAAACAAACAGACTACAAATACATGTCAATTAGGGATGCAACTATTCGGTCAATTTGCTAACCGGTTAACCGTTCAATCTTCCGAACGGTTAACCGGTTAACCGATTAACGAATCGAAACTTGCCGACTTTCCGACTGTTCTAATTCTGCCGTGTATATATTTACTGTAACACCGTAAGTTGCAATCGGGCATCCTCGTATATTACCCAAGGGAAGTGTGTCGCCGGTTCACAATTTCTCAATTGTTTTTTTTTAAGTTCAATAATGTACTGTACTCAGTGCTGTTGAAGCTGTGACAAAGATTCTTTTCAGTTCAAAGGACGGATTTCGGCATCGAGTAAAGCATTAAACTGCCTCCAATTAAAATTAAATTACGTGTGCTTGCCGAATGTGTGAAAAACAACGTCGGTCAACAAACTAGTCCCCGACTACAATATGAAATTAACGGCAATTAAGTGACCTTCTTGTCACAACAATACGTGTCAAACTGTTAATTGCGGATTATAGATCATGACCCCCTTTTGACGAGCGTTCGCACCTTCGATGGGTGAAACTTGTCGGCGAATTTCTCGATATTTTTTCAATATTTTTATTTTAAAATTTATTTAAATTTCTCCTTTTTCGATTTTTTTATTCGATTAACCGGTTAGCGATTTTGCTAACCGATAACCGAACGTTCGAACGGTTAACCGGTTAACCGGTTAATCGTTTACATCCCTAATGTCAATGGTATAGAAAATGGTACAGAAAATGTTTTCAAATACAATTGGATGTCGAATTCAAGAAAGTCACAAACATTCAGTTAGTTTGGTGTATTTGTATAAAGATCTACTTTACAATTACACACTAAAAATAGTTTTAAACAAGAGATGTTTGTGAAACATATATGCCCCCATGGCAGCCAAATAGTCAGAAATGGCAAAGATCACTGTGACCTTTGACCTACTGACCTCAAATCAATAGGGGTCATCTACTGTTGATGACCAACCTCCATTTAAAGTTTGAAGATCCTAGGGCAAAGTGTTCTTGAGTTACTGAACGGAAACCATTTGAATAGTCAGAAATGGTAAAGGTCACAGTCACCTTGACCTTTGACCTACTGACCTCAAAATCAATAGGGGTCATCTACTGTTGATGACCAACCTCCATGTAAAGTGAAGATCCTAGGGCAAAGTGTTGACGGAAACCATTTGGTCTACAGACATACCGACCGACATGTGCAAAGCAATATACCCCCTCATCAAAGATGGGGGCATAATTACAGCAACAGGCCAATTAATGTCAGTGAAAAGTCTAAAATAAATACACATGTAATTCACAAAATTTCCCTGTGGCAAAATATCAACCAAAATGGAATGTCACATACCCGGTAAAGTGATAAAGCTGATACAAAAATATAATACATGCATACATACTCGATTGTCATTTACGACTTGTTAATCCCTGAACTTAAGTCAATAATGTAACTTGTTTTCTATATGCAATATATTGTACATAACAAATAAGTGTATCCCGCATTTTAAAACCTAATTCAAGGTAAAATCTCTTTTTTCACACATAGAATAGGGAAATATTCAACAATAATATTAAGTTTCACTAATTGCGTAACGTATTGTCTTTATATACATCTTTCAAGTTACTCAAAAGCTTTAGAGTGATCTGCCCTTGTAACGGTATTTTTCTTCAAATTTGCATACTCAAGGGCAAATAACTCCTGAATGAGCACAGTGACCTATGAATTTTATGCACTTTTCTGTTTCTAACATTATTCTGTGCTCATTAAAAAATTATACAAATAGAACAAATTTCTCACAAGAAACAACAGTATATTTTATACAGAAAACTTCAAATGTCAAATTAAGGCAGTTCATAAAAGATGTGCCTTTGTTTTTCAAATGGCTCTGACTTTACAGTTTGGACTTTGTCAAGAACTGTCCGTAGTTTTCAATAGTAAGCGGAGAATAAGTCTTCCCTGCCTTGTCATGGTAAAATAACGGATCCTCAATACCCTGCGGGTTGAACCCCTCCTTTCTCAGATGTGTTTTCTGCTGTTTATGGGTCGTTGTCATTGCCAACTCCTTTGGGAATCTCAGGAATAAGGGTCGAGCATAGCTAGGTAGATTTTCCTCACAATGATGGAATATCTCCCGTAGAATTTTTGGCGTAATTTCTGCGTTGTCTTCTAGATGTATGGCAGCCATACCGGCACGACCGTCTGCCCCTGTGAACATATAGTAGAATACATTTAATGCATAGAATATATCACCATGATACAGAATTCTGATTGGCTCAGGTAAGTCACATGATAATCAGATATGAGAAAAGGGGGAAATGATTTATGAATTGAATGCATAGAATAAAATACGATGATACAGGACTTTGAATGGCTCAGGCAGGTCACATGATATGAGAAAATGTTGGAAATTATATTCCAGAATTGTGATTGGCTCGTGCTGGTCATATGATGTCCACATAGAGAGATGACAAATAAAATGGTCAGAGAAAGTCAGCAATACGTTAAAAATGAAGAAAAAATATAACTGTAAACATGAGTGCAAGCTGCTTCGCTCGTCTGAAATTTATGGTAAATAACAATGAAAAATAAATATTTTGAAATAAAAGTCAATACACATGCATTGTCAGCAAGATTTAGAAGAAACAGATGGAAACCGTTATCTCATGAATTACGTTATAATGTTCCATAAATGATGTTATTTTATTGAGTTGTTTATAACAGAGACTATTTTTCAACAGAAAGGTGTGTCTTTATTGTGTTATTATAGTCATGTGATAAAATCCCAACTTTTATTAAACTTTTTTCGGAAATATTATTAAGCTCACCAAAGGATCACTTAATAAAATTTTCCAAAACTTGTTTAATGAAAGTTTATAACAATTGAAAACTGATAGATCCGCTTTATATATTAAGGTTTATAGTTTATTATTTAATAAACAGTGTGTGGTAATGCTTATTCTAAACATGGCAAAATATATGAGAAACATTTTGAAGCAATAATATTCAATTACGATTCCTGTTTCATTGAGACTGTTGCTAGTTAGGTCACATTATAATGCAACATACTGTAAAATCATTAATATTTGTGGGGGATTTAGTTTCGTGGATTTCATGGATGACCACAACCACTCAATTAAATCCCTAATGACTAATTACACCAATCAAAATATCAAGTATATATATACAGTGGCTGCCATACTTGCATTCAAGTTCAGTCAGGTATAAGACTGGTTTTTTGGGAAGTTTACTTGCATATATCAACATGTAATAAAACAAATATGTTCGATATGTATTGTCATTTGGGTCAAAAATAAGAAAATCTGTTGATATCTTTTTATCTTTTTACATTTCTGTAACCATTAAGATTTCCGCAATATTTCGTGAAAAAATGAATTAAACTTAATTATCAGACTGTTTTTTCTGTCGTCCTTTCAAAGGGTTAGTAATAGACACTGTGACTTTTTGCGAATAACTGTCGATTTAAAGTTCCTTTCGGGAAATAATCTTATTCCACTACTATTATATCGTAAATAATGTAAATGCCTTCCATAAAAACATGATTTGCTGTACTTGATTTCTGTTTTTGAACAAAATAAGAGCATTTCAAAGTCGTGAAAACAGGTGTCAAAATAAGTCCAAAAAGCATGCTACTTTTCAATGAAAATTTTCAATTAGTTTTATTGGTTGGAATTTGGCATATTATACATGGATGTAAGCCGTAGACCATCAACATTAAATTCTGGGAAGAATTTGAAATCAAAATACAATGGATATGAAGTTATTGGTGCGTGAACCAACAAGCATCATTTGGTATAAATAAGAGTGATCTCCCTTGTTTTTGACCGTCTTACTCGTCAACAACAAATAATTCCAATATGATTTCAAGTTCTGATGGAGACATAATGATTCAGTTATCGTATCATATGTTGCAGTTTAACGAATACTGACCTTTTACTTTTCTAACAACTACGGCAAAGCTGACACAAAATATTGCTTAAAATGAACGTAAGGCCAGTGTACTCGAGTATACCCTCTTCTAAGTTCAATAAATTACTTAATTGTTGACGAAAGGCTATGAAATTTTCCAGATAAAGAATAGAAACAAATTACACCTTATAGACATTAATTGTAGAATCCTTCGAATAGTGTCATAGAAAAATGCAAAGGACAATACAAATCGAACCCCCCTCGTATATCTGTTTGATTTTTTAATGATTTCTGATAATTTGTGTGAATTTTTTCAGAAATCTGAAATCCATGAAATTACAACCCCATGAAATTTCGTCCAATTGAAATCAAATAATTTTACGGTGTACAAGCAATAATACGGATTCACCGAGACTGTAATTGTTGCTATGGTAACATGACATACCTGGTATTTCTACCCCGTAGACATTGGCATCATGTATAACATTCAGTTTTGTTAAAACATTTGATACTTCATATGTGGCAACATTTTCACCTTTCCATCTGTAAAATATAGTGGATAGAATATAAAATGTTCATAAAATCTCAGCGTTTTATTCCACTTGATTGGGAAAGGTATCAGTACCAGACATATTGGGAAAATTCGCGATGTTTTGATCCAAAATGGGAATTTTATAAATAAATAGTGAATTCTGAAAAACAAAGTCATTTACCTTTTTTATATATAATGACAGAAATAAGCATTAATTGGCTTGTACACAATATGTCATGTGTTCTTTCATATAACATGCAAACACTTTCAATTTTAAGCATGAATTTCACGGCCCTGATGCAACACTGTACCACATTGGGAATTTCTTTCCTTTAATATTGGGAATATGTCATTTTTCAGATTGGGAAGGTACTTGTTACTGGTACCCTAGGACCGGGACGATTACTCAGTTAATCGGATACAATTCGATTACAAGGTGAAATCCGTTGCAATTTTGCAAAACCCCAATTTGTTCTAAAACAATACAGATCCTACAATGCCAATAAAATGTATGAATATATAATATTTTTGACAGCAGCATGCATGTTTATCAACACATAAACAGGTAACATAGCTGGATTTATAGGGGTAACTTGCAATTCATAATTATAATATTTAATATAGTGATCTTATACTTATTGATGTAGTAAAATTTTTTACCATTGGATGATAAAATAAACAAATGATTTCCTCTGCTAAAAGTACCTTAATATGACTGTAAGGAAAGGAAACACCATTTTCAATATGGCTGCCGATCAACTGGTTAGATTCAATTTCATACTTATGATTAACCGGTTTCAGAAATTGGCCCGGTCCTACTGTTACCTAACGAAGAAGGGGAAGAAATCGCTGAATCTAGGTGATGCAGTAACTTGGTGCTTTATACCAGTCAAAACAAATATGGACCAGTTCATACAACCTGAGAAACATACCAGAACTGTGGACAACTAATATACCATGATGAATTGTTACATTAAAGAGACGTATCCAGAGACAAACAAGACTGCGTTCAATAAATGCTTATGCCCCCATGGAAGCCTTGTCCATAAAATACCGAGTCAATCAGAGGCAACATTCAGTTAAAATGTTGGATACTGTTATATGGCTCAGACAATGTAAGGGCCTCATGATGGTAAACAAGTATGCCCAGTTTGAAAGTAATGCCTTGATGGACTGGATGTAAGTTGGGTTAAACAAATATTAGACGATGAATAAGACTAAGTCCAAAATTATGTCAATGTGAAGGTCAAAATGAGGACAGGTGATATAGGTGTGTTGAGAGTGTTCAAATACTACATCAATGCAAGTATGGAAGCTTTATAGCAAGCCATATCGGTCAAACGGTCAAATTGGATTAACCAAGAAAATGGCCCTTCAAAAGGTCTAAGTCCAAAATTAGGTCAAGGTGGATGGATCTAAAGCTTTGTCAGAAATGCAAACTGCAATTACAATAAGCCGTAGACATTAGATCTAATTGAATAATAAAAGTGAAACTGAGACTGACGTGTGTCCGTGAACGTCTTAAACGGAAGTAAACCAATTTGTAAACAATCGTCACTTTTGCCGACAGGTGCACTCGGAACTTATTGGCATTCGAAGAAAAAAATAGTCAAAATGTTCCGTGCCCAGCTGATTCTGATGTTAAGGTAATAAATAAATCATTTTCACATTGTATTGTTCTGAATACTTTCTCATAATTGATGCAAAAACACTGCAAACATTTTTTTCTTCGATTGATTTTCTGAACGATAAATTTGAATATTTTGTTTGTTAGAGCTCGATTTTGATTGGAGGATAACAGGAAAACACCCATAACAAATAATAGGCATTGCTATAAATAGAAATGAGCAAAATAGATTTGATTGGTTGATTTTTCGTCCGTTTTGGTCGAAATGCGTAGTTTTGAAGTGTACGTGATAGCACAGGTGGAGAATACTCTGGTGAACGAGAATGATTTACTGAATGATCGGGAAAAGTTTTGATAGAGACAATGGGACTTTAAATGGAAAGTAAGATTAGCAGACTGACCTGAAAGTATCCCCAATTCTATCCATAAAGTAGACAAAGTAATCCTTATCGTACACCATCAGATCCCCGAAGTTGAAGTATGCATCGTCTTTTTTGAGAACATTCCTAAGTATCTTTTTCTCGTTAATTTCACGACCCCCTTTGTAAAATGTTGGGTTCCCAAACATTTCTGGTATAGCTCCTAGCAATAAGCCTGGTTCATCTGAAAACAATACACTGCTATAAACATGCCATTGTATCAATACATTATACACATCACTGGATTAGAAGAAGAAGGTCGTAAGTACTAAAACGGTACTTTTAGAAAGCAAGTAAAAACTGTCTGAAAACTACTCCTTACTTATGGAAAAACAAGCTTTTTCAACTCCAGTTTGGTCAACATGCACTGTTCTGATTTTCATGAAAATAGGATGCGCCTTGGGGTGCAGATTTCAAAAATGTATGGGTCTTATAAGGTCATAAGACTTTAAGTAGCACTTGTGCCCTTCTCATTCTATGCAAGTGAAATGTTACAATGTAACATACTAAAAGATAATAATATTTACAGCTGATTATGGCTATCACCTGCTTGATAATTACATGTCATTATAAGCATGGTCGAAAACAGTCCAAAACTGCAGCTTCATATTTTGTTACCTAATTGAGTTGTAAAATCCAACATGTTTTTATAGACTACGTTGATTTGATATCTTCCACCTGCTTGCCAGATCACGAGGAGGATAAATATTTGGTTAAAGTTTACTTACTTACGGACTCACTGACTCACACTGACTCACACTGACTCACTGACTAACTTACTTACTGACTCACTTACTTACTTATTTACTTACTCACTTACTTACTGACTCACTTACTTACTTATTTACTTACTCACTTACTCACTTACTCACTTACTTACTTACTTACTTACTTACTTACTTACTTACTTACTTACTTACTTACTCATGGAATCACTTTCTTACTTACTTACTTACTTACTTACTTACTCACGGAATCACGGACTCACTTACTCACTTACTCACTCACTCACTTACTCACTCACTGAATCACTGACTCACTTACTCACTGACTCCACTGACTCCACTGACTCCACTGACTCCACTGACTCCACTGACTCACTGACTCACTTACTCACTTACTCACTTACTCACTTACTCTCTTACTTACTTACTCACTGAATCACTGACTCACTTACTCACTTACTCACTTACTCACTCACTGACTCCACTGACTCCACTGACTCCACTGACTCACTTACTCACTTACTTACTTACTTACTTACTTACTTACTTACTTACTTACTTACTTACTTACTTACTTACTTACTTACTTACTGACTCACTTACTCACTTCTTACTTACTTACTTACTCACTGAATCACTGACTCACTCACTCACTTACTCACTGATTCACTGACTCCACTGACTCACTTACTCACTTACTTACTTACTTACTTACTGACTCACTGACTCACTGACTCACTGACTCACTGACTCACTGACTCACTTACTGACTCACTGATTCACTGACTTACTGACTCACTTACTCACTTACGTACTGACTCACTTACTCACTTACTTACTTACTTACTCATTGACTCACTGATTCACTTACTTACTGACTCACTTACTCACTTACTCACTTACTTATGTACTGACTCACTGACTCACTTACTTATGTACTGACTCACTGACTCACTTACTCACTAACTCACTGACTCACTTACTCACTTACTTACTTACATACTTTCTTACTTACTTACTTACTCACTGACTCACTGACTCACTGACTCACTTACTGACTCACTGATTCACTGACTTACTGACTCACTTACTCACTTACGTACTAACTCACTTACTCACTTACTTACTTACTTACTCACTGACTCACTGATTCACTTACTTACTGACTCACTTACTCACTTACTCACTTACTTATGTACTGACTCATTGACTCACTTACTCACTTACTTACTTACTTACTTACTTACTTACTTACTTACTTACTTACTTACTTACTTACTCACTTACTTACTTACTCACTTACTTACTATAAAACAAACACTTACTAAAACCAGCTCGAATACAAAAACCAGTTTTGTCTCGTATCACATCTCCTGTATCCACGTCAACTTTCACCAATAACTTGGGGGCTGGTTCAAGCTTGTTCTAAAACATAATAAAAACAAATCTCATTAAAATCAGATCCTAACATTTGCTACAGTCCTTTATGTTGTTAGAGATCTGACCACACTCCGTATGAGGTCATGATTAATTACCTCTCTGGCGCACAATGACGTCACATAGTTTGTCCAATGAAATTATATCTAACCGCCTCAGTAGACTTTTACTGCACTTTCAAATTTGTGAAAGAAGCAATTTGATTGGATGACGTAAAGTTCACATTGACATGACCCCATACCAAGTGTCATCAGATCCTATATCAGATGACCCAATATCTAGATTGACCTAGATTGTGTTGAGATGATCATTGTGACCAAGTTTCATAAAGATTAGGCTAAAATGGCGACCTCTGTGACTACACAAGGTTTTCCTGTGATTTGACCTAGAAATCTAGTTTTTGACCCCCAGATAGCCCAATACCTATCTTAACCTAGATTTTGTAGAGATGATCATTGTGACCAGGTTTCATAAAGATTATGTCAAAATTGTGACCTCTAGTGACTACACAAGGTTTTTCTATTATTTGACCTACTTTTTGACCCCGGATGACCCAATATTGCGCTTGACCTATATTTTGTTGAGATGATCATTGTGACCAAGTTTCATAAAGATTAGGTCAAAATTGTGACCTCTTGTGTCTACACAAGCAAATTGTTAACGGACGGATGACGGACGAAGAGTGATCACAAAAGTTCACTCTGTCACTTAACTTGTTCGAATTTAGACTGTGTTGCTTTTATCCCTGCCTTATTGGCCAATGACCTCCCGTTTTGAGGTACTGGAAACAAGTACCTCTGTGACCTCTAGAGTAAATGTGTGTCAACTGGCCATAGACTTCAACATGTCACAATCTGGAGCTGACAATTGTCACTTCATATTGAGTTAAAGAACAAAATCATTCCCTGGTTAATAACCTAGTATAAAGTATATAGTGCATGAGTGCTCATTACATACAAGTTTTATTAAACGAGTTGACAAAATAATATGACAAAAGGCTTTGCAGAGTGTCATACTGTTTTTGTCGATTAATTTAATAATGAAACTTGTTTGCAATGAGAATGTGAGATTCTACTTATCACATAACCTTAGAGAACACTCATTCAAGATGCAAAATGATGATGTATGCTGCATAGGCTTCTACCAGAATCCTGTGGTTACAACAAGCGGGATGTCTTGACAATGTTGATATTATCAAGACTTCATGGCCGTCACAATATTTCCAACACAGCTTTACGACACTGCTAGGCCGCAGGTTATGTGATAATTTCAAAGAATAAACGAAGTAAGATATAAAGTCATACGATGGTAACAAAGGGAGATAAACACCAGAGATTATAGATATTAATACATGCTACAGTATCTTTTCATTATATCGCTGTGTTAGAAAGAAAAGCTACTTACGACCTTATAAGACTCATGCATAGATAAAATATGTATCATAAGGCGCTTCTGACGAGCCTATTTTCATGAAAGTCACGTTGACAAAACCGAAGTATAAAAACTGTTTTTCCATAAGCAAAGAGTAGTTTTCAGACAGTTTTTACTTGTTTTCTCAAAATATTGATTTTGTACTTGTAAGCCAGCAATGTACAACATTATTGAATAAATATATGAGCTGTTCTTCAGGAAAACTGGGTTCAGTGACATTATATAGCAATTATGTAATAAGGTTTAGAAAAGGCTCTCAAATGAGAAAAAGTTGTGCTCTTTGATTAGATTTTAAGTACTTGGATAAAAATATTACTATTAGGTTTATGTTTAAATAACTTCTGTCATTGCTATGGTGACCTATATTGAGAAAAACAAGGGGTTAGAGTGGTTTAAAACAGTAGCTTCTTTCCTGTAATATTAATTTTCACTATTTTGACATGTTTTATTAAAATAGGAATATAATTCTAAAATGTGATACAATTTTGAAAAGATTATGTCAAGAGTTTATCAAATACCGGAATAGTGAAATGCTTGTTAACATTTGCAACGTCATTCAAAAAGCAGACGGGGAGGTATGTTTTTAAAGACGGTAACTTTGTAAATGTGTTGTTATATTTAGCTCAAATTTTCAGAAACTTTCTGTCATTCTAATACTATATTATCATGATTTTCATAATTTTGTCACTAAGCCCGGTCTTCCTGGAAAACAGCTCAATATATGTATAAGATATAGCTGAGTTACATATACAGTAGTATGAACATGTACATTATGTATATAAGATAGAGCTGTCATCGCTAGAAGCGATATCGATGACTTGACAATATTCTTTGGCTGATCGATTACTGATTCACATTTTGAAATATCAATTTATGAGAGAAATGAACCATCCAAAATCCTCTTTAATCCAGAACAAAAGACTTCTTGGTTAAATGGAAGTTAACAAATTATCTAAATTGGTCAACTCTATATTCAAACCGAAGCTACTATTTTCAAAAGCTGAGTCTATACCCAATATGTACACCGTAGAACAGCTAAATAAGTGAACCATGACTGATGTGCCTGTTATGATTCGTTTATATGTGCAAGTTGATATATCGATGTATCATCGATACTTGTCTTCAGATATATCGGAATCGTCAATATGTCTCCAATCGAATCATTGACAGCTCTAATATTAGATCATGCCATATAGAAAGTTAACATAAAGTTAGCAGTAGAAGAGTATGGAGAAGACATACGAGTATAGGAGAGTAACGTCCACATGCCCCAGTACGATTACTTAGGTTCATTGTCGCTATAGTCCCTTCTGTAGCCCCGAAGAATTCATAGATCATAGGTATATTGTATCGTGTTTTAAACTTGTCCCAAATGTCAGTACGTAAACCATTGCCAACAGCAAGCCGTACTTTGTGCTGTCCGTCTAACGGATTCTGAAATAAACAGTAACAAATTACATAATTATTATAAACACATAACCTAACAAATTGTCCTAAACCCGGGGTAACACATGATTTTTGATCGCATAATTTCTTAGTATGATGTTGACAACATTCATGAAATACACATTAGAAAAATGAAATTAATCTAAGTTGCATAACTTTAATTACTATAAGTGAGTTGTTCCAGATTTTCATCTTGTATATTGTAAACGTGAGTGCCATGTGAGTGCCATGTAAGTGCCATGTCAGTGCCATGTCAGTGCCATGTCAGTGCCATGTGAGTAACATGTGAGTGCCATGTGAGTGTCATGTGAAAGCTATGTGAGTACCATGTGAGTGCCATGTGAGTACCATGTAAGTGCCATGTGAGTACCATGTGAGTGCCATGTGAAAGCTATGTGAGTGCCATGTAAGTGCCATGTGAGTGTCATGTGAGTACCATGTGAGTGCCATGTGAAAGCTATGTGAGTGCCACATGAGTGCCATGTGAGTACCATGTGAGTGCTATGTGAGTGCCATGTGAGTGCTATGTGAGTGCCATGCGAGTGCCATGTGAGTACCATGTAAGTGCCATGTGAGTGCCATGTGAAAGCTATGTGAGTGTCATGTGAAAGCTATGTGAAAGCTATGTGAGTGCCATGTAAGTGCAATGTGAGTGCCATGTGAAAGCTATGTGAGTGTCACATGAGTGCCATGTGAAAGCTATGTGAGTGCCACATGAGTGCCATGTGAGTGCTATGTGAGTGCCATGTGATTGCTATGTGAGTGCCATGCGAGTGCTATGTGAGTGCCATGTGGGTACCATGCGAGTGCCATGTCCCTAAGGAAGCATGTACAAAGCAGTTTTTAAATAAAGCCATATTATATAGATAGGACACACTGCCCCCCCTGGCGGACATGTTTTTTTGACAAATCAAAATTAATATATGAAGGAATTTTGACAAAGGTGACTCAAGGAACATGTGTGTAACATTACTATGAAATGGAACCAGTGATTTCTGATAAGATTTTCAAAGTTTCCTATATAGCTATATAGAAAGAATAGGCCTTGCCCCCCACTAGTGGCCATGGTTTTTACGAATCAAAATTATTAAGGATTATTGCTGTAAGTTTCAAAACAATTGGCCCAGTTGTTTCAGAAACATTTGATTGAATTGTTGACGGATGGACGCATGCCCCAAAAGCTCACCTTGTCACTATGTACAGTATAACCTCCGTATTAGAATGTCGTTCATAGACTTATCGAGTGTACATAATCACGGTAATCTTAAATTGATGTTGTTTGTTTGTGATTAAGTGCATAAAATTAGAACACTCGTAGTCGCGCGTTTTGCGATATAATTCTGACGATTATTTAATCAACATCGTTGATTAGATAAAAAAATGCGTACAATTCACGGGTTTAGTATTTATAGCTATTAAACGCAACTCTCAACATTATAAACCGAATCCATATTATTTTACGCACATGCCGTAAATTGAATTGTTTACCTTCACAGTGTTAAAATCTCTATTACGTCATATCGCTCATTACACAATTGCACACGTGATCGGTAATTTGTTTACCTCTCGCGTGTAACTTGGTCAGTGCATATTATGCTGAAATTGACAGTTTTAGACGACGTGATTAACTATTAACACGACGTGTACGTGAATTTCCTTTCTTATACTGATTGATAAGCGCGTATTGATATTTCTTTTACAATTATTAATAACGACTTTGATTTTAAAAAATCGAGTTTTACTGTGTCATATTGTCGAAATGATCCCATAGACAGTCGCTAATTTACCAACGCCTGCGGCTATCGGCTATAGTTACCTGATGAGCGATAATTATTATAATCCACGAAGGTGCGAAAAATAGAAAACAACATCGTATGGATTTATGTAAACACATGTGAATATGCCGTTGTAAAATCACATCTGTCGCTTCTCAGAGGTAAACCATACAAAAGGTAAACAATTTTATCGGCCATTTGCCGCTCTGCGGAGGTGTCGTTCTACGGAGGTTAAAATAAGAGTGAAAACGAACGGGGGGAAATAAAAGTGCTGCTTCTTGGAGGTTGTTGCTTCTCAGAGGTGCCGCTTCGGGAGGTTATACTGTATAACATACTAAAAACATGTATACCTCGGGTACAGAGAGCAGGTAACGACATAACTCTCCAATATATTGTATGACAGTCACATTATGTTTCCTCACGTCAGCAAAATATCTATTTGCTGAGAACTTTTTCACTAACACCATAGTAGCACCTGTAATAGATTAAACCATTCTTTTCATGGCTTTCACTAGCCTCCAAAATTGAAGAGTTAAAATGACTCCAAAAGTGAAGAGTTAAAATGCCTCCAAAAGTGAAGAGTTACAATGCCTCAAAAAGTGAAGATTATTGTAGCTCTTTACATAATGCTTCTAAACTATGTATAAAATTAATAATCTGGATTGTCTTGTACAGTTGGTACAGTTCAGGACACTTGAAGATTTTAAAAATATCTAAGTTTTCCATTAAGATGCTTTGTGAATACCATCCCTGACTCTCAGTTTTCAAGAGTCAGCAAATTGTTACAAGAAGATTTGTATTATAAGTATAGTAAATTTGACTAAATTAAACTCATCTTAAATTTACAGGAGTCAAACTGGAACTATTGTCAAATTCAAGAGTCAAATGTAAGCCCAGTTAATCATTTTAGTGGTGTAGTATCAATAATTAGCAATATCAGATGCTTTGGTCGGCAGAGAAAATTCTACCTCTATTGACCCAAATGAAGTTATCATGTTTAGTGCAGTTTGCTTGCTATGGAACAAAACAAATAATTAATGCCAACTGCATGTCTATGCTGCCAAATTAATGTGAATTATATTAAAGTAAAGTATGCACATTTTAAGTCAAAGACTGAGTTTCAATCTTGAAGTATTTGAGAAAATATCTCTGCACTGTGCATATACATTAATGAGGTTTACTGTCTTACCTTGATCCAGCGTGTTCATCAGACCGAGTCCCCCGGCAGCACTGTGATACAGGGGTGTACATGTGTAGATGATATCAGATGGATTGTAGTCCAATAACTGGAAGAATTTACTGATACCAATAGCTTTAGCTTGTGTTATAATGGCAGGCTTAGGTAACCCTGGAAAATAACAGGTTATACTAACAAGATGATATAATATTTTATCCCATGACTCCGGGTTAGTATAACAAGTATGTATAACGGTCAAATGACGTCACTTTTTGTCCTAAATAACGTCATTATAAATGATGTTGTTCGGTGTCGTTTATATTTAACAGAATCCGTTTTTCAACAGATATATGTGTATTTTGTGTTAGTAGTTTCATATGATAAATAGAATCTAACACTTGCCAAAGGCTAGCTTAATAAAATTTCCAGAACTCGAAATGATCATTTTGACTGAGTTTCACAGAGATTAGGTAAAAATTGTGACCTCTAGTGACTACACAAGGTTTTTCTATGATTTGACCTAGTTTTTGACCCCGAATGACCCAATATCGAACTTGACCTAGATTTTATTGAAATGATCATTGTGACCACGTTTCATCAAAATTACATGGGTGAAAGTCTGAAATTCTGACAAACCTGAAATCCTCAAAAATCAACAATTTATATATATATAGGGAAAATAAAGAAATACAAGCTTTTTGGTAGTCTAAAAAACCTGAAGTTCAGGCATGTGCCGGAAAACTTTCACCCATGAAATTATGTCAAAATTGTGACGTCTAGTGACTACACAAGGTTTTTGTATGATTTGACCATGTGACCTAGTTTTTGACCCCTAATTACCAAATATCAAACTTGTCCTATGATTTTGTTGAGATGATCATTGCGTCCTACTTTCATAAAGATTAGGCCAAAATTGTGACCTCTAGTGACTACACAAGGTTTTTCTATGATTTGACCTTGTGACCTAGTTTTTGACCCCAGATGACCAAATATCTAACTTGACCTAGATTTTGTTAAGATGATCATTGTGACCAAGTTTCATAATGATTAGGCTAAAACTGTGACCTCTAGTGTCTACACAAGTAAATTAAGGACGGACGGACGGACAGCCGACAGACAGACGGATGAAGAGTGATAACAAAAGCTCACTCTGTCACTTTGTGACAGGTGAAATAATAAAATGCGAGACACTTTAAATAAAATGTGGAAAGTAACAAATAATAGTTTTTCTGACTGAAACATCCTATTATGTAAGTGTTATTTTTTTAACTTTTATAAATAGTCGACAAATGTCTCAGATATGTAGACATAATGTTTAAATTTATTACAGGCGTGTATTATCATTTTCATATTAATGGCTTTATTACACAGTGCATAATGTCAAACCCGTGATAAACATAGATAAATAACCCATAAATATTACCTGTGGTTCCAGAAGTAAATATGTAACAACACGGAGAACTAGCATCCATCAGTGCTCTCGTTGTTTTACAAACGGGTACCGGAAGAGCGGTATACATTAGTTTATCCCAGGACTGGTACCCGGGACCTAGGTCTGCATCATTTCCTTGCACATATACTGGAATGTCCCCTAACTCTTGCTTTACTTCATTCACATGTTCAAATATATATTCCTCTGAAAACCAAATAAAATTGTAGATCATACATGATTGATATTGTAAAACCATTCATTTTTGTGGGTATTTAAAATTTCCTTGATTTTGGTAAAATGGTAATTTGGTGGTTTTTTAAAATATTAAAAGAAGAATCTCTTCTTGCTTATTTTGTGGTCAATTATTCCAGGGGGTATAATTCTGCGATCGAGGCGCATCCACGTAATTGACGAAAATTAATCCCAGTAAAATATTCATTACATAATAAATAAAAATCTGTTCTTGTATTTTGTCGGTGAATAAAACTTGGGCAGGAGTTCGGATGCAGAAAAATTAAATCATGAGTGCATAGCACAAGTGATTTAATTTTCCGCATCTGAACGAGTGCCTGGGTTTTATTCACCGACAAAATATAAGAACAGAGTTTTTATTTCGACTCTAAACACGATAATATCCAGTACTATTTAACTGCGCGCATTCCATTTTCACCCATTTTACATTGAACATAATTCCACGCTGAAATTGAGTGGCTATTAGCTGGTACAATTACCTCCCTAGTTAATGAAAACGAGCATCGTAATTTTCTGAAGGAAAGAACACATTTTAAACATTGAATCAATTTTAATAACACGAATATAAGGTATCTATTGCATGAAATGAAAACTATAAATGAATTGATTATCAGAAGTTTTTAAGAAACTTAGTGTCGAGAGTATATTGAAGTTTCTAAAAATAGATGCGTCATTGCTGTAACACTGGATACTCGTACAGCTTGCCTTATTCGCAACCTGTTGAAGTTTTTAATATAAAGTTTACGTTCATTCGTTCATGAATACGTCACGTAATACGGGGCGTAAATAGTACCAGCCAATTTGCCAGGTATATTTTGTTGCGGTAATAATACACAGCTTGGATTCCTCTATGCGTATATGGATTAATCCTCAGATCGTGTTTGAATTTACAATACTACATATTAAGTGATCAAACTACCAATGTGAAAATGATATTGTCGAAATTCGCAAATTTTCAAAATTCCCTAACATTTCCTCTAGCTTAAATTTTTGCCGTAACAAAGAATGTTACCAAGAAAAAATAAATCGCTAATATTTCTGCACCATAAATGTCAGAAATTCATAATTCTCTAACTTTTCAACCTCAGAAATATACTTTTATACAGTAAATGGTAAAGAGTGAGATTATGAACTCACGAGATCCGAGTATTAGTACTCGTGCTTCACATGCATTGATTGTATGTACTAATGGTGCTCCTTTGATATGGAAGTTGATAAATGCCACAGCAACATTGATCTTCTGTAAACCTAAATGACAAATAAAATACATTTCAGCAACAACTTTAAATTTCTATAAAAAAATTGCTTTTTTTTTGAGTCACACTCAGGTCAACAATATTTCCATTACATGTGGCCTCCCTAGCTCAATGGTTAGCACACTTGCTGTCAATCTGGCGACCCGGGTTCAAATCCAGGTGAAGGCACACATATATGCCTGCCATATTTCAGCAGAAAGCTGACTCAGGCAAATAAAGGCTATGCTCGGCATTTAAAAAAAAAAATCCATTATACTGACGCCCAAGCAAATTAGCAGTTACCTGGAACTTACTATTCTAAGCACTGAGCAAGAAATCTATACCAGTCTAGTTTTTAACAACTTGTCCTAGTCTGATATCATCCTGAGGCCTCTCGCAAATTTAACAGATTTTCTACGGCCTCTCAACAACACTGTTGATAAAATGGTAAACAAATGTTAATCTATACTGCCTCAGAATGGGATGATTTATTCTCAGGTAGGGATTCATCAAAACCCTTAATTTAAAACGAGACCCGGACCGCCTGAAGCGTCTCAGTTTGAGATAAATCTCATCTCAAATATGGTCATATGTCTTAATTTGCGTTAATTTCCATGGTAGACTAGACTCACCATTGGTTGGCACAAAACAGATACCCTATTTTGAGTTTATAGAGGTAAAATTTCAAGATCTTAAACTACATATTAGTCTTAAACAAAGACTTTGTTAGAGCAAAATCTCAAATTGAGATGAGATTTCTACCAGTTCTGAGATGCTTCGGGAGATCAGCCTGATAATCATACATTAGAAGAAATAAGATTAGATGATTCGAAAAAAGAGATCTCACCCAAAAATGTCCAAATGAAAGAGGGCTCATTCTCGATCATGATTGCCACACATTCGGCGGGTTTCAATCCCCAGGTAAGGGCAATGTTGGCCACTTTATTAGCCTGGGCATCAATAAACTCGTATGTGTACACTCTATCTTCAAATATAATGAAAGGCTTCTTCGGGTGCCTAGCAACATCTTCCTCAAACATTTCTATAAGGAATCGTCGCATTTCGTTATCATGCAGTATCATTTTGGCCGCCTTTCTACCATGTTTCATCATTGTTAAATCGTAACCAATCCATGGGAAGAATGCTTTCCATGATACGACACCCGCGCCCACAGCGCCAGCTACGCCAAGTAGTATCTTGTCTCGACTTGATGACATCTTTCACTGTTTAGCCTAAAAATAACAAAACAAAACTAGAGGATTGCCACATGTATAAATCAATTATTCAGGTCAGACACTTGTGTATATAAACATTGGAATTCCTCATATTAATATCTTATTTTTATAGATATCATATTTTTATTAGTACATGTATGTGGCTTAGTGAATAACACATTGGTTTTCACAGCCTTTTCCCAAATCAAGATCTTTAAAACAAATTAATGACAAAATAATGATATTGCAATGTTTGTAAACTATTGAAAGACTGAATAAACCAGTATGTTTTGTATATGTTTGACAGAGACAGTCATAGTGCCTGGCCTTTCCGTTTTATCCCTGCGTAATTAGTCAATGACCTCTGGCTTAGAGGGAAAATGCATGTAGACACAGCCATCAAACCCATGACGGAGACATTACGAAATCTGTGTTAAAGACCACCTGTGAACAAAGACCACTACTACAAAACCTGTCTTCAGAAACCACCTGTAAAGAAAGACCACTTTTTGCTGATCATATTGGTGTTTTTTACAGTTTTTAACCTTATCAAAAATGTTACACAGATATTTTTCTCAGTCAATATCTGACATCAAGCACTCTACAGTACCACTGAAATTATTACAGACACCATGATACCAGAACCACAATAGTAATACGTTTTCCCCTTCAAAGTCATAGAGGATATTTGTTGATTTTGGTGTAAGATCGAATTTCATTTCACCGAGTGATCACAGAAAATCAATATTTTCACAAGTGGCATAGCCATGAGTGTAAATTTAATTTTCTGTGATCACAAGTGAAATAAAATTGATCTTACACCAAAAATCAACAAATTTTCTGTTTATTATATGCCTCAATTTCTCTTTAAATGTGCCATAATTGGCTTAATTGGAAAAAATTGGAACGTCACAGCGTGAGAATTATGACGTCATGATGACGTAACACATATTTTGAATCCCGGCGCCGTTGACGTTACGTTTCTTTTTCTGCATGATACTGGAACCAGCTTCAAAACAGTGAAAATAACAAATTGGTAATTTCACTGTTATTTTCACTGTTAATTTCACTGAAAAACTCCATAATCCATTGAAAGCAAATAATAATTAAGTATATTTAAACAAACCTTAATCTTAGTATTAAACAACCAACGAATGACACAAAATATATCAATCCTGCACTTTACATGTTATTAAATAGAATGCACATAGTTTAAATATGTTAGCGTTCTGGACTTATAGTATTTTTATACAAGTTAAAAGCTGGGATGCATCATAGATTCGCTGTGTTATATAGTACAGAGATTTTAACATGATCCTAAAACTCTAAACCTTCTATGTATATGTCTATGTATATAACGTCGTCTATGTATATAACGTCGTCTATGTATATAACGCCGGCTGACAATCTATGTTTTCATCAAGAAGACACTTGAGTATAATACTAACACAAATCTATTTAGGACTAATATTAATGCACAATTTTAATGATTAAATTTTCATTTAACCGCGAAAATGCGGCATTTTCATTGGCTCATAATGTAGGTTATATTCTAATCATGCATAAAGGTAAGGATCAAGTCAATATCTCCACACTATACTACATGTATCTTTTAAGGTTCAATTTAGTTCAAATCACTGCAATCATGGGATGTGAATTTTGAAGGCCAAACTTAAAAAAATATATGTTAGCTCAAATACTGATTAACCCTATCCATAAAATGACCAATTATCAACAAAATAATTATTATACATTTTAGGGGTCTAAATTGAATTTAAACAGTGCGTTTTTATGACTAGTTCACATTAGTTGATAAGTTTAACCATGTTGAAAAATGTTTTTAAATATTTAATATCTTTGAGCATCTGATAGAGGATAACAATCTTTAAGGTTGGCCTGACAGCTGACCATATCTGAAGGTATGAAAAGGTCAACAATTAGAATGCCTAACTTTGTAACACTGTCGCTCAAATACTAAATTATGAACCAGTTTATAGATAGGACGAGCTAACTTTATCAAAGCAATGGAATATCATTTTGACATTTATTCTATCAATTATTAAAAATATAGGCACTTAAATTTACAGAACAACCTCAACATAGAGGCCCTCTGTAAAGCACCAACCTCTCTAAAATAACACCTTCAAAGTTTTCTAAAGTATATATTTACTATAAATTATAACATCTGTTGAGCAATAACTGTTTCAGCAGCTTCTAAAGAGTTTTGCTACATAGAGGTTGTACTGTACGCATTATATTTACATACATGTATATAATGACGAATAACCTAAGAATATAATATATGTAAAAATGGATCATTCTATCGCTTGAAAGAATTTGACTTTAACCCTCTCCCCCCTGCTGTCTGGAGAAGGCAATAGAAAATACTTTTTCAGGTACACCAGTGGTAAATGGTTAAGTCTAAGACATGTCTACAGTTGAGTGTCAGACATGTCCACAGTCAAGTGACAGACACTTCCACAGTCGAGTTGTAGACACTTCCACAGTCAAGTGTCGGACACGTCCACAGTCTAGTGTCGGACACGTCCACAGTCTAGTGTCAGACACTTCCACAGTCAAGTGTCGGACACGACCACAGTCTAGTGTCGGACACTTCCACAGTCAAGTGTTGGACACGTCCACAGTCAAGTGTCGGACACGCCACAGTCTAGTGACGGACACTTCCGCAGTCAAGTGTCGGACACGTCCACAGTCTAGTGTCGGACACTTCCACAGTCGAGTGTCGGACACGTCCACAGTCTAGTGTCGGTCACTTCCACAGTCGAGTGTCGAACACTTCCACAGTCGAGTGTCGGACACTTCCACAGTCGAGTGGCAGACACTTCCACAGTCAAGTGTTGAACCTGTCCACAGTCAAGTGACAGACACTTCAACAGTCGAGTGTCGGACACGTCCAAAGTCGAGTGGTGGACACGTCCACAGTCGAGTATCAGACACGTCTACAGTCGAGTGTCAGACACATCCACAGTCAAGTGTCAAACACTCACACAGTAAAGTATCAGACACGTCCATAGTCAAGTGTCGGACAACTCCGCAGTTGAGTGTCGGACACGTCCATAGTCGAGTGTTGGACACCTCCCCACTTTAGAGAGGTAGATCGTTGAATGTCAGACATATGGAAGCTGTGGCCGAGATGTTAGGCATGCACTGTGGTATCGAGAGGTCCTGGGTTCGATCCCGTCTGGGACACTGCTTAAATTTCTTTGAACAAGAAATGCCCACATTCCTTCTCTCGCAGTGGGCAGTGTCTGTACATATTAGATAGTCCCGTATGCCGAATCTCGATGTTGGTAGCACACAAACAAATGACTAGGGGAAGTTAAAATGTCAAAGGGTGGCTGAATTGCTGAATACGGCTCTCGTCCACATTTCAGACTAGAAGATGGTCAAGTTTCAGTTATGTCTTCCAATTAGGTGTGCTTGTTTGTCCCCTGTAAACTGATTTGATAAGACCTGAGCTTCTTTTAACTGGGCAATTACTTATGCATCGATTCGGTACACCTGTGGGACCTTGCAGCCATTAGATGAACTGTGACCATGCAGAAAATATTTACTGGTTCCCACAGTCTTGATATTAAAACATTATAGGGAGCGGTAAAATGAGCCAGTTGGTACCAAAACGGCACATTATCAGTGTACCGATAATGATATATCCCAATCAGCTCGTACATTCTGAATCAAGCACAGCTAGCAAGTGAATGATGTGCTCATGCATAGGAAGAGTATTACAGGCTACAGCACTAATAAGTCTAGCCAGTGTACTTATAGTTCTGTGCCTAGGAGTAGGATGTAGTAAACATTTGATTCTGCGAGAAAAATTCAATGCAATCTTACCTGCTGTTATTTAAATCCTTGTTTTAAAGTCACAGCAAATGGTTTAAGTAAACTCCTGGCTGTATCTGGGTCATAAAGTAAGTTTATTAGGGTCATAAATAGGGACGAGCAGAGTGAGTCTCAAAGTCGATCCATCACTAACCCTTTCAAGGATCTATAATCTATATACGTCGCATAAACATCTATTTGAAAGCAATTTAATCATTTAAAATCACAAATTGCATCATAACATTATGCAAACATGAATATGATATGCCAGTGTCAAAGAACAGTTATAATCGAAGAAAAATAAACAAACTGAAAGTAGACCAAGATCCCACTAAATGCCGTTCAATCCGTCGGATTTGGTAGGACGCTGCTTAATTAATTGAATGATTTATTGGAATTTAATGTTGAACAAAAAATTATTATTATTAAAAGGAAGGAAAGTAAGCTAAATTGAAACCACACATAAGCGAGAATTTGAAAATTAAATAAAAATCCTACTCATTTAGAATCCGGATTGTTACGGATACGGGATACAATTCATTGGTAGGATTACTTCCCCTTATTTATTTACGCCATTTGTTTTGATATATTGTGAAAGCGACAATCGACATACAGAGGGTGTCAGAAAATGCTCTTGGTGTATGTTCTTGTCAACAAATGGTTGATCTGTGATCGTTATTGAGAAATCTGATAGATGTCAAGATTGATGTCATTAGCAGCCTGACAATTTCCAAGTCTTCAGTCATCATTCATTGCCAATTTTGACACTGTTCAACAGTATTCGTAACAGTATTGTTCAGACTGTTGAAAGCGCAAGGCAGGGACGAGTGTATGAACATTTATCAGATTCTGCTTGAGATTCTTCTGCTTGAGCCGACTATAAATTATAAACGTTGACACTCCGTGATTAAAGACATGCCATAGAACATTACATAAACTTTACATTTGTACAGTTACGGTTGTTGGGTGCATAAAGGGAGGTAATTGGATAATTATGCATAAAGTAACCTGTAGCCTGTCATTAGAGTAGAATGGCAACAAATCACCCTTAGTGGTAAGCTAGCTTTTCACTGACGGGATTTGTTGGTGTCTGCCCGTCTGGCACGCTACACAACTACAAGATGTGGTGTTGATTGCCGCTCAGTATTATCTTAAGGGATTGTGGATTTGAACTCCTCCACATATTACATGTTCCCCTTAGTTTAGGTTAATGGTGGCAATGTTTGACGATTAACTGTGTTTGAGCCTCAAAATGGCAGAAGGAAGAGTAGGCTATAGTGTAGTCAAACCATTTCAACGCAATCTATACAGGGATGCCTGTAGTGGCTGGACCGTGAGAATTTAAAAGCAGCCACTTGCAGACAGCTGATCTGTCTAAGCTTGAGTCTGTGCCAGACTAGTCATTGGACCGAACATGACGACAAGCTGCTGAGCATGACCATATTTCCAGTGTAAGATTAATTTTATAGGTGATGGCGGAACCTGAAGCGTCGAGTGATAAACCTGATGTGGAAACTGATGTGGAAACACCTTTGTCCAATGTAGAAACTCCTTCTACTGAAGAAGAGACTACTGAATTGTCAGCATCACAGAGGGCTCGTATTGAGAGGAATAGGCAGAGAGCATTACTTCTTAGACAAAGTCGTCTACAGGCCCATCCATATGCTTGCGATTCTTTAGGGTGACTTTAGTTTTATTTATAACATATTTAATAATCAGCTTAGCAAGTGATAGTAATAAAGTTCTAAATCATGACCACTGATAAAGACTACAGTCATGTAGTTCGACGCAAAAATGGAAGAATTGAACTTTATGTGCTTCTACTTACAAATACCACATTTAGATCTGAATGTATCGTTACTAGAGTAATATTAATTGTTTGACATGTTAATTAGTGTGTAATGCTCTTGACTACAGATTGAAAGGTTCCTAGTTGAACATCCGCGAGGCACTTGGTCATTTCTTAACACTTCTTAATGTTTTTCACCCACCAAGATAAAGTGGTTGGAAGTCCAGAGGTAGTTTGTGTTTATTGGTGCTGAACATCAGGAATGTTAAAAGAACCAAGGACTCTGTTTGAAAAGAGCTAGGGTATCACATCCAGATTCAGTGCATCACACACAACTGTCTCTTCCCTCTAAGTCAGAGGTCAGTGGCCAATCTGGCTACTCAATGTTGAAAGTTGGTCATGAACATTGGTTTAAAAAATTGATATTGAATAAATATACATTGTAGTTATTTTTTAAATTTTATTTAGGAATAGGGTAAAAGGACCAGCACGTGAAATAGATACTGGTGCAGGGTTTTTCATTGAAGAAAGTGAGGACAGCACTAAAACAACTAACTCAGAAGTGTCTCATCCGGAAGGTAATAATGAGTTGTGATCCATTACATTTTGACGTGAAATAAGAAGCTAAGTTGTTTCAGTCATTGGTGTTTATGCTAATTTAAATGAGACCAAATGTTGTGGTTTTGTGAAAGAGACCATTTTGTGGGCATGTAATTCAAGGATTTTAAATTTCAGGGGAAAATGGCAAGGTCATAATTCACACAAAAAGATATAATAATTGTTGTATTACATGTTGATATATGCATGTGAACTTCCCAAAAACCTTACTGAACTTGAAAGCAAGTATATACGGCAGCTGCTGTATACTTGACATATTTATTGGTATCATAATTCATATGGCGTTTAATTTTGTGGTTGAAATTAAATCCCCCAAAATGTACTAAATATGTAACATAACATTCCATTACATAAATCTCTTGGCTACAAAAGTTTTTACAACTTACTTAGTATATTTATCATCTTAACACCTCATTCCTGATGGTGTCCATTGCCGCGAGATATGAGAGAAGCCAAATATATCTTTTTATGCTGAGCGTCTAGCAAGGGAATTACAGGCAGTATGTTTATGCCCCCCATGTTTGATAAGGGGGTATATTGCTTTGCACCAGTCTGTCTGTCGGTCAGTCATATGAATTGGTTTCCAGTCAATAACTCAAGAACGCTTTGCCCTAGCATCTTCAAACTTCACATGGTGGTAGGTCATCAAGAGTAGATAGTAGTAAGCAAGTAAGTAAGTAAGTAAGTAAGTAAGTAATTAAGTAATATGGTCAATATGGTCTACATAATAAACATATATACATTAAATACATGATAATATACAAACAAATTTATAAAGAAAATGAAACAGTATTATTTAAACTTAACAATATAGGATACTCATGTATTGTTTAAAACGTTAACCTATAATTAAATAGCGTAGTATACATACAAAATCAATAATCACCTGTAAACAAAAGTACTATTCAATATGTATACATATTGTATAAAAACGATAATATTAAGTCAGATAGGAAGGCAGCACTCAGCTTAACCAGCCGGGCACAGAAAACATATGACTGACACTGTCCAACGTAAAAATCTAGCAACTACAAAAACACGGCATCCCGTCCCGAAAGTCTGCCGCCTCAGTCAGTCAAACTAAAACGGAACGAGAGCTAGGTGACAAGAAAATAACAACCGGTCATTACACACCACAAGGACAATCTACAACATATATATAGTGTACATGCAATTTTGAAAGATACGAAGCAGCCTTGTGCTGGACTACGAAATTGCAGAATGGCACATACAAAATGAACAAAGTTTAACAAAAAGGCACAATGGCGACATATTTTTGTATTTTTAACATCGAGATATGTATGCATAGATTATTATGTAGTATTGTGTTTCCAATTCAAGAATTGTCTAATAAAAGAACTTGTGCTCTCTGCCTGTCTAATATGTAATGGAATATCATTCCAAATAGATGCTCCTGAATAGGAAAAAGATTTCTTAAAGAATTCCATGTTTGAATGTGGTACAACCAACTCTTTATTCGTTGTTGATCTTAATCCAGGATTAGCTTTTAATACAAATTTATCACTTAGATATTTTGGGACTTTATTTTGCATCGAGTTATACATTAAAACAGCTTTTTTTATATGTTATTCTTTCATGAATTGTCATCCAATTTAGTTTTAGATGACCCCTATTGATTTTAAGGTCAGGAGGTCAAATGTCAAGGTCACTGTGACCTTCACCATTTTAACTATTGAAATGGTTTCCGTTCAATAACTCAAGAACGCTTTGCCCTAGGATCTCCCTAGGTCACTGTGACCTTCACCATTTTTTACTATTGGGCTGCCTTGGGGGCATACGTGTTTTACAAACATCTCTTGTTATTTTGTTTTTTTGGTATGACATGGTCTGGGATCGAACCCTAGACCTCCCACACTTGAAGCAGATGCTCTACCACTTGGCTATCGAGGATAATACTGAGGTTATTCATGTACAAAACTTGAGCCTGTTAAAACCAATTGTATAAGAAAAACTGTTTCATTTTCAGGAGCTGTTTTGGAGGTTGACACTTTGTTCTGTGAAAATTGTGAAAAAGAGTTCATGGATTCGTATTTTTATACAAAATTTGATGAAACAGTGTGTGACACATGCAGGTAATGTGTCAGTGAGTTTATTTTGGCAACTTTTAGTGCCGAATATGGGCACTTTCCCCTAGCAAAATTACCTCCATTTTTCTTAAAAAGTAATAATTTTTTCCTAAAAAGAATGCATATTTTCCCCCTTTGGTTCCCACTGGTGTAAAAGCAACTATGGGATTTAGGAGATGTTCCTTATAAAAGTTGACAACTGACGGGCAGTTTGTTTATTCTGGTGGAATGACATCTCTCAACAATTTTTTCAGCTATGTGTGGCAGCCGATTCACCTAACCAGTTTTCCTGAACAGTATTCTAACCAGTAATTATTTTTTGATCCACAAGAAACAAGAAAATTTTGCACATGTGGTGGAAAATGGACATTAATGCAGGGAGTCAAACCAGATCATTGGATTTCAAATCTAGTACTCTAACCACAGCCTTATTGTTATTGTTTGTTCATGAATTTCTAAGGTTCAATTTACATTTTAGCTCATGTTTATAAAGTTAAGGCATGTTGTTTTCAGACTGGAAGAAGACAAATATGCTCTCATCACAAAGTCAGATGCAAAGAAGAAATACTTACTGAAGGATGCAGATTTTGATATGAGAGAACCGGAACTGAAATTTATTCTCAAGAAAAATCCACACAATCCAACATGGGGAGAAATGAAACTATATTTAGAATCTCAGGTATGTACATTTGTAGTATTGATCTAGAGGGGGGCCAGAGGTTATTAATGTGGTTATCTTGTATGAAAGACAAGCATGTCAGGGGCTAAGAGTTTGTTCGGACCCCCTTGCGTTTCAGTTTGAGAAGAAAAAAAGCAGTTGGACGACCCCCCCCCCCCCAATGCCCCCTTAAAACAACAGTTGGATCTGTGTACTAGTATGCTCATGTTATTATGGAAAAAAAAAGAAGCCTTCTTATTCTTGTTATTCGTGTTTGGTGGTTTCTTTCTATTTTCGATTCATGTTATTATGGAGAACTTTTTATCACATGAATACTGTTATCTTCCATGTTAGAACAATTCACAGAACTATTTCTCCAATGTGTGATAACAAATATGTGACATCATCGGCTTTCAATTTGAAAAAGTACCGTCTTCAGTTTATATTTGTTATTTCTGGTCTTATGATTATAAAGCTATTTTCATGCTCAGCTCATTTTCATGCTCAAACTTTAAATGTTTTAACCAGTAAAATGTCTCTTAATTGACTAAAACTTTTGTATTACATGGATAGCCTTAAATAAAGCAGAGTATTATTTCCTGATGAAGTAAAGATAATTAAACTTTTTTCGTGCAACAATTAGTTTATGCACTAGAAACCAGGGATGGGTCGAGTACTGACCACTAGTGAGTACCAGAAAACTTGTACAAAATGTACTCATAATACTCAAATACAAGCTCGAGTAACCCATCCCTGCTAGGAGCTTATCAAATTTTATACTCGCGTCAAGAAGAACATGAAAAATGTTTTATAATCATCAGGCCTGTTATTGTTTTGGCCCAATAACTATGAACCGTAATGTGATAAAAAGAACCTGTTCAGTGTTAATGTGATGACTGTGGCATATTTAGCGAGTAGGGTAGGAGTTAATCATTCCACGTCTGTGTGTGAAAATATGTTCATCGTGTCCGACAAAAAATAAATTTCTTACATGGTACACTACCTCAATTTTTGTTTTCATTTTCATAAAGCTGAAAGCTATTTATAGATAGATATGTTTTTTGGATAGATTTTGAGTGGTCCCCATGAACAAAAATATAAAATTTTGGGGTCTGACATTTGTCTCCTTTGCGGACAATTTATTTGGTGGTTTACAACTTATAGGTAAAGAAGAGAAGTCTAGAAGTGTGGGGTGATGAAGAGAAGATTGAAGAAGCTCAACAAAAACGGGTAGAAAATCGAGAAAAAGCTAAACAGAAGAAATTTGATAAAAAAGTGAAAGGTTTGTTTGATATGATATGTTTTACTTACCATACTTTAAACATACTTGCTTACCTACCTGTTGTCTACCTGTGTATTCTGAGCAACTTCTTAACCCCTGATGGGTTATCATCCCCTTCTGATACTACCGGTAATAAACTTGTCTCCGGCTCCGGTTTGTTAATATACACTTGAAACATCAAAGCACTTGGAATACCACAGTTTGTCTATAGTTTGCTTTTGAAATCAAGTAGTTTTTTAGATGTAACTATATCATCTGGTAGATTTTTCCACAGAGTAATTGTAAGATGAAAGAATAAGTTCTGACGTGATGTTTTCCTAGTTCAATATACAATGACAAAGTATCAGTACAAAGAATGTGTGTACATTTAATAGACTAACACAAAGAAATGCTCATGATACGGTGGTATCAGTATTAGGTTACATTTTGACCTGCGGAAATATCAAATTGTACAGTAAACTGTGTCTTATTATTTCCATGTATACAATGTCATGTCTGATGCTTACTGTGTGGTATTTTATTTGCAGATTTAAGACTGTCAGTGAGAAGTAGTTTATTGAAGAAAGATAAAGGTGCACATGAACACGTGTTTGGTGTTGAAGCGTACGATGAAGAAGAGGACATGTATTCTAAAACCTGCAAAACGTGTAAATATACTATGACATATGAGAAAATGTGAATCATGTGGTTGTTTTTCATGTGGTAAATAATTTGGTGAAAACATGGTGTAGGTAATGAAATTATTCCACCTCAGATGCAGTCTCATTTCGGGAATCCAGCAACTTTTCACATGGGGGTCTGACCAGCTATTTTGCTCAGGGGCTCTAACCAGCTAGTTTTATTAGATGGTTGTCTTGATCAGGCTCTTAGTCCTCACAAGATAACCACATTCCACCTCCCCTTTGCGCAAGCATTTACCATTGGTAAACTTCAATTACTTAGAAAACATTTTATGCTCAATTCTATTCAAATAATACTTTAAGTTACAAGAATGGATTGGACTTTTTGAACAACAGTGATAGACAGTAATAAAAATGAAATACTTCAAATAATTTTTCTATTGTTTTTTTACTTATGAAAAAAGTATGAATTTGAAGTCTTCTTTCTTACTTGTGTCCAGTCAGCCGACTGTAAATTTGCCCCCTGATCACTGCAAAGTAAGGCTACCTTGTTATGAAATCATAAATTTGCACCAACGCAATGCAAGAATATTTGTTTTTCCTATTAGAATCATAGCTCAGGTTCTACGTAAAATCCGGCTCCACGATTCTTATTGTGAAAATTAAACATTTTGTGCATGGAAGCAGGTTTTTGTGCAGCTTTTTTGCTGTACGTTTATCTCAATGATTTAATCTGAAGTTTTCTTCATTGATATTTAAGAATTATGTGTCAGTAATGAAATTGTTCGCATAGTCAAACTTTTTAAACTTGAAATATAGATTATAACACATATAATGTATTCTTGTTTCAAAAACTACTTTATAATGCAATGTGCTACGTTATCTAAAAGTGATAAGTTGATGCATGTTTATTACATTTAAAAATATATTTTTTGTGTGTAACATGTACATCATTTATTTTCTATAAAATTATAATTACAGTAATATTTATTATGAAGAAACAAGTGTTCATTTTTACTCAAAGTGTATTTTCCCCATCTCCTATATTCTTTTTGCTGTCCCAAAGTGGTCATCACAGACATGTACTCTACCGTTTTTCAGTTAAATACGGCGTCCGATTCACTTAACCAGTTTTCCTGGATTGTATCCTAACCAGTATTAACTAACCCTTCCACAAGGAATCAGCAACATCTCCACATGTCACAATGTGGATAAAAATGACGTTGTTGTCAAAATTCCATGCCATTACCGGGAATCAAACCTGGATTGCTAGTTTACAAAACCTCACCACTGGACAATGACTTCATTTATTGACATATATGAAACCCATCACTAGTTGCAACATATATCATACTTTATGACACTGCAGGGTTCTACTGTGGCATAATGCCTAATCCAAAACAAGAGCATTGCCTACGAGTGCTGGACGCTCGACTTTCTCGTACTTAATAGTAACCTCGCTCATCTGTGAGTCAAAATTCTAAGAGTAACAAGGGCAGATAACTAATAAATATAGGTCACAGAGTTACCAGCCTTGTATATTTAAACTCCCCTTGTGATGGTGAATAACTATGTTGAGTTTCAAGTGGATACCTTTGATAGTCTTTGAGTAGTTGACAATTTTGTGTAAAAAATCAAAGTCAAAAAAGGGGAATAACTCTAATAAAATGCAGTATAGAGTTGCTTCCTCTTGTCAGTAGATCATCACATTCCACAAGTGTACTGACTTTCAAGTTGAAAGCTTTGATAGTGTTTGAGAACATTCAGTTTATGTGTAACATTTGCCACTATTTCTATGTACTAAGTCCAAACAAGGGCTGATAACTCGACAAGTATTGGTCACAAGAGTTATCAGCCTTGTCAGCATGGACTCCACTTGTGATTGTATGTTAAGTTTCAAGTTTGTACCTTTGATAGTCTTTGCGTAATTGACATTTTTGTGTAAATATGCAGTCAGAAAAGGGGAATAACTCTTATAAAATGCTGTATAGAGTTGTTTCTTCATATTCCACAAGTGTACTGACTTTCAAGTTGAAAGCTTTGATAGTGTTTGAGAAAATTCAGTTTATGTGTAAAATTTGCCATTATTTCTATGTACTAAGTCCAAACAAGGGCTGATAACTCCACAAATATTGGTCACAGAGTTATCAGCCTTGTCAGTATGGACTCCACTTGTGATGGTGAATGACTATGTTAAGTTTCAAGCTGATACCTTTGATAGTATTTGAGTAATTGACAAAGAAAATGACTCTGACAATAAACTTAACCAACGCACATGATCCCGTCACAACAATAGCTTGATTTTTTTCTTTGAAAAGTCGAGCTAAAAACAAGTTGCTAGTCAATTTTAAGTCATTAGCAAACACCCTTCACCAAAACATCAATCAATTGCTAAATTTCAGCTATTGAAATTTCAAATTACCCATACTTTGTCAATTCGTGCAATTTTTTCATCAAATAACTCATTTACTGCAGATTTTCATATTATTCCAGAATTGTAGGATCCCTGTGTATGTGTAAGAATAAGATATAAACAAATAAATATAAAAGTTTTATCAATTTAATTCTCACTTTTATCATCTTTTATCATGTTTTATGAACAAATATTCCATGAAATTGATTAAATCAAGGACATACTGTATTTCACAATGAAATAATGACTCATTTATGCATAAAAAATACACAAGTCATGTATACAAAACTATCATTCATGCTGCAATCACAACATTTTATATACAATTAACAAGAGATGATTGTAAAACATGTATGCCCCTGTTGCAGCCAAATAGTCATTAATGTTAAACATCACTGACCAACTGAGCTGAAAATCAAGAGGAGTCATCTACTGTTGATGACCAACCTCCATGTAAAGTTTGAAGATCCTCGGGAAAAGTGTTCTAGAGTTATTGAATGGAAACAAACTGGTTGACAGACCGGAAACCATTTGGTTGACCGACCGACCAACAGACCGACTGACATGTGCAAAGCAATATACCCCCTCATCAAAGATGGGGGTGGGGCATAGCAAAAAGCTAGCATACATTTCATCATCAATATATAATAGCATTTGCAGCAAATTGTTTGATTCATCAGTAAAAATCCAGAAGAAAATAACATTTGTTTGTAAAGATCTAAGAATATTCAATGATAATTTCAAGCTTATTATCATCATGAACATCTGATTCTGTAGAGCACTTTGATTAGATCAAGTACAAGACTATTGTCACTGCGTCATTCTACCAACTCATTATCCAATAGCACTTTGATATTAGCACATTTGTTAAGCAAATAAAAGACATCAGCTAAATCAGTGAGCATTTTGTGTCAAAAACAGAGGCAGCAATTTTGTATCTCATGTGGCCTGTAGGATATTGAAGCCTATTTTGAGTCCAAGATCATGTATACATCATTAACAACTGTTGATAGGCAGTAAGTGTATCTGTTAGGTCGTACATGCAGGCAGGGAATCACACAGTCTATTTACACATTCAGAATATCTGCCCCCATAGTTAGTTTTAGCTGCCAGAAGACTTGCAATATTCCCCCCTCCGTCACATATACTATTCACGGAAGGCAAGCACTGTTTCACATTGTTAACCAATCATTTTTTAGTACTTGGTCACACCTTGCATGGGCGACCAATCAGTGTTGAGTACTTGGTCACACCTTTCATTACAGACCAATCATTGTTGAGTACTCAAACACACCTTGCATTGTTTACCAATCATTGTTGAGTACTCAAACACACCTTGCATTGTTAACCAATCATTATCCATTACTGGAACACACCTTGCATTGTTAACCAATCATAGTTAAGTACTTGGACAACACATTGCATTGTAAACCAATCATTGTTCAGTACTGCGACACACCTCACAGTATTAACCAATCATTGTTGTGTACATGAACACACCTCAATCACTGTCATTATCTACAGGCAATGTCTTCTTTCTCTTTTTAGCCTTAGGTTTTGTAATCTCCTCCTGAAAGAAAATATCAAAGTACTGAAATCACATCATATTCACATGGATCTTTTTTTTACAAATTTCAACAGACTTATTTTGCGGATTTATGAATTGACGGTGAAAGGTTCCAGGATACGACATCATGTTTTGAATTTACGAGCAGAATTTGCGAATAGAAAATTAAACCATCATGAACACTACCCGGTTTACCTTAAGAATTCTTGGAATCAAATGAATAATACTGGAGTATACAATTTCACATACATCTCAAATCAATTCTGATTAATTAGTGTCTTTGTCATACCAACAAAAAATAATTTTTGACTGGTTTAGATGGAATTAAGCCATGTCTTGATAAATCCAGAGTTACTTCCTTGTTTATTATATTATCCATTTGCTTTTAAAAAATAATTTAAAAGTAAAAAGAAGACATCAGCAACTTCTGTCAACCTGGCAATGAAATTTCAGTGAAGATTATGAAATGGGGAGATTATTCCATTACCAATATAAAAACCTCCTTATTTTAATGGCTTTTACAGAACTTGAAGATAAGTTAATACACACCTCGCTACTTGACGATTCACTATCTGACCATGGATTAAAATGTTTTTTATTCTTTGATGATTTATTGGTTGATGAGGATGAAGTGTTTTGTCCGGTGGTAGATGATGCTGCCGCTGCTGCCGCTCTCCGGCCCGGTAATCCACGCAATACACGCGTCGATTTTAAATCTACGATATCTTCAGCAAGCGCTAGCAGGTCACTGAATCTGAAATAAATGGGAAATTCAATTTAGGTTGATGGTGAGGCTACTTCTACTACTTGGTTTAGTTTATTTTTTTCATTCAGTTGTGTGTCGGGCATTGTGCCGTGTAATTGTGGTCTGTGTGGTTTTTATGTTTTCTGTGCTTGGGTGTATCAGTTAAGTGCTGCCTTCCCTGTTTGATTTTTTTTATCCTTTATAATAATCACTCCTGACACCTCATACCTGAAGGTATCCATCACCACAAGCCCAGTTGCAAGGTTTGAAAAGAAGTCAGTCATCCCTTTTCAAGCTTAGTGTCAAGCAATGTGAGCACTGGTTCCATTTTTTATTTCGTCTTTGCTATGGCCTGACCACAAATCAAACACTGGACTTCTTACATTTAAAATAATTTAAGTATTATTCACACAAATATTATAAAGGCCTTGAAGTTTACATTACTGTGATTACAGTAACTGTAAAAAAACACTTTTTTAGGCATTGTAAATAGTAATAACCAATGGCGTATATCAGGGGTTTCACTAGCTTCTGAATCTGAAGGGACATTTTGAGACTTTTGATTGAATTTTACCGTTTTAGAGGCGAAATACTCATAATTTTAAGAGAAAATGACCATTCAAATCAAGATCGTGAGGGACAAAATCAGGCTTTTGGGAAATTTAAAGGGTCAAAACCCCTACTCCCGAGTCAAATGGAACCCCTGGTACATTCAGGTAAAGGGGTACACAGTACTCACTTTGTTTTCTGTGTCTCACTAGCAGTTTGTTGAACCTGCTGTAAGGCTGTCTGTATACTCTCATGTTGTAACACTGAAATAACGAGACAGATGATATAAGAACATGAGAGGGACCGGTAAAACCACAGGGCTGGTATTCACAAAGCATCTTAGTAGAAAACTTAGATTTTTCTTAAAAGACACGAAAATTTCTAAAGTATGTCAGCCTAACATGACAATCAAGATTATTGATTTTTTGCATAGGTTTAAATCATTATGTAAAGAGCTACTATAATCACTAAGAAAACATGGGTTAATCTTCAATTTGTGCACGATATATGCAATACAGTACTATTTTTTAACTTAAGTCAAAATATTTAAGTTTTCAACTAAGATGCTTTGTGAATACCAGCCCAGGTAACTGTATCATTAAAAAAGAGTAAACAAACAATTTTTTTTATAAAACTTAGAATATCTAAGATTACATAAATTTTTATAAAAAAAACATATTTTTTCTCGTTATCAATGATACATTTACCTGTGGGTAAAACATGTGTGCCCTCAAGTGCAGCTAATGATTTATGTATGTACGTGGGTCATTCAGTATATTCGTAGACAATCGTTCTCATTTGATTATTATTGCGTTCTAACAATATTTTCTTATAGCATTACAAACAGTAACGTATTACCAACAGTCAATACAAATTTATCTTCAATAGTGCAAACGAGTATCATGTCATCTTCCATTGTATTACCATAGTAACGTGCTACCACCCCCGACCGAGGTAACGTGCTTTTTTCCTTTGTTCGACTAGTTATAAATTCCGACTAAGTTAATGTACATTCCAATGCTTCTGCCAAATTATTACAAAACATAATCATGACATTTCATGAAATTATTACGTAATTTGGACGTCAGAGTGTAAATTAAAAATGGTTTTATCAAGACGAGTCGCGTTTTCAATAACGTCAAAATGTCTATTTCTTTACGCAAGGAAATTCATACGACTATTGAATTGTGCACGGGGCTTGGAAAAACACAACGGACACACAAGAACTGTTACAGAGGGCGAAGGGGGAACACACGGCATGCAGTGGTCTTGTGTTTAAGTGGCAAAAACAAGTTTCTGAAGCACAGCATGGTATTGAAAACAGCACATGGGTGTGCAGACAGGCAAACGTGGTGACGTTTCATGCAACATTCGTCGAAATATGCGAGGTGTTTTCATGTTAATATACAACCATTATGCCAAGCCCTAATCCTTCCCTTAGAATAGCTAAGATATTGTGGAAGATATGTTAAATCATATACAATTTGAATGTTTATTTCTATGTTAATGACATAATTTCATTTCGGGCTACCCTTTGAGAAACAGCAAAACGTTAATTACGTCGCTGACGTCAGATAATAAATTGCGGTGTGTGGTGGTACTGGTATGGTGATATTTATATTTTAGCCATATTTTCTTTAAAAAAGCGTTGTTTTACGCAATATTTTCAGCACTTGTGTCCGAAAGGCTGTAGTTAAACGTGATGTAGTTTGTTTTTCTCTGAGTCATCAGATGTTAAAATGATTAACACAGTCTACGAATTTATTGAATGACCCACGTACAAGGTTTTCGTTGTCATGATAAAACCCAAATAAAGATGTTTAACTGTCCAGTTAGGATAATGTGAGAGTTACGCTTTATTTTATGTATAAACAAAAAGATAACCATTTTTAGAACAAGCAGGGTAATTTTGTTAAACATTGAAATTAGAGACGACTGGATAAGCCTTTAAAATTGGTTTTACACCCTAATAGTGAACTCGACCAATGCATCCCTCTCTTGGTATTATAACCGGACAGTAGTTGTTAATTGTGCCATAATATAAAAGCACCATATTAGATCAAGCTTTTTTTCATTGGATTTTGTTGCATTTAATTTAATGGAAACACATTATATTATAGGACACCTTGTATGATGAATATATAGGATGTGAATAAAAAGCCTTTAAGGGCATTATTCATTTTTGTGTGATATTAAGTAGACTGTTCACACATCACAGGCGCATATTTACAACATTTCCAGCAAATCTTAGACAAAGGGAGATAACTTTTATTGTCAGTAGAAAGTTGCATGTGTGTTTGTCATTGTAGAAAGCTCTTGTTCATTGATGGACATTATGATTGTCATGCAAAGGAGGTAGTTCCTTTACAGGGAATACGGTATTATCAAATATATAAAGCTGCTCCATGGATAAATACTGTATAGCGGGTATATTTCACGGGTGTTTAATTTTCGCTATATTCGCGGTCTACGTAGATAGCGCGAAATCTAAACCCAGCGAAATATTCACGTAGTAAATATACAAATTTTACATGATTATTCATGATTTAAATGTGAAGGAGCAACAAGAACTAACCCAACGTTTACCAAATGAGTTTGCATAAAGTACGTCGGTTTAGCAAAGTACAGAACAGTACGGCGGTAATTAAAATAATACAACATAATAGTTCTATAGATCATAAAATGTAATTCTAATTCGAAATTTAATTTAGATCTTTGTAAAAACGCATATGGATATAATTGCATACGTGCACCATGTTTTCTCAAAGTTATAAGGTGTTAATTATAAGCTTGTTGCATCAAACTTCTTCAATTTAACAGTTTAGTTTGCGGAACGTGTGAATGTTTGCCAAAAAAATATTTGTTTGTGTACATTTTTCTAATTTACCTTCCATTTCATGTTTACTAACAAGGTTTTATTTTCGCGGTCGAAGCTGTTTGCGCGAATTTAAGACACCGTGAATTCAAAAGGATCCAGAAAACGCGAACATTTCACCCCGTGAAATATACCCGCTATACAGTAGTCTAATTCCATATTATATGATACTCACATGAGATATTTCTACATATTTGTCTCATATGATCAAGATGTGACAAGATTTGATCTGCGTTTGGGATATCCTTCTTGGCGTTGGATCCTGGCCTGTAATAGTATGACATACAGCATTACAATGGAATATAACCTCCAAAATCTTTATACTGTCCTCAAGATTATTTCCATATTATTTCAATTATCTGTAGCTACAAAGCATCATAGAGGACGGAATGGTTTTTGCAGAAAATTTAATATTAAGAAAGCAAAGTGCTTATTAGCCTAACAGAAGCGGGCCATGGTACAAGAAAGTGGTAGCCTAGCAAAGTGCTGAAAAATGGTATACTGCCAGCAAATGCTCGCCCCTATTAGCAAAAAAATGCACTTGCCAAGAAGCATGTCATTGCATAGACATAAAGGAACATTGGATAGCACATTTTGGTAGCACGTTGATTTGGCAACAGGCTCCATATGGTAGGATGATTTACTATGTAGAAATTGATTTATTCTGGCCTTAATAGAACAGTAATCTGAGGGCAAATGACAAGTTGGTTATGCACCTATCAATTTTTTGCCCCAGAGGGAGAGTGGTTGGCAGACTCAGGGGGATCAGACAATTTTTCTTTCTTGGGGTCTAATTCCCCACACTAGAGACCATCCTTTGTCTAAATCCTCAAGTGGGAGATGCTGGATGTTTCAAATGGCCTGGGGGCGTTCGCAATCTTTAATGGTCTAAATTCCCCAATACCTGGATCCAAAATCTGACCGAAGTCTATTTCCCCGAGTCCAAGAATCAATTGGCGAGGCAAATTCCCACCTGCCCAGAGTCGTCTTCTGTATAAAATCCTGTATATGCCCCTACTACCCTTTGGGGCAAAATATTGATAGGTCCATTATGTACTACTAACATTATTATCTTGAATATTCTGAAAGAACTTACCGATTTCTTTTTTTATTTGGAGTTCCACCATTCACCTTTGAGAACTGTGAGTAAATTAACTCTGCTAATCTATCCTCAAATTCCTGAGCCCAATAATTGAGAATTGAAACAGTGAAGAAATCATTCTTTTTACATTCTCTACACAGTATAGGTCGTAACAGATCGGAGGACGGGCTGAAATATAGAGATACATGTACAATGAACTACTGCAATGTAAGTTGAATATTCAATCTATACAGTACATTCACTCCAGAGTGGCCCTCTGAAGAGCAACAACCTCTCTATAAGACAACACCTTTAAAATTTCCCCAAGCTGATATGTACCATAAATTAAACCTCTGTAGAGCAACAACCTCTACACAATGGCCAACATTTGCAGCTCCCAAGGGTGTTGCTCTACAGAGGTTATACTGTGTTTAGTAAATTCCACTCCTATTTAACTAAAGTTGTAAACAATGACCTTATCCTTATGACCTGTATTAGCATTATCTATCAGTTGATAATGAATCAGAGAAAAAAATACCCCGACCAATTTCCAAATATCCTACCACTGCAGTGAATCAATCCTGGATCTTCTGGGTAAGGTCAAGGGCTGTTCCAATTTTACTAGACTCTAAAGAATATTCAGCACTTACTAAGCAATTCCAAGCATTTTATGGACTCAAATTTCTGCTAACATACATAGTAAAAGTAAACATTGTCATTTTAATTCAGACTTTATATTCATTATAAAACCGGTGGTACAGAATAGAGCTTACAAAGAGTCATAATTGACCCTTTAATTGACCCTTTGACCCCTAAAACTCCACACTGTGACCTGCAGGTTTACAACAAACGGGTCAATGTTTGGTTTTTTTACATAAATATTTCGTCTATAAGATTGTACAATGCACAGTACTAAGATGCCCAGCCCCTAATTAAACCCCTTCTGACATGCAATAAGGAACTCGAAGACTTACCCATCTTGTTTTAACAGAACCATAATACTAGTGAGAGCTTCTGCATGTGCTGTATGAAGAGAAAACAAGATTATATATTAGCAACTTCTCTCATAACCTTATGGCGATGGATACCATCAGGAACAAGAATTATCACTGAATGTGATGAATACCCCCAGAAACTGCTTGACAGTCAGCTATGCTCAACTATACTTTAAATTGATCTGACCAATGTGTGACGACGATATGCACAACTAGACTTGGTACTGATCATCCATGCAAAGTTTCGTTGAAATCAGACTAATGGTTACTGAGAAATAGAGCGGACAAAATTTGCACTGACCAACCGACAGACCGACCAACCAACAGACCAACCAACCTCAAGCATGACTCCAATATAGCCCCCATATACTATGTATCTGGGGGTATAATAAAGTATCTAGAGTGATTAATAAAAATTGGTAAGAACTTGATTCACGAACGACCTTAAAAAACGAGTATTAATTAATCTTTCTTGCTCAAATAGTTCCCAATTCAACAACTGTTATATTTGCTAACAAAACAAGATGCAAGTCTAATTCCAGTGCCATAAGCACACATCTTTACACCAATACTCTGTTTCAAAAACATTGTTAGAATTTCAATTGTGACGGTCAATTATACACAGGCCTGAAAATTCCAGTTTAAAAGTCTCAAATTCTATTTTTCAATATAAAAAGGATAATTCAGGATTCAAAAACCTGAAATCAGGCATGGGCCTGAAAAATACCAGGCCAATTTGTCATTAACTTAGTCAATACTTTTTTTATCAAATAACCTATCTACAGAAAAATTTATTTTTTGTAGAGCAGCAATTCAGGTTTTTTGGATTTGTTCTTAAGATGGATAAACGAACGACTCTTCCACCAAGAACAATGGTCATTATAAACATGGATCCGACTGAGGCATAATGCCCAACCCTGAAAATTATATGCAAGTCAGTTTCAGACGCCATTAGCACACATCCCTACACCATTGCTAATATTCAGCTAATGGAACTTCAAATGACTGCAACTTTATCAAAACTTTGAATACTTTCACCAACTAACTTTTATTTTCTGCAGAAAAGTTCATTCTCTCTAGTGCAGCATATCCGGATTATTCCGGAATTGTAGGACCTCCGTATAATATTAAAACATCTTTCATTACTTACAATGATAGTCCAGTTTGGGAAGTATTGGCATGATATGTTCTACAGGGATATTGTGGGCAGTCACCAATTGCCACAGAAAATATTGTTCTAATGTTTCCCATTCCAAACTGGCATCTGAAAATATTCAAATCAAAGCACTGAAAGCATTCTTTTCCAAACACTGAAGGCATTCAAATCATATAACTGAAAGTATTTTAATACAAAGAACTGAAAATATCCAAATCAAAGTACTGACATGATTCAAATCAATTCTCTGAAAAATAGTATTCAAATCAAAGTACTTGAGTATTCAAATCAATGCACGGAAAACAATCAAACAAAGCGCTGAAAGGGTTCAAGTCAAAACAATGAAAGTATTCAATAAATGTTCCCAGAAAATCACTTTTCATAGAAACAGGAACTAGCACACGCTTTTCATGACCTACATACTATATCCAAGGCTTCTTATCTAACAAAAGGTGTTTTTAAAGCATGAATGATCTTATGGCTGCCGAAGATGTTGATAACAATTTTGCAAACACAAACAATTAGAAACATTTAGGTTATATTATATTAAGTCTGATTCATTTTAGGTTGATGCTACTAATAGTATATATACATACTGAGAACTTTAAGGAAAGATTCCTGACGAAACATGACGAGATTTCCCTGTAGGATTTGACAGATGAGTTCCTGTAGCTGTGAGCCATCAATGGACGATACAATCAACTGTAGTAGTTCAGTGTTTCCCATACACACATTGGGAAACTGCAACAGAACAGCATTATCTCATAGTTAGCTTTATTGGTGCAATATGGCAGGCACTTTAAAGAAGCAGAAAGTCTATTCCAAAAGAGTTAAGGTTTAGCATCATGATTGCTTGCATCACAAGTATGTCTCTTTAATCTCAGTCCAATACAAACACCATTTCAGTTTTACAGACTGCATAGACTGCTAACAAGGTTTTTCTTTTGAATAGCCTGGTGTTCTAGTTTTTCATTGGCTCACACTTTATTCCGATGCACAAATGAGCATGCTTTTCTCGGGTATTTCAAAATAGGAACATGAGCACCACAGGTATTCTATCATTTAGAAACCTCAACTTTTAAACAACATATTTATAGATGCTACATCACTTTCAAAAGTATAAAAGTGAGATGCTGATAGGCTGGTGTAAAGTTCTACTGCCTACAGAGGAAGATTTCCATAGCCTCGTTGTCGGATCCTAGTTGCGCAGCACAGCATATACTTAATAGTGGATCTTGCATGAGTGCTCACTACATACAAGTTTTATTAAACGAGTGGCATAATTGATATGACACGAGGCTTTGCCGAGTGTCATATTGTTTTTGTCGACGAGTTTAATAAAACTCGTATGTAATGAGCACGAATGTAAGATTCTATTTATCACATAACCTTAGAAAACGCTCATTATTGGTCAAAAGGATGATGTACGCTGCATAAGTTTCAGCCAAAATTCAGCAGTACAATTAGCGCGACGTCATGGCGAATTTGATATTATCCTGACGTCATTGACGGATCAATGCATGGATTGGCTAACATCACGTTAAGCTCATTTAAATATTTATTGCACAGTCTGGGAGTGCCGAACGATATTTACGGCACGGCTTTTCGGCACTCCTGAACCGCAAGTTATGTGATAAAATGATTTTCACGACCGCATACATGTTATGACACCGGCAGAAAATGGTGCCTGTGGTCAAAATCAGTAATTTCACCAGTTATATTTCGGACAGTTATATTTTCGCCACTTGGGCAGGGTCGCGAATTAGGCCAAAATTTAACCATGTCCAAAATATCCCAAAGTACTGTATTCCTAGAAATGGTTTCACGCATTTTAAGTTAGCGACTTTCGCGGGAGGTATCATTTCGCAAAGTTTAATAGCTGCGAAAATGTTACCTCCAACGAATCCGCTAACGTTTCTAGATTCTTCATACTAAAATCGCAAAATTATTCGACAAAGGATAATTGTACTAGCACATACATGACGTGGGAACTTCTGTCAATAAATCCATCTTTATAAAATCTAAGATTAATTGCGTTAATTATCTCAATTCAGGGACGTATAATAGAATATTCTTCCCAGCTCAATTTAAACATCAATTTCGATCCTGTAATAATCGTGCATATTTTAGGCTATGTAGACATAAACACTGATGACGTAGCGTGTAATGTGCTCAATGTAAACAAGCACGGAGGTACATGCGTGGGTTGTTAACATTCAGTTTACTTCTACATACGAAAGTTTGTTTTTGTCATGTTTAAAGTCAATGTATTCCTGTACAGGTATTTACAATAATCATTTCACATTTATTTGTTTAACATATGTTTGGTGGTTAATTTATAATAATAACTATTTACTGGTTTATGTTGATAACACCTAGTGAAAACACTTTATGAAATCCTTTGTTATGAAGAGAGTAATTGATCATCGTAATTGTAATCAGGTCAGTTAAGTTCACAATCAATTGAATTCGATCGTGTATACATGGATGGTGATGACAAACAGTCCAATTAAAATTGCGAGATGTGTCAAACATACCTTTATGCCGTAGCGACTTTAGTTTCGCGGAATTCGCGAGCCTTAAGATTCCGTGAAAATTTGTAGCCACGAATATGCCGACGGTATGAGAAACGCGAAATATTGTATCCGCGTAAGTATCTAGGAATACAGTATAATAGATATGGGCACAAGAACAGATAACGTACATGAGTATAAATATCTGGCAGTAGAAACGTGAACAATCTAACATCCTCTTCCTGACATATCTTCATATCTGCCAACAAACATGATTCTAACGAATAACCATCCAAGCTCTTCACAAAGTCTTTGTACGTAGCCATCTTTTCATCATTTAACTTCCTGTAAATATGATCAGAATATACAAATTAAGGGACCATACTCATAGTATTAATTAGGGCGAGTGAACCCAATACATTAGGGGCCAAAATTACTGTAGCAAATAACCATCCAGGCTCTTCACAAAGTCTTTATGTAGCCATCTTTTCATCATTTAACTTCCTTTAAATACGATGAGTAATATACATAAAGGGCCTTACTCATTGTTTTAATAAAGGTAATTTAACTCAATACAATAGGGGCCTACTTTTACTGTAATAAGTAGGGGTGGATTGGTGCAATATACAATAGGGGCCATCCTAACTGCACTAATAAGGATTAATTTTATGCAATAGGTTTCAGTAGAAATTAGAAGTTCCCAGAGAACCCAATACATTAGGGGTCAAAATCAATGAAATAAATAGTAAGTTGCAGTTTAAACAACAGACAAGACAAGACAGTGAAACATTAATAAGAAGTAAGCAATTTAAAGAGAGAAAAAATAACAATCTGTGTTTTTTTATTAATTTGTTTCTCTATTTTTATTATGACCTCTTGTCTTTAGAGACATAATTCTATTGAATCAAACTTCTTACTTATTTTGCCCTTGTTGGTCATTGTGACGTATGCTTGTCGTCTGTGTTTTTCCTTTATTGTGTGTTCCATTTTGTGTCTTTCATGCTCTATGTTGAGTACTGCTTTCCCTGTCTTATTTTTGTCAACATCATTTTGTCTTTTACCAAAAAAACAACTTTTGTATATTAAATATATCCAAGGTATTTCTTAGAGAAATATATATCTTACCCGACTCGTAGGAAGTACAATAAATGATATCCTATTCTAGGTTGTTTCATATACATTTCACCCAGTAACTGTAACAAGGGGATACGAGACGGATCTTCTTCTGGTGTCGAACTTAAAAATCTGAAATAAGATGAAATTTTTAGTCAACAGTATTTCATCAGTCACTTGGAGACTACCCAGTCAAACAAACAAATTGACTCAAAATCATGATTCACAACCAATTGTTTCGAAGCGATGCAAATATCAAAGAAGTAGGAATCCTTACCTTAACATAACAAACAATGGCGTACCAATTGACTCTTCTAATGATCTACAAAAGACAACAATCCATTCATTAACTTTGCTCCTCTACATACATCTTGCATTTTCGAAGAACAACACAGGGGTGTCAACAAGGCCAAATCAAAAATCAGGAAAATCATATGCGGCTGACCATTTTTGCCAAACAAGAGGCCTTCAATGACATTGTTTCCATAATTAACTCTGTTTGTATTAAAGAAAATCCTTTAGAGCAGATTAAATTTGCTATAACTTTGCCATGTCTTGAGCTATTTTCATCAAATACATTTTATTTTGGTCAGAAGCCATTGCTCTTTCAGGAATGATAAATCCGGAATTCCAGATAAATCAGGAAAATTGACAACCCTGACAACAGAAAAGATAAGTCATTAAATCAAGAGCAGTCAAAACTTCAAGATAGGGTAACTTGATAACAAAGAATTTTTAAGATCAGCATACAGTGCAAAATGGTAAAATTTAAAGATTGGTGCTCTTAATTTAATGATGGTATAACTATTGACGTACACACAGGGTAAGTTCTAACGTTAATCCATAATGCAAGAGCGCTTGTAACAACATACAAGAGGGCCCAAAGGGCCCTAGGTCGCTCACCTGTCGAACTTGACCTAGATTTTGTTGAGAAGATCATTGTGACCAAGTTTTATACAGATTAGGCCAATATTGTAACCTCTAGTGATTACACAAGGGTTTTCTATGATTTGACTTTATGACCTAGTTTTTGACCCCAGATAAACCAATATCAAACTTGACCTAGATTTTGTTGAGATCATCATTGTGACCAAGTTTCGTAAAGATCAGGCCAAATATGTGACCTCTAGTGACTACACAAGGTTTTTCTATTATTTGAACTTGTGACCTAGTTTTTGACCCCAGATGACCCGTTATCTAACTTGACCTAGATTTTATTGGGATGATCATTGTGACAGAGTTTCATTAAGATTAGACCAAAATGGTGACCTCTAGTGACAACACAATATTTTTCTATGATTTGACCTTGTGACCTAGTTTTTGACCTCAGATGACCCATTATCGAACTTGACCTAGATTTTATTGATATGATCATTGTGACAGAGTTTCATAAAGATTAGACCAAAATTGTGACCTCTAGTGACAACACAAGGTTTTTCTATGATTTGACCTTGTGACCTAGTTTTTGACCTCGGATGACCCAATATCGAACTTGACCTAGATTTTGTTAGGATGATCATTGTGACCAAGTTTCAAAAAGAATAAGTCAAAATTGTGACCTCTAGTGACTAGACAATGTTTTTCTATGATTTGACCTTGTGACCTAGTTTTTGACCTCGGATGACCCAATATCAAACTTGACCTAGATTTTGTGTAGATGATCATTGTGAGCAAGTTTCATAACAATTAAGTCAAAATTGTGACCTCTAGTGACTACACAAGGTTTTTCTATGATTTGACCTTGTGACCTAGTTTTTGACCCCGGATGACCCAATATCGAACTTGACCTAGATTTTGTAGAGATGATCATTGTGACCAAGTTTCATAAAGATTAAGTCAAAATTGTGACCTCTAGTGACTACACAAGGTTTTTCTATTATTTGACCTAGTGACCTAGTTTTTGACCCCAGATGCCCCAATTTCGAACTTGGCCTAGATTTTGTTAAGATGATCATTGTGACCAAGTTTCATAAAGATTAGGCTAAAATTGTGACCTCTAGTGTCTACACAAGCCAATTGTTGACGGACGGACGACGGACGGACGGACGACGGACGAAGAGTGATCACAAAAGCTCACTCTGTCACTTTGTGACAGGTGAGCTAAAAAGGCCTGAAGTAACAATGTTTGTTTCCCGTTCCCTACCTGCCAAAAACATCCTTAGCCTGAAAAAATTTTAATGAGAAATTTTTGGGCCAAATTTAACAAAAGTATTTTAATACTGCTTTGAATAAGTAAAACTAATTTTTCTACTCACTCAAGCGTAATTGACATGAGGTCACAGGAGTTCTTACAAACAAACATTATTTTATTTTAAGTCTAACTTACTCATCATCGACATCGTCCGGGAATATATTGTTGTTAAACTGAGAGATCATTATCTGACACAGGCAGGTGGCTAACGTGGAGGTCATGTCTGAATCAAACTCATCTTCCCTAACCACTGTCTGCATTAATCTGTCCATAATCTCACATTGTATCTCCTGATCACTGTAATATAGTAGGTTAGTTAGAAAATACAGACCAGGGGTGGTATTCAATATAATTGATCTTACTTGACTTAAGGATAAGGAAAACCAATCAGATCACACCATATTAAACTCTTGGTTAGTAACAGGCGATATGATTGGCTATCCTTCAAAATTCAGGATTCAAAAACCTGAAATCAGGCACAGGTCTGAAAAATACCAGGCCTGAAAATACAAACTTTGTTTATCTGTGTTCATTTTACGCGAGCATTTTTGCACTTTTGCAGCCAGTTTCATAGGCATACCAGTATCTTAGATCTGACTTTGCTGTATATTATTTAGGGCATATTTTGACCACATTTAGTATTTTGCCTCAAATCTTTTCTGATGTTTTATACTTATTTTGGCTAAAAACGGGTAAAATTAGAATTTCTGAAACCCAAAGATCAAAATGACTCTTGAGATTTAGCTCGTAATAAAACCCCTAGAAATATATGAAGAGATTACTTTTCACTTTGAAGTTGCATGGTATAATCCCTGATATCACCGTCTAGTTGTTGTAAATGATCTGTGATGTCAACAGGCTGGTACCTCTGTATGTCATGTATGGGCCGGAAACCTGTCTCTAATTTATTGTTTTCTGAAATACAAATTAAAGAAAGTGTAAAAAAAATAGTAAAAACAATGAGCTGCAAAACAATCTCGGAAAGTCAATAAGGTGTGGCTATTGGTGTATGGTCCACTTTTTTCACTATTTTGCCATTGAATTCTCGTAATACCAGTGTTTCAAGACAAACAGATTTCATTTTTCTGATTAATAAAGGTAAAATGCTTTTTTTAATGTAGTGTCATCCCAGCAAATTTGACTAATGAGACATCTATCTTTCTTGTGCACAGTATCTCTCTAATCCCTTCTCTTACTTCCGGGCACCATACAGAGAAGGGCATTAATATGTAACTGCACTGGTCATAATGCCTAATACTGAAGTCTACTACAAGTGACATTAGCATACATCCCTACACCAAAACTCTGTTTCAAACATTATTCTATTTGTAGGAACCCTGGATCAGCTCAGACCCCTGGACAAACTCAGACTTACGTATTGGCGTTTCCTCATCATCATCTGAGAATGCAGCGTCAGAGAGGTTATTGTCCACAGATAGATGATTGGCTTCTATATCTAACACTAAATCCTTGTTGTTTGTATCATCATCTTCCATCTTCACTACTGCTGTAACAACAACAACAACAATCATATATACTGTAAAATCATTTAATTTCAATGAGACAAAATGTCATGGATTTGGTTAAAAAGACCATTTTGTGGGTACGTAATTTCAAGGATTACGGATTTCATGGAAAATGGCAAGGGGAATATTTACAAAAATTTTCAGAAATCATTCAAAAATAAGACAGACATAATACATGTTTTTTACATGTTAATATATGCAAACTTTCCAAAAAAACCAGTTGTATACCTTGCTGAACTTGCAAGCAAAAATGGCAGCCACTGTAATTTGTAAACTTGACACATGTTGTAATTATTCATCGGGGATTTTATTTCATGGTTGAGGTCATCCACGAAATTGAATCCCTTACGAATATGAATGACTTTATAGTGTAAACAACATGCATAAACAACACTCAAAGAAACCTCATTGAAACCAGGATTGTATTAACAAAACTTTTAAGATATTTCATGGCGGGGGCATAAATACTAATCTTGTAAGATTTTTCAACAATTTTTAAGATGTTACAAAATTAATCTTAGTTTTTATCTTGTTTATGTTGTTCACTATGAAAACGCTTAGAAATGTCTAATATAAATTTTTTTTGACGAAGTGAAATTTTTTTGAGTACAACTAAGCTAGGTACTGACAAGTCATACTAAGATTCGTCGAAATCTGACCAGTGATAGACAAACACACTGACTGACGGATAAACCAACCAACTTCAAGCAAGGCTCTAATATAGGCCCCCATATACAAACAAACTGACGGACAAACCAACCAACTTCAAGCAAGGCTCTAATATAGGCCCCCATATACAAACAAACTGACGGACAAACCAACCAACTTCAAGCGAGGCTCTAATATAGGCCCCCATATACAAACAAACTGACTGACAAACCAACCAACTTCAAGCGAGGCTCTAATATAGGCCCTCATATACTTTGTGTTTGGGATATGATGAGTAAGGGAGGTAATTCTAGATGTATCAAGACAAGGCAATTCAGTTTGAAATCTGCATTTTTCGTTTATAGTACAATTTACTATTCAGAACCTTGAAATAAAAAATTCTGGATTCATTCAGATGTGTAGAAACCCAACTTATTCAGTACAAGATTCCCCTTTTTAAACTAATTATATAATTATATGCATTGTATATCATGGCTGAATGAACGAACATCTAATAAGCAAATTTAAACTTACTATCAGTTGACATAAATTCTGTAAAGTTCCTTCTAATCAATGCTCTCAATTCTTTGTCGAGTTTCTGATTCTCAAACAAGGGCTGCAAGGATCTGGAATAATAACACACAATAATTAGTTATAGAATGTAATTATTCAGCCTTTGGTAATTGTTGAACTTTTTTAAATAAAATAGTCCCAATTGGTAAGGAACCACTAAATACATAAGCAGCCCAAATAATGAAATGGACTCATTTAAGAGTCCTGAAAGAAATATTGGATTGACTGGAAATGGTGGTATGCATTTACAATTCTGCTTTGAAATCATAAAATTGAGTTTAAAGTCATTTTGAACATGTATTGGATGTAGTGAAACTGTTTAATCTTGAACATTTTGACATTTAGACCTAAATATGAAAGTGAAAGTAGAGTTACTGAGTAGGGGTTAACCGGTCTGGGATCAATCCAAGCGATAGCAAAAATATGTTCTTTATCTTTGATGAGCAAAAGGTTTCTTAGAAGATACATGACCCCCCCCTTTTTTATTGTATTAGTTTGAAGCTTAAATATACTTCTTTAAGATGGTATATGTGTGCCAGGTGGCCATAGACTAAAACTTGTTGAAATTCGAGGCTGGGCATTGTCACTTTACATTGAACTAAAGAAAAAATCTATTTGGTGGTTCCTGATGAATAGTCAACAGTATTTCAGTCATATGGAGATTACCCAATCACACACTATCCTGACACCGGGGAAACCAGTAATTACCTGGAACTAACTATGCTGAGTTCCAAGCCAGGAAGATATACCAGAGCCATCTTTAATGACTTTGGAATGTCCAAACCTGGGATTAGACCTCTTCAATCAAAGTGGGGAGGCTTTAAAGGCATATGAGTACTTTTCAACCTCCATGTAAAGTTTGAGGATCCTAGGGTCAAGTATTCTTGAGTTATTAAAGGAAACCTTTGGTCGACCAACATTTGCATAGCAAAATACATCCTCATGAAAGATGAGGAGTACAATAATAATATAGATAACTTACTGTAGCACCCTCTTGTCCAATATTGTTCGTAATGATTTATAAATCCCTGATTTTATTTGTTCTGCATACATTGGACAAAAATTGTTCATGATCTGAAATAAATAATATAAAAATTAAATATATAGATAAAGTTATTCAATTTGTGATTTACTTCCAGGTACCACAGCGACTTAAAGCTAGAATCAGCTCCCCCCCCCCCCAGCGCCATAAATTCTAGTATGGTGTGTATAAATTGCCATAGGTTTTTATGTTTTTGGTCAGTGTAGTTTTATTTGAGTGATAATGACTTGTATTGCATGAATAAGTGCTTAAATTGGCCTTTAAATCATGGATATTCATGCAGTTTTCTCCTTAAAACCTTTTAGTCATTCTTGTGGACGTACCCAAACACAAATCCTAGCTTTGCCCCAGCACCTTAAAAAATTCTTGGGAAGGGCATGACTTCTGAATTGAACTGAAAACTATGCCAAACCAGGTCCTGATCACCCAAATCGAGGCTAAACCTCATCGCAACTATTTTCTGAATAATGCTTCAACCAATTATTCAACAAAATGAACTGATGAATATTAAACAAAAGCATCTGCAAGCCTTTAAAGTAAAATGTTTTAACTGAAACAACAATATAATTGTGTACACAAATGAGATACTTACTCTACACAGAAAGTCTAACAATGTTGCAGTTATAGCTGGATGAGATCGCATAGAGTAAAACATCACTAATATGGCTGGCTCTACAAATATACAACATTTTAGTAAGATTTCATTCAATGCATATAACACAGGGAATTATCGAATAGTCTCCCTTGGCAAAGGCAAGTCATCTACACAAGGAATTGTCTCCCTTGGTAAAAGTATGTAATGTACACAGGAAATAGTCTCCCTTGATAAATGTTAAGTAATGACATAGTGGATTGTCTCCCTTGATAAATGTTAAGTAATGTACATAGTGGATTGTCTCCCTTGATAAATGTTAAGCAATGTACATAGTGGATTGTCTCCCTTGATAAATGTTAAGCAATGTACATAGTGGATTGTCTCCCTTGGTAAAGACAAAATCTACACAGAGGATCGTCTCCCTTTGTATCAGTAAGACAAGTACAAAATTGGGTTGAAAATATGTAGGGACCTTGCTTTTTAGTTTTTGATAATTGAAAATTTTGATAAATTATGATCTGTTTGAGTTATTAAAGAGTTCTTACGGGACTGAAATTAAATTCACTTTAGGCGGAAAATTGATATATCCAGGTTTGTCAAAGGAGTTTAACAGTACTGATTACTGAAATACTGATCATTGGGTATTATTGGAGATGTTATTATTTTTGCTATTATTCGCAAAATAAACTACTCGCGTATTCATAAATCTATGTAAATATACTTTCCTAACATCAAAACCTGTCATGGAACAAAAAATAAGTATGTTACCAAACATCATGAAATAAAGATTACACAAATATTGAATATAAGCTCATTTCCAATAGTCAACGGTTTTAAAGAAAAACTTCAAAGGAAAACAAAAACTTACCTATATTCATTATACTGTCTTTCTCAGGATCAAAGAATATCCAATCATAGAACAATGAGAGTTTGGCATTGGATGCTGCTACGTTTGACTGAAAATAACAATGGTAATTGATTGTTAATGATATCCACTATTATCCAAGATGCATATGAATGCTTTAACTCACGAGAGCTAAAATTGTTGATGGCATTCAATTCACATTAAAATTTGATGTTACAATTTATGCTTCAATCATCGATAAAAGTGAATTCATGAACTTTTCATGAATTGGAGGAAATAATTTTTATACCATCTCTCCATCGAACTTTAATCCTATTATAGGTCAACCATAGAATTGATTTACAAATGGCGTAATATCATTCAAATAGGCGATATTTTGATCGTTAAGAAGAAGGTGGCAAGTACAACTATGCCATTTCAAGAAAAAAAGAACAAAGAAGTGTCTTGTGATGCAGACTTATGAGCCTTATAAGGTTGTAAGTAGCACTTACAACACAACCTTATTCTTGAATCTGGTAAGCCATCAATATGTTTTTGCTAGTACTTACCGTACATGTTTGCAATAACCAGCCAATAACTGCCCATCGAGGTATGATGTCTGAACACAGTAATTCATTCGATGGATGGAACACACAACAGATATATCGAATCAGATCACAACGTAACGACTGACTCTCCGGTGTAGATAGATACTGTAATAAACAAGAGATGTCAAAATAAAACATGTATAGATGCCACTGGCACTCGAACAGCGAAACAATTTTATAAATAGCCGTGGCCTTTAATCTTTATAGACTGTAGGCCATGGATATTCATATATTTTTCTGGTTGAGTGCCAGTGATAAATGCCCCCATGGCAGCAAAATGGCCATGTACAGTATGTTAAAAGTCATTACGACCTTGACCTTTGACCAGCTGACCTTGAAATATATAGGGGTCATCTACTGATGATGATCGACCTCCATGTGCAATTTACAGATTCTAGGCCCAACAGTTCTGAGTAATTGATTGGAAACCATATGGTCTATTGATTGAATTTGATTCATGTTAAAGGTCACAGCAACACCATGAACCTTGACCTTTGACCCATTCACCTCAAGATCAATCAATAAGGTCATCTATTAATGCTAACCAACATCCATGTAAAGTCTTTATTCTTCATATAGTCAAGCAAATAAAATCATCAAAGTAAAAAAAACACATATATCAATTACAGGATATGACAGAGTATTTTGTAATTAGAAAGTAAGTTAATGACATCAGACAGGCAACATTATATAAGCCAAGTCAGCATTTCTGTTCAATAGCGTGTAATATTAAAGAACACTGGTATGAAGTATAAACATGTACAGTAGAACCTCTCTGGAGTGGTCCTCTGTAGAGCAACAACTTCTCTATAACACCACCTTCAAAATTTCCCTAAACTGATATTTACTCTGAAATTTAATCTCTGCAGATTAACAACTGCAGTACAATGGCCACTATTTGCAGCTACCAAAAGGTGATGCTCTACAGAGGTTGTACTGTAATGTATACATAAGGCAAAATAGAAGTCTTTGATCCCAACTTTGATCTACATAATTATCAAGCAGAATTCTTTTACATAAAGTCGCCATTAATTCCGCCATTAATTCCATGCATGGAAACATAATATTTACAGCATATTTATAGTGTATCACCACACATCAAAATGTTAGTGAATTATGAATTACCGACATTTGGTGAGAGGAAATAGTTAGTGATATTTCCTATTTTTAGTAGACAAAAATTTACAATAGAGGGAATAAAGGCAATTTTGTATTTTCACAAAATTTGCAAATATATTTCTAGGTCGCTATTTTAACCACTTACACAGTAGGTAACCAGTCTTAAAAATAATAAATCCAATATTCAAGCTCTAACCTGTCTTTGGAACCAGTCCTGGTATCGTTTATGCTGTCCAAATTTTACTTTGGTAGTAAGAAATATAAGTTTATTTTCCATGTCCGGTGTCAAACGAGAAATGAGAAACTTTCTGGATGTTCTAGTAGCTAACAACTGCTGCAGGCCCGTAAACTGAGGGGCTAAGGCTGAAGGGTTCAACATGATGTCTCTCCATAACGATTCAAACTCTGTAAGTCTCGCAACATTTTGCAATAATCGCACAAGGTCCCGACCTATCACTTGACAATCAACCCACTTATCACGCATCAGAGAAGCAATAAACTCCGCCTCTCTCTGACGTAACGTGTGAAATATTTGTCCCGTGTGATCAACTATTACACGCAGGAACGTGTAAACAGTTACAGGTATTAACGAGGGAAATTTATCCAGCCAGCTCCTGTAAACATCAAACAGAAAATGAAATAAAACAAACAAATCAACATTATATTTGATACTTTATGACTGTATATTAATGCTAAATCAATAAAACAACCCTTAAAAAATTAATAATTCTTATTAATAAACCTTTAAGATAATTCTAAATAGGGACTAAAAATGCAAAAATAGAAAACCACTCTAACCTGTGTTCTGTCAATATATCCAACACTCCTTCAGCTAAATACACATTCTTCGGTGTAATATCACCACCTATAAACAGATAAACAGACAACAAACATACAGTATCTTGACGAACAACAAATGTTAGATAAGCACGGGCAAATATATATGACCCCCAAATACTGACAAACAAGACAAACAATAGAATAAGATACAAAAAACACTACATGCATGATACAATCACTAGAATCATCAAATTACTGTCAAATCACAATTACATAGAGCTGTCATCGACAGAAGTGATAACGATGTCTCAACATTATTCTTTGGCCGAGCATTTATTGATTCATATTTTGAAATATCGATTCATGAGAAAATGGTTGGAACCACCCAAAATCCTCATTTTTACAGCATAAAACACTCTTCTTGGTCAAATGAAAGTTTCCTAATTGTCAAAATTGGTAAAGTCTAAATTCGAACCTAAGTTATTTTCAAAAGCTGAAATTATACTGAATATAAACCATGTAGAATTGCCAAATAAGTGAACCACGACTGATCTAATAATTCGAAAAAGACCCAAAACTTCTCAAAAAACGGAATTTGACTGATCAACATTTTTATTATCCAATACTTAAACACCGACATATCCAGTTAAAATATATTAAGGATTGCAATGAGTACCAAAATAGATACTCAAGTACAGTACTCGGTCATCCTCCTGATTGAGATAAACAAATTATTATAACAAACCTGCAATCTGCCGCATTAAATTATTCACAACTGTATCAGATCCTACCACTGCATTCTTCACAAATTCTCGAGTTAACCACAATATCTGTTTTCTTGCTGCATCTCTCAACTTTAACCATTTTTCATATATTAATTGATTCAGCCTGTTTAGAACAATACTGAAGGCATCTCTGCACACCAAATGAATGTCACGATAATTCTGAAAGCAAAATATATGACTATTTAAATATTATGCTTTAATGCCATTTCTCAAATCATTTTTCAGTTATTATTCAGCAGGGGATTCACACAATCAGTTATCCTGGGCTGTGTACTAGTTGTTAACAAGTACTAACTTAATGACCCTTCCACGAGGATCCAACGACTTCTTAAGTGCGTGCGTCCGATTTTGTCCGGACACTAACTTAGAGGTCAAAGGTCAAATTGAGCTTGTCCGGACGATAACTTTGTCATGCATTTACCAATCTTACTCATATTTGGCGTGAATGTTAACCTCCATGAGGTGGAGTGTCATGCCAAACCTCCAGGTTCTTATCCTAAAGGTCAAGGTCACAGTTGGAGGTCAAATTGAAGATTGTCCAGACCATAACTTTGTCATACATAGACCAATCTTACTCATATTTGGCGTGAATGTTAACCTCCATGAGGCGGAGTGTCATGCCCAACCTCCAGGTTCTTATCTTATCTTAAAGGTCAAGGTCACAGTTGGAGGTCAAATTGAAGCTTGTCCGGATAATAACTCTGTCATGCATTTACCAATCTTACTCATATTTGGCGTGAATGTTAACCTACATGAGGCGGAGTGTCATGCCCAACCTCCAGGTTCTTATCCTAAAGGTCAAGGTCACAGTTGGAGGTCAAATTGAAGCTTGTCCAGACCATAACTTTGTCATACATAGACCAATCTTACTCATATTTGGCGTGAATGTTAACCTCCATGAGGCGGAGTGTCATGCCCAACCTCCAGGTTCTTATCTTAAAGGTCAAGGTCACAGTTGGAGGTCAAATTGAAGCTTGTCCGGAAAATAACTCTGTCATGCATTTACCAATCTTTCTCATATTTGGCGTGAATGTTAACCTACATGAGGCGGAGTGTCATGCCCAACCTCCAGGTTCTTATCTTAAAGGTCAAGGTCACAGTTGGAGGTCAAATTGAAGCTTGTCCGGACCATAACTTTGTCATACATTGACCAATCTTTCTCACAGTTCACAGTTGGAGGTCAAAGGTCAAGTTAAAGTTTGTCTAGACCATTACTTTGTCACCATGGTTCATACGGAACTTCCAAAACAAAATTTAAGTACTTTTTAAGTACTTTTTTCCCATTTTCAAGGACTAAAAAATCACACTTGTTGCGGCAATTACCATTGCTTAAAACTGTTTAACATGCAATTTTAGTGTCGTGTAACCACTTATTCAGTTCATTCATGATGTTCAACGACTACTTTGCACAGATGCAGGTAGGTCAAAAGACACCAAATAGGTTTGTTCTGTAACTCAGTGTAAAGTGACTAATGTCAGTCCCCAAAAATGTCAACTTTTTGTCCATTGGGCCCTCTCAAAATCTATAAATCCGTAGAATCATATTATATAAGAAAAGTTGGTACCTCAAACGTGCTGAAAATATTTTCCAAATGCACAGATTGACCGCAAGTCTGTTAGCCACTACCCTACTTTCACTTTCATATCTAGGCCAGAATGCCAAATATTTCTGAATAAATCACAAATCACATACGTGTGTACGAAGCATCTAAACCCAATTTCATGATTCTAATGCATATTTATCAAGACACAGCACCATTTCCAGTCAAACCAAAGTTTTTAAAAGGACTACTGTACGAACCGGAAATAAATTGCGCGTCGTAAAAATCGCACATTGTGATAATTGCAATTGGAGAATAAAACACGTCCTGTAACATACTGTACATCAATTTACTCTTCCGCAAGCCCTGTCAACGGTATGTCTGTATTTTGTTCGTTGTTATTCAATATTTCGGTCTAATATGTTTGTTTTTCCTGATATTTAACTCACAAATCATGAATTACAGGGCATTTTATCAAATTTTACTCCTTTATTGCATCACAGCGGAGTATAAAGATGGAGCATACCTTTTGTGCATGAGTAGGTGAGGGATCTATAAGGATTGCATACATCAGACCTAACTGTACTTCTTCATGCTGCTGTGCACCTTTACATACCTAAAATATGTAAAATAATAATGATATAAAATTCTTTATCAGCAATGGTTGCTTAATATACAGTACTTACTGAGCAAGTGGTACTAATTAATATAATCAGTGATTTTTTTGGCCTCTTTGGGAAAGGGTCCGTTCAGATTGGGAATTTTCGCGCCGTGACAACTTGAAATTGGGAATTTTCATGAAGCAGAAAGGCCAAAATAAAACAGAAAAAGAGATTACATGTGACTGTTTACTGGTTCCTGTAAACTTTTATGCTTGACCTCATGTCAAAAATGTTCATAACTTCATCATTTTATGTCCGATTTTGAATATATTTTTTTTTGAATGTTCATTGGGAATTTCTCCCTTCAAATTTGGGACAATAATAGCCTTATTCGAATTGGATAGGTACCGTTTACCGGTAGCAAACAAAGAAGGAAAAAAATCACTGATAATGCCATCCAATGGCAATGTACATCCATTATTACCTGAGTGGATGTATAAGAGTAATACCACACATGAAACTTTAGTAACAAAATTAGCTGCATTGGTAGAGCGTTCGTCTACACTTAATTGTTTTGTGAGCAGAGGACCTCGAGTTTAAATCCCATATCAGCCTAGTTTTTTTTCCTGATTTTCTTTTTTCCCATTTTGTTTTTGTCTATTATTTCAACGTTAATTTAAGGTAAGTCCTGTCTACATTTTTTCCAGACATATTGAATGCATGCTAAATATTAAAGTGTGAGTTAAGTTTGGAATCACTATCGCTATAATTGCCGGATATAACGGACCGAACGATATGAAATAAGGTCCGCATCTTCATTGAAAATAAGTACACTTATCTGCTATCTTAAAGCTGTTTATCTTTTTTTTAAAAAGATATTTCTTGTTTTTTGAGTTGACTGAATGCCATATTCATTATATAATATAAGGACTAAACACAAAAAAATATTGTCAATTCTACTAGCAGCATCAGGATTACTTATTTGTGTAGCATCATGCTACTACTGCTACTGGTATTTAATAAGGCATTTCTCTTACATGCGTGTTGAGAGCATCGTTCGCTTCTCGTTCCGACATTCCATTCATCAACGAATTTACAGAAATGTGACATCTTTCCAATTTCTGAAATGAAAAACACTCATGGTCAAACACCACATAGTAGCAACCCCTGCTTATCTCCAATAATCGGTCTTTTAAACTGGAAATTAGCAGAAAATCGATACCATCATCTCCATGTGTGGCATTTTTCTTGTTAAAATTTTATTTTCTAACCGATTTTATTATAACTTGTATGTTTCAAAAGCTAATAAAATTCTTCACAATATGCATGTTTTCATTTTATTTTTAACCAAATATTACCAGTTTGATGATTTAATTGACTGCATGTGTTTGGGTTTTTATGCTCAGTGTCAGATTTACAAGTAACATGCACCAGTTCTACCTCTCTTTGTTTCTATTGGATGGTATGAAAAACTGGATGAATATTGATCAGATGGACGAGTCCATTAATGCCTGGTGCACAGTATTTGGCAAATTGTGTTAGCATCAAGGTCAAAAAATAAAGTTTAATATTTTTATGTCAAATCAAGTGTTTTATATGAGTACATGTATCTATTTTATTGGTTAATTTAAAAAAAGTCATTCCCGTTAATAGTTTTTGTGAAATTTAGCATTTTGTACGGCTGATCAGCATAGGGGACGGACGTTACATAGAAATACAATTGTGCAAATATTTTTTTAATAAACATGTTTGTTTCATAATTAAACCATATTAATTATTTTCTGGACACCAACTTTTAAGCAAGTACTAATAAATTCCTGCAGATTTAGATTTTTATGAGTTTTATCATCATATCAATCCAATTTGAGTTATGTTTTTTTATATTTTTTAAAAATATTTGTCTGTTGTTAACTTGTGCACGAATTCTAGGAAACATAAACACAAATATGATAAATAATTGAATACATAGTATTAAAGTTGTACAAGTTTACTCAATAATTTGTCCATTAAAACAAAGTATGATCTATAAATATGATCCAGAAAATAGGGGACGGACGTTACATTTAAAGGGGACGGACGTTACGCACAAACATAATGTCTTGTTCTCTTCTTTTTTCAGCACATAATAACAGATTATATATTTGATACACATTGTTAAGATAAAATAAATGTCAAAAACATTTTTTATGCAAAACATGCTATTTATGATTTTAGATTCCGGAGTTAGTTCAACTCATATAAATGTGCAATAACCAATTATTATAAAAAGTAATTTTATGTAAAAGGCATTTAATATAATATTGTGAGTGATACAGGAATTTTCCACTTATAAGATCAATGATTAAATATTTATAACTAATTTATTTGAAATAGTGAGAGGAACATCAGACTCAGATATTTGATAAAAATTGAAGAAAATTTTTCACTTAAAATTGATCATTCTTATTTAGTATTAGTGAAACATTTCCCGATAAACACAGTGTTTTTCTAGAGCATTCATGGTTGCAATACCATATTTAAAAGCAGCTTAATTGCTTATTATGTGATCATTATGTCTATAGTATACAATACTTTAATATTTTCAAATCAAACAATATTGAGCTCCTCCCATAATGCACAGAGCAATACTGTCTAAGAGACTACTAGCCCCACCCACAGTTTAACTACAGTGTGAAATTATCTTTACAGTTTTAAAATAACTCCTCCCAATTAGGTAATACTGCATAATCCTTGCTCAAATCCTTACAGGGATCTATGTTATTACAAGAAATTGATTATCAATTATTGAAGCTGCAGGAGGCAGGAAATAGACCATAAAACTACTAAGACTTGAAAGGGTTGTATATTGGTATATTGTTAATTACTGGTTTTGGGGACAGTAGCTGCACAATTAGGGGTCATGTAACTTGGTGACAGCTGTCTATGTTTTTACAAGGAATTATATTGATTATGAACTTACTGAAGCTGCAGGGGGGGGGGGGGGGGGGGCAGGAAATAGATCATAAAACTCCTTAGACTTGAAAAGGGTTGTATATTAGTTTATTTCTAATTACTGGTTTTAGAGACAGTAGCTGCATAATTAGGGGTCATTTAGTGAAATTAAAATCTTGCATCAACTAAAAAATGCTTTTAATTGGAAGTCAACTAAACAGCATACTTATATTAGACATTCAGTGTCTATTTAAATGAATTTCTAACAAACATTTAAAACTATCCCTTAGTTTTCATGTTAGTAAATAATGCGAAAAATATTTATGTATATAATATCATTTTAATAAAACCATTATTTATAAAATATTATATCAGTAATATGTGTATACAAGTCATATGGTTGCATTTTAATGAATTGTGTACTATTGCAGTGAATATTGATAAGTCTCTTATAATTCTGTATTAGAATGGTCACATAATAATGTTTATGTGATATATAATGCAATTGTATTTGAATATAAGTGAATGAGACTAAAATAAAGAAATAAAGTTCTGCTTGATATTTAGGGTGTGATGTGAAATAATGTTTTTGTATTAAACTTCTTACAAGTGTTGAAATATTACTGAAATTGATCTATTGTATGCATCTATCTGAAATAATGACTGAAATCAAACTGGTGAGTATCTGACAATACATTACTATCAGCTTTCAAAGTTTGTAACGTCCGTCCCCTTAAATTGTAACGTCCGTCCCCTCAGAATATTAATGTAATTTTAATCTTTCTAATATATATTCCCATTTGGAAGTTTGCAGTTCCATTTTTCTAATAAAGCAGTATAATATAAGAGAATTAAAAAATTTGTAACTTGATTGGAAGCAACTATTTTTATAATTAAATGAGAAAAAAAGTGAAATAAAAATTGAAAAAAATCTAAAACCTGTATAAATAACCATTACATATGTGAAAAATAATTCTTACTATCACTAAATTTTTAAAGAAACTAATTCTATGCATGATTTTGACATAAACTTTCATTTAAAATCAAAATTAATCGTAATACAGTGATTTTAAGTTTGCCATGTCTAATAGGGGACGGACGTTACGGGGACGGACGTTACATCATTTTTTTTTCATCACTAAAAAAATGTCATTTGATTTAATGATATCAATTTTTTTTGCTGTTTCTACATAAATTAATGCCAGTTAAAGATATTTATTTGTTGTTTTTTAGTAAATACAGAGGGGGGGCGGACGTTACAGATTTCCTGTGACAAACAAATTATGAACCACAAAATTTGTAATTTCAAAATTACTGTTTTTTTGATTTACCAGAAGTTTTTTTTATTCAAATCAATGATTATTTCCAGATAAAAATATGAAACAAATCTTGCTATAAACTCTTTAATTATTTTTTCCCCAACATTTTATTAAATGAAGTACTCTCTCAAAATGGACCTGTGTACATGAGTACCTTTTTACTTAAAATGATGTAGAACAATAATAAATTTACCAAAATCTATGGTTTATACCTCATTTGAAAGAGAATGAATTTGTCTGTGCAGGGAAGTTAATATAAAGCGTTCATTTAGTAATATTCAAAACACAGTTCATGTTGTTTAAAGGGTAAAAATGTGATGCTAACGCATTACATGCAAAAATGGCCATTTTTCGCATGTTCTAAGGCCTGATAATAAATTCTGAAGATGTGACATTGAACGAAAACCATAGAAACATCTGTAATACCCTTTGATGCAATAAATACAGAAAATAGTTCGAAAAAAAAACTTAAAGGTAAAAAAGTTATGGCCTTGTACACCTGTTTTTCTGTAATTTGCCCAAATACTGTGCACCAGGCATTAAGAGGAGATCACAAACTTCATTCATGAATTTTATGCAAATTTCTAGGTGCACCCAAACCCAAAAAATAGTTCCCAAAGTCTTTTTTTGCAGAAAATACGCATATTTGAAGTCTGCCCCAAACACCATGGTAAAGCCAATATCACAAACTTTAATTTGAGCCATAAATCATTTTTCAAAGTCATAGTGAAATACTTCCTCATTTTATATATCAAGTCAAGAGTAGGGCAGTACTACAACTGAGACTCCTGGAGCATATTGCGTAATTTTATTATCTTTTTTATTATCAAACTACTTCCAAAAAGCACAATTGAACACTTCTTATATGCAAAGACACATTACTGGGCAGCCAGCAGCTTACTTGTATAAATAATGTAAATTTAAGGCCGATAGTACACAATTTTTTGGCAGATTGGTGTTTTATGTGCAAGTCGGCATTGCTATTGGCAAGTGTCGATTTTTTTTCTTCAGTTTTTAGATGCAAAATGTTGCCTAGCACAGCGCTTCCACAGTCTTTCTTAGGCAACAGTTTCTGCCGCTTCACCGAATTGCCGAAAAGCACCGAAAAGCACCGAAATGCCGGAAAGCAATTTTTTTCTGTATATATTTCAGTAAGAGTTGGTTTTAGAGACGCATTTGGGGTTGCGTATCATTAAATATGGGCTTAGGCACCTCTATGTGCTATAATTACAAAAGAAAAATTACAAACCTCATCAAGTAGACATATTGAGGTATATCCGATTGCTTTCCGGCATGAAAACGGTGAACGTGCACATTTCTATTTGTTTCACTGTTATCATTGCTAGGTCATAAAGAGTTATATATGCGCATATTTTAGGTTACAAACTACTCCATGTGCTATGTGATTACACAAATAAGCGAATAAATAAATTACGATATTGTACCAGTCGAATAAATAGCTGAAGTCCATCAGAGCAATTTGCTTTTCGGCCCAAGCGGTGATCATGTATATTTCTACTACAGTAAATGGTGTGCCGAAAAGCAAATTTATTAATCAGTATCAACGTTTTAAAGTATACATGTATGGCTGTCTAACAGCAACAGTACCAGTCCTGAAAAAGTAGATAAATAATTTGCTTTCCGGCTCCTTCGATGATCAATTAAACGTTAATGTTTGTACCGGAAAGCAAATTAGTTTAAAGAATTACTATTCTACTACGTATTAAAGTGTACATGTAATTTGCTTTTCGGCGGTGATCATGTATATTTCTACTAGAGTAAATGGTCGAATATCATAAAACATTATATCAGTTATTTGCTTTCCGGCATCAATTTCTGTACCGGAAAGCAAGTTGGTTTCAAGAATGTTCATGTATTTACTACGTATTAAAGTGTACATGTATGTATGTCTGTCTAAGTGTACTAATCGAAAATTATTAAAAATTATATCATATATTTGCTTTCCGGCATCAATTAAACGTTAATTTCTGTACCGGAAAGCAAGTTGGTTTCAAGAATGTTCATGTATTTACTACGTATTAAAGTGTACATGTATGTCTGTCTAAGTGTACTAATCGAAAATTATTAAAAATGATATCATATATTTGCTTTCCGGCATCAATTAAACGTTAATTTCTGTACCGGAAAGCAAGTTGGTTTCAAGAATGTTCATGTATTTACTACGTATTAAAGTGTACATGTATGTCTGTCTAAGTGTACTAATCGAAAATTATTAAAAATTATATCATATATTTGCTTTCCGGCATCAATTAAACGTTAATTTCTGTACCGGAAAGCAAGTTGGTTTCAAGAATGTTCATGTATTTACTACGTATTAAAGTGTACATGTATGTATGTCTGTCTAAGTGTACTAATCGAAAATTATTAAAAATTATATCATATATTTGCTTTCCGGCATCAATTAAACGTTAATTTCTGTACCGGAAAGCAAGTTGGTTTCAAGAATGTTCATGTATTTACTACGTATTAAAGTGTACATGTATGCCTGTCTAAGTGTACTAGTCGAATATCATAAAAAATTATATCAGTTATTTGCTTTCCGGCACCTTCGATGATCAATTAAACGTTAAACGTAAATTTTTGTACCGAAAAGCAAGTTGGTTTAAAGAACTTTTATGTTATTTCTACGTCACTGCATGTGTCTCAACATAATACAGTATATATGCAATAATTTCTATTTGCAGGTATGGATGCATGGCATGTAATGAAAAGTGACACATACTAAGTGCACCAGTCGAATATCATGAAAAATTATATCAGTAATTTGCTTTCCGGCTTTACCGGTGATCAATTTAACGTTATAATTTGTAGCTAAAGCCTTTTATGTCATGTAAACATGTATATCAAATTCATGCAGTATAATGAAGTATTCATTTATTATATATTTGCAGGATATGGCAGGTAATGAATGATTATATACTTCCGACAGACTGCATGCAATTAAATTGTAAAATGTAAATAAACTATAATCACGAGAAAGAAGTGTTGGTTTTGTATTTTGTACTGATGTGGTTATTTCCAGAAACAGTATTCGAATATTTTTATATTTTTTAGAACGGGATTCGAATGAATAACATCCACGTAACCTTCTGTCATATTTCTCTATATTAACGCTCAAATAAGCGCAAATTGAAATTTATTAAAGCTTGACTATATTATTTCTCTACGTTACCGTTAGTATCACCATAAAATGCGATGCATGATGTATACCTACAAAAGTATTTCTTTCGTTATTGGTAACTACGATAATAATAATTTAACAATTTGATTTGTGTAGAATACACATACTCTTTATTTCTGTCCCATTAATGTATATACATAATAATAAAAAACATTTTACAAAACATTGAAAATGTACATAACTATTCAACACAGACTTGTTATAAGAGACCTTTAAATTCACTTATATTTGATTTGATTAAATTAATACAACGTGTGAACAATAAAATAGTTAAACAGTTTAGCTGTGGTCAGTCTAACACTAAAAAATACCTTTATTTATTTCATCACCATCCGTTTTAGCAATTACACACCAGGGGGTAACAAACCGAGAACCTGAACACAATCTGTCATGTTGTTTATTGGGAGATTAACTGTGGGGGTCATTAATTAGACATTTCGATTGACAATTACACAATTTTACTCGGCAATAATTATAATATGTTCAGTCCAAGTTTCTCATCAATTTATAATGATACTGACGGGAAATAAGAAATTCTGTATTTATATTTCTCTCTTATACATACATAAACATCTTATAAAAATAAATTCATATAGTAGCAAGCATACTGTGTGTGGTTATTATAGCAACAAATGTCTCTTATAATAAACCAATATTGAATGGTTATGTGCATTATAAAATCTATACTAAGTGCGAAATGCAGTAAATTAATTCAATTAAAATAATCCAAGGTGTGAAAAACAAGTTGATTAGTGCAATGAACTAGGACGCCTTTGATATATAATCCGTCTATAACTGACATTAGTCGGTCATTAAAGTAATCAATTAATATGAAGAAGTTGGCTACTACCTAGTGTTTAATAGTGAATTGTGGGAGACCCGCAACAGGAATATCAAGCTATTTAATAACGAAATCATTATAGTATGAGTAAAACGACATACCTGAATATTATTCGTTGATCAAGCCCATTGAACATTGTTTTTTCCCATTGTATAGTATTTGTTATGACTATCATATACTTACGTGCTAGGGGCAATTATGAATTGCACTAATTCTCACTGATACACAACAAAATGATTGTATAAATTCTTTATTTTTTTCAGTCTCATTTATGTACATGCATGAAACATTTTACTAGTCACAAAGCAATTATAATGAGCATTTTCATTTAATAATGCAAAATAATAGCTATTTTGATGGATAGACGACAGTCGGCGTTCATAAACATATTCTTAAAATTTAAAATTCCAGAGAATGAAACTGATTCAGGAGCTCATTTGGTTGACAATTTCCATAGTATAAATTCATATCATCTTCACCATTTCATACCGGAAAGTTTGATCAGAACAGGTGTTTCGAGTCGTATAATTTACCTGAAATACACTAAATCAATAATTGTTAAAATGCAAATTTGCTTTTTGGTGCATCATTTTGTCTGATAGAATTATATTTGATCACCGGTAGAGCCGGAAAGCAAATTATTCTGATCGAATATATATCTACATTGTATATACATAAATCTTACACCGACCATGTATATATGTATTGTTGGACCAGGACAGGACAGCATGCTCTCCACAGCAGGTCAGGAGATCACTATCATGTTTTATCTAGGGTCATAAAACACTGGTCAATGTAATTAACAAAAGGCCATATCTGCTGAAAATCAATAGTGTGCTTCTGTACACTAAAAGTATTATTAGTGTTATTTTATGTGTTTCGTAAATTTGTATATTTGCATACATTCCTCTTTTTAGTTTCTATCTTTCTGTTACCAATTTGCTTTCCGGTACAAAAAATAATGTTTAATTGATCACCGATTGAGCCGAAAAGCATAATACTTATATGCTTTTTCATGATATTCGACTGGTACACTTAGCCAGACAAATACTTATATGTTGGATACATATAGCTTGCGTTCCGGTACAACATATTATGTTTAATTTATCACCGGTAAAGCCGGAAAACAAATTACTGATATAATTTTTCATGATATTCGACTGGTGCACTTAGTATGTGTCACTTTTCATTACATGCCATGCATCCATACCTGCAAATAGAAATTATTGCATATATACTGTATTATGTTGAGACACATGCAGTGACGTAGAAATAACATAAAAGTTCTTTAAACCAACTTGCTTTTCGGTACAAAAATTTACGTTTAACGTTTAATTGATCATCGAAGGTGCCGGAAAGCAAATAACTGATATAATTTTTTATGATATTCGACTAGTACACTTAGACAGGCATACATGTACACTTTAATACGTAGTAAATACATGAACATTCTTGAATTAACTTGCTTTCCGGTACAGAAATTAACGTTTAATTGATTATCGAAGGTGCCGGAAAGCAAATAACTGATATAATTTTTTATGATATTCTACTAGTATACTTAGACAGGCATACATGTACACTTTAATACGTAGTAAATACATGAACATTCTTTAATCTAATGCTTTCCGGTACAAACATTAACGTTTAATTGATCATCGAAGAAGCCGGAAAGCAAATTACCGATCTACTTTTTCAGGACTGGTACTGTTGCTGTTAGACAGACAAACATGTATACTTTAGAATGTTGATACTGATTAATAAATTTGCTTTCCGGCACACCATTTACTCTAGTAGAAATATACATGATCACCGCTTGGGCCGAAAAGCAAATTACTCTGATGGACTTCAGCTATTTATTCGACTGGTACAATATCGTATCAATTTATTCATTTGCTTATTTGTGTAATCACATAACACATGGAGCAGTTTGTAACCTAAAATATGCGCATATATAACTCGTTATGACCTAGGAATGATAACAGTTAAACAAATAGAAATGTGCACGTTCACCGTTTTTATGCCGGAAAGCAATCGGATAGACATCAATATGTCTACTGATGAGGTTTGTACTTTTTCTTTTGTAATTATAGCACATAGAGGTGCCTAAGCCCATATTTAATGATACGCATTCCCAAATGCGTCCCTAAAACCAACTCTTACTGAAATATATACAGAAAAAAATTGCTTTCCGGCATTTCGGTGCTTTCCGGTGCTTTTCGGCAATTCGGTGAATCCAGTTTCTGCAGCATCCTTACTACTTCCTTTTGAGTGTGCAGTGCATCCCTGCAAGACAAAAATAATATAAGTTGCAAACTTACGTCTTCCAATTCATCCCGGTGCTCATACACATTGCTAATAAAAAGTCCTCCTTTGCTAGTTGTTTCCATCTCTGTTGTCAAATAGGCATCATGAACATGTGAAGACTGTGGTGTTTATTGACATTTTAAATCTATTTTTAGTAACAACATCCGGTTACACGGCCGCCATGTTTTTTGTTATTCCCACAGAAAATACTTATTTATGTTAATATCCCTTATGTTACAACACAATGCTTCAAATAGACGATAGAAAAAGCAAAATATATTGACTAGACACCAGATTTGAGTATTTTAGATCGTGTTATAATATAAAACAACGTGTTTTAATGTGCGTTAATTCTGCCCTGCTATACTGGTGCCATAAATTGACATTAATGCCTGGATGTCGTAAACGCATACCTAATTTATAATTGCTTTATGCCGGTTTTACGCTCATCTTTTAATAACCAAAGTTTAATGTTTGGAGTTGTTCTTTCAAAACAGCTTATTTTCCTTAATTATATATGTTTGCATTTATATGCATTTTTCCTTTTTTACGACATCTTGACAGTCCATGTGCTGATGCAACCGCTGGCATATTTGTAAAATTCGCTCAGTTTCGTGGTTTATAAGGAGCGAAACTGAGTAGCAGTTGTTATTGTGAAGTACAAAAGATGAGTCTAGGTTTGTACAGTATATTTTCTTCAAGGGATGTTCATAATTTGTTTTGTGGCCGGCCGCCTGACAGCTAAGGTGTACGTGTGTAATCAATTTCAAAGAGCTGTTGGCCCAGCTTACTGATGTGAGACATTGTTACTATTGTACTCGAGCCCGTTGCCTAAACATACAGCTACCGAGCGCTCGGTAGCGCCATGCTATGAAACCGTTTGCTTCAAAAAAGTGGACGAAGCGGTAAATTATAGGAAGTGGCTAGAGGTCCAGTTACCGGACCTCCAGGTCTAAAGGTCCTGTTACCGGACCTCTAGCCACTTCCAAAATTATATACTACCAGCGAGCGCTTGCGGATAGCAGACCGTTTCGTAGCAAAGCGCTACTGAGCGCTTTCTTGTGCAACAAACTGCTTTGGTAGCACTCGCCTATAGATCAAGGCAGTGGCTGTCCGGCGCCGGACGACTAGACAGCGAAATTAGACGTCCGGCATTAGAAATAGAAGAAGTAATGGAACATAGAAAGTTTCAATTACAGTATTATGAGGATGGGGATAGTATATGACTTCACTTCATGCTGAAAAAATGAAATTGCTGTGTTAGGTAATTGACAGTTTGGAATGTCACTGGTTATAATAGCGTGAAAACAATGTTACCGTTTATGAATCGTATCATGGTAGGTCCTATTCTAAACTCCCTGATTGTATATATCTTGTATATTGTATTTAAAATTTACAAAAAATACAATTGTATGTGCTATTAAAACTGCGAATGAAAGTAATTAATTGCCATATATCTTTGTTTGTGTTACTTCGGCAAATTAACGTTCGTACTTTGTTTGTTTTCCAATATGGCGGACATTATACGGAGATACACGGCCGGTCACAAAATGGATGCAGATAAATATGCACTAACTTGTCTTGCTTAATTCGTAGTTTATTACAAGGTAGAAACATATGTGATACTTATCACAAGAAAATAACTGAAATTATGGATGCCTAATGCATAGAAATAGAATGACAGTTACCTAGCCAATGCATGTATCGTTTGCTAGTCGTCTGATGACGGACGACTTATTTTGCTGTCTAGTCGTCCGGTGCCGGACGGCTAGCCACTGCCATAGATCAAAGTGTTAAAAAATGGTGTGCTATTATCCAGCACTGTTCGCTTGTAGTGTGATGTTGCATAGGCGTAGGAAAGTGCTCCGGTAGCGCCTTTTGGAAGCCGCTTGGTTAGGCAACAGGCTTCTGGTTTGTGTTGATGTACCATTATTTTTCGCCTGTAATTATTTATAACTCAAGTTAATGGTATAAAAGGTTTTAATTCTTATAAATCATGTCACTAGCCTGAAAGAATACGTGGGAATGGAACTGACACGAAGGTGAATTGTCTATAGGACCCGCCATTTTGAAAAAAAATAGGGCGATCTGCGTACGTCAGTAGCGATAAATGCCGAACAGACTGTTACGATTGTTTTGTCACTAATCGCTGCCATTTTGAATATTTAAAGCAGGCCTAGACACTTACTATTTTGGCCACTGGTCCGACTGGGCAAAAGCGCTCAATTTGTAAATAGGACAGTTACTGGTCCTCCAGAATTTTCACTGGTCCTTCTGGATTTTCACTGGTCTCGGACCAGCTGACCAGTGTTAGTGTCGAGCCCTGTAAAGTGTTTTAACCTGAGAGATATTTGAATTAATCCTTGGTCAAATATAGCGAAGGTGGGTTTTTATTTCGTCCATTATGTGCTTGAAATGTTGTTATATATATTGACTTTAGACTTGATATATGGATTAATGGCAACTAGGAGAAGTGCAGTGACCAAGAATACACCGTACAACCCGCTGTGTGTAAGGCAGTTCTGTATGTTGAAGGCAGAGACACACGCGTTTTGCGCCACGAGAGTGGGGTAAGTATTTGTTATTTAATATGTGCTTTGCGTTGCTTTTGAGAGTGATCACTTACATATATCGATGACGTGATGAATGAACAATAAGTATATACAATTTATGTGCCCACAACTCCCATATTAATCGAGTAAACAGGTTTTATGTATGCGATGTTTGCCAAAATTTCGAAACTTTCACCTTTGGCATTACATTCTCAACTTAATTCGTGGTTTGGAACAATTCTAAAACATTGAATACAAACTTCAATCCTTCCTCAATATATCTGTCGTTTCCGTTTTGGAAAATGTACATTTTCTGTGAAGATACAGAGGTTTAAATTGAACGAGGTACAAATAAATGCTAACAAAATAGGCAGTTCTGTTTTTCGAATGATAACGACAAAGGCAGTGCGTTAAATATTAATGCTAACGCAGAGGCAGAGATAAGAGACTTATGCTAACGACTAAGGCAGAAATTCTATTGACTTGACAGGGCCATAAAACCCCTTTGTACGATGTGTATGTTATAAATATAACCCAGGTTCATGTTAGGCTGTATTCCAAAGTCCATTTCACCAAGAATCACGAGCACGACGAGTGTTTAGTGGTTATTTTTGTCCAGTTGATTAACGGAATGTATTACATACCTGATGATCGCTGACGCTGGCAATTGTCGGTTGTGAGTGGCATTTTATGCCTGTTAATGACGAGTGCATGGCTTTTTGGGGCCTAAGCTCTCCGGGCACTGTCTTAGAGTTTAGAAACGAGTGGTTTTCGTAGTATTCTATCGATAATATAAGTACAATGTTAACAAAATGACGGTCAAATTTGCAGTTTTTGGGAGGCGCAATAAGTCATACAAGTTGCGTCAATGCCCCAGAGTTGGCCCTGCAAATGATTTGGAAGAAGAAGAAGAGTTGAATTTTATAGTCTCCTAATCATTGAAGTCATATAATGGCCGGAAATCAAAGGTTGTTGCTCTGTCGAGGAGGTTGTACTTTACATCTTATTCGTGCTGGAGCTTTAATTCTCTTAAACTTAGTGCATGTCCATGCACGTTTACATATTTAATAAATGTAGATCTATGACAGTAAGGTATAAATACAGCACTTGTTTATCAGCAGTTTACATAAACTGCAAGTCATCGACACTGTATTTTTACGTGTCACTCTAACTGCTTTATGTAATATAGATACTTTTTGGTTGTTCGAGAATCGACCAACTATAGTTATATACCCACGTTTCTACAATCGACTATACTTTAGTTGATGAAACTACTTTTCTTCTTACACCGCCTCTATGTAGCGCCACCTTTGCAATAGTAAACCGGTCAACAGGTATTGCATAACTACCGACACGGATGTAAACCGTCATGCAAAATAGTTCCATCAATTGCAGCATATAAATACTCCAAAGCTATTTCATATTTCTAAATCTATAGGACTGTTGGATATCCCAATAAATAATTTAAACCTATTTCCAGTATTTCTTTGTATTTACAAAGCAATTACCACTTCTGATAACTGCCTTTCGTACCTTTTTCGTCGGCATTAACTGTTACGTAATCATATACTGTGGTACAGACCCAGTATTTCTAATTATATCGAGGTCATAGTTCCATGCGTAATCAATCTAGCTACTCTCAACGAGCGGTACGCGGAATATCCATAACTCCGAGCATCACTCTATATAAATTGTTACACATACACGTAGCTGATTAGGTAAGATTAATCAGACGGTAGTATCCGATGTTACACGTAACTGGATCATTTGGACTAATACATTTAACATAAACCGGAATATATTCGATCAGCATCCAAACTGCTGAACAATACTAGAAATTATTTGGCCGCAGAAAACTATTTGACTTGTACTTCCTGCATTCATTCATTCCAATCGTGAAAGCTCGGACATTTCCGTTTGTCTCCAGTAAATAATTCAATGCATACAGGCCGATGTGATCAGAATGGTATTCATTCGAACAACTGATGACTTTCAGCGCTTTGATTTTATATGAAATGTTATTGATAACAACTACATTTGTACATCGTAAATCTAATTATACATGTACATAAAGAATTTACGCGTACTTGCGTCTCATCTTATTGGTATTATGCTAGGTCTGGTTGCATAATTATCTGTTGTCCGGAAGACGTAAGATGATGTCATTAAGACCAAACATCTTTTTTTTCTTTTACATTTAAATCCACCTCGGATACGTATGATCATTTTCGTTTCTTTTCGTATTAACCACTATTGGCGTGCAAATTGGACATATATACTAAAAACATGTACTATAATTAAGATATTGCAATAAAAAGGAGTTCAACATATGTTGTGTCTTCAGACGAAACTTTAATTGGCTCTTCGCCCAATCTTAATATATCATGTAAGCTGAATTGTCTATTTAGATTAAACCTCCTTGTTCGTGCTTCTAAACAGCAGCAAAACAATCAGAAATCCGATCTTTGCTAATTGTAACTATAACAAAAGAAAACATATCACACTACATATCGTCGTTTTAATCACTTTCAAATGGTTGTACAATTGTATTAAGAAATATTTGCCTATTATGAAATAATGGTTAGATTAAACTTCGTCGTGTTTTTTTTTTGAGGTGGAGTGATTGTTTATTATCCTTGTCAGTAGGTGTGCCTGGGTCGAGGGTATCCCAGTACACACCTTACAAATTCTGAATTAGTGTATATGTATAAATGTGAATTAGTAAAAAAGGTAAGATATAATATATAGCACGGCTTGCAATGATAACCATGTAGTTATAATATTTAGAATACATTTAGAAGACCAAACAACTTAGCATGTTACATGATATACGTGATGTACATGAGCACGTATTGCCGAACTGTTTTAAGCAGCCCATAAATAGATGTAATACCGTATACTCTATGACTGTTTAAATAACCTAACTGTTTTATTTATAAAATACAGGTAATGTTATATAATAATAATAATAAAGACTTTATTTAAAGAGGCAACACAGTTGGGTATGCCCAGTCTTCCCTGTGAGCCTCATATAACATAATATATGTACATTTACAAAAGTTACATGAATGACAAAGTAATATAAATATATACAAGTATATATACAAAGCTGAAAGAAAGGAAAAGTATTGAGCAGATAATATAACACATTGAATGATGGCATAAATAGCATAAAACATTATTGATGGGTTACTAATTAATCAATGCATCTCTCCAGTGAGAGAGAAGTGTGCTTGACCACCAGAGAACCACCACTTCAAGTAGTTGCTTTTAAATAAGTTGATATTTGCAGATGTTCTTATATCGTAAGGAAGACAGTTCCATAATATTGCACCAGAGTATGCCAATGATTTTCTGCTAAATTCTAGCCTGGGTTTTGGAACTGCTAGTAGTTTTTGTTCAAATGACCTGAATGATTTATTTTCATTATAGGTAAATAGTTGCTCCATATAATTTGGGAGAAAGCCGTTTAGAGATTTGTACACTAGAATGGCCTTTTGATAGTTAACTCTGTCTGAAAATTTCATCCAATTTAATTGCATAAATAATTCCTCTGTAGGTGTGTCAAAATCTTTGTCAAGAATAATTCGAGCAGCACGTTTTTGAAATTTGTACATATCATTGGAAAGCTCAGTGGTGCAGTTTCCCCAAATAGAACAACAGTAGTCTAAATGAGGAAGGATATATGCATTGAAAAACATTTTTCTAGTATGCAGATTTAAAAATTGTTTAATTCTCATAAGTAAGTATAATAATGAGTTGCATTTCTTGAGTGTCATTTGTACTTGTGTTTTCCAATTAAGCGTGCGATCAATATGGACTCCCAGAAGTTTTTCTGTTTTTGAAAATTGAATAGTTTTTCCATTGAATGAAATTCTTGAATCTTTTTCGGAACTGCGAGTTGAGGAAGAAATAAACATAGCTTTTGTTTTTTCGGAATTTGCAACCATGGAATTTCTTTTTAACCAGTTTTGTATAGAATCAAGGTCTGATTGAATGTAAGTACAAACTGAGTCTAAATTACTCTCAAATGATGAAATAGTGGTATCATCAGCAAACATATCTGACACAGAATTGGATAGGTGTAACGGCATATCATTTATATAAATAATGAATAGGAGAGGTCCCAGCACAGAGCCTTGTGGCACACCAGCTGGTATGTGTTTAATACTTAATGTTTTTCCGGAAACACACACCTGCTGTGAGCGATCTGTTAGATATGACCTGAACCAGGCAATTGCATTTTCACCAATTTTATATAGCTGTAGTTTTTCAAGTAGTAACTTGTGATTAATGAGGTCAAATGCCTTAGTAAGATCGAGAAAAATAGTCCCAACAAGACTTCCTTCATTTATTGCTTTTATCCAGTTGTCAATAATGGCGGTCAGGGCAGTTTCACATGAGTGGTGAGTTCGAAACCCAGATTGATTTGGGTGAAGGAGAGACTTGTTTTCAAGAAAAAGTTTTAAGTTATTGCTTACATGTTTTTCAAGTACTTTTGATAGAACTGGTAAAATGAAATAGGTCTGTAATTACTTTTCTCACTTTTAGACCCCTTTTTATGGATAGGTGTCACATTTGCTCTCTTGAATATTGAGGGAAATATTCCATTTGATAAACTGAGGTTAAAAATTTTTGCGAGATGTTTGGATATGATTTTAGCGCTTAATTTTAGAAATTTTGGTCCTATGCCATCTAATCCAGTTGATTTATTTATGTCAAGGTTTTGTAATTATTTTTCTATAAATGTGCATGTTATACTAGGTATTGAAAACGAAGTATCGTGTTCACAATGCATTTCAATGAATTCACATAGTTTTGTTTTATCGCATTCTGAGAAAGAGAAGCAATTTTGAGGGGCTGACTTGAAAATGTCAATGAAATAATCATTGAATACTTCAGCTGTTTCAAGTGGGTCTAAAATCGGAGTCCCCTCATCATCATGAATAAAGTTTGTTTGGTGATTAGTGATTTTACCTGATAACTGCCTAAGATTTTTCCACAGTTTTTTGGCATCGTTTTTGTTGTCATTTATAGTTTCAGCATAGTATGTTTTCTTAGAATTTGATATCAGAGTTTTAACTTTGTTCCGCAAATATTTATATTGTTCCGTATTATTTAGCTTTTTTGCCTTATCTCTTTCTTTTGTCATTTTGGAAATCTCTGGATTGTACCAATCGGGTAAATGAATGTTTTTTACACGCTTCTGTTTCAATGGAGCATGTGTATCTAAAGCGTCATTGAATAATGATTGAAAACAGTCTAAGGCATCATCTGTGTCTTCATACATATCTAGGATAGACCATGGCTGTTCCTCAAGTGATTTAAGAAAATCTGCTTCAGTAAATTGCTTCATGTTACGGTATTGTATCATATGATGTAAGGGATCTTTTGGCGCTGTATTTGAAACTTTACGGGTAAAACACACAGGAAAGTGGTCACTGATTGATAGAACTGGAACATTAACTTCAGAAATATTTTGGGAAACATTTGTATAAAGATGGTCAATTATTGTTTTTGTAGTACTAGTTACTCTGGTGGGCATGTCAACAAGTTGTTTTAAATGGAAATTGTTAGTAATATTATTCCATGAACTATTGTTAGTAGATTGTGTGATGGGATCAAAGTTGTAGTTTAAATCTCCGGTTAGTAAAATTTCTTTGTTTTCAATGAATAATTTCTCAAGGGTGTTTTCTAAATTTAAGTTCCAATCCGCATTGGAACAAGGGGGTCGATAAGTATAACCCAATATTATTGGTTTTTGCTTATTGTTCTGAATCTCAAGCCAGATAATTTCAGTATAATCATTTTCTAGATCAAACCTGCGAAGACATGAATAGTTTTGTTTTACATAAACAATGATCCCACCACCATTTGTTTCACGATCTTTACGAAACATTTGATAGCCACTTATTTGAAATTCATTGTCAGAGAAGTTGTTATTCAACATTGAATGCTTAGAAGATTAATACCAAGATCATATGTTCGACTGCACATGTATAGTAATGTATCGGGGCATTAGAATGTTTTACGACCTTATGTCTTATGTTCGTCGTGTGAGTTATTCACGAAAAATAGTCAAATAAAATTTGTAACATACAAATAACATACATTTTTGTACAAACAAAACAATGAATTAAGTTCCCTGTCAAGTAATTTGAATTACTGCGTTTCGACCTTACATATTCTATAGAATGCTAAAAACTATTCGTTTCTTAACTTCATCATAATAAATGGAGTGCTTATTGCCCCCACCCCCCAACACACCAGTTCGTCATTAACAGACATAAAGGGCCACTCACAACCGATAATTGCCAGCGTCAGCGATCACCAGGTATATAATATATGCCGTTAATTAACTTGATGAAAATAACCTCTAAACACTCGTTATTCTTGGTTAAATTGGCAGTGCAATACAGCCTAACATGAATGTGGGTTATATTTATAACATATAAATCGTACAAAGGAGTTTTATGGCCCTGTCAAGTAATTATAATTTCTGCCTTAGTCGTTAGCATAAGTCTCTTATCTCTGCCTTTGCGTTAGCATTAATATTCAACGCTCTGCCTTTGTCGTTATCATTCGAAAAACAGAACTGCCTATTTCGTTAGCATTTTTTTTGTACCTCGTTGAATTTAAACCTCTGTATCTTCACAGAAAATGTACATTTTCTAAAACGGAAACGACAGATATATTGAGGAAGGATTGAAGTTTGTATTCAATGTTTTAGAATTGTTCCAAACCACGAATTAAGTTGAGAATGTAATGTCAAAGGCAAAAGTTTCGAAATTTTGGCAAACATCGCATACCTAAAACCTGTTAACTCGATTAATATGGCATTTGTGGGCACATAAATTGTATATACTTATTGTTCATTCATCACGTCATCAATATATGTAAGTGATCACTCTCAAAAGCAACGCAAAGCACATATAAAATAACAAATACTTATCCCACTCTAGTGGCGCAAAACGCGTGTGTCTCTGCCTTCAACATACAGAACTGCCTTACACACAGCGGGTTGTACGGTGTGAAGAACCTTAACTCTATATGGCCCAGTTGTGAGATTATCTCCCCTTGTTTAATTTTTGAATATTTTTTGTCCAGAGCATAACTCTTTTGAGGTATTGACTTTAAACTTGATACATAAGTGCAGTGACCAAGAACCATAACTCTATATACATGTAGTCCAGTTTTGAAATTATCTCCCTAAATTATTAATTTTATATTAATTTTTTTCTCCAAAGCATCACTGGAAAACTATTTAAGGTATTGATTTGAAACTTGATGTATGAATAGATGGCAACTAGGAGAGTGTAGTGACCAAGAACCAAAACTCGATGTAGTCCAATTTTAAAATTATTTCCCTTTGTTTAATTTTATAATATTTTTTGTCCAGAGCATAACTTTATAAGTATTCAATTGATTGACTGGAAACTTTACATATAATCAGATGGCAACTAGGAGAAGTGCATTGACCAAGGACCATAACTCTATATAGTCCAGTTTTGAAATTATATCCCTTCATTAGTCCCCCTACCGGTGTTTACACCGGAAGGGACTATAGGTTTGCCCTCCGTCCGCTGAAATCTTCTGCTTCTAACAGTTTCCAAGCTAGGTTTATGAAACTTGGTATGTGGATAGGGGGCAATAATGGGATTATGCACCTCTAAAAATATTTTGATTCTGACAAAAATTGGCGTTGCTATGGCGACAGAGTGAAAATATGGCAAATCTGGATCCTACCGTTACCAAAACAGTTTCTAAGCTAGGTTTATGAAACTTGACATGTGGGTAGGTGCCAATAAGGAGATAATGCACTTCTAACTATATTTTAGCTCACCTGTCACAAAGTGACAGAGTTTGTGACAGAGTGAGCTTTTGTGATCACTCTTCGTCCGTCGTCCATCCGTCCACCATTACTTATGTAGACACTCGAGGTCACAGTTTTAACTTAATCATTATGAAACTTGGTCACAATGATCATGTCAACAAAATCTAGGTCAAGTTCAATATTGGGTCATCCAGGGTCAAGAACTAGGTCACAAGGTCAAATCATAGAAAAACCTTGTTTAGTCACTAGAGGTCACGCTTTTGGCCTAATCTTTATGAAACTTAGTCACAATGATCATCTCAACAAAATCTAGGTCAAGTTCGATATTAGGTCATCCAGGGTTAAAAACTTGGTCACAAGGTCTAATCATAGAAAAACCTTGTGTAGTCACTAGAGGTCACAATTTTGAACTAATCTTTATGAAACCTGGTCACAATGATAATCTCAACAAAATTAAGGTCAAGTTTGATATTGGGTCATTGGGGGTCAAAAACTAGGTCACAAGGTCAAATCATAGAAAAACCTTATGTAGTCAAGTGCTAGAGGTCACAATTTTGACATAATCTTTTTGTAACTTTGACACAATTATTATTTTAGCACAAACTAGGCCAAGTTCGATATTGGGTCATCTGGGGTCAAAAACTAGGTCACTAGATCAGATCATAGGAAATCTTTGTGTAGTCACAGGAGGTCACCATTTTAGCCTAATCTTTACGAAACTTGGTCACAATGATCATCTCAACAAAATCTAGGTCAAGTGCGAGGTCACTAGGTCAAATCACAGGACTTGCATACACTACTACAACAGGTGAGCAACCTAGGGCCCTCTTGTTATATTTATGTATGTGTATTCCTTCTTGAGAAAATGCATTTGATTCAGTTTCGCTTGTGTACGTTGTGTTGTTTGCATTAAAATATGATGATATGTACTCATCAGTAAGTATAGTGTATCACATGCTAATGTACGTGTACGATCGAGAAAGTAATGCAAAACTTTAAATGCCAACACCCTCGATCTTACATGTAAATTAAGCTGTAGGCCTACATCATAAATACATGAGAAATAAAGATAAACAGCAGTGATAGTTTGTTTTTTATTCAAGATCGTGTTCATGTATTAAAAGTCAAACATTATGTATTTAATTATTAGGGCCCCGCAAATTTTTTTTTGCGTGCCCTATAGTAATCACCCTGACCGTCTGTCTGGCGTCCACATTTTTCATGTTTTTCTAAATAACTTGCAAACCATTATATGTATCAACTTCAAACTTTAAACATAAGCTCACATCAACAGTACGCCGCTATTTTATGGCAAGTTACATAACTCTAGCTACAATATTGGAAGAATTATGGCCCTTTGTAAAATTTAAATTCTCCTTAATTTCCTGCTATTTTTCTTAATAACTTGCAAACCATTAAATATATTAACTTCAAACTTTCAACCTAAGCTCAAAACAACAGTACGCTAATTTATGACAAGTTACATAACTCTAGCTACATTATTTTAATTCCAATTTTCCTCATTGTTCATGTTATTTTATTCATAACTTCAAAACCACAATAGATATTCATATGAAACTTGCTGTACTTATTGCCAGTGATAATACACATATTTGAAGTAAAGGGCAACAACTCTAGCTTGGATAAATGTTGACTTACGCCCCTTTTTCAGCTTCAAAAACTTTAACATTGGCCATAGTTCAAAAACCGTACAAGATATTCAAATGAAACTTACTACAATAAGTGCATGTTTGTGGAGCAAAAAACAATACTCACAGTTGTAGCAAAGGGCAACAACTCTAGATTTAGTAAATTTTGACTGATTCCTTTAAACACTTGCACACAAAACAAACATATTAATGTAGTTCTGTTTGTGTATTTCCATCTTGCAATCAATATTGACCAATCAGGATGATGTAGGAACAGGGCCATGTTAATGAAACCAATGTCATTATTAAATTGAATTAAGTGTGCACACTTAGTATATCAAAAATAAGTTATTAATAAAAGTCAAAGTTCATCATGGTTTCTATTTTGGAAATTAAACCTTTGCTTGTTGATTTAGAAGGAAGTGAATTACTTTATTTCAGGCATCAGTACATGTATAGATATTACTTTATTATTGTGTCAGTACAGTAAATTGCAACTACATGTACATGTAATAGCACTGATAATTATGCAACCCAACTATACTTCTATACTTTTCTCCCCACCCGCTTCTCTTCTGGCATGCTACCACGGGCCCTGGTCACGACAGTGATAATTCTAGTTATTTTTACAAACAATTGTTCGAGATGACATGTTTATTGATGATTGGACGTAACTTGAATCTTTATGACATGTTTGCGCAAATTGTTGAAAACAAATATTTGTCCAACAATGGAAGGCGCGAAAATTCGAAGATTTCAGACTGGCGAGGTGTGAAAAACATTCGACTCTAGTCAAATACGATCAGACTTCGACCCGACTTCGAGAATCTGATGAACAATTAATTTAAAGGCGAATTAATTAATCGGGACAAAAACAATAATTCGACATAACGAAAAATTCCAGCCAAATTCCAGCCGACACTTCGAGATAGACCTCGAGATTTCATATAGACAAAGAAGGAGAAAAATCGGGACTTGAAAAAAACTTCGACATAGTGGAAAATTTGATATAAGCGAGTTCGAGATAACGAGAGTTGACTGTATTTTAATATCGTCATATATTGTTGAATTTAAAAATAGCTGTACAATTGTTGTCCAATATGCGACAGTTTTTATGGCTCAGTGTTTGGTCCGAACTTCACATGAATTTATTGAATTTGCTTCAATCATGAGTCATTAATGACAGTTGTGGCAAACAAAGTTCAAAGGTTTTCTGTTTTTCCTCTCTTGAAAATCATTTTGATGAGGAAAGTAAAGTTTTGAGGTTCAAACTGTACATTGTAATTTATTGCGCTAAGGCCAGAGTTTTTAATTTTTTTGTTACTCGGACATTTTTCAGAAAAAAGTCCACAGGAGGTGAAAAAAAAAAAAAGTAAAAAAAATATAGCTTTCACAAGGAAGGTGGTATGGTAGTCAATGACCGTCCAATTTAAAGCAATCAACACTCAACAACAGTGTTAGTTTTCAAGAAAATCGCCAATTTATCTTAAGACGAGTACACTGCAGTGAAACACTAATAATACAACATGTTCTTAACAAAATAATGAAATAATAATACAAGGCTGGTCCATTGATCATCAAAACATTATATGCAATTTTTTTTTTTCCAGTTTTTAAAAATTTTTTTTTGAAAATGCCAAAAAATTGGGCAGGAGGGTCCGAGTAACGAAAAATAAAAGAACTCTAAGGGTCTCCAGACTATTCTTATAGAAGGCTTATAAATATGTGTAAATTTAATAATAGATTTGTCATAATTTATCAAATTAATATGAAAAGTAAAAAAAAACAGTCTGAGACATAATTGATGAACTGTTTCATGGAAATTTATAAATACATGATGGATGACAATAGATCTAGTTACATGTAGCCCCCAATGCATTTGTCCAATATGGTATATATATAGGAAACTAGACAACAGTACTCAAAGCCTGAACCCTCCTGAGTAATATATGGCTGTTTGAACATAATCTACTCAATCCTGGTCTTAGAATCTTGAAGCTGAAACAGTTAACATTAATTTGTACTCTACATGAATTCAGATTATTGTTTTCTTATCCAAAACAGATTAATAAATTTTATACAATCTACTACCTTGTTACCTTTATAGTAATCATAGATGAGAAATAAAATTGAGCTATTTTGTTAACTAAAAGATTAAACTAAAACATATTAAAGTTCAGTCTGCAAAATTAGCACTTGTCCGGTTGTAATTATTGATTCGGCTAGTAATTTCTGCAGTAATTATGCATTGAGTTCATAGGAAAATTGTTAAGTTTTGCTGATTCGGGCAAGTAGTTAAAAACAAATTCCTAAATTCCCAGACTGTAACTTTGATTTCTTCATTTACAGGTGAGATATATACATCAGAGAAGAATGGATCAGATGAGACCGGGGATGGTACTCCTGATAAACCATTCAAATCAGTACTCCAGGTAAGACTTTTATCATGCAACTGCCATGGTAACTGCCTGATAACACATGACCTGAGAACATTAAGTGTTCTCAGGTCAATAGGCTGCTAGTAGCCTGAGAACACTTTTTGGCTCCGCCCACAAATCACGGACTATTTTCCCATTTCTCATTCCTTCTGAAATTGACCTAGATATTATTGAAAACTACAAAAATATACTTTTGATAGCTAATATTTATTCGAAGTCTATTAGATTTACAACCAACATCAGCAATATTTCTTCGCCAGGTAGGGCTACGCCAGTGTAATTGTTCTTGAATTCATACGGGTCATCCACGGATCAATCGTTTGGGAAAGGCCCTGAAAAAACAATAAACACACACAAATCCACAGGCATAGTATCATCATTTGAACCCATTTGCAGACTCGATACGATGTGCATACAAAATCGTTGAAAATGAAAAAATCCGAAATTTTTGGTGAATCTTAAGACTAAGTGGGTCAGTTAAATCATTGTTAGAATTCAGTGTACATTTGTACATACGGTTTATACATAGGTAAAACATAAAAAAATATAATAGGCTCTTCATCAAGCTAATGTCTTACCATATTATATTTCTATCTGTTTCCCAAGCATTGAGGTCTCCCTACTGCCATTCTCCACCCACTAACTTGACTAAGACGTGTAAGCGAGTATAAACTGTTCATTCTTGAAGTTATTTCCCCCGTCCGGAATTCAATTTTGCACTGACAGTTTCCGCAAACAACCCAGTGTATCACATAGTCCATGTTTATATTTATTCCAAGGCATTGTTAAGAATAACAGACGAATTTATGACGTAGTAAACGACCTTGTTCACACACGTACGTCATTGATGATTCATCCAGAAAACTTCAAAAATTCATGAGCGAAATTTTATTCTACTTTTATGACACGATGTAGTTGTTTGGTAATACTACTAACTAAGATTTCCCGTTCTGAAGATATAATTCAAATATTTTATTTTTTATATTTCTTTTGTTCGTTCATTCTACAGATAACTGAACAACTTGAGGTGAAAATTTGAACCGACATGCATAGTCTCAAAATACTAATTTCGATGGTTCACTATATTGTTCTATGAATTCCGAGTGTCTGTGTAGAATTTCAGCGTTAAGTATTGAAGGATATTGATATTGCACATAATTTAAGTATGCGACCAATTAATAGCCGACAGATACGTTACGTTGCATTAAAGACTAGATTATTTGACTAAGTGATATAAATAGTTATCAAACATATTGTACCTGTAAAGTCATTGGTATTTTCTATTATATCCCATAACAAACATGATGGCAGAACATGTTAAAATGAATACAATTTTAGCTTATTGATTCATTTCGAGTGGTTTATCAGTACATTTTGATTTGTATAATCATAATGTTCTCTGCAACATAGATTCTTCGTCGCAAACAAGTTTTAAAGAAGAAATACTAATCTTCAAACTGTAAACACAATGTTGTCAGGGTTACACAGATGAACGTTTAAAATTATAGTTTCTTCGGTATGGAGACGTACGTGTTTCGTCTTGTAACGTATCTGTCTATGAAAAAATGTTGTTGTTTCCTCATCAAAACAACATGATATGTTCATTAATTTCAAACAAAACAATAATTCATAGCTATAATGACACGTTTATTCAAGTTTGAGCACAAAACATATCGTTATGAATCTCCAATTGCATCATCTTTATAGTGGCGTAACGTATCTGTTGCTAACGTAAAGCTGTTGAAGAAAAGTAACTCAACATAACGTTCAAGCTAAATATTACTAATGTTTCAAAACATGTATAATGTAATAAGCAGACTGCAACATAACAATAAAGAAACCACGGTTCACATATATTATAAACCAAATGGTACTTGTCAAATTGGCGTGGGGTATTCACCTCGTCTGTATCTTAATTGTGAAAGGATCTCTAAATATAAGCTCTATGTGTTCAGCACACAACAGAAAATGAATGAAAGAACTTCACTTACAAACACCTTTTCTCAATTAAGTTTGAATTATGACCAAATTGACCAAAATAAAATTGGTAGTAATGAAAAGTTATTACATTAAAAGCAAGCGTGTTAAATAGTCCCCACTATCTTAAAGGAAGTAAACTGGGAACATCTTGGACATTCTAGATGACACCGACGCAGACGCAGCTTGAACAAATAGGACCTAAGTCACTTAAAATTGCATAAATCATTATATTTAGTCAATATTTATGTCAGAATTTGAACATAACAGCGAAAAACAGATAGTTACGTTACGTAGTTAAACAGATACGTTACGAGGTGTTATAAACTTTTTTATTTGAATTAAGTGCAATAATTTCGAAATCAGTTTCTTTATATTAACAAACAATTATAGAGTGAGTGTTTTCAATATGATAATATTGAAATTTAGCCATGATTGACGAGAATTAACTCGCGTTTTAAGGTCACCCTTGGATTCTCCAAAAAGCACCATCCGAATATGCACATAAGAGCATTCAATATGACGATAGGTGATCTCTGGAAGTCATCTTCCCATAGTGGGTCACTTAACAATGTAATTTATGAACACGGACAGGAGTAAGCTGCTTAAAATGTACGTATTTTAGCAGATATACAAATATGCCGTAACGTATCTGTTCAGTGTAACGTATCTGTCAAACAAACGTTTAAGCACATGAAAAATTAAGATTAAAGGGTATTTGTATGATTATTTCTACATAATTGCAATCCTTCAATGATATTCTAAGTGAAAACCATTTACTTGTGCAACAGCTACATGCGCTTATTGAATAATTTCACAAAACGCACGTAACGTATCTGTTTTAAAATTTTGAAAAAGTGTCAGTTCACTGTTTAAATCTTCGTTTCTTAAAAATATACTGCTTTCTCTGTACAATTCTTTACCAGCAATGCCATCTTACTTTATCCAATTAGTCAAAATGTCCATGAAATGATGAAAAATACGTGTTTATCCATCTAATATTTTGACATATTAGCAGCGTAACGTATCTGTTGCCAAAATCGCCGACAAAGTCTCACTCAATGAACAGGACGTAAAATCTGAGTTTCTATCAATTAATTGCTGATATTTATTTAGGTACACCCTTTTTACACCATATGAAACATAACTTTAAGAATTCTGCACATTATAACACATAACAATTTAGTGTAGTTGCCAATGATATTGTATCGCCGACAAGCATTTTTGACAGAATTCGGGCTCCATATAAGCATTTATGACGCTCAAAATGTTTGTAAAAGACTAAAATCTGTTTTAAATCTAACAGTACTTATGCTTATGTGTAATATCTAGCATTGAGTAAGTACTAATTTATTCATTTTACAAGAAAATCAGGGCGCCGACAGCATTTTTTCCGTTTTGTTCATCTATCTGTAGAATGAACGTGTTAAGCAGCGTAGAATTGAGAACTATTTTTGCGCGCGGAAGCACATTTAGTTGTGTTATTCGGCGAGATTACTGGATCTACTAAAACCCGCATCTCGGTTGTAACTTTAAAAATTGAGGATTTACATCCCTTACTTGTTCCGTGATGCTGGTTGCATGATAAATAGAAACTCGGGTCACTGTCCGGATCGAACAATGTTATCAGACTCGGCAATATCGTCCGGGGTGACTCGCCAAAGGCTCGCCACCCGGACGATATCACCTCGCCTGATAACATTGTTCTCACCGGACTGTGACCCGAGTTTCTCTATATCTAACGCCAAAAATAAAATATTGTTTGTTTCCCCTTCCCTACCTACCCGAGCAAAAATTCCCCTACCCAAAATATTTTTGACACCTCTGAAAAAAATAGTTTAGTTCGAGTTTGAAGACAATTTGTTGATAATAAAAAACTCATTGTTAAAAAAATAGATTTACCTACCTCCCTACTCAATCCTTATTGGCCAGGGGAAACAAACAATATTTTATTTTTATCCAAAATCTTACAACCTGGTTGGAGCTAAAGAGGATGTTGCCATGTTTTTACAAATATTGAAATTGCCATTAGATCTTACAGCAAGTACTAGACTAAGTTTATATTCTTTTGGAAAAAACATGCAGAAGAACCCAGCGCTAAAAATGTACAGATCTATCATCATTTATTTCAAAGGCTGTTCAAAATTATTGATGCTTTTTAATGAGTTTTGGATAGGTGGGTAACATTACATTTCATATATATAATGTTGCACCAGTAATCAGTATGAGTTTTCACCCTGTAAGTGAAGGGTCCCGGGTTCGAGCCCAGTCTGGTTGCATTTTTCTCATTCTGTTACACTACGCAAGTGTAGTTTAAGAATATACACTCCATATAGTCACCCTGATACAAGATATTCGTGTGATAATGCTGCATACAACTCGATACACAGTGCAAGATCGCTGCTGAATCCTCCAGATTCTGACTGCAAGTATGCCTACTTGACTTTTATTCTCCTATAGAATATTTCTTGATGTTTCTCTAATAATAAATATAGCCCTTAGCTATAATTCAGCTCTGCCTGTTTGAGGTTTATATATCTTTCTTATGATCCTAAGTGCTACCATGTGGTGCTACCTTACATCTTAGCACATAATTCTATTTATAGACTAATATTTCTATTTATAGATTAATATTTCTATTTATAGGCTATGAGGCATGCTGGGAAGGAACCATTTCCTACTATATACATGGATGGGAAGGGGGAAGAAAAGGTATATGGTGTTACAAAGTGTTAAATCCATTACGTTTGTTAGGTTTTTAATCGCAAAGAGATAAATTCTTAAAATTTATTAATTTTGCAGAAATGAAAATTATTAGAAACTTCCAAATGAAAAATTCGCAACTTAATAAGCTTTCAAATGCGTTGTAAATCATTATCAAACAATTTGCAAAAAAAGCAGCTCGAATATAATTACATCATTTGTTATATTATTAACCATTTTTACAAAAGAAGAAAATGATTATTAGACTTAGCAAACAATGATAGTGTTGTTCAACAGTTCATTCGTACGCAGATATTATTTAATCCGTACAATTTTATCCAAGATTTATTGAACACCCAATATGAATTGGTACAATTTTATCCAAGTTTTTATTCAATACCCAATAGAATTTTGTCAACATGATAATGATCAAATCCAACAGGGAAAGCAGTCTTCAGCAGAAACTTTCACAGCAGAGAACAAAAATGAACACCCTAAACATGACAAGAAAAAATGAAATTCACAATTCACACATAAAAGTACACCATTTTGCAACGTATCACGAGAACTTTTTAGTGAGTCACAGGTATAACCATCAAAATGAAAGGGATAATCTTAAATTATTTAAGGAAAAGTGACCAAAAAAATGCATAAACAATACTCATCATTCATTGGTATCAAAAAGTGTAAAACTGTAAAAGAACAACAAATCACAAAACAAACATCAAATGAACAAGAAACTCTAATAAGGCACAGTGACAAAAACTCGTACAAAATCAATACTCATGGGTATCAAATAGTTTAAAACTATAAAAGAAATCACAAGACAACCAAAAAAGATATGATTAAGCACAGCTACAAAAAAACTTTATTTGTTGGTCGGACTTGTTTTGTAGAAATATGATGTAGCTGCCAAGTCCCAGTTGAAGAAATGGCAGAAAATCTGGCAGAGAGAACAGAATAAGGCAGCTGATAAAGCCAAGAAAGATGTAAGACCACAGCTTTAATTCATTATATAATAGGGGCCGTTATAAGGTCGTTCTCCCTGAAAAAAATCTTTAAAATCTTGCAGTTTTTCCCAAAAATGAAGTTAATTTGGACGAAATCATTCCCATGTTACCAAAATACCAATATTTTTTCGCTTTTTATGAAATGTAAGGCGCCATCCCCAGTGTTTGAAAAAAAGTCCTGAAGACTATTTCTTATGGACAGGCATCAGCTATGCAGACAAAGTTGTGTTAATCGGCCTCAATTACCTAATGGTTAAGTGTCCGCTTGGATTGTCAGAGGTCATGGGTTTGTTCCTATGCTGCAACATACCAACCAAAGTTGTTATAAATGGTACCAGTTTTTCTCCCTTGATTGAGGCTCAATAGGTAGCAAGTTCTGGGTTAGCCCAGTGTAAGGATATTGTTACTGGTTAGTCTCCATTTGGCTGAAATACTGTTGACTTGTGGAACTTAAAAATGTTTTGAAAAACTTGTTAAAGATCACCTGCAAACAAAGAGTACAAAACCTGTCTGCCACCCCCTGTTATCTGCACTCGTCAAACAATCTTTATGCCTCCCCCCCCCCAAACTTTGATGAGGAGTATAATGCTTCGCACATGTCAGCCTGTAGGTAGACCAAATGGTTTCCCTTCAATAACTCAAGAACGCTTTGCCCTAGGATCTTTAAACTTGACATGTAGGTTGGCCAGCAACAGTGGATGACCCCTATTGATTTTGAGGTCAAAGGTCAAGGTCACTGTGACGAGTTATGGCCCTTTGCTTTTTTACGCTGATAAGTTTTGTCTGCACTTTTCCTCTGTAATCATTGGTTGGATTTCAATGAAAGTTTGCATTACATATCATTACACAATATTGTTGTGCGTATTATCAGAGACCATTGGAGTCACTGTGTCAAGCAGTATCTAGGGGTATTCTTCACATTCGGTGACCTGTATTTTGAGAGTTTTGAATGTTTTTCATTTTCATGAATTTAATCATATGATTGTCTGTACAGAATGAAGATGCTGAGCGTAGAGAGAAAAACCTGGAGGAAGCAAAAAAAGTAGTCATCGCTATGGATACAAGCTTACCTGCTCCAAAACAGGTAATTTTTAGTGTAGTAGATTTATTTATTTTGTGCTGGATGTCCTGTCTGAGTTATGGATATAGTAACAGTTTTTAGTTTGATGAGTATTGCCAGAGTTACAGCCCTTTGTGGGACAAAATATGCTGCAGATATTTTACACATATTTTTGTGTGACACAGATCTCCACAAGTATTATAGATATAGATACTGTGATGGTCACTATTTGTTGTGTCGCCTGAAAAGGTGACATATAGGTGTTACTTTGGCGGCGGCGGCTGCGGCGTCACATATTGCTTGTCCGGAGCATAACTTTGTGACCTTATGTTCAAATGACTCAAGATTTGGTATGCATGTTTCTTACAATAAGCCAAAGTGCAGTGCGCAAAAACCATAACTCTACCTGTCATAGTTTTTGAATTATTTCCCTTTGATTGATTTTATTAGAGCATTTCTTGTCTTGAGCATAACTTTGTAACCTTAAGTTCAAATGTCTCAAGATATGGTATGCATGTTTCTTACAATAAGCCAAAGTGCAGTGCGCAAGAACCATAACTCTACCTGTCATAGTTTTTGAATTATTTCCCTTTGATTGATTTTATTAGAGCATTTCTTGTCCGGAGCATAACTTTGTCACCTTAAGTTCAAATGACTCAAGATATGGTATGCATGTTTCTTACAATAAGCCAAAGTGCAGTGCGCAAGAACCATAACTCTACCTGTCATAGTTTTTGAATTATTTCCCTTTGATTGATTTTATTAGAGCATTTCTTGTCTGGAGCATAACTTTGTCACCTTAAGTTCAAATGACTCAAGATTTGGTATGCATGTTTCTTGCAATAAGCCGAAGTGCAGTGTGCAAGAACCATAACTCTACCTGTCATAGTTTTTGAATTATTTCCCTTTGATTGATTTTATTAGAGCATTTCTTGTCTTGAGCATAACTTTGTCACCTTAAGTTCAAATGTCTCAAGATTTGGTATGCATGTTTCTTACAATAAGCCAAAGTGAAGTGGGCAAGAACCATAACTCTACCTGTCATAGTTTTTGAATTATTTCCCTTTGATTGATTTTATTTGAGCATTTCTTGTCTGGAGCATAACTTTGTCACCTTAAGTTCAAATGTCTCAAGATTTGGTATGCATGTTTCTTACAATAAGCCGGAGTGCAGTGCGCAAGAACCATAACTCTACCTGTCATAGTTTTTGAATTATTTCCCTTTGATTGATTTTATTTGAGCATTTCCTGTCCGGAGCATAACTTTGTCACCTTAAGTTCAAATAACTCAAGAATTGGTATGCATGTTTCTTGCAATAAGCCGAAATGCAGTGCGCAAGAACCATAACTCTATCTGTCATAGTTTTTGAATTATTTCCCTTTGATTGATTTTATTAGAGCATTTCTTGACCGGAGCATAACTTTGTCACCTTAAGTTCAAATGACTCAAGATTTGGTATGCATGTTTCTTGCAATAAGCCGAAGTGCAGTGTGCAAGAACCATAACTCTGCCTTGCACCATTTTTGAATTATTTCCCTTAGATTGATTTAATTTAAGCATTTCTTGTCCGGCGGATAGCTTTGTCACCAAGAGGTTGAATGACTTGAAATTTGGTATGCATGTTTCTTACCAAAATTCCAAGTGCAGTACACAAGAATCGTAACTCTACCTTGTGCCATTTTTTATTTTTGTCCCTTTGATTGATTTTATAAGCATTTCTTGTCTGTGGCATAACTTTGTCACCATAAGTATTAATGACTCCAAGATAGGTATGCATGTTTCTTGCTGTGATATTTTTGTGTCGCCTGAAAAGGCGACATATAGCTGTTACTTTGGCGGCGGCGGCGTCACAAATTGCTTGTCCGGAGCATAACTTTGTCACCTTAAGTTCAAATGACTCAAGAATTGGTATGCATGTTTCTTGCAATAAGCCGGAGTGCAGTGCGCAAGAACTCTACCTGTCATAGTTTTTGAATTATTTCCCTTTGATTGATTTTATTAGAGCATTTCTTGTCTGGAGCATAACTTTGTCACCTTAAGTTCAAATGACTCAAAAATTGGTATGCATGTTTCTTGCAATAAGCCGGAGTGCAGTGCATAAGAACCATAACTCTACCTGTCATAGTTTTTGAATTATTTCCCTTTGATTGATTTTATTAGAGCATTTCTTGTCCGGAGCATAACTTTGTCACCTTAAGTTCAAATGACTCAAGAATTGGTATGCATGTTTCTTGCAATAAGCCGGAGTGCAGTGCGCAAGAACCATAACTCTACCTGTCATAGTTTTTGAATTATTTCCCTTTGATTGATTTTATTAGAGCATTTCTTGTCCGGAGCATAACTTTGTCACCTTAAGTTCAAATGACTCTCGATTTGGTATGCATGTTTCTTGCAATAAGCCGGAGTGCAGTGCGCAAGAACCATAACTCTACCTGTCATAGTTTTTGAATTATTTCCCTTTGATTGATTTTATTAGAGCATTTCTTGTCCGGAGCATGACGTTGTCACCTTACGTTCAAATGACTCAAGAATTGATAGGCATGTTTCTTGCAATAAGCCGGAGTGCAGTGCGCAAGAACCATAACTCTACCTGTCATAGTTTTTGAATAATTTCCCTTTGATTGATTTTATTAGAGCATTTCTTGACCGGAGCATAACTTTGTCACCTTAAGTTCAAATGACTCAAGAATTGGTATGCATGTTTCTTGCAATAAGCCGGAGTGCAGTGCGCAAGAACCATAACTCTACCTGTCATAGTTTTTGAATTATTTCCCTTTGATTGATTTTATTAGAGCATTTCTTGTCCGGAGCATAACTTTGTCACCTTAAGTTGAAATGACTCAAGATTTTGTATGTATGTTTCTTGCAATAAGCCGAAATGCAGTGCGCAAGAACCATAACTCTGCCTTGCATCGTTTTTTAATTATTTCCCTTAGATTGATTTAATTTGAGCATTTCTTGTCCGGAAGATAACTTTGTCACCATGTGGTTGAATGACTTGAAACTTGGTATGCATGTTTCTTACCAAAAGTCCAAGTGCAGTACACAATAACCGTAACTATACCTTGTGCCATTTTTCAATTTTTTCCCTTTGATTGATTTTATAAGCATTTTTTGTCCGTGGCATAACTTTGTCACCATAACTATTAATGACTCAAAAATAGGAATGCATGTTTCTTTGCTGTGACATAAAGTGCAGTGCGCAAGAATCATAACTCTAGCTTGTGTAGTGTTTGAATGATTCCCTTCAGATTGATTGTATCAGGACATTTTTTTGTCTGGGATTGCTTTGTCGTTTTTAGTTCAGATGACTAGAGAACTCTTGTGAGTCTAATATGTAGCCCAATACTGGATAGTTTTCCATGACAAATGTGCATTTCGTCAGGCGACACATGCGACTCGCGGAGCTTTTATTTTGTCCAGAGCATCACTTTGTCGTTTTTAGTTCAGATGACTAGAGAACTCTTTGTGAGTCGATATGTAGCCCAATAGTGGATAGTTTTCCATGACAAATGTGCATGTCGTCAGGCGACACATGCGACCCGCGGAGCTTTTATATTGGGCATTTGTATTACACAGGTGAAAAGTGAGAAGATTCACAGAAAGGACAGATGAAAATGCTAGTTCTTTCAATTTTGGTGGCATTGGCATAGCGTTTCTAAACGAAAGAAATTAAATTTACTTATATGATAATTAAGTCCATAAATTCCTGATATAAATCATTAAAATACGAGCGTTAAGACCCTGGGTACTGTTGTACTAACATTGCGTAATTGTCACTTAAATTTATGTTTACATATTTTTCTTACGCATTAAAATAAGTGTTGTGGTGCTTCTGCACTTATGGAATAACGGCCAAATACAATAGTAACGTAAACTTATCTCAACTAACCAACGCTAGTAGAATACAATTCTCTGTAAGTGTTCACAGGGTTCACAAATACGTCTTGCCTAGAACAATGTCCGTGTCGTCTGCCCAGATCACAGGAGCTTGATGACGTCATTGACCGGAATGGTTATACCGAAATGGTGAACTACCGAAATGGCAGGAATAGTAGATTCACCACAGTGTTAAGACCCTGGGTACTGTTTTTCTAACATTGCGTAAATGTCACGTAAATCTATGTATACATATTCCTCTTACACAAATTGTTAAGTGTGTTTTACTAACTGATAGCAAGTTGTTGGATACATTTACGTAAAATATTGAATTACGGGTCGAAATATCACCATTAGAGCGGAAACCAGTCTAAATACATATAGATGTAAAATAGAGAAGTTCTGATCCAATACACATTTTATTTCATGATTAAACATCTTTTTGTTACTAATCACAGACAAGTCTATAACAACAAGTGACAGTCCAAAATCAACAGTGCATGTCAATTTCTCCTCACTACGTTCATGTTTACTCTGACCTTGTATAGAAATATGTCAAAACTTACGACAGAATATGAGAAAACATATCTTAAGTTAGTAAAACACATTTGCACAAAAGTTATCGATGTACGCAATATTCACATAAAAATTAGAGTTACGCTTGCAATAACGCTTCGAAAAAACAGTACCCTGGTTTGAAAACATGATTTTTGTAGAATTTCTATATATTAATTTCTTGTTTTCTGCTACAGATTAAGATTCGTCAATCAGCTGATAACAGAAATGTGAGAGTTAAGATTTATGGTTGGGTACATAGACTCCGACATCAAGGTAAAAACCTGACATTTGTTGTGTTACGTGACGGTACTGGATTCCTCCAATGTGTGCTAGCAGATAAACTTGTAAGTATTGCTACGTTATTTCTGTCTTGCCGATATACCAGGGCCCTCTTTCTAATTTGAGGGACTAGGCCAGGGGGAATATCGTGTTGCTTGAAGACCTGGGGTGGAATTGCATATGTAAATTATAAAAATGGTGATACTGTTTAGTTTTCATTTATAGGCTGTTTTAAATGCTGTGGTTGGCATTAATATATACATCTAGAAACGATTCTGATGATTGGGATATTGATCTTCCTGATGTTAAAAAAATACAGGATTTTTTTCAGAACGAGGGGAAAAACATACTTTTTGGTTGGGAAATCGGGCAAAATTTTTGCCCCAAAAATGGTAGAACTAGGGCCCTGTATAGGCAGGTGACTACTAATCCTTTTTTCAGTGTACAACATTAACTGTTTGGCATTTTTGGCCATAGAACTTACTGACCACCATAGCCCACTGTCAATTATTGTGTCAGATCAGGCACAGTGTCTGATATTTCCCAAATAAACATGATGGGCTGAAATTGGCCTTGATTATCTTAGCCTGACATAACTTTCCATGACCAGGGCTCTCGCTACACTTTTGGGACTGGGGCCAGGGGCCCTCAGGTAGGGGAATTTTGCGTCCTATTGAAGAAAAAGGGGAATTTTGTCTTTTATAAATATCAATACTATTATAAATGTAATACATATTAAATGAACAAAAAGCCAATTTCAAGCTATAACAACAGATAAAGCAATGGCTGAACAGCATTTACAAAGACTTCGTTGATTTTCAAAAAAGGGAGGGGATTTTTTTCAGAAAATAGGGGAAAAATGTATATTCAAAAATGGTCAAATGAGAGCCCTGATGACATTGGCCATCATGAGCACTGTCATGTCTGCACCCTGATGTTTGATTGTATACCAGTTTCAAGATGAAGCAAACCTGTCTCTTTAAATATTTTATGGATTCTGGTTTTCAGATATTCAGTTTTACAGTTAAGTGTAGATCTATGTAAATATACAATATTTTGAAAGTCTGTTTTTGTCAGAAACTTTTGATTTGTTTTGTGTAAAAGTTTGTATCATTTTGTAAAATTTGTATAGTAAATGAATCTGTTACAGTGTCAGACATATGAAGCACTGACCTTGGCCACAGAATCTGCTATTTGTGTTTATGGTGAAATAAAGGAGTTACCTGAAGGAAAGACAGTAAGTTAAATTATAACTAGTGCAGAGGTCCTACAATTCCATATTAATTTCCGTTTCCAGATTTGCTGCAATAGAAAGAACAAATCTTTCTGCAACAATATAAGTTATTTGATGAAAAAAGTCAAAGTACATGTATTGACTTAGTTATGGTCTTGTGAAATTTCATGAGCTGAATTTTAACAATAGAACTATGCTTAACATAGGTTTTTTGATGAATTCCAGCAATAGAAAAAAATAAAAACAGTGTTTTGTTGTAGAGATGTGTGTTGAGATGGCATCCTAGGGATGTGTGTTGAGATGGCATCCTAGGGATGTGTGTTGAGATGGCATCCTAGGGATGTGTGTTGAGATGGCATCCTAAACAGATATATGTCTTATTTAGAGGTTTGGGCTTATGCATCAGTAGGACCCCTGTTATTATTGGTGATATAGGAATTCATTTATACCTGATCGTGGTAATGTGGTATAATTATGTTTCCTCACAGGCACCTGGTAACCATGAGATGACTGTAGATTACTGGCAACTGATTGGTGAATCACCAGCTGGAGGGGCAGATAACTTGCTCAACGAAGAAGCTCATGTTGATGTTCAACTAGATAACCGACATATGATGATACGTGGTGAAAATGTAAGTATACCAGCGTATTCATTCACCACCTTAGAGGTAAAAGGTGCTATAGCACGGAAAATTTGACGTGATCCTGACCTTACTGCATGAATATATTACAAGGTTCTTGCGTTGAATATATCAATTTCTTTGAGCAATTTGTGCAATATCGGAGAAAAAATTAGTTTTCTGTCATTTTCACTGAAAAAACAGTAACATTTTTATTATTCTCGTTTGATGTTAATGGCCATATAATATGTAATTATAATAAGGTCCCTAATATATATGAATTTCCAATATTCGAGTACTGATTTTGGTATTCCGTCCCATCTCTAGTATTAAGCTAAATATAAAATGTTTTCTATTTCCAGACATCTAAAGTATTGAAGATGAGATCTGTAGTAATGCATTGCTTCAGGGAACACTATTTTGATAAAGGATATTTTGAAATTACTCCACCCACATTGGTACAAACTCAAGTGGAAGGGGGAGCAACTTTGTTCAAACTTAACTACTTTGGTGAACAGGTAAATTATCTCCCTTTGTTTTGTCCTGTAATTTGTGCTTTGATCAAGGTTAGTATAGTCTGTTTAGTCTATCACTTGTATACAAACATTGCAATATTATAACATTGTATTTTTATTGTATTTAACATTCTTATTTGAGAAAAAGGCAGTGAAAACCTTATTCACTAAGCTGCATACTAATACAAAAATTATTTATAAAACAAAGACATTGATAAGGGAATTTACAGTGTTTATATTCACAATGTTATGTAAGCTTGTGACTGGCCTGATTAAACGAGTTATACTTAGTCAAAACTGTGTGATAGAAAACCAGCAAACAAAGACCCATACTGTGAAATTATAAATATTCGCTGTGGATTAATGTTCATTTAATTCACAATTTAGTAGATTGCCAAATTAAATCCCCTCCCATAATTCATTCAAAAAAATATGTTAACTTGAGATTTTTCTGTCAATTTTTTAAATCCGCAAATGTAAGAAACCACGAAATTATCATTTTACCAAAAATCCATGAAATTTAATCCCCATGAAAATTAATAATTTTACAGTAGTACAAAACCAATTAAATCTCTCATCAGGCCCCGATCTTCCAAAGCATCTCAAGCGAATTTTGAGACCAATCTGCCATGGAAATTATCTAAAAGACACATGACTATATTTGAGATGAGATTTTTCTCACACTGAGACGCTTCAGGAGATCGGGGCCAGGCCATTTTCAATGATATTTCACATGTTAGCAAAGACCATTTTTTGCTGTTCTTACTATGTGGTCTGTATAGGCAGGTTAACCAATATTAGAAATTTCATGTTTCGGTAAATAGATATATTATGTTTAAAAACCAAACAAAATTTAAGTATAGCTGCATGTAGAATGAACCTAGACTTGGTGAGAGTAATCATAGGCAATTAGCCAGCAGCAATGCTTCATGTAAAGTATCAAATTAATAAATCAGCAAAACAAGTCGGTTATCAAAATTTGTGAAATGAGTATCATACGAATATAAAGTGATTTACTTACTTACTTAGTCCTCCTCGCACTCTTCACTGCGTAAGGCATCCACAGCTGCTCTCCACCTACATCTGTTCTGGGCCTTCCTCTCTGTTGTGATCCAGGTTGTTCTGGGCCTCCCTCTCTGTTGTGATCCAGGTTGTTCTGGGCCTTCCTCCCTGTTGTGATCCAGGTTGTTCTGGGCCTTCCTCCCTGTTGTGATCCAGGTTGTTCTGGGCCTTCCTCCCTGTTGTGATCTAGGTTGTTCTGGGCCTCACTCTCTGTTGTGATCCAGGTTGTTCTGGGCCTTCCTCCCTGTTGTGATCTAGGTTGTTCTGGGCCTTCCTCTCTGTTGTGATCCAGGTTGTTCTGGGCCTTCCTCTCGGTTGTGATCCAGGTTGTTCTGGGCCTCCCTCTCTGTTGTGATCCAGGTTGTTCTGGGCCTCCCTCTCTGTTGTAGTCCAGGTTGTTCTGGGCCTTCCTCTCTGTTGTGATCCAGGTTGTTCTGGGCCTCCCTCTCTGTTGTAATCCAGGTTGTTCTGGGCCTTCCTCCCTGTTGTAGTCTAGGTTGTTCTGGGCCCCCTTTCTGTTGTGATCTAGGTTGTTCTGGGCCTCCCTTTCTGTTGTGATCCAGGTTGTTCTGGGCCTCCCTCTCTGTTGTAGTCCAGGTTGTTCTGGCCCCCTTTCTGTTGTGATCTAGGTTGTTCTGGGCCTTCCTCCCTGTTGTAGTCCAGGTTGTTCTGGGCCCCCTTTCTGTTGTGATCTAGGTTGTTCTGGGCCTCCCTCCCTGTTGTAGTCCAGGTTGTTCTGGGCCTTCCTCCCTGTTGTGATCCAGGTTGTTCTGGGCCTTCCTCCCTGTTGTGATTTAGGTTGTTCTGGGCCTCCCTCCCTGTTGTAGTCCAGGTTGTTCTGGGCCTTCCTCTCTGTTGTGATCCAGGTTGTTCTGGGCCTCCCTCTCTGTTGTAGTCCAGGTTGTTCTGGGCCTCCCTCTCTGTTGTAGTCCAGGTTGTTCCCATTACTTTCATCTTCTTCAAGTGATTTACAGTACTGGCAAAGGAGATAATACCGGACAGAAATCGCTTAAAAAGCTTCCCCTGAATTTAAAATCGATTTGTAGTCAGAATTTTTTGTGTTTACACCTACCTGTGTTCAAGGGCTTTGCTTAAAATAGATTTCCCAAAATATGACGTCACATGAACAACCTAATATTGGGGCCCAAACAGTGGCACTTTTGGCGCTATTTCAATGACGTACAGTAGATATTACCAGACAGTCTTTTTCGAATATTTTTCGATGGATTTTTAGAAAAATATGACCAAAAATGTTTAGAATAGGGTTCATACTTCACACATATGCCAAAATATTTATGATTTCCATAATAACAACTCGTGACGCACGAAGTATCCCGCGAGGGGGCGTTTTGTGAGAGGTTAAAATTCGTTTTAAACCGTACTGTGTTTACTGACCAAAACTCGAATAAAACGATTAAAAAAAAAAAACCGAAATCTTTCAGAAAAAATAAAAATTACAGCGGCGCGGTGAAACGATCGCAAGACCTTCACTACAGCAACTTCAACCTTACTCGTTAACCGCTCGGCCATCATCTCAACATAGAATATCATATTTATTAATTTTACATTATAAATTCAATCAAGCATTCGCCACTTTTGCGCATGCGCGCACCATTGTTTTCCCTCACGTCGCTTATGTCAACAATGCAGCGGCGGACGCTATTTTCGATGATTAAGTAATACTTTGTTTATTTTTTTTCTACCAGATTTCTTTTACTCACGATTCTGAGTGATTTGATACAAAGATAAATGAATTGTTTGAGTAAATAAAGCGTCTGGACCGTTTATCCAGAATGATCTACTGTCCGGTATTATCTCCTTTGCCAGTACACAGGTAAAGCTAAGAGTTTTATGATTTATTTGTAGGCATACTTGACACAGTCATCACAACTATACCTGGAGACAGCCCTACCTTCAATGGGAGATGTGTTCAGTATAGCTAGCTCGTACAGAGCAGAACAATCTCGTACAAGACGACATCTTGCTGAGTGAGTTCTATCAATCAAATCTCTCTGTATGAATATAATGACGAGGAGTGCAACGCATTCCCCCATCCAAAATCGAATCCTATTGACATTGCTAACAAAACGAGTAATTAAGAATTGCAAGCAATACAGAAGTCCCCTACCGGTTTGAAGCCATTTTCAATGATTCTGTTGCCATAGCAACCACAAATTTTGTCAGAATCAAAATATTTTTAGACGTGCATAATCCCCTTATTGCACCCTATCCACATATCAAGTTTCATAAACCTAGTTTGGAAACTGTTTGAGTTATGTCAGGATCCAGATTGTTTGACAGACGGACTGAAAGACGGACGGAGGGCAAACCTATAGTCCCCTCCGGTCAAAAACCAGTAGGGGACTAATAAAAGACTTTGGCGATTAAATGAGCTGATTCTATGAATAATGATATTATGTATCCATCCAGTCGACAATTTATGTACTTGCCTGATTTTACGAGAAATATTCTTGATTTACTTAAAAAAAAGTTCAATATCTATTACATCGTTCCATTGTTCCGAACAACAATGCCTGCAGCCCTAGATAATTTTGAGGATTGAGAATTTCTGTACAGTGGATCCCCTAGGGTGTGACTGATAACTGTTTAGAAACTTGATATTTAACTAAAATGAAATTTCTTGAGAACTACTGTTTATTGTGCCGTGTAGATGTGGTCTGTGTTTTATGTTTTCTGCGCTGTTTAAGGTGGGTGCTGCCTTCCCTGTGTGATTTCTATTTTTTTGACTAACTTGAAATGGCTCAGAAACATGAGATCCAGTGAAAAATTAAAGTTGCTTGTTTTATTGCAGGTATACCCATATTGAAGCAGAGTGTCCATTTATTTCATTTGATGATTTGTTGGACCGACTAGAAGACCTTGTATGCGGTGTAGTTGATAGAATATTGAAATCACCATATGGCGATATTGTACAAGAACTCAACCCTGTAAGTACTGACATCATTATTTGTGGCAGTGGTTAGTACGCTGGATTTGAAACCAGTTAATCCAGGTTTGATTCCTTAAACATTGCTGTTTTTCCTCCAACATGGAGAGCTTGCTAGTTCCTTGTGGAAAAGTTAGTTAGTACCGCTTAGAATTTAATGTTTGTGCACCTGAAGTTGGTTTGGGTTTTGGTGGGAATAAGTTTCAGTAGAGTTTTGACCCTTGTTTAAAAAACATGTTTCTTTACAGAATTGGTCATATTCCTTGTCTATATAAATCTTGTACTGGTTGTTGATATTGATGACCACCTACAGTAATGGAAGTTTTAAGTATTTTTTTGCATATTTAATGTTTGATTTCTTTTCAGAGTTACGAACCTCTGATGCATATTTAATGTTTGATTCTTTTCAGAGTTACAAACCTCTGATGCATATGTAATGTTTGATTCTTTTCAGAGTTACAAACCTCTGATGCATATTTAATGTTTGATTCTTTTCAGAGTTACAAACCTCTGATGCATATTTAATGTTTCATTGATTCTTTTCAGAGTTACAAACCTCTGATGCATATTTAATGTTTGATTCTTTTCAGAGTTACAAACCTCTGATGCATATTTAATGTTTGATTATTTTCAGGGTTTCAAACCTCCAAAGAAACCATTTAGAAGAATGGCATACACAGACGCTGTGCAATTTTTAAAAGAAAATGATATTAAAAAAGAGGATGGATCATTCTACGAATTTGGTGATGTAAGGCATTTCTCAAATTAAATATGACCTTTTACATGTAAATGGCTCTCTGTATTAAATATATTGGTTGGATCCACTTTAGCCAGACATCATTTTTCTATGTGTCTGAATAATGTCTGGGAATTAATAAGTTGTATCCTCACAATTTCTTTTGACTTACCAAAACCCTAAATTTCTGACGAATAACTCAATATAGTACTGACAAAAAAAAAATAACTGACATAAGAATTTTAAGTTTCTGCATAAATTTTTACAATTAATAAAATGCACATTAAGCGCTTTTAAGTTTTTACCCGTCAAATAAAATGCTTCTTGTCAAAATGTCGGGGAATAACATAAAATGCTTCCAATCCAAATGTATAGAATATGCTTCCTGTCAGGAAAGAGTTTGCCAAAGTAGAATTTGTATGAACCTGGATTAAACAATGGGACTTGTGTGCTCAAACGTAGCCTACAAACTCCCCACTATAATATGGCACAGAGAATTTGACTTGTTCCTGACCTTTCTGCTTGAATTTATTACAAAGTTCTTGCGTAGAATATATGAAATTCCGCGAGCAAATTGTGCAATATCGACCCTTTAGATTTATGTTGGTATTACGCCTTGTGCGTCTTCATGATACTCTCCGCTTATGAAAACATACAACCGGGAGTATAAATATAGACGATGTACCAGCTAATTGAAGGTTGAGAGTCGTGTCAAATTCTCCGTTCTGTATCTCCAATGAATAGAGTTTAAAAAAGTAACTTATTCTCGTATTCTCATTCAACAGGATATTCCAGAAGCACCAGAAAGAAAGATGACAGATATGATTAATGAACCTATATTATTATGCAAGTTTCCTGCCGAGATCAAATCTTTCTATATGCCACGTTGTCAGGATGACAGACGTCTCACAGAATCTGTAAGATTACATTTATCACTTCTTTTACTCCTATCACCCCAACTTTTCCAATCAAATAGGTACATATTTCATTTGCAGCATTTTTGGGACAAAAATCAACAATGATCTCCTTTGATAAGGTGCCTTGTTAAGTCTATTTGCAGAATTTGATTGTCTCCCCTCTATACGTTAAATCCATTTTTTGCAATTTGTTATTACAGTATAACCTCCCGAAACGGCACCTCTGAGAAGCGACAACCTCCGAGGAGCGGCACTTTTATTTCCCCCCGTTCGTTTTCACTCTTATTTTAACCTCCGTAGAACGACACCTCCGCAGAGCGGCAAACGGCCGTTAAAATTGTATATCTTTTGTATGGTTTACCTCTGAGAAGCGACAGGTGTGTTTGTACAACGGCATATTCACACGTGTTTACATAATCCATACGATGTTGTTTTCTATTTTTCGCACCTTCGTGGATTATAATAATTATCGCTCATCAGGTAGCCACGGGCGCAAGTAAATTAGCGACTGTCTTTGTGATCAGTTAGACAATATGACACAGTAACACCGTACATGATGATATGCATAAAACTCGGATTTTATTTAATCAAAGTCGTAATTATCAATATCAAAATATCAATACGCGCTTATAAATCAGTATAAGGAAGGAAATTCACGTACACGTCGTGTTAATGGTTAATCACGTCGTCTAAAACTGTCAATTTCAGCATATGCACTGACCAAGTTACACGCGAGTCGAGGTAAACAAATTACCGGTCACGTGTGCAAATTGTGTAGTGAGCGATATGACGTAATAGAGATTTCAACACTTTGAAGGTAAACAATTCAATTGAATACGGCATGTGCGTAAAATAATATGGATTCGGTTTATAATGTTGAGAGTTGCTAGACCCGTGAAATGTACGCATTTTTGTATCTATATAATCATCGATCTTATTAATTAAATAATCGTCAGAATTATGTCGCAAAATGCGCGGCTACGAGTAGATCTAATTTTATGCATTTAATCACAAACAAACGACATCAATTAAGATTTCCGGGATTATGTACACTCAATAATCTATCAACGACATTCTGAAAAAGTCGACCTCTACAGAGCGACACCTCCGCAGAGCGACAGTTTTTTCTGCCTCCGCCGGATGTCGCTCTACGGAGGTTATACTGTATTCATTTTCTGAATAAATAGAAAAAAGCTGTACCCAGTACATGAAACATAAAAATGCAGATGGTTTATTGCATACAATCAAATTGTACTGAGATCCCTGGATCAGTTGTGATACTTATTGGAAAATAATGGAATGATGAACAAGGGATAGGAGTCTCAATGTGAAGTGACATATATATGGAGTAATGAGTTAACTTCATACTGCACTTGTATGAATACAGTAAAACCTCGTTATCTCGAGGACCCATCGGGACAAGCCAAATGCTCGAGTTAAGCCAGGTGCTCGAAATATCCGAAGTCTATGATGAATTGTTGTTATGACTAAGTGTAACTGTGTTTATAATAAAACACGTATGCTACATATATTTGGTTGCAACTACGAATATTGTCATTGTTTATCAAGTCTATACGCAATTTGAATCGTGTGGACATTTGCCAAATTCAACAAATTGCATATGAAAGTCGTAATGGATCATTTAACATTAAATATCAAACTCCATTTAACGGTTGTAATAAAAGTTCGGATCGGCAAAAAGATAACATTACCCAAAGGGCACGATAGATCCTACATGTTTGAACAAACACCCACGCACAAAAATCGCACGTGATAAAATAAAACCCGGATGCAAAGTCGATCCAGTTTTCAGCACAGGGATACGGCTCATTGAGTAAAAAACATTCACTATATTATCTATGATAATTTATTTAGGACATGATGTTTAGCTGAATGAGTTTATATCCCTGTGGTTTCCAATTGAAACGCGCGCGACAATTTGGAGACATCAAACGCGCAGTCTTTCGACTGACTTCAAACGCGCCGCACATCAAAGAAATTGCCGGTACAGTTGGGAGTAGTGTTACGTCAGAGTTCCATACTGCGGTATGAATTCGCCAATCTGCGCATAGTGTGGATTCAATTGACATTTAATTTGCTACTTTACAAAGTGGACGATGTTTTCATTCTTCAGGGTTGTTCGATTAGAATTGGATTTAATCGCGGACTTGATTTACTTCACTTATTCAATATCGGACACGTGAAATTTCACTGTACGTAAGCTTACATTCGCAGGTTTTCATGAAATACGGGATATGAAAAAGTTTTGAAATAATTTTGACTTGCAGTTTTATAACGAACGGAGCCTAAATATTTAAGATTCTACATGTACGTCGGTTTATCTTACGATAATTAAAAGTCTGTGCGAGTCAGTACGTTCAAAGCAACGATGTTGCATTTAATAATTCTAGTTCTCGTATGTGTTAAAGTTCCCAATTGTTGCCTATTGAACTTGTTCTGAAACGTATGTGTTGTTTAAATCACGCTCATTAATTAAATATCTTTTACTTCGTGTCTAATGTAACGAATCGAAAATACGGAAATCAATTTAAGTGTTAGGGTTTACGCTATTGTCATACAATGTGATTATCACGATGTGTGAAAAATACGGACCGTAACAAAATTTAGTATGACATTTTTCGGAGGTGTGAAATTTCGCTCGGATGATTGCCTCGAGATAAGGTAATTAATTATCGTTGAAAATTGTTGATTGGACCGACACCTGCGCTCGAATTAGACCGAATGCTCGTAATAACTTTACTCGAGTTAGAGGGATAAATTGATGTGTAATATAGAGCAAATTCGTCGGGACTTTGAAATTTGCTCGAATTAGGTCGGTTGCTCGAATAATCGCTGCTCGTATTACCGAGGTTTTACTGTATAACATTACATCCTGAGTGACTACCCCTGATGGTCTAGTTGGAAGAGGATTCACTTTACATCCTAAGTGACTACCCCTGATGGTCTAGTTGCAAGAGGATTCACTTTACATCCTGAGTGACTACCCCTGATGGTCTAGTTGGAAGAGGATATACTTTACATCCTAAGTTACTACCCCTGATGGTCTAGTTGGAAGAGGATTCACTTTACATCCTAAGTTACTACCCCTGATGGTCTAGTTGCAAGAGGATTCACTTTGGTGCAGAGCCCTGGGGTTGTATTCAATAGTGATCTTACTTGACTTAAGGATAAGGATAACCAATCAGATCACACCATATTAAATTTTTGGTCAGTAACAGGCGATATAATTGGTTGTCCTTATTCTTTAGTCAAGTAAGATCAATATTGAATACCACTCCAGGCCTCAATATGAGGCTATCACAACTTCTTCAAACTAGTATGGCTACATACAAAAAGTGTCGGTGAAAATTGAATTTTGGTCATGGAAATTTAGTTCTCATTATTATTTTTTTAGTTTGACTGACAGCCGCAGCCCATGACAATTGGGTTTATCACTGCCTAATGGGCCAATAACCTTTGGCGTCAAGGGGGAAGTTGTAGAAATTTTTTTTGGTTTTATGGGGTTTTTTTTCAAAACATTTTGGGTCCAACTTTGTCAATCTTATTAAAATCTAACCCGTATTACTCTCCACTACTTTACGCTGATATAGGATCTGACGACACTCCGTATGGGGTCATGTCGATGTGAACTATATGTCTTCCAGTCAAATTGCTTCTTTCGTGTATCTGAAAGTCCAGTGAAACTCTGCTGAGGCTACTTGATTTCATTGTGTGCCAGGGAGGTAATTTGAACATGACCTCTTGCAGATTGTAGTCGGATGTCTAACAGTGTAAATAAATGGAGCAAATGTTAGGGTCTGATTTTATAGAGCTTGCAACTTTGTTTACAAACTTTAAACCATGAAAATGTTTTTCAGGTTGATTTGTTGATGCCGAATGTTGGGGAGATTGTTGGTGGGTCAATGAGGATATGGCAACATGATGAATTATTGGAGGGATTTAAGAGAGAGGGGATTGATCCCACCAACTATTACTGGTACATGGATCAGGTTAGTGCAATACTTCAATTAAACTCAATGTGGCAATACCACATGACTTTTGGCTACAGGTCCAAGATGACGTTTGCTTCAATTAGAAAAACAAAAATAGAGTTGGTTTTTTTAACGATATCAATTAAATATATGCCATGCTAAGGGGAAAATTATTTGTTTATCATAAAATATAAGATATTTTCCAGCACCCTGTGTAACCTGTTTCAAGCCTCTTCATTTCGAAGGTTTGACAGGGTGCTGTATTTTTGTTTTCGTAGTGAAGCAAATTTTGTCTTGGACATGTAGTCAAAATGGTATTGCTACACTGAAACTGTTACCTAAAACTTTACAAAAGTCGAAGTCTGTGTTTTAAGGGCTTCGGTGGTTTAATACCAGTGTTATACATAGAACCCTTTCCGTGAGATTGATGATGAAAATGCAGGAGATTTCAATCAAATTAGGGAGATTTTCCTGGCTCAAATGTTTGACTTGCATTAATGAAGTTTATATGCAGATTTCACTAATTTTACTTGTATGCAATACCTTGCATGCTTGATGAAGCAAACTAAATGAATGTTTGGGATCATTTTCATTACGTAAATAACAAATATCAGGTTCCAGTATGTCCAAGAAATGTGTGAGGTTTTATGAATGTGCGTTCCAGCATGTGTGAGTAGAGTCTAAAATGCTTGAAATGCATGCATGATGCAGGAGATCTGGCATGTATACAGTGTTCACATTCACAGGTGTAATTTGAATATTATTAGTGGACATTCCGTAGGAAGTATCTAGCAAATGTTGCATTTTAGACAATTAAGTGTATATGGAAATATTAGTGATTGTTTTATGTCTTTTAAGCATTCTTTGTAGGCTTAAAAGTTAAATTTACACAAGAGAAAATTCATGAAATTTGCCACTATTCTATGTCACTAACGTAAGGCTAAATAAAAAAATATGTGTGATTCAGGTAACATGCATAGGAAATAGTGTTTCAAAATGGAAACTGAACATTTTTCGTTCTTCGCTTTTTAGTACCTGCTCAAAATGAATAAAAAACGTTCGGTTACGAGCTAAAAAATAGGGTAGGTAGGGTTACCTGAACCTCATATGTTTTTTAGCCTAAGCACGTATTACACAGATGTCTGTGTTTTATGGTGTTTTACTGTGTATTACAGAGAAAGTATGGTACATGTCCACATGGTGGCTATGGTTTAGGATTGGAGAGGTTTCTGTGCTGGATACTCAACAGATACCACATCCGTGAGGTGTGCCTCTACCCTAGATTTGTAGAAAGGTGTAGACCTTAGAAAACTAGACCTTCGTAACCTAGGCAACTGATACCTGATATATTGAATACTTAGGTACCAGTGAGAAACTTCATGATAGTGAAAGTCAACAAAGTGCTATGTACATTGCAGTAAATGTGACTATTATTTATGTCGTTTTAACAATGGCAGTATGAAGACAGGGGTGGTATTCACAAAGCATATTAAGGAAAACTTTGAACTATCTTAAAGTTTCCTGAAGTGTATCCGCTAAACAGGAAAATCGAGATTATCATTTTTTTACATAATTTAGATTAACTATGTAAAGAGCTACAATAATCACAAAGAAATATGGGTTGTTCTTGGGAAATATGTGCAGCTCAATATTTTAACTTAAGTCACAATAATTAAGTTTTTCCCCTTAAGATGCTTGGTGAATACCAGCCCAGGATTAGATATAACTCATTGGTCCTGTCTCGGAGAAGAAATAATTGTACTTTATTTTGAAAATAAAAGTACATGACACACAGAGCTTTTTGTTTGTTTTCGTTTCTGTTCTCATGTTTTAAGGGGCTGGCTTGTAATGGAAGGTGTAAAAGAGTTTTGGACTTATCTGCTTGGTTCGGGTTTTATTACACTTTTGTTTGTTTGACTTTAAATAGAAATGTTTGTGTAAAGTCAGTGTTCACTATTGGTGGGAGACAGGGTGCTGTAATATCAAAGCACTTACGGCAATCTTAAAGTTACTCTCAAATTTAAACCCTATGTAATTCATTAACAATTGCTCATTATGGTTAGGTGGGCTATAATATGGTTGCATTAAATGCATTCCTTCAAACAACATATGTTTTTCTAATTTGTAGTTGTTGAAGAATTAGAATTTGTGCGTAATTTTACGATTTCTGTAAGTGCTTTGATAAAACAGTACCCATGTGCTTTATTTCGTACAGGAATATTTTTATTTTAAACTTATGTTGGAATATAAGGGTTTTATATCATTGTTTTGTTGTCATTGTTTTAAGTAGGAGTGGGACACTTGATACAATAAACTGATGCATGCATCCAGATGGGATCTGCACCCCCATCCTGAAATTTTGGCAAAAATGTTGTTATTCTATACGTACCTTTAGTCAGATCAGGACGCTATTAACATGAACATATTTGAGGCCCAAATTGAAGATTGTGAAACCAAATGTGTAGCCTTGTCTAAATAAAGTCTTCACTAAGGACAACCCTCCAAGTAAAACAGCTGGTTGGATGCCTTCTGAGAAAAATTGCTATTCAGACTCCTACCTGTGGACAAATTGCTGGCATGGCTGGTAAGACCCCCCCCCCCCCCAAGCACATGCAACCATTTAACTGACGGGTATTGATGGACCAATAACCTACTGTTACCATTTACATGCAGCCGGCCAATCATGACTTTTGGGTCACAGAAATCGGGACCTAAGAGACATATTACATTCATTGATCAAGTCATCTGTCAAATAGCACCTCATACTAGCTGCAGTTTTGAGACTATGACTTCTGTTGTAATACTGCAGGGGTCCTGCTGAGGCATCAAGCCCAATCCTTAATATGAGTCGCAAGTCTGATTTCAATTGGCTCTTACAATTCGGAATAATCCGGAAATCCGGATTTGCTTCATTAGAAAAGATAAACTGTCCTTCACAAAATGAAAGTTATTTGGTGAAAAAACCCAAAGAATTGACAAAGTTACGGTCATTCGAAGTTCCATAATCTGAATGTTAAAAATAAAACTAATGTTTGAAACCTAGTTACGGTGTAGAGATGTGTGCTAATGGCATCTGAAACAGTCTTGCAACTCATTTCAGGATTGAGTATGACCCCTGTTCTGGTGCCATCCCTACACCTTCACTAGAATTCAAGCATTGTTTCATTCTAAAATTCCAATTATGAGCTACAAATGACCAGAACTTTGTAATGTTTCAACAAATAACTTTTATTTTGTACAGAAAAGATAATTCTTTCTAATTCAGCAAATCCAGAATTGTAGGACCCCTGAATACGAGCGTATTGTTATAATTCATTCATGATGAACTGCTGTAATCAATATTATTAAATATCACAAGGCTGATGTATTCAGGGGTTATACAATTCCGGATTAATCCGGAATTCCGGATTTGCTGCTTTCAAAAGAATGGACTTTTCTTCACAAAATAAAAGTTATTTGATGAAAAAATACTAAGTAATGACTGAGTTATGGTAATTTGAAATTCTATATTCTAAATTTTGACAATAGAACAATGTTTGAAACAGAGGTTTGGCATCTAATGGCATCCGAAACATACGTGCCTCATATTTTCAGGATTGGACAGTAGAGCCCCTGTGTATTACTCTCTTCATTTGTTATAGGTTGTAAATTTGTATGTATTTTAATCATAATACGTCCCACTCGTAGTTATTAACAAATGATTTATTTGATTGTGTTCAAGATTTTTGTTATTCTGTCTTTCTGTTAATAGCTCACCTTGGGGTTTCTTGATTTTTCATCAATATTTTGTGACCGAAACTCGGACATAGGCTTGAAATTTGCCAGAATTAATGTTTTATTAGCGCTTCTCTTCCTGTTGAATCTAAACCAATGACATTTTGTCTGTTTCATATTGTTATTATTAATTACAAATCAGTAGACCTGTGGTGGTATTCAATTATGATCTTATTTAATTGGAGAATAAGGATAGCCAATTGTATCGCCTGTTACTGACCAAGAGTGCAATATGGTGTTATCTGATTGGTTGTCCCTATCCTTAAGTCAAGTTAGATCCATATTCAATACCTCCCCTGGATTGATTCAAGTGTACCCTCAATTGCATGATGAAATCATATTAACTCTGCACCATGTCATTATTTGAAATATACTACCCACCAAAAATAAGTATACAGTTGCAAAATATTGAATCACTGATGGTAATGTCATCGTAGAATCCATTTTCAAACTGAAAATCCAATTGCTAAAAGAGCAAATGAGGAGACAGAAGTAAAGATGAAGATGTTTTGAATCAAAATAACCATGCGATCTAAAAAGATGAATCACTCTTTCTATTTAAAACAGCCTGGCCAATGAAGCTTTTTATTTTGTACTACCATCAACAATAGCTTGCACTCGATTAATAAGAACATTTATAAGTAATATTCCTTATATTCACCAAAATGGGTGCTTCAAGTAAATGGGGGCAATAACCATGAAACCTGCATCATTTTTGCACCTAGAGTTCCCAACAATGATACAGATGCACTTGATCAACCAAGAAATATTACTTTTCTGCTTCAAAGTTTCGTTGAGCGTTCAAACATGACAGTAAATGGGGGCAGTAACCTCTGTGTACTTACTTTTGGTGGGCAGTGTAGTACACACGACTTCTGACCAATACATGACCATGATTTGTTTATTTATTGTTTACCTAATTGTATTACCATGTATAGTGCGAACAAAATGACGTGTTCCTGGACCTTTATGCATGAATATATTACAAGCTTCTTGGGCGGAATATACATTCTGAGCCTAACCGGTGATTTAGATAAGTGTTTATAGTATACATAAGTAATATTCTTCACTTACAAATAGGCCAATATTAAATAATAGACTAGAAAATGCTAGTTGAATATTCCAGGACCTTAGTTAATTTGTTCGCTCTCTACTACATGATGTGACAATGCAAAATGAAATCTCAATAAAAATCTTCAGAAACTACTGGTACTGTTGTTCCTTATGATTATGTGGATCTTGTCTAACCTGCCTTAAAGCAGTCAGTTGACGGATCTTGTCTAACCAGTCTTCAAGCAACCAGTCAAGGGATCTTGTCCAACCTGCCTTTAAACAACCAATTTAGGGATCTTGACCAACCTACCTTTAAGCAGCCAGTTGGAGGGATCTTGACTAACCTGTCTGTAAGCAGTCAGTTGAGCGATCTTGTCTAACTTGCCTTCAAGCACCTAGTTTAAAGATCTTGACAAACACTGCTTTTAAGCAGCCAGTCAGAGGGATCTTGACTAACCTGCCTTTAAGCACCCAGTCGGAGGATCTTGTCTAACCTGCCTTTAAGCACCCAGTTGGAGGGATCTTGACTAACCTGCCTTTAAGCACCCAGTTGGAGGGATCTAGGCTAACCTGCCTTTAAGCACACAGTTGGAGGGATCTTGACTAACCTGCCTTTAAGCACCTAGTCTAGGGATCTTGACCAACACTTCCTTTAAGCAGCTAGTCGGAGAGATCTTGAATAATCCGCCTTTAAGCAGTCAGTCGGAGGCACCAATTGCGTGTAAAAAATGCTGAAAAAGCGTATATCATATGCAACATTTATTTAAAAGACGCAGTACCTTATATTAGATTATTCTAACGAATGGACCTGAAAATTCGGCAAATTTTGCATGCGTTGTCTTGGAACGTGAATACGTTAGTGGTATAATTTTGACTGTTGTGCATATGTTAATAAACAAGATGAATGTACAGTACTTTTATAGTGTTTGTATTACATTTGAAATATGATTTAATGTTCATATGTTATGTATCAAAAATATAACCTGAAATAAAAATATGCCTGATCAAAAACTATAGCATTTAGGTGACCCCTTTTACTGTGTACAAACTATAGAATTTCGCAACATTTTGACGTTACGCGTATTGTGTTACGCTTATGGGTCACAACTTTTGACGTTAGGTCTACATACAGTGCCCACCAAAAATAAGTATACAGTAAATAAGTGTTGCAAAATTAAACTTGGTTAAATTATTCAATATCGGTTTATCAGACGGTCACAATTATACTAGTTTCTGAAACTACAGTTACTAAGTGAGTCAAAATAGAGATAGAAATAAAGATGAAGATGTTTGGAACTAAAAAAACCATGTGATCAAAAAGGCTGAATTTTCCATCTTTTTGTGACAAAGTTACCATTCAAGAGGGACAAAGAAACTTTAGATTTTGCACCGAGGGTACCCATTAATGTATGGTCTTTCCATTTAATAAACAAAAATATGCATTTCCTTCAAATATATTGTTGCTTCACTGGTCTACAAATAGTATTATTACAGGCAAGTAAGTGGGCAAATAACATATGTATACTTTTTTTTGGTGGGCAGTGTATATACATGTGTTCCAAGCCTTTAAACCCAATTTCATGATTCTAATGCAGATTTGTCAAGACATACCAACATTTCCAGTCGCACCACAGTTTTTTACAGGACTACCTAGTGTTAATGCTTATGGGCATAATATCTAAGACAATTTCAATAATAGGCACAGGGCTTGTTGAATTGTATGGCCTTTGAATTACCCAACAGTTGAGAAATATGCCAAGTTGAATTGTTTTATTAGCTCACCTGTCACGAAATGACGGAGTGAGCTTTTGTGCTCGCTCTCCGTCCGTCGTCCGTCCGTCCACAATTTGTGTAGACACTAGGTCACATTTTTGGCCTAATCTTTATGAAACTTGGTCACAATGATCATCTCAACAAAATCTAGGTCAAGTTTAATATTGGGTCATCTGGGGTCAAAGACTAGGTCACTAGGTCAAATCATAGAAAAACCTTGTGTAGTCAGTAGAGGTCATAATTTCGACCTAGTCCTTATGAAACTGGGTCACAATGATCATCTCAACAAAATCTAGGTCAAGTTTGATATTGGGTCAACTGGGTTCAAAAACTAGGTCACAAGGTCAAATCATAGAAAAACCTTGTATAGTCACTAGAGGTCACAATTTTGGTCTAATCTTTATGAAACTTGATTAAAATGATCATCTTAACAAAATCAAGGTCAAGTTCGATATTGGGTCATCTGGGGTCAAAAACTAGGTCACAAGGTCAAATCATAGAACAACCTTGTGTAATCACTAGAGGTCACAATTTTGACCTAATCTTTATGAAACGTGGTCACAATGATCATCTCAACAAAATCTAGGTCAAGTTTGATAGTGGGTCATCTGGGGTCATAAACTAGGTCACAAGGTCAAATCATTGAAAAACCTTGTGTAGAATGTAGAGGTCACCATGTTGACCTAATCTTAATGAAACTTGGTCACAATGATAATGTCAACAAAATCTAGGTCAAGTTCGATATTGGGTCATCTGGGGTCTAAAACTAGGTCACAAGGTTAAATCATAAAAAAACCTTGTGTAGTCACTAGAGGTCACAATTTTGGCCTAATCTGTATAAAACCTGGCCACAATGATTATGTCAACAAAATCTAGGTCAAGTTCGATATTGGGTCATTTGGAGTCAAAAACTAGGTCACAAGGTCAAATCTTATAAAAACCTTGTGTAGTCACTAGAGGTCACAATTTTGGTCTTATCTTTATGAGACTCAGTCAAAATGATCATCTCAACAAAATCTAGGTCAAGTTCGATATTGGGTCATCCCGGGTCAAAAACTAGGTCACAAGGTCAAATCATAGACAAAACTTGGCTTAAACTTCATTATGCAATTTGGTCTATGTGATGTAAATTGCAACATCGCTTTATCACTGTGGGGAACCCACGTGACCAGATGCTAATGTTCGGAGCCAATTTTGTAAACAAACCGCCTCGATTCAGGTAACATTTTTGCTTGTAACTTTCTTAATAATTGGTCGATCTGGATGAAATATAGACGAGCGCCGTCTCCTTTCAAAAGCAAATCATCGACGCTCTTACCTGGGTGACAAAATTGTGTACTTTTTGTTATTTGGGCAACGGCGCATTTCGTAAACCGCAATCTGCTATGCTACGGTTCGGAGCAATTCACTAAAACATGTCCTTAACAAATTACAGCTTCATTAAAAGTTATAATTTAATAGCGATAATGTGGGTCGCAAAATTTAAGATCGACAAGCAAAATATTTCTGATAAATATGAGCAACAGACAAAATGAGACGACATAAACAAAAATGCTACAGTTCGGAGCTAAAATGAAAATGCTACAGTCCGGAGCTATTTTCATAAAATGCTACGGTTCGGAGCTAAGTTTCAAAGTATACCATATGTAGGAAAAGAAGCAGGGCTCTATGCAGTCTGACAAGTGTCACATGCTATATAGAGTATAATATGATGTTATATCAAGGTATGGGAATGAATGAGAAGGAATATAACATGACAGCCAAACACATTTTAACAGAACCATGTACACACAACGACACATCTCCAAGCTTCGTAAACACGACCCAATGTTCATCCGAGAAAGTAGCACGGCCTACATTCAATCTTAGTATGAACTTGTGTCAGCCAATGAAACAAAATTAATAGAACAACAAAACCCTGCGTCAACTCGTGATCAATACAGCTGTAAGCAAAAAACTATGATTCGGACAAAACGTTTTCTAACATCTCTGATTCAGAGTCGACTGTTAAACCATCGTTTTGCACAAAAGGATCCAGTGTCAGCACAGAGGGGTCCGATATGCATATACACCATGATGTAAAGGTTAAATATTTTCAGAAACATTACATGTATATTGAATTGATAATAATTATATTTAAAATACTAAAATAAATATTTTACCAAGACAACTAGCACTGTTCGTTTTAAACATGTTGTGTGTGACCAATAATTTCACACGTTAAAGTTTGTGAATCATGTAACATACATGTATGCTCCACCAAAAATATACTGAGTGCATCTAGAAACGCAACACTGAGTCTACTAACAACTTTAACTTCAAGCAAAAAAATCCTCATTTTTCAGAATGGTCGTTCTAAGTGAATATGCAAAATATCGATTAATGGTGGATTGATTACTTTCCCATGACGACCAACATGTTGTCTAGCAATGTCTGAAGCAGTTGTGAACCTGTTTCGGAGGATGTTCACGCGGTGTTACTGGTCCTGTCGGGCAGTTTTTAAACGTGGGTGACCTGAACAGGGACGGTCGCGAAAGATGTCAGTGTGCTAGTAGCGTGACTCAAGACATTGTCTATAGTTTTTTCTTCCAAGATTTTTTAAACTCACTTTATTGTATTGGAAATCTTATTCTGAAAACAATAAGCTAAAGCAAAACAGGGGTCACCGAACTCGTTTTCTCAGAAAATGAGATTTTGCAACATCACTTTTCTATAAAAATGACAAAAATCATGAATTTTCATTTATTTTTTAATAAAAATCAATTTTTTTTCATTAGATATTTTTAAGTTCAGATGTACAAAAACATACATACATGTACTACTTAAATATACCTATGCACATTTTGAATCTTTGATAACATTCACACATTTTTGACAAAATGTGCCCAAAATTAAAGCTCGAAAATTAAAAAAGATACATTATTGACTAATTAAAAAATATCTGGTCCAAGAATTTTTTTTATTTTTGGAAATGATGTTGATGAAAGTGTGATCCATCAGAATAATAAGAAAAAACATAGGTCACCGTATTTCTTTTTGTGCTATTTAACCAGAAGTGTCTCCCTTTTCAAAGAAAACGGCATGAAAACGGCGCAAAATAGTACTCTAGAGGCCAATAAAAAATCTGGTCCAAGAATGTTTTTATTTTTTCCAAATGATGTTAATGAAAGTGTACTCTATTAGAATATTAAGAAAAAAAGATAGGTCACCGTGCTTCTTTGTACAAATGTCCCAAAGGTGTGAATATGCACATGTTTGGACAATCATGGCATTTTTATTCCAAAACACGTGACTCGTCTGTTGTGATTTTCTTTCCATTATAGTGCGCCCAGGATAATGTGATATTTACAAATATAAATCGGTTTGGTCAACTGTTGCACAATTAGTTTTACAAATTTCTAAAGTAAACAGATAAGTTCAGTATTGTACTAAAATATCAGTGATAAATCGTACACATCTGAAAAATCCACCTTTTGTGGAATGTACCACATTTCATCACCTTTCCTTATCCTAGGCGCACTTTACAAATGATTAGACACCTCTGGAAAACGGAATTTACAGAACAGAACAGATGTATTTACAATAAAAGAAAAAATATCGAGGATAAAATTGTTGCGTTTCTAGATGTACTGAGGTATAGTTCAAACTGCAAAAAACGCGTTGTTTTTGTGCCTCTAAATTTGTCACCACATGACAAAATGGTGCGGAAGATGCCTACACGAATACATTTTATAAGGGGTGTCCGGCATCGACATGTGTGTGTTATTATTTTTGTGTTCCGCGAAACTGTTAAAAAATTGAATATTCATACTTGGTCGATGATCTTAATAGTGTTGATATTCAAAAATGCATATAGCACATAGTCTGAGCTCTGAGCCGTAGAATTTTCTGAAAATAGCTCCGAACCGTAGCATTTTATGAAAATAGCTCCGGACTGTAGCATTTTCATTTTAGCTCCGAACTGTAGCATTTTTGTTTATGTCGTCTCATTTTGTCTGTTGCTCATATTTATCAGAAATATTTTGCTTGTCGATCTTAAATTTTGCGACCCACATTATCGCTATTAAATTATAACTTTTAATGAAGCTGTAATTTGTTAAGGACATGTTTTAGTGAATTGCTCCGAACCGTAGCATAGCAGATTGCGGTTTACGAAATGCGCCGTTGCCCAAATAACAAAAAGTACACAATTTTGTCACCCAGGTAAGAGTGTCGATGATTTGCTTTTGAAAGGAGACGGCGCTCGTCTATATTTCATCCAGATCGACCAATTATTAAGAAAGTTACAAGCAAAAATGTTACCTGAATCGAGGCGGTTTGTTTACAAAATTGGCTCCGAACATTAGCATCTGGTCACGTGGGTTCCCCACAGTGTTTATAAGACAATATGAAAACATTGTACATGCAATTATAACTTTTAATGAAGCTGTAATTTGTTAAGGACATGTTTTAGTGAATTGCTCCGAACCGTAGCATAGCAGATTGCGGTTTGTGAAATGCGCCGTTGCCCAAATAACAAAAAGTACACAATTTTGTCACCCAGGTAAGAGCGTCGATGATTTGCTTTTGAAAGGAGAAGGCGCTCGTCTATATTTCATCCAGATCGACCAATTATTAAGAAAGTTACAAGCAAAAATGTTACCTGAATCGAGGCGGTTTGTTTACAAAATTGGCTCCGAACATTAGCATCTGGTCACGTGGGTTCCCCACAGTGTTTATAAGACAATATGAAAACATTGTACATGCAATAGAAGCTACCATCAAGGGTCTGCATGAACTACTAGGATAGGTGAGCGACCTATGGCCCTTTGGGCCCTCTTGTTTTCATTCACCATGTTCCAGACGGGCGTATTTTGTGACATTGTGGCTCTTGTTTAGCATAACATGAACATAATTTCTGAATTCTAGAGGACATCCTATTTGAGTGTGGTTCTGATCCTTGAATTGTGAAATCGAAGCCTGAATCTATTAAGCAGCCAGGCGAGAAATACATTGTATGGTTGGTTAGATCATCAGTTTATGAAATAAAGGCACATTTAATGTAAGCTGTCACCTTTATGCACATGTACATATCTAGGTTGTTTCATCTGATATTGATTTCATCTGAGATTGAGTTTGAAAACTGTAGGGGTTGCGTCGACAAGAATTATTGAATGTATGGTCACAGAGCACATTAAAGAATGTAGTGCTATAAAAAATATGGCGAGATCATCGGGGGTGCATTTCCTACCTTTGTGATCATCTTATGTCCAGGTTGAAGGAAATCCTGCCGAAATTGGAGGAGCTGCATCTACAACAATACATATACGGACAGACAAACAAGTTTTCCTGGACTGTATTCTAACCAGTATTAACTTACACTTCCACAAGGAACCAGCAACTGTTACCAGATGAGGAGGAAAATATACATTGCTGTCAAATACTCATGGAAGCGTATAGCTGGCCTGTTGTGACAATAAATCAAACACGTATTGCCGTGTTACACACCCAACACATTGTATCGCGGTCACAGCTAGAACCAACACTATAAAATTGCAGTCAAACAGAAAAAGAACAAAATATAACAGTTTAGCATTAAAATCCTTTAATTTAGAAATACATGATGATGTACAAGAATGAGAATGAATGAGAAACTGGGGTCATTCCCACATCAGGGGTCATTCCCACATTATCAGTAAAACACTCGTATATATATATAGATATACAGACAATGATGGGGTATCCATTTACAAAAACATAAGGTAACATACAGCACTCGATAAACAAGAGGGCCCAAAGGGCCCTAGGTCGCTCACCTGTCGAACTTGACCTAGATTTTGTTGAGAAGATCATTGTGACCAAGTTTTATACAGATTAGGCCAATGTTGTAACCTCTAGTGATTACACAAGGGTTTTCTATGATTTGACCTTATGACCTAGTTTTTGACCCCAGATAAACCAATATCAAACTTGACCTAGATTTTGTTGAGATCATCATTGTGACCAAGTTTCGTAAAGATCAGGCCAAATATGTGACCTCTAGTGACTACACAAGGTTTTTCTATTATTTGACCTTGTGACCTAGTTTTTGACCCCAGATGACCCATTATCGAACTTGACCTAGATTTTGTTGAGATGATCATTGTGACCAAGTTTCAAAAAGAATAAGTCAAAATTTCGACCTCTAGTGACTACACAAGGTTTTTCTATGATTTGACCTTGTGACCTAGTTTTTGACCTCGGATGACCCAATATCGAACTTGACCTAGATTTTGTGGAGGTGATCATTGTGAGCAAGTTTCATAACAATTAAGTCAAAAGTGTGACCTCTAGTGACTACACAAGGTTTTTCTATGATTTGACCTTGTGACCTAGTTTTTGACCCCGGATGACCCAATATCGAACTTGACCTAGATTTGTTAGGATGATCATTGTGACCAAGTTTCATAAAGATTAAGTCAAAATTGTGACCTCTAGTGACTACACAAGGTTTTTCTATTATTTGACCTAGTGACCTAGTTTTTGACCCCAGATGCCCCAATATCGAACTTGGCCTAGATTTTGTTAAGATGATCATTGTGACCAAGTTTCATAAAGATTAGGCTAAAATTGTGACCTCTAGTGTCTACACAAGCCCATTGTTGACGGACGGACGGACGGACGACGGACGGACGGACGACGGACGACGGACGAAGAGTGATCACAAAAGCTCACTCTGTCACTTTGTGACAGGTGAGCTAAAAACAGTAATCAACATTCATCATATGGATGGGGATAATAAAACAATACCAAATTGTCTCTTTGGCGCAACAAGTTTGTTTCTTACTATATAGCGAGACCTTGTTGCACCAAAGGGACGAAATATTGGTGTAAAAAACTGAAGTTTTACATCAATGGGGGGAATAAACATGTAATGCTTGTATTTACTGTTTCAACCAGGCAATCAAGACTCACAAAATTCACACACGAGACTAAATGAATACAAAATATGAAGTTATAGACTAGATTGAATAGAAAATACTCAAAACTAATAAGAAAAGCAATGACATAAAACAAGCTTAAGATATTAAATGGCCCAGCACTAAAAGGGGCCTTTGAGGCTAAATGAACCATAGATTGATACTATAATCCTGCCTTACTATTACGAACACTATTAATAGAACAGGGCTGATCATCTTTATAACGAAGTATGCAGACGAAAAATCAGAAAAATACTAAGGAGTTTTATAATAAATGTAGATATAATTAATGAGAACAGACAATCAAAGACACAGAGGTTGTCATGGTAGTAGCACTATTACTGTTCTGTAGTATCAATACACTGGTACAAAAGGTGTGCTCAATTTGAGAAATTGGCATAAAAGCCGGTGAAAAATATGTATACTGGTATATAATTAGAACTACATATTTGGAGGACAATGTATTGCTCAAATTATCTAAATATACTAGCACACACTTTTGTTGTTCACCAACGTTGTAACCATTTTTAGATTATGTCCAATTTCAAAAAGGGTGCAGAACGTCTGGAACTTGGTACAGATATATTTGTATTCTATACTTGTAACATGATAGCCTTATAGCCTCCCTTAGAGCTATACAGTAATAGATAGCCACCAGTACTGGCTTATCAGTTAAACTTGTACACTCACTGAGTTAACATTGTTATCTAGTATTCGTTCAATAAATATATAGTAAGAACACATTCATCTTGTCGTTCTGTTTAGAACAATACCACAAATAACATTATTTGTTATTAGTTACATATAAATAAGAATTGCCAAACATTAAAAAAGCAATACTTATCAATATGCATGCATTCCAGATACGATTTAAAGTTAACAAATATGTTTTTCGCCTAACCTATCCAAAATTCTCATTTTCATGTATTTCCATGAAAGCATTGTGATTGAATCACTAGCAAAACAAGACCGGAAAACTAAACCAGGTCCGGGAATCACACAACAACTAAAGTTTAATCAAAAACTCAATAATCGAAAACGGGTTTATTGGACACTGATATCCCCACTTGCCCTTTGACAAAAACTCTGATACAGAATACGTAGGTGCGTAACTACATATGTTGGCTAATATTCCTATAAAGTTGGATGAATGTAGCTGCTATGTTTTTCAAATTATGTGCAACACAACATGTTGGATGAACAGACAAGGTGGAGGGTGTAATAATTACTTGGTTTGAGTTGGATGTTTGAGATTGTTACCAAACTTAAGTTTCTTGATTCCATGACCTGGACAAAGTATTCTAGTAAAAAGTAACAGTACATACAACATTTAAAATAGCATACAGAACAACTCCCAACAATACTGTACAAAATTGTCAACAATTACCAAGACGGTCGGTATACAAACAGCTGTAAAACTATGTTTCACAATGACATAGAAAAAATAGATCTAAAAATGTATACTATTTAAATCATTAACAAGAGAGGCCTTGTCAACCCTTTTCTCCATAGATGCATATTGATGCACGCCCCTATCCCATTACCATCTATTGTCTAATTATGGAGGGGAGACAATCCAATTACGGAAAGTCACTTAGAAAGATACATTATAAAGGGAGATCACTCTTTGATTTTTGACCAAAAAAGCTGCACATGAGAATAGTATAGGATGTATGGAGGAAAGGATGAACAAGGATGAATAACAACAACTTCTCACCAACAACACTACCATAACAAGCAATAAACACCAATTAAAATGTATAATTATCATAATAGCAATGTAAACAATAAAATATGAATGTGAGAGATTATATGAACCGGGATAAAACGCACTTAACCCATGGTCAGATAAAACAAACAAAGTTATATATTAACACATTAAGTATTTCTTGCGTAACCTTATGAACAATATATCCATGACCTGTGTCTGATGTACAATTCGATACTTACTGTAACATCTCAATTATTGGAAACTTGTATTATTACGTAGATTTGTTGTGTACACATAAACACTGTGACATAATTTTACATTTATGTTCAAGAACATTGTTCCACGTGCACTGATTAGTTCCAATATTTTATTCAGTTGACTCTTAATATTTCTTAAGTGAAGACCGAAATTGTATTTTTTCCAAAATTATTTTTGGGATCATCTTACCAACCAAGATCTTATGTTGAAGGCGACTAAAATGTACAGAGAGAATTGAAGTCGAAATTTTGAAACCATTTTGGCTTAGCTGGAAACAAATCAACTATGAAATAACACACAGTATTAATTTAAATGTAGATGCTGTTAAAGAGTAAAAAAATGTTTACATAAAGAATTGAGAGAAACATCGTTATATAGACAATAAGTACAAGTTTTACAGACCACAAGGTAAAATGGATGAACATCAGTATGTGAGCCAAACAACGACATTTTGATGATATTAATGTTGACTAGATTTTTCAATGTAACATATTTTAACGCAAGTCACTCCAGGAAATAAACTCAATATCATAAATGAATCCATTACCATTGAAGAGAACACACACATAAAACATACAGGCAGGTGGACCATTATAGGCTGCCGTTGTGTTGTCTTGAAAAAATGACTTAAAAAAAACGATATGAACAAATATTACCTTCATTTACAAACATGTCATTGGATGCACATGGTACACCAATACTTATGTGAGGAAAGATAGAGTTAACAGGTATTTGGATTAAATTTTTAAGCAGTACTATTTACTTAATCAATGATTGGGAATTTGTGAAATCAAGGATATGGAAAATATATAGAATAAATTGTACACACGATAGAAAAGAAGCACTTTGTTTCAAATAAATAGGTAACAATAGTATAGTATAAAGTATTATCTATACACATTAAAAGGTTCTATCACTATATAAAACAGTCTTATATCCCATATGTTTACAATCGTGGAATGTCACCCCCAGAATTACATAGTAAAATATTTCATATAAATCATCATTATAAAACTCTGTATTTAAATACATCTCTTTATTATAAAGTAAGAACAAATATATATATCATACAATATATGCACATAATGCCATTTTGTTAATCATAGCATTTTACGCAAAATATCAATAAAGCTATGCCGACGTTAAATACACAATTTACTATCAAAATTGCCAACTACGAGGGATGATCAACTAATAAGCAATGAAATGTGCTGGTTTTCATTATTCGTTATAATAAGTGGAAGGAACTTTCTGAAAGAAGATGAATTTATTTTAAATTGATTCACTGCTAATCATCAATATCAACCAAAGTCAGGAGGAACGTGGTTTCCTATGGCAACGTCACTCGACGTCATGCGGCCCAAAGTTTCATTTTTTCCAATGTTACAGTAGCAAAGGATGGCGTACCGTTTGTAATGTTACGATTTTTAAGAGAGTAATGAATATTCAATTATATACCATTGCATTCATTATTTGACCATAACCATTTTGGTTAAAAACCAACAAACAAGAAATCAAAAGACATTTTTTATTTACTTTCCACTACAGAGATACTTTCTAAAAACCTTAATGTATTCAAAATGTTTGGAGTAATTAGGCCGTAAACAATCTAAGTAGAAAAAGCCAACCAGGAGTTCACTTATTCCTTTTAACTTTTATAAGCAAATTTCAAATTCTAATGCTGCAATGCAATCCACAACTATCCTGCAAATCTCTGCCATGCAATACGCAACTCTCCGCAAATCCCTGCCATGCAATACGCAACTCTCCGCAAATCCCTGCCATGCAATACACAAATATCCAGCAACTGCAATACGCCAATATCCAGCAAAAGCAAACGGACAACTGCAACGGGTGTGCCATATACCCTGCAATGCAGCTCAACAGCAAATCCAGCAACGCAATATACCCTGCCATGCAATACGTAGATCTCCCATAAATCAATCTCATTCTGGCACGCGATAATAAATTATTGCGTGCCAGCACACAACTGCATATATTATTGAATAATATATCCAGCCATGCAATATATATACAAATATCCTGGATTCAAGGATTTCTATCTAGCAAAAATCCAATCATGCCACTAATATCCAAGATTTTATATCGAGCAAAATCCCATTTGCAAATATGCAAGCATTAGTCAAGCAAATTATCAAATAGAAAAAAGCCAAAAAACAGCTGGGAGATACCAAATGATACGGGCAAAACCCAACTGTCACAAAAAACTATGTTTTAAGAATAATCCATTGGTAACTCCCCTAACAGCATAGCTCAGCCGCAAAGCTGGCCTATCAGAGGTTGAAACCCCTAGATCAATAAACAAATATTTCAAAATGTTTTGCCACCATGGATAACAACCCTAACATGCAGGGTCCATGGTTTTTAAAAAATGTGAACCCCTGGTTGGCAGTCAGCTACATGAATTGTTACGACAATTATAACATGAACTTTTGAATTAAAACCTAATCAATGGGTAAAACAACAAAGCAAGAGTTTCAAACACACTACCATCCCACTAAAGCTAATTTTAAATGTATAAAACTAAAAATTAAAGCACAATTGAAATATAACAACCTAATACTATCCTCAGTCGAAAACAAATGTTAACATTTCGCTTTATATACAGCCCTGAAGTTCAACCTGGAACAATGCTCAATAGACAAAGGCACCCATGGACCTGACATACAGCAACCTATAATTGTTTGACAATTCTTACAACATGACCTCTATATTTCACACCATTAACAGTGACCACTCAACCCTCAATGGCAACCATATTCATACAGTTCATATTAATGTTAAACAGCAAATGATGATCTAAACCAAAATTGCATACAGAGGCAACCTTAACTTAGGTGATTTCTCCGAAATGGAAAATTAACTTAGGAACAATTACACAAGGTGAAAATATGAAATTAAGGAAATCCCCAACCAAAGGAAATACTGGGAAACATCCTTAAAATAAAAGTCAACTAATCCACATAAGCACAGACAAAGCATTTATACCAGTAAACACATTTAAATCTGAGTTATCACACAGGGACAAGGAGCAAGCTGCTTCTATCTACTAATTATATATAGAAATCACAATATTTTGAATTGTAAATGTGATTATTCTGATTGATGGTAATGTAAGACTGTGACATTGACAACAGCAAAATTCATCACTGTTTAATCAGTGCATCAATTACAAATAATAAGGCTGTCCCCAAAATGCACAGCATGATCCACTGCACCACCTACAGGCTAAAAAGCGGGGATAATGATACCTTTGAACAAAGAGTCAGCAACAAAAGCTTGAAACTACCCTCTCAAATATCTAGATGATGTGCAGGAAAATGTTCAAAAACATGAAATAAACCCTCAAAAAACCTTCTCAACCATCAATTGGAAAAGTCAGTCATAAAACCTTCAATTATCTCTAACCATAATTGAGCACAATAATTTAAACTTCCTATCTTAAGTAGAGCTTTACCTGCAGCAGCATGTAAAAATTACACATCTTCAGTGGTAACTATATCAAAGGTTGTACAGTAAAAACACGAACTCGTGAATCCAGCAATACATAATATGTTACCTTATTGACTGACAATATTAATTTGCTAATCCTAGATTATACAGTTTTATAGCTATCTTAACTGGGCAATAACTAAAATTCTGCAATAAATCCTGAAATTATTCCCGACAAACAATTGAAAAAATGAGTCATAAATAATAAAACAATACATTAACTCTAAACACAGTTATTGAGTACAATAATTTAAATAGTGCCCATTTGTCAATGCATATACAGTTCATATCTTCATAATATTTCTGCCATCAGCTGAATGTTATATTCACACACTCCAACTAATGTTAATATACCAAAAATCTTGCACAGTAAAAACAGCTCGATACTGAATGCACTACAAGGTCCTGTAAAGCACACATCCAACACCAGAATGTACTGGCACCTTAAACTTCCCAATCTATCATGTCATTAATTCTCTCATGACTCTAATCTGTCCTTCACTCTATGCTAATAAAGAGGTCAAACTCAGCAGAGTTTATGATAACAATGTTTGACGCTGTTAAGACTAAAGGGGTATCACTGTATAGCTTATCCTTGAGTCTATCACCTGCATGAATGAACTTGACGACAAGCAAACTTCCTAGCAACGAGTTCCATCCAGAAATTCAGCATTTGATAAACATGTTACAATCCAAAATTATGTGATCAGCATTCCTATATTCAAAGCAGTTTCAGCAATAGCATACTAACTAAACAATAACAGAACTAATTTCGCAGACTGAGACGTGGATCCGTTCCTCTCGCTATTGAAAACATGACTATGGAAAGACCAATTGCTTGAAGTTACAGTTGGTGAAGATGTCAGTTTGATGATAAGCAGCATGCACTGAAAATGAAACAAATGGACAACAAGACAAAGATTTACAACCTTACCACTATGCATCTAAGCTGCACAGTCATAGACGTATGTTTGTGACGTTTTACTACCAAACACCCTAAACATAAATAATGTTCATTGAATTGATTCCTAAGTCGCAGAAAAAATAGCATGAAATCTTTGCATATACTCAAAGTAAAACATTTTAAAAAGGTAAATGAATACCGATCTGAGTCTACTAACACAAAAGTAGGTCTTCAATAAAACCTTTGGAACATGTAAATCGCTTAAGCAATTCCTGTGGAACAAACTGCTCATCATTAATGCTACAACAAGACTATACATTGATATACGTCTCATATATCTCTCTTGCAATAACCCTTCTCCATGCTGTAAATATGACAAAAACTGTGAAAGCTAAAAACTATTAAGGGCGGGTGGGTGGGTAAATTTCATCTCTGCAGACGCTCTTTTCTGTAAAGGAAGTAGAAATGTGCCCAGACACCGTGCAGTAAGAATAACATGCCTGTGAAAATCACAATCAAAGTTGTGCAGTGTAAGAATAACATGCCTGTGAAAATCACAATCAAAAACGAAAGTAGACAAAATGGTTGCAAATAACAACGATTATTTTTTTAAGTAATAATCGGCATTATTTGACCATAACCATTTTGGTTAAAAACCAACAAACAAGAAATCAAAAGACATTTTTTATTTACTTTCCACTACAGAGATACTTTCTAAAAACCTTAATGTATTCAAAATGTTTGGAGTAATTAGGCCGTAAACAATCTAAGTAGAAAAAGCCAACCAGGAGTTCACTTATTCCTTTTAACTTTTATAAGCAAATTTCAAATTCTAATGCTGCAATGCAATCCACAACTATCCTGCAAATCTCTGCCATGCAATACGCAACTCTCCGCAAATCCCTGCCATGCAATACGCAACTCTCCGCAAATCCCTGCCATGCAATACACAAATATCCAGCAACTGCAATACGCCAATATCCAGCAAAAGCAAACGGACAACTGCAACGGGTGTGCCATATACCCTGCAATGCAGCTCAACAGCAAATCCAGCAACGCAATATACCCTGCCATGCAATACGTAGATCTCCCATAAATCAATCTCATTCTGGCACGCGATAATAAATTATTGCGTGCCAGCACACAACTGCATATATTATTGAATAATATATCCAGCCATGCAATATATATACAAATATCCTGGATTCAAGGATTTCTATCTAGCAAAAATCCAATCATGCCACTAATATCCAAGATTTTATATCGAGCAAAATCCCATTTGCAAATATGCAAGCATTAGTCAAGCAAATTATCAAATAGAAAAAAGCCAAAAAACAGCTGGGAGATACCAAATGATACGGGCAAAACCCAACTGTCACAAAAAACTATGTTTTAAGAATAATCCATTGGTAACTCCCCTAACAGCATAGCTCAGCCGCAAAGCTGGCCTATCAGAGGTTGAAACCCCTAGATCAATAAACAAATATTTCAAAATGTTTTGCCACCATGGATAACAACCCTAACATGCAGGGTCCATGGTTTTTAAAAAATGTGAACCCCTGGTTGGCAGTCAGCTACATGAATTTTTCCGCCACAATAAATTTAACTACATTTAAATTTATCCGCCAAAAATTCATTCTTCCCCAAACTAAGAGTGCCCTCTTTATCTATGCTAAGCACCTAAATTCCAAACTGTCTCAACAAAATGCGTTCAGCACCAACTGCAATTTAATCATTATCAAACCCCTCAATATTGATGGTAACATCATCACAAGGTGTAACCTGAAAAATTGTAAAGCGACCTGACTCCTCTGTACCTGTTCACACATTGCTTTCCTGCCAAATCTGTATGAGGTAATGATTGAGCTATTTCAACTTGCAACTAAAGGCATGTTTACATGATTGGTACATGAATAATTCTTACTAAAGCCTGCACTTCATTGCCTGGAAACGCAATGAAAGCCTGCTAAAAGATTCAGCACACCATAGCTGTACCTGCAAGTAAGTAATTGAACGCCACAAGCAATCACACAATGTAAATTTCCCCAATAAGGTATCAGTTGCAGACTTGCACCCAACAGTGATTCAAATAAAATTTGCTGTTTCTGAACTAACTTAGAGAAAGTTGTAGACAATGATCCACGATAAGCAATGTCAAGACTAACACTCACTTATATACCTGTAATAATGCAATGCATACAGTCAAAATATTAAAAGCAGAGTATAACAAACAAACCAGTTGTCATTGATCAGACAGTAAGCAACCTGTCAACACTATGTCAATTGGGATAATGCAAGTATCCAAATTCTAATTCCCAATAAGTCTACTAACATACCAAATAAAAACACAGGTTAATTTCCCGATTCTGTATATATATAGCAAACACCATTCAATTCATAAACTTAAAACCATTTCTGTTTTTAAAAGCTATTTGCTCAAATGCTGTTAATTCTCCTCTGACTGAGCCCTGACACAGAACAACCTGTCAAACCAGTCTGCCAAAGCATCTTGATGGTATTGAAACCTTACATGACATGTGATAAAAACTAAAATTGCTACTTCCCCGTTTTCCGTTCACTCCAAAACAAATGATTAAAAGCTGGTTTTCTTGTAAACATCAGTCAATGACAATGCCAGCAATATCAAGACCACATCTTCTCTTATCTACAACTCATTTATGATGCATAAAAGGCTACAATGACTTGGATGAATGCAGATATAAATTATTAAATTTCATCTCTGCAGACGCTCTTTTCTGTAAAGGAAGTAGAAATGTGCCCAGACACCGTGCAGTAAGAATAACATGCCTGTGAAAATCACAATCAAAGTTGTGCAGTGTAAGAATAACATGCCTGTGAAAATCACAATCAAAAACGAAAGTAGACAAAATGGTTGCAAATAACAACGATTATTTTTTTAAGTAATAATCGGCATTATTTCAAAACAATGTTTTAACATCAAAATTTCGTTTTATAGCTATTTGCTTCAAAGTCGTTTTCTGAAAATGAGTATGATACAGTAGTCAGCGACGAAAAGTCGTGATGCGAATGAAATGTCATAAAATAGCCATGACAATATACTAAAGGTGCCTTTTTGCATATTCTCTCATACGTAGCCCCGTGAAACAATGCCGACATGAGAATTGGCCATACGACTTCAAATTAAGTCATCAATATTCATTTACTCCAGCAGCTAATTCTCGCAAGTTACACGTAAGTTGCAAAGGCAAAGTTTTGATTTTCGGTTGCCAGGTTTATGAAGTGTATCTTGTTGTATGGCTATTTTTTCTGAGAATCATTCAATGCATTATATACTATGAGTTTTGCCACGAACGGGTATGTATACTGTTATATATAATGACGTCGCGATAACGTTGGGCCGGTGAAGCCATAGTGACGTTACCGTTTCTATGTTTTTTCGACCAAATATTTCCTTGAGTTTTATGTTTTTAGAGTTATGTTTTTGTAAAACACCAATCTGACCTATTTTCATACATATTGGTCACGTAACAAAGATTTCAGAGCATTTTTCTTCATATTTGATGATCACCCTCGTATAAGTACCATGCCGAAACAATTATGTTAACTTGAATAACCTCCCTAAAATGCATTCATTCACTCAGAAGATCCAACAACTGGCAGTTATTTCCTTATTTATCTGCTTATGCTGTTGTTTTATTTATTTGTATATAATTTGACATGTTCGTATTTTATGGCGGCATGGTACTAACTAGCAACACTCACTACACTGCTGCCTAGGTTTATTTCAATAAATGAATACTCTTGTAAATAATTTATCAAGTAAATCACATGATAAAAAAGTTTAGGAACAAAGAAATAAAAACAACAATTTTAAACTGTGGCATTAGAAAGGGGGCTGCGCAGAATTTGGCGACCAGGTTGGCTCGGACATTTCACTCAATGTGTGTGTATGTAAGGTATGACATACAGTAATATCAGCATACCTCAACAGCAGACCAACATTGCAACACGGATGATACTTTTTATCAGTACATTAGCTTATTAAATTAGATACAATCATGGGCAAATTTATGAATTGTATATTACCATTTTTCTATAATGTAAAATGTCAAAATCTTGAAATTCAATATAACTCACTACTGAGGGAGTTTTTCATAGTTTAATGGAATATAACGAAATATTAAGATAATAATGAAAGGTTGTTAGATTTTACAATACTGACTAGCAATCATCTACAGAATATAGAAAGTACAAAACAACAAAGGTATTCAGAGAAACAATATCTCACGGCAGAAATTGACAACACACGAATACTGCACTTGTCATAGATTTGAAGCATAATAGCATATACAATAGCCCTGAACAGCAATTTAGATCATGCATAATATAAAATAGAACACAGGACAGGTACCAGTCACACAGCATCAAGCAAATTGAGCATCAAAAAACGTAACAACATTCAATGAATATATGCTCCAGACAAGGAGACCACCTTAAATTATATTATGTGAAATCATTCAATGAAAATATGCCCCAGACAAGGAGACCACCTTAAATTATATTAATATGTGACATAAGTCAATGAATCCTTGCTTTGGACACGGAGACCACCTTAAATATGTACTTTGTGAAATCATTCAATGAAAATATGCCCCTGGCACGGAGACAACCTACAAATTGTATTTATGTGAACAACATTCAGTGAATAAATTTGTTGAGACTACTTTAAAATTTAACTGTATGAACAACATAATGCAAGTATTCTTCAGGCACAGAGACTAAATTTACCTACGAAATTTGACAAGAACAGGGTTTTCAAAAAGTGCCGTAACTCTAGAGACCCTAAACAGTCCCTAATAGAACCCCTGGTACTTATCACTTACTGACTCCTAATGTGTTCAAAATGAACAGATAGAGAAACTCATCCCATACATAGCGCAGGAAGACATGACCGTAGCCAATGTTACGGAAGAAGATAACCTGGCCGACGCAGTATTCAAACTGGAACAGCTTGAATGATGAGCTCTATATCTGCTTCTCAAACCTGGAAAACTTCCTGTTTACTTAAAGATTGAAAACCCAGCAAGGAACCCAGTTCAGGTTACCTACGATCAGGGAACATGTTCGGCCTTTTTGAAAATGTCAAAAGCTGCGTAAAGGAAGCATCCAATGTTTTGTTACGATTCTGGATTGATAACAGTACTTGGAAGAATATGGTAAGACTCCATGAAAACAGAACAGTGTATTTAATACTGACACAAGTAATGTGTAGTGTTAATTTATCATATTGCAAAGGAATGAATGATTACGTAAAATCAATCAGCAGCCTAGGCATAATTAGCCAGATAAAAGGAATGATAAGCATGTGTCTTTCTAGAACACTTAGTGCATGTCGACTTGAATTACACTTCTTTTGTTAACTTGGTAAAATTCGCCCAAAAATTATATTCATACACATTCCCTCAGAATAGGACGATATTATAATTCAGTCCATCTTATTCCTAGGGCTGTACTTCCATAGAGCCAAATTCTTAATTGTATTCTTCTACTATATAGCTTTATCTGATAAATTCAACCATAACAAAACTTAAGACTTGATGACTTTTGAATATATGATAGTCTTAATTTAGGTATCAATGCACTAGGTGTAAATTCCTCTTATTAATAATGCACTGTAAATCTAAACACACAAAAGTTTGTCAAACATCATATACAGTATTATATTAAGTATATAAAAATAGTTGTACGACATTGTGGGTAAACTGATACTTGGAACAGTGTGAGGAAATACTTACCCATCAAACTGCCGTGTAACATTTGTTTTAGCAGTTGCTACAATTTCACGAATAGAATGAATTTGAAACTTTATACATCATTAAATACCAGTTGGGGCAAATCGTTTCCTGTTTTAACTATTTCCAACACTCTTTACACGGAATTTTGAAATATAAATTAGTAAATAATTAATCTGCTTAATATTGTTTACAGATAGATGCAAAGTTAAGCAGTCTTCTGGGGCAAACCAGCCCGAAGAGGACTAGTTAGATTGAAGGAAAAATTAATATTCTGGAATAAAACATGTTCTATGGTAGTTCTTTGATAAACTATAAAACGTGTTATATGGTAGTTCTTTGATAAACTATAAAACGTGTTATATGGTAGTTGATTGATATACGTACACTGGGGGGGGGATAGAAATCACCACATTTAATGACAGAGAATACAACATCATGAAAGTTAAAGGGACAATACAACATACTCTGGTCTCAGCAGAACATAGCAATGATCAACAGTATCTAACATTCAGGTCTACATAGTCAATGATGATTTAAGCATCTCTAACCCAAACATAGAAACAACAATAAATGATCTTCCAACATCTACCCTTCTGGAACCTCGTCAAAAATCAATGGCCATTATCATCGTCAAACTCGGAATTTCAATGGCCTTAATCATCGTCAAACTCGGAATTCCAATGGCCTTAATCATTGTCAAACTAGGAATTTCAATGGCCTTAATCATCTTCAAACTAGGAATTTCAATGGCCTTAATCATCGTCATAAACAGGAATTTCAATTACCTTAATTATCATCAAACTCGAGAATTTCAATGGCCTTAATCAGTGTCAAACAAATCATCTTCAAACTTAGATGGAGAATCCATGAAGATATTTACAGTAGCATGGGGGTAATTTGTCAAATCGTGCTGAAATACCTGAGTCTACAAAATCTAGTATTGAATAAAAAACATACTTCATACATCAATAAAAATAGCCTTGCTTATAGCATTTCCTCATTTCTAAATATAGCCAGTGAAGGATGATTTTCAATGTACTAGCTTGACAATTTTCCATGTTTTATTATTAATCCAAGGGTTTCAGTCCCAGCAATGAAGCAGTGCCATGAAGTACTTTCTTGACATTTTGTAATTATACTGTAAATTTACATATTTTGTGGGTATTAAATTTCGTGGATTTTAATAAAAATGCATTTTAGTGGGGTAGTAAATTCATGGATTATTAAACATGTAAGGGTAAACCCACATTAGGTATATGAGAAATAGATTAATCATGCAAATTAGATTTTGTGGTCAATTGCAACAACAAAATCAATGAAAATTCAACTCCCTCGAAAAATAATGATTTTGCAGCAACTAGTAAAATAAACACATCTTTCTGTTGAAACAGAGGTACCAGTCTGCCATAAAGTATTGGGTATCTAGAACCAGTCTACTCAAGGTTGATCACATGACAAGGAAGGTACCAGTCTGCTACAAGTTACTAGTGTACCAGTCAATCTAACTGAATCAAGTGGTACCAGTCTGCTTTAAATTATTGGGTATTTAGAACCAGTCAGTTGTATGTCCATCTTATACCAACAAACCAATACTGTTAATTCAAAACTTGTTCCGAGCAACAATCTATAGCATTAATATTGCTTACAGTGCTTACAATAGGTAATGCCATTCAATAAGCCCAGTCTATCGTATACTTTATTACTACAGTACTTGAACACCCACACATCTGATATCAAACGTATATCATGGCACAACAGGTCAATCATTCACATATTGTTCCCATTTATCGTGTCCGTAACTTTTTTCGCACACTCAGTCGTTGAAACAAATCAACATAAATTTGTCACTGTCTAGTCCTGCTGACTTACTCATGGTGAGTAAAATTGACCTACACATTCCACATTCACATTCTGGGTAACAAGGCTGTTAACAAACTGTTCGTCACAAGGTGGGAAAATAAACACATTAGTTGACAGTGTAACTTTATTATCTCCCCTATGACTGGTCAAATCTGAAAAGTTTCTCAGTATCAGCGTCTGTGATCAGATTTGGATCAGTCAACATCTGTAGACCATCGGGATCTAGCGGATCAAGTCCATCTTTCAATGCTTCATCAGATACACTTCCAAATAAATCTGCATCGAAAATACCATCTGCCATGCCTGTAGTAAAAAATTATTTCGAAATGAATGAATAACAAGATTCTTATATAAAAATAATCAAAATATCATAATATACAAAAATTTCTGCAGCAAATCATGCAATTTATGTTCTTTAAGATTTGTCTTCATAACGTAACTTGCGCGTATTCGAGAGCAAGCTGAAGTAAAAATAAAGACGAGTTGTGAACTGGTAAATTATGCAAATTAAGGGAAAGAAGGATTACTGTGGGTTAATTTGTTCAAGTGACTAAAAGTCTCCAAATAACCATAACTCTGGCATTATTTATCTGACCTAAAATTCTTGACAATATGCACAACTAGGCTTGGTACCAACTTTTCATGTCAAATTTGAAATTTGACTAATGGCTAAGAATAACAAGGGCAGACAAACTTAGAGACACCCATCCCCAGACAGACGTCCAGCACTAAATCAATACGTCTCCCCAACAATATGTGCGAGACATAATTAAACCATAGGTCCTACACAGGCATAATGCCCAATCCTAAAAATAATGTGCTAGTCAGTTCCAGGTGCCATTACCAAACATTCCTACTCGAAAACTCTATTTTAAGCCTTGCCTTTAGTTAAAATTCAGCTTACGAAATTTAAAATAATCATAACTTAGTCAATACTAAGTCTTCTAAATAAAAGCTCCGCGAGTCGCATGTGTCGCCTGACGAAATGCACATTTGTCATGGAAAACTATCCAGTATTGGGCTACATATCAGACTCACAAGAGTTCTCTAGTCATCTGAACTAAAAACGACAAAGCGATGCTCTGGACAAAAAAATGTCCTGATAAAATCAATCTGAAGGGAATCATTCAAACACTACACAAGCTAGAGTTATGATTCTTGCGCACTGCACTTCATGTCACAAAGTTATGCCACGGACAAGAAGTGCTTATAAAATCAATCAAAGGGAAAAAATTGAAAAATGGCACAAGGTAGAGTTACAGTTCTTGTGTACTGCACTCCGGCTTATTGCAAGAAACATGCCTATCAATTCTTGAGTCATTTGAACTTAAGGTGACAAAGTTATGCTCCGGACAAGAAATGCTCTAATAAAATCAATCAAAGGGAAATAATTCAAAAACTATGACAGGTAGAGTTATGGTTCTTACGCACTGCACTTCGGCTTATTGCAAGAAACATGCATACCAAATCTAGAGTCATTTGAACTTAAGGTGACAAAGTTATGCTCCGGACAAGAAATGCTCTAATAAAATCAATCAAAGGGAAATAATTCAAAAACTATGACAGGAAGAGTTATGGTTCTTGCGCACTGCACTCCGGCTTATTGCAAGAAACATGCATACCAATTCTTGAGTCATTTGAACTTAAGGTGACAAAGTTATGCTCCGGACAAGCAATTTGTGAAGCCGCAGCCGCCGCCGCTGCCGCCAAAGTAACACCTATATGTCGCCTTTTGTTAAAATAATTTTCTCCAAAAAAATGTAAACTGTCTCTTGCAGCCAATGCAGATTCCTGGATTTTTCTGGAATTGTAAGACCACTGTAATATACAGCCATCCAAAAATAAGTATACAGTTGCAAAATTTAACTTGTGCAGATGGTCACAATTTTACTAGTTTCTGAAACTACAGTAACTAAATAAGTAAAAATAGTGATAGAAGTAAAGATGAAGATTTTCTGAATTCAAATAACCATGTGATGCAAAAGGCTGAGTTTTCAATATTTTAATGCAGAGTTACCTTTCAAGCCGAATAAAGAAAATTTATATTTTACACCTAAGGTACCAATCAATGTATGGTCTTTACACTTAACAAACAAAAATATTGTTGCTTCACTGTTCCGCAAAAGGTGTTATTACAGATGAGTAAAATTATTTCTGAGACTGTATACTTTTTTTTGACTCCTGAAATAAACATACTATATATAGTGGTATACTAACCTGATAATATAATATCTGGTATTTTATTGTTGGCTGTTGAGCTAGTTGGTGCATTATTGAGAGAATGTGACTGAGATGTGTTGTTACTGTCTACATAAAACTGATGATGGTTACTATAGTCAGGGCTCAATACCTACAACAAACAAATCACATTGTTAAACAATACCTACAACAAACAAGTCACATTGAATCTTTGATAAGCAAAATTGTTCTTAGAAGATACATGACCCCTCTTTTTTATTGTATTATTTCGAAGCTTAAATATACTTCTTTAAGATGGTATATGTGTGCCAGGTGGCCATAGACTAAATATCGTTGAAATTTGAGGCCAGCCATTGTCACTTTACATTGAACTAAAGAACAAATGTATTTGGTGGTTCCTAACCTAGTTGATAAACAAGACTGCGTTCAATAAACGCTTATGCCCCCTGTGGAAGCCTTGTCCATAAATAAGTCTAAGTCCAAAATTAGGTCAAGGTGAAGGTCAAAATGGGGTCAGGTGATACAGGTATGTGGAGAGTGTTCATATACAACATCCATGCAAGTTTGGAAGCTTTGTAGCAAGCCATAAAGATGCTAGAAGAAACGGTCAATTTGGGTTAACCAGGACGGACGGACGAACGGACGTACTCATGAGACGGTATTTGTGGGATTTTCTTTTGTTCTTTCTTTTGTTTGGTTGCAACCCACAAGTAGCATTTTGCACCCCACAATTTACGGAATGAATGGAATCTAAAAATAGCCTATTGTTCCACACCCCACAACTACCGGTGCATTCGTACGGACTGACGAACGGACGGACAGGTGAATCACTATATGCCTCCCGATCTATCGATACGGGGGCATAAAAATGTATAATTTTAGTCTAGAATATTTTGTGAATAAGGACACTGGCCTCCTGTGCAAACAAAACTGTTGGTGAACTGATCAACATTCCTATAACCTTTCCATTATAAAGTAAACTCTCAGAAAACCAGACTCTGAAAACTGGACTCTCTGAAAACTGAAATCCATAGAAGACCAGACAATTTCCAAAGTCCAGTGCTCAATGTATGAAATTCTCCCACACTGAACTCTTTGAATTCCATATTCTGGACAGCTTTCTTACTTGACTTAAGGATAATGACAACCAATCAGATCACACCATAATGTACTCTTGGTCAGTAACAGGCGATATGATTGGCTATCCTTATTCTCCAATTAAATAAGATCAATATTGCATACTACCCCTGGACAGCTTTTTGCATCTGTTGATGTCATATTTAACAGTACTTAACCCAAGAAAACCGGACATTTACACTTTCTTAACTCCCGATACACTCAAGCATGGTGTAGACCAGCTTTTAATCACTACCGAGTCATCCAGAGATTTGCCCCTTGAATTACCCAACCACACAGGCATCAGTTTCGTTTTTGAGCCAGTTAAAATAGTTCTTTTGTACCTGTGCATGGGACTTTTTAATCAAAATCTGGGGGTGGGGGTAATGCTCAAATTGTAAATGTAAATATGAAAAAAATTCTGAACCTCGTTTGAAGCTTGACTGAGTTGTATTATCTCTTGGAGGCCCTGAAATAAATACATTACAATGAAAGCTCGCAGAAAACCACTGTCCTGCTCTCAACCAGGTCCAGATTCTGTCCCCCCTCTCAACCAGGTTCAGATTCTGTCCCCCTCTCAACAAGGTTCAGACTCTGTTCCCCCTCTCAACTCAGTCCAGAATATGTCCGGTTCTCAACCAGGTTCAGACTCTCTCCCCCCTCTCAACCAGGTTCAGACTCTGTCCCACTCTCAACCAGGTCCACACTATGTCCCCGCTCTCAACCAGATTCAGACTCTGTCCACCTTCTAAACCAGGTCCACACTCTGTCTGGCTCTTAACCAGGTGAAGACTCTGTCCCTCTCTCAACAGGTCCAGATTCTCTCCCACTCTCAACCAGGTTCAGACTCTGTCCCACTCTCAACCAGGTCCACACTACGTGGGGTGTCCCAGCATAGTGTATAATTCTTGCTTTATTTAGTCCAGCATAATGGCACAGCTTTGAAATTTTGCATGTGCATTTCTTCAACTATTCCACATATATTTGAGTAATTTATTTTATATCAGCATACGTTGTATTTGATAAATATGATAATTTGTAACCCATGGTAACGGTATGTGCGTCAGCGGAAAAAAATAAACATTTCAGAAATTAATTCAAATATTTAATGGCAATAATACTTTAAGTACTATTTGCCAAGTCCAGACAAAAATTTATAAGCGTAATTGGCATGTTTTGGCTAGTTGCTGTGTGACGTTTCATGGTAATGACGTCGTGTATGGCGGGTTTATGACGTAATGTAGCAACGTTGTTATGATCAGACTATAAAAAATTACGACGTCAGACGACGTCAAACAACATTATCGAACGATCGTCATTTTCTAAGCATTGCGCTATACCGTGAGTATAACACCAGGACAGAATATTAATAAGGTGGAATCAACAGCACAATACAGCAGCGTAATTAGGCAGCTGTTTTTAAATGACATAATCATTTTGTTTAGCACAGGAGGACAGGTGAACGAAGTAGAGCAGACCGACCGAGCTGAGCAAAAACTTACGTCAGATTTTTTCCGACTCTATCCGCACATATCGTCAACTCAAGTTGTCCATTGTAAAACGCGATTAATTAAATTTTGATAGTATGTAAAGAAATAAATTATCATTTGGTTTATTACAATACCTGTATAATTATGATATTAAAAGTGTTTAGCTCACAAAGGGGAGTACTTTGGAGAACTGTGATAGCATGACGTCGTTGGCGAGTGTTGACGTTGACGTTCTGTGATGCGCCTAGCTTCACTTGGCGTTCGTAAAATGTACACAATTTGTAGGTTTTTTGATGATATGTAATGAAATTTTGCCGGTTTGTCAAGAAATAAATTATCTAAAGGTTTATTATAATTTCGACATACAATACTTGATAGTTCTCATGATATAACGTGATTATACGCTATTCTGGGACAACCCACGTATGTCCCCACTCTCAACCAGGTTCAGACTCTGTCTGGCTCTCAATCGGGTTCAGACTCTGTCCCACTCTCAACCAGGTCCAGATGCTCTCCCACTCTCCACCAGGTCCAGACTCTGTCCAGCTCTCAACCAGGTCCAGACTCTGTCCCACTCTCAACCAGGTTCAGACTCTGTCCCATTATCAACCCGGTTTAGACTCTGTCTGGCTCTCAACTAGGTTCAGACTCTGTCTGGCTCTCAACTAGGTCCAGACTCTGTCCAACTCTCAACCAGGTCCAGACTCTGTCCCACTCTCAACCAGGTTCAGACTCTGACTTGCGAGGAGTTTACTGTATTATGGAGACACAAATTACAACATAAAAATCGTACTTTGCAACTAGACAGGAATAATGGTACGCACTGATATTTCAATTTGTAATGCTTTACAAATTTGTCTGTTTTGGTGCCATTATTAGCACACATCCCTTTAGCAAAACTCTGTTTCAAGAATTGTTCTATTCTGTTCTGCATATTAAAATTTTTTAAATTGCCTTAACTTTAGTCAATAATTGGAATAGTTTCTTCAAATAACTTTTTATTTTTTGCTGAAAATTTACTTCTTTCTAGTGCAGCAAATCCAGATTTCTGGATTATTCCAGAATTATAGAACCCCTGATATGAATGCATATATACCTGGTTGTCATGTGAATATGGTATAGAGTTTGAAGCTGTACTGGTCAATATGACACCACCTGATGAACTTACATCACTGCACACTGAATTAGGTTGATGCTGAAATATACATCTTACTTACAATACTCTAATCATTATACTAGGCATCAGTTGTAAGTTGGTCTAAATCATTCATTTTTTTCAGATTTCATGCTATTTCTCAACAATTGTTGCATTATATTTACGGAGGCTGATTCATCCAAAGACCTAAATATACACAGATTGGACACTCATTTGAAAGCTGGGAGAAAATGCAAACTAGCATGCAACAGATTCTGTTATTTTGCATCAAAAGTTTTGTTTGTCATTCTTTTTTAATGACCAATGTTTCATTTTGAAGAGCTATGTTTCTTTTATTGCATAAGGTAACTTGTTTTTGTCTACCTCTTATATAATTCAGAAAATTATTATTTGAATAAGGCAAATTGGGTATTTCTGATAAACTTTGAATTTCCATTAAAATGAGAGTAGGTATGGCTCTATGAGGTATATTGTCTTATTCCTTGACTGATTTCAATAAATGAGGAATCATGGTCAAGCTGAATAATATATCTATTGCATAGAATTATTAGTTTTTGACTGTGTTCTCTAAAACAGGAGATACAAGGTTTTGAAAACAAACGATATTTCGCGAGATTTCAGAAGATTGCTCCGAGATATTGTGAGATTTTGTACATCATTCAAATCTTTGTATATTTAGGTCTTTGATTCATCTAACCAGTTTTTGTGGACTACATTCTGACCATTCCTTACCACTAACTTACCCTTCCACCAGAAACCTTCAACTTCTCCACAAGGGGAGGAAAATTGACATTGACTTCAAATTTTCATGGAAGGGTATGTTCTTTCCCCACTCTGGAATCAGTCATGTGACTTCTATATAAAATTGTGCAGATATCCACAAAAAATGATAAAAGATGGGTGGTTCAGTGGATAACACTCCAACTTCTGAGGAAGAGACAGTAGCTTGAAACTGGGTATGATGCCATATCACTTTCCAAATAGATTCCTTGGTTCTTTGGTGTAGAGCACCAATACACACGAGACTACCCCTGGGTTACCAACTAGTACATCCAGTACCCTGGCTGAGATTTGAACCAGGGAGCTACAGACTGGTGGTCTGATTGGCCAACTGACACAGTCACGACAGACTCAATTGATCACAAACAAACACCATTAAAGCAAACATTGAAATACTAACATGTTAAAATGTTCAAAAAAGTAAACACTGAAATACTAACCATGATGTTAAAATGTTCAAAAAAGTAAACACGGAAATACTTACCATGTTAAAATGTTCAAAAAAGCAAACATTGAAATACTAACCATGTTAAAATGTTCAAAAAAGCAAACATTGAAATACTAACCATGTTAAAATGTTCAAACTGTTGTTGTAATGCGTTTGTTTGCTGCTGCTGTACATGATAGGGATCCAATTCGAATACGGTATTACTATTATTCCATGTAGTAGGTGGTAGACCGGGTGATTGAGACGGTGAATACGTCTGACTATGGGGTGATGTTGGAGATTGACATCCACTACTCTCAGATATGTTTGTTCTATACTGTGTCAATGAAGGCTGTAAAACAATCAAACAATAAAGCTCATTGCATTTTTTTAAAGCTCATATAAATATTTCTAAAGCTCATATCATTTCTTTAAAGCTCATATAATTCTTTAAAAACTCATCATTTTGTTAAAGCTCATATCATTTTTTAAAAGCTCATATCATTTTTTGTAAAGCTCATATCATAGGTTAACATATTAGTCAGGGTTTTCATAACTAGCTAATTGGTAGTAAAAATATTCATTTAAAATGTGTTTCGATCGTTTTTAAAAAAAATATATATAATAGTTATGAATTTACATAATATAGAAAAGGCCCCTGGCCCAATAAGTTGTTACTTTTTCTGCCAATCTGTTATTAATATTGTTATTGAATGACAGAATTAACCCTACAACAAATGTTTACACATGTACATGGAGCATTCATTGAACTAATAAAATTATGTAACTTGAATTTAGTTGACCAATAAATCTATCTCATTTTGGTTGTAAAAACATCAAAAATATTAAACACGTCTGCATAATCTAATATATTAACTTCAAATGTTTGTGAAAAAATGTTCGACAAGCAATAATGTGGGGCTTACTCTGCTTGTCAATTAGCTGAAACTAATTAAAATATCTTCAGTAAGTTTTTTGTAGGTACTCGTGAAATCTCACAATTCTAACACCATTTTTATTATTGAAAACAATTCATAAGCATAAATGTGTTTTATTGTTGATCAATAAATATCAAATAATGAGATCAGTACCAATTCATGAAATTTATTTCACAAATTAACATGTTTATGATTTTACTCCTTCGTCATTATGACCTTTTTTTCACCTAACAGGGTTACAGGTACAACGAATATTAGAATATAACCTACATTTTCAGCAAATGAAAACACTGATCTGTGCTGGTTGAATGCTACATTTAATCATTAAAATTAAGCTCTTAACAGAAGTGACTTCATGTATTGGCGTTTAATTCTATCTGCCAATGAAAATGCATGATGTTACATTCTAAGTTAGTTAGAACATATTACTTAATTTTTATTGTATCTATGCATGGAGACCTGAAAATGGGGTACATGTGTAGCATGATGGCAACGACAGGACGAGGAAACCACTATAAGCTAGTAATACCTGTATTGTAACATGTAGGAAACCACTATAAGCTGGTAATACCTGTATTGTAACATGTAGGAAACCACTATAAGCTGGTAATACCTGTCTTGTAACATGTAGGAAACCACTATAAGCTGGTAATACCTGTATTGTAACATGTAGGAAACCACTATAAGCTGGTAATACCTGTATTGTAACATGTAGGAAACCACTATAAGCTGGTAATTCCCCGAATTGTAACATGTAGGAAACCACTATAAGCTGGTAATACCTGTATTGTTACATGTAGGAAACCACTATAAGCTGGTAATACCAAAGGGATTCGACCCGATAAAAATATCTTTCACATCTATACTATGAATACATAAGACAGGGGTCTTTCTTTATGACTGGCCCTCATATACCCAACTCAACACTATGTCCAATATTTTAAACAAGCCGAATACAATCATTTAATTTGTACTGCACACTTCAAGACAATATAATATTATACATAAAAAATACAACTTTTATCAATACACGTACACAATGTCGCCTGTGTCGAGCATAGAATGTTCACAAAATGCGTAAAACCCGGTTTGACGACATAACCCTGCACAGACAGAAACTAGAAAACGGCCTTCGATAAAGAAGAGAAATCATTATTTACACACAATCTCAGGATATTAGTACGACGATTTGATAGTGGGACATATTTTTTGCAACTTACCGCCACCTATATGTTTCTGTTCCGCTTAAATAGACGATAATCCGAGTTCAGGGAGAACTGATATTCAATTTCTAATATTTACATTCATTTCGACCATTGTAGTATCACGTGACGAATCATGTGACAATATAGAAAATGATTGGTGTTCGGGTAATACCATGCAACTCTTCGGCCAATCAAATTACTCGTAACAAAAGCCGTGCTGTCACTGTCAAAATGGCAAAAGTCGGCGAATTGTTTTCAGTAAACGTTGTTGAATTGCTGCTTTCGTCTAGCTAAGCTGTACAGAAACGGACGAGTGTCGGTGAGTTAATCCAAATATGTTCCTCTACCAAATCGTCATACTAATTTCCTGAGATCGTGTGTAAATAATGATTTCTCTTCTTTATCGAAGGCCGTTTTGTAGTTTCTGTCTGTGCAGGGTTATGTCGTCAAACCGGGTTTTACGCATTTTGTGAACATTCTATGCTCGGCACAGGCGACATTGTGTACGTGTATTGATAAAAGTTGTATTTTTTATGTATAATATTATATTGTCTTGAAGTGTGCAGTACAAATTAAATGATTGTATTCGGCTTGTTTAAAATATTGGACATAATGTTGAGTTGGGTATATGAGGGCCAGTCATAAAGAAAGACCCCTGTCTTATGTATTCATAGTATAGATGTGAAAGATATTTTATCGGGTCGAATCCCTTTGGGTAATACCTGTATTGTAACATGTAGGAAACCACTATAAGCTGGTAATACCTGTATTGTAACATGTAGGAAACCACTATAAGCTGGTAATTCCCCGAATTGTAACATGTAGGAAACCACTATAAGCTGGTAATACCTGTATTGTTACATGTAGGAAACCACTATAAGCTGGTAATACCTGTATTGTTACATGTAGGAAACCACTATAAGCTGGTAATACCTGTATTGTTACATGTAGGAAACCACTATAAGCTGGTAATACCTGTATTGTTACATGTACATATATCCATGAAATTCAATGATGATTGTGGAACTCAAATATTAACAACATTAAACCATGCAAAAAAATACATGCTTATATCACACAACACTACAATATTAATCCCATACTTGAATCACCAAGTCTGCTAGAGTTTACTTATTATAATATCAATCACAACGGTGGCCGAGTGGTTAGGGTGTTTGTCTAGGAAGCGGGAGATCAAAGGTTCGAATACCAGCGTAAGCTTGGTTATGTTGTCGCACAGCCGCCGGCTAGTTAAAGAATGGTTACCGTAGGCCTATCTCTGCCAGGTGCCGAGCAATACGAGAAGGGTTTCGAGAGGTACTGTGCGGACGAAAGATAGATGACTGATAATTCAAATTGGCTGGCTCTTTCAATAGGGGTGACACTATAACAAACAAAGCCTTTACTTGAAAGTGAATCCCCTATTTAAAGAGCCAGGATTTCTGACTTAGTGTAAAGTCTACTTAGTGGTTATTATATATTTATTTTAGAATAATCTTTAACTTTACTAGGTAATATTTAGGCATGCATGTATTTCGAATGATCCTAGCATGAATAGCCATGCGAACACGCCACATCTCCCTGCATCAGGCACATACTTGAGCAAGTTAGCCCGTACAAACCAGAATGGTTTAAATTTACATGAATGTATGTATGTATACTAATATATTCTTCAGAGAAAGTTAATAGATAGAAAGTTCATCAAAACAATTCAGTGGAAGTAAAGACAGGGGTTCTACTGAGGTATTAACCCCAATCATGAACATTTCTGTTTTGAGAGCCATTAGCACAGTCATCCCTACACTAAAACATTGTTTTATTGTTTAAAATTCAACACATGAAATTTAAAATGACCATAACTCGGTCAATAATTGGTATTTTTTCGTCAAATAACTTTCATTTTCCACAGAAAAGTTCCTTCTTTTAAATGAAGCATTATTCAGGATTAGTAGGACCCCTGGTTAAGATCGTTAAACAGGCAAAAACAGCGTCTAAAGCTTATAAGAGGGAGAAACATAAAGTATAAATGATAGAGGATAGGATTTAGAATATGTTACCTCAGGAGGGTCATGTTCATGAGATGTTACACAAACTTTCGGTACTGGCCCCAGATGAGGGGGTGGTACTCTAGGGCTTTCACCAAGCCCCACTTGGTTTTGAGATGACTGAGTGGGAGACATGTGGTCTGGTACATGAGCGTGTCGCTGCTGCTCTTGTTGCATTAAAAACATATAATGCTGCCGTATTCGAGGATCCATACGTAATCTAGAAGGATCTATGTTTGGTACCTACACATACAAGAGCAGTAAAACAACACGGATCAGCATAGGGCATCACAACACTACTACTGATCACACTAGATGGTTTAACTGGTAATATTCCACATGCATTTCACTTACGGTATTTAACAAATAATGGTTGATAGGAATGTGTTTGTTTACAATAACATGACCATAAAATGTAGGGCAGACAGCCCAGACAAGAGAGGATTTTCCTTAGTGAAAGAGAAACTACCCTTTGAAAAATTTAATAAATAGCCCTAACAATATTTATATAACTTTTAAACAGGTATATTACCAGTTGAACAAACAATATAAAACCGAAACTAAAAACACTACAGATAAACCAGTCACACTAACATGCCCTTTAATGTCCTCTACATGACCCCAACACATGCCCTTCATGACTCCAACATGACCACAATATGTCCCTACATGTCCCCTACTTGACCCAATATGTCCCCCACATGACCTAATGCTATAAATAGAGGATCTTGCATGCATGCTCATTACATACACGTTTTTTGTAACAAGTGGACAAAATAATATGACACGAGGCTTTGCGTTACAATGAGCGCAACGTCTTGATGACGTTGGTATAATCCTGATGTCATGGGCTGATCAAGCCAGGTTAATCTGACTATGTATTGCCCATTCTAAGAGAGCAGAGCGATATTTTCGGCACAGCTTTATGGCACTGCTAGGCAGCAGGTTATGTGGTAAATTAGAACTGTCCCGCGTTTTTTGGGGAGAATATCAGTGTGGCTGGTTGACCTTGTGTAAGTACATATCATGAACAGTGATACACAATACCACAACTTAAACACTAAAGCTTTTACTTCATTTAGCAAAGTATCAGAAACTGCATAATTTGATACTATATTCTCACTGTTATGTTCCATCATACAATAATTAAAGCTAAACCCCGAATCATTATAATCAGAGAAACACTGTTTTAAACATTAAACACGGTCTATTCTGTCCTGTGAAAATTCAGCCGATAAATTTCAATACTATGAATTTTTTAATCAAATAACTGCAGAACTGAAAAGTGGATTTTTTCTGATGCGTTTTTTCACATTTGTAGGACATCTGCCAATACTCCTTTAAATTATACATTTTTAAGCAATAAAATGTTAAAATCCAGGACAAAATTAACAAAAAGACCCCATTGCAAGTAAAACCCTGGATTATTATTAATTATTTATAAATATCATGTATGATGGAACTGAGTGAATCTACACAAAACAAAACAATATCAAAAGCCTGCAAGGAAAATGCAAAAATCATCAAATTAACAAACAACTATGATCACAATGTTTGTTGTTTCTAACACCATGATAATGAAATACAAATCTGATTTTGCACACTACAGGCAAAAACAATAAAAATGCAGAAACAACCAAACAGTAAACGCCAAATATGGATCTATGAGGTGTCAGTGTATTACAGTATACTATAGCACAGAGAATTTGACCTGATCCTGACATTTATGCATGAAAGCTTCTTTCTTTGAATATATCATTTTCCACGAGCAAATCATGCAATATCGGTCGTTTAGATTTGTGTTGGTATTACACCTGAGCGTCTTCGTGATACATCCCGCTTACGAAAACAAACAGACGGGGTTATGAATATATCAGCTGTTAAATTATGCTAACAGAAGGTCGAGAGCCATGTCAAATTCTCTGTACTATACAGACGGTCTATATCAAGTTTTTACTCATTATATAGAAAATCTCAGGTAACTGTTCGCTGAGAAAATGCAAGGTGATATTGTTAAGGTGGCGAGCAGCGGAGCTAAAGCGAATCACCCCAGACGATATTGCCGAGTCTGAAAACATTGTGCGAGCCAAGATTCTATTTAATATCATGCAACCAGCATATATACAGGGCCTACCAATTTAATTGATAATAAACCAAGCACATTTACGTCCCAACCTATATCTCGCATTATGCCTTGTACCAGGGACATAACTACATGGAAACCATCATGAAACAAACCGATGGCTGAACAACTAGTGTCACACAATATATTTGTGAAACATGTACGCCCAAATGGCAGCAAAAAGTACATTTATGTCAAATGTCACTGTAATCATGATCATTTACCTCCAAATCTACTGGCAATGACAAACTTTCCTATAAAGTTAGAAGATTGTTCTTGAGTTATTGATCAGGTGGTATTCAATATTGATCTTATTTAATTGGAGAATAAGGATAGCAATTATTATTGCCCGTTACTGACCAAGAGTTTAACATGGTGTTATCTCATTTGTTGTCTTTATCCTTAAGTCAAGTAAGAACAATATTGAATACCACCCCAGATACCATTTAGTCTACAAACTGACAAACAGACTGACTGACATGTGCAAAACAACATACCCCTCAGCTTTGATGGAGGGGCTGAATATTTATTTTAAACAGTACATACCTACCAGTATGACAGTACTATAGTAGGATACTGTAACATCACATATTTTCGTCGTTATTAAATTTCGTGGACTTCGAAAAAAGGAATATTTGTGGGGTCCTAAATTTGTGGATTACTAAACATGAAAGGATAAACCGATGTTCAGTATTTGACAGGTCGATTAATCGTGGAGATCAGATTTCGTGGTCGAGTGCAACAACTCATTTGCCTGCCATATTTCAGCAGAAAGCTGACTGGCAAATGAAGGCTATGCTCAGCTCGGCAACTAAAGCAACGAAAATTCAACGCCCTCGAAAAGTAATGATTTTACAATAGTGGGATAGTGTAGTGACAACATCAGACAGACATGCTAACAATATAAGACTTACAGGTGGAGATAATGGAAGATTTTGACTCCCATTTCCAGTCAATACTAGGGGACTGGGCCCACTAGGGTTCATCCTCCGTCGCTGACTGCCTGGACTTTGAACCGGGGAACCATTATGGTGTTGTGGATGACCCATGTTGATGTGGTGAGCACTGGTAGGGGATAGATTGGCAGGGTTACCGCTATAATTTTGATCTTCTACATCAATGGGGTTGGTGAGAGGTGAGGGGAAATTTAGACAAGTCAGGTCAGGTAACGATCCAGTGTTGTTAGATATGGGAATATGCATCTGTGAGTCCGGCTCCCCAGATGGATATATGCTGAAATGACAAGTTTTGAAAATATCAACATTGAAAAATATCTTTATCACCAAATTCAACAATTATAGTTAACTGTTGCACAGATTGATGTGACACATACATTTAGCATTAAACTATCATACAAAATCATGTCTATTATTAAATACACTTCAGTTACACATGAAGAATACACAATATACTTAATTCATAGTCAGCTCTCCATATCAAAACTCAAAAAATTATTTAACTGTTGCGAGCCAAATTTTTTAGAGAATAAATAATTAGCCTATTCAGTCTATAGTAGATATGTTACACAAGAAGAAATATTGTTAACTTGTATAATTCAAACAAGTGCACCTACTTGATGTTTGGCACTTCACATGACTTAGGTCTTTGTTGTAACTGAAATACATAACACCAAGTATTAATAATAACTTTAAGTTGAACTGCGTGTGGAAACAAAAGTTCATCTACAAGGGGTCCTACTGAGACCAAAGCCTCATCCTGAAAATCGGACAGAAGTCTGTTTTGATTGGCGATACAACTAAAAGTCTGTTTTGAGCGTCGATACAACTAAAAGTCTGTTTTGAGTGGCGATACAACTAAAAGTCTGTTTTGAGTGGCGATACAACTAAAAGTCTGTTTTGCGTGGCGATACAACTAAAAGTCTGTTTTTAAATAGTGTTCTTTTGTTAGAAATCAGCTTATAAAATTTCAAATAACCGTAACAACATTTAGAACTTTTCATCAAATAACAAACAAAATCCATTTTCGTTAACTTTTTCAGACAAAACCCATCTTCCAAGACTCTTCCAGGGTAAAACAAAGGATACTCTGCAATTGCCTCGCCCGAAACTACATCGTTTCTAGGCTCTGCATTATCGCTAGCATATTAGCGCTATTGCTATTTTAGACAGGAGAATCCAAAACCAGCGCACAGCGAGGCAAATTTGATAATGTAAATGGGTTTTTAAATGCATTGCATATAAAACGCTCGTGTGTTTAAAGAATTACTTGTATTATATATTAAAAAACTATCAGTTTATCATATTGATTGTAGCAAATAATTAAATAATGACCAGTCAATAGAACCATGAAATATTTAAACCTCAGACGTACTCGTTTAAACCTTTAAACACATAGTCTTCATGGTAACTAAACTCTCTGCTATACCTCTCTCTCTATACAAACAAGTAAACTTTCATCAGCCAATGAAAATGTGTATCAGGGTTCGCAGCAGTTTTGTAAAGGTCAAATATCAAAATATTCTAGTATTTTAAGCAGCGTGTGAATTGTAACGGTTAAGTGGAAATCAAAGCGCTGTAGAGAGGGTAAACAAAGGAATAAGAACCTACCTTTTTAGGATCCCATGGATACGGTCCGGCGGACAAACCAGAATTCTCTCCAACAACTTCATGAACTGAAAACACACATAAAACCATTGACTCGTGAAACATAAAATCTGGATGGCATTGTCAGTATTTTTTTCTTTCATATTTTATTAAAATTGATCCAGACTCTTATAATGCCATGCTTACCAAATTATTTTGACATACTAAAATTTTCACATAACTGGAGCTTGTTACTCAACCAAGGCGTCAACAAGCACTTTTTATTAGCGCTTTACTATGTATATATACAAAAACGCTACCAGCGAGCAGTGCTCACAGATAGCATACTGTTTCTCAGCATTTTGCAAGGCTTTCTTACGCAACGGACCACGTCAGAAGCATATAAATATTTTGCTATGTAGCACTTTTTTGAAGCAAGCTGTTTCCTAGCAGAGCGCTATAGAGGTTCTCGGTAGTGCTTTAGTTAGGCAACAGGCTCCTGGGTAGTAACTATAGTAATTTAGAGTAAAAGCGGAGAACATGAATTAAGCGGAGAACATGAGTTATATAAGTGAATTAATTCATACTTCTCCTATGCATGGGAGGGGTGCTAGGACTTGGAATATCACCTGCGGGACGTCCACTTCCCATCGATGAACTTGCATGTATTGCCGAGTCTGAATTAGTTCTGAAATAGAAATAGTATTAACAATTACAAACATGAAACATGTTCTAAAAGACAAAACTGTGAAACCACCAGTTTGACAAAAGAGACACATAGTTCAATTTTAAGAATTGACATTACGCCAGTGTAAAGATTGATTTGCCTTAATATTTGTTGAAGCTTGTTTGTGGAAGTTCTTTCAGTGAATTTATTGGACAATGTGCTAAAATATACGTTTTTTTTCTAGCGCAATAAATTGCAATACAAAAACAGCGTGATAAATTGCAATACAAAAACAGCGCAAGAAATTGCAATACAAAAACAAACACAAAATCAGCTATATTTGCCTTTTTTGAATACTTAGGAGCATGCAAACTTGATTGTTAACCAAATGTTTGGATACTTTCATAGGCAAATGTTACAGCCTTGATTTTAATCCATAACTAAATATACGCAACATTGTGTTTGTTTTTGTACAGCAATTTTCTTTTATCATATTAGAGTTACACTATGATAACTTAATTACAAACTTAACAAAGTACATCAGACTTACAACTCGCGTAATGTCAATTGCTACTCAGAAAAATTAAGTTATCTAAATATTTGGTGTGTGTATACATAATTGTAAAATTTGGACAGTACTTAGAAGAGTCCTGAAAGATGTTCACAGGAAACAACCTGTTGCTAGTTTGGTATGATTTCGAATAAATGGTACAAAACTAGAATTATCACTGTCGTGACCAGGACCCTGTGGTAGCAAGGGGGGGGGGGGAGTATAGAAGTATAGTGGGGTTGCATAATAATCAGTACAATTAGTTGCAATTTTCTGTACTAAATTAAGTCATATCTATACATGTACTGATGCCTGAAATAAAGTAATGCACTTCCTTCTAAAATAACAAGCAAAGGTTTAATTTCCAGAATTGTAACCGTATGATGAACTTTGACTTTTTTTAAGTTTGAACTTATTTTTGATATACTAAGTGTGGACATTTAATTCCATTTAATGATGACATTGGTTTCATTGACATTGCCCTGTTCCTACATCATCCTGATTGGTCAATATTGATTGCATGATGGAAATACACAAACAGAACTACATTAATATGTTTATATATTAATATTGTGTGCAAGTGTTTAAAGGAATCAGCCAAAATTTACTAAAGCCAGAGTTGTTGCCCTTTGCTACAAATGTGAGTACCCCGGTATTGTTTTTTGCTCCACAAACATGTACTTATTGTCGTAGTCAATACCAGTAAGTTTCATTTGAATATCTTGTACGGTTTTTGAACTATGAGCAATGTTTAATGTTTTGAAGCTGAAAAAGGGGCGTAAGTGAAATATTATCCAAGCTAGAGTTGTTGCCCTTTTACTTAGGTATTTGTATTATCATTGGCAATAAGTACAGCAAGTTTCATATGAATATCTATTATGGTTTTGAAGTTATGAAGAAAAAATCATGAAAAGTTAGGAAATTGGAACTAAACAAAGGGCAATAATTCTTCTAATAATAAAGCTCGAGTTATGTTACTTGTCATAAATCAGCATACTGTTGTTAAGAGGTTAGGTTTAAAGTTTGAAGTAAATATCCTTAATAGTTTGCAAATTATTAAAGTTTGAAGTTGATACCTATAAAGGTTTTTTAAGTAATTTAGAAAAAAAACATGAAAAATGTGGACGGCCAGATGGACGTTCTAACGAAAAAGTATTTATGTGGCTACAATACGGAATGAAGAGTAGCTACGTAGCCACATAAAAGAAAATTTTAGCCACATAAAAGAAAATTCTACTTTTTTTACTATTTTCAACTGGTTTGTCCATAAAAAGTAGCCACCTAAGTACCCGTTTGTTGGCGCAGACAGACAGACAAGACGAATGGACGGACGGACAGGGTGATTACTGTAGGGCCAAAAAAAAATAATTGCGGGGCCCTAATAAACACTACCAGTACAATGTCATACTGCTGCAAATAAATGTATTTTATACCTTTGGATGAATTAATCATAATATTATATTTTATTATAAATATGAAATAAAAGAAAACTTTCTCATTTAAAATATTGTTAATCAACAAATTCAGCAGCTAAGCTGAAATACTGTGTGATATTAGTAAGTATACCCATTATTACACAATACTACTCATTACACATGCTATCATTAAAAGTGATGATTACCCCAAACTCTGCTCTGAGACAGTTATGTCACCATTTGTATATATCAAAGGGCAGCTCATTGAAAATTGACTTAATCATAACATTGAACAGATATGCACAATTTGGGTTCCAGGTATTTAAATGGCCTTGGTCTTTCTGTGAATTTCTTTTAAAATCCAACCAATGGCTAGGGAGGGAGATAAAGCTCGAACATAACTTGTCTACAGACTGACCAAAAACCCGACTCCATTATAGCCCCCATTTACCTCGTATGCAGTGGGTATAATCAACAAATAAACAGCTGAACAATAATAATGATATAAGATGATAGACCAATGAATAATCAGGAATTGTGACGATTTCCAGAAAACCATGTGATGAAACAATGGTCATAACTGCCGAAATTGAGTGTGCAGCCTTATTGATGACAGACTTGCCTTCATAATCATGTGGTCACCTGACTGAATCACCTGTGTAATTCGCCAATCCAGTAACCCAGTATTTTTCTATGAAAAAAAACATGGTATAAAATGTATGTAAGTGAAATATGAAGCGCCTGGTCACCATATTGCAGTGTTTACTGTGTTATTATATGATGATGATACAGCTTTTCATGCTTGTTGAAGTGCCACCTTCGTTCTCCTTCCAACCAGTCGCTATTTGACATCTTAAACTGGTTACATCATACCAGCCTTTAGTTCAAGTCGAGCAGCACCAATTAAATATGTATATGACATCCAGTTTAAAATGTCAAGCAGCATCCATATGTTTCATATATGATGTTATGCTGATGAATCTTACAATCAGACACATGTACTAAACTCATACCAATATTAATTCAGGCTAATCTTTTATGTTTAATACAAATAAATGACACCCATCTACTGCAGACCATGCTAGAATAAATAATAGTTTGGTTTAATCATGTGTCCGTTGCCTAAAAAATACTTTGTAGCGCATCCTAAGGGAGGTAATCCATGCCTTTGATATTTAATTGAATGAGAGATAACTCCGGACAAAGCACTATGTAGAGCATTTAGTTAGGCAACGGGCCTCACATGTATACAATGGTTAAAACAGAGGCCCCCATCCCTAAAAAAAATGAATAAACAAAACGTAACTACCTTGTTATCACAATACATGATGTACTATGCTTATGAATAGGAATAAATGCTATGTAAAATCCCAACCCTTTTTACATCAACATGGCCAAATTTAAAATCAGGAAAATCATTGTGGTCAACCATTTTTGCCAAACAAGAGGCCTTCAATGACATTGTTCCTTAATTGACTCAGTTTGTATTGAAGAAAATCCTTCAGAGCAGATTAAATTTACCATAACTTTGCCAATTTTTGAGATATTTTCATCAAATAACTTTTATTTTGGTCAGACACCATTGCTTTTTCAGGAATGATAAATCCGAAATTCCGAAAAAGTCAGGAAAATTGACAGCCCTGTACATTGTGAATCATTTACCTGATGAAATGACCCTTAAAACCCTGAAACTTTGGGAAAAATTAGAACCCAAGAATTGTGAATGAAGGTTTAAAGTATCATTTACTTTTGGTTATAAAATGGTCTAATACAGAACAAAATTATTAACATGATCAATGAGGTTCAGAACAAGTAGTATTTTATGTTCTCAACAAAAAGTGCTGACAGCAAATGGTGAATATGGATAAATATATTCTGAAAATCCAGTCAGCAAAAAGCAGGTTTACAAAACAAAGATTCAACCTTTTTTAAAGTAAAAACCTGTCATATGTTTGTTTCTTATTCACATCAACATTGGTAATGTTACAAGGGCAGAGCACAAAAGGTTTTATGGAGTGGGAAAGGTACAAATTGTATGACCCACACCCGGGAAAACGGTTTGACAGTCAAGCAACTTCCACACCCAGGACCACAGTTTGACAGACAAACAACTTCCACACACGGGACCTCGGTTTGATAGACAAGCAACTTCCACACCGGGACCACGGTTTGACAGACAAATAACTTCCACACCCAGGACCACAGTTTGACAGATTATCAATTCCCACACCCGGGCCATAGTTTGACAGACAAGAAATTACCACACCCAGGGCCACGGTTCGACAGATTATCAATTCCCACACCCGGGCCATAGTTTGACAGACAAGAAATTACCACACCCAGGGCCACGGTTTGACAGATTAGCGAATTGCAACACCTAGGAAACCACAGTTTGACAGATTATTCCCACAAAGACAAAATGATAGCAATAATTAAACTGCAGAGGAATTTCATAAATAAATATAACTTTTTTTACAACTTTCATGAAGTGAACAATTCCAGAAACCTACAGTAAACAATAACAGGTCTAAACCAGGAAATCTGAACCAGGAAGTAATTGGAACTTATGCCAGATGTTTTATGGTGGATTTATATTTACATAGAACTTACAGAGATTTGTCAGGAAACATACTGTTATATAAACATATTCAACATTGTCTGTTCCAAACAACACATTTATAATACTGTTGAACCTACAGTTGGAGTAGCCACCTGAATTAAACAACCACCGGTCACCTTAAACAGCCAATAATAATGAATCTGAATGGTCCATTTGTATAATTATAAAATACACCTGAATTTAACAACCTGCCACCTTAAACTGCCAATAATAATGAATCTGATCGCTCTATATATATAACTATCAGATACACCTGTATTAACCAACCAACAACCACCTTTTTTACACAGGCATTATTGGTGTATCCCTTTGGTCAGATTGCTTGATCCCCTCCCCCTACTGGATCTAATTATCTGGGATAAAAAGGATTGGATGTTTTTCAAACAAGGTTCCCCCAACATTTACCCTGCCCATGAATAGATGGATTCACACATCCGAGATAAAGTGTTATATAAACAAGAAATGAATATACCCCCACCCACCCCCAACAATACCCCGTCTATGCATAGGATTGCGGAGACATAGAACGACACAGAATGTATATATAAACATAGCTAACAACCTCCGTCCAGGCACCATTCTATGTAATGTACATAATATATAAGGCATCTCAGCATCTCAATGATACAAATCATGCTCTAAGTTCATCCAATGTTCTGTTCTTTAAACCATACATAAGAAAGTGTCCAAGTACATAATGTCGAGATTCAAAACAAAACAACTCTACATATTCTTTAAATAACTTTATAATTCAAGGCTCCCACCACCCACCAAAATGACTATGGACTCTCAATCTTCAAGAGTCCTCATTATATTGCAAAAAGTATAGGAAATTTGATTCTTCATCTTAAATTTTCAAGAGTCTAAACTGGCAAATAATCAAATTAAAGAATCAAAATGCTGTTTTAAGAGACAATCAAATAAAAGCCCTTTAATAATAGTCAAATAAAAGCCCTTTAAATAGGACCATGGGACAGGAAGCAAGGGTCATGAGGTGTCTATTGCAGCTTAGCAGAACAGGCCCTCATTGTGACTTCAGGGAACATCCAAACATATACTCTAGACACTATGTAGTGTTTAGGGTTCTTTATTTCCATATTCTAAAATGTCACCGAAAACCTGTGCTTAGGACCTCTGACAGACTGCTGCAAGCCACCTGCATATATACCTCGCTTCTGACTTTTATACATGTACCAAATGGATGAGTTGCAGTGATCTTACAGAAATATATAGAACAAGATGATTGGGTGATACATTACACTACCTGACCAAAGTTGTTTTGCTTTATCCCTAGATGTCATATTGAAAATTAGAGAATAGGAGGCATTGAACAAGTGTGAAAATCTTACAAGCACTCTATCAGTAATAGTGCTGTAACTTGTTCAACCCCAAAGTAAGAAGAATAACCCCAAGTAAGAAGAATAACCCCAAGTAAGAAAAATATGTGTAGACCAGAGTTGTCCAAACCCTTACAGTAGCCTTGACTTTTAGTCTACAAAATGGACTGAAGGCAAGTGCAAAGCCATAAACCTCTGCTTCTGGTGAAAGATGTCTAGTACTCCAACAAAATATATGCAACCAAGGTCATTCCTACCCATTAAAGGTTGTACCATGTTGCCATAGCAACCATGAAATAACAGCACACCTCCAATGTACAAGAATGACCAGGAAAGAAAATCAAGATGAATTCTGGTTTTAAGACAGTAAGCTTCTTTAAGATTCTGAAGTAAAGCATCTTATAGAAACAGATCAAAGTTTCAAACAAAGAGCATGATATGTAACATGGTAGTAATCCTGACACACCTCTTCTCAGCACTGTCGGAAAATTGTACTGTTTTCATATGGCTCTGACGTAACTGAAAACCGCTGAAACATTTGGATGAAATTCAGAAGTTGTTTGTAGGCTTCCGTCCGAGCGTTACATCGGTTTTCTGTTCTGTCAGAAAATGTTACTGTTTTCATATGGTTCAAACGGAACTGAAACCAATGAAACGCTTGAATGGAATTCAGATGCTGTGTATCCTGAGTTCCGTCCAAGCGCTACATCAGATTTCTGTTCTGTCAGAAAATGTTACTGTTTTCATATGGTTCTAACTAGGGACGGCAACGAGTACCCGAGTACTCGGGTACTCATTCAAAGGTCCGATTATCGAATATCAAAATCAGTATTCGAGTACTCGGAAAAAAAAATTTAATAATCTTGTCTTGTACAGAACGTGTCCAAGTGTTATCAGGTCTACTAAATTACAATTAACAACGTGTCACCAATCCTTAATCGCCGCTACCCGGTCGCTAATTGCAAGCGTTATATCCAACACAGACATGACAATCATCGTCTGTTACAGTTAATTTGTTTATGACACGTAGCTTGGGGTTCTTTTGTTGACATCAATCCGATTAATTGTCATCGATCTTTAATTGGCAGTTATTGTTTATTAGGTATGACATTCGATGAAGAAATTAATAAAATATTACTTGAAATTATAATCGTTCTCAAGCGTATATGAAAGAACGATAACTCGCATGCGTCACGCTGTGTAAATATTACTATGTCACCGGTTGATAAGAGTATTCCCCCTTTAGTTGTTTATTTGTTATTATTCTATTTTCTAGCGTTATTGCCTATAAGTTAAACTGCATTACCACGATTGTTGTTCTTTTGTAAGTTTTAATTGTTTCAACATTCTTCTATCGATCTAGATTTGACCATCAACTGAACAGAACGGACAGGCATATACGATGTTCTATTTGAAGTTGAACACGCACGTTTGCAGTACAACATTTCTGTGTCCCAAATATCATTCATATTTATAGTTTTCCGAGTACCCGAGTACTCGATCGGAAGACTGACCGAGTACACGAGTACCGATTTTAGTACTCGTTGCCAGCTCTAGTTCTAACGGAACTGAAACCAATAAAATTCTCGAACGGAATTCAGATGCTGTGTATCCTGAGTTCCGTCCAAGCGTTACATCAGTTTTAAGTTCAATCAAATCAATATGAAAACAGTACAATTCACCAACAGACTTGAGAAGTGATGTATCAGGATTACTACCATGTGTAAGACAATAATGGTATGAGTAATGATATTGATGAATGTTGAGAAATAGATGATTCCGTGGAATGAAGTATCTCACTCACCGTGATAAGTGATTGACACCATTAAGGTGCCGAAATTGCCTGAAAATTGGAGATTATTAAAAGAAGAATGAGTGTCGGGTTAAAGTGTTATGGTTAAGTTATGGTTAAACAAGTGACAGAAATAAGAAATCCCTAGGATAAAACACACAGTGAACCTAATAATGAATATACATGTGCAGTAAATCATATAATATATATATCAGTGGTACATACTATCAACAATATACAATAGACTAAGTGTAGAATTCTGTCCGGTGGACACAATTGTTATTACATGGTATATGAATGAGTAATATCGTAAAAGCATCTTTTTTCAAGGAAGTTAAAAGCATAAAACCGACCTAAATTTAATACATATTACACATTGCAATCATAATATTCTTTATTATAACCATTACCTTAAATTCAATGGTACAAACTAGCTTTTAAAAGCATGAAATATTAATTTCCTCAATATTTAAATAAATAGGTACTAGAAGTAACAAGAGTGGCCACCGAATGTGATGAATACCTCTCCATATATTACTGCCCAGACAATTTTTACATTACCATTAAGATTTGACCATCATATCATGCAGCACTAATTCCCAGAACATAACAGACCGTAATAATGCACAACTAGGCTTGCAAGCCCTAATGAGCCTTGACAAGAAGTTCTGTTAAAATCAAACAAATAGATACTGAGAAAGAACATAAAAAATATTTGCCTACGCAAAGGTGGATGGACGGACAGAAAGCATGACTCCAATATAGCCCCCATATACTTCATACATGGAGGTATAAGAAAATGTGAGACAGAAAGAAATCTGATATTAAAAGATTGAAGTAGAAAGGTTTCACTTTCTTCATATTGGAGCTAAAATTAACTGAAACAATTAACAATTAGCAAACTGTAATTAATTATCAAGCAGTGATTGTATGGCATAATATCACTTCAGTAGACAAACAGACCTTATATTAAAGATGTTATAGAAGACAAATGATGAGAATATTCTTTTATCATGAAATTACTTCCCATTGTGTCCCCCAAGCATAGGTTATCAAGCCCAAAATAAAATCTTTTTTTTTAGGTTTGTGTATATTTTTTTTTTTTAGCAAATTTTCGTATTTATATAAAAGTTCAATGGCTTTTCAAAGACTTACAAAATCTAGCTCAAAACAAAAATAAGTTAATATATTAAATTGATAAAATATTACTACAAGTATCTATCAGTAGTTGGTAGCCAGACTAGATGTAATCCATGACCTCGATGGTATAAGAAGATATGGAACAGTTTTCACTTAATATCATGCCATCTCTAAAACCCGTTAAGTTAGGATAATCCCTGACTTATGGACAGCTCCAAAACAAGTCAATCAGCATTATCAGAAGAGAGATTTTAGAATTACATATAGTGCAAACAAATTAATCTGGTTCTTTAGCATTCTATTACATTATTAGCATAATTCGATGGCTTAGAATTCGAAGGTCGCAAGTACTACTTACGAACTCAGTTAAACTCGTGCATATTTGAAATTTGCATCTCAAGGTACTTCTTATGAGCCTATTTTCATGACAATCAAAAGTGGTCATGTTGACCAAACTGAAGTTTAAAAAGCTTATTTTTCCTTAAGTAAAGAGTAGTTTTCAGACAGTTTTTTGTTGTACTCTCAAAATATTGATTTTGTAGATACGACCTTCAATTTAATTCTAAGCCAACAAATTTAACATTAGATTTCTTGTCCATTACTTTTTTATTGATAGAGGTGTACTTTACACACTTTGAATCTAAACCACCGGCAAGGCAAGACTTTCTTGAGGAAATTAATACATTACCTGCAAAAGGCTTGTAATATATTTATGCATAAAGGTCGGGGATCAAGATAGCTTGTTCGGACTATATCTAGCTTGATAATGTACATGTTACAATCACAACAGTGGATTTATTTCAGTTTCATACATTTGAATAGCATGTATGCATCAACTCAATTCCTCTTGACCTCTGTTAAAATTGTATTAATAGTTTTACAGGTGACTTAACTTGTTGATATTTATTTTTGGCTTTTAGTTTCTATTTATGTACATATTTATATAATTTTATTATACACACAATGATTACAAATATGTTCAAGGTATACCATTTTAGTCATGATTATAAAGAAAATTTATGAGATTAATGCACGATACCTCACTCGGAGTCAGGTCATTAGCTAATCTGGAAGTGAAAAACCTATTGATCACTCACTTACAACTTGTAAATGTCGCAGTTAAACAATGCACTACAGATTCTTAACATTTAATTTGATAGGAAGTTTTTATCTATTAATGCCAGAAAAATTAGAACAATGCATGACTCTCTTAATATCAGCCTGCAATATTTAAGTTCTTCTTTTGTACAAATAATAAAATACTATACATTAAAAATTTCACCAATCTAGAACAAACTTGTATTCACTTCCTGAATTAACTTGCAGTTGTATAGCATGTGTTTTATTTGTACATACAGACCACAACCAGTTTAAAACAGAGCTACAAGACAAACTTTATAACAGGTATTCTCTATATCACTGTTAGAATGACTAAGCATTGTATTGATAATTGCGGAAACAATAACATTTAATGCAGCAATGCCGTATTACCAGGCAACCTGTCTCAAAAAATACATTCCATCCACTGTGAGATACGTTTATATAAATTTCCAGGAAATCAACGTTTTGCTATTGATTTGTAAACTTGTATAAATTTTGAAGGAATTTTATTTCACACAAGAGCAGCATTTTTGCAGGAGGACCATGCAAGCCATTGTTTTAAATGGATTAATTTCCATGGGAGGCTAGAGTAACAATTGGCATTACAAAACATAATTCTGAGTTTATAACGTACAGTCTTAAAGCCAGAATCATCTTTCTCCCAGCGCCTTAAATTCTAGTGTAGTGCCTTTGAATCACTATAGGTGTTTATATTATGCAGGGGTTCTACTGAGGCCTAATGCCCAATCCTGAAAATAAGACGCACATATGTTTTGGATGCCATGAGCACACATCCCAACACTAAACCTCTGTTTCAAACATTGTTATATTATCAAAATTTAGCATATAGAATTTCAAATGACCATAACTTAGTCAATACTTGGTATTTTTTCATCAAATAACTTTCATTTTTTTAAGAAAAGTTCATTCTTTCTAAAGCAGCAAATCCGATATTCCGGATTAATCCGGAAGTGTAGAACCCCTGATTATGTTCTGTATTGGGATATTTGAGTGACTGTGGCTTACAGTACAATGTAACCAAGTGCTTGAACTTGCCTTTAAATTATGAATAACCAAGCAATTGTCCAGTAATCTGGGGAATGGCCTGATTGTGTATCTAAGAGCTAGTGCATAATTGAATAGACACGTAGTGAGAATATTCTCAACATATGACTACTTTCTATGTCAACAGTGACATTAAGTCTGTTTATGTTGCTATTGCACATGTAGGGGAATGACCCCAAAAATGTGAGTAAGGGAGAAACTTGATAATTTAACCAAATGTCAGATAGAAACTTGGTAATTGAGAACTCCAACAATCAAACAAGAGTCTATCCCATATACAGGGGTGTCAACAGAGCCAAATTAAAAATCCTGAAAATCATATGCAGCTGACCATTTTTGACAAACTAGAGGCCGTCAACCATACATAACTCAGTTTTTATTGAAGAAAATCCTTTAAAGCAGATATAATTGACCATAACTTTGCCATTTCTTGGGATATTTTCATCAAATAACTTTTATTTTGGTCAGAAAGCATAGCTCTTCAAGGATAGACAAATCCGAAATTCCGGATAAATCTGGAAAATTGACACCCCTGCATATAGTCCCAAGTCACTCATATGAGTACATGGCAATTTTTAATTTAACATATTAAGCTGACTTTTTATATGGCAACCTTGTTTTTTATCCTAGATAGCCCAATCATGCATTGATTTAGACCAAAATGTTTCTCTTAATTGTAGGTATTTTTACGAGTAGATTTATTGAGGCCTGATATACAGCATCGGTAAAGTTTGATCATGAATTATACATATTTTCTTGCACATAATTACAGTTTTTCAGTAACGGGACTGTATAACTTATGTCTAGTAACCTTACTGCAATAAAATAATAAATAGGTTAAACAGAGCAGGGCTTTTTTCTAACTTTAGTGATGAGATCTTGAGTCTTTCATTAAGGGATATGGTAAAAAAAGACATACTATTAGGTGTTTTGGTATCATTGTGTAGAGATCATATAATATAATATTATGCATTTATGGGTGAAAACTGCACAATTTAGAAGATTTTTTCCTAGCGAAGGGCCATATAGTGACCCCTACTATTATACTATGTAAGGAAAAAAGCCCTGCAGAGAGAAATTAAAATACTTGTATAGTAAAGAATAAAGATGTGACTGTAAGACAATAATGCCCAGTTACTCCACTGTAATAAAATAATTCACGGGTTAAACAGAGAGAAATAAAATACTGTCATAGTAAAGAATAAAGATGTGCGACAGTTAGGATAACACAATGACGCCTGTATATTGTATCATTTCTCGGTAAGAACCAATTTATAAAACTAATATCAACAAATATAAGAGAGTAAAACGGGTAAAGGGTGCGAGGACAGCATGCCTAACACAACAATAAGTGACACATACCTTCTCCATCCGCTGTCTGGGGGCGGCGATAAATATGCACCGCTACCATATGGAGAACAATCAGCCTGTTAATGAAATACAAATATTGACTTAAAAAACAAAATAAGACATTTTGACAAGAAAATAAAATTTGATAAACCTTTCTGCATGCAAAACGTGACATGTTTGTATACAGGAGAATCATATACAAATGTGCCCACAGGCCCTCGATGCGATTTTGTAGTCCGGAAAAAATGTTACTCTAAAAGGTGTTTTTGTCATCATTTACAGTTTTTATTCTTCATTTATCCAATAGAATGCTGGTGAACACTTTGCATATGAATAGGCGATCTTCCCTATTATGGTAGAGTAATGGACTGTCTGTAAGCTAAATCATCAGTCTAGGCAATATTTAAAGGCTACTAGTCAAACTGGACAGGTAGATTTAAAATTCAGGGACGACAACAGGGCCAAATCAAAGGGGTTCGACACGGCTAAAAATCAATCACTTCACTATAGGTATAGTAAGAGAAATGAGTTATGACTGATCCTCAAATAACCTACTCAAAATTATGTCCAATATTTTCAACAGGTCGAAAGCAAACATTTGATTTGTACCGCACACTTCACGACAATATAATATCATACATAACAAATTCAACTTTCATCAATACACGTACACAATGTATCCTGTGTCGTGCATAGAATGATCATAGGGTCTGAAAAGACCATAAAATAACATAGTGTCCTGCTAATGGGTTGTGAAAAGGTGGTACAATGGAGTAGAGGATTAATAGATCCAGTAACAAGTAAATTACTAATGTATATGTTGTTATCAGCTTTATGTGCTAAAATCTCAACTCAGAAGTTCTGATATTGGCACAACAGGATATCAGGGCTCACACTGGCCATTTTAAAATAATAGCCATTTATTTTTGCCCAACAAAAATTATAGCCAAAATTGACGCGAACTTAAAATCTATGCATGGTGACTCGAACATAATGCATGGTACATAAGGCTTTTTATGAATCATAGTCAGGGCCATAGCTTGATAAAAATGAATATGTGTGGCAGCTTATGCTAGGAAGTTTGGCACATACTCCTCTGGCAAAATTTTTAATTTGATAGGGCTTCAGGTGCCTTCTGGGCAGTTTTCAATCTAGATATCCTGACTAATTATGACTCAGTCTAGTGACAGGTCAAAGACAAATTGATCATCATTTAACTTAATTAAGAATTGTCTTCATACAAATAGGCACCATTGTACTAGGGTGGGTCCAGAGGTATGCTCCCCCAAGTTCAATGATTTTGAATTCTACACTGTTGCATGTGACTGTGAGTTAAGGGCAGCATTGAGACAATCATTTTGTTTTGCATTTTTTCATACCTGGGGTAAATCAGTAATTGTCTAGGCATAATTATGCCTATAGAAAGCTATGCACCTGCTCTTAAAAATACACCATGTGCAATTTATAATAATATTACCTTGCACTTAATTTGTTTACTTTGCTTTATTACTCTGATAAGTACACTGTCCATTTACATGACACATGTGCAGACAACTGAGGAAATTGATGCCATTACAAAAGGGACAGTCAAACAGCTTGGTCAATCAAATTGTCATTTCTTGATAACCATTATCTTCTAAAAGCTAGGAAATGGCCAATATAGCAGCAAGATATCCATATAAAGCAGCTGCAGTGATTTTATAAATATAAGAAAAAGATATGAATTGATTGTTAAAATATGTCTTGATAAAACCTTTCTTTTGACCAAGACTTGTAGCTCAAGCAACAAGCTGAAGCCTCATGAATGCTTGAATGCAGGAATTCGGGAATTCAGGAATTCAACCTTTTAAAATGGATAATTTTATTTAAAGTTTTTAAAAAATAAACACTTATATTTTACAAATTACGATTATCCGAATTTTGTTTGTCCGAATACTAGTCAACTTACGTTTTTCAAACAGCTCGTAAAAATAAGTTTTATTGAATAGTATGTTCATTTTTTAGTCAAAGCAGTCATTAGTCGATAGATTATAAATCAAATCACCTAATTAACCCTAAATTGCAATTAATCTTGTCTGCATCCCACGTCCCGGATTCGTCAGTATTTTAGACATGTTCGTCAGTACTTTAGACCTGTTCCACGAACGTTGTTGACAGTTGATTACACCAATTAAATGGGGATTAAAAGATGTTATCACAACAATTTATCAGTAATTAGACCTCCTGGGGCTAATGGTAATTAACAATGAAGATCATATGGGTCCAGTTTAAAGTGTGAACTTGAAAATTTGTGACACTCGATACGTAGCTGATAGATAAAATAAGAACTTATGCACATTTTTTTTTTGCAGTTTGATAAAATTATCGCCAATTTTCATCGCCAAATTGAAATAATAATCGCCACTTTGATAAAGTTATCGCAAATGGCGATAATGTCGATTGACAGCGTGAGCCCTGGGATATGCATGCCCTTACTACACACAGACAAGGAGAATAAGTATTTATAGTCTATAAGTTCACTAACTCCATCATAAAAAGCAGTTGATCGCAACCAGGCTCTGATTGAACCTGTATTTCACCATACGCTCATGCATGCAAATGCAATATGAAACTAATCCACCACCCCCCTTTCTTCAGATATTGACTATAATCAAACGGTCAGGGGTAAGTTCCAGAAAACCTTAAGTCTAAAAGAGGAGGACAGAGTCCAACACAAATTTGGAAGACAAAAAATAACGGAGTTCATCAATGACAACAGTTGAAGCCAATAAAATAATAATTTGGAATTTCAATAACATTGATTTCATTAAAATGTTCTTAACTAAATATAACCAATAACATTGATTTCATTGAAATGTTCTTAACTAAATATAACAGTAAACACCATACGATAAGTACCCTAGATTTTTCCATTTGAAAGGGACGAGATCTGAGAGGCCCAGGACCAATTTGTTGTCTTCCTCTATCTCTTGGATGCATTCTATCGACACGGGATTGCTGACCACCTCGCATGTTCTCTACTTGTTGCAGAGCCTATAATGAAAAAAATCAGTATATTCATCAAGTAAACATCAGGGGTTCCATTTGACTCGGGAGTAGGGGTTTTGACCCTTGAAATTTCCAAAAAGCCAAATTTGACTGCGAAGATTTAGGTTTGAAGGGTATTTTGCCTGTAAAATGGTCAAAAGTATCAAAATGACCCTTCAGATTCAGAAGATAGTGAAACCCCTGAACATTATAACAGGAAATTCTTAACAGAGCAAAAGCTTTGGTAGGTAAGGAGAAAGGTTTACCTTTATCATTAAACTTAACAGGTCAACGCTAACACTGACGCAAATGCAGATCAAGTGATGACAAGATAAATTCATTAAATTGATCTTCTTTACTAACACCTAAGTCCTTTTATACTACTAAGTTAGCTATGGGCGACCTGATTAAGAGAATTACAGAGTGACTTCCCCTGAAACTTCTGATTTCATTGATCAGGCCAGAGTTTTTTAAATTGTTTGTTACTCAGACATTTTTCGGGAAAAAGTCCACAGGAGGAGGGAAAAAATAAAAACTCCAAAAATATAGCTTCCACAAGCTGTTAGTCACTTAGTGGTAGAATAGTCAATGACGGTCCGATTTAAAGCAATCAACACTCAACAACAGTGTTAGTTTTTTAAGAAAACAGCCAATTCATCTTAAGACTAGTACACTGCAGTGAAACACTAATATAATAAAACTTATTATTAACAAAATAATGAAATAATAACACAAGGCTGGTCCATTTATCATCAAAACATTACATGCAATTTTGTTTTTTTCCAGTTTTTTCAAAAAAAAATTTTTGAAAATGCCAAAAAATTGGGCAGGAGGGTCCGAGTAACGAAAAATAAAAGAACTCTGGCCTCAGGAAATGAGAAATGCAATATTGACTTTCAATGAGTTCATTGTTCAAGATGCACCAGCGATTTTCCCCCTTCTTTGTTAGGTACCCTAAAAGGTAGCTTCCCAATCTGAAAAATGTTCCATTTTCCCAATTTCAGAGGAAATAATTCCCAATCAGGAGCATTTGGCCGTGCAATTCATGCCATAAGTTTAACTTTGTGCATTTTATACGAAGAAATGCATGACATATCATTCACAAGCTATTTCATGTTAATTTCTATCAAAAATAAGATAGATGTCTTTGTATTTAAAAATTCTCAACTTATCGAAACATTCCCAATTTTGGTAAAAACCCCGCAAATTTTCCCAATTTGTCCGGTACTGGTACCTTTCCCAAACAAACCAAAAAAATCGCTGTGCACAGAAATAATTTTTAATGCCTTTCTGTTGATTTTAATGTGTAATCTCATTATATAGCATAGGTGCAAACTATACATGCTAAACTATAAGCTTGGTGTGACTGAACTTGAATAGGTCTAGTAAAGTGTTTGATTTACAGAATTCATGGCCAACCAGGATAGCAGAAACATGGTAATAGAATCAATACAGTTTGTGCCACAGGGTATTGACGCATATTATTTTATGCGTGTGCGACCACCTTATATCTCATATACAAATAAAGGGAAATAACGCTACATTGTAGTGGTCTTTGATTTCAACGTAATAAACACACATAAACAAAGATATGGCGAAAATCCTCTTGCTATTCGATAGAGATATGATTTATCAACAAGCAACACCAAACAAAATGATCATCAGGTCTAAATTAAGCGAGAAATTAACAAAACTGTCACAGAATCACGCCATTTTTCGCCAATGTCAGTTGGTCCGGCCACCGTCATATAAAGCATGACACTCCCTCGCCAGTTTTTCCTCTATTTTCAACTTGTGTTTACTATTTCTTTTGTGAAATGTTAGTCCAATGGCATATCTATGGTTAACATACAAAAACTTTTTTATTATTTCGCATTTTTGTCGCAGAATTTGTGTAAAAATTAACACAATAGAGCTTGACCAAAAGGTTACTTCCAATATACGACTTACTAATTTATGCAAGTTAAAGTTGTTGTCACAATTGCAAAACACAAAATACTACAAAGATATTGGTTTATAACACGAAATATACCATTGTACTTACGTTTCACAAAACAATTACGAGTTATTAGTGGAGAAACGCCGAGGATGGGTCGTTCTTCATGTGGCCGGACCAACTGACATCAGCAAAATTAGACGTGATTTTGTGACATTTTTGTGGATTTCCGACTTATTTTAGACCCGAGGAGCATTTGGATTTGTGTGGCATGCAGATAAATCATATTTCTATCGAATAACAAGCAAGATTTCTCCATATCTTTGTAAATGTGTGTGTCCCACGTTGTAATCAAAGACCACTATCAAGGTAGCGTTATTTCCCTTTATTCGTATATCATATGAGATATAAGGCGGTCACATACGCATAAAATAGTATGCGTCAATACCCTGTGGTTTGTGCCCAAGTCAATAAAACCACGGGTAATAGCGGAGAATATTACTTTTGCTTTTTCAAACCCCGGGTAAAAGTCCCTGCCCACAAGGGCCATACAGAGTACAAAAATGTACCCCCGCCCTATACCTCAAGACTATACATTATACTTCCCTGCTATTTTGGCGTGAAACAAAAGTGCCAGACTCACACGGCAGCACCGGGACATCGGCAAAGTAAAAGCACGGGACTGTACCCCGCTATTCCCCTGGGTTGGGGGGTTGTTGTTTCAATTGACTGACCACGACCAGTGCTTTAAACTAGTTCAAAACTTATCAATTTACTATTGATACTAGTGGCCTTAAATTTGATGCGAAAATACTGGTATTCATTACTGACCTGGTCATAAACAGTGTTGTAACATTTATTACGAGAGTACCAAATGTAACACAACTGCATATTTATTTATAGTCAATATGTTCTGTGACCTACAAAGGGAGCTAACCCAGATTCAAAAAACATCTGGGAAACCCAGTCAAACTGAAACACATATCACCAGCATATATCACAGTTTGTTTGAACTATTCAACCTGTTTCTTTTTGTTTGGACATGAAGATACTGTATAATAGGGAATAATAATGCGAATACCTGCATATCTATCGATGAATTTGCGTTGACCATCTGATTCACGTTAGGCAATGATCCACCACGAAACTGCTGCATTATGTTTTGTTGTATATGTAATTGTTGTGTTTGTTTCTTCTGTACATGTCCCTGCAATATATAACAGTGTTGATCAAGACGTAGCAGAGGTGACAGGCATGAAAGTGGAGAAAGTTACAATAAAATCTTTAAAAATTTGCAACGGAACTAGATAAACAGTTTTCGCGAACCAACATGACAATATCGGGATAGATTCACGCACCCGTGTGGCAGCGCCGACATCTCTGAGGATAGCTTCAAAGGCAGCAGTTTCTTCTGCCTGTTTTTGGTTATGTAGCGCTATTTTCTCGCTGAATTTCCTCGGGTTCGCCATGATGGATGCGAAACGATAGACTTGTTATGATTTTGCCAATGTTGGGGGTCCTTGTCAGATTTTGACCAATCAAAACGCCGCATTTTTGTTGACCGATAGACGGCGCAATATGTAAAAGCACCTGCTAGGTACAGTTCACTGCATAAGTTTTCTGATAAATTGTACTAAAATTAATATTTATGTCGTCGACATATCTATTTATATGCATTTTAAAATTGACAAGCCAGAATAATGGCATGGATTTAACACTGGTAAGGCTAGTCACCAAAATCACATATCTATGCACAGATTAATTTTCTCGTGCATCTAAACTCAGCCATCTTTATAATTGAATATGTAAAGGGTGTGCAAAAGGTAAATACTATGTAAAATATACAAACGGTCCCCATACATGATTCTGTTCTGGCAGACATTTTTACTCAGATCTATATGTTCAGTGTAGTGGAGTTCTAGTAGACATGTTGACATAGATATGTTTAGTAGAGTAGAGTACTAGCAGACGTGTTGACATAGATAAGTTTAGTGGAGTAGAGTACTGGCAGACATGTTGCCATACATATAAATTCAGTGGAGTGGAGGTCTGACATACATGTTGACATAGGTATGTTCAGTAGAGTGGAATTCTGGTAGAAATGTTGACATAGATATGTTCAGCGGAGTGGAGTTGTGGTAGACATGTTGACATAGATATATTATATTCAGTGGAGTCGATCGAGTTCTGGTAGAAATGTTGTCATAGATTGGACCAATGGTTCAGTGGAGTAGTGTTCTGACAGACATGGTGACATTGATAAGTTCAGTGGAGTGGAGTTCTGGTAGACATGTTGACATAGATATGTTAAGTGGAGTGGAGTTCTGGTAGACATGTTGACATATGTATGTTAAGTGGAATGGAAATCCAGTAGACATGTTGACCTATATATGTTCAGTGGAGTGGAGTTCTGGCAGACATGTTGACATAGATATGTTCAGTGGAGTAGAGTATTGGCAGACATGTTGACATAGGTATGTTCAGTGGTGTAGATTTCTAGTAGACATGTTGACAAAGTTATATTCAGTGGAGTGGAGATCTGGTAGACATGTTGATTTATATATGTTCAGTGGAGTAGAGTACTGACAGACATGTTGACATAGGTATGTGCAGTGGAGTGGAGTTCTAGCAGAAGAATGGCAGGATTTTCTTTTTAATCCTCAGTTTTCAATAAGAACCAGTCATAACATTTAAATAATAACAGAAATGTCAGAAAGTTCACATAAAAGAACTTGGATAATACATGTACTTATTAATGAAAAACAATGATTAATTTAAACCGGATAATTCAGGCCTCACAGTCTGCTACTTGGCCAATCTGACAAGGGATATAATGCTTATGTCACTACAGCCAAACTCCTTACCGTGGTTACTTCCCTTGCAGTTACAGTAAGTTTGCAAAATATCCAAATATAAAGTGTACTTGGTTGTAATTAACTGCGAGTACCTGGTTGTCAGACAATTACCTGTGTATACCTGGTTGTCAGACACTTAACTGTGTATACCTGGTTGTCAGACAATTACCTGTGTGTACCTGGTTGTCAGACAATTACCTGTGTGTAACTGGTTGTCAGACAATTACCTGTGTGTACCTGGTTGTCAGACAATTACCTGTGTGTACCTGGTTGTCAGACAATTACCTGTGTGTACCTGGTTGTCAGACAATTACCTGTGTGTACCTGGTTGTCAGACAATTACCTGTGTGTACCTGGCTGTCAGACAATTAACTGTGTGTACCTGGCTGTCAGACAATTACCTGTGTGTACCTGGCTGTCAGACAATTACCTGTATGTACCTGGGTGTTGGACTATTATCTGTGTGTACCTGGCTGTCAGACAATTACCTTTTTGTACCTGGTTGTTGGACAATTACCTGTGGGTACCCGGGTGTTGGACAATTACAAGTGTGTACCTGGCTGTCAGACACTTACTTGTGTGTACCTGGCTGTCAGACAATTACCTGACAATTACCTGTGTGTACCTGGCTGTCAGACACTTACCTGTGTATACCAGGCTGTCAGACAATTACTTGTGTGTACCTGGCTGTCAGACAATTACCTGTGTGTACCTGGCTGTCAGACAATTACCTGTGTGTACCTGGCTGTCAGACAATTACCTGTGTACATGGCTGTCAGACAATTACCTGTGTGTACCTGGATGTCAGACAATTACCTGTGTGTACCTGGATGTCAGACAATTACCTGTGTGTACCTGGTTGTCAGGCAATTACCTGTGTGTACCTGGCTGTCAGGCAATAACCTGTATGTACCTGGGTGTTGGACAATTACCTGTGGGTACCCGGGTGTTGGACACTTACCTATGTGTACCTGGATGTCAGACAGTTACCTGTGTGTACCTGGATGTCAGACAATTACCTGTGTACCTGGTTGTCAGACAATTACCTGTGTGTACCTGGATGTCAGACAATTACCTGTGTGTACCTGGTTGTCAGACAATTACCTGTGTGTACCTGGATGTCAGACAGTTACCTGTGTGTACCTGGATGTCAAACAGTTACCTGTGTATACATGGATGTCAAACAATTACCTGTGTGTACCTGGTTGTCAGACAATTACCTGTGTGTACCTGGTTGTCAGACAATTACCTGTGTGTAACTGGTTGTCAGACAATTACCTGTGTGTACCTGGTTGTCAGACAATTACCTGTGTGTACCTGGTTGTCAGACAATTACCTGTGTGTACCTGGTTGTCAGACAATTACCAGTGTGTAACTGGTTGTCAGACAATTACCTGTGTGTACCTGGTTGTCAGACAATTACCTGTGTGTACCTGGTTGTCAGACAATTACCTGTGTGTACCTGGTTGTCAGACAATTACCTGTGTGTACCTGGTTGTCAGACAATTACCTGGTTGTCAGACAATTACCTGTGTGTACCTGGTTGTCAGACAATTACCTGTGTGTACCTGGATGTCAGACAATTACTTATGTGTACCTGGATGTCAGACAATTACCTGTGTATACATGGATGTCAAACAATTACCTGTGTGTACCTGGATGTCAGACAGTTACCTGTGTGTACCTGGATGTCAGACAATTACCTGTGTGTACCTGGATGTCAGACAATTACCTGTGTGTACATGGCTGCCAGACAATTACCTGTGTGTACCTGGATGTCAGGCAATTACCTGTGTGTACCTGGTTGTCAGACAATTACCTGTGTGTACCTGGCTGTCAGACAATTACCTGTGTGTACATGGCTGTCAGACAATTACCTGTGTGTACCTGGATGTCAGGCAATTACCTGTGTGTACCTGGCTGTCAGACAATTACCTGTGTGTACCTGGCTGTCAGACAATTACCTGTGTGTACCTGGCTGTCAGACACTTATCGGTGTATACCTGGCTGTCAGACAATTGCCTGTGTGTACCTGGCTGTCAGACAATTACCTGTGTGTACCTGGGTGTTGGACTATTACCTGTGTGTACCTGGCTGTCAGACAATTACCTTCTTGTACCTGGTTGTTGGACAATTACCTATGTGTACCTGGATGTCAGACAGTTACCTGTGTGTACCTGGATGTCAGACAATTACCTGTGTGTACCTGGTTGTCAGACAATTACCTGTGTGTACCTGGATGTCAGACAATTACCTGTGTGTACCTGGTTGTCAGACAATTACCTGTGTGTACCTGGATGCCAGACAATTACTTATGTGTACCTGGATGTCAGACAATTACCTGTGTGTACCTGGATGTCAGACAATTACCTGTGTATACATGGATGTCAAACAATTACCTGTGTGTACCTGGATGTCAGACAGTTACCTGAGTGTACCTGGCTGTCAGACAATTACCTGTGTGTACCTGGCTGTCAGACAATTACCTGTGTGTACATGGCTGTCAGACAATTACCTGTGTGTACCTGGATGTCAGGCAATTACCTGTGTGTACCTGGTTGTCAGACAATTACCTGTGTGTACCTGGTTGTCAGACAATTACCTGTGTGTACATGGCTGTCAGACAATTACCTGTGTGTACCTGGATGTCAGGCAATTACCTGTGTGTACCTGGTTGTCAGACAATTACCTGTGTGTACCTGGTTGTCAGACAATTACCTGTGTGTACCTGGTTGTCAGACAATTACCTGTGTGTACCTGGTTGTCAGGCAATTACCTGTGTGTACCTGGCTGTCAGGCAATTACCTGTGTGTACCTGGCTGTCAGGCAATAACCTGTATGTACCTGGGTGTTGGACTATTACCTGTGTGTACCTGGCTGTCAGACAATTACCTTTTTGTACCTGGTTGTTGGACAATTACCTATGTGTACCTGGATGTCAGACAGTTACCTGTGTGTACCTGGATGTCAGACAATTACCTGTGTGTACCTGGTTGTCAGACAATTACCTGTGTGTACCTGGATGTCAGACAATTACCTGTGTGTACCTGGTTGTCAGACAATTACCTGTGTGTACCTGGATGTCAGACAATTACCTGTGTGTACCTGGTTGTCAGACAATTACCTGTGTGTACCTGGATGTCAGACAATTACTTATGTGTACCTGGATGTCAGACAATTACCTGTGTGTACCTGGATGTCAGACAATTACCTGTGTATACATGGATGTCAAACAATTACCTGTGTGTACCTGGATGTCAGACAGTTACCTGTGTGTACCTGGATGTCAGACAATTACCTGTGTGTACCTGGATGTCAGACAATTACCTGTGTGTACCTGGATGTCAGACAATTACCTGTGTATACCTGGTTGTCAGACAATTACTTATGTGTACCTGGATGTCAGACAATTACCTGTGTGTACCTGGATGTCAGACAATTACCTGTGTATACCTGGTTGTCAGACAATTATTTATGTGTACCTGGATGTCAGACAATTACCTGTGTGTACCTGGTTGTCGGACAATTACCTGTGTGTACCTGGATCACAGGCAAATACCTGTGCACCAGATTGTAGGACATTTACCAGTGTGAACCTCGATGTCAGATAATTACCTGTGGGTACATTGATGTCAGACAATTACCTGTGTACCTGGATGTCAGACAATTATCTGTGTGTACCTGGTTGTCAGACAATTACCTGTGTGTACCTGGTTGTCAGACAATTACCTGTGTGTACCTGGCTGTCAGACAATTACCTGTGGGTATGTGGATGTCAGACAATTACCTGAGAGTACCTGGTCACGGATCAATTATATATGGGTATCTTGAGGCTGGATACTGGATCATTAACTACAGGTGCCTGCATGTTGGACAATTACTAGGGGTTTCATATCAACACAAATCATTTCTAGTTTTTTTTTATTTAATGTCATACTAAAAGCATGCAGCATCAAGAATACACATTGCTTGATTATTATAATAAATAACAGTATTTTATTCAGGTCAGTCTCTTGCATACAAACAATGTAATATCAAAACAAATATTTTTTATTGCTTAAAACATTGTAATCGGATGACATCCGTGAAAATCAATACCTTAAGCACTAAGCCATATACTCATGTGTACAATAACTGTTCAATTTATATGTAATGTTTATTATTATACACAATGTTATGTAAACAGGTGACTGACCTGATTAAATGAGTAATAAATGCTACTTTGTATACATTATGCATATATTTTTCAATCAACAGGTAAGCCAATTCAAATTTCACAGAAAAATTGAATCATTTAATGTTACATTTAGTGTAAAACAGAAAAGTCGATTAGAACTTATACAGTGATGTTAACATAATTTTATTACAACTGTTTTGATATGAATACGGGCATCAACAAACAAAGATATCAAGTTCAGAAATGCACATCAGTCACATTTGTATTACAAGGGTTGATCGCAAAGTTTGCATTATACATTGTATGCTTATGCTGTCATTACCATTAACAAGTAAGTTGTGTATGCCAACCCCCATCAAAAAAGTAACTAATATTCTATTGAATATATAAATTATTTAAGGAAATAGTGGCAGTGACATGACATCAACTTGAGACATTGGATCATTAAGAAGCATTGTTTAAGTTTACTTCAGAATTAGAAAGACAACGGCTGAAACATCGGAAAGACGAAAAAAATGTGTAAGAATTTTAAAAAAGTTTAGCCAAACAGTTTTCTACACATGGCTCGAAAGATTTCCTTGTGAAACAAGGGGAGGTAATACAATAAGAAACACAGGAAAATCAAACAGCTAAACTCATTCATAGGTACACAGACATTTATCTATTATTAAAGTGTTCTAACTACATGTAAGACATGCTAAGTCATCCACCGATGCAAGATTCCAGGTCATCATCACTTTTCTATTAAGTGTTCTAACATTAGGCATGCTAAGTCATCCACTGAGGCAAGATTCCACGTCATCATCACTTTTCTATTATTAAAGTGTTCTAACATTAGGCATGCTAAGTCATCCACTGATGCAAGATTCCACATCATTATCACTTATCTATTAAGTGTTCTAACATTAGGCATGCTAAGTCCTCCACTGATGCAAGATTCCACGTCATTATCACTTATCTATTAAGTGTTCTAACATTAGACATGATAAGTCATCCTCAGACGAACAATTCTACTTCATCAACAACTCTTAGGTATTGTTAACCACTAAGTAATTAATGTGTGTGTGTTAACCAACAAGTGACTTTGCGCAATTGAATCATTAAAGTTTGCATTGGAATAATTAAAAGTTGTGTAAAAATTGCAAAGATATGATGCTTGAAATGAAAAAAGAATTTCTGAAGTAAGCATACATTGAAACATTGAAGTCCTAAAAGGAAAGCTGTTTGAGAAAGAAAAGGAAAATGCCAACACTTTCAAGAAAAGACCGAGTACATTTTTGTCACAGTCTATCCGGTTGTTATATTTAATATTGGTAACGACTATGACTTTTCCACTGGAGTATTTACGTCACCTGTTAACGGAACATACATGTTTCACATTGAAGTTCGCTTTAAAAAAAAAGTTGTTTTTCGGCTGTTATGTTTAATATTGGTAACGACTATGACTTTTCCACTGGAGTATTTACGCCGACTGTTAACTAAAGATACATGTTTGACATTTAAGTTACTTTCAAAAAAATACTATTGTTTTTCCGGTTGTTATGTTTAATAGATTGTTATGTTTAATATTGGTAACGACTATGACTTTTCCACTGGAGTATTTACGCCACCTGTTAACGGAACGTGTTGACATTGAAGTATGCTTACAAAACAAGAGGGCCCAAAGGGCCCTAGGTCGCTCACCTGTCGAACTTGACCTAGATTTTGTAGAGATGATCATTGTGACCAAGTTTCATACAGATAAGGCCAATATTTTGACCTCTAGTGACTACACAAGGTTTTTATATGATTTGACTTAATGACCTAGTTTTTGACCCCAGATAAACCAATATCAAACTTGGCCTAGATTTTGTTGAGATGATCATTGTGACCAAGTTTCATAAAGATAAGGTCGACATTGTGACCTCTAGTGACTACACAATGTTTTTCTATGATTTAACCATGTGACCTAGTTTTTGACCCAAGATGACCCAATATCAAACTTGACCTAGATATTGTTAAGATGATCATTGTGACCAAGTTTCATACAGATTAGGCCAATATTGTGACCTCTAGTGACTACACAAAGTTTTTCTATTATTAGACATTGTGACCTAGTTTTTGACCCCAGATGACCCAATATCGAACTTGACCTAGATTTTGTTGAGATGACCATTGTGACCAAGTTTCATAAAGATTGAGTCAAAATTGTGACCTCTAGTGACTACACAAGGTTTTTCTATGATTTGACCTAGTTTTTGACCCCAGATGACCCCATATCTAACTTGGCCTAGATTTTGTTGAGATGATCATTGTGACCAAGTTTCATAAAGATTAGACCAAAATTGTGACCTCTAGTGACTACACAAGGTTTTTCTATGATTTGACCTTGTGACCTAGTTTTTAACCCCTTATGACCCAATATCGAACTTGACCTAGATTTTGTCAAGATGATCATTGTGACAAAGTTTCATAAAGATTCAGTCAAAATTATGACCTCTAGTGACTACACAAGGTTTTTCTATGATTTGACCTTGTGACCTAGTTTTTAACCCCGGATGACCCAATATCGAACTTTACCTAGATTTTGTCGAGATGATCATTGTGACCAAGTTTCATAAAGATTAAGTCAAAATTGTGACCTCTAGTGACTACACAAGGTTTTTCTATGATTTGACCTAGTGACCTAGTTTTTGACCCCAGATGACCCAATATCGAACTTGACCTAGATTTTGTTGAGATGATCATTGTGACCAAGTTTCATAAAGATTAAGTCAAAATTATGACCTCTAGTGACTACACTAGGTTTTACTATGATTTGACCTAGTGACCTAGTTTTTGACCCCGGATGACCCAATATCGAACTTGGCCTAGATTTTGTTGAGATGATCATTGTGACCAAGTTTCATAAAGATTAGGCTAAAATTGGGACCTCTAGTGTCTACACAAGCCAATTGTTGACGGACGGACGGACGACGGACGGACGACGGACGAAGAGTGATCACAAAAGCTCACTCTGTCACTTTGTGACAGGTGAGCTAAAAAGACCATTGTTTTTCCGGTTGATATGTTTAATATTGGTAACGACTTTGACTTTTCCACTGGAGTATTTACGCCACCTGTTAACGGAACGTGTTGACATTGAAGTATGCTTTCAAAAAAAGACTATTGTTTTTCGGTTGTTATGTTTAATATTGGTAACGACTTTGACTTTTCCACTGGAGTATTTACGCCACCTGTTAACGGAACATACATGTTTGACATTGAAGTTCGTTTTCAAAAAAAGACTATTGTTTTTCGGTTGTTATGTTTAATATTGGTAACGACTTTGACTTTTCAACTGGAGTATTTACGCCACCTGTTAACGGAACATACATGTTTGACATTGAAGTATGCTTTCAAAAAAAGACTATTGTTTTTCCGGTTGATATGTTTAATATTGGTAACGACTTTGACTTTTCCACTGGAGTATTTACGCCACCTATTAACGGAACGTACATGTTTGACATTGAAGTATGCTTTCAAAAAAAGACCATTGTTTTTCGGTTGTTATGTTTAATATTGGTAACGACTATGACTTTTCCACTGGAGTATTTACGCCACCTGTTAACGGAACGTGTTGACATTGAAGTATGCTTTCAAAAAAAGACTATTGTTTTTCGGTTGTTATGTTTAATATTGGTAACGACTTTGACTTTTCCACTGGAGTATTTACGCCACCTGTTAACGGAACATACATGTTTGACATTGAAGTTCGCTTTCAAAAAAAGACTATTGTTTTTCGGTTGTTATGTTTAATATTGGTAACGACTTTGACTTTTCCACTGGAGTATTTACGCCACCTGTTAACGGAACATACATGTTTGACATTGAAGTATGCTTTCAAAAAAATACTATTGTTTTTCAGGTTGTTATGTTTAATAAATTGTTTTGTTTAATATTGGTAACGACTATGACTTTTCAACTGGAGTATTTACGCCACCTGTTAACGGAACATACATGTTTGACATTTAAGTTACTTTCAAAAAAATACTATTGTTTTTCCGGTTGTTATGTTTAATAAATTGTTATGTTTAATATTGGTAACGACTATGACTTTTCAACTGGAGTATTTACGCCACCTGTTAACGGAACGTACATGTTTGACATTGAAGTATGCTTTCAAAAAAGACTTTGTTTTTCCGGTTGTTATGTTTAATATTTGTAACGACTATGACTTTTCAACTGGAGTATTTACGCCACCTGTTAACGGAACATACATGTTTGACATTGAAGTATGCTTTCAAAAAAGACTTTGTTTTTCCGATTGTTATGTTTAATATTGGTAACGACTATGACTTTTCCACTGGAGTATTTACGCCACATGTTAATGGAACGTACATGTTTGACATTGAAGTATGCTTTCAAAAAAGACCATTGTTTTTCCGGTTGTTATGTTTAATATTGGTAACGACTATGACTTTTCAACTGGAGTATTTACGCCACCTGTTAACGGAACATACATGTTTGACATTGAAGTATGCTTTCAAAAAAAAACTATTGTTTTTCAGGTTGTTATGTTTAATAAATTGTTATGTTTAATATTGGTAATGACTTTTGACTTTTCCACTGGAGTATTTACGCCACCTGTTAACGGAACGTACATGTTTGACATTGAAGTATGCTTTCAAAAAAAGACTATTGTTTTTCCGGTTGATATGTTTAATATTGGTAACGACTTTGACTTTTCCACTGGAGTATTTACGCCACCTGTTAACGGAACATACATGTTTGACATTGAAGTTTGCTTTCAAAAAAGACTATTGTTTTTCGGTTGTTATGTTTAATGTAACAATGGTACAACTTTGACTTTTCCACTTGAGTATTTACGCCATCTGTGAACGGAACATACATGTTTGACATTTAAGTTACTTTCAAAAAAATACTATTGTTTTTCGGGTTGTTATGTTTAATAAATTGTTATGTTTAATATTGGTAACGACTATGACTTTTCAACTGGAGTATTTACGCCACCTGTTAACGGAATGTACATGTTTGACATTGAAGTATGCTTTCAAAAAAGACTTTGTTTTTCTGGTTGTTATGTTTAATATTGGTAACGACTATGACTTTTCCACTGGAGTATTTATGCCACCTGTTAACGGAACATACATGTTTGACATTTAAGTTACTTTCAAAACAAGACTGCGTTCAATAAACGCTTATGCCCCCTGTGGAAGCCTTGTCCATAAATAAGTCTAAGTCCAAAATTAGGTCAAGGTGGAGGTCAAAATGGGGTTAGGTGATACTGGCGTGTGGAGAGTGTTCATACACAACATCCATGCAAGTATGGAAGCTTTGTAGCAAGCCATATTAATGCTAGAAGAATCGGTCAATTTGGGTTAACCAGGACGGACAGACAAACGGACGAATGGACGGACGGACAGGTGAATCACTATATGCCTCCCTATCTATCGATAGGGGGGCATAAAAATACTATTGTTTTTCAGGTTGTTATGTTTAATAAATTGTTATGTTTAATATTGGTAACGACTATGACTTTTCCACTGGAGTATTTACGCCACCTGTTAACGGAACGCACATGTTTGACATTGAAGTATGCTTTCAAAAAAAGACCATTGTTTTTCCGGTTGTTATGTTTAATGTTGGTAACGACTATGACTTTTCCACTGGAGTATTTACGCCACCTGTTAACGGAACGTACATGTTTGACATTGAAGTATGCTTTAAAAAAAAGACCATTGTTTTTCCGGTTGTTATGTTTAATATTGGTAACGACTATGACTTTTCCACTGGAGTATTTACGCCACCTGTTAACGGAACGTACATGTTTGACATTGAAGTATGCTTTCAAAAAAAGACCATTGTTTTTCCGGTTGTTATGTTCAATATTGGTAACGACTTTGACTTTTCCACTGGAGTATTTACGCCACCTGTTAACGGAACATACATGTTTGACATTGAAGTTCGCTTTCAAAAAAAGACTATTGTTTTTCGGTTGTTATGTGTAATATTGGTAACGACTGACTTTTCCACTGGAGTATTTACGCCACCTGTTAACGGAACATACATGTTTGACATTGAAGTATGCTTTCAAAAAAATACTATTGTTTTTCAGGTTGTTATGTTTAATAAATTGTTATGTTTAATATTGGTAACGACTATGACTTTTCAACTGGAGTATTTACGCCACCTGTTAACGGAACATACATGTTTGACATTTAAGTTACTTTCAAAAAAATACTATTGTTTTTCCGGTTGTTATGTTTAATAAATTGTTATGTTTAATATTGGTAACGACTATGACTTTTCTACTGGAGTATTTATGCCACCTGTTAACGGAACGTACATGTTTGACATTGAAGTATGCTTTCAAAAAAAAACTATTGTTTTTCAGGTTGTTATGTTTAATAAATTGTTATGTTTAATATTGGTAATGACTTTTGACTTTTCCACTGGAGTATTTACGCCACCTGTTAACGGAACATACATGTTTGACATTGAAGTTCGCTTTCAAAAAAAGACTATTGTTTTTTGGTTGTTATGTGTAATATTGGTAACGACTTTGACTTTTCCACTGGAGTATTTACGCCACCTGTTAACGGAACATACATGTTTGACATTGAAGTATGCTTTCAAAAAAATACTATTGTTTTTCAGGTTGTTATGTTTAATAAATTGTTACGTTTAATATTGGTAACGACTATGACTTTTCAACTGGAGTATTTACGCCACCTGTTAACGGAACATACATGTTTGACATTTAAGTTACTTTCAAAAAAATACTATTGTTTTTCCGGTTGTTATGTTTAATAAATTGTTATGTTTAATATTGGTAACGACTATGACTTTTCTACTGGAGTATTTATGCCACCTGTTAAAGGAACGTACATGTTTGACATTGAAGTATGCTTTCAAAAAAAAACTATTGTTTTTCAGGTTGTTATGTTTAATAAATTGTTATGTTTAATATTGGTAATGACTTTTGACTTTTCCACTGGAGTATTTACGCCACCTGTTAACGGAACGTACATGTTTGACATTGAAGTATGCTTTCAAAAAAGACCATTGTTTTTCCGGTTTTTATGTTTAATGTTGGTAACGACTATGACTTTTCCACTGGAGTATTTACGCCACCTGTTAACGGAACATACATGTTTGACATTTAAGTTACTTTCAAAAAAATACTTTTGTTTTTTCCGGTTGTTATGTTTAATAAATTGTTATGTTTAATATTGGTAACGACTATGACTTTTCAACTGGAGTATTTACGCCACCTGTTAACGGAACGTACATGTTTGACATTGAAGTATGCTTTCAAAAAAGACTTTGTTTTTCCGGTTGTTATGTTTAATATTGGTAACGACTATGACTTTTCCACTGGAGTATTTACGCCACCTGTCAATGGAACGTACATGTTTGACATTGAAGTATGCTTTAAAGACAAGACCCAGTTAAATAATTTTTGTCACAGACAGCCAGAGTGACTCCCGAGACTATCGTTTATCTGGATGTTATGTTCAAAAGCGAATTATTCGGCGCAAAGTGCCCGAATAAAATTCTCATTAAGTCAATGTGTCACGTGGTTTGGTCAGAGTTTGAATTCACTAATGGATCTGAAAATTTGTGTTACAGTTTCGCAGTCATAGAAAGATACTGAAAAATGGCCGCCAATATAATAACAAAAGTTACCTAAAATGCGTTATTCTGTAGCTCATAAATTTTCTTTTATATTTTAATGTTTAAAAATATTCCAAAAACTCTAGTATCTTGAACACATTAATAAGGGAGATAAATAGAGCTCTACTCTTTTGCTTCGTATAGCACTTTGATAGACCGCCATTTTGGAATGTGAACGCTGGGAAAACAGAGAAAACACAGAAAGTGACAGCCTGCCTATAATCAGATATTGATTAACTGATTACGCCATGAAGGTACTTGTTTTAAACAAGGAAAGTCGTATTTTTATACACATAATCAACGTAGTTATACAGTGAACTTAAAAACGATTTTGAGCAGGTTCGTATCGTCATTCGTTACTTCGTACCCCAAAATGTCACAAATTTTCTACTGACTGTACATTTATGAATTATATGATCAGCAATCATTCTGTACTGGATTATCATGACGTTACTAGCTATTCTTTAATAATTAAGATATAATTCACCAAAATAGGCTGTGCCTTAGTTCATATTATTGGTAACGGCCATGACTCTTCTACTGCAGTATTTATATATAAGTATCTATTACGTGTTTGTAAGAGACTTTGCCAGTCATTTTCGTCAGTCTTTTCGAGGCACACGTAGGTTTCTTTTTATCATAAGAAATTAAAATTTATTGTTTTCTGGTCATTTATAGTACTAGTCAACTACATTACATACTCAGTTTTATTATATTTCCTTTTTTGTTTTCATTTTGCAGAATTTAACTGAATCGACGATACAGAAGTAAAGCATCAAAATGAGTATATGTTTTATGTTTGACATTGTAGTATGTCCATACAACGACAAAAACGTGGAAATGAATATAGTTGTAGATGATGAACCGACTACCGTGTTCCTCGGTAAAGGCTGTCATGATCCTTCACTCCAAACAACAGATTCAGGTTAAAGTTGAGAATGGCACTGGTAGCTGTGCATAGATAAACCAAATTCTGACAGATGGAATACGTTTAGTGGATCTTTGATTTGTATCATTATGTAAGGTCAAACACAAAATATGAAACTAATTCCCTATACCTTGGTTGAGGATTCACCCTATTAGAGAAGGGTCATGGGTTGGAGACCTTGTCATGCTGCACCTTTTTTCCTTGCTAATTACTATAACTTTTCAGTTTTTGTCAAGAGCGACAATTCCAAAATGCAGTTTCTCCAAAGAAGCTTTTTATTTTTATATTTCATTGATTAATACTTTATTTTCATTGTCTGTTGCAAAAATATTTGCTGTTTACTTAATGTTCAAGGAGGACTGTTCGTTGGAAGTCGTATTTGGACACATTACATTTGAGACTTTGTGTGTACTTAATGTGATGTAGAGTTGGTGAATTTGAGCTGTTGGGTGGAACTTGGAAGGTGGATGTTCCAACAAACTCAATAGAAGAATGCCAAAGGCTAATCCAGACACTGCCAAAGAAGGCAAAGCTAGGCCTAAAATAAAATATTGTTTGTTCCCCATCCCCTACCTACTCGATAAAAAAGGGCCCTACCCAAAAAATTTATTGCCCAAATTGAAATGATATTTTTTTTATTAAAAATTGGAAGTGAAAATTTTATTTTTTGTTTGCTGGCTTCTTTCTTACCATTAAATTTTAGGTTGTTTCACCTTAGAGTTAATTCTAAATATTTCATTATTTGTATGTCTAGACCATTAACTATCATACTGAAACAATTCCAAAAAAAATATTTACCCAACCTACCTACCCAAAAAATTTATTGCCCAAATTGAAATGATATTTTTTTTATTAAAAATTGGAAGTGAAAATTTTATTTTTTGTTCGCTGGCTTCTTTCTTACCATTAAATTTTAGGTTGTTTCACCTTAGAGTTAATTCCAAATTTCATTATTTGTATGTCTAGACCATTAACTATCATACTGAAACAATTCCAAAAAAAATATTTACCCAACCTACCTACCCATTCTAAATCTGCTAGGGTCAGGATGGGGAAACCAAGAATATTTTAAGTTCGGCCCTAGGGCGAACCCTCAGTCTAGTAACTCAAGATTAGCTACGTTGCTGGCTACAGCCATATCAAAGGACGAAGGAGTTATGGACGAGCAAAAATCCTTGATAATGGAAACAATGTAAGATCTAACACCATCAAAGAAAAGATTTTTACAATGATGCTATTTTGATCACATCTTGAATTTCTTCATCAACCAGATATTTGGATTCATTTAAAGCAGCCCTTGGTCAAATTTAGCAAAGATGGGTTTTTGTTTGGTACATTATGTGTCTGGAATGTTGTTGTATATTATATAAATCTAACACCACCGGAGATGATGGTTACAGACATCAATGTGTTGGATATGGATGGTAAGTTTTATCAGCCTAGTGACTATGAGTACGATACTCAGATAATAGTGATAGAAAGAGCACTGATATGCCAGTAGAGAGGGATGGTGGCTACAGCAGTTTCAAAGGACGAGGGGTGATGGATGAACTTAAGTCCTTGATCTTGGAAACTGACATTATGAGATCTGTCACCACCAAGGACGATAGTACGGCCATGAGTGTATCAGATATGAACTGTAGGTCAAATGTACCTAGTGACTTCGAGAATGATATTGATGATAGTGAGAGTGTTACACAAGTAGAGAGGGATGACAATGTGGACACCTACATGTGAGACTGAAAGGCAACTAAAAACTGTTACGGCCTTCTTTTACATATACATGTTCTGTGATTTGCAGAATGCTTTGGAAGACATGCCAGCGGAGAGGCTTAAGGAATTGCTTGTTGAAGCAATGGAAAAGAATCCATCATTGATTCTGGATGTCTTTGAGCCACCCGAAAGGCAGCCAGGAGGTTTTCATCCACCTGAAGATGAGAATTCGCCGGACTGGTGTGTTTGTGGGAAGTACCGGGATATGCCAACACAGGCTGAGCGGATATGTTGTAAAAAAGTGAACTGTGTATCAGTATTGCCAGTAAGTGAAGAATATTTTCCATAACTTTAACCTTAACCGACTTTCCGTTTTAAAAATAATTTCTATTCGTAAATATTTATTTTATTTTCGTTTCCGGTAAAAAGTAAACAAAATTAATACTAAAGTAAAATGTCGTGGCCTCTGAAATACATCGAGGGCGCCATACAGGGTAAGGCGATCAAACGCAAAATGACGGAGGGCGAACAACAGCTAAGAAAGAACAAATGGAAGAAGGGTCGACCTTGGCTTGAGGTACAGCTCAGAGAATGACTGATTATTCTGCTAAAGTGAAATAAAAAAATAACAGAATCAATAGTTTTGAACTTTTTGCTAGTTTATTGATGTATGAGCCCATCGTTACATTTTGTAGAAAAATTGTCGGGCGGGTACTTTTAAATTTGGGCGGGTGTTTTTCTGCAAGTAACCCGCCCGACTGGCTAGTACAATTGAAAAGCTAATTTCGAAGACTGTATATATAAATCTAACACCACCGGAGATGATGGTTACAGACATCAATGTGTTGGATATGGATGGTAAGTTTTATCAGCCTAGTGACTATGAGTACGATACTCAGATAATAGTGATAGAAAGAGCACTGATATGCCAGTAGAGAGGGATGGTGGCTACAGCAGTTTCAAAGGACGAGGGGTGATGGATGAACTTAAGTCCTTGATCTTGGGAACTGACATTATGAGATCTGTCACCACCAAGGACGATAGTACGGCCATGAGTGTATCAGATATGAACTGTAGGTCAAATGTACCTAGTGACTTCGAGAACGATATTGATGATAGTGAGAGTGTTACACAAGTAGAGAGGGATGACAATGTGGACACCAACATGTGAGACTGAAAGGCAACTAAAAAACTGTTACAGCCTTCTTTTACATATACATGTTCTGTGAGTTGCAGAATGCTTTGGAAGACATGCCAGCGGAGAGGCTTAAGGAATTGCTTGTTGAAGCAATGGAAAAGAATCTATCATTGATTCTGGATGTCTTTGAGCCACCAGAAAGGCAGCCTGGAGGATTTCATCCACCTGAAGATGAGAATTCGCCGGACTGGTGTGTTTGTGGGAAGTACCGGGATATGCCAACACAGGCTGAGCGGATATGTTGTAAAAAAGTGAACTGAGTATCAGTAATGCCAGTAAGTGAAGAATATTTTCCATAACTCTGACCTTTAAGTACAACTTATCAAACCTATTTTACATGACTTATTTATCTGCATATGTTTCTTTTAAAAAATGACACAGTGTATGCCATTGACTAGTGAAATATTGTGTTGTATTGGGAATATGTTTTCAAATATTGTCTGGGAGTGTGCACAAAAATTGGACACTTTTGAATGTAAGTGCTGTTTTGAGTTTTACATTTAAAGTAATAATTGTTTCATATTTTATATATTGATGTCATTATATATCTTTGTGTAACATATTGTGAATCTACATGCATTCTATGAAGCATGCGGACCATTTAAACTTTTCCAGTTTTTTTTCTTGGCTGATATTTTTTGCCCAATAGCAATACCTTAAAAATGAAAAGTGGGAGGAGGTGGCAAAGACATTTGATGCCACCTCGGATGTCAAGCGCCAAACTCAAGAGGTGGATAAAAAGTGGTTCAACCTCGTTAACAAACACAGGGGGTTGTACTTTGGCAGCATCCGTCTCCATAGATTGACAAGTATACAATTAAACAATTATTACAATAAAATAATTGCCAGTTCTATGTATTGAATTGATGTCAAACTTTGTTCTTTATAGGCATAGGCAGATTAATTTTTTTACGATACTGTACATAATGTTATTTATTCATTTATATCTCGATTCATCTAAAAGCTCATCAGGATCAAACAGTCCAGAGAGAGGTTCTGTCAGTCAGGTAGGAAAGTGTGGTACAGGAAGAGGAAAGAGAGAAACATCTGGAAGGGGGCGTGGAAGAGGACAGGGGAGAGACATAGGGCGTGGCAAACCCATCGCAACTAGAGCTGATGAGACCCTACATGTTCTAGAGACAAGGAAGGAAAGATTTATGCGTACAGCCCAAAGATCTTATTGAGCCTTTCCCCAGCAGTGCGAAGTCTGTTCCCAGCTGTGAAATGTGGTAAACCAAAGACCTAAATATACACAGATTGGACACTTAATTGAAAATGGGGAGAAAATGCAACATGGCATGCAGCAGATGCTGATATTTTGCATGCACGGTTTTGTTTGTCATCCTTTTTCAATGACCAATATCTCATTTTGAAGAGCTAGGTTTCTTCTACAGCATGATGTAACTTTTTTCCTATCTCTTATCTTATTCAGAAAATTATTGTTTGAATGAGGCAAGTTTGGGTATTTTCTGATAAAAATGGAATGTACATTAAAATTTTAGTAGGTCTGTTTCTTTGAGGTATAATGTTTTATTTCTTGACTGATTTCAATAAATTAGGTTTCATTTCAAAGCAGAATAATAAATCTATTGCATTAACTTATTAGTTTTTTCCTATGTACACAAAAACAGAAGAAGGAATTAAAAACAAACGAGATTTCGCGAGATTTCAGAAGACTGCCCTGAGATATTGCGAGATTTGGTAGATTTTTGTATATTTAGGTCTTTGGGTAAACTCACAATCGACAAAAACATTATCACTCCACTCGATGATAAACTAAATGCATGACATGTGGTACTGTGAGAGGAGGGACCTATACCAGACTATTGTATGAAGCACACACTACTAGAAGTGCTGATAGTTCACAAACAGGAATCCTGCAGTTTGTCCAACCTGCTGGGAAACATACTCCACTGATTCCTAAGTTCCGTCTACCATCGGCTAGAGTTGTCGCAGAGCCCACTAGTATGGACAAAAGTATGCAGCCAGCTGCTTGTTGCATGTCATGGCTAAATATTCATACTTAGCAATTAATATTTCAGGCCATAATTCAGTCAAGGAACCTGATAACAGCAACGGCTACTGTAACATCTACTGCAACGGCTACTGTAACATCTACTGTAACAACATGTAGACCGCCATCAGAAACAACATCTTTACCCAGTAATACCATTATTCAAACCTAATATAGCTAGGCTATCAGAGTCCGCAGCAGCACAATATGTTGTCAAGAACCCTTGTCAAAGCATCGATAGTGACTGGTATTCTGCCGAATCTGCTGAGAAGAAGGCAAGACAGATTGGTGGTCATTACTGGCAAGCATGTGCTGATCTGACATTTGGCAAGTACAAAGTCCAAACGTTCAAGTAGCTACTTGAAAATGATATCGGCTGGGTTTCGTGGCTTGTGTCGGAGTATATCGTCAAAGGTGAAGACAACCAACTGCTCAAATGGCAGAAGCAAACTCTTCTAGACTTCTGTAAAGAATTTAAGCTTGTGATGGTCCACATTGACAAAGCTGTCAAGCAGAAAAAGGTGAGCTTAGTAAGCATTATTTCTTTGTCTATTGTTATTAGCCTCTCATAAAATAATTGCCTGTTTAATGTATTGAATTGGTGTCAAACTTTGTTCTTTATAGACGCAGGCAGATTTTTTTTTCAAGAAATTTCACTGGTTAAGGAACTACCAAATTCCTAAAATAACAACGAAAGAACATAATCCCTTAAATTAGCTACTGTGAAATTGATATAAATTTATTCTGATTTTTTTTCTCCGAATCCTTTCTCTACTTGTGTAACTCATTTACAGGTGTAACTGCACATAGCAAGAAAGAAAAGTGGGAGGAGGTGGCGAAGTTTTTTAACGCAACCTCAGATGTGAAACGTTCGACACTAGAAAAAAACTAGTTTAACCTTGTCAAAAGCACAGGGGGTTGTATTGTGACAACCTCCATCTCCAGAGATTGACAGGCATAATTAGACAATTATAAGAATAAAATAAAAACCTGTTTAATGTATGAATTGACGCCAAATTTTGTTATGTTAATCATTTGTTATATTTTAGTGCTCATTAATGAAAAACAAAATCCCATTCATAAAGTTGATAAAGATTGCACCAAATTCACCGTATTCCTATTGGTGTCCAATAGTGGGGAAAATATTGCATGTATCTAAATTACTTGATAATATTATGTAATATACTTATACTATCTTAATATGTTTATTTTTTATTCTTTTGAAGCATCTTACCACAAGAAAGGTGCAGCATCAGCAACAGAAAAACAGCAACAAGCATGCATCAGCCAGACGTTCAGAGCAAATTCCTAGAAGCGTATATGTATCTTTTATGTAGATTTTTAATAATAAAAATTATTGGGAGATGAGGAGTGTTTTGACAGTGTAATCCACGGACCTCAAGGAGTAGGTGGGGTATCCATAATGTTATTTAGTCACTTTCTCCTGGCACAGTATTACAGATGAGAAAGTCCATTAATGGTGGCAGGACTTCCTTTCAAGTCAGCCAACAATGAATATTGAGCAATGGCCAACCTTTAAGCAAACACACTTTGTTCCTGAGGCAATCATTCTCTCCGACCAGGAAAGGGAGCTCCTGTAGCAGTATGCAATCATTCTCTCCGACCAGGAAAGGGAGCTCCTGTAGCAGTATGCAATCATTCTCTCCGACCAGGAAAGGGAGCTCCTGTAGCAGTATGCAATCATTCTCTCCGACCAGGAAAGGGAGCTCCTGTAGCAGTATGCAATCATTCTCTCCGACCAGGAAAGGGAGCTCCTGTAGCAGTATGCAATCATTCTCTCTGACCAGGAAAGGGAGCTCCTGTAGCAGTATGCAATCATTCTCTCCGACAAGGAAAGGGAGCTCCTGTAGCAGTATGAAAACAAACGTAAATTTTTCAAACAGGTCTGTTACGATGATATCTAATTACGTTTATTAATGGACATGCGTGCATAAAAAATTATGCTTGTTGGAATCAGAATAGCACCACATTTGTGGTTTCAATGTAATAATGATTATGATGCTGATATAAAATAAATTCCTCAAATATATGTGTAATAGTTGTAGAAATAAATTTTTTACTATAAAAATAATTTATGGTGGAAATGGTTCGTGCAAATTATCCGGCTTTTGTCCAGCCCGGAAAGGACGGCATTTAGCCTTCCCTTTTGGAGAAATATCACGCATGCGCATATCATTTTTTTGTTAAAACAAAGGAGGACGTTGATTTTAATATTTATTCTGGATGCTATTTAATTTGTTTGTAACAATTTTTATATTATTCATTCATGTGAGTGGACAAGTATCATTGTGATCGTGTTATTGGACTGTGTGAGCGTGTTAACAGTGTTTAATAAACTGTGTTTACATCTCCGCTCCCGCGTTAATTCGAGAACATAATTATTTAAGATGGCGCCGTGTTATTTACTTTTTTATGTGTGAACTTGAGAACACAGTGTTAGACTGATGGTTTTTAAAGTCCAGATCTTTGGTCACTCCTTTGAGAAGAGTCTTAAACGCTATATTCAGCAAACTTTAGATCTTTCGTTCACGTTTAATTTAATTCCTACGGACTATGATCTTGTAGACACTATCCGGCATATATTGTTAATACAACCAGTGGAAGTCTACCAGACTACATATAGAGCTACACCAAGAGTACCTTCACGTTATACAGTCAACATCGAGTTATTTACTAGAAAAGTTGACATTCTCAACCAATTATCAGGTCGTCAACTACCTCAGATTGAAGGGGCCTGCTTGTGGCGGTTGAAAGGTGTCTGGGCAGAAGAGGCGATCCGTACAGTATTTGCTGCGGACGGAGTTCACCTGTCTGACACAGGGAACAGGAAGCTGTTTAACAGTCTGAGGGGACTGATCATTTATTTTCAATGGAGGTTAAACAACCAGGTTGTGTTGCAAAATTTAATGGGGATCCGGAAACCCTTACAATATGTTAAATTTTTCGTTCAGTCCATTAACCAATCAAATTTGACTGGGAATCTAGACCATATTAACTGTAAATATGGCGCAGGAGCGTACCATTGTTTGTGTCTTGAGATTTACGTGTTATTATTTAAATGCCGATTGGTTGCGTAAAGGTTTCAACACTTTAGTCTTAGACTATGAATTTGGCATTATGTAGATGAATGATCAACTGTGGCCAGATTAACAATAAATCATCGTCCAGACAACTGCCAGCGTTAGCGTAGAACAACGGTGTAACAACTGCCAGCGTTAACGTAGATCAACCGTCATGGTGTAATAACTGCCAGCGTTAACAATTTAAACATAGATCAACTGTGTTAACAGTTTCTTCAACTGTTACTAAATGACTGGAATCCCTATAATAGACAAACCCTCATCTTCACCAGGACAATGTTCAACTATGGAAATGGTTATGTTCCTACGACTGGAATTTTCACGGTGCCTATAAATGGAACTTACTCGTTCACAGCACAACTGCTCACCTTGTCACTTTGTGATAAATGTAGGTTGGGATGGACTTCTGTGCATAGGTCCTTACTGACAGTGCACTCTGCATGGGGATGGGTGTTTAGTATACCTATTAATATACTGATGGAGTATAAGAGCGGCAAATTGCAGGACAGGCGTGCCAAGAAAGACAAACAGAAGATTAATCCCAAATCCCAAGTGAAAAAGTCAAGTGTAACATCTACATTTACACTCCCTGTAACAAATTAATGGATTTCATTTTATGAGATCTGGCGATTGCGGGAGGAACTGCAAGGTTCGAGAGACCGACAGGATTTATCAGTCTTTAAAATGTAAACTTCATTTATTAAATAAAATCGAAATTTTTTGAATTCAAAAATAAATTTTAAGAAATAATAATACTTGCTTGACATACTATTTGGATAAACTTTCGGATACTTTCCACAACTCGCCCTCATTTTAGACTTTGGATTCATTAACACAAAAACCAGTCTAAAATTGAATGTAACCAGTCTACCGTAACATGTGTATACATAAAATGATCCAACCATCAGTTCTGCTTTCGGCAACGAAGTGCGCACACGTGCAAACGTAAGCCCTCTTATTTGTTTAGTCGATTGTTTTGTTATTTTCTCGACTTTGTTATTATGGCCGATAGTTCGGACGACAATTCGCTGTCTCGTACGGAGGATATCGGTCATATTGTTTCCAACAAAGACCTACAAGAAATGTCTTCTTCTGTGAGGAATTCGACGACCTCAGGTAAAACTCGTAAACGACGGTCTACAGTCGATGTGTTGGAGAAAAAGATGGAGGATTATAGACGTTTGCTAGAAACCATTCTTTCAAATCAACAGAAGCAGTATGACCCTTCAAGGCATGGAACTATATCCAAAAAGTATGTCAAACAAGTATTAGTGATGAAATGAAATTGAAAATCAAAAGGCTGTCAGTGACGACTTCCAGAAACACATATTTAGGTATAAAGACAACGACTATGGGAACTCCAGTGCCTACAAAGCAATGCCCCATAGTAATACACAATAATCGCTACTACTACTATTAAAACTACAACTGCAGTCTCAAAAGACAAGCCGGAGAAAACTCAGGATAAAATGAAAACAAAACATTCTCCTGAGACTCAACTAAATTTCTAATGTTGAATTATCTTATAATTAATCATTAATTAAAGATCATGAATTTAATTAAATATTGAAGTCAAGCACATTAAAGCGCTCAATCTCTCCAATTTGAAGAATAAACGTTTCAACACTTTAGATTAGTGTAGCAAAAAAGAGATTTGATTGAGTTAATCATTGTTTCGAGTTGACCTTGCCTTGACCTGCATCAATATGCCTAACATACATATATGTAACTGTTGCTATGAACAGGAATTGTAATCAGTATGTTTGTTCATGTTTCAGGTGTTCATTTCCTTCCTTTCGTGGGGCATACTCACGAAGATGTTGACCAATCCTTCTCTAAAATAAGTCAGAAATTACATAAAACAGATGCGATCACCCTAGATGATCTTCAAAATATCATTAAAAGTTTGCAAGAACCAGAACCATTTACTGGACAAAGTGGGACTGTGTGGGACATAAAGTCATGGTTAGAGCCTTGTGTAAACCAAGTACACAATGTGACATTCCCTAAAGTATACAGGTTGGTTTATTCTGTAGGTATTTACATATATTAAACGATTATATATCGATGCACATGCATGTATTTTTTAAATGACAGGAATACATTAAGAAAGCAATTGCTTAAATCAAATATGTGAGCAATTTGAATGCCTCAAAATCAGATTGATAAAATGTGGGCTATAGCTTCTGGTCATTGTTTTGCAGGTGTTCACTTACAATTCACGTGGAGACAGGAGACGGTATACTGTGGACAAAAAGTGGAGACAGGAGAGGGTATACTGTGGACAAAATGGTTATGGTGAAAAAAGCACCAATGAAAGGACAATTAGGAAAAGTGTTGCATGTGAACAAGGCTGTTTTGAAAGTACAGTTTTTCAAATAAGTAAAGCAAAAGTTTGTCACCAGTAGATCAACATCTTTGTCGATTGCAAAAGTTGAAGAAGGCTGTTGAAGAATCAGTTTCCTAGGCTGGTAACTATTTCCGAAGGTATAAACATATTAGCATCACAAAAAGACATTGTATTATCCGATGTACACCGACACTTATCACACATTATGAAACCTACCAATAAGTTTTATGCGGTATCTAAAGGAAACACTCTTTACAGCATTGAGTGTCTGTAGTGATAGCATTTATAAATACCATTTTGAGATGTTAGGGAACTACCAAATTCCTATAATAACAACGAAAGAACATAATCACTTTAATACATTTTTGTCCTAAAATAATTTATGAATGATAGAGCCCCACTCTTCCACCTCGACATTTATTGTCCGGTACCAGCCGGTTTTTATCTAATCTTAGGACACATCCAAGGCCAAGCGCATTTCAGTTTATTGTTGATTTTAACAATTTTTTTTTCAATTTTATGCTTTAATTTGTTTATTTATTGTGTTATATTTATTAACGTTCCATCACTTGTGTATATATAACACTATTCATGTTAAGTAATGTGGATAATTTCAGTGCTTGGAAGACTTATTGGACATTTATAGTATCTGTAGAACCACACCCCATATATATTACTCTACGTTCTTGGAATGTGGCAGTACTGGAAGTCGAGATTTAATCATAGGTAATCAAAGCGGAAGATTATTTAGTGCGAGGTCTTAAACTAACATGCTTACCATAGATATTTGGATCTAAGTAGCCACAGTAGTGAAAGTTATACCGTGTGATTACTCAGTCTAACGTCAGTATGGATTGTGAGAAAAAACATTATCATGAAAATATCGTTCACAGAAGTGAGCACTCAACATTTTCAAATCAGCTGCAATCTTTTTTACCAAATCAAAGATTTTGCAATTTCTTTTTGTGAAAAGGCAATACATTTTCGTGAAATATATCCTAAAGTCGTATGTACGAATATGCTACTACGAAAGCAACGGATTAGACTGTTTGTCACGTAATACTTATATTGCCCCGCCTTCATATTGTGCAGTAACATGTTATAGAATTATGTTTTTCTATATTGACAACTTTAAGAGAGCTATTATCAGAACAAATATTTTGATGTTTTACTGACTCTTCTGTATGCAGCTATTAGAAGAAGAAATTGAAAGATTGTAGCATCGAAATGTGCAACTCAGTCATGAAGTTGACATGGCCAATGAGGAGAAGGCACAGCTTCAAACGCACCTAAGAGAACCTGAGACAGAACATGCAACATTACAAGTGATATATCAAGAGGTGAGTTGGAAGTAGCCCAGCCAGTCCTGTCATGCTTAATATTTACAATTGTAACATCAAATATATGTGAGGTATATTGGTCGATAGATAAATGCCTGATTTATGTTAGAATTGTATTTCTAATGTAGTTTGTTCGTAAATTATCACTTTCATATATATTTCAGCAGAATACAACTAGCAAGTGTATAACGGAAAATGGTGACAAAGAAAATACTGGAGCAAAACCATTCCGCCACAAAAAGCCACGTTTGTATAACTTGTGGTAAGCCCTTTGCCACACAACACCAGCTCACGGCTCATCAGAAAGATGATAAATTGAAAGATACCTTTAAATTTGATGTTTGTGAAAAAGGATTCTACAGGTTTTTTGCACTCAATGAGTACCTGTCCAATGGTAAACATAGATTTATACATTGATATAACTTTTGTTACAATCTACATAAATTTTTCAGTTTTGCTTAAAATTTATGTATGTTGGTATTAAATTAAGAGAATTGTTTTTATATGAAACTTAAGGACAAAAATTGCTAGTTTGATAAAGTTATGTTATTTGTACATGCTAGGATTTATGACACTTACGGGGATTGTTAGATATAGAATTCGATAGTCACTCAGCATGATACCATCACACCAGCTAATAAACAGTTTGGCAGGTACACTCGGCTTTTCAAATGTTAATTCTTATGAGATTTTTTATAAAAATGTTTTAATACATCGAGAAAAAAAAACTTCATGATATACCTTGGGCTAGTGGAGGGTGAAAGCTTTGTCTATTGCAAAGCTACACTTGGCAAAATTACCAAAGGACAGTTCAGATCAAAGGAAAATGAAAAATCATTTAATGTAAATTCAAAAGACAGACAGATCTTAGATGATAGTTATATCATTGCAAACATTACAGTTTTATCAAATAACCATAGGATTGATGAAGAGTCTGTGGGTGACTACGGGAAATATATTAAGACCTACATATCGAAAAAAATTGACCAAAATTAGACCTACATATCGAAAAAAATTGACCAAAATTAGAAACGTAATTCAGTTATATACCAGTCAAGTATGTATGTAACCCCAAAGGACTATTAAACAATGACATTACAAATTAAATAGTGAAATACATGTTTAGATTACACTTAACAGGTTCTAAAAACGCACCTCTTAAAAGATGTCATTTTGTTTATTGAAACTATAGAAGCTAACCTACCGCATTAAAGAAGAAGGAAGATATTTGAATATCATCAGTGTTTCGTATGATGTATTAAGAATAGTTTAAACGGGCAGTTGGCAGTTTTCACCATCTTGGAACAGAGGTGCTTTGTTTGTTACCCTAAACTGAGCACTTTAACACTGGTGGATTCGGAGAAGACTTAAAATTGTTCTATTGTTAAGTGTTTTGTTGATGGTGAGTTGAGCCATCCTGTAACAGCTTGCCAACTTGAGGACAAGGAAGAAAATTGTGGAGATGAGCAGGAACCATAACTTCATGAGAGCTGGTATGCTCCATGGGATGATGGTCTACGTTGGGAACCATAACTTAATGAGAGCTGGCATGCTCCTTGGAATGACAGATGTAGATTTAACACCTGCAAAAAAGCAGAGAGTCATGCTCCCAGCAAAAAGTCGAGTGTTTCCTGCTGCAGTAGCTGGACCTTCAACCATAGAAGGGTATTCAGTGTCCATTCCTATGTCTGTTGTTCTTGAAGACCCTCAAAATTTCTCGGTAAGGGAAATCGACTTCGCGAGACAGATAGTGATACGCCTATGCATGGACTCCATGATAGGTGCTTGTGGAGGCAGGCCATCAGAGATAGAATTGCACCAACAAGCAAGGGCACTGGCCGCAGATTATCCAGTACTACAGGATAATTCAGCTGAAGGAATCAGAGAAAATTATGTAAGTGGGCATGAGAATCCCATTGATATGTTGATGCATGTACCTTTTTGCCCTCTAACTTCCTGTTTAACCAATAATTTTATAGCATTATTCAGTCTTAATACCTGTTGCATATTAGTGTGTTTGAAAATTTGCTTTTATGGGAAAACCTTGATACAGCCTGTTATATAAATAAATTAATATGAAATTGTACAAGTTAAATTTTTTATTTAATGCAGTCCAGATATTTCATTATAACAGAGAAAATCGGTTTCTTCAAAATTCATGAACATTCTTCTCAATACATTCATAATGATGTATTTAAATAGAATTACTTTAGACTTGTACAAACCTGGTCAACTTTAAGCAAAATCAGGTTTATACAATTCCCAAACACCATTTTGAATATTCTTAATAATAGTAGAAATGTTTGTCTGCATGATAACATTATTTCTGCATGAAAGATAGTTTAACTTGTCAGTATTGCAATAGATGTCAAAAAAGGCAGGAAATTGCATCTAATATATATACAGTGGAACCCCGCTAATCCGGACCCCTCCAATCCGGATTTCCCTCTAATCCGGGCGGATCTGTTGGTCCCGAATATTCTTATTCATGTTTTATTACATTTTTACCCCTCGGATCCGGAACCCCTCCACTCTGGACACCGGACAAATTACGAGGATTTATCACATATTTGCTCTAAAATTGACCCCTCGGATCCGGACAATCGATTTGAACATTGCCCAGGCCAATGTTTTGACAGGTGTCAATGTGTTGTATATTCGCACCATCGTATATGCAATTAAAATAGACCGATCATTTAACGGTTGTAACATCAACAATACGCAGTGTCGGTGTGTACGTGTTATCGACACGGGTGTGAAAATCACAATTTGGGACAATTAAATATTATCATTTTAAAAGCGCTAATTGACAGCGTTTATTGGCCTATTTAATTAATTAAAAGACAATTGCTGCATTGTTTTGTCTACACGGAGGTCAGTTGAATCGAATACAGGTCCCCTTAATGTTTAATTTTGAGAAGGTCGTTATTGAGATCAAAGGAAAACAATTCGGACGTTCTCAGTTTGGATAAATCTACGAGTAAATGCTATAAAAATCCATCAAAATGCATTTGACGGATAGTCATTCTTTTACAGAATTTCATATGATAATCATGTCTGAGCCTCCGTCAAAACGTCGTAAGGTTGAAATCGACCTTGAAGCTAAAGTAAAATTGATCAGAGAATATTTTTCTGTACCAAAACCAACAATGAAGGTGTGTAATCAATTGTTGCTGTTTTACATCTCATTTTTTTGTGGTGTTTAGCAATGCCTTCAACTAAGAGTAACATACAAGTATCTAAAAATAGAAACCCCTCTAATCCAGACACCTCTCTAATCCGGACTTTTTGTCTGGTCCGGACGAGTCGGGATTAGAGGGGTTCCACTGTAGTATGTCCTGATTGAGATATCCTTAATGAGCTTGTATGATCAAATGCATGATTTAACTTATATCACAGATTAATTTTATATAATAAATACTGTCATTGATAAACGAAAATTATTATTGTTATATCAAATTTTTAGCATGGATTTAGTTCCATTAAATGATAACATTAAATTTAAGCTTATGAATTGAATAAAACATTATTTCACAAACAAAAACATTCCTCTTATGCCATGATCAAACATTGTGTGTTTCCATTTGCACTGTTCGAGTGAATTTGCACTTATTGTGTACATATTATAGGATAATGCAATAGATAAGACTGGTAATAATAAATTGTGGAATTAATTAAAATTGTTAGTTTCAAGATTTAAATGTTCCTCGTTTCAGAAATCGCTAGTTAGTTTCCTCCGCAGAAGGATGTATAATATTACACCTGCTGCAACGAATAGAGGCAGGAAGAAGATGGCAGAAAGTCAAGAAAAAATGGAGAAGATCACCTCAGGGTATGAATACTCTACGGAATGATGGTCTAATGTGGGAACCATAACTTAATGACAGCTGGCATGCTCCTTGGAATGATGGTCTACTGTGGGAACCACAACTTCATGAGAGCTGACATGCTAGATTATATTGTTACAGTTAAGTTATTGAACCCTGGTAATGAAACTGTTAACATACAGAAGGGGTGTGTTTTAGCAAAGTTTGAGTTGTGTGATAACCGTAATGATAACGTTCCTTTAAACTCACATGCTCACATCAATGTGGAAAAGACCACTAGTTCTGTTGTATATAAAAATGACTTAAAAGATACAGTGAAAATTCCCTTTCAGCTTTTCCGTGCGTTCATAATCCCCCTCCTATGGGCCTGGACCCCTTTCCCCAAAAAACACTGAAGGGGGAAGTTGTTTTTATTAATGAGTCCAAGCAAGCTGCCCAGATGTTCAGCACTAAGCATGATAAGACCTTAAAGACAAGAGGGCCCAAAGGGTCCTAGGCCGCTCACCTGCCGTAGTAGTTCATGCAGGCCCCTTAATGGTGACCTCATTTAAAAACATTTATAACTTCTAAGACTCAAGTAAATGCAGCCTCTATTGTATGTACAAGGTTTTCATATTGTCTTAACCAACAACTTGTAATTTTCACCAGATACCTATAATAAAGTTTAAGCAAAGTTTGTCTATGATTTGACCTCATGACCTTGTTTTTGACCTCGGACGACCCAATATCAAACTTTATATAGCTTTTGTTGAGATGATCATTGTGACCAAGTTTCATAAAGAATAGGTGATAATTATGACCTCTAGTGACTACACTAGGGTTTTCTATGATTTGACCTTGTGACCTACTTTTTGATTAGGCTAAAAATGTGACCTCTAGTGTCTACATAAGCAAATTGTGGATGGACGGACAAGAGTGATAACAAAAGCTCACCGTCACTTGGTGACAGGTGAGCTAAAAACAGAAATTAAAAGAATCAAGATTGGCAGTTCTACACAACATGTTATCTTCTACAACAGAGAAAACCTTCACAGGGAACTTTACAACAATGATGGATTATAAGCATGGGGGGACTTAGAAACCATTGACAAGTTTCTTTTCATGGTTCATGAGTTTTGTGAAAATTGTTAGACGAAGAACATTGATACCGACAACTTGAATACAAAATCAGTCAGGAAAATTGAGTTAAGGGAACTTTTGTTTGACTACTTAATGGTGAAGCATAACATCTCAGCTCTATTCGCTTTTATTATTTATTTATGGTTATGACAGGTCAATGAATAAGTTTGTAAAAACCTATGAAAGTAAATGGGTATTCACCTTGTATGGACGTTGTATGGGACCTTACTGCACGGGTAACAGCGCTGCACAAACAAGTTCGGGAAGAAATATGCTCAAGCAGCTCACAACACCAAAGAATCTCGGCTGTTGTATCTTGTTATAAAGATGCTGCATAATCGACCTCAAGCAAACGTGCAGTGGTCCCTATCAAAACAGGTTACCATCATGAAGCTTACATATGCACTCACAATAGAAAGAATACGGGTCTGACTGCCTGTTATACATCATGTAGTGGAGAAAGTGTATGAATAAAGTTGTATCCAAACACACTTAAACTGATGACCTAAGGCCATGGATACAGAGCATGGTACAACTCGGTATTTAGGAAATGTTCGGAACAATTAAATGTACCATGTACTCCTTCAAACCGGTGAAACAAGGGGATGCTTTTTAGTCAGAAACAAAAAACTAACATTTACCAGAAATACTGATATTATTAATTTCCTACCAAGTATTCTAACATTAGGCATGCTAAGTTATCCACTAATACAAGACTCCACGTCATCTCATTTCAGAAGCAATTATCGATTGTTTATTGAAGTGAACCAGTCTCCTGGGATAAAGGAGTACACTGCCAATGGCAATTATCGATTGTTTATTGGAGTGATCCAGTCTCCTGGAATAATCGAGAATACTACCAGAGGCAATTGTCGATTGTTTATTGGAGTGATCCAGTCTCCTGGGATGTTATAAAGGGCTCCTTAGGAATGAGTTGACTCCAAGAGGTTATGACTGTATCAATAGACGACTTACTAGCCACAGTATTGGAGCACCTAGACATCCTAGAAGTAAGCTTTTCGACAAAGATGTAGAAAACGATGAGCTTAAATAGAATCACTTAAGAAAACTAACATAGATCTTCAGGATGAGAAAGATTAGTTAAGATCAGAATTATACCTACGACTATACATATTAATTTATTCAGAATAATTTTTTATGACAAATATAAGTTAAATAATTTTTGTTTAAAGCAGCACAGACCGTGCAGATTACAGAACGGGCTTTTAGCGGTAATCTGCAATGTTGAGCCTCGTTCTGGTTTTACACGCTCTGCAAAAAACGGAAAACATTTTGACATTATAATTATTAAATTTTACGCTTTAAATCAATCGATATATTGAATTCTATATTGCTATAGGATTATTTATTATATTCGTTATTGGGGAAGTAACATGAGACGCAATACGATTGGACTCTTTCTTCAGGATTCGTCCCTAGAAAGTTTGTACTCATAATGAGCGTGTTATTGTGGTATTAGTGGCGGAAAGATGAATAAGAATAAACATGTAATAAACAGATTCAGAACAGCAATCAACCGGTACCAACCTAAAGGGTTGATTATTCAGATTGTAGGTAATGATTTGGACTCAAGCGTTGATGAGGATGATGTTGAACTTTTGGTGCTGAGATTGGTGTCAGTGTGTAAACTGTTTAAGTGTAACTTGGACAACATTTACATAAACCAATTTAAGCCACAAAATTCACAGAGATATTCAAGTGCAAGCGATTATAACGCAAAGGTCATCACCGACAACCGTAGATATTTTTGTAAGCATATTTCTACAGAAATCCCCAGAGCATTAATGAAATATGCTGACACAATCCAGGAACTGAGCAAAAGGGCGGGTGATGTAGCTCCTTTGCACTATGACAAGCAATTTAGAAAGCTAAGAGAGAGCCTTGGGCCTCAATTGTCGTTTGGTTCAATCCATAATGAATCGTATAATGAGGCTTTGGTGATTGGATATGGACAGACGGTTAATAGGCAACATAATAAGACATTTTCTTGTTTTTTGGAAGGGACTGAAATGACTAATTCTACTGTGACAATCCAGGAGCTGAGCAAAAGGGCCATGTAGCAGCTTGTCTTTGATGCTTTTCAAATATTAATACTTTAGTTTTATGTATTGGTTCATTTGTATATTACAAATTTTATACAGATGTCATTTAGCTGTGAAAATAAATGACAAAATTTAATGTTAAATCTCCCTTTAATAAGCAGCCATAATACTGTACTATAAGCAAAATCTGTGCAAACTTCTATGTGATTATGGCTTCTTTTTACGAATTCATGTATTTTATGACTCAATATGTATTTCCGCTTACTTTTTGAAAGTTCTGCTTGCCAAGCCCTGAGTTAAGGAATAAATTAAGTTTCATCTACGGTATCTAGTAATGCCGAAGGCCAGAGGAAAGGGCAGACGGGCCCAAGCTACTCCAGCGGCTAGAACATCTTCAAGACCGTCAGCAGCGGCTAACCAAGCATCAGGACCGTCAAATGCCGAAGACGTCAACGGATCGGGTGAAAACTTTAATGATAATGGCTTTATTCATTTTCTACCGCAGCCAATAGGTATGCCAAGGCAACTTAGGGTCTTTATTACCATCTGTGGATGATTCATTTTCAAATATAATGCTCAATTCAGCTTAAACAAGTACGTTCAGCCCGGTCAGGGCGCTAGCACCCCAAAAAAATCAAGAATTTGATATTGAATATTTTATTAAATAGTATTGTGGTATGATTTTTTAATTCTTTTTTAGCCCTATAAATTTATTATATTAAAATAATGTTTAATGATTATGTATTTAATAACATGTTTAGTATTTTACTTATCATATAGTATTGTGCTATGATTTTTTTATTCTTCATTAAAAGCAATAGAACATATTCACAGCATACATGTATTAATACAAACCTTGCGATCAACCCTCGTATATTGATATTATTCAGGGGCTAAATATTTTCTTGAATATTAACTGATGTGAGAGGAGGTTGATGTAAAATCTATGTTTTTTGCAGACAGATTACATGAGAGCCTTTGTTATACACAGCCAATCTTTAACACAGGTTTGACCAAAGATCTAAATACACAGATTGGACACTTCAAAAGATAGGTTACGGTTTCCTGATTAAATATATAATTATAATGGAAAATGTAAAAACGAACACAGTTGAATTCATCTTAGTATGCATATTTCAAAACACAAAACTGTCACATATATTTTTTATACAAAGTGTTTAAAAATATATGTTACAGTTCTGTGGTTTGAAATATTTAATCAGGAAACCGTAACCTATCTTTTGAAGCTTCCTGTAGGATGCAGAAACTACTATATACAAATTGATATAAAATAATTGTATAGTACGGAGAAATTAGCATGATCCCAATTGTATGTATGAATTAATGAACAAGAAATATCAGTGAATGTGATGAATACCCCCAGAAACTACTTGACAAAGTCAGATATGCACAACTAGACTTGGTACTGATCAGTCATGCAAAGTTTTGTTGAAATCCGACCATTGGTTGCTGAGAAATAGTGTAGACAAAATTTATATAATAAGTGTAAAAAAACAAAGGGCCATAACTACCTTAAAATTGTTTCGATCAACAAGCGCTGACGATATGCACAACTGGACTTGGTACTGATCAGGGGTTCTACTGTGGCAAGTTGCAAGTATGTTTTGGGTGTCATTAGCACACATTCCTACACCTTAACTAGGTTTCAAACAATGTTTTATTGTTAAAATTCAGATTATGGAACTTCAAATGACCATAACTTTGTCAATTCTTTGATTTTTTTCATAAAATAACTTTTATTTTGTGCAGAAAAGATAATTCTTTCTAATGTAGCAAATCCGGATCATTCTGGAATTGTAGGACCCATGTACTAATAATTCATTCGAAGTTTCATTGAAATCCAACCAATGGTTACAGAGAAATAGCACAGGCAAATTTTGCACAGACCAACTGACAGACCAACCATCCTCAAGCATGACTCCAATATAGCCCCCATATACTATGTATCTGGGGGTATAATTATGTATGCTAGCCAATTGTACCATATTGTTTCTGTAGATTTGTGTAACACCTTGAACATCTTCGTGACATTCCCCCCTTATAAAAACGTACAACTAAACTGGCCTGGGGTTATAAACAAAAACAAGATATCAGCTGTTAAATTATGCTAATAGAAGGTTGAGGATCACGTTAAAATCTCCACACTATATCAATATGATCATGCTACCAAGCATGGATAAAATCTAGATAATTATCAGGGCTGTCATTTGACTTTTGAAACTGCATTTTGTCTCGAGAATTTGACAAAAGGCCCAGTTAGACTCTTCATTTTTGGAGGCTAGTTAAAGCCATGCAGATATGATATAATACATGATAATTACTGTACATGGAGGGTAAGAGATATTGACAGATTCAACATTATCAATAGCTTTCAATGTAGACATATCTGGTCAACCTTCCACCCCTGACCTCTCTGCATCGTCCACAGTGTCGTAGAACGGTCAATATAGCACGGGCGACATTGTCTATCTTTAATCCACCAAACTCTTTCATATCCTCATCCACAATGAAATAACAGCCTGCAAGATAGAACAAGCATTTTAAAGAGAACATTGTAAAAAGATAATAAAGTCGGACAGGGAAGACAGCACTCAACTTAATCAGCCCAACACACAACTGATCGAGAAAACTATCCACCTAAGTATCAGCTGCCAAAAAGCTGAATGAACTTGTATCAGCAATCAAACGGCCAGTTTCTTTAGGTTTACATGAAATGTTAAAAAATGTGCAGTCTATATTTTCAAGGCATTGAATTTTTTATCATTTACAGTTCGTAGTTGTTTACTTACACCCACGATCCCGTCACAAAAATAGCTAGACTTTTTTTCTTGTAAAGTCAAGCTAAACATAAAATAAAAAATTTCATAATTGTTTTATATTTTTCTATAAATCTTCATCAGTTTATGATTGTTTAACCTTGAGTATCCTTATTGAGTAGTGTCCAATAACTTAAACTTAAAGCAAAGGACATGACTTGTTTTATCATTTTAGACACTTTTCTAAATCTAATTACATTATTGCTATATAATATCACTAAGCCCAGTTTTCCTGGAGAACGGCTCACATATATTGATCAGTTTCTGATTATTTTACCTTGAGTCTCCTTATTTTCCTGAGTTCTATATGTCTCGTATCTTTTCCTGTTAGCATCATTAAGTGAGGACTTCTTCTGTTTCAACAATTTATACTTGGCAAGATATGCTTTATTCATACTCTCAATAAATTTATTTATCTGATCATAGGACATTCGACCTTTCAAGTACCTGAAATTCATAATCAGAACATTTTCATTAACTGACAATAAAGCATTTTTATTTTGTAATACAAGTATCATAGATGTAAAACTAGCACACCCAGTATTCAAATTCTGAAATTTGGCCCTGATCTCCCGAAGCATCTCAAGTAGAAATCTCAGCTCAAATTGAGATTTTGATCAAATCAGAGTCTGGATTTTAGATACCGGTAAGTCTGAAGATTAAACTCTTGAAATTTTATTGTAATACAATCAGAATAATGTTCCTGTTTTTGATGCCATTTTGAGTCCAGCCTCTCCATGTCGAGTTCATCAACGAAAATTCAACTCCCACAAAAAAAAAATGATTTTACAGAAGTAGCAAAATTCACTTACTTAGGAATTAGATCAAACTCTTCAGTTGTAAGAAATTCTAGTTCTGGGTAGTATACATTCTCTTGTTTCGTGGTTAACCTAGTATTACCATTGTGTGATTGTATATTAGAGCTGGGTTTAGTTACCACTGACGATGCTGATGAGGATGTACTGTGTTTATTACTTGCTGGTACTGGGCAGCTAACAGATGGTTCCTCTTGGCTAAAAATAAAGATCATGGTATCAGTTTCGGGTGTGATTAGCAAACATCACATACAACAAATATCTCCTTTCAACAAATACAGTTCTATTGTACAAAATCACCTGGTTAAATTTCATAAGACCATAACTGACTTAAGATAATTTATGCACAAAATCTAGATACTAGTCTCTTCAAGGTTCTACCTCTCATTTTTCGCTCTTGTTTTAAATGCTAAGCAAAGCCTTTATTTGCTTCCTGCAGAAACATGGCAGGCATATGTGTGCTCTCTCCAGATTTGATCTGGGTCGCCAGATTAGACGACAATCACGCTACTCATAGAGCTACAGAGGCACTGCTATAAAGTAAATGGTTAACAATGAATACTTAGTTCAGGGGTGTCAACAGGGTCAAATTACAAATCCTGAAAATAGAATGCGTCTGACTGTCAAACAAGAGGCATTCAATCGCATTATTTACATATTTAACTCAGTTTGTATAAAATCCTTCTGAGAAGATTAAATTGGTCATAACTTTTCCATTTCTTGAGATATTTTCATCAAATAATTTTTATTTTGGTCAGATAGCATAGCTCTTTCAGGATAGCTAAATCCGGAATTCCGGATTTATCCGGAATATTGACACCCCTGTTAGTTGGATATACCTTGGTTTATTTGCCTTTGGTAACCTGGAAGGAACATTGTTCACCGTGTAGGAGAGTCTTTTGAATGTTTCACTTACATTCCCATCCATTTCCTGAAAACAAGCATATACTGATGTATCATTTAACATGCATTATTAATCCTTAGTTAACAACACAGAAATACATGGGAAGTCCATGAAAACTAGCCCAAAACTCTGTTGGAATTTAGTTGCCACAAAAACAAAACTTCAGGGACTGTTTTATCAAGGCACGAACAAAAATCTTGAAGTTACCCTTAAAATTTAAATTCTTAATATTTTTTTAACAACTACAAATTGGTGATGGATATAGTCTGTAGGGGTTCAGTAACTGAATCATTATTAGTATTGAATCTCCATTAACAACACTTTATAAAAAGTACACTCATTAAGTTATTGGTAAAAAAGTAATTTCAAGGGTGATAACTCCAGCCCACAGTGCCTTCATAGTCTGTACATTTAACTCACCTTAAGTTCAGTCATTTTCTTTTCTCTTAGCTCCTGTTGATTCTTCAAGGATATCATTATACTTTGTACTGTACTTAATTCTGTTTTCAACAACTGAAAGTTCAGCATAATCAATTTAATTAACTGAACCACTTACACTTGAGGAGGTTATTTTTTAACTCTTGAATTTCAAGGTACTATTTATCAGCCTTTTAATAACTTGCATATGATATAAAAATTTAACCAGGAAAACTCCAAGTTAAAACAAGAGATGTTTGTAAAACACATGTATGCCCACTAGTCAGAAATGGTAAAGGTCACAGTGACCTTGACCTTTGACATACTGACCTCAAAATTAATAGGGGTCATCTACTGTTGATGACCAACATCCATGTAAAGTTTGAAGATCTCGGTGCAAAACATTCTTGAGTTATTGAACAGAAACCATTTGAATAGTCAGAAATGATTACGGTCACAGCGACCTTGACCTTTGACTTACTGACCTCGAAATCAATAGGGGTCATCTACTGTTGGTGACCAACCTCCATGTAAATTGTGAAGATCCTAGAGAAAAGCAATTTGAGTAATTGAATGGACACCAATTCGAGGGCTCAGTGCAAAACTATGGTAACTACATCAATTTATATAAGCATGTATAGTCCGTCAGCGACTTGGCTGGACCCCTATAAACCTTAAATATCTTTCAAAGTACTTATGCATTTTGATTAAAATTTGGTATGTACACTGAATGACCTTTACCAACTCTGTGTTTAAATTTCAGAATTATTTACGAACTCATTAATTTTTTCACCATTGTGTCTAATGTATTAAATTTTAGATTTTAATCAACAAATGGACAGGGAGTAAAATTAGCCATTACGATCAGGTAGTTAGACTAATGCTATTGTATTTGTAATCACTGTAACGGGACATATATGGATAACTTTGACCTACATTTGACTGGTCATCAATGTGTATATAGTTGAGGCCCACCTTCTGATTGTAATGCTCATTCGTATAAACAAAATGCTGAGTCTTGAGATGAGCTTAAACGTCATTTTATATTTGCAATCGTCACTTGTGTGTTACTTAATAATGTACAGTTATATTGGACCAATTTGCTTACCTTTGCTGTTCCAGTCACTTCAATCACCCGTACGTATTTACCCTGTTTTAGACTTACAATTTTACATGGGAAGTAAGTGCAAAGTACACTTTTCTGTGGACCAAAAATTCTGTTTTAATTTATGAGAGTTGGTAAGGTTGACTTATGAAGATATACCAATTTTTAGTCTAATTGGCATCGCACTTTTTAAGATATTTAAGGTTTATGGGGGTCCAGCCTAGTCGCTAACGGACTATACTGAGCCCTCGAATTGGTCTATTGACCTACAGAGCGACCTACAAGTGCAAAGCAATATACCCCCTCATCAAAGATGGGGAGCATAATAAAAAGGGACATAACTCCAATTGAAATCATTTGGTTATTGCCCATGAACAGAAGCATTGATTAATGGTAAAATGTTAGTCTATCAGGGGCCATTATCCTGTTGGAATGTTGGATGGTGTTTGGCCTACATGGCTTTGACAATGTAAGGTGTTTATGACGATGACATGTATAAACCAAGTTTGAAAGCAATGCCTTGACGGACTTCAAAAATATTAAGAGTTTCAACCGCTTGAAAGTTTCGGTTAAAACAATTTAACGGACGAACAAACAAATCGACATGCCAATCACTATATGCCTCCTGTTTGATTAGATGCCGGGGCATAAAAATTTTGTTTGTGAACCAACCTGTAACTGTGTAAGGCAGCTATCATCTGTAGCAGCATCTCGGAGATCAAGAACTGTCTTCAGTCCACGTAATTTGGTGTCAAAATGATTGGAAAATTCTACAAAACTGACAGCCTCCATACTGAAAAGGAAAACACATTTCTATTTGAGTTAAAATTTTGAATATAAAATTTAATTAACAATAGTCACAAAACACTCAACTGCTTCATGTATGAGTACGGAGAATTTGATGCGATTTCTTGACCTTCTATTCATATAAGCATAATTAAACAACTGATATATTGTCTATATTTATAATCCCGGTCACTAGTATGTTTTCATTAGTGGGAAGTATCACGAAGACACTCAAGGTGTAATACCAACACAAATCCAGAGCTACAGATAAGCTGCGTATTGGTGTAATTACCCAATTAATTTTCTTAAAAACCCAATAGATCTTGAGAGGAGAGAGTAAGAAAAATCAAAGACAATCTGAAATACTCAAATAGAAAAGGATGTTATAGTGAAAAACAGTACATTAAAGCTTATTTACCCTTTCAGTTTTATTAAATACCCAATTAAAATTTGTCAAAACCCAATCAAAATTGAAACTCGGGAGTAAAATACCCAATTGACTAAAACCTTATCTGTAGCCCTGCAAATCTAAAGGACTGACAGGCCGCAACAAATATTTTTAAAAGCACTTGTCCTGCAATATAGACAAACAAGAGAACCCAAAAATCCTACTAGTCCTGCTATATGAATAAAGAAGGAAGGCAGGGTTCTCGGCAACGCGTAATTAAGCGTATTTGGACGCATACTTTTTTTATTAGACGCGTAAAATTACCGATCTACGCGTTTTCGGGACGCGCCATTTTTCTATCGGCCGCGTTTGACCTTGAGTCATAAATTCGTCGCGTACACCGTATTCAATAAAGCATCACTCGTTTCGAGTAATTGACAGACGAAGGGCGGAGTTAATTGCCTCATCAACCAATCAGCGTTCACGAGTCACCATCATTCACTTTTGATTGACGCGTCGCGATAATCTTGAGTAAAGACAGATAGTTGTGTTATGTAAACACGTACGCTTTAATTGATCTATAGAGTCAATTATCGATTTTATTTGATTGCCGCGTCCGATGATTATTATAGTTTGATCATAACTGTGAGATTTGTCGTACTTTGGGTAATCGTGATATTTACATGTGTACGCACATTAATTTTAAAAACATTGAAAAGATGACTCAAAACCACGCACGTTGATTAAAATTCGTGCTCAAAACTAATGTATCTGCAAATATCGAGTTTTCAAAGAATATTTACCTTGTTATTCATATTCCGTGCCATTAATTCCCAGATTAAAATATCACAACAATCCAACAAACTTATGCCAAATGTGTAAGTCGTCAGTTTCATCAAACGCGTATGCTAAGGACTTTGATGTTACCGACGCACTTCAAAGCCCTGGCCGTCTTTGATCGTGCGACATGGGAATTTTGTCCGTAAATTAGGTTCGATACGCGTGTGTTAAATTTGAGATATTGTTACCGAACAGCGGACTTATTTTCTGAATTTCCAGAGAATGATTTGGTCACTCGTGAACATTAAAACCGCGTAATTGATGAAATTTTCGGAAGCAATAAATGGCGCTGGTATTATTTGAGTTTTTAACAAATTTAATGACTTTCAAACATTAGCAATCAATATAATGCGTTTAGGTGCATAAATTACTGCAAATGGTCGGGATAAGAACGACTTGTGTGACATGCGAGTTGCACTTTTCGGATATATACATATTTTCGGATAAGCTCGTGATTTTTTTATACTATTCATACATTCTTGGCTACTATTATTTATATAGCAAGAATTTAGGTGCATAAATTACTGCAAATGGTCGGGATAAGAACGACTTGTGTGACATGCGAGTTGCACTTTTCGGATATATACATATTTTCGGATAAGCTCGTGATTTTTTTATACTATTCATACATTCTTGGCTACTATTATTTATATAGCAAGAATTTAAGTATGTTATCAGTACTTATGAAATATTATACTTTTCATTGAGCAGTACACCTGACCATCTGTTATATTTTCGGAATTTATTGCATTGAATCAATCAGTAACCTACCACAAAAACTCTACTTTTTTATTCACACTGACATAAAAAAATCTTTTGAGGTCACAAAATAATTGAAACAATTAGCTCCATAGTTCACCAGATTGCAGGATTTAAGGGTCCAGAAATCAAAATTTTCTTGGGGGAGATCCCCCAAACTCCCCTTGCGGGAGGGGGTCACCCCCTCCCTCACCCTCCCCCACTCGTCGCTACGCGACTCGAATACAGTCCTCAGGACTCCAACATTTTGCTAAGAAGGAGTCCTGGGACTCCTACTTTAAAATCCTACCGAGAACCCTGGGAAGGTATTGTGAAGGACGAGTGGATTCATTGAGGCAGGGCTCGAATTTAGCACTTGCTAACTGCAAGTAGATTTCCCAAAATGCAAGTGGATAAAATCATCACTTGCTATTTTTTGCAAGTACAACTACAAATAATTTCCAGGGTCTCGGGCACATAAAGATGCCAACAAACTTCTGCTAGAAGAGGTCACAAATGACTCCAACATATTTACAACTTGCTGAAATCATGTGTAATTTAATTGCGGTATGCCTTGACAACACTGAACTGGTATTCAATTTATTTTATTATTTTCGCCATTAATTTGGTGAATCGGGGAATGCCAGGTGATTTCGAATGCGCTGACAAAATGATAAGTGAACTTGCCAAGTTAACAATATCAGAGAGAAACTTTTTGATTGAAAGTCCGGACAAAGATAATTTCTTATTTTTTTTAAAATTCTAATAATTCAGGATGCAGGGCTCTCGCTTCACTTTTGGGATTGGGGCCAGGGGCCCTCTGGTAGGATATAAATATCAATACTATTATAAAGGTAAAACATATTAACTGAACAAAAGCCAAAACCGTAGTACCTACAAACCGGAACGTCCATAATGAGATTTTTGCCGATGCAGTTGTACGGAACTAGACGGATTTGACGGTTTTTAAACAATCAGTCAACATCCGGTTTGCGCAAATTATTTTCTTTTAAAACTTGAAACTGATTGTTTTCGGTGATCCGTAAAATCGGTATTGGACCTACTAAATGCCGTAGTTTTCATACAGTTCCTAAAATTTGCTGATTTCGCATTTTTTTAAATAAAATTGTTGGCAATAAAAGCATGTGCCAATGACACCGTTATAAAAAAAATGACATATCACGATACTATACTTGAGTTACCATATCAAGTATACTTCAACGGAGATATTTCCCTTCTGCAGTGAAGCCTTATCCAACGAGTTCCTGAAATGCGTGGTTACGAAATAGCATGGACGCGAATTGATTGAATTGATAAAAAAATATCATCAGACCATGGTGTTAAAATTTACAGAGCTCTGAGTGATCATCATCCATAGAAAACTTACGTTAAAAGTCAAAGTATCACATATATGCACGTAAATTAAATAATAAATCACCTTGTTCCTTTTTTGGTAATTTTGAATTCACTCTACTGGCGCTTTCTTGTGACATCCGGTTACGAATCGGCAAGGGTACGAATTAACCGTAATTTTTAAAGGGAAGTAATCCAAAGAGAATCCTACGACATTTCATTTTCATTTTCTGAAGCGAGACAGGATTGGAAAGACATGTATGATATTATGTTTAACTTTTAAAACCGTTAGTATGGCTAAATCTGTTAATATTTTCAATTCTAATTAAAACAGAAAAGAATTTGTGAAATGTCGCGAAATTATATTACTTTTGACATGGGAACAGTACCCGGACATATCCGTATCGGACATCACACAATAAAAATATTCCTTATTTGACCAGTGATACTATGACCAGCTGCTATACTATAGATCTATGTATATAATAATAAAAATATACATGCGTTTTAACTGTCAACAACTCAACATGGAATTTTTTCAAATGATTATTAGATAAGGAAGTGGATAGAGGTCCGGTAATTTAATTCATATGTATAAACAATAGATCTATATATTTTATTTTACCCCGTCGAGACTTCTAATGCATTTACCTTGCTATACAGGTAAGTATTTGACAGAAATATTGTAAAAAATAGTTAATTGATTAACTAAAATACGAAAACTATATATCGTGGTGGTATGGGTTGTGGCGCGGTATCAGAAATGGCGCACCTGAGATTAGTGGTCTTTTCTTGAGTTTAAGACCCAAAATGACATACATTTCCAGTATATTTTTGGAAGGATGTATGGTTTTGGTCTGTAATGCAAATAAACAATGTTCAAAGTAAAATTTGGTGCTTTTAGAACTCGAAAGGTATGCTGTACCCATATTTGTTGTTATTTTCTTATGTCACTTTATTCCTCAAATATCGTAATCCCACAAATTTGTAAAATGAAATTTTAACTTCAAAATCTTTTTTGTAAAGAGCACTGGCATCCATGTTAACACCATGTAACATGATTAAAATGTCCTACACACTGTCAAACACAGGAAATGGTGTCCAGAAGGATGTAACTTTCTTATTAAGAAAAACTGAAAAAACTAGTCAAATTCTGAAATAAAATGTTTCGAAAATTTTGTTTATATTAACTGTCATTGATATTTTCGGCATTCCCAAGTCAAGTTGGTGACAGATCAGACTATGCAGATGCCATGAATGATTCTTACATGACAGTAATAGATGATTTAACACTTGTTTGGACATCTTCAAGTTGTCTTGGTGACTCAAACAGTATAATGGCAATTAGTAACCAGTGCAATTCTGTCTCGATTCTTATTATTGATTTATTATCTAAGAAGAAGTATACAAAGTAAGCTAACTATTATATAAAAATGGACTATATAGCCATAAAATAAAATTGGAAACAACTACATCATGAATCCTTTTATTTTTTTACCATTAGGGACCTACAGGATAGGTGCACCATTTCATATCACGCTGACCTGACGTAATAAGCCGAGTGTGTCCTCATTGTAATGGTCATACGACATGCATTGATGGAATTGACTATTGATATTTAGTGTCAACATGTTCCCATTGAATTGCCCTATCATTGCTCAATCACTTTAATTATGAACGTTTTATATTTATAACAAAATAACGACGTAAACTGTTAAGTGCGCCATTTCCAATACCACGGGGATATACCTCTGTCTCTTATTGTCGTGTCTTCTCCTGAAATTCGTGCTTGGTTTAATTAAGCTCAAACATGTGCGCTGCATAGTTATTTTAGTAAAATTACCCGGAATTATAATCACCCAAATAGTAGGTACCAATTAAGGCTGTCGTATTGGACGACTCATCATAGTTGTCACCTTGACAACGAGGTAAATATGGGTAGTAATTATTACAAACGGTATTCTTCAACTGTCATTTTCATTACCCATTTTATTTATTACCATATACGATAACACCCAGACTGAAAACACATTTTGATAAGTATACTACTACAAATTTACTTAATTTAAAAACAAATTTAAAATATCACCACATGGGGCCCCAATACAGAGACGTTTTTAGGAATAAAAGCCAGGACTGGTATCTTCGACGTACACATTCAGATTCAGAATCAGATCAGATTCAGATTAGAAGTGTGCCGCACTTAATTAAGTTATTATGCTACCTGTAATTGCCGAATTTATTGTTGTTTGTTTGATAGTATTTGCTTAAATACTTGTTTGCCCTGTGACACAACAGGTCCATGAAAAGTGACCTAGCCCACCTATATATACATATTTAAATATGTATATATAGACGGTATTGGACACTTTTCATGGACCTGTGCTGTGACACATCAGTTTTGACACTGCAAACAAACCAATCCTTTTTAATCAGATCTTCATTATGTTTCAATTGAATTAAATGTTGGGATAGTGGGATCACAAAGTTTTATCAAAACGTGCGTGTCGGGATAGAGATCTACTTTTTTTGGAATTCATCAAAGATGGGGTAAATTGTCTATTATTTATTTACTTATGTCATCATATTTTATTAAACACAAAATGTGCGTGTGCGTATTCCATGTTTGTACAAACTGATTTTAAGATAATTTCTTAGCCTCTCGAGAACGTCGCCGATGGGTTTTGTCCCTTGATGTTCATGTGCTGTTCCCTGTGGTTACGAAATTTATGAGGGTGGATCTTGCATAGAACTTTATTGAGAAGTTTGCAGAGTTTGTTGTACTGTGACTGTCCGGCGTGTCTGTGAAAAAGTGACCCAAATACTATGTGTGGTACCCCTCTAGACTTCAAGTCGTTATAATTATATATAATATAAATGTGTATTGGTTCTCGCATCAATTGTTGTTGAACACAGATCAATAATTTGCATGTAGGCCTATTGAAATACTCGAGATAACTGTTATTCCCAGTCAATGTTAAATATATACTACCCTGTACAACAAGGTAAGCGTTTGTTTATGTCATTTAAATTCTTGACACGAAATAAAATATATGGTTTATACATATGAAATCAATTACCGGACCTCTAGCCTGTCCTACAAGCATTGTCTAGAGGTCCGGTTACTAGACCTCCAGACTCCATGTCTAGAGGTCCGGTTACCGGACCTTTAGCCAATTCCATTAGATAAAGGTTGGCTAGAGGTCCAGTAAAAAAGACCTGGACCTGGAGTCTGGAGGTTCGGTTAACATCAATAAGAATGTATTTAAACCGGCAACAATACGTTTTTGGGCCGAAAAGCTGGTGATGTCACGTATTTGTTATCACATGTGTTGGAGAACATTGTTCCGTCATTTGTTCTCACATGGAATATCACGGCATTTATGTGATAATACAACAGCACCTGCACATTTTGTGTTTAATAAACTATGATAACATAAATGAAAAACAATTTACCCCATCTTTGTTATATTCCATAATAAAGTATATCTACATCCTAATATCCATTTAAGCATTTTATTGAAACATACGAAGATCTGATTAAAAAGGATACATGTGTTTGTTTGCAGAGTCAAAACTGATGTATGAGCAAACAATTGAATACTTGAGCAAATACCATTGAACAAACAAATATAAATTCAGCAATTACAGACAGCATAATAACTTAATTAAGTGTGGCACACATCGAATCAACTTAACTATTTTTAACAAGATTTTCTGTCAAATACTTACCTTGTATAGCAAGGTAAACATTGAAAGTCTCGACACACTAAAATAACCGGACCTCTAGCCACTTCCTTAGATAAAAGATCATAAAAATTCTGAGTATTCTTTGGTGCGAGATCGAATTTTATTTCAGTCATCACAGAAATATATAGAAATAAACATTTTCCTGTGTGACACAATCTCATTTAAATCAAATCCATATATTGCTTCACTACTTTACACTCAGGCCCGGATCCAGAAAATTTCGGGTGGGGGGCACAGCTAGTTTTCTGGATGTTATGTTGGGGTGGGCACGGGAGGGTTGTCCCCTCCGGACGAAGATTCTTTAACTTTTCGAATCAAAATCATGCAATTTCCTGCACTTTAAGCTGTTAAAAATCAGAAGTAAAGGTATTATAATTCTACTACCATCAATAGAAAATACGATGAGTTTAACAATTATTTAAAAAAAAGTTTTTGAATCCCCTAAAACTTACAAATCAGGCTTTAAATTTTAGCGTCAGACGTTAAATTATTAACTTTGTAGGCCTAATGCTACAAATAAAAAATAGCCCATGAAATCTACATATAACGTTAGAAGTTTCCACAGGTTCAGGTCGATTTTTTAAATAAAAAATTAAAATTCAATGCTAGACACGTGAATCTTAAAAAAATGTGCCCCCTTGCGAAGATTAATCTGTCAATTTTGTATTAAAATCGTTTTTCCAACTTTTATGTTTTAAAATCTCACGTAAAATTATTAATATTGCATCAGTAATAAATCCATCAATAAGAAAATTTCGACATATCATGTGACTAATTTTAAATCGAGCAGTTCACACGTTTTAGTAACATAGATCATTGAATAAAGCGCCAATGATCACCTAAATCATAATCATTCAAAACGCGTTGAAATATTGTGAAGCGTCTGATTAATCCAGATCGGATGTAATTAGGGGCCTGTATACACAACAGGGGGCACACTTTATTGCACTCGCTTCCGCTATATGTAATATACAGAGACTGTTATCACAAACTATCGATACTATAGCCAGATCGATTGGTAATACACTTAACCGATTTAAAAACGCAACAGTGGGTTTTTGATAAATTTAAGCCAGTTATGGTGCTTCAATTGTCTTGAAATTTTACATGTGATGGATTCAATACATGAAGTAAAAGATGTGCAAGTTGCATTGTAATCAAGGTTTAGATGGTCACAAAACAAAACCACGAAATGTATTGATCGACAATGTCAAGTTCGCAAAATTAATAATGTTTTTATAAGCTGCAACCTGAAATTAAAATCAGGCGTCTTTGCCTCATTGGTGGGAAAATAAAGTGTTGTAGGATGTTGTTCCACACATCTATGAGGAAAACACGTATCAATTCAAACGCTCAGAAATGTCTGCTTGATGATGCACTTCTTGACGGCCATTTGTGTCTGCCTTCAAAATTCGTTTCACGAGTAAAAATGCGATGACCTCCACAGCCACAACATGAACTGTCAGCAAGTTTTTGCCAATCTTGCATAGGTTGCATTGTGTCCAATGTTTAAGAATGTACATTTCTTATGTATATGGCATCGCAAACCCGTAACCGGAAGTGGATAATGGAATATGTCAGGATAAATAAGAAGACAGACAAAATGAAGCGATTTTCATTGACATGGGTCAAAATAAACATTAATCAAAATGTTACGGAATGTATATTTTAGCGAAATTACTTAATCGTACGCATCATTGCCTTCAAATTGTTGGTATAACAGAAACTATTTTTGACCGGAAGTGGCGTCTTTAAAACAAACATTCGTTTGGTGCCATCATGTTCACGCGCTTGTATCGTCGGTATACCTGACGCAGACAATCGTAGGTGTAAACTACCTCTTGAAAACACTATGCAAGTCTAAATATCGTCGACAGACGACATATATTAACTTTGCCATGATAAAACTTCACATAACTGCTTACAGCAAGTCGATGGCGCCAGGATGTTATGTATCCTAAAACTGTGGCACCGTATACAACGCACTTCAAAATTTAATTTTATGTTTTTTTGTTGGGGTATCGTTTCTCTATAAATTGTCGGTCAAATCGTCACGCCCAATGGTTTTGCTCACGCATCACGTGTAAATAATGAAAATGACGCCACTATGACGTAATGGGCTAAATTGAAACATTGTTTTCGTAGAAAATCGTACCAGGCATAAGACTAGCGTCCCATTTATTGGTTTATACTCCGATAGAATTTAAATAATAATTAATACAAAAAATACCGACCCCCAAAATTGTTGCGTTTCTAAATCGGTTAAGTGTATTTTAAGGATTTTAACGATTTTGGGATGTATAAAATGGTCACTCCGAGGCCAACTGGGGGGGCACGGGCCCCCTGTGCCCCCCCGGTGGATCCGGGCCTGACACTGATAACAGCGTAGCTAAATGTTAGTATCTGATTTAAATGACATTGTGTGTGACATAAGGTCAAGTTCAAACATGGCTACAGATAAGGTTTTAGTCCATTGGGTATTTTACCCCGAGTTTCAATTTTGATTGGATTTGAGTATTTTAGATTGTCTTTGCTTTTTCTTACTCCCTTGGACCTATCAAAATCTATTGGGTTTTAAGAAAATTAATTTGGTAATTACCCCAATACGCAGCTTATCTCTAGCTTTGTCGAAGTTGGGCCATGTGGGTCAAAAACTAGGTCAATAGGTAAAAAAATAGGAAAACCTTGTTAACACTCTGGAGGCCAAGTTATTGCTTTAATCTTAATCAAGTTTGGTCAAAATGTTAATCTTGATGACCTGTAATCACAAGTCGATGCTTGAACTTCTCGACTACACCGCAGTCACATCTCCTCGATTCTTATAAATGTGAAAATTGGGCAATCAAAACATAGAACTTTTTAGAAGTGTATTTCAAAGTTTGGTCATGTTTAATTAGCAGGTGAGCCCCACAGGATCTATGATCCTCTTGTTTATGTTTTCTGTGCTCAGCTGGTTAAGTTGAGTGCTGCTTTCCCTGTCTGACTTAATATAATCTTTTTGTAGGGCAAAGAATGACTAAAAAGCCAATGAGGTTACTGTGCATCAGCGATTTTTCCCCTTCTTTGTTAGGTACCCCTAAAAGGTAGCTAATCCCTATAAGAAAAATATCCATTTTCCCAATTTCAGAGGAAAATAATTCCCAATCTGGTGCATCTTGGACGCGCAAGTCATGCCATAAATTAAAATTTGTGCATTTTATATGAGGAAATGCATGACATATCATGCACAAGCTATTTTATGTTTATTTATATCATAAATAAGATAGATGTAATTTTTTTTAAGAATTCACAACTTATTAAAAAAAATCCCAATTTGAGTAAAAACACCACAAGTTTTCCCAATTTGTCCGGTACCTTTCCAAAACAAGCAAAACAATCGCTGGTACATACCTACATAGTACATTCTGGTTGAGGTTATACTCTAGGTTCAGTCTTGTAGCATCTTTGTTGTATTTTAGATCTTGAAAGTCAAACTTTTCTATCTACTTTCAAACGATCCTCCTGTTTCCGAGTTCCAATGCCATCAAGTTGATATTTGGCCCAGAGTACCGATTACTGTGATGATGATGTCCGATATTTTCTTTTTCGCTGATAGCCTGATAGGAGATGTTTCACCAGCCAATTGCTGAGAATGGCTTTGTCCAAGGTTCATCTACTGTTTAAATGACCACCCTCCATAAAAAGTGTATAGATCCTAGCCTAGGCAAAGCGTTCTTGAGTTATTGAACGGAAACCATTTGTGTACCGACCGACATGTGCAAAACAATTTACCCCCTAATCAAAATGGTGGGCATAATAATTTTTTTATACGCCCGTTTGAAAACAAGACGTATTATGGGAACACCCTTGCTGGCGGGCAGGCAACCGGGCGGTGGCGTCCAGCCGTTTGTCTGTACTGCAACGCTCAGAGTTTTCATCCGATCGTCTTCAAACTTTGTGTCTATGCTAATGGGCATAATATCTAGGCCAAGTTTGATTAATTTAGGCCAAATTGGCCTAGGCCTTATTGGGTTTTTAGCCTTTAATTACCAAACAAGAGCCAAAATGTCACAAAATACGCCTGTCTCAGGGCATGGTGAGTCTCAGGGCAAAATAAAAAAAACCCTGATACTTATTTGGTAATTAAAGGCCCATAACCAAATAAGGTCTGGGTCGATTTGGCCTATATTCGAACTTGGCCTAGATATTATGCACATAAGCATCATGTCACAAAGTTTGAAGTAGATCAGATAAAAATCTGAGCGTTACAGTACAGACAAACTGCTGGATGCCGCCGCCAATTTCATACTTATTTGGTAATTAAAGGCCCAAAACCAAATAAGGCCTATGCCTTGGCCTAGTAATCATGGCCATAAGCACTAACACTCGAGAGTTTTCATCCGATCGTCTTCAAACTTTGTGACAATGCTTATGGGCGTAATATCTAGGCCAAGTTCGATTTTAGGCCAAGGCCTTCTTGGGTTATGGTCCTTTAATTAAATGTTTTTGGATTGTTTGTTTTTTTCATTGACCATGCCCGAGACGGGCGTATTTTGTGACTTTTTGGCTCTTGTTTTTTTTTAAATAATAATAATTCTTTCATTGTATGTTTCAGGCAATGGACTGGGTTGCTGTACCAAAGAAGTATAATGCGTTAAAGGCTGGTAGTATCGATGGAATTGATGATTATCCCCATGACAAAGCTATATCACGGGCAATGTGTGCAAAATATAAACCAAATAAAGATGTTGTTGGAGTACCTGAGCATACAATATTTGTCGGCCGATTGAGTCCAAACACAGATGAAGACACTCTTGGGTATGTGTTCAGTGAATACGGAGAAATAAAAAGACTACGACTTGTTAGAGACATAGTTACTGGTTTTTCTAGATGTTACGCCTTTATAGAATACTGTGACGAAGACACTGCTTACAAAGCTCAAAGAGACGCTCACTGTTCTATAATTGATGAAAAGGAAGTGTATGTGGACTACGAATGTGAAAGGACGTTAAAGGGCTGGGTACCAAGAAGGCTTGGAGGAGGCATTGGCGGTAAAAAAGAATCGGGGCAGTTACGATTTGGAGGAAAATCTAGACCTTTTAAAAAGCCGTTTGATGTGAACAGTATTCAGAAAGCTGATGGAGATAGTTTTAAAGACAGACTTCATGCTGTTGAGCGAGGAGGTCAGGAAGGAAGGCATGGAGCTAGAATGGGCGGCTATAGGGAAAGATATGGTGATCAAAGAAAACAGGGACGATATAATGAATATAATCGCAGAAATGATAACTATAGAAGATCACCGGATAGAAGAAGGTCAAGATCACGTGACAGGGATTCCAATTCTAGATATGCAAGACATCGTTCACGGAGCAGTGAAAGAAGATAGGATTTTTCATCATTTTGTTAACAAAATATATCGCTGGCTTAGACTGAGAAAGTTGTAAGTGCAACTTACAACCGTTTAAAGGTGCTGCCTCACAGATTGGGCTAAAATTTTTGTATGACATAATTTTCCTACCTTACCAAGCTTTTATGTAATAGAAAGCCACTGGTGGTTGCTTTATGAAAGATTTATGGCATATATTGTATTTGACAATTTTATTTTATTTTTGCAATACACCAATACGTGAGGCAGTCCCTCATGCATTTTTTTAATCTGCATCACAAGGCGCTTCTTATGGGCCTATTTTGTTCACCCTAGCAAGAACTGTTCATGAGTTATTTCATGCTGTAAAGCCATGAAATTAACCATCAGACCCTGTATTTTCTCGTGGAAAGTTGTAAAGGAAACATGTGACACTTGTTTAGTCTGGTCTTGATACAATGATGCTAAGCGTTAAAAACTTAAAACATTTGTCCCCATCAATATATTGGTGAACATTGTATTTAAACCTGACTGTACAGAAATTTTAAAAGTGTTGTTATTGAGATTGTTGCTGTATGAGGGTTGCTATGTACTGTATATATAGAGATTGTTGCTGTATGAGGGTTGCTATGTACTGTATATATAGAGATTGTTGCTCTATGAGGGTTGCTATGTACTGTATATATAGAGATTGTTGCTCTATGAGGGTTGCTATGTACTGTATATATAGAGATTGTTGCTCTATGAGGGTTGCTATGTACTGTATATATAGAGATTGTTGCTCTATGAGGGTTGCTATGTACTGTATATGTATAAATCAACAAGTCGATAAGAATTGCAAGCAATACAGAAGTCCCCTACCTGTTTATAGCCATAACCCTTTAAATCATTTCCAATGTTTCTGTTGCCATAGCAACCACATTTTTGTGAAAATCAAAATATATTTTGATGCACATAATCTCCTAATTGACACCTATCCACATACCAAGTTTCATAAACCTAGCTAAGAAACTGTTGGAGTTATGAAAGGATCCAGGTTTGCAGTATTTTCACTATTTCCGTATCCATGGCAACCCAATATTTGTCAGAATCAAACATGAAATATCACTGAATGTGATGAATACCCCCAGATACTGCTTGACACAGTCACTCCTATGTGCTCTGACAATAGCCACAACTAGACTTGGTCCTGATCAGTCATGCAAAGTTTGGTTGAAATCAGACCAATGGTTATACTGAGAAATACACCGTCGAAATTTATAACAAAGGGCCATAACTCCCTTAAATCTGATCTGACCAACGTGTGCCGAGAATATGTACAACTAGACTTTGACTGATCAGTCATGTAAAGTTTTGTTGAAATCTGACAATTGGTTACTGAGCAATAGCGCGGACAAATTTTGCACGGACCAACCGACAGACAGACCAACCAACCGCAAGCATGTCTCCAATATAGCCCCCTTATATTTCGGATGGAGGGCTAACCTATATGCCCCTCCAGTTGAAAACCAGTACGAGACTATTAATCTAAATAAAATCTTGGCCAGTTGGCAGGGCATTTAGCCATTACATCTGAATCACAGATCCTTTCCTAGCTGGGCTGATTCTGTAATTGTATATACATGTAGTTAAAAGGAGCAGGTTCACTAACCATGTAATCAGGCCTAAAGAAATGGTTAAAACTAAAGTACTTTCAATCTAAGATTTTGTCATACTGTTGATTAGTCAAGACCTTCTTGTACCAAAAATGCATGTTTTGGTATTCCCTGTTTCCTTGGAAGACTAGCTAGCAGCTTCTGAAATCATTATATTCACCATATTTTCCGAGTTTTAATGCATATCAGGGCTAAACACATCAAAGTTCACCATGAGCATAGGTGTCGACAATCAAGATATTTTTACTGGTCGTCGAGGGGCCTAAAATCTTTGAAATCACAAAATATGAGGATTTTCGCCAACTGTGCTCGGGTCGAAATCTATATAAAACATTTCCAAATATGTCCAGTCTTTCTGTTGCTATGGTAACCATATAATATTATATTGTCAGATTTAGACATGAAAATAATTTTCATAATCCAAACATAGTCATTATTATTACATACATGTATTTTAAAACTAGCTTGGATACTTTTACAGATATGCAAAGATCCTATAAAATGGATGTTTCTACTGTTTCCGTAGCAACAATATTATTTGTCAAAATCAAAAACATATCAAGACAGGCATGTTCTTCTAATTGACATGTACTCATACTGTATAGCTGGTTATTTCTGCGGGATGGAAATTTCTGCAGTTCAAGATCAATTTTCAGTATTAAATCCATGAAGAATAATATCACCCATAAAAATTAATCAAGCAGAATAAAATCACCGATGTCGACAAAATCTTCGTCTGCCATAAATTGCCGAAAAGTCTGAAGCATTTTGAATATTGATTCTCGGTTAGGTATAATTATTGGCAATTATCGCTGTAATCATCTCATCATCGTGTTACACATAATTAGTTTAAATATCTGTTAATCTGAGTGTCTTTCGAATGGCAATCCGCAGAAATTAAAAACAGCAGAAAAAAAAACTCATTCATTGGTCATAAATGCAAAATATTACACCCGCAGAGATAACCAGCTATACGGTATACTAAGGTTACATACAACAATTAATTTGCCTGGGTAGATTCCTTTCGTCTGAATGCCGCATTCATTTTTCCAAACAGATGGACAGAATGACTAAAAAATTATTGTTGCTATGGCAACAAAGTAATATATTTTTTTAATAAAACTTTCATTTTACATTGCTACTTGTAAACTCATTATTCATTTCCATGATGGGCAATTTTTGCCACTTAGTGAACCTACTCCTTTGTCAGTATATTATAATAGTATAACAGAATTCAAACAACATAGATCCATTAATAAGTGAAATCAACACTTTTATTTAAAACAATGTACAAAATGAACACATTCATGTATACATGTAAGTATAAAGTAAACGAAACAGTAATAAAAATACAAAATGAACACGATTGTGACTAACATAGCATGGAAAACGATAGCTTGAAACAAAATATGATTGTAAACATGTTTGCTCCAAAAACAGAATTAATACTGAAGGCCACCTGGAACAGTGGTCACCTAATGAAAACACAACTGAGCAATTGGTTTTTCGATAGTATAAAGCACTATTGGCCGTTACCGAATCAGTCCATTACACAAGAACATACTCGCCTAGCAAAGCTCTGAGAAACAGATAGCAAAATTAACTGCTCACTGGTAGAGTGTTGTTACATGAACACAGGAATGACAGGGTTGCCAGCAACTACAACTACAAAACTTCCCTGACTTCACTGACATTTCCCTGACTAAATCATACTTTTCACTGGCCTTTTTTTGCGCTCCTTTGTAGTATTAACTCCTTTTAGCTATATCAGTTTTTTGGCCAAACAAGAGGGCCCAAAGGGCCCTAGGTCGCTCACCTGTCGAACTTAACCTAGATTTTGTAGAGATGATCATTGTGACCAAGTTTCATACAGATAAGGCCAATATTGTGACCTCTAGTGACTACACAAGGTTTTTATATGATTTGACTTAATGACCTAGTTTTTGACCCCAGATAAACCAATATCGAACTTGGCCTAGATTTTGTTGAGATGATCATTGTGACCAAGTTTTATAAAGATAAGGTCTACATTGTGACCTCTAGTGACTACACAAGGTTTTTCTATGATTTAACCATGTGACCTAGTTTTTGACCCAAGATGACCCAATATCGAACTTGACCTAGATATTGTTAAGATGATCATTGTGACCAAGTTTCATACAGATTAGGCCAATATTGTGACCTCTAGTGACTACACAAAGTTTTTCTATTATTTGACATTGTGACCTAGTTTTTGACCCCAGATGACCCAATATCGAACATGACCTCGATTTTGTTAAGATGGCCATTGTGACCAAGTTTCATAAAGATTAAGTCAAAATTGTGACCTCTAGTGACTACACAAACTTTTTCTATGATTTGACCTAGTGACCTAGTTATTGACCCCAGATGACCCAATATCAAACTTGACCTAGATTTTGTTGAGATGACCATTGTGACCAAGTCTCATAAAGATTGAGTCAAAATTGTGACCTCCAGTGACTACACAAGGTTTTTCTATGATTTCACCTAGTGACCTAGTTTTTGACCCAAGATGACCCCATATCAAACTTGACCTAGATTTTGTTAAGATGATCATTGTGACCAAGTTTCATAAAGATTAGACCAAAATTGTGACCTCTAGTGACTACACAAGGTTTTTCTATGATTTGACCTTGTGACCTAGTTTTTAACCCCGGATGACCCAATATCGAACTTGACCTAGATTTTGTTGAGATGATCATTGTGACCAAGTTTCATAAAGATTAAGTCAAAATTGTGACCTCTAGTGACTACACAAGGTTTTTCTATGATTTGACCTTGTGACCTAGTTTTTGACCCCTGATGACCCAATATAGAACTTGACCTAGATTTTGTCGAGATGATCATTGTGACCAAGTTTCATAAAGATTAAGTCAAAATTATAACCTCTAGTGACTACACAAGGTTTTTCTATGATTTGACCTTGTGACCTAGTATTTGACCCCGGATGACCCAATATCGAACTTGACCTAGATTTTGTCGAGATGATCGTTGTGACCAAATTTCATAAAGATTAAGTCAAAATTGTGACCTCTAGTGACTACACAAGGTTTTTCTATGATTTGACCTAGTGACCTAGTTTTTGACCCCAGATGACCCAATATCGAACTTGACCTAGATTTTATTGAGATGATCATTGTGACCAAGTTTCATAAAGATTAAGTCAAAATTGTGACCTCTAGTGACTACACAAGGTTTTTCTATGATTTGACCTAGTGACCTAGTTTTTGACCCCGGATGACCCAATATCGAACTTGGCCTAGATTTTGTTGAGATGATCATTGTGACCAAGTTTCATAAAGATAAGGCTGAAATTGTGACCTCTAGTGTCTACACAAGCCAATTGTTGACGGACGGACGACGGACGGACGGACGACGGACGAAGAGTGATCACAAAAGCTCACTCTGTCACTTTGTGACAGGTGAGCTAAAAATAGGACTATTTCAACAAAGGTAAGGGCCATTTTTGACAAGGTTTTTCTATGGTTCTATGTGACCTAGTTTTTGACCCTGGATGACTGAATATCGAACTTGGTCTAGATTTTATTGAGATGATCATTATGACTAAGTTTCATAAAGATTAGGTCAAAATTGTGACCTCTAGTAACTACACAAGCCAATTGTTGACGGACGGACGACAGTCGAAGAGTGATCACAAAAGCTCACTCTGTCACTTTTTGACAGGTGAGCTAAAAAAGGTTCATCTGTGAGTCATCACCAACTTCCTTTCTAAGTCTGAGTAGTAGGCTTAAGTGTTCTGTAGTTAATTTGGATATGGTTTAATCAACCAACCTAACAACTGAGGACATGGCGACCAAATTCTCCTTTTGACATCATAATTTAAACATTCTTCGTTTAATAAAATTTAATGAATCTCTTCATACAAGTTGCAATGATGATTCCTCTAAAGTAAATCACTGAAATTGATAAATGTGTGTCAACAGTTAAGTTCAGACACAGTTCTCAATTGGGGTCAACCCAATTCACTAGTTACAACCATTTCATCTCCATTTTCTGTACATTTGTCTGAATGTTCAGTAACAGCCATTTTGCTTCCGCTTTTTGTTCTTCTTTCTAGAGAGCTCTCAGTCCTTTTCAAAATCTGATGAATATCCAAAGCAACACCTGGATGAAAAGTATAAAAGACAAGCTGTGTATCTTTCACAACAGGTACAAGGTTAACTTTTGAAACAATATTAAATCAAAATTTTAATATTTTTGTCCCAGAGAGGTGTGGTAGGCAGACTGAGGTGTGTGGCAAGCTAACCAACTTAAAGCCAAGCTTTTTTTGTTCTATCAGTTCAGCTTATTCTTTTTCCTTGGACCCAGAATCATTCAGCCTTAAGAATTATTATCCTTCAGAATTACCAAACAGCCTGAAAATACCTTTGACCTAAATCCATTCCTGTCTATGGGGCTACACATTTGTTCGTTCATTCGGGTTTAATGCTGTTTCTCAATAAATATTTATTTAAGTAATAGACAACTGCCCTTTCACCAAACCAGTTTTCATGGACTATATCCTAACTGAACTTAACAATTAACAAGAAACCAGCAACTTCTCCAAATGCAGAAGAAAATCAACATTGTTGTAAATTTTCATGGAAGGGTGTGACCTGCGGCGAACGGGAATCCATCCAAATTGCTACAATTCAAGCATACCACTGGGCCACTGGGATGACTGTGGCGGCTCATTAGTTGGTGTTTTACAGTTGCTCACTCTACTTACCAGGGGGTAAACTGTAGCCTTGTACTAAACCATGAGGATTAGATGGTGTTTTACAATCAAGGTCTACTTCTTTACGTAGACAACTATCTATATCTACAGCACTGAAGAAAGCCACTGACTGAAATATATTTCACCAAAGTCAAACCTCTGTTAGTAGTAACCTAAATTAAACAAGTCACTAAGAATTGCAAGCAACACTGAAGTCCCATTCCGGTTTGAAGCCATGACCTTTGAATTATTTGCAATGTTTCTGTAGCCATAGCAACCACAGAATAAACACATATTTAGATGGGCATAATCTCCTTATTGGCACCTACCCACATACCAAGTTTCATAAACGTAGCATAGAAATTGTTTGAGTTATGTCAGGATCCAGATTTTTTGAGCGACAGACGGGCGGAAGGCAAACCAATAGTCCACTCCGGTGAAACCGGTAGGGGACTAACAAGCATCTCTCATAAACAGCCCATATGAATCAGAATGACAATCGACTTTCTCCATGTAATAAGTTGTTTCTCTTGTTTCATGATCTGACATTATGTCTATGAATCCTATCATCGTCATAGTGGTTAAGAAGATAGGCTGTTTAAAGAAAAATTTAACAATAGACAACGCATGTCACAAGATGGACATTGAAAAAGATTGAAAAAATTGACATTAAGAATAATGTTGTTCATGGAGACATGTCAAGTTAGGGTGGGTAGGGGCTTTTAAAATAGACCTGTCAACCAGAAACAAACTTTTGTAAAAGCCGAACTACTTAAATATAATCAATAAAATGTAAAACATTTCTTACCAATGGAAGATCCTTTATGCCTAACTTGTAAGCAAACAAAGAACGAGTCAGTAAGTTAGTTATCTGTAATGCTAAAGCTGCTCGTTCAGCATCTTCTTCTGCAACAAGATACCTGAAACAATATATACATGTAGTACACTATGCAATCATGACATCATAATACTGTATGATATGCATCTGTATGAAAATATTTTTATACATCTAGACCAGTGGTCATCAATAAGTCTTTTTTGTTGAGAAACCCTAGAATTTTCATGTCTGACCAGTGATTAGTGGCACAACCCTTAAATTGACAATCAGTTTTTCTGACTTTCTAGCAATGTAAACATCTATCCAGATATAAGTTACAATGATGTAATACTAGTATTCAAATAAAACTTCAACAAATCAAGTTATGAAGTTCTTTGATGTACAGAAAGTTTTATGATGTAACTAATGATGTTATCACTTTATGTCCAGAAAGTTACCATGATGTAATCAATGAGGTCATCACTTTATGTGCAGAGAGTTATATGATGCAATCAATGAGGTCACTACTTTATGTGCACATTGAGACAGACTTACCGTACTTCATCGTGAATACTGATACAGAATCTTCCGTTGATATCATATTCCTCCAGTAACCAACTCATACACACCAACATCAGGTGGAGATAATCTACAGCTGAGCTCTGTACCACCCAGTTGATTCTACTCGTCATGAACTGAAACATACACCAAGTTCATACTCATTTCATCAAACAAACTTCCGTGACTTCTATAACATATATGTATACATACAGATAGCGGACAGCTACAATATCCAACAATTGATCATAACTTGTATTCCTACTCTAAACGTTCCAAGACAGAAATTTGAAATATTCTGAGTTTTCCATGATTTTACAAGACAAAACTCGTATACCATGACATTCCCAGATCTGTACAAACCTAGATACACATAATGTTCATGTTGAATAGATCCAGTGTCACTGCATTGAGTCAGGAGGTAGCTGTAACATACAAGTTTCATCATGCAAACCTGTTAGTCATTATCTGAATAAAGCAACTAACTTTCGCACATTAAGGTTGTATATTACTATGTACTATATAAAGAGATACAACCTAGTTGCCCCATAGGAATGCATTGTCATTTTGGACCTTTGAACTTGAAGTGTGACCTTGACCATCGAGATATTGACTTATGATCAGAAATGATGACAGCAAGTGGGCTCAACAAAAACAAAGAAGGGGGGGGGGTTAAACTAGACGCTAAACAGAACTATTACATACTTACATCAGTATTGACATTATCTGGCTCTAAAGCTTTACTGATACGACACCCTAACACTGGTGTGCTCGGATGTTCCGTGCGTGCAATACTCTCCAGCTTGTTAAACATAGCACTCTCACTGAAATATCACACAGTCAATGAGATACATTACGTACCTTTGGTGCAACAACATTGTATCTATCGATAAACTATATAGTGAGATACAACCTTGTTGCGCCAAAGGATGATTAGTGAGTTATCTTCAATGGTTAGTCTTCAATTTGTGAGTGATTTCCCCTTACTACTCTCTAAAACTACAATGGTCCTATCATACAGAATACTCTGATTTTATCACTGTTTTGTTTGCTGCACATGGTAGTAAACATGCTGAAACATTATCAGAATAAATAATAATTTGGCCAACATATTGTTTTTATACCACATGATACATACAATATGGCAGCCTTAACATTTCATGAAAACACAGAAGACAGAAAATCTTAACTTTTACGGTAAATGAAGTATGAACAACGTGAAAAGTGACACAATCACTAACTGCAACTTCAGTTTGCCTATATAGAAACCTAGCATCAGTTGAAGAGTTCCCTCCCATTTGAATCAATGAAAGTTCCCTTCCCTTTTAACCTATAAAAACTACACATACCTTCCACCAAACCATTTACCATCTTCTCGACTGAAAATAAAAGTAGCAAAATTAGATAACTAACATGTACACATAGTTAGAAAAAAGCCCACCTGTAATGAAATGACATCAGACTATAGTACAGAAATGACATCAGACTTTCGTACTGAAATGACATCAGACTATAGTACAGAAATGACATCAGACTTTCGTACTGAAATGACATCAGATTATTGTACTGAAATGACATCAGACTTAAGAAATGAAATGACATCAGACTGTAGTACTGAAATGACATCAGACTTAAGTAATTAAATGACATCAGACTTTAGTTCTGAAATGACATCAGACTTTAGTACTGAAAGACATCAGACTTTAATACTGAAAGACATCAGACTTTAGTACTGAAATGACATCAGACTTCAGTACTAAAATGACATCATACTTTAATACTGAAAGACATCAGACTTTAGTACTGAAAGACATCAGACTTTAATACTGAAAGACATCAGACTTTAGTACAGAAATGGCATCAGACTTTAGTACTGAAATGACACCATGCTTTAATACTGAAAGACATCAGACTTTAGTACTGAAATGGCATCAGACTTCAGTACTAAAATGACATCATACTTTAATACTGAAAGACATCAAACTTTAGTACTGAAATGACATCAGACTTCAATATTGAAATGACATCAGACTTCAATACTAAAATGACATCAGACTTAAATACTGAAATGACATCAGACTTAAGCACTGAAATGACATCAGACTTCAGCACTGAAATGACATCATACTTTAGTGCTAAAAGCACAGCAATAAAAGCTGTCTTCAGAGTGTCATCTAATAAAGGAGTAGATTTGTGGTTAAGTGGTTAAGTGCTGGCATATTTACGGTATAAGTCAAGGACTGTTGTAAGATCAATTCCTCCCTCCACTACTAACTTTACTAACTATCTTTCATAAAGCTTTAAAACCAAGGGTAAAGAAAAGTTTACCTAAAAATAAAACATAACTAAGATATTTTCTAAGTCCAAAAAAGGGCAATAACTCTTGCACAATGCAGATCAGAGTTACTGGTTTTGTTTTACAAGAATTTAGAATTGTCTCAGCCAAACACAAACAAACAGTTTACTACCTTCTTCTTCCTTTGGTAGTAGCAAACATAAGGTTTGCCTTCTCTTTGGCTTCAAGAAGTGAGAGACGATGATTGAACTGTAGAAGTAACTTCTCCGCAAACTTCTGACCGGCTCCATAAATTCTTCCATAATTGAACACCTAAGGAAAGGAATCATTCTACTATATAATAGAAGACAGTGGGTTTGATAGTTGACATTGTTAGTCAGCCGGCCCAGTGAGCTGTTGTAAGTGTTAGACAGTCATCCTGCAGACTAGGTTGGTTTTAAAAGTCTGTAACTTTGTAATTTGATGTTGAATTTAGCTCAAATTTTCTGTTTAATTAAACTGTTTAAAAGAGTATTGTCTTTCTAATGTTATATTATCATGATTTTCAAAATTTTGTCACTAAGCCCGGTTTTCAGGGAGAACGGCTCATATATATTTGAGGTTTCTTTGATTGAGAGCTTTTTAAATACATTTCATTTTCACTACTAATTTCATTAATTGACCAACAATTTCACATAATTGACAACACCCTTCTTTACTCTACCAATTAATGAACTTTGAAGACAGACCTGCATTGTGCAAAAATCATGATCCTTTGACTTGTTTGATTTTTTTAAACATGGCCAAGTTTGTAAGGCCGAAGAATACTGACCCAGTTTGTATCATTTTGTATTGTTCACTCTTTAGCCATTTGGGTTAATACAGTGTTAGGAGATGCGGGAAGGTAACCAATGTATATGTATGCTTCAAAACCATACATGTATAATGTATTGGTTACATATTAAGCTATGTCTGGTACTAGGTACCATATGTATCCTCATGTTATGTTTCTTCACTATGACGATGTATTTTTTATACTTCATTTTGATAAAAAAGGACACTAAAGGGCCATTTGGGTCTTAGGTTGCTTATCTGTCATAGTAGAGCATGCAAGCCCTATGGTGACCTAAGTAGTCATTTATATATTATGAATAAGATCCAGAAAAATTCAGCCTCTATTGCATGCTTTTTCTAGAATTTGGGAAGATTTGACCAAGTGACCAAGTTTTTTACCCCACATGACCCAGTTTCAAAATTGGCCCAGATTTCATAAAGACAAATTTTCTGACCAAGTTTCATGATTTGACCTAGTGACCTAGTTTATGACCCCCACATGCCCTAATTTCGAACTTAGCCTAGATTTAATTGAGACAAACATTCTGACCATGTTTCATGAAGATTGGGTCATAACTGTGTCCTAATGTGTTCACAAGCTTTTCCTTTTTTCTAAGATTTGACCTTGTGACCTAGTTTTTGAACCCACATTACCCAGTCTCAAACTTCACCTAGATTTCATAGGGACAAACATTCTGACCAAGTTTCATGAAGATTGGGTCATAATTGTGACCCTTAATGTGTTCACAAGATTGTGGACGGACAGACGACGGACAAAGAGCAATCACAAAAGCTCACCCTGTCACTATAGGACAGGTGAGCTAAAAATAGATATTCTGCTATATATTCAAATTTTCACCTTAGCATGGTCTCTGGATATTTTCACAGTGTTAGCCACGACACTATGAAGGTCCGTCTTCTCTTTCTTATTCCCTTGTAACGTCATCCACCCAAGTGCTGTACAGCCTGAAAAATAAACAGCAAATATAACAAGTAATACAATACAGGCATCTTTTTATCTGTTTAATCGATGTAAAAATGGATGTTCAATCAGATGAGGTTTGACTTCAATCAGATGAGGTTTGATGTTCAATCAGATGTGGGTTTGATGTTCAATCAGATGTGGGTTTGATGTTCAATCAGATGTGGGTTTAATGTTCAATCAGATGTGGGTTTAATGTTCAATCAGATGTTGGTTTGATGTTCAATCAGATGTGGGTTTAATGTTCAATCAGATGTGGGTTTGATGTTCAATCAGATGTGGGTTTGATGTTCAATCAGATGTGGGTTTAATGTTCAATCAGATGTGGGTTTGATGTTCAATCAGATGTGGGTTTGATGTTCAATCAGATGTTGGTTTGATGTTCAATCAGATGTGGGTTTAATGTTCAATCAGATGTGGGTTTGATGTTCAATCAGATGTGGGTTTGATGTTCAATCAGATGTTGTTTTGATGTTCAATCAGATGTTGGTTTGATGTTCAATCAGATGTTAGTTTGATGTTCAATCAGATGTGGGTTTGATGTTCAATCAGATGTGGGTTTGATGTTTAATCAGATGTGTGTTTGATGTTCAATCAGATGTGGTTTTGATGTTCAATCAGATATAAGTTAAGTTTTCAATCAGACGTTATAACTCTTTTGAATGATTTTCTTTCCATTTTCTATTAGCATATAAAACACAGCCTACTTTAGTGGCTCTGTCAATGCGAATATTACACTTTACACTATTTTATATAATATGTGATACCTATTTTTTTACCAACATTTATGGCATTTTCTACTTGCAATTTACAAACTTTGGCCAATGATTACTTCAGTTATTGTAGATGTATGTTTGAATCAGATTGAAAACCTGTCTTTTATGCAATTACAATAATAAGAAAATGTTTGCAAAAACTGAAAATATTGACAAAAATATAATCTTAGCTCATTTCATCAGGGGTGTCAATTTTCCTGATGTATCCGAAATTCCAGATTTATAATTCCTGAAAGAACAATGGCTTCAGACCAAAATAAATGTTATTTGATGAAAATATCTCAAGAAATAGCAAAGAAATACTGAATTAAAAAGGATTTTTTTTAATTTTACAGAGTTACTTATGGAAACAATGCCATTGGAGGACTTTTGTTTAGTAAAAATGGTCGACCGCATACAATTTTCCTGATTTTCTAATCAGCCATGTAAACCTTATTGAATCATCACAGTTATACTATAACCCTATGAGTATTCTACAGAACTGAATATATCGAATCCCTACCATGACTTTGTCCAAAGAGAGTATCTCCAAGTAGAGCCCCTATCCAGAGTTCCTGTGAGTCAACATCAGCCCCTACAAACTTATACCCAGGTGGCGCTTGAACCATCGCCTTCAGTTCACTCCCTATTCTGTCAGTCTGGAGACAGAAAACACACTAAGACTGAAACTTTTAGGGGTTCTAACATAACAAGAGGGCCCAAAGGGCCCTAGGTTGCTCACCTGTCGTACTAGTGCATGCACACCCCTATGGTGACCCTACACATTTTCTGAATAAAAGTTAAGAAAATTCAGCCTCTATTGCAAGTTTTTTTATGATTTGACCATGTGACCTAGCTTTTGACCCCAGATGACTTAATTAATATCAAACTTAACATAGATTGTGCTGAGATGATCATTACGACCAAATTTTATAAAGATTAAGTCGAAATTGTGACCTCTGGTGATTACACAGGGTTTTTCTATGATCTGACATATAATTTAAACAAAATATTTTGGAAAAAATATTTGCCTCCATATAAATGTACATACAAAAGTACTTTAAAGACAAAACATTACCTAAACACTTAACAAACAAGACTGCGTTCAATAAACGCTTATGCCCCCTGTGGAAGCCTTGTCCATAAATCAGTCTAAGTCCAAAATTAGGTCAAGGTGAAGGTCAAAATGGGGTCAGGTGATACAGGTGTGTGGAGAGTGTTCATATACAACATCCATGCAAGTTTGGAAGCTTTGTAGCAAGCCATAATGATGCTAGAAGAAACGGTCAATTTGGGTTAACCAGGACGGACGGACAAACGGACGGACGGACAGGTGAATCACTATATGCCTCCCGATCTATCGATACGGGGGCATAATAAAAAAACCATTATGCTCCCAGTGGGGTTTGAACCCTGATGACCCCCAGGAATATGTCAATTGACATTGTGACCTTGTTTTTGACCCCAGATGACCCAAAATCGAACTTGGCCTAGAGTTTGTTGACATGATCATCGTGACAAAGTTTCATAAAATTTATATTAAGTTGAAATTGTAACCTCTGGTGACTACACAAAGTTTTTTTATGATTTGACCTATAATTTAAACAAAATATTTTGGAAAATATATTTTCCGCCATATAACTGTACAAATACATGCTATAAAGACAAAACAATACCTAAACACTTAAAGAAATTTTTTTAAAAAATAAAACATATGGTTCCAGTGGGGTTTGAACCCACGACCCTCAGGAAAATGTCAATTGACATTGACATTGTGAGTTTTATAATTGACAGTGTGACCTTGTTTTTGATCCTAGATGACCCAAAACCGAACTTAACCTAGATTTTGTTGACATGATCATTGTGACCAAGTTTCTTAAAGATTTATAAAAAAAATATGACCTCCAGTGACTACACAAGGTTTTTCTATCACTTGACCTAGTGACCTGGTTTTTGACCTCAGATGACCCAATATTGAACTTGACCTATATTTTGTTGAGATGATCATTGTGACCAAGTTTCGTAAAGATTAAGCCAAAATTGTGACCTCTAGAGAGGACACAACCCAATTGTTGACTGACGGACGGACGGACGAAGAGTGATCACAAAAGCTCACTCTGTCACTTTGTGACAGGTGAGCTAAAAACAAATGTTTACAACAAAGGACTGTAGCTCCGACAGAAATTGTACAATAATATGCACAATAAGGCTTGGTAATAAGCATTCTTTTATTATAATAGTTTTAATGAGATACGACCAATCATTAAGGAGAACAAGCACAGGCAAACTTTTCTAGACAGACACTCGGCAAAGTCTCGTGTCATATTATTTTGTCCACTTGTTTAATAACACTTGTTTGTAATGAGCACTCATTCAAGATCCTCTTTTTATGCGGCAGGCCTTTTAAATCAATAGTTTTGACTGCTGAGTTTGTTAGGTTTTACATCTTAGGAACATAATGTACTCAATTTTATCAGATATAACACATGTAAAGCTACATACATAAGCATTACTTGCTGTTAACCATGTTGGTTCCACACCTCTTCGTGTTACTGTTCCTGCAGGGACAACACGAGGTACGATGGCCCCTAATCTACTCCCTTCCATATAGTCTTCAGATCTGTAAACATACAAGTATACATATAGATACTTACTGATGGTTATTTCCCTTTCCAATAAATGACTAATATTTTGAAACTGGATACAACAATAGTTTGATTTGCTGTATCAAGTGCAACCAATGGGTTCCAAAATGGTATTCCTAGATTTCCCATACATATATCTACAACTGATTTTTTTATTTGGGAAAACTAACTTATAACATACATCTATAGGGAATGTCTGTTCTCATGGACATATTGACTTCAAGCTGGTTAAGGCTAGATACCATTGGATTTAATTTTGCAAGTGTTTAAAACACTACTGTGCATCAGAAAAAAACAATTACTATTGTAAATTTTGTTTTTCTGGTCTATTTTTTATGAGCTTGAAATTTGAATCTGGTTTCTGTATTTTCGGAACAGAGTCATCTCCCTTGGTTCATCAATAACTCAAAATTAAGCACGGGGACCCATGCGTTTTCACTGATTTGTTTATTTGTTATACATTAATGTATTAATACAGCAAAAATTAAAAAAACCTCCCTGTAGGAAAAACTGTTGTATTCGTCATTAACATATGGACAAGATTACTGTTTTTATGCTACTTTGTATAAGATAGAAGAGTGCATATCACCTTTTGATTTGTTCTGGTAGTTCATCTTCCGTCAACCAGGCTGTCATCTGGGATCTAAGTTGACAGACAAAAGGTTACGTTAGCTTACACAAGAAGTGTTTAAATATAATACAAGTACATGTATACCGATCATCAAAAGAAACACAATTTTACATCAGATTTATACTTCATTTGTCATAATTAATAATATATCGCTGAATAAATGACAAGCATATATAGCTAGGTTTTATTACTAAAAACAATATAGGTACAAGTTTGACTGCGTAGTAATTAAATCATAGCATGGCATGTGTGAAATCCTGCAAAAAGGTGTTGCGTCCACAAGAGTGCATCTACGGACTAACGATGGACGAACAGACGGACGGACGAGCTGAATCCAGTAAACCCCCTTATAGTATATAAATTGGAGGCATCCTTCACACAGCTTTAGACATTATTTCTAGTCTCCACTGGGCTAATAGGGAGCAGCCATATTTTTTTGGCATACATTCATGATATTTTGCATATGTCTATTGTCTTTAAATGTCACAATCTTTCACCAACTGATACACAGCTACAAATGTACATGCAATACTTGGGCAACCACAGTAAAATGAAATATAGGTTTTAGTTTATACTAATTTATTTAAGGTCGATTGTGAAAAGAGTTCTTCTAACTTACATTAATCACTCTCGACACCTCATTCCTGATGTAATCCATTGCCACCAGGGTATGAGAGAAGAGAAGCCAGTTTCCCTTTTATGCTGAGCGTCTAGCAAGGGAATTTCTGGTACCATTTTTATTTCGTCTTTGATATGACGCGGCCAGGGATCGAAACCCGAGACCTCCCGCACTCAAAGTGAATGCTCAACCACTAGGCTATCGAGGAGGCAGTTTCAAATATGGGTTTTGACAATGTGTTCCCATAAACAGGGTGTTAAAAAAGTTTGTTCTCAAATTTGAGTTATATATGCCGTAGACAATTGAAATTTCTTACTCTAATAGCTTCATTTAATGCCAGATTAAGATTAGAACAATGGTAGAACCATTTGGATTTTAAACTGAAAAGTTTGCAGTTTTCTGAGGTCAGAAACTTAAACATTGAAAACAATTTTGTTAAATCATGTATACAGTTCAATGAAAACTAAGAAAATGAAATAGGTTATGTTTCTTTGGCTATCAGTATATATCATTCACTCTGGACCTGTATATAACCTTTAGCTTCACACTTTCACATCAACATAGCACCTGTATCTTGACACTATTACTTTATGTAATCTATAGATGTCAAAATATGGTGTCAACAACAATCATACTGAAACAGTTACAAGACAAGTATTATATAAATGTTCTTTAAAATCATAAACTGGAGTGGAGGATTACTTTTCTATAGTCTGTTGATGAATTTGACTGAGAACATCATACTCTCTGGTTTAAATGGAACTCTCATATATTTAACAAGGGCTTTCTCTTCCCAGGGTCACAGTAGGGGCTGGTTCTCAACAGTTATCTTTTATAACATATACAGGTGACTCTTATTATTTGGAATTTGAGGCAATGAAAGTTCTAGTAAAAATATGTTAATAAAAGTTATGAGAATCAGGATATTAATTGTTTTATTAAAACACTTACAGAAATTGTAAAGTTACACACAAATTTAAATTCTTTATAATTCTGTAACAACTACACATTGTGGTCAATGGATCTGCAATATTAACAATGATTCTGTTAATGAACTCCTACAAAACCATACCAGCCCCAAATTTGTAGTTGTTAAAGCAAACCACTAAATCAAGTTTAAATATGAGCGTAAGTTTAAGATTTATGTAAGTGTAAAATAACAAACTTACTCAATCCTTTTTTGGTTATTTTTCCAGTAACTACAAGCTTTGTTCAATTTGAGGACGAGATTGGCTCCCGGTCCCGATTGTGCGGATAGTGTTCCGTCTTCTACTCTTATCAAGTAATCCTTGGCAAGCGGATTTCCAACTCTTTTACCTTTGCCATCCTACATAATGAAATAAGTTAAACTTAGTAATTGACTAGGTCATTCGGCTGGAACTATGGCATTCAGCTATTTAATATTGTTATTCTTTAACTTTTCAGGACTTCTGACAGCAAAAGCTAGGTATTTCAGCTAAGACTGGTTCAATCAGCTTTTTGACAGCTGGGACTTGGGAGGATCATTTTCTTGTTCGGTTGTGTTAGGCATCAGGCCTTGTTTCTTTTTATGTTCTCTTTTTATGTTTTCTTTGCTTGGCTCGTTATGTTGAGTGCTGCCTTCCCTATCCGACTTAATATTATCTTTTTGCAAGATTCAACTATCACAATGTCATGTACCATATCATTTTATATTCATGCAATCTCTATTTCGAGTTTTTCGGTAACAGATATATTTTGAGGATTTATGAATTCCACTAAAGCACATTTAGTAATAATACGCAGATTTTTGAATTAATGAGAAACTCTAATTGCAAAAAAATAGCGAAAATAAAAACATTGTGAGTAATAACAGACTAAGATCTTGTAATGTTGAATTAAAACGTTAACTTTAATTTATAACCGAATCATTATATAGGGTTATAATCATGCAATTAAGTCAGAATTGCTTAAGCATGCTGCAAACATGTCATGTTTCGCAAACCCCTTAGCATGAGATTGGTGATGGAAATACAGGAGATTACATTCAAATGAGGGAGATTTTCCTTGCTAAAACTTTGAACTTAAATTAATGAAGTTTGTATGCAGTTTTCACTTATTTTACTTTGATGACAATACCATGCATGCTTCATGAAGCAATTTGTGTGATCATTTTCATAATGCAAACAAAAATGTCAGGTTTCAGTATGTCCAAGAAATGTGTCAGATTTGATCAATTTGCTGCCAATCATGCACGAGTACAGTCTGAAATGTGTGAGACTCACGTATGATGTAGGAGATCTGCATGTATAATGCTGACTAACCTTATGAGGTATCTTAAAGTACCAGCATCCAGGAATATTCACACTGTTATGAGGGCCATCCCCGGTATGTTGTGGTGCATCAGTCTTCACCTATAACCATAGTAAAACAAGTCATTAAGAATTGCAAGCAATGCAGAAGTCCCCTACCTCTTTTAAGCCATTTTCAATGTTTCAAAATATTTTTGGAAGTGCATTATCCCCTTATTGCCCCCTATCCACATACGAAGTTTCATAAAGCTAGCTTGGAAACTGTTTGAGTTATGTCAGGATCCAGATTTTTTTGCCTATAGTTCCCTCTGTTCAAAAACCGGTAGGGGACTAATAAGAACTGTCTAAAAGACAGAGCACTCAGACTGTTTCATGCTTGACTCGTTAATAAGAGCTTTGTCAGGAAAAGGGGCTTCAATGGAATACATAGTTATGTGTTGTCCTGTATTGAAGTTATTCAAGTTTGTTAAAACTTAACCTTGATTTTGGCTGTTTTTTTAAGTATAAAAGAGACATAACTCCAAAAAATAGGAAGCCAGTGTTGTAGGCCTTCATAGTAAGGTAGAGGCGGTGATTGTGAAGTATTTTAGGTTTGAGTGGAATACCTTTGACAGTATAATAAATTATTCAATTTTGTAAAAAACTTTAACTTTGTCCCATTGAAATTAGATGATTTTACAGTGTTTGCCCACCTTTGATTTCCTGAGCTTGGTTCCTTCATTCTCTGATGCATGTTTGTATGATTTACGTCCAGCTTTAACACCCGACACACCATGTTGCATCCTATCCATTAAATCATCAACATCGCTATCATCATGATTACCATTCAACATTTGATCCATCTTCATCTCAAAGTCTTCATCTGACATGTCAGACCTATCTCCAGCAACATCATCGGAGTCAGAGTCAATCTCTCCAGGTAGTGTCCACCCCATAATACGGTACAGTTCTCTGAGTGATAATTATAATTCAATTATATTGAGATACAGACAAAGTTTCCACCGGACATAATCCCAAATGCTCCTTTTTGTCAATGTGGACAAAATTCCCACCATTCATTTTGCAAGGTAGATAAAATGCCCATCACTCAAACAAAGTAAATTGACCAGTCAAGGGTCAGAAAGTGCACAGTTTGCTTACATTAAAAAGTCAAGAATATTTTCACAAGCAGCCAATTCATTAGCAAAATGGTCATGGGGTGAAATAAGTAAATCTGACACAAAGTAAAGCTTGAGTCAGTAGTTACCTGAACCAAGCACCAGTATTGATTAATCAGCCAACATCAAATACCCATTGGGCCGTTTCTATATTGAATGTACCTTATTAAAAGGTCACCTGCTTAAAGTAGCCAAAGTCTCCCTCGGCTGGCAGGTTAAAACAGCATACTAGACAACATTGTAGTACATACAATGACCTAAAAGCAGGACATTTGGTCTATCATAAAGTTGTACCAGAACAGAACATGATCAATTTCTAAGCTCTGTTTTTTTCTGATTAAAAAGATAAATAATTACAAAAAGATATGAGCCAGTCTCCAGGAAAACCTGCTATTTTGACAAAACATATGATTTTGAGATTTTTTATTATCTAAAAGAGTAATCTTAATGAGGCAAAATGCAAAAGAAATTTTGTTAATATCATGATTTTTAAGGAAGTTACAGCCGTTTAGTTGAGGACCTATTCAGACCTTTTTTGCGTGACGTCGCAAGTGTCATTCAAACATTATTCGACGTCGTTGTAACAAGTACTTTATAAATACTGCATTTGGTCAATTCTTGACGTAAACTGGTCAAAATGGTATCAATGTTTAGAATGATGTTTTAAGGTTTAAAATATACATCCAAATTGTAAATGTTCACATTTAGAGAAAGACTACTACTGTTTTAAACAACTTACTCCTCGTTTTTCTCAATCAGAGTACTTTTATGAAATTGGTCACCATAGCAACGAAGTAAATGATTTCGAAATTATTCATAAGAAATTTTAAAGCTAAGATATAGTAATATGTGGATAAATGACTTAAAATTGAATCTATTGATATGTCATTTTTTTCTTATTTGAAAGCTATTTTAAAAGCTTGTTACATGCAGTAATTACATAATGTCAATATAGCAGGTTTTCCTGGATACTGGCTCATATTATTGTTACATTTTGTTAGTATGTAAATCACAAAACTCAGAAAAAATACAACCATGTTTCTATGGTGTCCATATGACTCGCAAATTTCCTTACTATGTACCCTGACAGTGATTAATTAAAATATGATACAGGAATCAAAACTCAATAATTAATACACCCAAAGTAACACATGTGGTCAACAGATATTGATGGGTTTAGTCACTGTACCAATTAAATGAACTTCACAGCAATCTATTCAGGCAAACCAAATATAGGATAAAATTGATTAAGGACTAGATTCATGTGCTATCTTATGTCAAGTGTTTTGTAACATTGTTCACAGCTTTTCTGTTATGTACGTCATGACAATTGATATCTGTTGCATATGTTGTACAATGTGTATGGTGAATCATTGATTTCTCTCATCAAAACTGTTGTGATATTTATAGTGAATATGAATGCCTGAATCATTGTAACAACCAGTCCAATATTTATTTCCTTAAAACTCCAACGATCCTTACAGAGAATGTTGTGAAAGATGTAAAGTAGTGTAACAATTCTCTTATAAACAATGCATATTGTTAAGTAGTGTAACATTTCTCTTATAAACAATGCATATTGTTAAGTAGTGTAACATTTCTCTTATAAACAATGCATATTGTTAAGTAGTGTAACAATTCTCTTATAAACAATGCATATTGTTAAGTAGTGTAACATTTCTCTTATAAACAATGCATATTGTTAAGTTATGTAACATTTCTCTTATAAACAATGCATATTGTTAAGTAGTGTAACAATTCTCTTATAAACAATGCATATTGTTAAGTTATGTAACATTTCTCTTATAAACAATGCATATTGTTAAGTAGTGTAACAATTCTCTTATAAACAATGCATATTGTTAAGTTATGTAAAGTAGTGTAACAATTCTCTTATAAACAATGCATATTGTTAAGTTATGTAACATTTCTCTTATAAACAAGTCATTAAGAATTGCAAGCAATACAGAAGTCCCCTACCGGTTTGAGGCCATTTTCAATGTTTCTGTTGCCATAGCAACCACAATTTTTGGCAGAATCAAAATATTAGACGTGCATAATTCCCTTATTGGCTTCTATCCTCATACCAAGTTTCATAAACCTAGCTTGGAAACTGTTTGAGTTATGTCAGGATCCAGATTGTTTGATGGACAGACTGAAGGACGGAGGGCAAACCTATAGTCCCCTCCAGTCAAAAACCGGTAGGGGACTAACAATGCATATTGTTTAGGTGTAGGAACCCAGAAGAATCCTTTGTGGCTCATTTTGAAATAAAATCCTGAATTAATGATTCTAACATTGCCTGTATTTTCCTCCATGTAAACTTATATAGCTGTAGCGTGATCAAATAAACCATACCTGCCAAGTTTCCCAAATCCTAAAGTGGAGTGGTAACGTGAGACATGTCGAGAGACGCGTCTCGAGTCACGCTCCATGAATTATTATAACATTAAGAGGGTAATAACAATGTATGATTCATCAGGTGTAATAAATATCATTTAAATATTCAATTTAAAATATCAGCCTATAATTTTGAGATAATTTTCATTATTCAATCAACAAATGATAGGTCTTATTGACTCACAGTACAACATATTTGTAAGTTAACTGTCTAAATGCTGACCGCACATTAAATACAATACGGCCTTCGTGATAAATTCCTACGCATATGAACTTTAAACTGTAATCTATTCACCGGTATATCACGCTAAATTGCAATCTTTCCTAATTAACATGTGTAAAAAATTTGAATTCGTATAATTATGAAATCATGTACAGTCAGATCTCGATACAACGACACTGTTTGTTCCCGATCAAAATGTCGTTAAAACGAATTTGTCGTTATAACGAATTTCACTAGTGACGAGAATTTTCATTAGGAGATTGTTTCATAGAAATCACTTAATGATTAAAATATAATTTATTATGTCATACAATTTACATAAACAGCAAAATCAGTAGTATGAAAGTATCATAATTACATAAATTAAATATTATTTAAAATAAAATGTTTTGAGAGAGCTCCAAATAAAGATGTTCGGATACTACTACAGTAAATTATAAAATATAACGCTCTAGAGAATCAATTGGTAATTCATTTGGTTACTAATTTTACACTATCGTCTTTAAGAATTGATGAATTAATAAATCAAGTCGAGAAATCTCGATTAACATTGTTTATTTTGTGAACCGTGCGATTTCTAAAATACGAATATATATGCAATGACTTCGCTTATCTCCCTTGATTACGAATGCGCGAGCCGTAGTACACAAACTGTGATTCGATTCTGAATGGTTCCACTATTATAATGAGAGCAATTAAGATGATTTTCACAAGTATAATTACATAATTAGGCTCCTTGCTTAGACGGTGACTTTGTGTAAAGCCGATAAATAGTTCAGGTGTGAAATATAGTCCTTTGACATTGTCAGTATATCGAGTATTAATTACTGTGAAAACAATCGTTTCGTTCCCATTTTTTTGCTGTCGGTGTCGGTAAGCGAATATGTCGTTATAACGGATACAATTAATGTTGTATAGAATTTCGTCCCCACCAATTGGTGTCGTTATAACGAAATTGTCGGTATATCGGGTGTCGTTGTAACGAGTCCTGACTGCACAATGGTTTAGCAAAAATTTAAACATTTTGAAAAAATTCTGAGCAAAAAAATTTACTGAGCAAACATACTTATATGGGTATTGCCTATCCATGGCCGGTTCCTCCTCCTCGAGCTCAACAGGTTCAGCAAGATTGTCAGTACGACCAGGAACCAGGTAACCCCAGCCATGGGTGTCATCAAAATGTAGAGGGAAACCATCCCATGTAAGACGAAGGAGTTTAGGGGTCACTCTTGTCTGATGACTGATACCACAGGGGCCTGGGGCCCAGTCCTCTTCTTTCAATTTCTTACACAGTAGTTTGTACCATCTATAAGGTAGAGAAAAGATATACAGTTGAAATTAAAATTTTGTTGATTTCATGGTTAAACCACAGGGATTTGAAGTACTACCAATAAAATATTATACAAGTCGGTCCATCACAAATCACTCTACATACATATAAGTAATACAAGGAACGCAACGCCTTCCCCCCTCCAAAATGGAATCCCGTAGCCAGTGCTAACAAAATAAAAGATACAAGCGATCAAGTTAGCTCATTTGACGAAGAAAACTTATATGTACCCAATCTAATCGACAATCAACATATTTTCCTGAATTTACGCAAACTATTCGTGATTTACTTCTCTAAGTTCAATATCAAATTCCTGTGGTTTAACTAGAGTAGGAATTCTAATCCACAAGGCTAATCATCATTCATAATATTAAGCAAGGGTTTCCCCTTGGATTTGAATTTTACAAAAAATCCATGAAATTAAATGTCACCAAAACAATTTTACAATTAGGAATTGAGAGTGTTTCTATTGGTACATTCTCGTTCACCAGAGTATTCTTCGTCCGAAACATAGTCTGGGAACTTGACTAACCACTGATGTATGAGGATGTATTGGTAAGGAAAACAGAAAACATATTACATGATGAATGTCATATAAAAAGAGAGGCATGATTGCCTGCTTACCTTAGTTACACCGTACTAACAACAGCAATTCATCCAATGTAATGTCAGTACTGATTTAATGATAGTCAATCAAATATCAGTATTATATCAGAGGCGAACCTCCACTTAATCTGGGTAGCCAATCAAATATCAGTAATTAAGACGAAAATCCAATGAAATGCCAGTACTTACTCTGGGTAGCCAATCAGACACCAGTATTTTACATCTGCAGGTAAACATCCAATGAAATGCCAGTATTTACTCTGGGTAGTCAATCAGATACCAGTATTTTACATCTGCAGGTAAACATCTGATGAAATGCCAGTACTTACTCTGGGTAGCCAATCAGACACCAGTATTTTACATCTGCAGGTAAACATCCAATGAAATGCAAGTACTTACTCTGGGTAGCCAATCAGATGAGAAGCTGCCTTATAATGTCTTTCTTGTTTCTTAAGAACATCTCCAAGACAGCTTTCATCAGATTCACCGCCCTCTTCTGTTTGCTGCGTTTTTTCATGTTCTAGCTTTTTGATTTCCTTCTGCAAATAAACAAGTAATTAAGAATTGCAAGCAATACAGAAGTCCCCTACCAGTTTTAAGCCGTTTTCAATGTTTCTGTTGCCATAGCAACCACAATTTTTGTGAGAATCAAAATATTTTTAGACGTGCATAATGTCCTTATTGTCATCTATCCACATATCAAGTTTCATAAACCTAGCTTGGAAACTCTTTGAGTTATGTCAGGATCCAGATTTTTTGACGGACGGACGGACGGACGGACGGACTGACTGACTGACTGACTGACTGACTGACTGACTGACTGACTGACTGACTGACTGACTGACTGACTGACTGACTGACTGACTGACTGACTGACTGACTGATGGACAGACTGACGGACGGACAGCAAACCTATAGTCCCCTCTGGTCAAAAACCGGTAGGGGACTAATAAAAGATCAAATCATATGCAGAGTATAGCCTATATTTGCCAGTCAGCTGTCTGCTGAAATATGGCAGGCATACGAGTGCCTCCACCCGTACTTGAACCTTGTTTGTCAGATTAGACGAAAAGTGTGCTAACCAGTAAGTTACGGAGGCACATAATTCAATGTTTGTTTATTTAGGTTGCTGCAGATAAACCTAGATGGAGATCCCTTGCAGTTGCCTCAGGTAACTTGGACAGAGCACTTGCAGGATTAGGATACCCAGTAGTGATTCAGGTTTAACACATGTTCATTTCTTAAATTTTTTTCAGTTATATCTAAAGAGGGGCAAGTTATTACATTATTATCTGTTGAACCAATACGCATCCCGAACATGTTGCATAATGGCCATTCATGACACCTTTTATATGAATTGACAAACTGCCGATTACATTAATATATTAAAGTTCTAGAGGTAATAGGAGTTTTCTGTCTCAGGCTGGGATCAAACCCATTCAAAGTGAGCATTCTACTACTTCTATTTGTGGCAGACAACAATGGCATATAATTACCCAAGTCAATTTCTTCTCTTTTTTCAACTTCAGACTGTTCACTGACCAGTCTAGATCCCAAAGCCATGGATCCTGTTTATATCTGAAACATGTCATGTCAGGATAATGGGAGGTTTACAAACTTGAATCGGTTTGGTCAATTTTTGCAAAATTGGTATTACAGATTGAAGTGGCTATGGTCGCGTATCTTTAGCCTCAGATTCTAAAGATATGGCTCTGACGTCAGAGCCATATCTTTAGAATCTGAGGCTAAAGATACGCGACCATAGCCACTTCAGAGCCATATCTTTAGTGAATTTTCCTAGGTTAGGCTAAAGATACGGTTCTATTCCACAGTTAGAAATTTATAAGGAAAATGTCTTTTTAAGTGATATAAGTATATTTACAGGTGGGAAGCTTGTTGATATGGTGTTTACAACAACTATTAGCTCATATAGTTTGAGTTATTACACGAGGGTGCACATATGTGAAAAAGTGCCTTTATTCGAGAAGATAATGAGTAGGAATTTTATTTGAAAGGATTATAAAGTTTTTTTTAGATATTTGTATGATCAGTGGAGGCAATAAAAGTCAAAAGTTGTGAAAATTTGGATCATTAAATCATTTTTATGTTCTGAAAGCAAACAATACATAGAATTTGTTTACTCAGCAATTCAACATTTGTTAGTCCACATTTTATAATTTTAATGCCACTACGGATGAATCTGAAAAATCGTTATTGCCGCTATTTAGCTAATTCTGAATTATTGAGTTTGACAATATTTTTATGATTAATAAGAATTCAATTGCTGCATTTTTTTGTATACGAGAGATGGGAGTTTCTTGAATTTCCCAATACTCGCCCATCTTTTTAAATATGCCCGGTGCATAGCACAAATACACGCAAGACTACCACTGGATTTCCAACCCGTTCATCTCTAGTTGGGTGGGAAACACTGAAAAGCATTTCTGAAAATTTCCAGTGCCCCAGTCAAGATTTGAACCAGGGACCTCCAGATAAGTAGTCGAGAGCGCTGACCACTCAGCCACCATCAAACATTTTCTAGGGATTTAAGGTTGGTGTAATTTATGAGGATTCACTGCATTAAAAAGTACAGTAGAACTTCGACGCCTCGAACTACCTTCGGACCGGGAAAATAGTTCGAGGCATCTAGGGTGTTCGAGGCATCTATGGTATCCGAGAATATGCATGGGTATTTATAAGTTCGAACTGATGTCGGTACGTGTAAATTTACAAATCGTGTGTGTATATTGCATAATTTATGTGTATAACTAATACAAGTCTATATTTTTTGTCATTTTATTCATAACAATAATGAACCAATATAGTTTGACCAAATTGACATGAAATCTGACTTATCTCCTACATGCTCTTCGAGTGTTCACGCGTGTATGGTTTCTCGTTTAAACAGCATATTTACATACGAGTATAAAAATTAGGCTGCGAGCCACATAATATCATCATGTCCTGTGTCAAATTCGACTACAAGTCAATAAATGGAAATGTAACAGATTATTTTGACAAACGTTGAAAAATGATTATTTTATTCCGATTTATTTAAAAATAAACATGTTACAATTTCCTGGACGGCCTTCGTTAACCATTTAATGGATGTATAAAAGTGTTTAAAAACGTGTTATACAATGCAGTCGAACACAAACAATTGTTTGGTACAGTAATTATCGCAACTTGTCGCCGACTACCCGCGGTTGAACAATGGATTTCAACAGTCAATGAAAGGTGCGAAAACTTGTATTGTTCGACTAATCTACGGGTAAATCAGAGCAAGGGACCGTCCAATCAGTTCGAGTGTTCAACCTAGATATTGTTCGAGTCATCTACTGTTTACCATATGAATATTGAAGGACTTTTGACGGACCGAAGAACTAGTTCGAGGCATCTAGGGTGTTCGAGGCAAGTACTGTTCGAGGCATCGAAGTTCTACTGTATCAACGTAATGTACATGACAAACATGTGTCAATTGAGCCACATCCGTGACACAAGATCCATTTTGGAGAAAGTTTACATCTGCATCACGGATATTTGAACCTATAGTACCAAGAATAGAAATCTCTGTTCAAATACCTGTGAAGCAGACGTCACATATACACCATAGGTGGGTGTATCTTAATTTTTTACAATTCACGCCAAGTATCTTGTTATCTCCGGTTTCCGGGCATCTAAGGACAAAAATGCTTTTGAAAACCTTTTTAACATTTTTTGAATACTTTCAATTAGAGGAAAGTATGACTTAACCCTTTAAGCAAAACATGCAATCAATAAAATCACAAACATTCTAACTTATAGGGTCTATTTTTTGCATCATATCGCATGACCTCCATGAACTGAATCAAAGGTCACTTTGACTTATTACTGACCTCAATAATAATTAAAGATTTTGCAGTAGTTACAGGGCTCTCACTAGCCTAATCTTTAAGGGAGAAGTCACTTCTCCCTCAAGGAGAAATAATGTGAATTCACAGCACGTGATGGCGTGCAACAACGCGTTGTAACATAATTTTTTATAGATTTATATAGGAAAACAGCAATAAGTCAGTATTTTGACACAAATCTAAAGAATAATTAAGTTATGGTTATAATTTTTTTTAGTTGTCTTCACTTCCCCCATGGGTCCCTACTAGGGCAAAGTTATGGCCCCTAAGGCGACTATTTTGCCCAAGTCACTCACTAGTGAGAGCCCTGAGTTACAATGTGCAAATTTCTTTACTTACTCATCATTCTGTAATAATTTACAGGCATTATTGGCAAGTTTCATCAATAATTGTTTGGACTCTCGTTGCATATCTTCGTACACAGCATTAGACTGGTGTACATATCTCTCCCAATTCTGATTGATAGGTAGATAACCAGTCGCCATCTCCAACATTCCTGATAGAGTCACAGGATGCGGAAATCTGCAAAATACACGAGTGAAAGTTAAAAATTCTGAAAAAACCTGAAATCCTTAAAAATTGACAAAGTACCGTTTAGCGGGTAATTTCTGCGAGTTTTTATTTCTGCGTTTTTTACGGTTTAAGGCTGTCCCGTAAAATTAAATTCCGCAAAATTAAACTTCCGTAAACATTTTGTTTGCAAAATTTAACTTCATATTTTGCCTGAATATACTGGTAATATTCCTTTAATCTATATCTTCCTAGTGTGTTGTTACTGTCGTATTTTTCACACGTAGTGATCGACAGCCTTTGTTTGCTTGTTTGTTTGACAATTAGTGAATGGTATGTGTTATATCGGTGTTTACCCTCAATACACATTCATGTAAGTTTGACAACTGGTTCAGTTTGCAACACTGTAGTTTGTACCGAGATTAAGACACACCATCATATTAAGTGGTTTTAGGGGTGTATACAAGTAAATCGAAATCATACCAGCCGTAGTAGAAACTTCTTCCGGTTCTGAAACCCGCAGAAATTAATTCCTGATTTTCGGATAGGTCGCAGAAATAAAAACCGCAGAATTAAAACCTACCCATTTTAGGCCCAAATCGCAATATTTTTTGCCCGCAGAAATAACCCGCTATACGGTATATAGGGACAAGAGATGTTTGTAAAACACGTATGCCCTTATGGCATTCCGATAGTCAGACATTTTTTTTAACATTATTAAAATGATCAGAAATATTAGTTTAAAATGCTTAATCAAGTATGCATGGTATTGTCATAAAAATAAACAAGACTGCGTTCAATAAACGCTTATGCCCCCTGTGGAAGCCTTGTCCATAAACAAGTCTAAGTCCAAAATTAGGTCAAGGTGAAGGTCAAAATGGGGTTAGGTGATACAGGCATGTGGAGAGTGTTCATATACAACATCCATGCAAGTATGGAAGCTTTGTAGCAAACCATATTAATGCTAGAAGAAACGGTCAATTTGGGTTAACCGGACGGACGGACGAACAAACGAACGGACAGGTGAATCACTATATGCCTCCCGATCTATCGATACAGGGGCATAAAAAATTAGTGAAAACTGCATTACAAACTTCATTAATTTAAATTTAAAGTTTTAGCAAGGAAAATCTCCCTCATTTTAATGAAATATCCTGAATTTCCATCACCATTCTCAAGCATAGGGGTCTGCGAAACTTGGCATATATGTACAAGCCAAAATTATTCTAGTATTACAGCACACATGTACTCAATCAGTGATTTTGCAATTTGTTAAAACTTATTGGACTTGTTGCATAGACAATTTGCTTCTAAACTGTGCTCTAACTTTCACTTTACAATGGCTATACAACGACACACTACCAGAAAATTAGTTGTTTATTTGGGTTCAACTCTGTTTCTCAACAATTTGTTGGTTACAGTGAAAACTCACTAATCTGAACACCCAATGGATTGACCAAAACGTTCTGAATAGGAAGGATTTGTCTGTCTTAAGTGCCTGTTACATTAACACACTTTACTCAAGTTATGTTGGATGAGGGAGTTTCTACTGTATGTATAGTGGCCAATTCACCTAACCTGTTTTACTAGACTGTATTCTAACCAGAACTGACTTACCCTTCCACATCAACTTCTCCACATGTGGAGGAAAATGGATATTAGTATTCAAACAGAAAGTACTTCAAAGTATTGCCATCTAAAACAAATGAAATGTCAAATGGAACACTAACCTCTCACGGAACTCGGGCCACAATACCTGGAAGACTTCACACGTAGCAGACACATCATCAGCACAATAGTTCATCAGATCCTAGAAATAATACATAATATTTTCACCAGAGTATAACCCAGCCGGCGGGTTGGTGGGGGGTCAGTCTGTTGGTCTGTTAGCCAAAGTGTGTCTGCTCTGTAACTTTGTCATTTATAGCTGGATTTGAATATGATTTAGTACACATGTTCACCACATCAAGACGGTGTGTCATGCGCAAGACCTCTAGCTTAAAGGTCAAGGTCACACTTAGAGGTCAAAGGTCATGCAAGTTGTGTCTGCTCTGTAACTTTGTTGTAAGAGTTTATTAAATTTCTTACAGGATTTTAAAATGTCTTGGTACAAATGTTCACCACATCAACACGGTGTGTCTTGCACAAGACCCAGGTCCATAGCTGAAAGATCAAGGTCACACTTAGAGGTCAAAGGTCATATAGTCATGTCCGCTCTGTAACTTTGGTCGTTTCTTACTGGATTTCAAAATGCCTTGGTACAAATGTTCACATCATCAACAGCGTGTGTCAAGTGCAAAACCCAGGTCCCTAGCTCAAAGGTCAATGTCACACTTAGAGGTCAAAGGTAATAAAGTCATGCAAGACTTTAATTTTAAATAATATTCCTGTCTCAAGACAGTGCTGTGGGGGTATGATTTATCACTCTAGTGATAGCTTCCATTTGTACTTGAGGTAATTGCCTGTTTTACGCACATATCCGTATGTTATTTGTAAAATCAAGGAAGCTCTTGGGATTATAAGACAAAATTATGTCATTCATGGAAGAAAAATCCATTTATTGACCCTTTTAAGATATGTTGAAACCAGACATATTGCTGCAAACAATTAGTAGCCGAGTGTTTTGGTTCCATAAAAATATATGTACAAGCATGCATAAATGTCAAGACTTTTATCACAAAATATTTGAAAATCTGAACTAGGTGTCGCATCCTGACTGTACAGCTTTGTGCCCAAGTATTTATAAACTTCTTGTATGAATCATTTAAGGGTTAATTGGCATTTTAGTCCATGCTTTGTATAATTTTTTATACGCCCATTGAAAACAGGACATACTATGTGAACACCCTTGGCAAGCGTGTGTGCGGGTGGGAGGGTGTGCATGCGGGCAGCGGCGTCCAGTAATTTGTCTGTACTCTATTCAACAGTTTTCAACCGATCATCTTATGGGCATAATATCTAGGCCAAGTTCGATTATGTTTCCAATCGGTCTTTGGCCCTTGAATTACCAAAGCAAGAGGGCATGAAGTTACTCACCTGTCTTAGTAGTGCATGCAGGCCCCTATGGTGACCTTAAGTAATCATTTGTATTTCCTGACTAAGAGTCCAGAAAATTAAGCCCCTATTGCGAGGGTTTTCTATGATTTAACACTGTGACCTATTTTTTGACCGAGGATGCCCCAATATCAAATGTGACCAACTGATTGTGTTGAGATGATCATTGTGACAATGATTCATAAAGATAAAGCCAAAATAATCTGTTTTTCTATGATTTGACTTAGTGACCTAGTTTTTGACTCCAGATGAACAAATATTGAACTTGTAGACTTTGTTGATACAATCATTGTGACCAACTTTCATAAAGATTAGGCCAAACTTCTTACCTCTAGTGACTACACAAGGTTTTTCAATGATTTGACCTAGTGCCCTAGTTCTTTACCCCTGACAACCCAATATCGAATTTGACTTAAGTTTCATAAAGTTTGTGTCAAAATTGTGACCACTAGTGTCTACACACCTTTTTCGATTATCTGTTCTAGTGACCTTGATTTTGAACCCAGAATTAGGCAAAAATTGTAACCTCCAGTTACTAGACAAAGTTTTTTATGATTTGACCTTGAGACCTTTTTTTGACCCCTGATGACCCAATATCAAACTTAACCTAGATTTTTTGGAGATGATCGTTGTGATCAATTTTCATAAGATTAGGATAAATTGTGACCTCTAGTGTCTATATATATATACAAGGTTTTCTCTGATGTGACCTAGTTTATTATCCCAGATGACAAAATGTGGACAGACAACAGACAGAAAATGACGAGTGATCACAAAAAGCTCACATTGCCACTTTGTGACAGGTCAGCAAAAATATGCCACACCCAAGAATGTGTAAACACCATGTCTGAGTATGTGCCAATGCATCACAACTGCTAAGAAAAGATTAGTGTTTTTCGGTTTAGTTTTTCTCTCACTATTATTCATACAAAATAGGATTCCTGTAGATGTATACGATAACACTATATTTCTAGAGGATCACATGATAGCCTTGTTGTCTATATTACTTTGAGACTCAGTATACACCGTGTCGACATATCACATGATAATGGACATCTTTTTTGGCTAAGAATGCAACAAAAAGTTAAAAACAAATATAAGTATTTTATTCTTTGACCCAAATTAACGAGACATCTACGACACTCAAGCCGAAATTGAGCACTATCCAGGCCACTTAATATTTTTGTGCATAAGGCAAAATTTTTACCTTAAACCGTTTCAACGACTATCAAGGTATTAGAGCTAGTTTCAGACAAAAACTGTAACATTTTGTTGAAAAATATGAACTTGCGTAGGTAGTATTCATTCTCGGCTTAAGAGTCGAGGTTATCTGGTTAAAATTAGTCCAAGAATACAATACTTCAGGTCGTTTTTAACTTTTTGTGGACAGATTTCTACTTGCGTTCTCAGCCAAAAATTACGTCACATACATGTATCAACCACATGGTATGTTCACACGGATACTTGTTTCTGCCGGCTTCACAAAAACAAGATAACCAAACCTAGGCACTTGACAAATGATGAAAAGTAATATACAGTCAGAACTCGATGTAACGACACCCGATATACTGACAAATTCATTATAGTGACATCACATTTAGGGACAAAAGTATCAAAATGCTCTTTGTATCAATTCAGTATACTGACATATTCGTTACAACAACATTTTTCTTGGAAAGGATAAGCGTCGTTGTATCGAGTTCTGACTGTAGTACAGAGAATTTGACACAATTCTCAATATATTGTCTATATCTATAACCCCGGTTGTATGTTTTCATTAGCAGGATTCGAGTATCACGAACACACAGTAAGTAAGTGGAGATGTAATACCAACACAAAATCAAAAGGACTGATATTGCACAATTTACTCACGGAAATTTATATATTCAACACAAAAACCTAGTAATATATTCATGCATAAAGATCAGGATCGGGTTTAATTCTCCATACGATAACAAAAAGGTACAAGTATAAACCAGTAATTTTTATTATTATAAAACACTTTTATTCTTTTCAATTGTACAAAAAGGCAAATAATCTGACAACATAATACAATACACTCAAACCCAAACACAAGCACAGAAATTGCATGTATACTGTAGAATCTACAAACCCATTTGGGGCGAGTGAAGCAAGCTAGAGAAAAATCGGCAGCATGCTACATAAACTCATTTCATACTTGCTAATTTTCATGATGTTAAGGGGTAGCTAAATTGTTTTGAAAATTAGTCTAGTAGGCAACTACAGTCAACTCTCGTTATCACGAATTTCACGGGACCGTGGAAATTACTTCGACATAACGAAAATTCAAGATAGAATTTCCGCATCGAAGTTGCAAGTTTTCTAGCTTCTGTCATTTTATGCCGCCATATTGCTACATTCGTAAGAACAACATGTTCGTGTGAATTGCTTGTTTTGATATTTATGTACATGTATTCCTCCTCGAGAAAATGCATTTTATTCATTTTCGTTTGTGTACGTTGTGTTGTTTGCATTAATATATGATGATATGTATGATCAGTAAGTGTAGTGTATCACATGCTAATGAACGTGTACGATCTTTCAACTTCAACTTCAATATTTTATTTGACTAAAACATATAAAATGTTTATTGCCAATGCAATAATAAATCGAGACAATTGTTCGAGATGACATGTTTATTGATGTTTGGAAGTAACTCGAATATTTATAACATGTTTTACGTAAATTGTGCAAACAAATATTTGTTCAACAATGGAAGGCGCGATAATTACAGGTAAATCAAGATTTCAGACTGGCGAGGTGTGAAAAACATTGTACACTAGTCGAACACGATCAGACTTCGACTAGACTTCGAGATGAACAGTAGATTAACAGTGCAAATTAGTTAATTGAGACCAAATAAATAATTCGACATAACGAAAATTCGAGCCGAAACTTCGAGATAGGTCTCGAGATTTCATATAGACAAAGAAGGAGAAAAATCGGGACTTGAAAAAAACATCGACATAACGGAAACTTCGATATAAGCGAGTTCGAGATAACGAGAGTTGACTGTAGATGGTAGGTGGTCCGGGGCCATGCTCCCTTAAATGTTTTGAAAACAATGGATCCATCTGGCCCTCTTCCGCCGCCCCTCCCCCCCCCCCCCTTACATCAGCCTTTATAGCATTATAGCAAATAAATAAATTATAAAGATCAAAACATGTTTTAGCAGATAATCTTTTACTACAAGATGATTCACTACAAATATAACATTGGACACTGTTCACTACACAATGACTGATCAACAAAGGCAGTGTCAACCCTATTGCACAATGACTGATCCACAAAGACAGTGTCGACCCTATTGCACAATGACTGATCCACAAAGACAGTGTCAACCCTATTGCACAATGACTGATCCACAAAGACAGTGTCGACCCTATAACACAATGACTGATCCACAAAGACAGTGTCGATCCTATTACACAATGACTGATCCACAAAGACAGTGTCGACCCTATTACACAATGACTGATCCACTAAGACATGGTCAACCCTATTTACACAATGACTGATCCACAAAGGCAGTGTCAACCCTATTACACAATGACTGATCCACTAAGACATCGTCAACCCTATTACACAATGACTGATCCACAAAGACAGTGTCACCCTATTACACAATGACTGATCCACTAAGACATGGTCAACCCTATTACACAATGACTGATCCACAAAGGCAGTGTTGATCCTATTACACAATGACTGATCCACAAAGACATGGCCAACCCTATTTACACAATGACTGATCCACAAAGGCAGTGTCAACCCTATCACACAATGACTGATCCACAAAGGCAGTGTCAACCCTATATACACAATGACTGATCCACAAAGACATGGTCAACCCTATTACACAATGACTGATCCACAAAGGCAGTGTCAACCCTATTTACACAATGACTGATCCAGTAGGACAGTGTCAACCCTATTACACAATGACTGATCCCCAGAGACAGTGTCAACCCTGATTACACTATGACTGGTCCACAAAATGGTGACAACCCTATTACACAATAACTGGTCCACAAAGACAGTGTCAAATCTGATTACACTCTGACTGGTCCACAATGATGGTGTCAACTCAATTACCCAATAACTGATCCACAAAGACAGTGTCAAATTTGATAACACTCTGACTGGTCCACAAAGATGGTGTCAACTCAATTACCCAATAACTGATCCACAAAGATAATATCAGTATCGTTTAAGGTCAACATTCAGATAATACAGAGGTCACAGTTGAAGTGGACAGAGTTCTTCCCGCACAGCGACATTCAGAAACCGTCCCTGAATCAAAAACCTCATAATCTTCTCCATTAAAGTTTTCATCTGTCATAAGTTGATCCTCTTGACTATTTCCTCGGTTAACTACAGTCCGGCGTAAACCAGTAGCAAAAATTGCTTTCCGTAGACAAGTATTTAACTGTTTACAGTTTTTCCTCATCACTAATTGATAAATTGGTCTGAGGGCTAAGTTGAAATGAAATGGTATAGATAGTATCGTATACACTAATATATCCCTCTCTGTTAGATGATCAGTGAGGATCTGGGTGTTGAAGAACGTAAGAGGTATTATGCTTAGAATACCTGTAGAACCGAGCAATATCGACAGTTTTAGCTCCTCCCTCCGATCCAGTGATGCCGACATACCGCGTTGAAGCCCTAGCACGGGATGCAGCGTGTTCCCTGATGAACCATTCCAGCTAATAGCATGAGCGATCAAACAAGCCAGAGTTAGCACAAGGGGAAAAAAGACGGCTAAAAGTGTATTAAACATCCCTAAGGTAAAATTCTGTAATGAACTAGAAGTTTTGATCTCGTCAATCTCCGTGTCATTTAATTCTACTTGTACCAGTCTAAATCTAGCAAGTAGAAGCTGTCTTTCCTCCTTAAAACCAGTCATATTAGACATGTACACGGCGCTCGTGATTGCAGATACTGCCAAGGTGACGATCAGAAGGATTAAAACAGTTCTGAGTTTCAGGACAAAGTTGCTTGAAAAACAAACTTTAGCGGCAAGTTGAAATGCCACAAACACGACAATCCAGTTAACAGACATAACAGCAAACTTGTACAAAACGTGAATTATTTCACAGACTGCAACAGACTGTGTCACCGTATTTATCCCAATTACGTGAAGCAAGAGCCAGACTGGTTCACTATATAACCCAACGCAATCTAAAACATTTGTTGCAAAGTAGAGGACCGATAGACCACTTGTCTGAACACTCTTCCAGAGACGGATCATAGATGATACATTAAACACAGTTCCCAACAATATCACTAAAGGTAAATACAGCTCCAAAATAAGGTTTATCCTTTCCATGGTATTTTTGTCACTTTTTTCCATAGTTAAAAGATTAACCAAAATGGTTCAGCAAAACATTAATACAAAGATCAATTAAAAGCATTCGTGTCTCAAATAAACTTGAAGAAAAACTTTGTTTTGATCCATACCGCAAGGCTTTCACTGTTCATTTTACAGGCTTCAAGTTCAAACGTTTACACAAGTAGCTTGCATGCCATGAAATTGTTTAATATAAGTAATAGATGACAAATTTGAGTTTGTTTCTGTTCTATAAAAGCACCAAACTGTATCATATGTCGTGCATTTCTCTCTTTACTCCAATAGTAAATTCTAGGCAAAAGTCCATTTTATATTTACTCCAATAGTAAATGCTACGCAAAAGTCCATTTTATATTTACTCCAATAGTAAATTCTAGGTAAAAGTCCATTTTATATTTACTCCAATAGTAAATTCTAGGCAAAAGTCCATTTTATATTTACTCCAATAGTAAATTGTAGGTAAAAGTCCATTTTATATTTACTCCAATAGTAAATTCTAGGCAAAAGTCCATTTTATATTTACTCCAATAGTAAATTCTAGGCAAAAGTCCATTTTATATTTACTCCAATAGTAAATTCTAGGCAAAAGTCCATTTTATATTTACTCCAATAGTAAATGCTACGCAAAAGCCAAAAATTCACTAATGTTAAAGCCACTAAAATATCTCTCTCCAATGTCATATGACGTAAATATCTATACTCTGTATGGTATGCTGCTGTGCATACTGAAATTCAATATAATAAATACAAGCGGTCAACTGAGCCCTCTAATTTCCTTGTTAGGTATTTATACCTGATATTTCTAAGGTTAGAGTATTTTATTAGTTGTTGCATCAAGTTAATATTTACAATTTTGTGCATTGTATTCAAACAAGTTATATATTATTTTGAACATTGTATTCAAACAAGTTAATATTTATAATTTGTGCATTGTATTCAAACAAGTTATATATTATTTTGAACATTGTGTTCAAACAAGTTAATATTTACAGTTTTGTGCATTGTATTCAAACAAGTTATATATTATTTTGAACATTGTATTCAAACAAGTTAATATTTATAATTTTGTGCATTGTATTCAAACAAGTTATATATTATTTTGAACATTGTATTCAAACAAGTTAATATTTATAATTTTGTGCATTGTATTCAAACAAGTAATTTACAATTTTGCACGGCATTCAAACAAGTTATTTATAATTTTGCGCATTGTATTCAAACAAGTTATTTATAATTTTGAACCTTGCATGCAATATAATTTTGCACATTGTAGTCAAACAAGTTATTTATAATTTAAAACCTTGCATGCAATATAATTTTGCACATTGTATTCAAACAAGTTATTTATAATTTTGAGCATTGTGTTCAAACAAGTTATTTATAATTTTGTGCATTGAATCCAAGCAAGTTATAGATCATTTAAGTCATTTTGATCATATTGGCTGGTCAGGCGGTCTTCTGTACAAAATTATAATGTCTAGCCTGATTAACTGGAGAAAAATATAATATTTTACACGTTTTCGCATCTAACATGGTTACCATGGAAACCAGAGAAAAGCATGATATGGCTGTGAACAAAAACTTGCCATGTAGACTAGATAAGTATTCAACTATTGATCAAGCAATATAATTGAAAAACATTTTTTTTCATCAGGAATCAAAGAGATGCACAGAGTGATTAAAATACTTGTAAATTTGTGGACCTCAACTATCATAATTGACCTAAAATAAATTAGTATATTAAACTAAATAGAATGTATTTTCAGTGTTATAGTTATTTATAATAAAATAGGATTTAAAAAGATAAATGAGGACAACTGATACATTCAGGCAACTATCTCCTAAAACATTTCAAGTAGAAGTCTCAGCTCAGATTAAGATTGTTGCTCAAATCATAGTCTGAATTTGAAGTACCTCAAAAGTTAAAGCATTTGAATTTTCAGTAACTCAGAAAAATGTTTCTGTTTTATGATGCTAATTTTGAGTGAAGCCTCCCATGGAATTTTACATTAAAGGTGCTAAAATTTTACATTAAAGGTGCTGCTTCACAGATCGGGCTAAAATTTTTGTATGACGTAAATTTCCTACGTAACCGAGTATTTATGTAATAGAAAGCCACTGGTGGATGCTTTATGAAAGATTTATGGCATAAAGCAATTTAAATCACTCTTGTTATTCGGTACTCTGTATTTTTCCTTTTGAAAATATCGCAGAGTTTCCTTCCAAAATGCTTTGTGGATTATGTAATTCACACATGATCGAACTGTAACTTCAACAAACTAAAGACGAAACATCTGTGAGGTATTCTGTTCTTTCGCAATTCGTTTTCATCGAATGGAAACAAATTTCAGGCAATTTAAGTAATAGTTGTGCTATTTCTATAGGGTTTTAATACCCTATAGAATTTTGGGTGTAAAAATGCTAAATGACTAAAAAATGCCGAGGTTTCCAAAGTTATTTTTTGTGTCAATATGGTTGTTTATGGCATATACAGGCAACTTTACCAAAATAACATGAATATTTGACAATTTAATTTTATTTTTGCAATACACCAATATGTGAGGCAGTCCCTTTAAGATATAAATTATGACAATATTTTAGATGAGATTTAGATTATTTTACTTAAATTTTCGAGTTACAACTCTAGTGGTTTAGACCTCTGTGAAGTAAATGCATCAGTGATGAAGTTTAAACACCTTGCAACAAAATTTCCTAGCAAATATATGCGATTAGGAACACCTTTACAGATATTTTGTGTTCATTTTAAAGGTCATACTAGTAGAGCTGTCATTAACTGATTAGGTCAGAGACATATCGACAATACATCGGTATCGTGTCTACCTATGACAGCTCTACATACTAGCCATCTGAATGTTGAATAAAACAGACATCCCAAAAGTTGGCAAAAACCGTCGGACATTCTATCCGATTAAGACTTACAAACTGCCGGACCAAAAGCAAAACTGCCGGACCAAAAAAATGAACAAAATTTATTAGTAAGAAACAAGCCTCCATACAACAAATAACATTTTCATCTCCAATTTTTCATTAAGAAAAATAATATTACAATTTGGGCAATAACATATTTTTATTCTCGTTCACCAGAGTATTCTTCATCAGTGATATCACACTCTGGTTCAAAACGACCCTTTTCGAGCGCAAATGAACGATAAATCAACCAATCCAATCCCAGGGCTTTTTTTCGCTCTAAATTAGGGGCAGAATATGGGCTGCTTCACAATTTCGTATCGGCCAAATTCACAATTGTCTAACGGCGTCTATCACAACAGAAACGGCGTCTGTTTATTACAAAATCGGCCTCTTCACTTAGTAACCAACAAACCAAACATATTACAGACAATCATTTTCGTATGTCTAATTCTTCAAACAAAGGTGACATCGCTTTATTATTGTATAAAACATCAACTGAACATGACAAAAAATACACTAGAATTATTTTCCACCATTAGTGAACAGATGTAAACGGACTTTATTGTGACACGTATGTTCAAAACGATGCGGCGATACGGTACGTTTTGTACTCGATACCATTCGTACTCGGTACTTCACACCTTTCGTAAATATTTATCGTGAATATTTTTTTTTTAAAATGGTGGGATCGGCGAGTAAAATAAGTGATGATTGGTTCCATTAATAAAATTAACCACACATAAAGTTTATCTAGAGGCATGTTTGGAGATCTTCCATTCAATGCCAGATTTTTTGAGTAACACGAATTAAAGGTTTGTATGCTATTTCCTACTAATGGAATTGATATATGAAATATGTGTGTCTGGGACAAGAGGGTTATAATATGAAGTTACACACATTAAAAAATAGCTATTTCTGTGTGCTTTTATGTGACAATTTGGTGATTTATTGTGCTCATAGTTTTTCACAATTGGAAAAGTTACTGGCTTTCTTTTTCACAATTTTAGGATTTTTCGCGCTTACTTTTCACAAAACAAAAGGGCTTGGGCCTCTTCACAATTCAGCGAAAAAAAGCCCTGAATCCATTCTTTTCACTAATTTCATATCACAATATATTTAACCGCTCGTACAGTTCTCTCTGTAATTATATTAACGGCTGCTTTATAACCTATATTTAATTTAAGATGTACTTCATCCAATTGAGTTTGTAAATATTTAAATCCCATAACTCGATCCATGTTTACATTTTCTCGCAAGTTCGTTTATAAAACTCCCCGCGTAGCGTTACGAGCGTTCTGATTGGAGGATAGACGGAATCGCAAGATGTCCATGAAATGAGCTATTTTTAGGTTTGCACTCGGAATGAAGGAAATTGAATCAGTGGGTAGTCTGGGAACTTGACTAATCACTGATGTATGAGGATGCATATTTTGGGTAGGGCAGTTTTTCGGGTAAGTAGTGGAAGGGAAAACAAATAATATCTTATTTTAGGCCTAAACTCAACTTACTTGAAAGTTTTGCCTCACGTCTTCGGTTGTACCTTCAACAAATATATTCCTAGGATCCTTGTCAATGTTTCTCCCACCTACATGTAACTGATGTACATCCTTCAAGTTATTCAACGCACTGATCTCCTTCCAATCTTCATGCTAAAATTAAATTATAAAGTCAAACATCACACCTACAGTATTACAATATTTACCGGGCCAGCCAATTTAGACATAAATTAAAATGTTTCCAGTTTCTGTGACATAAAACCATAAAAATTATCATGACCCTATAAGTTTTAAGGCAATCGAAAACAAGAGGGCCAAGATGGCTGTAAATTGATCACCTGTCTTTATTACCTCAGATGACCTATGTCGAACTTAGATTTTATACTAATGAAAATGTAACCACAATTCATGAAGAAAAAGTCATAATTGAGACATCTAGTGTGTTGCTTTTACACAAGTTTGGCCTTGGAAGACCAAACATTGAAATTGCAACCAAGTTTCTTAAAGCTTAAATATTATGCCAAAATTGAGAGCTCTAGCATGTTAACAATGTTTTCCTTTTGTACGACCTAGTGACCTAGTTATTAACCTCAGACAGACGGACGGACGGATGGACGGACGGACGGACGGACGGACGGACGGACGGACAGACAGACAGACAGACAGACATACAAAGAGCGATCATAGCAGCTCATACTGTCACTATGTGAGATGTGAGCTAAAAATCTATAATCTAATTATTTTTCCTTTATCCCCATACTAGCCTAAGTAATCATTTTAAATTTCATTACACTACTGTAAGCACAACTAGGCTTGGTACCAAAAGCTCGTGAAATTCCATAGAAATTCGACCAATGGTCATAACAAGAGCACCGCCTACGAGTGCTGGACGCTCAACTTTCTTGTACTTGATAGTACCCTTGCTCATCTGTGAGTGAAAATTCTAAGAGTAACAAGGGCAGATCAAGGGGTTACCAACCTTGTCAGTATGGACTCCCCATGTGAGGGTAAATAACTATGTTGAGATCCAAGTGAATACCTTTGATAGCCTTTGAAAAATTGACATTTTGTATAAAAATTAAAAGTCAGAAAAGGGAATAACTCTTATAAATTGCTGGATATATTTGTTTCCTCTTGTCAGTAGATGAAGGTCATCACATTCAACACGTGTATTGACTTTCAAGATGAAAGATTTGATAGTGTTTGAGAAAATTCAGTTTATGTGTAAAATTTGCCACTATTTCTATGTACTAGTACATAAGTCCAAACAAGGGCAGATAACTCCATAAATATAGGTCAAACCAGCCTTGTCAGTATGGACTCCCCTTGTGATAGTGAATAACTATGTTGAGTTTCAGGTTGATACCTTTGATAGTCTTTGAGAAAATGACTCCGACAATAAACTTAACCAACGCACCCGCACACGCTGACACAGACGATCCCGTCACGACAATAGCTAAAATGCAAACATAACTTACGCCAACTCTACCATACAATCTCTGTTTCTTTCTGTATTCTTCTACAACTTTCAGATTACTCTGATTCTGTGCAGCCTTGTATAAGACACGTTGGAAGTTGGTCAGACCACACACAGCTATATGCATCGACATTGTATCCATAAATCTTAACTTGGATTTCTGAAAAGAAATGAAAATGTACATAAATATGGATATAATATGGATATTTACGAGGGTCATATTTTTCTCATAGATCTTTTATTATAATGAACATCGTCATTTTAAATTCTAAATTAGAGATATTTGGTGTGTAGAAATATTAGCGATTCCATTACTTCTTAGTAGGGTTTGTAGGCTGATAATTTTTTTAGAGGAAATGTTGGCAAATTTTGTAAATTCACAAATATTTCTTGCCACTAACTTAATCACACACAATATTCAATGCTCTCCATGACTAATATTCTTAATATATAAAATTCATCAATGTATGTACACATGTAGAAATACAGAAATTCAATGACAATCAAAGTTTAAAACAAAGTGCATTTCAGTTTTTCCTGCTTCGTAATATGTCTTTAAAAGATCCAGAAAAACTGACTTACTTTGAGATAATATTGCTCTTTGACAAAGGATCTGTCGAAGGCTACGTTATGACCAATCACCAGTCGATGTTTATCTGAACCCTCACAGGACTCTAGGGGAATGAGGTCTTCCAGACGAACATCAGATGACCAACGGAACTTATCTGAAACCAGAGCTTCCGAGCACCACGAGTACCTTCAATGGTAATTTATTTTCATAGAGATAAAACTACTAGGGATAGTAATGGACAGTAGTCATAGTAATTTAAAACAAGGTTTCAAAAATATAAAGAAATGAAGAACTATACACTAGCATTAGCATACAACGAAATGGTCCCATCTATATCTCTCACCTGAGACAATCAACATTTTGAATAAATTATTTTTGGCATTTCTGACATTTATGTTCAGCAGGCCTAAGCATTTTCATACTATGCTGAAAGAGTACCATCATTTAAAACAGTGTTTGATCAATATATTATTTTGTATGTTCAACAGTTTTCAAGCAGATGGCATCTAAAGCACCATTAAGCCCTAAACGACCATTTTCAAACAGCAATAACTTGGTAACCTATTTACAGAATGATGCATTTTGAGCCAAAAAAGTTTAAGGAGCAGAAATGGGGCTTTAACAAATTCCCACTTGTAACAAACCCATGTTTGGATCCACGACTTACATAAAATTATGCAGCTGACCAGAATATTTGACACTATCGTTCGACGAGGACTACCATTTTCGTAAACACCCAATCAGTATTTTAGACAAAGATATCAATTTCACTGTTTTCACCTAGGTTTGGATCTTGTGACCTGCATATGTAGCAGCTATCTATGCTTGGTTAGTCAAAGGGAAATAATTCTGTAAAGACTAGACCTGAACTCCACACAGCAATAACTCCCCTTGCAGGCCATCACAATTTTTTTTGTCTCTTACAATTGATATATAGAAGAATACATAAATTAATTATTGAAATATTTCCTTGCTCAGCTGTCCTCCGTAGTGAATCAGCTTTCATACAGATTTTCTTCATTCAGTGCACTGGATCCTATTTTGAAACCAATCAGAACACATCCGATATTTACTGATGAAACATGTCATATTGCCAGCTGTTGTTTATATTTAGTTAACAGTCTGTATAGACCGCCCTTGAGAATTGGTTTTTGTTGATAGGACGTACGAACGGACAGCACTAATGCTATATGCCCCACACTTGTGGGGGCACAAAAAGCTGAAGAACATACCAATATTTATCAGTCATGGCTGCAGCCAGCGTGGGATAGTTTCCTTCCTGTACAACAACCTCTACATCAAACACGAGAATCTGTTCCTCTGGACACGTAACTGGCACTGCTTTCCCATGTTCGTCATATTTCACCCATCCAGAGCAATACGCCCACTCTGAAGGCTTCTTTGGTAATTTCTTACCAAACAACTTTTCTGCAAGTTCCACATAGTCTTTTACTTGTTTTTGTCCGAGATTGGTAAAATGATTGTCAATATTATCACCTAAAATGCAATCAGTATATTTTATAAATACAGAAATACAGACATGAACAAGAGCACAGCCATGTGAAGCAATATACACCCGAAGGGTTTCGTTTCATCTGGAGATATGCAATCTGCATGTCATACTGATTTTGAACATCAGGTTTAGAGTTACGGAGCGGAAGGGAAACAAGGTCATACGACCTTTAACCCCTAAGTGTGACCTTGACCTTGAAGTGACCAATCAAGAACATGCGCTCTGCACGTCATCTTGATGTGGTGAACATTTGTGTCAGGTTTTTTAGAAGTCCTTCAAGGGGTTCATGAGTTTAGAGCGGAAGGGGAATTGCTAATGACAGACGGACAGATGGCGCAGAGGCGTTTACATAATTCAGCCCTTTAGGCATAAAAAAATTACTTCAGGACTAATTAAGCAGTCTTTATTTATAGACTATAATATAAAAGTGAAGTTTCTTTTTTTCGACCATTTTGGGAATTGGCCTGTTGACAATAAGTGCAGAAGAGAAAAATGTCGGAGACAAACATTTTGGACCAAAATGGGAAAAACATTTTAGACCCAAAAGGGTAAAAAGTTTGGACTCGAAAATTAATTTAGACAGGAATAGAAGTAAACCATTTTGGACTCAAATGGGGAAAAAATTGAACTAACCAAGTAACTGAGGTAACTTAAAGTTCACGTCTTCCTGGAGTGGAGTGGTTTTATTCCATAGTTTATGTTTGGCTAAATGGTTCTGTACATATCCCTGTTTGACTTTGTTCAATGTCTTCACATGTATAACATCCCCGTCTTCTGTCACCTGTTTATCTGCAGTGATCAATATCAATGTACATTGCACTAACAGTTGTCCTAGATTAGAGTTGTCATCAATAGCAACAATATTAAAGTATCTACGATATTTTTTTCAGCCGATAGATTATCGATCACATTATGAAATATTGATACATGGTTGAACAGATTGAACCACCCCAAATCCTCACCTTTCCTACACAAAACTTTGTCAAAGGGGTCAATTCCAAACCAGAGACGGTATACATGTACATGGGGTCAATTCCAAACCAGAGACGGTATACATGTACATGGGGTCAATTCCAAACCAGAGAAGGTATACATGTACATGGGTTCAATTCCAAACCAGAGACGGTATACATGTACATGGGGTCAATTCCAAACCAGAGACGGTATACATGTACATGTATATAGATTATCTGTAGTCTCTGTCTCAACTCAAACTAAAACTGCTATTTGTAAAAGCTGAATCTATACTAAGTACCCAATATAATTTATACAGCCCAGAGCAGCTGAATAAATGAATGATGACTGATGGGCCTGTTACTGATTCATCTATCTAGGCCTACCAGTATGTGCAAATCGATATGTTGATGTATCGTCGATACTTGTCTTTTGATATATTGGGGATCGTCGATATGCCTCAGTATGAATCAATGACTTAGAGGTTAATACACGACACAGCAAGGCAGGGAGGCGATAATCCATACGGAAAATGAATAATCACCTTGAGGGCTTCAGCCCGAGGGTGATTTTTTATTCCGGGCGGATTATCAACTTCCGGTCAGGATTTCATACTATCTTTGGAGAACAAATAACGTAAATATCACTGATGTAGATATACACTAAGGTAGTAACCAATAAAATGCGCTACAAGTAAATAAAAGTGGCAAAGCAATCTCGCATATGAGCAACGTTACGTCATTTTGGCTCCAATGTCACGTCATGTTTACATGGATAATGTTACTAGCGCCTGTTCCACCGGTCCGATTATGATTTTGAGATTGCGGACCTGGCAGATAGGCGATAATCAATCACATGATGGCCATAATCAGCCGCAAATAGGCTCATTAATGTTAGTATATATACAGTAACAAGTGTATTAAAGAATATTAATTAAGGCTAATAATGTGGAACAGTGAATATGTTGGTCTTGGATTTTAAGGGGGTCTTATTATTTAGGTGGTCTTTTCGTGAGGTTTTATTGCTAACATGAAATTGAAACTCAATACTGTAACATCATTTGTCACTACAAAACATGTTGATTTTGCAAGTTTGGTATTAATTGTAAAATCATTTATATTGAACTAAAAAAATAACTAGAATAATTAATTCATATTCTAACATAGCACGTGAGATTTGCCTTCTTTGCGTATATTGAGCTTACCATATTTTATTACCGCGATAAAATATGGCTGTTCCCATTTACCCATCGTTCACAAGTACTATTGACAGGACGGGAATTTTACATAAATTTCGTGGCTATAGTTGGGGTATAAATACTACAATTCAATGTAAACAAATACTAGAAACAAAATGATGCAAATATATCCAACAAAAATAACATGTTTAAATAATAATCGATATTTTTTAAACAGTGGAGTTTTTACGGGAAAGCTTTTTACATGAGCGCCGCTTTTCAACGTCACTTGTCGAATGGAAAATAGCGCATTCTGTTTGAATGCAAATATTTCGCTCATCACGCCTTGGTTTCTCATAATATATGTTTAGAAGTATTCTTTGTGCCTGTTTTATTTATCGGACACATGCGTGGATGTCAGATCAACACCAATCCGTTATTTATAGCTTTAAAATCGATATACATGTACTGTTAGTTCGAACAGGAAGTAGAGCAGTTAGAGTCATTGACAACCAAAGAACAAAACACACAATCGCCTGAATTTACTGTAAATGATACTTAAACAAGTATTTCTTCTCTCATCTCACTTGATGTGTATTTGTTTAGATGTCGATTATGTAACGGCATGGAAAATATTGAACAACAACGTATTAAAATCGATAAATCGAGAGTCAAAATATGGGGCGTTAATTTGAACAGCGCGTAAGATTTAACGGTGCAGAGGTAAAAAATTAGGTCGCATTTTGTTGCTGTAAAATACGAAATTTTTGCGATGTTAGAATCGAAATAACGAATATGTGGCCATACTTTATTGCGTAATAAAATATAGGCACTCGTTTTGATGCGATCATTAAATCACTCGTGCTACGCACTCGTGATTTAATTACTACGCATCAACACTCGTGCCTATATTTTATTACGCAATAAAATATGGTCACATATTCGTTATTTCTTAAATAAACAACAGATTTAGAAGAAAAACATATCAACTTACTATTTCCAACAGATGTCGCAGGGCGCTTATCACGTCCAAATATTTGTTTATGAAGCGATTCAGACAAGAGCTGGACGTTGATTTCGTTGACTCTGGGCTTGCTGCTATTGCTACGCGGAGACGAGGTCGAGAAACTTCTCTTTAACCAGCACCACTTACACCATGACATTCTTCTCTGAAAACAAACCATATAAAAGCATATTTGAAAAGAATAGTCTAACTAATTTTAAGGTACAAATGTCACTCAATTATACCCACAGTATTAATTTTCATTTTCTTTTTTATTTAGAATTGTTTCAACCATTTCCTGGACCATTAATGATGACTTCATTTGCCACTCAGTTGATGTGATACAGTGTAACTTACGTACATGTATACTGCTTTCTCATGGAGTCGATCCCCTAAGAGATAAAAACCTAACATGCACACTTCAAATTGTTTGGTCTGCAACTAAATTTCTTTTTCTGACTGAGAAATTACTGAACTACAGTAAAATGAACCATTTCTGGAATAAAAATGCTTTTATCTTAAAATATTTACTGTGAAGCAAGTACCAGTCAAGAGGCTCCGTAATTCAGAAACTTTCTCATTGACCCGATCCCTCCGATTGGTCAGTCTATAATTAACCCAAAGACTGAATTATTTTATGAAACACAGTGGTAACATAAAGTTTGTTCATCACAGATACTATTTACAGAATTTAATTAATGTGGACAAGTATGTTGACAAAAATATTGACAAAAACAAAAACCCATGGTTACGAGCTTAGGTATTACTGCTCATCAAAATGGATTTTTCAGGGTTGGTTTTAAATCAGTCCACAAAAATTGTTTACATGCGCTTTTATGCACATTTTTTGCTGTGATGACAGGAAAAAGTCCACTTTCAAACTTGCATATGTTTTGGAAAGGAACCATCAATGCGCGTGTTTATATTCTGCAAAAATAAGTAGGGCTCGGGTCGATGAGAAGGATCGACTCCATGAGAATCAAGTATATATGTAATGAAGCAAAAATGGCAAATCTGTCAACCACTGTACTGGAAAGACCATTTGCTTTCTATCAAGCAGCTAACCTTGTGTAAACAAGCACGCTAAAGCGGATAGTGAAGTGATAACAGTTTACTGGGAACTGGCGAGGTTAATGAAATTGTCCCAGGGATTTTATCAGTGCAAGTGTGGGTCAAATACTGTTGTTGTTTTTTGTTTTTTTCACATGTATAGGTCCTTCCAATGGTTTTTCTTGTAGTATATACATAAATTAACAAATAAAATGGGATTGCAAGTGTTAATTATTTAATGTAACATTTTCGAGTCCTACACAACATACATTATATAGATATTTACGTGTATTTACCAGTTATTCATCCGAAATATTTTGTCCGAAAACGTTTCAAGATTTCAGGACTTCAGCCGTTCTGTGATCTATGAATTGGAATGCAGTACTTACCATAATACCTTTAGAAGTGCTGTTATGAATGGAATAAATATATCGTAACAGTTCTACATGTCATATCCTAGATAATCGACAATTTTGATAATTTTGATCGAAATCATTAAATTCTATTTCCACATTTTTTAGGCTGTACACCACTAAATTTATAACTGAGTTGCTCCCCTTAAATGTCCTCATAATTAAATTCTCTCAGTCTCTTATAAATTTGATAATAAGATTCCTGATACTGAGCGAGCATATATTTCTACATTTAACAGCGTATAAAGGAATAAATTAAAATTCGTGATGTTTTCTGACTTTAAAATGCCAAATTTTACTGTACTTACAAGTCTATGGGAATCTCCCTAGATAGGCAACCATTTGAAAAAATACATAATAGATTTTGCAAATATACCCTTGGTGTACGTAAAAATGCATCAAACTTTGCTTCAAAACTTGAACTTGGCAGAGAAAATATATTGAGCTACATAACATCGTTGACTGTTAAATACTATGAAAGAATTAAAAACCTTCCACCCACAAGGTTAATTAATGAAGCATTCGAAGTTGATAACAAATTAAATAAACATGGACACAAGTCACTTAGCTCATTTGTCCAAAATGCCTTAGATAGGACCAACTTAGTGACAATACCTGATAGACCAAAGAATATATCTAAGCACATATCCGACAAATATGCATCAGACATATCAAATGAAATAAATAGGTTAAAAACTAAAAAAGAGGAGAATAAATTATATACATACTCTAGAATTTACCCCCAATTTGAAATACAACCATACTTAACATTTGGTTTATCAAAAAATGTCACAAAGGAATTAACAAAATTGAGAATAAGTGCACATGATCTTTTAATCGAAAGAGGGCGGTACCTAACGCCAAAGGAATTGAGAATTTGTAATGACTGTAATTATATAGAAAACGAAGAACATTTCTTACTACATTGTACAAAATTTACAGAAAGTAGGCGTGTGCTCCTCTTGTTTTATAATATCACTGGATCTATTATCGATGATATAGAACCAGACTCAGAAAATTCTTTAACCATTCTTAGAAAGCTTCTTAATCCAATCAATCCCGGAGAATGCAAACAAATCTGTAATTTCATTTCAAAAAACATGGTGACCAGATAACTACTAGGTGTTTTAGTGTTTCGATAATGTTTCATGTTTCACTAATGTTCACTAATGTTCTATATTACTTTGAATGTTTATTTCAATGTATATCTTGTATTGTTATATATATGTATTATCCCATAGCATGAATTGTCTCGACAATACCCAGCTATGTATGGAAGACACCATTTCATGTGGTTTTCTGAATAAACATATTCTATTCTATTCTATTCCTTTTCTACCTACCCATCCATGCATCCATGCATCCATCAATCCATCCATCCATCCATCCAAAAAGTAGTAAAAACAGATTTCAGAGGACTGACTTATGGTGAAACATGCTCAATGCGACTGACAGCCGCATTGAACGATGCTATAGTGGGAAGACTGACTACTTGGTATGGTAGGCTATTCCAGTGGTGAATGGTCCTGGTACGCATGTAATGCGTGGTCCTGGGGAAGAATGCAAACTTATAGTAGTCAGTCGTAGCGCCAATTAACCTATATGCTAGGGGTGTGTTTATCTTGAGGAGCGAGAAAGGGGCACTAGATAACCTTCGATGGTGATAGCTACAAGTTTGTAGGTGATTTTATACATGAGGGATAGCCGACTGTCAATTCTTCTAAGGTCAAGACACCTCAAGTTAAGGGAGCTCAGCATATCAGATACACTAGCAGTTCTTTGGTAATTTGCCTTGATCCATCTAACTGCCCGCCTTTGGACACCCTCGATTTGATCCATCTGGCTTTGGGTATGTGGGGACCAAACCTCGGAGGCATATTCTAGCTGGGTCTGACTATAGTCTGGTAAGCGAGGGACTTAATGGATTCAGACTTGACCTTTATGTTCCTGCGAAGAAAACCCAGTGTTTGGTTCGCAGTTTTCGTTGACCTATTTATATGATCATCCCAGGATACATTATTTGAGATGTCCACGCCCAGGTATTTGGCTGATGTGACTGATTCTAGTAATACTCCATGGAGATAATATCTGGTTGGTATAGGATGTTTCCTACGGGTGACGTGGACAACCTGACATTTGGAGGGGTTGAATTCCATATCCCACTCCAGCTCCCATTTTTCTAGTGTCTTAAGGTCATTCTGGAGGGTTGTACATTCAGATGCAGATGATAATGATAGGTATACTGCTGTATCATCTGCAAAAAGGCGGACTTTCGAGCTTATATTCTGTGGGAGGTCATTGATATACGCTAGAAAGAGGAGATGACCCAGCACTGACCCCTGGGGCACTCCTGAGGAAACAGGGATAGCATCCGAGCTAGTGCCATTCAAAACTACAGATTGGAGCCGATTATCTAAGAAGCTTTTGACCCATTTTAGTGTTTGGCCTCGGACTCCGTATGAATGTAGTTTAAGCAGGACTTTCTCATGGCTGACCTTGTCGAAAGCCTTGCTGAAATCTAGTAGTATGAGGTCTACCTGCAGTTTCTGATAGACTGCGGTAATTAAGTCGTTAATGAGCATGATAAGTTGGGTAACACATGACCTTTTCTCTCGAAACCCATGTTGGAGGTGGTAAAGGATGTTGTGTTGTGTGAAGTGTTTTACTACAGACGAGGCAACAATGTGTTCAAGGGTTTTGCATAGGAGATGGAGATGGGTCTGTAGTTGGCGGGATTTGACCTGTCCCCTTTTTGTAGATGGGAGCTACATTTGCTGTTTTCCACTGAGAAGGCAAGCAGCCTTCATCAAGTGATTTTTTACCACTTCCAGTTTTTTTAAAAAATGCCACTTTACAAACTATTAAATACTTGTAACAAACGAACTTGACTTTAAATAAAGAATGGCGATCATTCCTTTAAGTTACGCTTCTGTATGAAATTCATACATGTAGTCCCCGGAAATTGTAACCAGGGCAGCTAGAATTGCACGAGTCAATTATTCTAATTGATATGTTCTAAAATTGCATTGAAACCAAACTATAATGCATATATATTTTATATAATATTTTCTGGCACTAAAAACACAGTATTATGCATGTAGCCATGATTATCAATAATTCTGTCAAGCAATTTTAAATAGATCTTCCAATAAATGTGTGAACTTCCATTAGATCAAGATCTTAATTAGATACAACGTAGGTCCTATGCACATACATTTTGCTGTTCCTGATTTGACACATGCCTGTGGATAGAATATGTTTATCCTGATTTGATACATGCCTGTGGATAGAATAGAATATGTTTATCCTGATTTGATACATGCCTGTGGATAGAATAGAATATGTTTATCCTGATTTGATACATGCCTGTGGATAGAATAGAATATGTTTATCCTGATTTGATACATGCCTGTGGATAGAATAGAATATGTTTATCCTGCTTTGATACATGCCTGTGGATAGAATAGAATATGTTTATCCTGCTTTGATACATGCCTGTGGATAGAATAGAATATGTTTATCCTGATTTGACACATGCCTGTGGATAGAATAGAATATGTTTATCCTGATTTGACACATGCCTGTGGATAGAATAGAATATGTTTATCCTGATTTGACACATGCCTGTGGATAGAATAGAATATGTTTATCCTGATTTGACACATGCCTGTGGATAGAATAGAATATGTTTATCCTGATTTGACACATGCCTGTGTATAGAATAGAATATGTTTATCCTGATTTGATACATTCCTGTGGATAGAATAGAATATGTTTATCCTGATTTGATACATGCCTGTGGATAGAATAGAATATGTTTATCCTGATTTGATACATGCCTGCGGATAGAATAGAATATGTTTATTCAGAAAAACACATGTAATGATGTATTCCATACAAAGCAGTATCGTCGAGACACTTCAAGCCATGGTAGAATACATATACATGTAACAATACAATATACATTGAAGAAAACATTCAAAGCAATATAGAACATTAGCAAACATTTGAAACATGAAACATTGTTGAAACACTAAAAGCCTTTTTAGAATGGTTGTTAAAATAATTTTCTGAGTCTGGTTCGATATTATCGATAATAGATCCAGTAATACTGTGATTAATGTTAAATGTATCCAATGTGTGGTGATGTTTAGCATCATCTTTTAAAACGTTGTTAGAGAATTTGTGCTTCAGCTCATTCTGCTGTTTTGCTAATTTGGCTTTTCTATAAAGAATAACATGTGTAACACTAATATATAGTTACGTATATTTGTACGTAAATTTCTCTCTATTATACATTTTTAATTGATAAAATACAATGTAGTACTCTGAGACACGTACACACCATGTAGAGTATTGTGCAAAATTATTTACATGTTTCAGCTTTGTTATTTTTACACTCAAACGACAGTGCGGGGACATCAGAAAGGTAAAAACATGGGATTGTTCCCCCGCTCCCCCCGCCTTTCCCGGTGTGGGGGCGTGGTTGCAATTGACCGGTGTATAGGGCGTAGGCAAGTTTTCATATATTCTATAGACTTTGTGTTCTATTGGAGTTAAGCCCGACCTGTTAACAACATTACTCTAAACCATGTAGTGGTTACCTTATATATGCACATCTATTAATGCTTTGAAACATTGTTAACTAATTAAAGAAAAACAAATTTGAAATGTTTTTCTTTAATTATAAAGTTGATCACTATTAAGTGCATCTATGACACACTGTTTTTAAATAAATCTTAGTTCGCTCGAAACTTCATGTTCCACATGGCGATTTTTGTTTCTGTAAAATAGGTATGTTTTGTGAAAACAATGTCTCTTTGTCTGATGTAGCATTTTTGGATGTGCATGTCAAAAAGGGCGATTCTCTGGATATTGAAACTGATGTATATGTGAAACAAACTAATATCCACCAATATGTAGAATATTCATCATGTCACCCTAAATCATGTAAAAACGGAATACCGTTTAGTCAAGCTAAGAGATATAGACGCATCATATCTAATGACGATTCCTATCAAAAGTCTATTGCTGAATTACGCGATTTTTTCTTAGATCGTAACTATCCTCGTAATATTGTTGACAATGCAATAAACAAGGCATCTGGGTTAAGCCAGGAACAGGCGTTGCAAGTTTCCGAAAAAAAGTGAGAGTCCCTGCATACCTTTTGTTGTTGAATATAATCCTTCCCTGCCAAATATAGGCGTTATATTAAATAAATATTGGGATTTACTTAAACTGTCACAGAAAGATAGCGTTAATTTCGTCCATTCTTATAAGCCGGTTCTTGCTTTTAAACGTCCTAGAAATATAAAGGATATTCTTGTACGAGCTAAATTTTCTTCTAATCAAAGTCACCATAATTTGTCACAGACTTGTAACAGGCGCAGATGTTCACATTGTAAACATATTGTTGTAGATAGTCAGTTTACTAGCTCTAACACTCATGAGTCATTTAATCTCAAACGCTCTGCTAATTGTTCATCGCAGGATGTCATTTATCTTATAACCTGTAAAAAATGTCAGAAACAATACGTTGGACAAACTAATCAACAAGTTTCTAAAATAATGAACAGTCATCGTTTTGACATAAATAATTTTGATGAGACATACGCCACTTATTCATCTAATGTCGCTGTTCATTTCAATTCTATGGACCATTCTATATTTTATATTCATGCCAATTGACATTGTACATGATACTATGCAGCGTCTATGTAAAGAAACATTCTGGATACATAGATTTAAGACTTTGTATCCAGATGGAATGAACGCAAAGGTCATTTATGACACATAGATTTAGCGTCTTTCACGCATGTTTAATAATATGATAAAAATCGTTAGTTCCTATTACTCTGTTTTATATATCTTACCAATAGGAATTATTAGTATTATATCGTATTCTAATGAATATACATTAAATGTTATTCGTGTTTGGTGGTTTCTTTCTATTTTCAATGTATGTTTTGTGAGAAATACATTGTCCATTTGTTTTTAACATTAATAGAGACATTAAAGAATAAAACATGTTACGTTAAGTGTAAAGTATTGTTAATGCAATTAAAATGATGTTTCAAGAGCTTTTCTGGTGTAAGACCATACTAGCAATCGTACAAACTGAAATGATTCGTACTCGTTATAATGATATTGTAAACAGATCTTGCGAATTTGCATCGGAAAGTCCATTTTTTGCGTTCGACTGAAACAGTCGTAGTACGTGATCGGTCTTATCTCGGAATAATTGGCTGATAACCTCCGGCTTTGAGGAAAGAGACAGCAAGTTTGCGTGATACAAGGTTATGGAACGCCATAGCTGTCTTTTGTTGACGCTTGTCATGTTGACTTGTCGGTAGGACATGTGAACTTCTTAGTACAATGTGTTAATATGTCAAACCACATTGTTGACTTGTCAAACTATCATCTGAGTATGTCAACTTGCCCTGTTATATTGTTAAAACAACGTCTTAAATTGTTAAAAGAATACAATAATATCTCAAGCCATCGTGTTATACTGTTAAACCACATCGATAAATTGTCAAATCACCATTTGTATATGTCTACGTTACATGTTAAATTGTTGAAAAAACGTTTGATAATGTTAGAAGAACGTGTTAACTTCTCAAAGCTTCGTATTATCATGTTAGACTTTAACTACAATGATGAATTGTTAAACTATCATTTGAATATGTTTATATGCGTTGTTGAATTGTTAAAACAACGTCTTACAATGTCGAACGAGCATGCGAACCTCTCAACACATCGTGTTATACTGTTAAACGGCAGTAGTTAATGGTTTAAATATCATTTGAACATGTCTATACGACATGTTAAATTGTTACAACAACGTCGGTAGGGCATGTGAACTTCTCAGTGCAACATTATTGTATTTCAAGTCACACTGTTAAACTGTCCAAATATCATGTGAACATGTCTATATGCCATGTTAAATTGTTAAAATAGCTTCTTATCATGTCCAAAAACCATTTGAACTTCTCAACAGAACGAGTTATACTGTCATACAACAGTGGTAAATTGTTAAAATATCATTTGAAGATGTCTATATGACATGTTAAATTGTCAAAATAGCTTCTTATTATGTCCAATAACCATGTGAACTTCTTAATAGAACGTGTTATATTGTTAGACAACAGTGGTAAATTGTTAAAATATAATTTGAAGATGTCTATATGACATGTTAAATTGTTAAAATAGCTTCTTATCATGTTCAATAACCATGTGAACTTCTTAATAGAACGTGTTATATTGTTAGACAACAGAGGTAAATTGTTTAAACATCATTTGAAGATGTCTATATGAAATGTTAAATTGTTGAAATAGCTTCTTATCGTGTCCATTCAGCATGTGAACTTCTTAATAGAACGTGTTATATTGTTAAACAACAGTGGTAAATTGTTAAACTATCATTTGAAGATGTCTATACGACATGTTATAGTGTTAAAACGATATTTTAACTTGTCGACGAGTTATGTTAACTTCTTAATATACAGTGTTGTTGATGTTCAAATTTGTATGACGTCATCAATAACGTAAGTTCCTCCCGTGTGCATATTGAACAATTTCCGCCATCTTTGTTCAATATGCACGCGGGAGGAACTTACGTTATTGGTGACGTCATACAAATTTGAACAACAACAACACTGTCTATTAAGAAGTTCACATGCCTCGTTGACATGTTAAAATATCGTTTTAACACTATAGCATGGCATGTAGACATTTTCAAATGATATTTTAACAATTTACCACTGTTGTTAAACAATATAACACGTTCTATAAAGAAGTCCACATGGTTATTGGACATGATAAGAAGCTATTTTAACAATTTCACATGTCGTATAGACATTTTCAAATGATATTTAACAATTTACCACTGTTGTTTAACAATATAACACGTTCTTTTGAGAAGTTCACATGGTTATTGGACATGATAAGAAGCTATTTTGACAATTTAACATGGCTTATAGACATCTTTAAATGATTTTTAACAATTGATCACTGTCGTTTAAGAGTATTACACGTTCTGTTGAGAAGTTCACATGCCGAATGAACATGATAAGAAGCTATATTAACAATTTAACATGGCATATGGACATGTTCAAAAGATCCTTGGACAGTTTAACAGTGTGACTTGACATATAATAATGTTGCACTGAGAAGTTCACATGCCCTATCGACAATTTAAGACGTTGTTGTAACAATTTAACATGTCGTATAGACATGTTCAAATGATATTATAACAATTTAACATGACAAGCATCAACAAAAGACAGCTATGGCGTTCCATACTATGTATCCGGACGTGCTGTTGTAGGTCGTTCCGATTAGACTTCAGGCGGATCTCGCAGACATCCGAAGACTGACCAGTGTACGATGCTCCTACAGTATTCTCACATGGTGCATGCATGTACAATCCGCAAAAAAATTAAGGACTATATTGTTTATAGATATTTTATCCATTTAGAATTTAGTATACGTAAAGTATTGGGAAAATGTAAAACACACTATATGTTGCGTAATGACACGGATAAACTGTGGGTTTTGCTTTTGAGCGGGTCTCACTGCAAAATGCTGTTTTCCTGTCTATTTATTATAACTGTCAGTTTCTAAACGTTACTCGTTCAATTCATTTTCGTATTAAATTTGGGTAATTTTGGACTTTTATAGTGAGTATACGGCATAAACGCACCTGAGGAGACATTTACCAGTTGGTGACATGGAACAAATTAATGAAATGCTCTATTAGTGGGACACAGTCAACGTCACGTTGGACGTCAGTGTAACGTCAGTCATACCGTTGTCGGTCCTGTCGGGTAAAGGTACCTGGACACATGGTCTGTTGTTGAGCGCATAGCTTCAGCCCGTTGGGGTAAAACGATGGACTTTAATGACGTTTTTATTGTCAACATTGCTGAAAGTGGGCGGTTCGAATCCGCTAAAACGCCGAATTTTTACTTCCGGCATGCATCTAGGGTTCGCAATTGGGAACGACCTCTTAGAAACAGACTTCATGCTGCCAAAAAGCATGCTCGCATTCCTGCTTTCCGTCCACCATTGACCCCAGAACGCATGGTGTTTGCACTGACATTTTATATGGAGCCCCAAAACATCCCGTTTACCAGACTCCGGTCTGATCTCTCCTTAGACGAATCAATGTTCTGTGTAAACTTTAATGATGGCAAGAGAAGTGTGTGGCGACAGTAAAACGAAATATTACTGTACTTTTGTATCCATGAACACGACAGGTTTGATGGTTCGACAGTGCTAGTTTGCGGAAGGGTCTATGGTGAATGTACAGACGCGTGCGTCATCCGAACGGTGGTGATCGGTGGATGTTCCCTATCACGATGATGTTTAAAATTAATGTGTACGACCTACGCTGATGCTTTAGATTAGGACTTTGTGCTAATGGACCCCCAGTCGGACAAGGCCCGTGTGGTCACAGAGTACTTCGTACGTGAGCGTATAGTGTGTATGGACTGGCCTGCTCTGTCTCCTCACATGAATCCGATATAGCATGCATGCGACAAACTCTGGTGACGGTTAAATGCACGACTTGTCAAACCACAGACCCAGTGGGAACTGACACGTGCACTCGTGGAGGTGTGGACAAAAATCCCTCGTCATGCAGTCAGAACGTTGATAAGCAGCTTAAAACTCAGGTGTAGGGTTGTTAAGGAAGCTCGAACGGGTTATCTGTGGTATTGTCATTAGTTATGGCATTGCATCTAATGACTGCTCGAAAAACATCATACCCACGCACCACTATGCGAACGTTGGCATTTTGGTAGCGACATTATCTCTTGACCTAGCCCGTGCTTACTACTGTCTTTTGCCATTGTCCACGTTATCATTTGCCAATATGACATATTGAACATTTGATATCAATTATTGTCTAGTTGTTAGTAATTTCAGTGATTGAATGTTAACCCTTGCATTTAGTGGTCCTTAAATTTGTTGAGGAGTAAAGTAAAAATATTGCCTTTCCATCAAATCTCAAACAAAATTCATAAAAGATCATCGACATGATTTGTGAAAATTGCGCTAATATTCGGTAATCATTCGTTAAGTTGACGTACGGCATTCTTACGATAGTCGCACGAAACACAAGCCAAAACGTGACCGTAGACAAAGTGCACGGCGGTCGCCGCTGAAGGCTGATGTGACTTGATTTAGCTCAGTGGTAACTCAGTGGTAACGCACTGGGCTGTCAATCCAGAGGTCGTGGGTTCAATCCCTGGCATCGGAACTTGACATTTCTGAAATATTTATAATATTTCCCGCTATATCTGGCCGTGTGGTCTGCAAAGTATCTGGAAGTGCCAGGAAGCTGTGTATCGGTGCTATACACCGGGCACATTAAAGAACCAGGCTGTCTATTCGAAATAAGAGCTAGGCGCACCTCTGCAGCGCCGGACATGCCTGTATCTAATGTCTCTCTCTCCCTTCAGGGGCTTTCTCTCAGTCTGTCCCTCTGGTAAGATCATACTGTATCTGCACTGGTAGAGGATGCACCTGTGCCCTTGTGGCTGCAACATGGGTAAAGTGCCTTTGAACGTGCGTTCGCATGAAAAGGGCGCTATATAAATCTGGTATATTTTTTTTTATTTACACCTAATTTAGCATACTTCGAGGAACTGATAAATGGGGTTGAACGATTATGATCCAACATAATTTTTCAAACTCGCGTCACATAATTATGACAATCATAGGCTACATGTCATGTATATACCACTGAAATATTCAATACAAAATACAAAGCGATATCAAAATTGTTAATTACGCAGCATTAAAAAGTCCTTCCACGGTACGTCATATTCATGACGTTAAATAGATTCAATCTAATTCATATGCATGTACTTTCTAGTTTCGCTGTCAAAGTTCAATGCATTATTCATCAGAAACTAATATAGTGTAGCAATATCACTTGACTTTTGGCTACAGTTACAAGATTTTTTTTTGTAAAGCATCGGAAAATAAAATAGCTATTAGTATTTCATTTCTCTTCGTTTGTCGTCCGTCCGTCCGTCCATCCGTCGTCCGCCCGTCCACCCGTCGTCCGTCCGTCCATCAGTCAACAATTGGCTAACAACTAATATTTATGAAATTTGGTCACGATGATCATCTCAACAAAATCTAGGTCAAGTTCGATATTGGGTCATCCAGGGTGAAAATCTAGGTCACAATGTCAAATAATAGAAAGTCCTTGTGTAGTCCCTAAAGGTCACAGTTTTAATTTAATCTTTATGAAACTTGGTCACAATGATCATATCAACATAATCTAGATTAAGTTCAATTTTGGACCATCCATGGTAAGAAACTAGGTCAATAGGTCACATCAAAGAAAACAAATCTAGGTTAAGTACTATTTTGGGTCATCTGGGATAAGAAACTAGGTCAATAGGTCACATCAAAGAAAACAAATCTAGGTTAAGTACTATTTTGGGTCATCTGGGGTAAAAAACTAGGTCACATGGTAAAATCATAAACACATTTGCAATAAAGGCAGGATATTCGTGAATCTTCTTCAGAAAATGTAAATGATTACTCAGCTCACCATAGTGATGTACATGCACTCCTACGACAGATGAGCGACCCAGGGTCCTGTGGACCCTCTCACAGGACCCTCTCGTTTACCTTTGGCATGGCTGCATGCATGTTTTACTTACACCTTTCTTTTCTTTGGTTTTGATATTTAGGTTGAAATAATTGCAAAAAGTGAAAAGCTGCTTTATTGTGCGCGTGATGTTGAGTTATTTGGAGTAAAGTTGTACTAACTACAGCATACTTCGCCCCGTACACTATTCTAGCAGACGAAATCACTGTAAACACGCGCGTCGTAGTGCCAGTGCTATAAATATAGGTGTGTGCTATAAATAAATGCTTATCATATATATTTCCTCCACCAAACATCAACAAATTTCTCATGTTTCTGTTTTAATTTTTGAGATAATTTGTAACAGATTGCTTTCAATCAATCAAACCAGGCCACTTTTGTTCAATCACGTGTAAATATATATTATATTATATTATATTATAGCGTGTGTTATCTGTGTAAAGTAACGTGATATGCACATTTTTGCCTTACAAAAAAGCGTTGTTTGTGGCTTTATTTCTAATCTAATCTCCTGTCGACTACTAGTTTGTCGACTACTGGTTTGTTATCGGAGAAAGTATTGTTACAATGATATAAGTCAGTGCGCGCGGTTATATATTGACAAATCTTACTGCATAGACATAATTATTTGAATTCAAGGACTTCACTGTTGTCTTCTCTACTTAAAGTAGTGGATACGATTTATATAGAATATACTGGAAATATTACATACAGGTAAGCCAAACATTTACGTAGTTTCGTATACATTGATATAACGATATACATGGATATAACGAATTGGCAAAAGCATTGTAGTTAATGACCGGTTAATACTATTAAGTATTAACACTAGTTCAGTTTTTATGTTCGACGTAATATCTGCAAATGAAACAATGACTTTGTACTCTTATTGGCTAAAGTACTCCGGCAGTTATGAACAATAAACTTTGTTAACTACAAATGTTCAGCATTATGTCTTATTTCTGGTGTCATTAGAGTTTCGGAATCTAGGAACTTTCATGCATTGTACAAGAGATTGCTTAGCCTTTAAGATTGCGACCACAGGAACTTGCAATCAAATAAATAAATATTTAATAGTACTTCCGTGTGTATGTGGGGTATTAATTTTTTTAGTTACATGTATATTTTATTGCATGTCCCAGAGGTTGCGACAACAGGTAGCTGTATCATTAATAAAGAGTAAACAAAACAAATTTTTGTGTGTGTAAAATTTGTGATATCTAAGATATTATCAATTTAATATAAACAATTGTTTTGTTTCCTCTTTATTAATGATACAGTTACCTGTTGTTGCGACGGTACGATGCCAAGGTCACATAACAAATCAAAGACTCTACAGCTCGCACTAGATTGGCCTATACTGGCTGTCTGAAGTTTTACTTTCTTATAAATAACTGTATTAATATATTTTGTGTGATTATACGTACAAACTTTACTGGCCGTGCGCTATGATACTCGTTCCATATAAACTGATGACCATCATTCAGTAGCCTCTATAGTCTTGTTCCCGTCCCCAAATCAATCTTACATTATATTAGATTGGCAAATTGTAAGATATGGGACGGAAACCAGACTATATCCTCTATCAAAGTGTTCATAAAAAGATGAAGACTTCAAGCATACGACCCATCGAAATCAATGTAAACAAACGACACAGATTAATTATTGAAATAAAATCGAGTAAGGACTATATTTAACTTTATTGAAATACCCATAAAGATATTGACATATAACGATAAACTGTATAGTACAAAATGACATTGATTTGAATGAAAACAACTCGTATGTGAAGACAGCTGTTAAACGTTGATCAATAATTGAATACACAAACTTACATTATTTTGTAATCAATCTTGTATTACTAGCATAGACATGTCTTTTCGTTAATTAAGTTACAAATGCATGATATAACCCCAATGCACTATCGGTAATTGTCAATACATGTACACTTGATACATGTACAATCTTGTCTGGTGGGCTAGTCCTTAGGCCGAACTTAAAATAGTCTTGGTTTCCCCTTCCTGATCCTAGCAGATTTAGAATGGGTCGGTCGGTAGGGTAGGGTTTTTTTGGAATTGTTTCAGTATGATAGTTATTTAACCAATAACTATCATACTGAAACAATTCCAAAAAATACAAATAATGAAATTTAGAATTGACTCTAAGGTGAAAACCAACAGCCTTTAATTTAATGGTAAAAAGAAGCCAGTAAACAAAATAATAAAATTTTCACTTCCAATTTTTAATAATTTTTTTTTATTTCAATTTGGGCAATCAACTTTTTTTGGTAGGGCCCTTTTTAATCGGGTAGGTAGGGGATGGGGAAACAAACAATATTTTATTTTTGGTCTTAGGCACTTATATCTGGATACATAATATTATACAGCACAACATCTACAGAGCGGCTCTATGTAGAGCAAGAGCCTTTCTATAACAACACCTTCAAAACTTCCCTTAGCCAATATGTAGAATTAATCTATAGAGCAATTACCCCTAAACAACGTACAATCTTTGCAGCCCCCAGACGGTGTTTCTCCACAGAGTTTGTACTCTATATCTATAAAGAGACCGAAATTCATTGACTAACATGAAGTGTGTCTGGGATCATTTTCATAAATGTTTTACAACTGTATTTCAATTCCGCCACTACTACATTTTGCCTAGGAACAGCGTACATGTCCATATAGTCACGCATCACCCTCCATGAAAAATGATGAAATCACCAAATTCAGCATGTTTGGGGGGGGGGGGGGGAGAAAAACATTCAAAATATACCATACACAGTCATTTGCTTTTCAAAATACAGCCCTGTCGCATATTCACATTATTCAACACTGAAGTATTTGTATGCAAACATGCAATCCTATAGCCCAGTTAGGATATTGTGACAATGACGTTGCAGTTTATGTGTACGCAAAAAATCACAACTATTGTCTAAACAGGTAGAGCGAAGTTTAGTATGTTAGTTTAGCATTGAAATTATAGTTGTTTGTACAGTATAAGCCTTTATGTATAGGATAGAAAACGAGTGGGACCGTCTATACGATATAGACACGAGCGTAGCGAGTGTCTATATCGTATAGACGGACCCACGAGTCTTTCTATCTGACTTAGACCATGTATAATGGTATACTTAGCACAATTAAAAGCACAGCATTTTAAAAATCAAATACGAAATAAACGTGTTTATCTATACAGGTATCTTTGTATGAAAGTGAGCTGCTAAGCATGAATATTTCGTGACAAATTTACATGCAGGCCAGTGGTAGAACGTCCGCTTTGAGTGCAGAGGGGTCGATCGTGGCATATTAAAGACGAAAAAAACATGCCCAAAGAACTTCAATTGTTTTTAGCTAGCAAGAGCTAACTTTGGGCCCCTTTAGGGCATTGATCCCGGCCCCTTTGTCTAGCCTTATATTCCTTCTATAGAAAAATAAAAACATTTTGGCCCCAAATGTTAATGCAATTCCACAGGGATTCGTACCGCAATGGCGGGTAGGACCAGTAATTTCAGTTTTGGAAAACCTACGGGCATGACCCTGGGCTCTTAATATCCTTAAGTCTGGGATGCATGTGTACCCATGACAGCAAAATTCCCGATTGTGGTCATTTAGGTCGTAAACTTCGGAAGGCCGAAATCGCCATCCCGGCCAGTCGACATTAGTACGCCATGGTAGCGGAAAGGATATAGAAAGAAATCTGTATTATTTTAGACTGTATACAACACAATATGTCTTGTGGATTAACAGCATGTTTGTAATTTTCAGAATTGATGGAAAATAGCTTATTGTTATTGCTAATTTTCCATCCGCATGTATTTTTATTTATTTCTGCTAATAGCTATGAACTCAATATATGCTGCGTTTTTAAATGTGCTGAGTATATACATAATCCTGTTGATTGGGCACGATTTTCTCGACTTATATGGACGATTTTCTCGATCTAAATGAGCGTTTTTCTCGATTTTAATAGACGATTTTACAACGCAATCTCTGTGATATTTACCACGGCAATATGAGGCGTTGATTGGCTGACAGCGGTTAACCATGGTCTAAAATTGTTTTTATACTGTTATAGTAGACTCGACCGCTGCGTCACTGGATTTTTATCCTGACTGGACTATACAATTAATAACACATGTGACTCGTATCGTACTCTGTCTGAAAACACTACAACTGAAGTATACGTAACCTAGTTGATTGAAATACGACTGTACTAGTAGGAAATATGCATGGTTCAAATGTTGTACGGGCATTTATTAATCAGCCCTCGTTCACCTGAAAACCATTAATTTAACATAAATCAATAAATATAAAGCAAATATTATGCAAGACTGCATGCTTATAAGATGTGACCGAACACGGGAAGCGTATTGACCTCATCTCTAGAGAAATAAAATCATGAAATAAAACTATGTCTTCAATGTCAGGCGTGGTAATTAGCAAATTATTCTCAGACAAAACAATGAATGGAACTTCGAGATACAAACATCTGAAATCAGTTTTTGCTCACGTTTCTGGCTACGAATTTACCCAACCTGTTCGAAACTACAATTTCCCACAATACTGCGCCGGAACATCATTACACACACCCCCGTCCCATACTTCGATCTCTCCCTATTACCCCTCACACACACCACTCTCTCCCAAAAACCTCTTTCGCACCCTTCTATCTCACACCCCCTCACATGCTCACACTTCTATCTCACACACCCTCACATGCTCACACTTCTATCTCACACACCCTCACATGCTCACACTTCTATCTCTCTCACCCTCACATTTCTATCTCACACACTTTTCTCTGCTCAGTTACAGTCCTTTTATACAACAACAACCTCTTCGTTCCTATTACTGAGATGAAAACTTGTACAGTAGATATATGAAGCTCTGTAATTAATACACTTGTTATTTTCATTGATCGTGCAAAACTTGATACGTTTATTGAATATCTCACAGTTGGTGCCGCAGGGCGACGTTTATTAGATACTGCAGTCGCGTATCCAGAACTATGAGTTAGAAGGCGTAAATCCTACTACATACAGGTACCAATTGCAAAACGATACAGCACGCACATGTAATGCCTAGTCTGACATTAGTTTGAGCAACAACATCCTTCAAGGGTTTCGTCGGGCTTTTAAACACGTAAACATGCGTTAGTTGATTGTTTGGGGGCGTACGAACATCGCTACCGTTCATAACCGCCCATGTACTGAGGTACTCTCCCGCCAACCACAGGGACATATTCCATGTTTGCAACTAGTCCTAACAATTCGCATATGATCGAATGAGTCGAATGAGTCATACACTGCGACGCTAACATGTAAACACAAAATCTAACCAAGTGCAAATAAGTTAATCCAAAGGTCTGACATTACTGTTAGACCTTTGGTTAATCTAAAGGAAGCATTGGTGTTTTCCACATTATTGTGGTAGGTTGCGGTGTGTATAATTATATACGTGCAGGTCCCAGTGCAGTAAAATGTGAATCGGCATAACGCTAGGCTGAGTATTTTATTAAGGTAATTTCATGATTTGGCTAGCTGAAATTGTACCAATCAGTGTGTAACCGTGTCAGGAAATAGCAGTGTGATTTATACTGAATTTGAGTGAGTACTTTTTGCAGCACAGTTGCACAAAAATTGGCAATTTTCATAGTGTGATAAAACACTTTTTTACAAATTGAATTTTCATTTTTTGATACAAATATTTTTATGAATGTTCATATTTCAATATAGCATTTTGGCAGAAAATTATATTGCAGACTTGAAAAATCAAATTGTTTTCTGACACAGTTTCACTGTGATAACTTCAATTTCAGCTAACCAATGTACCTTAACGAGTGTGCAAGATAAACGATCTTTCGGTCTGTGTGTATAGTCACTGGGTCAATTTCCTATAGATCCGTTCTACATAACATAGTAGTAATCGGAGGTGTAAACATTTAACCCAGTATAAAAGTTCAACCAGTGAAGACGGATATTTTATACTATTTTGTTCATTCTTTGTGGTTGTGTTTTCAGAGTTGTATAAACATAGAGCTCTATATAATATTGGTCGAAGATGTCGTCTGAAATATCTCAGATTCCGGCCTCGCCTACTGCTGCTGGTGACACTGTGGTGATTGCTATGGACGGGAGTGAGTACTCGGACTATGCACTGCAGTGTAAGTAAATGATTTTATATTAATTATACATGTATACGTACGTTTGTTCACAGGTCTTAGAAATTATATCACAAACTATGCATATATATATATATAGTAATGACGGAATGATGGGGAATTTTAAAAACTCTGTGTGATATTATTTCTTAGGCCTGTGGTTCGTTCATGTATTGTATAGAGATCTTCCGTTTAAGAAAATAAGATACCAGTACATCTTACAGTTTACACCAAACAATTAACTGATATTTTCTTAAATCTACTTTCACAATAAAAAAAGATCTAGAAATGTATTTTTTAGATCTTTGCTATACAGTATATATGTTTAATCAAAATTAAAGCTTTCGTGTGTCGGTCTGTGTCGATGTCACATTCGTTGAATTTAATCAATAACCAGAGTATAAGCATTGTTGTATTTTGTCGCTGAACATCTGGGGCGCGTTCGTAACGCTGTTCCGCACATCCCGGACAGTGGAAAACACTTTCGAACAAACCGGAACACTGTTCGGAACATGTTCCTTCTGTGCCCGCCACAGAGGTGGTGCAGCCAGAACAGTCGCGTGATTACAAGAACAACAATGGCCGCTTGTGTCATAAAATAGAATATAATAAATTTATTTTCCAATTATGGGCCATTGCGGGCAAACAGTCACATTTAAATATATCCACATGCATATTTCTTCCTCCAATATTACGGCTGCAACTACAATTTTGGTCATCTTAAACATTTTACTTTCTGTTCCGTTTTGTTCGTAAGGTGTTTGGAGTAGAACATTCGGCACACTTTGCAGGACAGTTCCGTTTTGTTCGTAAGTTGTTCGGAGTAGAACATCCCGCACATGTGCGGAACAGACGTTACGAACATACCCCTGTACACAAATGTATATCATTCATGTATATTAGATCTAATATATTACATGTATATTATAATGCCGCCTAGATACACTTCAAATATTTGTTGCGAAAACCATTAGTATCGTTTATATTGATATACATTGTAATGGAATACAATATAGTAATTGTTATCTGTGTTTGCATGTACTTCGGTTTTGTTTCCATGGCAACGGTATTTTAATTAAACTCGTTGTTTTAATGTTGTTGAAAACTCTCTTTTATCCTCTGCATTCCACAGTAGGCTATCGGAACAGCGTATATTTTACTGCTTTATCTCCGGTGTTCTTAATTATGGAATTGAGAAATGGCTAAAATACGACGATTAGCTTACAAAGTTTTCGTTTGCAGACATTCAACTTATTTGATACACCCGAAAATACGATGTCATAAGGCCACAACAAAATAACACTGCGGTTATGGTAATCCTACCTATGCTATTTGTTTTTTTGCCCCTTCCAACTGGCACCCGGTCAGACAAACAATTCTATAAATAGCCGTGGCCTTTAATCTATATTTATACTTATAGATTATAGGCCACGGCTATGTTAAAATTATTTCTCTTGTCGAGTGCCAGTGCCCCTTTCATACACCGCCTTTCTCATTAAAATGGGAGTACTATATAGTGCGCCTAAGATAATGTGATATTTACCAACATGAATCGGTTTGGGCAAATGTTGCAAAATACTAGAGTAAACATAAGGTCAGTTTTGTACTCAAAACATCGCTGTTAAATCGTGTACATCTGATTAATCCCCTTTGTGGAATATACCAAATTTTCATGCCTTTCTCGTTATTCTGGGCGCCGCGACTATACCTACCTTATTTTTCTATTGTGTTACCAGAACCACAGTATTATTATTTGTTTTGGCCTAAATAAACTGCAGACTATACAAGAGGTGCACAAATAAAGGACATTCTTGAATACGCTGGGAAGGAGGGCATTGACATGTTAGCTGACTTCAGTGTTAAATGAATCAATAATTCATGGTACATTTTGTATAGTACATATATTTTGTAGTTTTAAATGTTGAGTGCATTAGCAATAAGCCTTTATTCTGGTTGAATATGTTTTATTCATTAAGAATACACGCTATAGAATTTCTTCCGACTACATATATAGTGTTCTAGTCTAGACATTGTGACCCCTACCTGATACCCAACACCGTTTAATTCAGTTCAGTGAGCTCTTATTGTACCGAGATTAACCTTTGTGCATGAATAAATTACAAGGTTCTTTCGATGAACATTTCCATTTCCGTGAGTAAATCGTGCAATACCGATCCTTTAGATTTGTGTTAGTATTACACCATAACGTCCTCTTGTCAGGACAAATAATATGTCAGCTGCCAAATTTTGATGATAGAAGATCGAGGATCAAGATAAATTATCTGTACTATACCATATCTGAAGTGCACTCTGTTTTTGTTCATGTGATAAAACCTTGAGAAAAACACTACGTCGCTATTTAACAACTAAAGTTTTAACGACCTTTAAGAAAATGATAATGGTGATACATATTCTTCTCTAAAAAAACACTCGACTGATTAAGACTGCAATAAAACGAGTGTGATGTGTTTATTTCCGGTTTTAGGTCTTCGCTAATTTGCAAAGTGTTTTTATTCAGAATGAGTACGGCATCACAGTTAATGTCGCAACCTCCTTTAAATATAAATAACGTAATATTGACGTTACACATCACAACAGGGTCTTGCTAAACCAGGGTAGCAATACACGTGACTTTGGACTACAGATCCAAGACGAAATTTGCTTCGCTTCAAAAACAGCCAATAGCAAATAGTCCGATCGCATACAGGTTTCACAGGGTGCTGGATAGACGGCCCAACTGCTGAAAAAGGTCTTATATTTCATGGAAAGCAAATAATTTTCCCCTTAGCCTGGCGTATGTTTAATAGAAATCGATGAAGAAATAAAATACTTACGGCTATTTTTGTTTTCGAAGTGAAGCAAATTTCGTCTCGTCTTGGATTTGTAGCCTTTATTGATGTAAAAATATATAAGAAGGAGTACGTTGTGCATGCTCGGGTGTAGGTCTTTCCTTTTCCGAGATTCGGTTTAGCGGTGCGAAATAACTGTGTGAAGTAGTCGGCATGTGTCATTTTTGTCTCCCATACGCTCTTTACTTGCAGAAATTACATAAACCTGGATGACAAAATCCAAACAGGAGTTGACTCATACACGACGTATGTATTATACGTTCATTATGCTCATTGGCAACATGTAGAGTGATACTTCGTAGGCTCCATAATCACCAAAGTAACAAAGGCTTGTTTTTTTTCCTATTTCAGTTTATTTGGAAACTGTACATCGTGCAGGGAACCACGTGATCATTGCTCATGCAGCGGAACACAAAACCATTTCATACCCAGGTATACATGTACACTAACACTTTTAACCTGTCATCCTTGAATATCAGTGCGCATGCGTTGTCCAATTTGAGTTCTTATTTTAATTAATCAATACATTCTTACGGTACACTAATGAAAACGCACGAGGATTAATTAGTGACAGGTCAAAAATGCGCACCCATAAACTATATTGGACAATAATGTTGATATTACTCCACATGTGGAAAAGCTGCTAGATCCATGTGGAAGGGTAAGTTAGTACTGGTTAGGATACAGCCCAGGAAAAATGGTTAGTTAAATGATCTTAAATCGGCCGCTGTTTATATGTTTTATAACTGAAAACAGAAATTTTAAGAAACGTTGTAAAATATATTATTTATCAGCTGTGTGAAGTTTACTCAATATACGACATTCAAAAAATCAACAGAAATCGTCCAATGTCGTTTAATGTCGTCCAATGTCGTATGTCGAACTGCACAACATTCGATTTCTGTTCTTTTTTTAAATGTCGTTCAATGTCGTGTATCGAGCTGTACGACATTCAATTTCTGAAATTTTTTTGAATGTCGTCCAATGTTGTATGTCGAGCTGCACGTCATTCAATTTCTGACAATTTTTGAATGACATCCAATACCGCATGCCGAGCTGCACGGCATTCGATTTATGGCAATATTTTGAATGTCGTATGTTGAGCCAACTTCACACAGCTTTATTTATTTTTGTATAATGTGTGTGAAGACTACATGGTGACGTTAAGGTCAACTGATAACAGTTTTCATCCTACATCGTGCTTTAATACAATGTACATGTATAAAATTATACTTGCGCGGGGGCTGTTCATACAGTTCTTTAATATTGCTAAAACAATTAATAGATATAAATGAACTTAAACACAATTTTCTATAATATTATACGTTTAGCCATCTGTACGATGCTTCGAACCAATTTTGTTCAGTTAAGTTATATGTCATGTTTACAAATTACAGTGTCACCACATGTCACTTGATATTCTGCTAGGCATTCCGTTCCAATGAAATGAAATCTGTCTTTTTCGTACCTCGTGGCTGTTGATATGATGTGCAGAAATAAGTTAGTAAATAATATAAGTTGAAAGAACTTGTTTTATAAACGCATAAGTATGGAACACAGGTTGTCGTGTCGTCCTGTAAAGATACATGTAGTTAAAGCCACATTAAACCCTTAAATAGTTAAAGCCACATTAAACCCTAAAATAGTTAAAGCCACATTAAACCCTAAACGGCTATTAATTAAAAAACCTAAATAACTTGGTGAGCTATCTTCACAATAATGCATTTTGAGCACTTATGTTGAGTCCCAAAGGTTGTTTACACCGTAATATGGAAGAAAACAATAAAGGCATGATTTATAGTCTATGGGAGGCAACTCATGCAAAATTAGAATTTTGTCTTTCTTACATTTACTTAAATGTGATTTGGCATACTGTTTCGATAGATGTAGTTAACATTTTGTCGTCAATTATTGGTAATTTGTGAAAAAAACATTCTCATTCCTTGTGTGTACTGGATGATCGAAAAACAGTTTGGGAGAGATAATGGCGCTTTAAAGTACCTGCAAAATGATACGGTCACCTGTGGTATAAATTTATAAACCAAGTTTTTTTGTTGTAATTGCAGCGGTAGCTGTTATGTCGAATGACACAAATATGAGTATGGTGACACATGAAATTCAGGCCGAGGAAAAGAGAGCCAATGAGTTAGTGGATAAACTCACACAGAAACTAGAACACCTTAAGGTAATCATAATGCAATATACTTGAACACAACTTTTTTCCATAGCTTGTATTAAAGACACACTGTGTCCATTTTCGAGAATTATGCCCCGCATTTTTGATAAGGGCGTATATTGCTTTGCACATGTCGGTTTCTCTGTCGGTCTGTCGGTAGACCAAATGGTTTCTCTTGAATAACGCAAGGAAGCATTGCCCTATGATCTTCAAACTTTACAAGGAGATTGGTCATCAACAGTAGATTACCCCTATTGATTTTGAGGTCAGGAGGCCAAGGTCACTATGACCTTTACCATTTCTGACTATTGGGCTGCTATGGGCCATATATGTTTTACAAACTTCTTGTTTTTAACAAAACATACGGGCATAAAATGGATATAATACATGTAGATTCTCTATTTGAATTTTCGGAATAAAGTGTGTAATTATAATTGTATCATAGACGAAATTGCAATTGACCGTCTGGAAAGGTTATAGAAAACATCTTGTTTTCTTGACATTATAAACTATACATGTTGGCTACTTCTAAACCCCGATAGTACTTAATCCGCTGTACTATTTTTGGAGCACATGATTTCAAATCAATCTCTCCTCTGCATTCGGTCAGCGGCCTCTGCTTTCGTAAGACTACTTTCGTTCATTTACGAATGTTTCGTGTATTTACATCCGAACTACGTGTAGTTCACTGAAACCCGACAACATTGCAATAGAAACCGATCAGAACAGTGGCATAATCGCTGGCTTAGAATTAGAAGGTCGTTAGTTCAAAAACGATATTAAAAAAAAAAACAAGAAAAAAACTGTGTGAAACTACTCTTTACTTATGGAAAACCAAGCTTTTTAAACTTTTGTTTGGTCAACATGGCCACTTTCGGTTTTATCAAGAAATAGGCTCATAAGAAGCGTCTTGAGATGCAGATTTCAAATATGCATCCATCGAGTCTTGTAAGGTCGTAAGTAGTACTTGCGATCTTCTTATTCTAAGCCAACGAAAGGTTTATACACGTGCATTATTACAATCAATGAGCATTGACAGCACATACGATATTTTTGTATTTCTTCTTTTGTAGCTGGAAGGACAGATAGAACGTATCCATGGTGAGCCAGGACCGTCAGTGATCACACTGGCCACAGAGAAACACGCTGATTACATCGTTGTTGGTTGTCGCGGGAAAGGCACCGTGCGTAGGACGTTCACCGGAAGTGTTACAGACTATATCGTGCATCACTCGCATGTTCCGGTGATGGTTGCTAGGCATAAAGATCACATGGAACATCACGGATTTCATCTTCATAACCCCTTCCATCATCACAAGAAACATGACGATCATAAGAAGGAATAGGAGGCCTTTTTGTCTCAATTCAAATTGCATGTACAAATCTATACACAATCATTTATAAAAACGGACATGTATATGTTTACAATATTATAATCAAATGCCGTTGTAGACACTTTAAGGCAACTTAACAGCCAGGCCCATACTGCACATAATTAAAATGTCATGTTTATTGTTTCGACGAAGGCGAAACTATGTATGAACACAACATGCAATGAATAATTGACGGATAAGGAAAAACTTGCGGAAAACCTTATGATTATTTATGAGTACCAACCCTGATATAAAGTTATAATCAATTATTAAACAAATTATAATCATAATACCAATTAACAGTACAGAAATGAATAGTCTTATTCGCTTAGTGCTATATTGCTGTTTATCGTTATACATGTATACACTCAATGACTTTAAAAACGCCTCACCAGATTCAAAGTCCAATATTGCTCTAAGTATTTATGTTATTGAAATATAATTTGACATGTATTAATTGATCTTTCCTACGTGTAAATCAGTTTAGTTTGTAAAAAAATGTTGTCGTTTTAAAAATCCTTCAGTGTATTGTACATTAATGTTTATGAATGCGTACAATAGCGAAGCCATGTTATTTTGTCCTATGAATTAGCCATAACATGTTATGATCGATCTCAGCTTCAGGGTTGTTGTAGTATGTTTCCTTGATGCCACGTGCTTGACCGTTTATTTGCTCTGTTTGTCTTCAGTTTGCAAGTTTAAATCATTCACTGTACGTATATTCGCCATTTCATGTTATATTCGCCGCATTGACAAAATATGGATTAAATGCTTCTGAATTTGTGTATATATTGTGTTTTTGTGCAAAAGTTGTCTCCCTTTAATAATAAGGTTTTATCACATGTTTGACGTCGCGGTAGCGTAATAAAGCCATTATTTATTTTTGATAATACACTAGTGTAATGAAGCTTTGACGTGACGTCATTCAAAGGACGACGTCGTTAAAATTGCGCGTTTATTATAGTGAAAAATAAGTAGCTTTTTTATGTTTCGGTCGGAAAAGGCTAACATGTGATAAAAAGAACATTACATTTGTGACTTTCCACATTGATTTATTTAACTCGTTGAAAAAATCGATAAAATGCTCGGCAGAGCCTCGCATTTTATTATTTTATTCAACTCGTTTAATAAATTCAATATGGAAAGACTTACTTACTTACTTATTGCCCGGTATGCCCTCTGGCATGTAGGGCAACAACAAAGGTCCTCCACCGGAGCCTGTCTTTCGCGATCTTCTCAACTGTTCCCCATGATTGGTTCATTGCCTTTAACTCTGCCTCGACTGTGCGTCTCCATGTTGTTTTAGGTCTCCCTCGTTTCCTCTTTCCTTCAGGTGTCCAGTGTAGAGCCACCTTTGTGATCGAATCGTTACCCTTTCTCGTCACATGACCTAGCCATTTCCATCTTCTTCTTAAGAGTATTGTACCCATATCTTCTTGTCTGCATTGGTTTAAAAGGTTTGCATTGGAGATTGTTCTTGGCCAAAATATTCTCAGTATTCTTCTTAAACTTTTGGTATGAAAGGTTGATAGCTTGTCAAGGTCGTATTCAGTCATCCTCCAACACTCTGAACCGTAAAGTAGGGTGGAAAGTACGCAGCTTTGATATAATTTCAATTTGGTGTTTTTGCTATATTGAGAAGATTTCCATACGTTGTTGAGTGACATAAAGGTGTTTCTGGCTTTGCAAAGTCTGTTTTGTATATCGTCACCAGCTCCACCATCATTCCTGAGAACAGCGCCCAAGTAGGTAAATTTATCTGTATACGGGAGGTTAGTTCCATCAATTTGTATTGGTTGTGGATTGTTGATGTTAAGTGTCATTACTTCTGTTTTTGTTTGGCTGATGTTCAGGCCTACTAATTTAGCGGAGTGTTCGAGGCGATGTGTCTTTTCTTGCATGTGCCTGTGTGTATGGGTGAGTAGGGCAAGGTCATCTGCGAAGTCCAGGTCTTCTAATATTGTATTCAGCTTCCACCTTAATCCCCTTGGTCTATCTTCAGTGGTTTTCCTCATGACCCAGTCAATGACCAGATTGAAGAGAACAGATGACATCACACATCCCTGTCTTACACCAGTTTTTACTTCAAAGTAGATGTTACTGTTATTGACACAACAAGTAAAGTTCTTGTAGAGGCTTTGTATAACGTCGGTAATGTCTTTGGGGATGCCATAGTGTCTTAATATCTTCCATAGGCTTTCTCGGTGGATGCTGTCGAATGCTTTTTGGAAATCTACAAAGTTGATATAAAGTTGCCTTTGCCACTCTGTACATTGTTCGATTATATTTCTGAGAGTAAAACTCTGGTCAGTACATCCTTTGCCTCTTCTAAAACCTGCCTGTTCGTCACGTAGTTGTTGATCAACAGTACTTGATATTCTCTGTATGATTATCTTGCAGAGTATTTTGCTGGGAATAGACAATAAAGTTATATCACGCCAGTTGTTGCAGTTGCTCAGTGTTCCTTTCTTTGGAATTTTTATGATGGTTCCCTTTGACCAGTCTTGTGGTATTTCTTTTTCAGTCCATATTGTTTCAAAAAGTGGTTGAAGTATGTTAGCAGCTAGTTCCGGATCTGTTTTAAACAGTTCAGCATTGAGATTGTCTTGTCCAGGAGCTTTTCCGTTTTTTAGTTTCTTAATTGCGTCTATTATTTCATTCTTTAGTTGGTGGGGTAGTTTTTACTTGTAGGTAATGGTCTGCTTCTGGTATTGTAGCTGTTTCTTCATGCGATGGTCTATTAAGAACTTCTCGAAAGTGTTCTGCCCAACGTATTTCTTGTTCTTTTTCTGTGGTGAGTAGAGTCCCATCTTTGTCTTTTATAGGGATGTTGTTGTTTCCTCCATTAAACTTGCCACTGATCGTCCTAGTGAGCATGTATAGCTTTCCCTGTTCTCTTTTTTCAGCTGCTTCTTCAGCCTGACTTGCTAGGTCATCTACATACTTTCTTTTGTTTTTTCTAGCTAATTTCTTGACATCTTTATCTGCTGTTCTGTATTCATCTTTGTATTTGTCTTTTAACCTTTCTGATTTGGTGGCCATTTCTTTTAATTTGATGTTACGTCTTTTCTCAATTGCTTTCCAGGTATCGGGTGTTATCCATTTCTTCATTTTCCTACCGGATCTAGATCCTAAACACTCTTCACTACTGTTTGTATATAGGGTTTTGACAGTGTCCCATTTATTGTTTACCTCTTGGTCGACGGTTGTTTCAGTTAAATCTGCAAGTGCTTGGAATCTATTCTTTAAATGTAGTACAAAGGTGTTCTTAATTCTCTGGTCATTCAGTTTCTCTATATCGTATCTCTTGATATTTGAAGGTCTTCTGCCAGTGCTTCTCAATTTTATCTTTATGGTAGCAGTAACTAAGTGGTGATCACTTCCCTCATCTGCTCCTCTTCTTACTTTTACATATAGAAGGGACCTTCTCCACATTCCATTTATCATTAGGTGGTCTATTTGATTCTTGTCTCTTCCGTTAGGTGAATTCCAAGTTAATTTGTGAATGAGACGGTGTGGGAACAGAGTTCCTCCAATAACTAGGTTGTAGTTGGAGCATAATTCCATTAGCCTTTCACCATTGTTATTAATTGTTCCACATCCATGTATTCCCATTACCCTATCTGACTGGCTGTTGTCATTGCCTACTTTTGGGTTGATGTCTCCCATAACTATGGTAACATCATGTTTTGGTGTCATTGCAATTTCTGCTTGAAGTTGTTCATAAAACTGGTCTTTTAGATTTTCTTCGCTATCGTTAGTCGGAGCATAGCATTGAATAATTGACATGTTGGTGTGGCGACCTTTAAGTCTAGCTGTTATTATTCTGTTATTGACTGGCTTCCATTCAATTAATGTTTTCTCCATATGGAAAGACACTCATGTAATATCCTCTATTTAATTTAGGAAGCAAACACGGTCAACGAACTACACTTACGGACTTCGAAAATTGGTTTGGTAAAATTGTCATTTTATGTATCCACAACATGGAAAGGCTTAAGTTTGACATGTGATTTCTCAAAAATTTTAAATTCGTTCCTTGGTTTTCCTTCCGTGATCTTCCGTCCGCGACCTCCCTTTCATGGTCTTACTTTCGTGGTCTACCTTCCATAATCTTCCTTCCATGGTCTACCTTCCCTGACCCTTCCTTCCGTACTCTACCTTCCATGGTCTTACTTCCGTGGTCTACCTTCCATGGTCTTCCTTCCGTGGTCTACCTTCCCTGACATTACTTCCGTGGTCTACCTTTCATAGTCTTTCTTCCGTGGGTTACCTTCCTTGACCTTCCTTCCGTAGTCTACCTTCCATGATCTTCCTTCCGTGGTCTACCTTCCCTGATCTTCCTTCCGTAGTCTACCTTCCATGATCTTCCTTCCGTTGTCTACCTTCCCTGACCTTCCTTCCGTGATCTACCTTCCATGGTCTTACTTCCGTGACCTTCCTTCTGTGATATACCTTAATTTCGTAGTCTACCTTCCGTGTTCTACCTTCCCTGACCTTCCTTCCGTGGTCTACCTTCCTTGATCTTACTTCCGTGACCTTCCTTCTGTGATCTTCCTTTCGTGGTCTACCTTCCATGATCTTCCTTCCGTGGTCTACCTTCCCTGACCTTCCTTCCGTGGTCTACCTTCCTTGATCTACATCCGTGACCTTCCTTCTGTGATCTACCTTAATTTCGTGATCTTCCTTTCGTGGTCTACCTTCCATGATCTTTCTTCCATGGTCTACCTTCCCTGACCTTCCTTCCGTGGTCTACCTTCCTTGATCTTACTTCCGTGACCTTCCTTCTGTGATCTACCTTAATTCTGTGATCTTCCTTTCGTGGTCTACCTTCCATGATCTTCCTTCCGTGGTCTACCTTCCCTGACCTTCCTTTCGTGGTCTACCTTCCTTGATCTTACTTCCGTGACCTTCGTTCTGTGATCTACCTTTCGTGGTCTTATCTTTTTGGTTTTCCTTTCGTGGACTTCCTTCTGTGTCACTATAATTTAGAAAACAATTTTACAACTATCACGATTTCTCTTCCTCCACAGTATCAAGCCATTATTGTGTAAGATAGGTTATATGCATATCTCTGACTGCTAATGCTGTTTACAAGCAATTTTCAAGTAAATATCAAATAACAGCGATAAACACGTTGTCGTATTATTTCCAATATAAAACTAATTTATAAATATGTATTAAAAGAACACTCGGTCAGACTTTCTTTAATAATCACATGACGATTCACGACACGCGATATTTTCAACCCGGAAGATTTCCCAGCTTTGGTCGTAAATAAAAGTATGAAACCACGTACACTTAGAGGCACTTATAACTGTGCACTTACTCAAATCTCACTATCTCAGTATTTAGTGGGTATATTTTGTTGAAATTTGCAATAAGCGTAGTTAAAAGATGCGTGATAATAGTTTAGTACATTTACTTTCCTAACACACAGGATTTAGGAAACGCTAGCACATTATTAAGCGTTGCGTAAAATTGTGAATTCACGAAATCTGCTCCGGTTTAAAACGCACAGTTTTCCAACAGTTAACAACGTGTCCTTCTGGGCGTTTAAGTTATGCAATGTTGTCGCATTGACGTCATACTTGAAGGGCAATCTCCGTGACAGTTGGTCCAAGCATAACATGCCGCACGTATCCAGATACGTTGAAATTGGACCAGCCATTGCAGAGAAATGACGTTGACAAATTTTAACAATGAAAGGATAGACAATCAGGTAGAATATGGCTCCAAATATCTACAGGGGCTTTAATGGTTGCATAACACATAAATTAACTTTTGGAACGCCAACATTAATTATATTCCAACAGTAACATTAAGACGCCTGTGTTGATAAACGCGACGTCATGGCGTCATTCTAGACACATATTTTATTTTGTGTTTTATTGGGTTAACGGGTAATGCATTTAAAGAAAACTACCACGTGTTATTTTATTTCCCGCTGTTTCACGATTTTCTCGTGCAATTCGTTGAATTCTTGTTTTCACAGTCCAATGGGCAATATTCATTGAACCGTACTATTTAAATATTAGATTACGTTGTGCGTCGACTAACAACCAATTACACAAAATTTCGTTAAAAAATATTGACAAACAAAAAAGTTATTAGGAATTGAAAAGTGCACAGTTATAAGTGCCTCTTAGTGTAGAACATTTACAGAAATCCCCATCGAGTTGATGAAATAATTCTGCAAAATTTTATAATGTTCATATGCAAGTGTTTATAATAATCCTCTATTGGGGGTTGCATCGTAGGATTTATACTCATTAGAGTGACGATAATAATTTATAAAAGTTTCGGTTAAGCACTTCCGGGTAATTTAGTTGGTAGAGCATCAGCTAGACTGTCGACCGGACGATCTGAGTTCGACTCACGGACTGGTTATATTGTTCCGCATTAAATTGCTAGCTGCTTACAGGTAAACTAGTGAGTTTTAGCATTTTATCTTGGGGAATCGAAGAGTGTCCAAAACTGCTAAGTGTTCCTATGAACAAGATTTAAACAACCCTGTTTACAAATTGTTGAAAATCGGCGTAAATATGATGAAACTGACAAGGATGACACATTTTGCAATCCAAATACAGAATAGTTTAACACAGACTTGCCACCGGAGTACTAACACTGCACTGTTTCGATTGATAAATTCATTATTTAGATTAACCGACGTATTTACTTGTTCGATAATAGAGCTATATGATTTACCTCATCACGCATGGTATATCACACAAGCTCATTAGACACCAAACACCTAGTTTTTGCTGCAGCATTTGTGATTTGGTTGAAAAGTAACTCAAATCTTATCGAGATTGGTGAATGCATGTTGGGTCCTTGTCATGTCTTATGACTTCTCCTTGTAAAGGAGTATTACTTTTTATAACCATGATACGTGGGCTGCATTTACAAATAGAGTGTGTTTTACAACCCTGTGCTACATAATTGTAGCTCAAAAATTGATGAATCATATGCCAAGGCCAACCAAATCACGTGCATGTTTGATGTCACAATATGTGCAACTGCGTTATTGAACGACTTTTCGCTATAATATCAATGATTAGATTCGTACATAGAAAACCAAGTAGGCAGATTTGGACGTATAACTTAGAATAAAGGCGGAATATATTTGACACAAGTTTTGGTCACTCGAACAATGGCAGATTCGCAGGAACAGGACCTCGAAATAAAAAGGACCGGAAGCGGAAGTACAAGAGCCACCATAGTTGTAATAGCAGTGTGTGATAATAAGCATTCGGAATACGCATTGCAATGTAAGTATTTATAATGAAATACGATATTTATTCATGTAAATGTACGTATGTTGATTAAAACGGACTTTTGTGTCTGGACCACACCCACTAAGCGCCTGGAAATATTTCTTTTATTAAGTAATCACACAAACATTTGTATTCACGCTAAAGGTCTTATCTTGGCTTTCCATTGATTGTTTCGAACACCTTTACGACTGTGAGTCAGTTGTACTGCTGTAAGTTGGGCATCTTCTTTATCGTGAAACTGCAACAAATATATATGTATAATTCTTCTATGGGAGTCGCTGTTATGAGTAACGCACGACATTGAGTTAGTTTTTTGTGTAAATTGCGAACAACTTATTTTCGCGAAATTTAAAACAACAAAAATTCGACTGATCCCTAAAGTATTCTTTATGGGTGCACATGAATAACGTACTACATTTCAGTGATCGAATAAGAAATCCCACAAAAAATATTAACATCGGAAAACACATCGAGGGATCAGCGAAATTTGCACCATGCGAAACAAATCTGTAATTTAATCGACGGTATTTCATGGCTGCACGATAAATAACGAGCCGCAAAAATAACAACCCTTAACGGACAATGTCTTTACCTGCATTACGTATAATATGATTTATTATTGTCGTTTCCGCACGAACGAATTTCAATAACTCTATTTTTGTGTCATGAGATGATTTCTTGGCTGTAAATATACTCGCATTATATGATCTAAAATGCAAGTTAATAGGTGTTAGTACAGGTATATGCATAAATTTATTTCGTATAATATTTACACCTGGAAATTAGTTAAGCACACCCGGAAATTTAAAATTGGTTGTGATTGAAAGCACTGTCATGAGATGACGACTTAATTGAGCTAAACTATAGTAATGTGATAAGTAGCGATAGCAATTTAGTAATCATAAACCAGTAAATTGATGAGTTTAGTTAATTCTTATCCAAATTATCGAAGCATAAGCAAATGTGTTGTTTTTTACCAAAAATGTAGGTGTTTATAAGTATGGTGTTGGAGCGTTTACAAACCATTCACTGGGGGATATTTTTTGTAAATGTTGACGATTACTTAACCTTAAATGACATTATGTAGCCAAATTTTTAATAACGACAGCCTCAACCCTTCTCCTTGTACTACCAGTAAGGTGTCTAATGCGATTTTGAGATAAATTTTGCCATTCTTGTCATCCGGGCACGTTGAGAACAATTTCTGTGAGGTTAACGGCCGGTCTGTCAGACTTCTATGACACTTGGGTCACTGGTCACCCAGACGTGGGACGACGTCCGTGTATCCAATATGTATCCGGCATCGTGCGGACGTCGGTCGAGACTTCTGGTCGGAGGGTAGTAGGTTCAAATCCCGACAAGGGCGATGTTCTTTCTTGACCTTTGCAATTCCTGACATATGAGCCAATCAGGAAAGCAGAAGTCATATACATTAAGTCCTAGTATGCAATGTTTAGAATAAGTTCACAATCAATGTATTTAAATTCGTTTTTTTAAAACTTCATACCCTTTACATCCAGGTCTTATATGTGCGACTTACGACATAATACGTATAGAAGCGATATAATGCGTAGAAATCGATTCAAATTAAACAAATGTAGTTGCCTTGTTATCTACGTTTCAGCTTGTTATAATTGTGATCTAGAGGAGTGATAACCGTATTCATATGCAAAATGACCACCGTCAATATATTGGATGCATGAACAATAACAAGAGGGTCCAAAGGGCCCTAGGTAGCTCATCTGTCGTAGTAGTGCATGCATACCCCTATGGTGACCTAAGTAATCATTTACATTTACTGAGTAAGATTCAAGAAAATTCAGCCTTTATTGCAAGTTTTCTTATGACTTGACTGTGACCTAGTTTTTGACCCCTGATGGCTCAATATCAAACTTCACCTAGACTTTGCTGAGATGACCATTGTTATCAAGTTTCTTAAAGATCAAGTCAAAAGTGTGACCTCAAGTGACTACACAAGGGTTTTCAATTATTTGACCTAGTGACCTAGTTTTTGACCCCGGATGACCCAATATCAAACTTGACCTAGATTTTGTTGAGATGCTCATTGTGACCAAGTTTCATAAAGATTAGGCTAAACTTGTGACCTCTAGTGTCTACAAAAGTCAATTGTTGACTGACGGACGACAGACGACTGACGACGGACGAAGAGTGATAAAAAAAACTCACCCTGCCACTTTGTGACTTTTCATTTCTGCTAAAATGCGCCATTTGTTGTCAACGTCAATGTTTTTGTGATGTTTCTATTTGTTTTAGTCTATGCTGATCATCTTCATAGACCAGAGAATGTTCTCTATCTGGTACATATAACAGAACAAACACTTGTCACCAGCCCAGGTATGTGTACATGTGTGATCAATTCAAATTACGTGAGCATTGTTTAAGCAAAGCACCGACGGAAAGCATAGGCACTGTGCCACATGGTTCCAAATTATCTGCGTGTACGCTAGTAAAGCGGCCATGTTTAGCCACAACTGATACATGACGTTACGAAAGCTGGTATCCAGTTTTTCTACAGTTGTCAAAGCAAACACGGATACAAGTTCATGTGACGTAATATCCGTTGCTTTTATCATTCTCGTTCACCATAGTATTCTTCACATGTGATATAGTGCGGCCAAGATATGATGGCATAATAACATTTACACATGCTAAATAGCCGATGGATTCATTTTTAACAGAAAGGGGTTCTTATTATACCTGTCAATTTGACTAACCACTGATGTATGAGGATGCTATACATTTGTATATCCTTTCCGCTACCATAGCGTACTAGTGCAGACTCGCCGAGATGGCCATTTCAGCCTTCCGTAGTTTTCGACCTAAATGCCCAAATTCGGGAATTTTGCTGTCATGGGTACGCAGGCATCCCAGACTACAGGATATTACGGACCCATGGTCGTGCACAGGTTTTTGGGCCCACTAGACCCCTTTAAAGAGGGCTTTGAACGTAAATTTGACAAAACTGAAATTACTGGTCCTACCCGGCATTGCGGTACGATTTCCTGTGGAATTGCATAAACATTTAGCGCCAAAAAGTTTTTATTTTTCTGTAGCAGGAATATAAGGCTAGACAAAGGGGTCAGGACCAATGCCCTAAAGGGGCCAAAAAGTAGGCCTGTCAAGGTAAAAAAAAAAAGAAGTTTTTCGCGCAAGGGTCACCGTGTCACATCGTCATTTCCGGTGACCTTTATTCGAAATTTTGACAATTTTTCTACTTTCGGTTTGGGGTAGGTGTGTAGCATCCGGATGTATCGAGTTTTTATCAGTGCTGCAAGTCAATAGTGTCTCAGGGACGGGGTATAGGGACCATATGAATTTCGCATAACCCCCCAAAAAATCGTGGTAGCGGAAAGGATATAGGGTACCACTGAGATAATTTGACACAACGTGCCTACGACGGAAATCTTAAAATGTTTGATGACATTAGATTAAATTCAGACGCTATCTTATGCTATCCATTTTGATTGCCTGTTGTCACCACACAATATCCTGTGTCTGCCATGTGTGTTTGTAGTCGGCTGTGTTTTTTATGGTTTGAGGGGTTGGCCTTCATGAACTAAATGGTGATCTCCTTTTTGGAGGTTACTTAAGGTGGTTACAATCCTCACTACGATGGCCTTCTTCTTGACGGTAGACTGATGTGGTTTTCTTCATGTAGAGGTGGAGTATGTGGTATATCCACTGGGTTTATATAGATCTGCTTCTACATTGAACTTTGTTGACGTATGGCATGGGATGTTGAAAAATGGTTCCTTGCAGAATCGACCTTGACCTTTGACATCGACTCTAGATACCCTGTTTGTTCGATTTGCCATCGAGTAACTCGCCTACCCAAGGGTATTCTAATAGAAAACCACCTTTGTGAATTGATTTTACCGTAGATACTCGTGTAGAAGGCGACTTCGATTATAAGACACATCAGATGGACAGGGAAGGTGGGTAATTTACATAATTTATTATGTTTTAGTACGACCCCGGACGACTAATGACCGGGTAAACTAGTATTCGGTAGGTTTAATTGAGCGCTAAACATAGGAAATGAAACTTTGATTTGAATATTGGCGTGTGTTTTAAAGGTGTTGTCGGAGCGACGGAAATGCAGTTGGTGATGAAAGATAAAAAGATTCTAGAAGAGAGAGCTGACACCTTGGAGACCAAACTGCAAAACAGCATGAAAGAACTTCAGGTCACATGGTTTAATGTTTCTATTACGTTTAAGTCGTTGTTTGCAGTCTTCTTAATTAACCTAAGCATTTAAGGAGGCAGTCGACGTAACCAGGTTATCGAGACTTATTATCAACCGGTTTTATGGACTTAATCTTTTGTTAGCAATTGCCAACTTCCGAGACTAAATTATTGGAGAAAATGACCATCTTTGATGTCACAATCATGTCTATATGAACCGGACCTACGAGATAATCGCCTCAGAGCCCATGGAGCCTAGACAAATGAGCAATTCGGTGCTGCAACTTAAGTACAATGTACTAGTATGCCTTGGTCTTAGGCGGTTTATATAGTTTAAATTTATGTTTTTGGAAACTTATTTAGATCTACACAAAATTTATTTTTTGGAAATTTATTTACACATGAAGATCTTCCTCGTCTATTATCCATTTTTCATATTCCAGATTAATGGAATCATTGAACGTTCCCACGGAGAACCAGGACCAGCAATAATAACGCTAGCGAATCAGAAAAAGGCCGATTATATCGTTGTGGGATGTCGAGGTAAAGGCGTATGGAGGAAAACGCTGACCGGAAGTGTAACCGATTATGTAACTGGTCATTCTAACGTACCGGTTGTTGTTGCGAGGCATAGAGATCACTTGGAATGTTTTCATCTTAAGTTGTTCCATCGGGGTAAAAAAGGTGCGAGTACTTAATTCTGGTGCCACGCTTCCAACTTCTCAAACATCACCATGACGTCATCCTCATTGATAGGCGAATCTTGCAATTGGTGCTTAAAATTCGACACTGTGGAAATCACAGGTAACTCTATCATTAATAAAGAGCAAAATTTATAATATCTTAGAAAGGTTCATAACACTTTTGATATCACGATTTCAAGAATCCGTGCATAAGTAAGAAAATAAACCCATAGGGCGTGAACTCACTTTCTTTTTTGTTGTTTATCTTGTTTAGAATAACATTGTCGTTTCTATTGAATGCACGTCAGTGATTTACTGGACACCATGGTATACTTGATACTTACTACAAACATTGACGTACATTCTGTATCTATATGTAGTGAATACGATTTTGAACGGTGGGATTTTTTCTCGGATGCCATCGGTATAAGTATTAGCCTAGCAAACGAACTACTTGATATGACCCCTGAAAAATTTTATCTGACACTTCTTGGTGCAGAATTATACTTGGCAGACGAACATAAATGTGTGCGAGATGTATTTCTGAAGCGTGCGTACGAATACATTTATCATTGTTTAAAATATGTATTTTGATACTGCGTCAGACTGATCTAGACTGTTGTTGTGTTGATAAATCAATCATTATATTGCTACAGTATCATTACTGTATGTATATAACACTGTAATTAACATGTAAATAATCATTGTATTGCATTGTACATTATATTGAATATCATCTTTTGAGGTGGAAATAAAGATATTGTATCTATTTAAAGTGTTTAAACGACTTATACCAGGGGTGTTCAATGAATACATGTATACAGATAATTGCTATCATTTCTGCATTTGTCGCTGTTAGCAACTAAGCATACTCGACATTTAGAATATGTAGTGTACGTTTAGTTCAAATTGATTCACCAATTACACAAAATCCGCGAGGAAACAATAAGGCTGTTATGAAAGAGCTAAGGAACAACTTAAAAAATGTGGCTATATTTTAATTAGATAGATAGATAGTTTATTCATTTAAACTGTACAGTTTCTCATGATAAACAAAAGTATATACAACATCAAATACATGTGGTGAAATAAGGATGCATCATAAATATGGATAAACATGGTACAAAATAGAGCATATGTAACGTGAATGGAAAGACATACATGCGATTAATTATGGTACTTAATATAATAATAAAAAAACATTCACTTAAACATATTATGGATGGATTAAATATGTTCCTTTTAACAACAAAATATGGAGATGTATTAATCAAATATATAATTTCAAATTCAGTCAGTTCAAGCTGTAATGGTTTGTATAAGAATAAGTAGTATCTGTAGTTAATTTCTAAATTCATAAATATTGTTTCAACTTGACATACAATTTCAAATATAGTTTGGCATAACAATGATTTTTATATACATGTACAATGGAAAAAACATATTCGACAAACTTTCTGGGTTTGCCGCAAAATTAACACAATATTTATTATTTACAATTGACTAGTAACATATTACTACCGTAGAAGGTCGCGGGATTGTTCAATAATTTACATAAATGTATAATTTTGGACTTTTACTATTTACCCCCAAACTTATTGGGCGTTTAAGCGTTGCGTACGTACAGACAATGCTTCAGAGTGTATTGTGTTAATTTGTCAAAATATCTATACATGTATAATTGATCCTTACCACTTTTCCTGAACTGTCTCATAACCAGTGATAAAACAAGGACGTTGAAGGAACCAAGAAAGTCCGCACATAATAACTATGTAAGAAAATCGACATTGTTGTCAATTTTTATGGAAAAGTATGATCTTTTGCAACCGGGAATCGAACCCAGATGGCAGAGTTACAAACCCAGCGGCGCTGACAAATAGACCAGGGCCGCGACTATATATTTTAATTAGTGTATTGGTGCCTCGTATTTCCACGGTAACTATAAACTTAGATAAAATGTTTAAAATGTCCATACTGGTTACAGCCTGTCACCGAATAATAAAAGGCATCTTTGGTTTATGAGTTAATTCTAATTCAATGTTTATATCGGACAAAAACACAGACAAAATAAAGGGATTAGTTGATATTGAACGTTTCATCAAATGTTAGTTTTATTGACTGTTGGAGTCAATATTATAGTTTATGTGCTTGGGATGAAAATATTAAATATAGCCCAGAACTGTATTCAGATTTTTATGTTAAAAAGTTGAGCCTATAATGATGGCATGTATTGTAAATCTGCTATTGTTTTGTTTTCTTCTTCCTGTTTTCAGGATGATGACTAGCTAGATCCATTAGGTCGTCCTGGAAACATAACTGAACACTCACTGAAATCTAGATTACTTATTTCCACTGTATAAATGTCATATTCTTTGTCGTTTAAGTTGTCGTATATTACACATGTATGTCCTTTCCACCATGTTCATAACTATATAATCTCAGAATGTTCTCTTTATTTGTTTGTATATTGCAATAGATACTGGGTTTTAACTAATTTCCTGTATATCTATCGGATAGACTTTGTAGTGCTCCTGAGAAGAACTTACCTTTCCTATGTTGTTGTCGCGCACTCCTCAGTCCCGTAAAACTATTAATTCCATGTACAGGACGATTTTGGTCATACGCAGAATCCAGTCTTTATTTCAAGTCATTGTGTTATATAAGAAAATAGAAGCAAACTAGGTCAATGCATGACAAAGTTATGGTCCGGAGAAGCTTCAATTGGAGCCATGACCTCCAACTTTGACCTTGACCTTTGAGATAAGAACTTGGAGATTGTGCATGACACGCAATCTCGTGTAGGTTAATATTCATGATAAATATAAATAAGAATGGTCAATGCATGACAAAGTTATGGTCCGGACAAATCGAGATGACGGACGCATTTATGTATAATGAAGCGGTTTGCGGTGTGTTGTGGTTGTCTATGTGGTGGCACGTAATGTAAGCCATGCTCACCGGATGCTGCTGCTGACGTTGGTATAAGTTTCCAAACGTTGATGTTGATAGATATAAGTGTCTAACCGTTGATGTAAAACTAACTTTGTCAGGTTTAGATATTTTTAATTTAGTTCAACAAATGTATATTTCACAAAGTTTATAATAATGCATAGTGTCACAAAGTTTAGTTCTCACAAAGTTATTAATCAGCCTATTGGTAATCCAATAATCATATTTTAACTTGAACTCAAGTTACTATTTAATATGGTACTCCATATTTAGTCCTACTTATGTGCTAGTTAGGAACTCCTAACTAACACAACCTAACGCCTAAAAATTACTAGTTACTCTTAGTTGTTGGATTTATTTACCCTCGCCACCGGGATAACCCATATTAATAAGATTTCCTTGACTTATATACAAAATCTGTAGTCATTGACACCTAGAGCAATTGATCTCAAAGGAAGTGGCTTTTAACACTTAATAATAAAACAGTCAAACATAATTATTTTAAGACTTCAATCTATGACAATTAAACAATAGGTGTAAAATTAATAAAAGAAAGTTTGCAACATGGTTTGAAAGATATGGCTTGATAGGAAATTGATAACATCTCAGGAAACAAGGTATTATAATTAAGAACTCAAAATTGATATGTGTTCAGAGATTGAGCAATATTATTTGAAAGTAGAATTTTAAACAATAGAAACCATGATTGGTTATGTAACAATGATTATGAAAAATAAATGGCAAATTTTACATCATAAAATATGCACAAACACCAAAAGTGGCGACTAAGTCTCGATCACCGCAAGCGGGCTCGACAAACACGGTCCCCATGACCCGAGGGTTTGAATGGTGCGTGTCGTACATCCCCGCCACCATAGCCACCCCAAAAGTCTTGGGTATTACCAATGAAATTGTGGGAAATGTAATTCAATTTTTTGAAACCTTTTGGGCAAGTGAACAGTACCTCTTGACACTAAACAGCATAATTATGCCAGCGTAGAAATACATTGAAAATAATAAAAAAATGATTTCTCATGACGGTTACATAGCTTTCATTTACATGTATATACAAAAGATTTGATATCAGTGACCATTGAACTTTTTAGTTTATCATAGGTTATTGCTTAACTTTTACGCTGCCTTGTTTATTGTGAACTACTTTCTGCGCGGACTAATAAGTTTTACATCTTGTGCTCTTTGTTCTGGTTCCTACTTGCATTCGAAGGTTATTATGGTTTGCATATTATGCTGGAAACCTCTCCGCGAAGAGCCAGCGACCGTTTTCGATTACTTTACATGAGCAACCAACGATGGCGGTGTTACTCTAGCACTGTAGCATTACCACGTGCCTTTGCCATCCTAAAAGCTACAAATCCAAGACCGAATTTGCTTCGCTTCGAAAACAAAAATAACCGTATTTTATTTTAAAACCGATTAACTTCAGAATATGCATATGTGACGGATGTAACTTCATTTACCACAGGAATTTGAAATTTTATCCATAAAAGATCATAGCAGTCGACTGTGTAATTAAGATAGGCTCTCGTATATGATCGACTGTAGTCTGTCTACACAGACCCTGTGTTTAATTAAAGAAAATAACTCATCAGTCTGCTATTCTTCCCTGAAATTATTTCTCTTTTTGCACACTCAAGCATAGATAATCAAGCCCAAAATAAAATTCAGATACAATATATATAAGTTATGAAAATTGATTTATAAAATATAATATCTATTCAAGTAGCCAGACTAGATCGACTGCTATGATAGTTTTGAATTTCAAATTCCTGTGCATAAACCCAGCAAATACACTTCAACTCGTTATCTCAAAATATGGCTTGGTAGTTACCAGTGTGGTTTACCTGATATAGTTATAACACGGCGTTGGTTCAATGTGCATTCATATTCTCATTCTAATCATACAAACGGGTTAGGACATCTGTTTTAATGGTAAAGTTCTATATTTGATTTGATTTATATTCAACGCAAGTTGGTCTGATTGCAAATTGATGTAGAAGATGAGCCGACCCAGACTCTACAACTCTACGAGACATACAGTGAGTTATACTATACTTTAATTTGTTTATTAAAGCCTGTGTTAAATCAGTCTTGCGGCGAGTGTAAGGTGAATTTGTTTACTTATCTCCTTTATTTCGGGGTTCATTGTACCATAATTTAAAATGTATGCTATATGTGTTATTTGACACTATATACAAATGTACATATATACAATGTACGAGGGGTGATTCAGAATTACGTGGACTTTTGCTCTAGAAAGTTTATTGTATGTCAGATCGGTATGAAAGTTACACACGAGCGACTTTTATCTATTATTGACATAAAATGTAACAAATATCTGAAAACAATTCTTTGCATCAACGGTTATTCGCTACCATGGCAACATATAAATGCTTTCGCGGATCAACACATATTTTTTCAGTAAAACGTGTTACGTTAATGCTGATTGTTACTGTGTTTCTTCATTTACAAATTCAGAAATATGGCATCATGTTGTCTAATCTTGTATCGACAACTGAGAGAAATTTCAAAGTAAAATTCGATGTATTCGTCATATTATGAATATATATGTAACTGTTGTCATATCATAAATAACGTCAATAATGACGTCACAAAATTTCTTTTACACCCGCATAACCATATAATTCTTTGTACAGCTAGGGAAAACCCCAATGAAGAGGATAGAAATGTTAGGGAAATAAAGTATTAGACATAATGTATCAATCCCACTCGTTTTTAAATGACATAGACGTTTTAAAGAAGACCTGAATGACGTGACAGGTCATGCGGGTAGAGGTAAAAACCCGACGTTGACTGGATCGGCGCTTACGTTGGTCAGAATCAACCATTCATGACATTAGTGGAAAAATATTATCTTGCATGACTGGTACCGGTACAGTTAAGTAAAGATTGATAGAACGATTAGATATGCATACAATAAGAGCATAATGGGTGAGGGAAAATAAAGAACAGTTGATGAACAGTGTTCAAAAGCATCATGAAATGATACAGGCGTGATGGCGACCTCGTACGTCATTTTTGAGCTGCCCCGCGATTCATAACCATACCCTCTTACAGACGCTGTATTTACGTTATTTATCATCATATCCACATGAAATTTGGTATACTTGTGCAGTAGGTATCAATATTAGATTGTCCACAGATTTGTAAATGTAAGTGAAGCGGTTTTTGAATTAGAGAAAAAGTCCACGTAATTCTGGATCACCCCTCGTATATTATCTTTATTTCCTCCAGTATTGAAGAGCATATATAACAATAATACAAAGCATACATTCAACATAATTATAGCATGTTACAAGCATACATTATTGATGAGAAGATTAGTAAGCATACTTACACATATCAGAATCAATTTATGAGCACATAGATCATAACTTGCATCGAACAAGATATGGATCATTATATCGCAAAGCTTTACAATATGATGACCTGACAAGATTTATACACAAGAAGACACGGGGACAATTTTGTAAATACATACATTGTCACAAGGCTTAAGTTTATCCCTCACATAATGCATACATAAAACAAATCTACACAAAATATGAAAACAACGAATTGCAAGAATACAAGGGAACAACAAGTAGCAAATGGCAAACATAAATACACTCAAACATAAATACACTTAATAGCTCACTCTACACGTATAATATATCTGAGCATATAGTAATGAGCACATGTATACCAACAATACAGAACAACATGCTGTAGTTACATAAAACACTGAATTCCACATTAAATAACCTAAATTCAATATCAACAAATCTACTTTTAAATAAAGTAGATTAGTGTTGATTGCCAGAGTATGGTAGAAATTTGCGTTAGCAATGTTCGGGCACCGTTTGTATCATGGAATCTTTTTATAGATACACAGCTATTCCCCACTGAGTCATGGTCTTGCCGAAACGAAATACAAGAGAAGGACGGGGGCAATACTACAAGAATGAAATATTAATATAAAATGTATTTAGAATTAAATTATATGTATTCACCTATTTAAGATAGCTAAGTATGTACCTACATTATATTAATAAACACTGGTAGGATAATAGGATAAATGTCAATAACTCATTAAATGTATCGTTTGGACCACTGTTTTGAAGCATAGCACTCGAGATGCATCCGGCATTGTGAATGACGGAAACCCTGACAACATTTCAATAATTTGATAGTCATATGGTCCATTACAGAATTCTCTGAAGTTTGGAGCTCCCAATTCTTTGGAAAGTTTAGCCCACATAGTATGCCTGTATGTATCGTTCGCGTTACAAAACAAAAGTACATGTTTGCTCATATTAGATGTGGTTATAGAACATTTGCTACATACTCTGTCGTATTTCCGGTCAAACAGACTGCACATAAGAATAAATGCAGACGTGCATTGAGGTTGTAAGTGTCTGTATGTACGACAAAACTGCCACATATTACACAAGTCATATTTTGAGTGAATACCCAAGAAGTCAGTGATACTTTTATCTAGAAGAAGTCTATTTTTCCATTCATTTTCAACAAGCAGATTTATCGACTTTTTAACTGTTCTTTTCCACGAAAATATTGGTGGGCATATGCCAGAGTGTAAGTATTCTTGTAAAGCGTTTGAAAGACCGTATTTCCCTAAGATTCTGTTGATATCTGGTATAAAACTCTTCGCATCTTTTGGAGAAATCATGAATGAAGTGAGACGATGTGCAAATACACTTTTAATCTTAAAACTAGTGTCTAAATGGCAAAGTTGACCAAAGAGTAACAGTTTTCTTTGGTCTATTAAGTTTGTTATTGGAGAAGTTCCGAGGCAGCTTAAGCCTATGTCTGTTCTAGTTGGAGTATTGACCGATTAAATTCTCTTAATGCACGGATTGTGTAACTTACGTAGTGGTTGTAACTGTGTGTCTGTTACACCGTTCCATAGTTCACTGCCGTAAAGTGCCCTTGGTAGGACGACATTATATAAATATCAGATGCCTGCCTGCGTGACATTGCTATTGTCAACCCGAGGGCAGAATGTCATCCCGAGGCGAAGCCGAGGGTGACATTCTGTTTCGAGGGTTGACAATAGCAATGTCACGCAGGCAGGCATCTGATATTTATTTTATTATACCGAACACTATGATAAGTCTAGCAAAACGTTCACTGCTATGATTACCATAATTATAAACAGTAGGCCTAGACATGACTGTGCTTTCATTAATTGTTGTGTATTAATTTCACTTTCTATTTTATGTGTAGGCCCCTACGTTTATTTGGTGCATTATACCGATTTCTTTAACTAATAGATCTTTTTTTAAGAAATTATCTAGAACTTGTGTTATATAAGCTATAACTTAGCTTTTTACCATTTTTGTATAGATCTATAACTTTAAAAGTGCGGCAAACGTAACGTCGCGTTTCGACGTTATGACGTAATTGCTGGTGACGTCATGACGTCTAACATATCTTACATGATTGTTTTGTGTAGTGTTCTTAATCTGGTAAAGTTGAATAAAGGAAACGCGTCGTTTTGAATACAGATTTGTTTTAGTTGTCTTCTTTTGTCAGTCTATTTTTAGAAAATCTTGTATATTGCAACAGTCAAAGAACTAAGATCGACGCAGTTACTTGCCCTTGCATGACATTAAAAATGTCAGGTCGGTCACATGACCTGACAGTCAGTTTTTGGTCGATCACGTGTCAAATGGGTTGGAACTGTCAATGACAGTCATAATGTCTCTCTCTGGGGCAATGGGACTTTTGCATTACAGAAAAAAGTGAGGTATAATAAAGTTATATATTTTTCTGCTAGTTATGGGGTGGAGACCATTTCTGTATATACCACAATCTACTATACTGAAGAATGTTTTTCGGAGCTTATCACAACATAGTGTTATGTTTTCATTCAGGTCCATCGATTTGTTGCATTGGACTCCAAGGTGGGTGTAGCTTGAGGCTTCGTCGATGTGGTGGTCACCTAGTCTCCACATTTTTTGTTTTGTTTTATTGTCGTTAAACACGACCCCATTGCACTTGTTAGCATTATAGAGGTAGCGCTCACGTGTAGAATTCAGATAGCATTGTTGAATCAGTTTATCTAATCCCTGCTTATTGTATGACAAAATCACCATATCATCTGCTGATGTAGGACAACCACACACTATGTTATCCAGATTCAAACAAAGTGGGTTATTTTCAATATTGTTTATCAAGTCATCTATGAACACTAGATATAGGAGAGGACTAAGCCATTGACCTTGTCTGGTTCGGGAACCAATCTGACGTATAACCGTTTGATTTAACAAAGCTGTGACATTCGTCGAAGAAAGATAGAATGGCTTTAAATATTGACAGGTCTAACCCTTTCTTGTATAGTTTAACGAGTATAGATGATATCCATGCGCGATCAAAAGCCAGTTTTGCATCGAGGAACCACGCATAAATTTTCGAGTGATGTTCTATACCATAATTAATTAATACATTCACGTAACATAAACGACGTCATTAGGCAATTAACGTGTTTTTGGAATCCACATTGGGATGCATTAAATGTGACAGACTTATCATGTTCAATAAATTGTAGTAATATTTTCTCGTAAAGTTTGAGTATATTTGAGCACAGTGATATTGCCCTGTAACTATTTGGGTCAGTCTTGGTTTTGTTACCTCCCTTGAATAATGTTACAATAACACCACGTTTCATTTCCAGGGCGTATATGAGAAAGTCAGCATAGCGTTGTATAGTTTTACCAGGATATTTAATAGTAATGGGCCACCATGAATAATATTTTCATAGAATACTCCATCGTTACCACAAGCTTTCCCTTTCTTTGAAGTTTTCACAACGTTTTGTAGCATTTCCGTTGTAATTGTATATTTACAGTGATTGTGTTTAAATATTTCACCCTTGATCGTTTGTAATTCATGTTCTATATGGTATTTGTAGTCTTCATCGAAGTTCGAGTCCATAGTTGGCGAGTAAAGTTCACTGAAATAGTTTTTCCATTCAACATTTATATCCCTTGGGTTGTTATGGGTTGCGCCGTTAAATTTCATTTCGAAGCCGCTGTTGTTAGAAGGCTTATCCCTACGTTTATTGATGAGGCGCCAGAATTCGTTGTTGTCGCATTCTGCTGCTACATCGATATCTGTCTCTTGTTGCTTTAAATAGGCAGTTGCTGATTGTCGATGGTGTGATCTGAATTTACGTTTTGCTGCTTTGTATTGCAACAATAGAGTTGAGCTCGAGTTTCTAGGCCGGTTGTTAGCCTTCCATTTCACACGATTTGAGTTCATTTCTCTGTGTAGTTCTGTTAGAGTGGTATTCCAGTACGGTTTGATATATAGAGGATATTTGTTTGTTTTGATTGAATATGGTTTATATCTCATCGTGTAGTGATAAAATTCAATATTTTCAAGAGCGCGTAGCGCGAGTGAAAATATTAAAATTTTATCACTACAAGATGAGATATTAACCATATTCAATCAAAACAAACAAATATTCTATTTATTTAATGCTTTTATGGTGTCAAAACTGGTACTATTTATGCCAAATTACCACTGTGGTTAGGCTACGTATGAATATGTTATTCCATTCATATTTTTCACTTCAAAATCCGCCATCTTGGATTATGGTGAATAGGTGAAAACGACCTTTTTGAGAATTTTGCATTAAATCATACACCAACTTGTAGGAAATGGTCTAACTAAGAATAAAAACCCCCACATGACATGTTTCCGTTCAGTAATAAAAAAGTTACAGACATTTTAGTGTTGAGATTTTGGTAAATTAAAGTAGTCCCTGTGAGGGGGCGGAGCTTATATCAGTCACATTGTAGGTGATAACCAGTGACTGATATAGGTTTTATTTCACTGATAGAACTCCATATCTCATCAGTTAGCATTAAATAAATGGTTTATATTTCACTTTTGGGATATATAAGTCCGTTGCAATATTCAATATAACAACAATTCCCGAGTATAGGTTGTCTATGTCGGTAGTGTTTGTGATAGGCAAATTTTGAGCATTCAACAATACGTCGCTATTTTCCAGATAGTTGTTATATATATAACATATATTTTACACAATATACCTGCTCCGAAATAAACTCAGTGGTTTAGTTAATTACGGTACGCATACATTTCATGACTAAATTAAACATTAAATTGTGAAAATAGCAGAAATATTACTGACCAAATACATTTCAGAAGGTTTTTTGGTACGACTGAGTAGCATAGAAACGGTCTCATCAATTATTTATATTGTATCAGTGGCGAAAGATGCTAAAAAGTATGCAAATCGTATTTTTCGACAATTTTTTAGTGTTACCAATTTGGAACCATATGTTAGCAAAACCTTCGATAAGTTTTGTTTATTGATCATTAAGTCAAGTTTTGAGGATTAATATTATTCCATTACAGCCTTCTCGGCTAATAGTTCCAGCTATATATTTCGGAAGCGATCGTGTGATGGTCGGTTATTCATTGCGCCATGAGTACGAATCTGAACCAACACGGATTATTCTTAAAACCTGGCATCATGCAACAACAGACCTACCTACAGACAGCGTTCCACCATCCATACTGATTGCACCAGACAATACATTGGAAGCATTTGGCTATGAAGCCGAGAAAAAGTACAAAGAACTGGTTGATGGAGGAAGACATGAAAAATATTATTATTTCAAGAACTTTGTGTCGCTGATTAGTAACGAACACTCTGCGGTATGTTTAATTTCTATATAAGTTTATTTAAGAAATAATGAATACGTAGCTATGTTTTGTTGCGTAATAAAATATAGGCACGTGTTTGGATGCGTAGTAATTAAATCACGAGTGCGTAGCACGAGTGATTTAATGTACGCATTCAAACGAGTGCCTATATTTTATAACACAACAAAGCACAACTCCTATTTATTATTTCGATTCTAACATCGCCAATACTTTACCATTTATAGCACAACAAGACAGGTTGACGTCAAACTACTTTCTTTCCTAGGAACGTTACCGTCACCGTTACGTCATTTGTCATACTATGTGACGTCAAACGTGACGTCATCAATCAGCTATATTTTATCGCGGTAATAAAATATGGCAAGCTCAATATACGCAAAGAAGGCAAATCTCACGTGCTATGTTAGAATATAATTTAATACATACCAAGTTTTGTTTTCGAACCATGTGGAACTTTATCCTTCTTAATGCAAGGGAGACAATATGTGGTCTAGGCCCGATTCAGAGTACGGGTTATCTCTCTTATGATCCATATCAGCTCAGTTACAGGAAAACATAGTATTCCTTTTCATTTTGTATCAATCGGATATCTTGTTTTTATCGGGACTGCATGATCTGTGTTGTTGATATCGCACAGCAGGGAATTGGCGCTGATAGTTGTACTAAGGGTCAATACGGCTGATAAATGAAATATGCTGTTTTGTAAGAGATATATTATTGACTGTCATGCTATTCTATTTATTTGTTTTTATATTAATATTTTACTGAACATATTAGTTCATATATCATAGAAGTTAGATTCTAAGCCAGTTAGAACATATTAAGTACATTTTAATGACAAAATGGACTCGCTCCGCCCTTTTTAATCATTAAAAATTTAGTTAATTTGTTCTAACTACAATGTATTACTTAAATTTAGAAATGGATGTAATGACAGGGAATAATATATCAGAAAATTGAATTTAAATACTGATTTCAAGATGTAACGATAAAATACTAAGACATAGATAACGAAATTACTTTTAATACATGTAAATAGTATGCAATATATCACGCATTTAATTAACGTGCGTGAATATATGTACAATGTTATATGAATATTAATCCAATTCAATACTAAATGAGTATTAAAATCAAGCGGAAATGTTCCTTTAATTTTGTTTTACATTTATGTTATAGTTAGAACATATTAAGTAAATTTTAATGATTAAAAAGGTCGGAGCGAGCGAAGCGAAGCGAGGCCTTTTTAGTCATTAAAATTTACTTAATATGTTCTAACTAACTTAGAATATAACATTCTGCATTCTGATTGGCCGATAGAAATTAGCGCCAACGCATGACGTCAAGTCTGTGAAGAGAAAATTTTAATGATTAAATTTTCATTTAACCGCGAAAATGCGGCGTTTTCATTGGCTCATAATGTAGGTTATGTTCTAAAGCTATTTAGCAGTAAAACTAAAATCGGAATATTTTACTTCATAGGTTCAATATTTTATATTTCGCGATACATTTGATTCACTAAATCACCATCAATGTTCAAATAGCGTTTGTCCCATCGAGTGCCTTACTTAACAAATTTTCGAGCTTTTCTCGTTTCCTAACGTTTACTTTCACACCGAGTTCTTTCAGTTTTTTTCTTAATTTCATTGTCCGTCATTTGGTTAATTGGCTTTCTTGTTTCCTGTTGAAATTTCTGATTTACCTCTGACATCTCAAAATCTATTCGTCTTCTCTTCCTAGCAGTCTGCTCTTTTATTTCACTGTTCCAGTAATTGTCGTCATGCTTTACGTAGTTGTTTTTCTGCCGTTCACAGTCACAGTCTGGTCCATCTTGTTGCTCCTCTTTTGATGAATAAATTTAATTTCATCATTCATCTTCTCTACTCCTTGTCCCATGAACTGCTGAATTCCGCCCAATTCATGCACAAATTCGGGTACATGATATAATAAACAGTGCATGTACGGTGTAACCCGTGCATAGCCTAGTCTTCCCTTGTTCTCCATTGACTGGAAAGTGGTCATCCATTTATAAATTTTCAGGAATAAGTCCTCTTTTGACATACCTGATTTTAGCACAACCTTTTGAATCGCGCAAAGTTCACGTATCAAAAAAAACCGTTTCCTCGTAGGTGTCGTTGTTTACAACGAAAAGTAACTTTTCTGGTAGGTTTGCGAAAAGTTTCTTACAGTCACCGCCTGTTAATGACGTGTATTGCTGTGTGTCATTTCTATCCATCCAAACATGAAAGGTCACACCACAATCATTCACTGCATTGACGAACCGCGATACATGGTCTCCTTTCTGGTTGTGTACAGCTGATTTTCTGTCTAATTGGTGACAGTCGTCGATTACATTTTGCAGTAATATGTCACTAATCCGCAGGAATAAGTGTAATTCGTCGGGGATGATTTTCTCCGGTTCCGTGTCGAATAGAGGGGTCTCCTTGCTTCCAAATAAGTTTTTCTCAGAATTCTTTTTTAATTTTTCGTACGTTCGTTGTTTGGTGTCACTGTTGTAGAAGTCCATCGGCAAAGAAATATCACATCTTTTATCTTTTTCGATCTCGCACCACGGGCACGCGTACGTCGACGTTGAGCCTCCGAGGCCCATGCAGATCTGAATGAATTTCATGTCACCGTTGAAATATACGTCCAGAGAGTATGATATTTCATCAATGACGAGTTTAGGGTCCTTCGAAAGCTTATTAAACTCAGATATTATAGGATAGCAGCACTTACTCAGGTCTTCGTACGTTTCGCTGCATTTAACAATCCCTATTGTTCTTATATTTCTCACGGATGCACAGTCTTTGTCATCTGGAAATGATAATGTAAACGTCACAAAATTTGATATCCTTTCCGCTACCATAGTGTACTAGTGCAGACTCGCCGGGATGGCCATTTCGGCATTCCGTAGTTTTCGACCTAAATGCCCATATTCGGGAATTTTGCTGTCATGGGTACACAGGCATCCCAGACTACAGGATATTACGGGCCCAGGGTCGTGCACAGGTTTATGGGCCCGCTAGACCCCTTTAAAGAGGGCTTTGAACGTAGATTTTATAAAACTGAAATTACTGGTCCTACCCGCCATTGCGGTACGATTCCCTGTGGAATTGCATTAACATTTAGCGCCAAAAAGTTTTTATTTTTCTAAAGCAGGAATATAAGGCTAATACAAAGGGGCCAGGACCATTGCCCTAAAGGGGCCAAAAAGTAGGCCTGTCAAGCTAAAAAAAAAAGAAGTTTTTCGCGCAAGGGTCAGCGTCACATTGTCATTTCCGGTGACCTTTAGTCCACATATTGACAATTTTTCTACTTTCGGTTTGGGGTAGGTTGTATCGAGTTTTTATCAGTGCTGCAAGTCAATAGTGTCTCAGGGACGGGGTATAGGGACCATATGAATTTCTTATAACCCCCCAAAAAATCGTGGTAGCGAAAAAGGATATGCGCGATACTTTGGTTCCATCACCTGCTAACTTCACTTTGATAGGCACTTAGCTATCCAACTTGTTGACTTTTATGTAATTCAAAATTTCATGTTCGATGCTAACATGAGCTCCTGGTTTCTCTCCAGGAGTACGAGATACTTCAATAGTATTATTGATTTCAGTCCTTTCTTGAGTAATCTGTCGTTTTCTAGGTAATGATTTATCAAGCATGGACAATTCGTGATATGCCGAGTCACTAATTGAAAATTTATCTAGGACGTACAAAAGTTCCCTTATCTTTTGCTTGTCACTGGAATCTAACCTAGAATAATCTGATTCTTCTTGGAGATTTAAGACAACGCTTTTTCCATCACGGGATGAGTATTTTATGGTTTTTGGTGTTAGCCCAAATGTTTGAGAAAACCACAATGCCTTTTCACTTTCTGACTTAAGGATTTTAGTTTTTCTAGCTTTATTTGTGCTGATGACATCATCGTACTCTGTCCTGGAAGACGACAAACACTTCTTTAAACGGTTGACATACTGTTGTAATGTTGCGTTGGCAGTATTTAGCTGTGACTGTTTGTCTTTGAGAATTGAATTTTCTGTCGTGATGTCCTTATTCAAATCCACTGTTTCGTTCATATTTGTCCGAAGTTCTACATTTTCTGTCTTTAAATCCTGAACTCTATCATTGAGCGAATCACACTTTTTAGTCAAGCTATTTTGTGAAATTGTCAAGTTGGAACATTCCTGTGTCAGCTCAAAATTTTCGTTTTCACACAAACGCAGTTTTTTAAATAAATCCGAACATCTTAATCCTGTTTGAATTTTTCAGAATTAAAGCTATCCAAAGTACAAGTTATTTCTCTGGCATTGACGACTTCTTCTTTCAAAATAGCAACGTCCTTATATTTGTCAAAGAATTGGTTCCTTTTTTTGCCATTCCTGTACTTATGTTTCAAAAGCGTTGAAACGTTATTTACATGGTTATATAATCGCGATTCCAAACGGTCTGTATATTTCAATTGAAAACAATCTATCTGGAAATTGAAAATATCCACATGTTTCAAACCCGATTCCTCATACGCACTGTAAACATATTTCGATAACTTGTTAGTTATTTTCAAAGTGAATGCAACTTCGTTTCCGTCTATAAACGGTTTTTTAAGATGAGGCGACAAATTACTGTCTAGTTTCAGTCCACTATCTACTTGTGATCCGTTTATTGACATTTTGAATATGTGTTATAATTCTTATAATATTAACACAAATGCCGAAAAAAATATATATTATAGAAGTTGTTTATTTTAAATTTTAACATGCCGCATGGTCCATGAGGACATCAATATATAATACACAATTTACACAATGACACAACAAAATGACACTATATACAAAGTCAGAACAATTTACAGTATCAAATTATCAAACGAACTTTTACATGATTACTCGTACATGTAGGCTACTACTACTCATTTCAGTTCCAATGCTCATATTGCAGCCTTTACTCGAAAACACAAGGCTCAACTACCGTTACCAGGTCTATTTTTTCCCCTGGGAGGCACATTTTAATTAACTTGTTGTCAAGCGAATTTCTTACATATACAGACCGCATGAAACATCTCGGTTTGATTCGGATTGGAAATGCAACCCGAACACCGTTCCCATTCTTCTTCAACTTGTATCGCCAGTTAGAACAGAGCAGCAGTTTGCTGAGTTCCTGATCCCCCTGTACCAATATCGACGTATCAACACCGAATATATGACAATAAACGTCCAAACTAAATTCCACGGACACTGTTATTAATTTGGATGAGAGACAACGCTGAATCGCTTGTTCAAATATTTCAGCTGCTGATGTAAGACGTTCCTTGGATACACAAGTTGCATATTGTAAATGTACATTGCATTGTCATTCCGCATCATGTAAAGTTTCGTTAATGCTTAAGCATTAAGTATGGTTGCCGTAAACTAAATGCAACGTGTAGTTCATTTGAACCACTTGTAAACACCTTTACTAATATATTACAACATGTGACAGTGCTATAGTTTCTACATTAGGGGCTTATTAAAAATACATTACACGGTGCATATTATCAAACGATAAAATAGTAACATACAATGCCAAAACTTTTCATGAAATTCTAGTCACCGGGTAAGCATTCAGAACAGCTATTAAACAATTATACGTATTTTTTCATATTTTCCAGACGCACCTCATAAAAGATGAGATGGGTAGATGCATGCCATCTTTACTTGTGTTGTCAATGGCAATCAGATGTTTGAGTAATGATTTAGAAGATTATTTAAAATGTAAATTATATTCCCCTGACAAGTCAGATTTTTACTGGGTTCTGACTGTCCCGACTATGTGGTCTTTGGCAACTAAAGAGTTAGTCAAGTCTGCTGCAGAGAAGGTAATCGTACAGTTTTGTTTTAAAATTTACCCTAAATATGTGCTTTAATGGTAAAGTCATGTTCAATTGCATTTCTCAGAAGTATTTAAATTGAAGACATTTTATGGTGAAATTTGACACCACGATCATATAATTTATGCCATGAGGAAAAAGCTATAATATACAAATGTACCTTTGATAAAGTGTGATTTTTTATAAAATTTGTGTTATCTTAGAAAGGTTCATAACAAGGGAAATTGACCAGACAGTCACTGAGGTTCATCTTGTTTTAATAAACATTTCATTAATACTGGTGTTATTTTAAGTTATCTTATATTATATTTACATAATCAGAAACAAGAGAGCTTCATTTTCATAATCCGTCCATAAATAAGAAACTAAGCTCATAGGATAGTGAAATTACTTATTTTTTCTTGTTTAAAACACCATTGTCACTTTATTGAATGCACCTTAGTGATTGACTGGACACTGTGAATACATTTCATTGCATAACTTTTTAACTAGTTGATTAAGTTTAATGGGATATTACATGGAGATAGATCTAACAATGTTGTGAATGAATGTAATTACTTTATGAAGATATCGAATGCCAATTCTTGTTTTTGATTCCATGAAAATCTGACCACTTTCAATGCATCTTTCAGTAAGATATCATAAATTTTATAAAAAGAAATATTTTTCTACTTTTCATCACTGATACAGTTACCTGTTGTTCTGATTTTTTATGACTTTTACATGCAGCTAGCAGAAAATGGACATGTTAGCTTCCAACACCTTCTGACAACTCTCCTAACTCTGATTTTTTCTTATAACAGAATTTACCATTTCAATTAAATATTTCAGAACATGTCGTACTGACTGGGTGTTCACTGACTTACATTGGGTATGCTCATCAACTTGTTAGCACAATTCATGAGCATATTAAAATTTTCTTTAATGTACAATTATTTGTTCCTTCAGTACACATACGGTATGCAAGATTTTAATTTATAATTCTGCCTATTACCCAAGATCACGCTGGTCATATTCTTCAAAATAATGACCGCCATCCTTGTCAGTATCCATTAACTAGTATACGATGGGCATTCTCAAAGTTCTGATAACTGGCTAATAACTTTTCATTGGTAGATCGGATTTTTTAAACGTAAACATTTTCTGGCGAAAAACTGATATTTTATTGGTATTCAAACAATACATGGTTTTAGGTATTGACTGAAATCTCCATTGAATGCGCGCGGGAATTGTGTTGTATTGGACCCATGTATATTTCAGAGCACATTGCTGAAACATAATGCAGGCTGATTGAAATAAATTTAATATTATTTGAAATATATATAACAGTACTTTTGAATAACATTAACCTATTAAGCAATAGTTGAGTTGTTATTAAAATAACACCAATATACACAACCCATATAGGAGACCATTTTACCACTTATAATCCAAACTTAATTCTAGACATAGAATACATACATGGACAATCATCTACTCTAATTAGTCAAATTGTCTAGATTTGAATGTGTATTTCTATTTGGGGGACGTTATAAATGTATTTTTCGTAACGTTTGATATCAGGTGCCAAATTTTGTGTCCTATCCTTGATTTTAGAAATGGGGTAAGTAACGGGATACCCTTATACGTGTCATAAAAAGGTCAACAATCCTTGTTCCTGTATATAAATCAATTTTATTAACTCCAAATTAAAAAACATGTATAGTTATTTTTGTTTGCGAAATACTTTTTTTGAGGTGGAGTGTTTGTTTATTATCCACGTCAATAGGTGTGCCTGGGTCGAGGCCATCCCAGTACACATCTTCTACGAATTCTGAATTAGTACATATATAAATATATAAATGTGTATTAGTAAACAAGGTAATATATAATATACTCAGTGTCAACTTATATTTCAAAATTCACGTTACACTGTGTTAAAAGCTGAAAATAACTATGTTTTGGCCTTACTGTTTAGTCACAGCTATCCTATTTAACAATATTCCAATGCACACACTTTAAAACTTTTGTACCGATATTTCATAGTGTATAAAAATACAGAGGTATATATAAGTGGTAACTTTTCAGTGACGCCCTGTATATATAGAAGAGCTTGAAATGGTAAGGAATGGTTTAGTATGCACTGTATTATATTTAGTTTTTGTATTTTAATAAATATCTAGTAACCGAATGTTTTACGCCATTAAATCGAATGAAGTTAGTAAAACTTAGTAAGTTACCCTCCTCATTCGTAAGATATCCTATTGTTTGTACTCCAGCGTCAAACCAGGTTTTATAAAATATGCTATTTTACCAATATTTTACGGTTATAAAGGGCGATTTTGTTTGCAACAAACAAGGTTTGGTTTCCAACTGGTTTGTCAAACTATCCGTTTGTATAGTAAAACTGGTTTGAAACGAAAACAAGTGTCGTCATTTGTTTAAAAAAAATCTTGAACCGGTTTGTCAAACCTACCAAACTACCTCCAGAGGCGGTTTGTTCGGTTTGATGCGTCCGAAATTACATGCAGTTGAGCGCCGGAAAATGACCGACCATGTTGACCATTCCTGAAACATTCAGTACACAATTTCTTATGTGATATGATTAGCTATGGTCAGCTTTCTAACGTACCTTATATTCATCAATTAACATTTTTTTAATCGAACGTTGTTTTTTATATTCTTTATTGTAAAGATGTCAATTTTCCACCATATACTCAGCCTATTTAATATATCAACCGGATTTCCAAATATGACATCCTAATCAGGGAGTAACAAAAGAGATAATTACTCCATTCTGTTTTATTATTTTTCTTTATAAGCGTGTGTTACTGTTAATATATCAGGAACATAGTTACAGTTTACAGTTTAATTGGTATAATCGGCATTTGAAATGCCTTTGACCATTTACATAATAAAAAAAAGATGGTCAAGACAAAATATATACATACATTTACATTACATACAGTGTAAGCATATACACAGCATATCAAAAAAGCAACTACATGTATATATGAGCATAATTTATATCGATGTTCTAGTCCGTTTATTTGTGCTGACGTGAGGAACTATTCTGCAGACAAGTAAATATATAATTAGAAGGTATGTTGGTACATCAAACTGGAAGTTATGTGTACAACAAATTTAGAATCAAGATTATATATTAAAATGGATGGCATGTAGATACATATACAACAAATTTAGGATCAAGAATATATATTAAAATGGATGGCATGTAGATACATATACAACAAATTTAGAACCAAGAATATATATTAAATTGTATGGCATGTAAGTACATACACAATGGGACAAACATTCGAGACAATACGTATAAACAGATGCTGGTAGACAGGCGAATATGTCCAACAGGAAGATATATTTTCATCAAAAAAATAACAACATGCAAATACATAAAAGAAAAACACTTGTATATATACACAATAACTTACATAAGGCAGTCGGCAAGTTAATATTTACAATAGGGCGAGTCTATTTTCTCTTAACTTCGAGGCATAATATACTAATTTTGCGTTATTTATGATAATTTTATTATTTGTGCTGGACATAATGCTATAACATTTGTTCAATGTTGGCCATGCAGGACGCGGAATGAATTTCGAACGTAGTTCATTAAATGTTTGACAGCACATAAAGAAATGGTATTCCGATTCTATAGAATTGTGAGAGCATAGTTTACATATTCGATTTTCCTTTGCTATTCCGGCCTGTCTTCCATTTTTTATTTCTAATTTGTGGGACGCTAATCTAAATTTTGAAAACTCTTTTCTAATATTGTCATTTGAAATTAGTAAAGCTGTTTTCTGTCGCCTTGGGGATTAAAATGCTTATTCAAACTGTCCGTTTGTTCGCCACTCAGTTTAAATCAAAACCAGTTTTATTTTACTGTCCAACGTGCAACCAAACCTATGACCCAAACTGAAACCGGATATTTTCAACAAAAGCGCTCAAAATATTGGATAAGCTAATAAATCTCTTTCCTTAAATGTCTGATGTTCATTATACGCGACTAATGCTTTAAAACATCTTTCCAAAACGTTTTTTTTATTTTATTTACTATAAGTTTTTGGTATTGAGTGCTACATTTTATTAATTTCTCAATGTTAAATAGTGTACTTGCAATGCTTATCCATTTACTATGTGTTTGTAAAAGTTTCCTTATCCAAGCTATTTTCAAAGAACATAATTATACATTTCGTAAATGTATTTATATCCACCATTCCCATCACACCACGAGAACAATGTTGTTTCAAAACTTCTTTCTTCATTCTAGCTTAACCCTTCCAAACGAATTAAGAAAAAGGATCATTTAAAGTTGTAACAGTTTCACACGGGGATTAGGAAGGGATGTAAACAGGTGATTGCGAAATACTATATGACGTCATAAATCTAAAATACTTGTTTTTGTCACGTGGTCATATTCTTTAAGCTGCTGTACAATTCAAATTATGAATATTTCAGAATTCTTTTTTTGTGCAAATAATAATATACTAATGTAAAAAATGGCTACCTAATTTTTATCCTCATATAACACGTCCAGTAGTACAATGCAACAACATGTAAACGGCGTATTTCCGGTAAAATGGCTATTTTCGGGAGTATTTGGGGGTACGGCCTATTTCATGTACATCTTTAGTCATTTATATTGCCGGAACAAGAATGTTCGTTTACCATTAGGTACAAAAGTATATAATACATGATATGTGTACATTGCAAACAAATCGGTTCGAAATTAAAGAAATAATTAACATTTTTGTTATCCAGTCAAAGTGCTAATATGACTCAAATTGTGGATAATTCAATGGGTAATATACATACTCGTACATTATCATGTCATTTAGGAGAATAATAATTTCTCCGATGAAAAAATCATTTTAGTTTTCGCTAGAGGAAGGTTGTATCTTTCAGAAAATATGCACTTTTATATACATTTAGTGAACATTTAACAAGTTACAATGGCATTATCAGAACTTTCAGAATGCCCCTGTACATGTTCACATTATTGATTATCTGGGTAACCACATGTATAATTATCCAATCATGCTGGATTATCTTGGTAACCATTTGTATAATTATCCAATCATGCTGGATTATCTGGGTAACCACATGTATAATTATCCAATCATGCTGGATTATCTGGATAACCACATGTATAATTATCCAATCATGCTGGATTATCTGGGTAACCACATGTATAATCATCCAATCATGCTGGATTATCTGGGTAACCACATGTATTATTATCCAACCATGCTGGATTATATGGGTAACCACATGTATAATTATCCAATCATGCAGGATTATCTGGGTAACACATGTATAATTATCCAATCATGCTGGATTATCTGGGTAACCACATGTATAATTATCCAATCATGATGGATTATCTGGGTAACCACATGTATAATTATCCAGTCATGCTGGATTATCTGGGTAACAAGGCCGTTTACTCTTTCTCCGTTTCTATCTTTTTAATCCCCCGCCACGAAGTGGGAGGGGATTTTAGGAATGGGCTCCGTCCGTCCGTGCGTCCGTACGCACCCACTTGTAGTTGTGGGGCGTGGAACAATAGGCTATATTTAGATTCTATTTACTCCGTTGCTTATGGGGTGCAAAATGTTGCTTATGGGATTTTACAAACAAAAGGATGAACAAAAGAAAACTCCACAGCGTCAAGTCAGTGAGAAAGTCCGTCTGTCCGTCCGCAACAAAATCGTGTCCGCTCTCTAACGCTTTAATGCCTTTTAATAACTTTTTTATGCCTGGGCCGAATCGCAAGAAACTCATATCAAATGTGTAACTAATATAGACGACGTGCTAAACCCATATCCCAACCATGCCGGTTTAAGGTCAAAATTTAAGGTCTAAGGTTTTAATCTTACATTTCGTGTCCGTTCCATAACTTTTTAAAGCCTGGGCCGAATTGCATGAAACTTATACCGAATGTGTAACTAATAAAGACGACGTACAGAACCTACATCCCAACTATGACGGTTCAAGGTCAAGGTCACAATTTAAGGTCAAAAGTTTGAATCTTGCATTCCGTGTCCACTTCATAACTTTTTAATACAGGGCCGAATGCATGAAACTGTTACCAAATATGTTACTAATGATGATGACGTGCAGAAACCACTTCCAACCATGCTGGTTCAAGGTCACAGTTCAATGTCAAAGGTTTAAATCTTACATTTTATATCCGCTCTTTAACTTTTTAATGGCTGGGCCGAATTGCATGAAACTCATACCAAATGTACAACTTATAAAACCGACATGCAGAACCAACATTTCAACCATGCGGGGTCAATGCCACAGTTCAAGGTCAAATCTTACATTTCGTGTCCACTCCATAACTTTTTAAGCCTGGCCCGAATTGCACGAAACTGATACTAAATGTGTAACTAATAAAGATGGCATACAGAACCCACATTCCAACCATGCTGGTTCAAGGGCAAGGTCACAGTTAAAAGGTCAAAGGTTTGAACCTTACATTTCCCACCCGCTTCTTATTTTTTAACGCCTGGGTCAAATTGCATGAACTCATAGCAAATGTGTAACTTATTGGACAATTGCACTGCTCATTAATGCGGCGGGGGATTACAGCCGTCTTTTGGACTGCCTTGTATATTATAGGCTGATATCAAAAACGATAGATTCACCATTATTGCTGACTCTGATGCTGTATTTCATTACTGTCGCCATCTTTCTCTAAAAACTAAAGCCGGCACAGAAAGCGATGTGTCACGTTTACCGTTGACGTCTGGATCAAGATACATGCTCATTGATGCTGGTATGTTGTTTTGTTTTCATGTATTTTGTTATTTATCTCAATGGTGGGAAACATACATTGAATAAGTATTTATGTAAGTTTAGTTTTTATACTAATTTATTTAAGGTCGATTGTGAAACAAGTTTTTCAAACTTATATTAATCACTCTCGACACCTCATTCCTGATGTTATCCATCGCCACTAGGATATGAGAGAAGAGAAGCCAGTTTACCTTTTATGCTGAGCGTCTAGCAAGGGAATTTTCTGGTACCATTTTTATTTCGTCTTTGGTATGACGCGGCCAAGGATCGAACCCGTGACCTCCCGCACTCGAAGCGAACGCTCAACCACTAGGCTATCGTGTAAGTATTTAGATGTAGCGCATCACACAAATGACTACCAAATATATCCGAATTACAAAGCGAACACAAGTGTACAATGAGAGTACGCTATTAAAAAGGCTATTTATATAAACCATCTAACGTTATGTTTAAATTACAAGTACAGCAACATCAAATCGTGGTGTTCAACAGGTCATTGAATACCAGACTTACAGGACGGGATGCCGTGTTTTCAGTGCTTTGTGTGTTTTTAATGTTTTCTGTGCTCGGCTGGTTAAGTTGAGTGCTGCCTTCCCTGTCTGACTTAATATAATCTTTATGACAAAACTGCAGCATATCTGTACTAGGCCTACTGTATTATGCGATAACACGACACTATTTATTACGTACATGTGTATAGCACGAAGTTATGTCACGTGTTCAGCAAACACCAAGATAAAACATAGCTAAGGAGGGGTGTGGTAAACAATAATTCTTTTTTTTTGAGAAAACAAAAGGGCTCAAGCAGACAGACTTGTATTGTATGTATAATATCACTGTTAGTAACATAACACCAACAACTAGTTAGAAAAGGGTCATCCTTTTAAAATAGTTTGTTTCAAAGGATGTGTGTGCCTTTCAGTACTCGTTCCTAAACACACAAATTGGCAATGTCACGAGCCAAAACTCATACCCAGCTTACAAATAACTCCATGGAACAAACTCTTATCTAGTTTATGACTGAAATAATGTATACTCTAAAGATATTCAAGAAACATTGCCATATTTCTACTTTCGGTTTGCAAGGTCATTAAAGTTTTGCATCATATAGGTTCATAAATATGTTTTATAATTATTTCTTTGTAAGAGTTTGTTCCTTATAGTATTGACTATGTCGCCAACAACAAAATTTGATTCTTAATGTTACGTTGACATTGTTTGTGAACGAGCAAGATTTGCAATGAAAGTGCTTTCATGCTTCAATAAATTCACTTTACTGATATTTATTTTTCGTTTAACTTCAAGGGTAATTTTAGTGCATCATACTACTATGCTTACTGTAACCAACACATTTCAATTTTAAGAATAAAATGGTTTTGAAAAAAACATGCTCAATCTCACTATAAATTATACTCTGATACCTTAACGACATGTCCCTTTTTGTTTATTTGTAGAATCCAGTATTCGTGTTACGGCTCACAAAATTACTATAAATGGGCAGATTCAAGAAGGTCCACTTGCAACATGTGGCGGAATTGAGCTTATCAAATCAAAATTTGATGATTTAATGACGGATATCTTCAGCAACGATGTATATGAGAAATTCAAGACTGCCGAACCTGCTTCTTATTACGAGTTGATGCTGTATTTCGAGGAAAGATTTCTGCGACATGTTAGGACAAATGATACTGATTTTACAACCATCCAGTTTCCTGTGAAGCTATTATATATGTACAATGACATCACAGGTGAAACAATTAGCAAAATAATTGACTCTTCTCCGTATGAGAATAAAGTACGCTTTCGCAACGATAAACTACGTGTTCATACGGAAGTCATTGTCGGTTGGTTTGAAGAGTCTATACAGAATACAATCCAACAGATTGAGCTTATGCGTAAAGATAAGCAATTCAAAGCAATTGTTATGATAGGAAGTTTATCGGAATCAACCATATATCAGAATGGAATCAAGTCAACATATACTGATAGTGGGATAGATGTTATAATTCCACAGCAACCATCAGCCGTTGTTCCACAGGGTGCTGTGATGTTTGGCCATTCTCAAGAATCCATTGAACAAAGAAGACCAGCCACAAAGCTACCCTCAATGAAATGACGATCAAATCAACAGAGATGCAGGATTGAAAAGACTTAGTGTTGTCAGAAATGGGTTCACACTTTTAGTTTGTTGCACGTACGATCATTGTAACTATATCACCTAACTAATAATCAGAAGTATGTAACACACAAACATGTGTGCGTTGGATCATTCATTATATACAAGTAGTAATATGAACTAATGCACAGCATATTTTTAGCGGACCTACATTATTTGTAACATGCTCATCTAGTACTGGATTTTTTTGATGATGCATAACTTTACAATAAATTGTTCGGTTACGAAGTTACGAACCTGGAGCCCGTTACCTAACCAAGCCGTTTCCAAAAGGCGCTACCGAGCGCTTTTCTGCGTCTATGCAACCTACAGAAGCGGTCCGTTGCACAAGAAAGCGCTAGATAGCGGTTTGATACGAAATATTGGGTTCGAAGTAACGAAGGACGATATGAACCTGCTATCGTTTGTCAGTCCGAATGAACATTTGTCAGCCCGATCAAAATGAAAATATATCTGTCTGTGGATAATGCACGTTTTTCAATTTGTTTAATTCTAGGTCTACTTAATTCAGGGGTAACTAAATTAAAAATGCATAATTAGATATAAACACAGATAACAACTGATTTCAAATAGGCCTAATTTGATATTTTACCTTTTTATACAGCAATGGGTTGCATGAGTATATCAGACAGTACTTTTGTTCAAGAGAAAAGGCTATTTTCATTTCAATTAATCATATTACGATTAAATATCAAACATCTTTAATCTTAATCACATTTTCTTGTTAAATAAATCCTGTTGCAATACAAATCGTCAAAACATAAAAGATATTCAGACGGAAAATTCCGGGTTTTATTGTATCCAATAACAACAACAACATGTAATTAGTTTTCGCGACCTTTATCCCGCGAATATTTTTACATTTGTTGACTATTTTGGAGGGATTTTTTATAACATCTTGGCGAGGAATTACGAAAATGCATTCGTTTTTCTTTCTTTACAATAACCTACAACTACGATGTGGAATTATCAGTCCGGTCCGGATACGTAAAGGCCCGAAACGGAATTTATACTACAGTAAAGTTCCGCTAATAAGACCACTTTGATTATTTTGAAATCATGCAGATTTTTGCCAGTTTAAGGTCCCACAGTATTAAATTTAGAACAAAAAAGGACCGCTAATAAGACCGATTCGCTATTAAGACCACCTTTTTGACTGGTCTTATTAGCGGAACTTCACTGTAATTGTATTGCAAAGGGAAGTAACCGCTTTGCAAAGGGAAGTAAACGGAACATGTCAACTTCAACTTCACTTCAAGTAACCGAAACATGTGTCGTTTTTATTAGATTTTCTTAAGATTTGGTTGATATTTCGCACATATGAACGATTCCCGCTCGACTTACTTCGTTATCTCAGAGTAATCATGTGTCTCATAACAGTTTGTAGCATCGTTTATGCACTGAAAATGTTAAAATTTCCTTCCGAAGCGGGGGAAAAATGGCTGCCGTTTTTGTTTCCAAACATTTAGGAAATAGCCCTCCCCATCTAGAAGATGGGTTGCCCAGCAACCATGGAAGACTGATAAATATTATCTTTTCTTTATTAGACAGGGGCCTACACTAGTTTTTGGAATATTTTTAAACATCATTAAAAAATAAAAGAAAATTTATGAGCTGCCGAATATCGCATTTTAATTTTTTTTGTTATTCTATTGGCAGCCATTTTTCAGTATCTTTGCTTCAGTGCGGGATTTTAACACAAATTTCTTAATCCATTAGTGTTGAACTCTGACCAAATCACGTGACATGTGGCCTGCGTATTGTCCGCTATTAATTTAACCTTTTATGTTTAAATAACCGTATCACATGATTATGACAACACTATCACTTTGTTTTATATAAATTTAACACTTTATGTATAAATAACCGTATCACATGATTATAACAACAGTATCACTTTGTTTTATATATAAATTTAACATTGTATGTATAAATAACCATATCACATGATTATAACAACACTATCACTTTGTTTTATATATAAATTTAACGCTTTATGTATAAATATCCATATCACATGATTATAACAATAGTATCACTTTGTTTTATAGATAAATTTAACACTTTATTTATAAATAACCATATCACATGATTATAACAACACTATCACTTTGTTTTATATATAAATTTAACAGTTTATGTATAAAATAACAATATTACATGAATATAACAATAATATAGCTTTGTTATATATATTAATTTAACATTTTATGTAAAAAATGAAATATCACATGAATAAAACAATAATATCACTTTGTTATATATATTAATTTAACATTTTATGTATAAATTGCAATATCACATGAATATTACTTAACAATATATATTTAATATGTAACTATAGCAACACACAGACTAGTGTAAATAAGGATATTATAACATAAGGGAAAATTGTCATCCATCATTTGGCCCTTGAATTGGTCATCTGCAACATTACGAGAGGTGCCCCACTTACATTTGAACACCGTTGAATATCCGATATTTTCATGTTAACCCAATATACATGAAATAACTCTTTTGAATCGCGTGAAATAATGTGTCAGGTAACATGTGCACTCACTGTTTGGTTCGTTTGCAATATGATTCGAGCCAAAATCAGCAATTTTATAGAGGGTGTGGCGTTTGTTTTTTTGAAGGCCGAATGCTCATGAAGAAGCACCAACAAGGCGTAAATAGATCATGGATATACCGTTTCTGTGAAGACTTTCAGTAATGTTCGTCACTAGAAGGGTGCTTTACGTTCTGTTGCTCTAATATGTGAAATGACACAAAATATTAAAATATGCCAAAAAGCGATGATTCCTTCAAAAATCATACCCATTCGATATAAGATAATTTGGATAAATCCAATAACCAAAATTGGGATTGCAATAAAGGTAGGGATATCCTTCGAAACTATTAATCAAGTAATTTCAAAAGTGGCGAATGCCAAGCTCTGAAAAACGGTAGGTGTTCACCAGCTATTTTACCCAAAAAATCCAAGGGAGACAATCGTCTTTAACCACCGTGCATGCTACATCGGAACGGTAATTTCGATAACTTTGTCCCCTCTGTTGAGATAATTCTTAATCATTGAGATATTTACGGTAACTCAACAGATTGCTATTTGAGAAATATCTACGTACGAGACTATCAAAAAGTTACCATTCGTTAAGCAACGTGAGTTCCCATCCGGTTGCATGACTTGTGCTGTTGTTTGTTAAAACTAATAAAATATGACTAATATTTATTCTACAAAGGGAAAAATAAGCGCACAGTACTATGCTCCAAACGTTTAAAATAGTTTTTGAAAAATATGTTTGCCACAGCTCGTTCCTGGCGACAGTTTTGGTCAAGACTCAACTTCATACCCCACCACAATCACGCTATTCGATACCTTAAGACAACAAATTCCAAGTATATTACACCAGAATAGTGAATGCCGAAGCCTTACAATCATGTTTTCATAACTTTTAGAATCTTTACGATAAAGCAGAATTGATTACACTCGATCAATGTTTACACCATCAGTTGGGATTTTATGTCTTAAAAAAGCTCAATTCGATGCCCCTACAAACTTGTTGAATTGGGGTCTAACTTCACTGCAAATTTAAAAAACAGTGAGTGCATATGTTAGTCGACACATTAATATACATGGCTGCACGGAGACATTTCGATTACAGCGTGTCAGAATGAAAATATCGGATGTTCAACGGTGTTCAAATATAAGTGGGGCACCTCTCGTATTTTCAAGTCTGAATATCTGTCTTAATCTAGAAGGGGTTTTCACATAAAAACATACGTCTCCCACACAGAACAATAACTCAGACAGAAATCATTAGATTTAAAATTTCTGACAATGGGCGAAACAAGCTAAGTAACAGGTACCCATGTGAAGTGTCATGGCAATCCTACTAATGATTCAGATGAATAAGCATGGACAAACTTTGTGACACCCATACTAAAGATCAATTCTAAAGGATAACCACTTATATCTAAGTAATCACTCTTAGAACTTCCTTCCGGATGGCATGCATTGCCATGAGGATACAAAGTAACAATACAAGGAAATAATTAACACAAAGAAAATTAATTACAAGAAAGCGTTGAGAAAGGACAAGCTTATCAAGCAATATTACGGTAATAATCAATCAGAATACCGCAGATAAAAACGATTCAGGGCCATTATTCAAAAACATTTTAAGACCAAAACTAGAATTACTTAAAAATGTATTACATATGTTCTTTTCACTTTCAAATAGTTATACATGAATCTATTTTGATATAAATTGACATTTGTGTACATTGGGTAAGAACAAGTATTCAAACAAAACTTCCATTGGTTTAGATTCAATTGAAAAGAAATTCTAGTCCATTAATTGTTTGCCAATTTAAAGATTAGGTCAGAGTTTGAGTCCTAAATTGAAATCTACAACCTTCAGTCATACTGTAGCGATAATGGGTATCTAAATATAATACGTTAACCCTGTAACTGCGCAAATAAATATCATGGTCCTCTTAAGTTACTCTTTGAGGGTTACATATGTATTGATCAAGTTATCAAATTATAGGCCGCACGCGTATTTGAACAAGTACGTACAATGTATTACTTTGTTCCCGTAAATATACATCATAATAGACTTTTGTTTTGATTGTTTGTACAGAATGTGTTAATTGTGAAGAAAATTAAATACCGGTATTCATCCTCTACATATGGTGGATGGAGTGCTCCAACAACTACTGGGGGAAGTACATGAACAACAACAACAGCAACAAGGCTGTTCAATCTACAGGGCTGTTGTGATACTTTCCGTTGATACTAGTCCCAAGTATTTATCTTTTTCCAATGTGATATCATCCAAATTTGTACCACCTCTTTCCGCATTTTCTTTCTTTCTTTCTGCAGCTAAAACACAGGTCACTAAATACGGACATGTGATTTTATCACCAGTCAAACTTAGGTCCGACTTTATAATCTTTCTCAATAGGATTTTGTAGATTATTTAACTGGGCAAGCGTAAGTCAGAAGTATCAAAATGACCTTTCAGATTCAGAAGGTATTGGAACCCCTGATCCAAGTCACCAGCTTTACAACCAAAACGCAGCATTGCATTGCAAACTGACGAAATAATTAGAAAGGTTTTGACACAAAAATGTATGTCTCCCACAATTGGCCATAACTCCTGAGCAGAAATCACCCAATCTAAATGTCCTTACAATAATGCCCAACTATGCTTAGTACCAAGTAAGTTTCATTGAAATTGGTCAAGTGATCAAGGAGAAAAATGGCGGACCAACTTTGTGACATCCAGACAGACATCCAGACAGAGTTAGAGCACAAAATCAATATGTCTTCCCACTTTACGTGTATAATCTTTTTTTTTTCGGGCCCCGTAAGGGTAACCCCGTTTATTTCATATATATACATATATACATTCATAATTTATGATTTACAGAATATTGATGTTTAGACAAGACATAAAGGTCAACATTAAAGGAGAGAGTTTGCAGTGTTGAGTAAACTGGGTCACATAAATAAGATTTAATTTGTGATCAAAGGTGAATAGTTTTTCCAATCATTGTCAAACTTTGATACTTTGTTGGTTTTTTTTGCGATATTTTTATGTGTATAATCATTGCACACACAGCTCTCATACCTTTTGATGTTTGCCTCTTCATGGCGCTACATTGGAAAACATGCTATTTTTTAAGTACACTTGTTACCATACAGTCAAAATGGTGATCACAAAGACTTGTTTACCAGTACTGTACCAGCAAGTAATCTTACAGGTGCCGCCTCACGTATTGGTGTTTTGCAAAAATTGAATAAAACTATCATTTGGTATTAAGCATACGGTAGTTGCCTGTATATCCCATAAACAATCACATCGACAATTGAAATAACGTGCTAACCGTCAGCATTTTGTAGTTATGTAGTATGTTACATCCAAAATTCGAATGATATAAATACCCTATAGAATTAAACCTACTATCACTTAAATTGCCTAAAACTTGTTCGCATTCGATGCAAACGAATTGGAAAATGAACCGAATACCTCACTGATGTTTACGCTGTAGTTTGTTGATGTTACAGTTCCATCACGTGTGAATTACATAATTCACAAAGAATATTTGAAGAAAACTCTGCGCAGTTTTTAAAAGGACAAATACCCAAGTGCGCGATATTCAGGTTTAAAATGATTATTTGCAACAGTTAAATAATTCATTAAGATTACCATCAGTAGTGATCAACATGTACCGGTATTACATAAATACTTGGTTAGGTAGGAAAACTATGTCATACAAAACTGAAGCCATATCTTTGAGTTAGCAACTTTAATGAAGAAACTGTCTAGCTTGGGGTACTGGGTTCGAATCCCAACCACCAGACGAGGGTTCATATTAGTGGTTGGGATTCGAACCGAGGACCCCATCGGGAGAGGGTTCATGTACATTTTTTAAGTATTTTCATAAAGCATAATATAACATACATACAATAATACAATTTGTATTTTTTACGGGAAGCCTGTAAATAAATTACTTTTTCTCTCTCTTTCTCTACGTTCATTTTGTCTTATTGCTTCCCACAATGTCTGTTTACGTAGTCGCTTCCTATGTCTGTAATACTTGTAGCCAGCGAACACTGGTAAAATAACAACATATGCAGCAACACCAATCACTACCAGCAAGACACCACCAAGTAACTTGACTCCTGTATGAAATAGAACACACACAGAGTTAGGACTGTATTGATATCCTACAATCTTTCTGACTAAAGTACATGTACTTGATCTTCCTTACTTGAAGCCAGGCGTAGCGGGTTTTATGATATGATTTTAATACATGATTTTCTACAACCAAGTAACTTCGCTCCTGTGTGAAATAGAGAACCCACACGGAGTCAGGTCTGCATAGATTTTCTACCACGTAGTGACAAGAAATAGAGAACGCACATAGAGTTAGGTCTGTATTTATTTTCTACCATCAAGTATATTGGCTCCAGTAAATTTGAGGATAATATGAGGAACATTTTTTGTTGTTGCAAAACTACATAATTCAAATAATATTTTCCTGGGCAAGACACCTATTAGGCCTCGTAAATGTTCTAAACCACTAGTGCTGATTATAAGTTGAACGATTGCAATCTTGGTCCGTTGTGGCAGTTTTTATGCGTAGGATTATTTAAACTTAGTTTTTTAACGAGAACGGAAGTTGTTTTAATACATACCTAGGACAGATCCTCGTATAAGACGTCTCAGTACGGGTTTGTTAGTACATACCTAGGACAGATCCTCGTATAAGACGTCTCAGTACGGGTTTGTTAGTACATACCTAGGACAGATCACCGTATAAGGCATCTCAGTACGGGTTTGTTAGTACATACCTAGGACAGGTCCTCGTATAAAGTGTCTCAGTACGGGTTTGTTAGTACATACCTAGGACAGATCCTCGTATAAAGTGTCTCAGTACGGGTTTGTTAGTACATACCTAGGACAGATCCTCGTATAAAGTGTCTCAGTACGGGTTTGTTAGTACATACATAGGACAGATCCTCGTATAAGACGTCTCGGTACGGGTTTGTTAGTACAGACCTAGGACAGATCCCCGTATAAGACGTCTCGGTACGGGTGTGTTAGTACATACCTAGGACAGATCCTCGTATAAAGTGTCTCCGTATGGGTTTGTTAGTACATACCTAGGACAGATCCTCGTATAAAGTGTCTCCGAACGGGTTTGTTAGTACATACCTAGGACAGATCCTCGTATAAGACGTCTCGGTACGGGTTTGTTAGTACAGACCTAGGACAGATCCCCGTATAAGACGTCTCGGTACGGGTGTGTTAGTACATACCTAGGACAGATCCTCGTATAAAGTGTCTCCGAACGGGTTTGTTAGTACATACCTAGGACAGATCCTCGTATAAGACGTCTCGGTACGGGTTTGTTAATACATACCTAGGACAGATCACCGTATAAAGTGTCTCCGAACGGGTTTGTTAGTACATACCTAGGACAGATCCTCGTATAAGACGTCTCGGTACGGGTTTGTTAGTACATACCTAGGACAGATCACCGTATAAGACGTCTCAGTACGGGTTTGTTAGTACATACCTAGGACAGATCACCATATAAAGTGTCTCCGAACGGGTTTGTTAGTACATACCTAGGACAGATCCTCGTATAAGACGTCTCGGTACGGGTTTGTTAGTACATACCTAGGACAGATCACCGTATAAGACGTCTCAGTACGGGTTTGTTAGTACAAACCTAGGACAGATCCTCGTATAAGACGTCTCGGTACGGGTTTGTTAGTACAGACCTAGGACAGATCCTCGTATAAAGTGTCTCCGTACGGGTTTGTTAATACATACCTAGGACAAATCACCGTATAAGACGTCTCGGTATGGGTTTGTTAGTACATACCTAGGACAGATCACCGTATAAGACGTCTCAGTACGGGTTTGTTAGTACAGACCTAGGACAGATCCTCGTATGAAGTGTCTCCGTACGGGTTTGTTAGTACATACCTAGGACAGATCCCCGTATAAGACGCCTCGGTACGGGTTTGTTAGTACATACCTAATACAGATCACCGTATAAGACGTCTCCGGACGGGTTTGTTAGTACAGACCTAGGACAGATCACCGTATAAGACGTCTCGGTACGGGTTTGTTAGTACAGACCTAGGACAGATCCTCGTATAAGACGTCTCGGTACGGGTTTGTTAGTACATACCTAGGACAGATCCTCGTATAAAGTGTCTCCGTACGGGTTTGTTAGTACATACCTAGGACAGATCCTCGTATAAAGTGTCTCCGTACGGGTTTGTTAGTACATACCTAGGACAGATCCTCGTATAAAGTGTCTCAGTACGGGTTTGTTAGTACAGACCTAGGACAGATCCTCGTATAAAGTGTCTCCGTACGGGTTTGTTAGTACATCCCTAGGACAGATCCTCGTATAAAGTGTCTCCGTACGGGTTTGTTAGTACATACCTAGGACAGATCCTCGTATAAAGTGTCTCCGTACGGGTTTGTTAGTACATACCTAGGACAGATCCTCGTATAAAGTGTCTCGGTACGGGTTTGTTAGTACAGACCTAGGACAGATCCTCGTATAAGACGTCTCGGTACGGGTTTGTTAGTACATACCTAGGACAGATCCTCGTATAAGGCGTCTCAGTACGGGTTTGTTAGTACAGACCTAGGACAGATCCTCGTATAAGACGTCTCGGTACGGGTTTGTTAGTACATACCTAGGACAGATCCCCGTATAAGACGTCTCGGTACGGGTTTGTTAGTACATACCTAGCACAGATCCTCGTATAAAGTGTCTCCGTACGGGTTTGTTAGTACATACCTAGGACAGATCCCCGTATAAGACGTCTCGGTACGGGTTTGTTAGTACATACCTAGGACAGATCACCGTATAAAGTGTCTCAGTACGGGTTTGTTAGTACATACCTAGGACAGATCCTCGTATAAAGTGTCTCAGTACGGGTTTGTTAGTACCTACCTAGGACAGATCCTCGTATAAAGTGACTCAGTACGGGTTTGTTAGTACATACCTAGGACAGATCCTCGTATAAGACGTCTCGGTACGGGTTTGTTAGTACATACCTAGGACAGATCCTCGTATAAAGCATCTCAGTACGGGTTTGTTAGGATAGTATTCATACTTGCATCCCACTGGACTGTACCGACTGAGATGATTTCCGAGGAATTTCATGTCAAGATATCGTCCCCCACATCTATAGCATAAATCTGTCTTACAATGACGACAAATGATGTGATCACATCCGCCATGTCGTTCTATAAAAATCTAAGATAAAGATAAATTTATCAGGACAAATAACAGACAAACCTGTGGTATGTAAACGAAGACCACGTGTGAAAAAGATATTATCACCAAGATTGCATGGATGTGACGATGCGCCCACCTCACGATAATATACATGTAGTGTTAATGTTTCTTAAGGTTCGGTATATTTTTGTACGATACGAAATTCTTGTACAGCCACTTAACATACTTCAATTTTGAAGATCGAGTTGGTAGCTATTCTTGACTATGAATTTACAGCAGGGGTATGTTCGTAACGTCTGTCCGCACACTGTGCGGGATGTTCTACTCCGAACACCTTACGAACAAAACGGAACTGTCCTGCAAAGTGTGCCGAATGTTCTACTCCAAACACCTTACAAACTAAACAGAACAGAATGTAAAATGTTTAAGATGACCACAATTGTAGTTTCAGCCGTTACTAGTATATTGAAGGAAGAAATATGCATGTGGATATTTAAATGTGACTGTTGCCCGCAATGGCCTAGAATTGGAAAATAAATTCATTACATTCTATTTTACAAGATAACCATTGATGCAAAGCATCAAAGGGCGCCATAAAAGAAGTTCTGAAAACTGTGAAGACATACATCTATATGATTGATCTTTATAAGAAACAGCAGGTGTTGTATTTTTCAAAACATAATGGCAAAAGTGAAATAAAAAATATATATTTTCATCTTGAATATTAAGGATCTTAGTTTGTACCTTAATCCTCTTGTACAAGCATGTTTTATAAATATACGCACGCTATTCATTTAATATTATCAAATGGCAAACAATGCAGATGCACATCATTTATAACTCATTTCAGTGTGATGTGATGTGTAGTAACTTCATAATGCTAATTTCAGTTTATTGGCAATTAGTATAATGTAATAGTCAAATGGTGTATTGTGTGTAAAGTTTGTATAGCTATATATCCGATAGCAATTCAGTATGTGCAAATTCCATATTTGGTGCATACTATTTCATTGGTTGTATAAATTTAACAAACAAAGCTGAGTGTAAAGGCATTGCTATCAATTTGAAATTTTCTATATGATAAGTTAAAAATAACAAGAATAAAATACAACAGGTATATGAACTTTGTTTTATTTATAAACAGAAAACTATTAACAATACAAGACATATGTGTTGCATAACCATGACACATAGAACGTGCCAAATCTGTATAGACAATCAAATGTATTTGTTTAGAAGCAACATTATTTAAATCTTTATAGACTCTAGAATCAATTGCTTTCTAGACACTAAATCTATACAGATGTCAAGTTTATTCATGAGTCTATACGCTTAGATGTATTCAAATACGTATAGCAGGAATCGAGAACAATTGATGTAGAAGATTAGTCTACCAAGACTCAATCAAAGCACTGAAAGTACTGATGTGTGGCGTACTGATGCCATTAAATCCAATATCGAATCCAGGTTGTATCATAATTTTATGTCACAGTTCTGATAAGCCCACCCTTACTCAAACATTTGTGCTGCTAAAGACACCAAGAGAACCAGCAGTTACCTGGAACTTACTTAAGTAACTGATGAGCATCAATGAAGGGATATTTACAAATACCATTTTTAACGACTTGGAGAATTCGACCAGTGTCAAGATAACTGACTGTTTATTCTCCGTATGACCACGCATGTTAATTAAATGACACTCTATATTAACGTATGTAAAAGGGGTAAACATGGCGTCGCTCCCACATATCGATCGGCCGATTAATGCTTTAAAAACAAGTTTTACATTTTATAAAACGTTTAAGTATTAGCTTTTAAAACAAGCTTTAACGAACAAAATCGATCGAATATTAAATTAATAATTGATGATTTTCGACCGTTTATTTGGTATAAAACGGGATATTTTAAACTTACTTTTACGCGGAACGGATTCTTACTCGTCGCCGTGGATTAACTAATTAGGGTATCGTGTTGAATGTTGTCTAAAAGAGAGACATATATCTCTGCTTCATTACAAGCTTTAAATATTCAAAATCGGATAATAGATACGAAAATTATGAGTTCTTATATAAAGCACGGTAGAAATTGACTAGTGCGTTTAACGCTTACCGCGATAACATCGTTAATCGGCCGATCGATATGTACGTAGAACTATTTCAGTTCCCCCCACCAGCTATATATAGCATCAATGTTTGTATACAACATAATTAGGTCATCGTCTGCAATGTGCAGCGGCGGAGTGATTTACATACGTTACAGTATACGATTGAAAACCGTGGGAACTATTAGATTCCCGCCACCAGTGAGAACATTCGTTGGTAGTAAAAATATAGTCCGTTGCGGAATGATTTGCTATAAAAACCCTCTAAAAAGTCCGATAAAATTGTTGGTCTTAATATAAGTTAATGTTGGTAATGTAAACAAATCAGGTCCAATGATACGTGTAACCTGTGTTGCATGCTTGTAATATTGTTCAAATCATAGAACTATTTATTTGCCGAGGCCTAATGCGTTAAATTGGTCGTAAGCTGAAAAGTGGTAATATCTTTGTGTGGCGTTTACGCCACACAAAAACTATACCGAGGACCAGTGAGTCTCCATTGGCAGAACGACTGAAATCTATATCTAAGACAAGTTGTAGCTATTCCAAAAATAGTTTCCAGGGCATATCCATTTACCATGAAATGTTTTAAGATATAGCATTTCAATGTAGACTGCAGGGTCGGTCAAAGTTGTGCATTAAAAAGCTGGATAGCTATAATGTCGCTGATATGCAGTACGTACGGGTCATTCAATTTATATCGCATTGTATATTGAATGACCCTCAATTAAACAAATACAATGTAGTCGGTATCAATTTTTCATTTGTTACTTTGTACGTGGTTTTCAAAATTGGTACCGACTATTTTGTTTCATTGAAGAATCTTTTCAGAGAAACCTGAACGTGGCACATCTTAATCCATACACTGCACTTCTTGGGTTTTATAGATTACAATGTGGTAGATACATGTATTTATAGAAACTCTAATATTTACCTCGTCGAACGCGATTCAAGAGCCGTGCCGAGTAACGGTTTTTCCTGTTCTAAAAATAGACGGTGTACCCAGTGTATTTACTGATATGAAGCCGCTGTTCGTAAGCGATACGCTGATTGGTTGTTTATTTGCTGTGGACACTGGGTGTAATGCAGAGCAATGAATTGTGGGGAGTAGGATATGTAAGATTACGTAAGGTCTGTTGGTCAGACCGGTACCTTCATGTTAATGAGATATTTGGCCGGGGGCGACACAATTAGCTTTATGCAAATAAGTAATTTCGCCGGCCGGATTAGCGAGGTTCGTAAGGGGAATTTATGTATGTTAATCAAATAAAGTTATATTATATAGTTAAATTGAGGCTCCACGCGGGAAATTATTTATGAACTTCTTACAAATTGAGGCTCAACACGGGGAAGTGTTCATAAACTTCATACAAGTTGAGGCTCACCATGTTAGTTCGTAAGTTTGTTCCACTGTCCAGGATGAGCGGAACAGCGTTACGAACTGGCCCCAGGTATATATATATATATATTGAAAACAATCATGTGTCTATCAACTATTTCAAATGCTTTTCGACAATATAAAGGATATTTTAGGCCAATCAAAATGACTGATGTATGACAGTTACACACAATCAGAACGTCAGGCTTGAATTTATGTTACGCACACAAGTCTTGAAGTTCGTGGTTATGGTTATGATTGTGGAAACTTTGGTCTTTAATGCCATTTTGGCTGTATTTATGTTTTTACTTTTCAAATTAATGTTTTGCACGTGCGTATGTCCGTATCGCTGGCTACGCACCCGGTAGTCTGCAGCATGTTTTCATTGTCAGCATATATAGTCATTTCAATAATAAATCTCATACCGAACTGTATCGATATTAAGACTTGGTACGCGCTCCTTTGATTTAACGACTGAATTTCGCCCAAAACATCTTACAATGACAGAACAATCTTCTAGAACAATTTTGAAATCATAAAAATGATATGTCACCAGGCTCGTTTTCGACATACATGGCTTTCTAATGACCTTCAATTGTATTTTGTTCATTTGACTATTTTATGCATATATGACACCATCATGTTCATTTTAAGATTTTTATTACATGTATATGAAACCATCGTTAAACAATGCATGATATTGTGTGTGTTCAATGGTCATTCTTGTTGACATTAGTAACAATTCCGGCTGCCTGGTAAACAAATTAAGTATTTGTACATGATAAATAGTTATCACACCCACTTGCAAAAAAAATATAATTTTCAAATGAACGTCAAAAAATATTTAACGATCGAAAATAATTTAAAATTGGATAATTTGAGAATCAAATAGAACATCAGTTTAGTCAAAAATAAATAAGGGGTCACCAGCCTTTTTTGGGAGCCATTCAGCAAAAATACCATTTTTGAATAAAGTTGCATAAAATTATTCTAAGTTGCACCAAAGACCTAAATATACACTGATTGGACACTTTATTGAAAACGGGGAGAAAATGCAAACTGGCATACACGCAGATGCTGATATTAAGCATGAACGCTTTTGTTTGTCATCCTTTTTTAATCACCGATATTTCATTTTGAAGAGCTAGGTTTCTTCTACAGAATGATGTAACTTATTATTTTCTATCTCATATAGAATTCAGAAAATTATTGTTTGAATGAGGCAAATTGGGTATTTTCTGATAAGATTGGAATTTCCATTACAATGTGAGTAGGTCTGGCTCTTTGAAGTCTAATGTTTTATTTCTTGACTGATTCAAATAAATTATGTTTTATTTTAAAGCAGAATAATAAATATATTGCATAAACTTTTTAGTTTGTTCCTATGTACACGAAAACAGGAGATATAAGAAATTGAAAACAAACGAGATTTCGCGAGATTTCAGAAGACTGCCGCGAGATATTGCGTGATTAATTTTGGTTAAGTTTTCCAATCTCTGTATATTCAGGTCTTTGGTTGCATACTGGAATGAAATAAATCTTTATTAAACTATTTAAAAGTGTAGCAACTTCATATAAATAAATCATGCATTTCATATTTTATATAAGCATATGCATTTGAACAATTGTAGTGATTTATTTTACACCCATATATTTCACAAGTTTGCCGTTTCCCACCCACTTTTCATACATGCAAAAATAAAAAGTTAAAAAATATCAATTTTGTGCACTAGTATTATGTTTATTGTCATTAATCAACATTCTATGTGATCATTGAAACTAAAATTCACGTTTGTTCTTATCTAATACGATTTTGAAATTTCGCGCATGCGCACAAGGTAGCTCGGGCCTCCTAAAGTATAGTGTGTGCGTTACGGAGCTATGAGTTCAGGATAATGTGATCAGATGTCTCGATTTATGACTGAGATACTGCTGACCAGTGGGACAGTCCGGACTTAAAACAATACTAGTACTTGCAATAAACAAGTCTGTGTTCAATAAACACTTATGTTTTGGTGGATAATAACTAGCTACATGTAGTTTAATCAGGGACCATAAATCTGTTAAAATGTTAGCGTTACATGGCATTGACAGAATTGAATATAAGGTGTTCATTATGGTAAAGTTTTGGAAACAATGCCTTGATGGATTTCGAAAACTTGAAAGTTTTGGTTAACATTTTCAATTTGACGGACAAACGGACGAGCGGACAAGATTATCACCAGCGCATGAAAAGATGCATGTAGTTGAGTCAGTGACTGTTCTCATACATACCTTGCATTTAGGACATTTCTGTGCATTTATTCCTCCATAACGTTGCTCCTTTGCCCATTGTTTAAGTAATCTATCCCCCCTTCGTTAAAGCCTTACATTTTATTCCAACATGCCACCTAAGGAGCCTGACAAATGAAACACCAGTGCAATCGACATTCGGAACACAAAATGAGAAGTCCGTATTTACTGCCACCCTTCCCATCATCCTCAGGCAGATGGTGAATGTTACTACATCTTGGACACGTCTTTACTTTAGGTTCTTTATTTACATCAACCAAGAACCGGCAGTATTTATCTTTCATAATTCCCGACAATCGGCCACTGATTTCATTGCGGTAGATGAGACTATCACATGTACCTATACATTCTATTTTAACAACACCATCATTTACATTGGTTTCGATATACTGAACAAGACAGGCATCACATGCGGCGAAATCACAGCAAATCCTTTTGTTCAACTTTGTTTCTTGGAAACAGATTAAGCACTCGGTAGTAACTTGTTCTCCTAGTGGAAACATATAGGTTATGCTTTTGTTTATAATGTTTTCTTCACAACAGCTAAAGCTATCAGTAGAGACTTGTTCTTCTAGTGGGGGCGGATGGGTTTCTGGATTCTGTCGTTCACCAACAGGAAAATTCATATCATTGTGCATAGAGTTGTTCAAGTCAACTTCGGGACGAAGAAGGGAATCGTCCATGCATTCCAACCCTTTCAGATCCATGGATTCAAGATCAATCTCATCATACTGTGGTACGGAACAACGTATTGTTTCTAACTGGTTACATAATCTCTGGGGTACTTCAGCCACATCCGTATCATTAGCGGTGGAGACTAATTCGTCAAGCGTACCGTGGCAATGTATTTGATCTAGCTCATTTAACTGAAGCAATGTTAATAGATGGGGCTGAGACGCAGCGGGTATGTCTGAATCCTCATTGTAGTTTTCCTTTGATGGGGGTTTAACACGAGTACTACCCTGAGGAGCATCACTTGCGCTACTTTGAACTGGATTCTCATAAAAATTATCTTCACTAGAAGATGCCATTTGATATGACTTGGTTTCACCACTCACCATTAAGTCAGAGGTTCTTACGAAAACGTTCTAATCTACAAATGTATAATAATGCCATGATGAATCAGAGACATAAGATATTGATATTGCCTCCCTTTTTTCTTTTCAACTTAAAAATATTGAAATTGCCTCCCTTTGTTCTTTTAAACTTAAAGATATGATTTAAACATAAATCTTTGTTGTATTTTAAAGTTTTAAACAACACTATCCTTGTATCATATACTTTTTCATTGATTCTTTCATCAAATCCTGAAATAAAAAGCGTAAAAAAGATGTTTGTAAAATATGTATACTGTAACCCACCTTCGGTTACCCCCTGCTGCTCATTTCTCTTCTCGCGGTCTGTCTTTTAAAAGACTCAAGCATATTTGAAATCTGCATCTCAAGGCGCTTCTTATGAGCTCAGAAGTGGTCATATTGACCAAACGGAAGTTTAAAAAGCTTGTTTTTCCATAAGTAAAGAGTAGTTTTCAGACAGTTTTTGGGAGGCGATTAAGCCTCTCATTACTACCATTGCCCATTTCTTAATACAAAATTAACCGCCTTTAGGCTGCTATGTGAATCCGCATTCAAGTAGTTCCAGAAACTGTCAACATTCCCAATACTGCTACTTATGTTTCTCCAATTTATTTAACTGATTTAAGCCAATCAGCAACATTTGTTTATTCTAAGATCAAAAATTATTGTGAAACTGTTCGTTAAATCGATATTTTGGCCAAAAAAATCACTACACCTGCTGATACCGAACTTGTTTCATAGTACGAAAATGACGTGTTCATCAAATGTCCCGGCTGTAAAGCTAATTTTAGAAACTTCAGACTACGGTCAAGTGATGGTTTTATCAATGAATCGTATACGGTCTGCAAAGTACTGTTATGCAATCATATGGTGTCGCTGTACTAGCTAGCCGCTTTCTATAGACTGTCTCCCGCTGTGAGGGAAGTGATTACAAGACGGTACTGTAGAATCTGATAAATAGGCGCGTAGTATTATTTTAAAGCCACTTTTAATATACGCATTCAATACACGTATTACATATAAATTAATATGCACCTTTTAACAATTATTTAGATACCTAACATACCTATATAGTCACATATGCCTATTTTGACATTCAAGACAAGATCGGCAGTAAGAAAACGAACATTAAACGTGTAAAGTCGGTTTAAGCTTTAGTAGCAGCAACCAGATCGCCTCCCAATAGTACTCTCAGTGCTTTGATTTCTTGTTTTCTCAAAATATTGATTTTGTACTTACGACCTTTTAATTCTAATGGCAAATTTAACCTCACTTGTCCTGTTATATCATGTACCTGGTTCTAACTTTGTGTAGGAGTGCAGAGGACACTCCAGACCACGACTCTCCACAACTCCACTCCATGTATGCCCTTATACAACAAGACTAATTTTGATGCAAAGCATCAAAGATGGCGCACATGTTTTTTCAACGGTAATATTTATATGTCAAGACTGATCAGTGTTTATAACGAAGCATGTATAGTGCATAGGGTTTCTCAGTTTATAAAAGGCAGTAGTGAAATTGAACAGTTGAAAAGTGTCTATCAGTATTATGACCATAACGTTGTTCTTGTATTCTTGCTTGAAAATTTTGCTTTATCAATATGCACGGGTAAATGTGGTGAATTTGGTTAATGGGTTTAAGATTATGGTAACTGTGTCTAAAGAATTTAAATTTAAAGAAAACAAGTCACTCTTGTCTTGAATGTCAAAATATGCATATGTGACTATATAGGCATGTTGGGTATTTAAATAATTGTAAAAAGGGGAATATTAATTTATATGCAATACGTGTATTAGGGGCGGATCCAGGATTTAGTGTTAGGGGGGCGTGAAATGAAAAATGAGATGGGGTCCAGGGGTGGGTGCAGGGCAAAGCCCTGCTAGGCGGTCCAGTGGGGCGAATCACCGCGGTAGCTCCTCGATTTTAGTGATTTTTAATGCTTAGACAAGCACTCTCGAGCATGCAGCGAAAAGAGAATCAATGTGCAAAAAGAGCGATACATCAGAATCGCAAAGTTCGACCTGAATAACGGGGCGGCAGAGAGTCTATCGAAGTGTCTGTGGTTAGTGGAAAATGTTAATTGCGCGCTGTGCGCGCAGAAGAAAGCAGAACAAAAATGACTTTAAATATGTGATTTAGTGTGATACAACAAACTTTACTTTGGCGATTTTAGGGGGGGCGTACGCCGGGTCCGCCCCCCCCCCTGGATCCGCCTATGTGTATTGAATGCGTATATAGAAAGTGGCTTTTAAATAATACTACGCGTCTATTTATCTGATTCTACAGTACCGTCTTGTAATCACTTCCCTCACAGCGTGAGACGTCTATAGAAATCGGCTGGTATATAGCCAGGCCATATGATTGCATAACAGTACTTTGAAGACGATATACGATCTGGCTGGTATCTCTGTTTACAAATTAATGACTATAGGATGCTATTTAGGCCACGCATATTGCACAGTTTGTTCATTGTTGTTACAAATTTTACATTGTCACGTCTTGTAGGAATTAAATAAAGTCAATTGTCGTTGATTTCTGAATTTTTTCTTCGTTTGCTTAAAAGCTATTTTTTAAATAGCTTTATCAGTGTTCGCAAACGTTTTCGAGACATTTTGTGAATTGGGATAATAAGGTTGAGAAACGAAACTACGCAAAAAGCGTAGCCTAACTTTTGAAACACGTTTCCGTTGAGGCCATGACTATTGCATAGTTTGTTCATTGTAATTACAGTTTTTCCATTGTAAAGCTTTGTGGGAATTAAATTGAACCAAATAGTCGTTGATTTATGAATTTATTCTTAGTCTGGTTTAAAATAATTTTTAAGCACCTTTATCAGTATTCGCAAGCGTTTTAGAGACATTGCAATGATGTAAAGGGGTAACAAAGTTTAGAAACGAAGCTATAAATAATACTGTTACGTATATACATGGGCACATTTACGGTTACGTAAATACATGGGCACATTTACGGTTACGTAATTACATGGGGACATTTTTCAGGGGCGGATCCAGGATTTGGCGTTAGGGGGGGCGTACATTCATGTATTGACCCCCCTCAAAGAAATGTGCGAGCGAAGCGAGCAAGAAAAAATGTATCCCTGAGAAGCATTCCACACAATTTCGTTCTTCATCTTATAATATTCATTGATAAAGTTAATGTGAGAGAAAGGCGAGCAAGAATATAATTATTATTTGAGCAGCTTTCCCGCATACTCATTCCCTACTTGACAAACTTAACTGATAGCGGTTGTGCGAGCGGAGCGAGCAAGAAAAAAAATGCAATCATCTTTTTCAGCAGCATACACCACACACTTATCACTTGGTAATATTCACTGATTTAGTAATTGTAAGAAATGGAAAAAAATCAGTGTTTATTTGAGCAGCATACCCAACAAACTCATTGATAAATCGAAAACTTTCATTGAATTTGCGTAGATCTACAGCGAGCGAAACGAGCAAGAAAAATCGTTGTTTATATAGCCAGGACTAACAATAATCGACTGGATAATATTCACTGATATATAGCTGCTGTGAATACGTTACGAAGAAAAAAATGCACTGTCTATCTGAGCAGCATACCCTGCGAACTCCAGGGCTTCACTTTTGTTCAAGTGGAAATGTGAAATACTTGGGATCCAGCGACTAGGGGGTCCAGTTGCTTTCTGCCTCGTGACGTTCTAAAAAGAACCACGGAATTCGTCAGCTGCATTCTGAGATATCTTTTTTTAATGAAAAGGACAGGTTTATTAAAAAACCAAGCCAACTGTATTAATATTTTATGACTTGTCAGACATTTTTAATGTGCTAGAATTTCTCAAGCCGATGTTTGGCACCATGCTACCAATCAGTCCCATATCTTGTTGCTTGCATACAGCATTAAGTTCACTTTAAAATCAATAAATTGATTATTGTTTTATTGACGCGAGCGAATCGAGCGAAAAAAATTGCATATCAATATTGTTCTTACATCCAAAATATGATAAATTACCTAGGCTCCGACGATTTTAGGGGGGGCGTACGCCGGGTCCGCCCCCCCCCTGGATCCGCCTATGTTTTTCGATTCATACCATATGACGGCGCCGTCAACAACTTCCAGTTCAACTTCAATGTCAATTAAAATTATTTTTAAAAATCTGTTTTTTTTTGCTTATATTTTAATGAAATGAAACATGCAGATCGTTAAAAAATATAAAACTCACGTTGGCAGAATCCTGATTAAACTCAGCGATGAGATTGAGTGACAGCCACAAAACGGTTTTGTTTTGGTTACTGACGTTATAGGAATTGAGGTTGTGCAATTATGGATCTAAAAATAGAATATGTCATCCATCTAATGTTACTCTTTTTCTCGCGTATTATTTACTTCAGTGTGTGTATTATGAATGCATGCTAAATATCTTAACGTGACAAATTGTTTGTTTACTTACTGCTTTAAACTGCCACAACATATCTGTTAATATTTCACGAAGCAAACTAACTTTTCAGGAACGTAGATTGTCTCATGAAAACCCCCGCTTCAACTTCAGCCGTCACGTTTTATACCAGACCGTTTGATAGAACGGTTAGAGTTTTAGCCGCTACCATATTTTCGAAGTAATTTCTGAAAAGAAAATGACCCTTTTATTTAATTATTGATACATTTTGACCATTTCTATATGCCGATGATAATAACATAAGTTTTGGTGTTCTTGTTATAGGTATAAATAACCACTATCAATCATTATTCTGTCAATTTTACTATTTGTAATCCGTTTTCGCGACACTGGCTTTTTCATTCGTATTTCGTATCAAACTTATTTTGGTCAAAACACATATTATGTGTTTGTTAAGTAAAAAGAGACAAAATTATGGAATATGAATTTCATCCCATGAAATAAAAATGCATGTCAAGTCTGGCATAAGTTCGAAATAAGCAAAAAAGTAGTGCTCCTAAACAGCTAAATGGCCAGGGATAGCGGCGAATTGTACCGTTTTTTACCTTTCCAATGCCTCCGCACTGACTTGTGAGTATGGGGCTTTTGTTTCGCTGCAAAATTATGACAAAATTTACCGTGATTATTTCTGTGCGGTATAGTAAGGGCAATTTGGGGGTATGCGGCTATTTCATAACCTTTCCTAACCAAATTATTGGCTGATTGGTAACCAACCCAAAAAAGCTTGAAATACAATTCGCTTGTAATTCAGTAAATTTCAGTAAATTTTAACAAAATTATTGGTACATTTTACTATTTGCTTTCAATGGATTATGAAGATTTTTCAGTGAAAATAACAGTGAAATTACCACTTTGTTATTTTCACAGTTTTAGAAGCTGGTTCCAGTATCATTCAGAAAAAGAAACGTAATTAACATCAATGGCACCGGACTTTAAAACATGCTTTACATCATCATGACGTCATAATTCTCACATTGTGATGTTCTAATTACGATTTGGTTTTTCTAAATGAGCCAATTAAGAGGAATTGAGGCGTATATACTGCTTTCTCATGCATATATACTGCTTTCTCATGGAGTCGATCCCCTAAGAGTAAGAGATAAAAACCTAGCATGCACACTTCAAATTGTTTGGTCTGCTACTAAATTTCATTTTCTGACAGAGAAATAACTGAACTACAGTAAAATGAACCATTTTTGCAATAAAAAAGCTTTTATCTTTAAATATTTACTGTGAAGCAAGTACCAGTCAAGAGGCTCCGTCATTCAGAAACTTTCTCATCGACCTGATCCCTCTGATTGGTCAGTCTATGATTAACCCAAAGACTGAATTATTTTATGAAACACAGTGGTAACATAAAGTTCGTTCATCATAGATACTATTCACAGAATTTAATTAATGTGGACAAGCATGTTGACAAAAATATGGACAAAAACAAAAACCTGTGGTTACAAGCTTTGGTATTACTTCTCACAAAAAAGGATTTTTCAGGGTTGGTTTTAAATCAGTCCACAAAAATGTTTACATGCGCTTTTATGCACATTTTTTTGCTATGATGACAGGAAAAGGTCCACTTTCAAACTTGTGTATGTTTTGGAAAGGAACCATCGCTGCGCGTGTTCATATTCTGCCAAAATAATTAGGGCTCGGGTCGATGAGAAGGATCGGGTCGATGAGAATCAAGTATAATAAACAGAATTTTTTTTAATTTTTGGTGTAAGATCAATTTTATTCCACTCGTGAGCACAGAAAATTTAATTCTCACTCGTGGCTATGCCACTCTTGAAAATATTGATTTTCTGTGGTCACTCTGTTAAATAAAATTTGATCTTACACCAAAATCAACAAATATCCTCTATTTAAATATCAAACTATTTTAACTCCTTTAATATTAATTAGAATATAACCTACATTATGAGCCAATGAAAACGCCGCATTTTCGCGGTTAAATGAAAATTTAATCATTAAAATTTTCTCTTGACGTCTTGCGTTGGCGCTAATTTCTATCAGCCAATCAGAATGCAGAATGTTATATTCTAAGTTAGTTAATTTTAATGACTAAAAAGGCCTCGCTTCGCTTCGCTCGCTCCGCCCTTTTTAATCATTAAAATTAACTTAATATGTTCAAACTATAACATCTACTGTGATAATAAGCCATAAATATAATTTAGGTAAAGAACCACCAAATGCCTACGCGGGCCTAATGGTGATACACTCAAGTAGTCCTTAAAAAAACTTTGGCTTCCCTGTAAGTGGGGATATTTCTTGACAAGTGTGCACTGGAGTGATGAAATTGAGTTTAAATGCATTGTAAATATGCATGTTATGTAGTGAAACTGGAAAATCTGGAATATCTTGGTATTCTTACATTGATACCAAAGTGAAAGTAGAATAGGGTAAAACCCGGATTGCATCAGTCTGGACATGTGTAAAAATAGGTAGACCATGTTTGATGGACAAATTTTTTCTTAGATGATACATGACCCCCCCCCCCCCTTTTTATTAGCTCACCTGTCACAAAGTGACAGAGTGAGCTTTTGTGATCACACTTCGTCCGTCGTCCGTCCGTCAACAATTGGGTTGTGTCCTCTCTAGAGGTCACAATTTTGGCCTAATCTTTATGAAACTTGGTCACAATGATCATCTCAACAAAATCTAGGTCAAGTTCGATATTGGGTCATCTGAGGTCAAAAACTAGCTCACTAGGTCAAATTATAGAAAAACCTTGTTTTAAACCTTTCAACATGTAGTCTTCATGGTCACTAAACTCTCTGCTGTAACTCTCTACTCTCTATACATACAATAAACTTTCATCAACCAATGAAAATGTGTATCAGGGTTCACAGCAGTTTTGTAAAGGTCAAATATCAAAATATTCTAGTATTTTAACCAGGGTGTGAATTGTACTGGTTAAGTGGAAATCAAAGCGCTGTAGGGAGCGTAGACATTTTCCTGAGGGTCGTGGGTTCAAACCCCACTGGAACCATAATTTTTATTTTTTTTATTTTTTTAAGTGTTTAGGTATTGTTTTGTCTTTATAGCATGTATTTGTACATTTTCCTGATGGTCGTGGGTTCAACCCCCTCTGGAACCATAATTTTTATTTTTATTTTTTTTAGTGTTTAGGTATTGTTTTGTCTTTATGGCATGTATTTGTACATTTTCCTGATGGTCGTGGGTTCAACCCCCACTGGAACCAATTTTTTATTTTTTAATTTTTATTTTTTTAAGTGTTTAGGTATTGTTTTGTCTTTATAGCATGTATTTGTACATTTTCCTGATGGTCGTGGGTTCAACCCCCACTGGAACCATAATTTATATTTTTTTATTTTTATTTTTTTAAGTGTTTAGGTATTGTTTTGTCTTTATAGCATGTATTTGTACAGTTATATGGAGGAAAAATACCAAAATATTTTGTTTAAAATAAAGGTCAAATCATAGAAAAACCTTGTGTAGTCAGTCACCAGAGGTTACAATTTCAACTTAATCTTTATGAAACTTTGTCACAATGATCCTGTCAACAAAATCTAGGCCAAGTTCGATTTTGGGTCATCTGGCGTCAAAAACAAGGTCACAATGTCAATTGACATTTTCCTGAGGGTCGTGGGTTCAAACCCCACTGGAACCATAATTATTTTTTTAAGTGTTTAGGTATTGTTCTGTCTTTATAGCATGTATTTGTACAGTTATATGGAGGAAATATTTTGTTTAAATTATAGGTCAGATCATAGAAAAACCCTGTGTAGTCACCAGAGGTTACAATTTCGACTTAATCTTTATGAAATTTGGTCCTAATAATCATCTCAACACAATCTAGGTTAAGTTTGATATTAATTAAGTCATCTGGGGTCAAACGCTAGGTCACATGGTCAAATCATACACAAACTTGCAATAGAGGCTGAATTTCCTTAAATTTTATTCAGAAAATGTGTAGGATCACCATAGGGGTGTGCATGCACTAGTACGACAGGTGAGCGACCTAGGGCCCTTTGGGCCCTCTTGTTGTATTCAGGGGTGTGGAAATTCCCAAATTTTTAACTTGCCCCGAAAAGTCCACTTGCCCGAAAACATAATCTACTTGCCCAGAAACACAAAAAAAGCGACAAAATTTCAATTTCATTCAATTATTAATCATGTGAAGGATTAGAGTACTGGATTTAATTCGAAGTTTGTTAAGTAAATCATTTTTGGTCAGTAATTTAAGAATTCATCATTGTTAAGGTAAAATAAGTTGAGCATTATTAAGTAAGTTTATTTTCAAAGTATCTATAGGCCAAAGGCCTGTCAGACATACACACATTACTACAAAACATATATAGCAAACATGGCAACGGCAAGTATAAATGTACATATGAAAATAAAAAGACAACAAAACAAAGTGAGATAAAGCGAAAAGCAGTATGTGGACGTGTGAATTCTGCGTGGATAAAGAGAGGGAGAGAGAGTTTTTTAGCGGAGAAGGGTAAATGGTGAAAAAAACAATTTGTTTACAACAGTCATAATGATAGAATAACATGGATGGCAACGTCACAGGTTACAGGAAAAGAAAAACGGGTTGGGGATGAAAACATGGAAAAGATAGTTAGCTAGGTCATACAGCGGAGAAGGGATACATAATTACAAAATAATAACACAATTGTGAAACATAAAATTACATATTCATGCATGCAGAGAATTAATCTTCATCTTAAATATATACATTGCTTGGGAAGAACATGATCATAAAAAACGAACGTAAAATGCATTTTGACACACAAAGACATGCATACGTATATTTAGCATTATAAATATTTCAAGGTGATATTTCCAACAAAACAACCAGTCTTCCTTTGAAAAATATCTGTTAAATTAAATTGCATCTTGTTTGATTTTAAATGCTTTAAAAATAAAAACACTTAAAGGGACTATTTACCGGTGACTTAAACTTTCGTGTAATAGATCTATTCGGCATCGTGATTGCATTCGTAACATTTTCCCCGAAATTTCCCGAACAGTTACCTGCGTACAACCGATAACTCACGTCCATTGTTATACATGTACGGAAAGTTACGGAAATATCTCGGGAAAAGTCTGAAGTTAAAAATGAAGCGTGTGACGTCACAATCGTGCAGACAGCGAAGTTTTCTCCGACTCAGCTAGGGAATCGTTAAATTCTTGGGATACAGATTATGATGGCAATGAAAATATTTTGCCGTATCAATTCAAACCTATTATTAAGAAGGGAAATCATGATAACGGCGACATTCGCACTGTATACATTGGCACGTTTAGAAACTAGAGAATTTCAATTTTGATTGGTACCAATGTCATAAAGTAATTTATAAACTAAATAAAAATTTTAAACTGCGAGAGCGTCTGAGCAGGAAATACATATGTATATTTTCTCAAATATAGTCTGATTTTGAAGCAATTTATCATTGATATTTACAACAAAATAAACCGAATAATCACATTTTGAGAAACTAGAAAGCTTCGTCTTTAATTCGACTGTTTTAAAAATATGTCCTTTAAACCCTAGGCACGTGAAATTATGTTATTATGAATAAGGACACATAAATCCCAATTAACGAGAACATGGACTTTTCCAAAAAAAGCTGGTTTTATAATGTTGAACATATGTTGGTTTGGTCTATGTAATAGTTAAAGCGCTCTTTAGTTGATATCTTTGTGATACCAAATGCATTTAATCTCCAAAGCATATAAAATATAGATTTAAAATTATATGTAAGGTCCGAGACAATTGAATATCATGAAGGATAGATATAAGCTTATTTGAAAGTATCTTAAGGCAAGCCTTCTTGTCGGATATATATATACATTACTTATATAGCAACCATGTATAAAATACTATGTGACCTCATACTGTTCCCATGTTCTAGCGCAATCAAAGTAACTGGTGACACTCTGTTAATTGACAGTAAACTAATCAACAAGACACCGCGACCAGCCGTAGATCACAGAACCCCGACTGATTACTGCGGGATACCAATCTAAACGATATCATCAAAGAATATAACACATTGGAATGTTAACTAACTTATAATCTAGGACTTGCATATATTGTTCTGGTATAATGGTGCATATAAAATATGTGTAGCCCTAATTATTGTACTTGACCCGACATTTATAACGTTATGTTAAAAGACGATGTTTTTTATTGATAACGCGTGATTGTACATAAGCTATTTTGTACTTACGACCTTCTAATTCTAAGCAAGCGATAGATCTATTAATAACCTATAAAATAAATTATTTGAAACAATAAAAGATGCTTCTCTCAAGACTGGTAATTAAATTTTCCCAATCTGCACAAAAAATACATTAATAGTAATTGAAATCAAAAGAAACATTCTGTTTGAGCGACAGATTAAATTGCGAGTACCGATTGTGACGTCACAGTCAGATTTTACGAAGATAAACGAAAGCGCTTCCGGAAATTTCCGATATCAGCTGTATCGGAAAATGTGCACTACCCGTATATGATTAGTCGACATAAACATCGTTAATACTCGTAAAATATCGGAATTTTCGTTTCTGATGTTAAAGATAGATATTTATCGGCCTAAATATATAATGGAAATAAAGTCAGTCAATAGTCCCTTTAAGTTTTTAATTGTTGATTCACAATTGTTTTCAAAGAGTAATTTCAATTTGAGTATGCTTGGTCGTATCCAGTAAAATCTATTGATGGCACTTAATATTATTTTTCTCGTGATAATTTTGCACTTGCCCAAGGGCAAGCTTGATGGAAAAATCTACTTGCCCGCAGGCAAAAAGCCCAAGTCGGTAAAGTCGGACATAGGAATTCCACACCCCTGTGTATTATTTTGAAGCTCAAAGGTACTTCTTTACAATGATATATGTCTTCCTGCTGGCCATAGACTAAAAGATGTAAAAATGTGGGCCTACTATTGTAACTTTACATTGAACTAAAGAGCAAATTTATTTGGTGGTTTCAAACCTTTACTTCTACAGAGCTACAGATAAGCTGCGTATTGGGGTAATTACCCAATTGATTTTCTTAAAAACCCAATAGATTTTGAGTGGAGGGAGTAAGAAATTGCAATTAGAAAATGATGTTATAGTGAAAAATAGTGCATAAAAGACCAATTACCCAATTAGTTTTATTAAATACCCAATTTAAATTTGTCAAAACACAAATAAAATTGAAACTTGGGGGTAAAATACCCAATTGCCTAAAACCTTATCTGTTGCTCTGCTTCTATTAATAAAAGAAATAAATTGGCAGTTACGAGTTTGCCGATACTTTTTTGACCTGGTTACCAAATGACCTGTATTCATTTGTGGGGGTTTTACCATCTTACTCTGTATAGCCCTGGGATCACAAAATATGATTTCTTTGGATAACAACCGTAAATAAGCTTCCTTAGGGCTCTGAAAAAAATCTCGGTTATCATTATAACCTTATGGCCTCACCAAGCTAGTGTAAGTCTGCATTTTGTATTCCTGGGGCATCTGGCAAGGTACCGTCTTAGGAAGCCAAGTGTGTTTAAATATTGTAATGGGTAGACTTCAATATAAAGAGCAAACTTGTATTTATTTTATATAATTATCAGGACAATAGACATACTTATTAGCTCATCTGATTTTTGAAAAAAAGATGATTTATTGTCATCACTTGATCGGCGTCGGCTTTGCATGGTTAAGTTTTGTGTTTAGGTAAACTTTTTAGCTCACCTGAGCACGAAGTGCTCACTGGTGAGCTTTTAGGATAGGTGGCTGTCCGGCGTCCGTCGTCGTCCGTCGTCGTCCGTCAACAATTCCTTTAAATGACTTCTTCTCCTAAACCAATTGATGGAATTTAACCAAATTTCACAGGAATGATCCTTGGGTGGTCCTCTTTCAAAGTTGTTCAAATGGTTCTGGTTAATTTATTAATTAGGTCACAGGAGCTAAAAATAGATTTTAAAAGTGAAAACTTAAAAAATCTTCTTCTCTGAAACCACAGGGCCTACAGCTTTGATATTTTGCATGAAGCTTCATCATGAGATCCTTTACAAAGATTGTTAAAATTTTGCCCCTGGGGTCAAAACTGCACCCGTCCCGGGGGTCACTTGTTTTGCAATAGAGTTATAGAGAGAAATCTTTGAAAATCTTTTCCTCTGAAACCACAAGACCTACAACTTTGATATTTTGCATGTAACATCATAATTATTATTTGGGTCCTCTAACAAGATTCTACAAATTTTACCCCCATGGGGTTAAAATAGCCCCCTACCCCAGTCACTATGTTATTGTAGAAAACTTTGAAAATCTTCTCTTATACCACAATGCAGACTCCCACTGACCTCACCTTTAGATAAGAAATAATGTTGGATATTTCTTTCTTGCTGACATTAATGACTTTTCAATGAGATATACTAAACCCTGACTCTGGTATCTGAATTCAAACATGTGTAGACCATCTGGTCATTTGTTCAGTCAGTAGGAGAAGTTTATTGTGTGTTCAGCTAGTTAATGGTCAGTTATGTTGAAGAGATGGCAAATATGAAGTAGCAAAGTGTTGAGTACAAACACCAGATATGACATCAGATTTGTCAACAACTACCACCTTATTCAAAATAGTGACAATCAATTTGATTATTTCAATCCATTATTTCACAAAATATCATGCTCATAAAGTGTATATATTTGCATACAAGTTAGTTGTGTTTTATATTCTTCCACCAAATATATCCCTCAATCTAAGGCTAACCTTAATAAATTCTTTGGTTGGAGTTACTCTATCTACTCACGAAAATCCCAGCAACATATTTGGCCTTCAGGAGACATTTTTTACTTTAATGAGATTATTAAGTGTTCGTAAAAAATAATTAAAAACATTCCCTACTTACCTACCCGCCTAAACATTTCTGTGTAACTCCAAACAAAGAATTTTTTAAGGTCAGCCTGAGATATTTGGGGTAAATTGCTTTCTACATGTCAGCTGTCTGGTACACTAAATGGTTTCAGATCAATAACTCGAGAACAGTTTGGCCTAAGATCATCAAACTTTGCTTTGAGGTTGGTTATCATCAATAGATGACCCCTATAATGTTTTTTGAGGTCATTAAATAAACAGATAAGGTCATTAACCTTAAACATAATTATCATAGAGGCATATCCTACTATTCCGGAATAATCCGAGAATCAGGATTAGCTGCACTAAAAAAAATGAACTTCTATGTAGAAAAAGTTCATTTCTCGACTTAACATCACTCGAATATTACTCAGGTGAGCGATCCAGGGCCTTCTGGGCCCTCTTGTTTCATAAACTATCAAAGCTATTGCTTTGAAACTTGCAACACTTGTTCACCATCAATACCTGAGCCTGTAAAGCAAGACCCATTACTCTGATCTGCATTTTGTAACAATTATTGCCCCTTTTTGGACTTAGAAAATAAAATGCCTTGGTTAAGTTTTGCGTTTAGGTCAACTTTTCTCCTAAACTATCAAGAGTTATTGCTTTGAAACTTTCAACACTTGTTCACCATCAATACCTGACCATGTCAAGCAAGACTCATAACTCTGATCTGCATTTTGCATGAGTTATTGCCCCTTATTGGACTTAGAAAATTCCTTGGTTAAGTTTTGCGTTTAGGTCCACTGTTCTCATACACTATGAGGGCTATTGCTTTGAAACTTTCAACACTCGTTCATGATCAATACTTGACCATGTCAAGCAAGACCCATAACTCTGATTAGCATTTTGCAAGATTTATTGCCCCTTTTTTTCGCCATCAATACCTCACTGTTTTAAGCAAGACCAATAACACTGCCCTACTTTATGCAAGGGTAATGGGCCTTTTTTACAGTGACAATGATCAGATGAGCCTCTGCACCCGCAAGGCGGTGCTCTTGTTTTTCTTTTCTTTAATACAAATTCATTTTAATACAATTTCACTTTACTACAATTTTAATACTTTTGAATTGTTTTTCAGAAGTTGACATTGAGATCCAGTATGTATAATCCATACAGAGGCTATCAAGCAAGGTTTCAGGCCTACAATAATATCGTACCAAACAACAGAAATTTCAATCCAATACAAATTGGAGTGGTTCCTAGACCTGTATATGGTAGGTCCAAAATATCATATCTTGATTCTTGTTAATTTGTAAGTACCTGGGTGCAAGTATTCAGGTATATACCTCATTTCAGGTTTTTGAGTTGCCAAAAAGTTTGTTTTCACTATATATATATTATAAATTAACATTTTTTCTGTATTTCAGGTTTTTCATTTAACTAAATTTATAACTTGCACCCATGCTATGCTTAGAACTTTGTCACCTCAAACTTGTCTACTATTAGTCTAATGAGTAAATCTTTTTGCTACAAACATTGGTTCAGTTATCATATATATATATATATATATATATATATATATATATATATATATATACAATAAAAGCTCTTTAGCAGTAAACTTTAGTTCGTCTGTTCAATTTTGTTTAGAACTACAAATTTTTCGTCTATTTCTTGATTGTTTTCTACTACAAAATAATATCAGCGATGCTGGGTAATTATTTGTTCTTATTTTGTTTTCCAAAAAAGTCAAATACTAGTACATACTATTTTACAGTCTCAACATGATTGACCAATGTTTAACATGCTAGTTATATTGACAGGTTATCCTGTACCCGTACAACAATGGAATTATCAACCAAGTGTTAACTTTCCAAACATGAATGTAGTGAGTTATCCACAAGCTTCTGGTAGTCAAAGCTCCAACAAGTTAGTAGAGTGTTTATTATACTTTCATTTTACCCCTCTTTAATTTTAATGAGCCAACTTATTTTGCTTACAAGGGTCTTTAGACACAAATATTTTCTGTCAGAGCACAATTTACACATGTAGTTGCCAGCTCCTATCCTTTTATGCCAGTCACCCAGCTGGTAGGCATTCAATAACCATTTTGCTTGCTGCATTGACAGAACTCATCAGCTAGTCATAGCACATAGAGCCCTCCTGTTATTGGATTGTTCAAACTTGTTTATGCCCCTGTATCGATAGATGGGAGGCATATAGTGATTGACCATTCCGTCTGTCCCTGATTAACCCAAATTGACAGTTTCGTCTTACATCAAGTCCATCAAGGCATAGCTTTTAAACTTGGCATACTTGTTTACCATTAAATTGTCAAAGCCATGTAACACTACCCAACATTTTAACAGAATTATGGCCCTTGATTGACTTAGCTTTTTTTATGGACATTGCTCTCATTGGGGCATAAGCGTTTATTGAACACAGTCTTGTTCTTTCTCTTTTCATAGTAGATGCCTCAATTATGTGACTTTTATTTTGTGAACTTCAGTATTGATTACATCTAGGCTTAACCTTGGATCAGATTTCAATGAAACTTTACGTGAATTGTTGGTACCAAGCGTGACTGTGCATATTTGTCTGGAACATAAGTTGTATGATTAATGTTACAATGTTTGGCCAATTGTGGGAGACCTACGTTTTGTGTCCAAAACCGTTCTAGTTGTGTATACTGTAAGTATTTTTGTATTTCGAACTGATCTCATATTACTTAACGCTATTGACTTATCTTAGCTCGACTTTTTGAAGAAAAAAAGCCGAGCTATTGTCATGACGGGATGGTGTGCGTTGGTTAAGTTTATTGTCATAGTCATTTTCTCTGTCAATTATTCAGAGACTATCACAGGTATCAACTTGAATCTTTACATAGTTATTCACCATCACAAGGGGAGTCCATACTGACAAGGCTGATAGCTCTGTGACCAATATTTATGGAGTTATCTGCCCTTGTTTGGACTTAGTACATAGAAATAGTGGCAAATTTTATACATAAACTGAATTTTCTCAAACACTATCAAAGCTTTCAACTTGAAAGTTAGTACACTTGTGGAATGAGATGACCTCCATCTACTGACAAGAGGAAACAACTATATACAGCATTTTATAAGAGTTATTCGCCTTTTATGACTTTGAATCTTTACACGAAAATGTCAAGTACTCAAAAACTATCAAAGGTGTCCACTGGAAACTCAACATAGTTATTCACCATCACAAGGGGAGTTCATACTAACTTTGTGACCTATATTTATGAGTTATCTGACCTTGTTACTCTTAGAATTTTGACTTACAGATGAGCAAGGTTACTATCAAGTACGAGAAAGTCGAGCCTCCAGCACTCGTAGGCGGTGCTCTTGTTGAAAATGAGGTTTTATGTGTTGACTGTACTGTGAATCTTGAACAGATGTAAAGAACCTGCCATGATGTAATTGTCTTTCAGACGACAACACTCTTCAATGAATCATGGCAGTTATCAGCAGGATGAACCATTTAGAAAGAAACTGAGACCAAAACAACCAAGAGGCAACTCCAATACAGACCCTTCAGGTAGCAATGGTTTGCCCGTATCTAGGAAACGCAGTTTGCCCGTATCAACGGAGGAAAGCACCTTTATTCCAACAAAACGTAGTATGCCTGTATCTGTTAAAGACAGCTTAAATGATAAGGTAATTTTTTCAAACAAATTTTGCAATTGTATAGGTTCGAATCCCAATATTATACATGAAAGTGCATTGGGGTTAGAAAATAGTCACTGTTCCTCATAGTTATATGTTTTAAATTTTGATGCAGTTTGATAATCATATTTTCAATGGTGGCCCAAGCTATAAGATCATATTTGAAAAATAATTTTCTTGGCATGTTCAGTGGTCATTGGCCCAGCTGCCTTTCATGAGTTAGTGGTCCTTCATAAAAACCACTGGTCTTTGACCACTGGACAAGTATTAGTGTCGAGCCCTGACTTGTACATTCTGTCAGAGAACTGGAATCTGACCTGAATATTAAAGTGTCATATTTTTCGAAACGTAATTAAAGTGCTGGATGACCCCAGCTTTAAATCTATTTTACGCATCGTATGTTGATTAAATGTTTCAGATAACGGAAACAATCTGGAAATATTTTGAGGATAACCGACAGTCTGATGATAATTACATGTCTAAAGTTAGTCTGCGTGATGCACTGTACGTTATCTTCAAAGACGTCTTTCAGTGTAAGTATGATAATTACATGTCTAAAGTGAGTCTGCGTGATGCGCTGTATGTTATCTTCAAAGACGTCTTTAAGTGTAAAAATGATATTAACATGTCTAAAGTGAGTCTGTGTGATGCACAGTATGTTATCTTCAAAGACGTCTTTCAGTGTAAGTATGAAAATTACATGTCTAAAGTGAGTCGGTGTGATGCGCTGTACGTTATCTTCAAAGACATCTTTCAGTGTAAGTATGATAATTACATGTCTAAACTGAGTCTGCGTGATGCGCTGTACGTTATCTTCAAAGACGTCTGTCAGTGTAAGTAGGATAATTACATGTCTAAAGTGAGTCTACGTGATGCACTGTACGTTATCTTCAAAGACTTCTTTCAGTGTAAGTAGGATAATTACATGTCTAAAGTGAGTCTACGTGATGCACTGTACGTTATCTTCAAAGACTTCTTTCAGTGTAAGTAGGATAATTACATGTCTAAAGTGAGTCTACGTGATGCACTGTACTTTATCTTCAAAGATGTTTTTCAGTGTAAGTATGATAATTACATGTCTAAACTGAGTCTGCGTGATGCGCTGTACGTTATCTTCAAAGACGTCTTTCACAGACCTCAACAAATAATTTTAAAAGCACTTGTCCTGCAATATAGACAAAGACGAAAACCCCAAAATCTTACTTGTCCTGCTATATAAATAAATGGATTTATTGAGGCCTGCTTTCAGTGTAAGTATGATAATTAAATGTACAAAGTGAGTCTTCGTGATGCACTCTATGTTATCTTCAAAGATGTCTTTCAGTGTAAGTATGATAATTATGCCCCCTATCTTTGATGAGGGGGTATATTGCTTTGCATGCATCTGTTGGTCGGTAGACCAAATGGTTTCCGTTCAATAATTCAAGAACTCTTTGCCCTTGGATCTTCAAACTTCACATAGAGCTTGGTCATCAACAGTCATCACTGTGACCTTTTAAAACCATTTCTGACTATTGGGCTGCCATGTATATGTGTTTTAAAAACATCTATTGTTTTGAGTTATCTGTCCTACTTATCCTTAGAACTTCACTCACAGATGAGCAAGAGTACTATCCAGTACGTCACTCACAGATGAGCAAGAGTACTATCCAGTACGTCACTCACAGATGAGCAAGAGTGCTATCCAGTACGTCACTCACAGATGAGCAAGAGTACTATCCAGTACGTCACTCACAGATAAGCAAGAGTACTATCCAGTACGTCACTCACAGATGAGCAAGAGTACTATCCAGTACGTCACTCACAGATGAGCAAGAGTGCTATCCAGTACGAGAAAGTTGAGCTTCCAGCACTCGTAGGTGGTGCTCTTGTTATACATTGAACATCATTGGCCATCTTTTTATTAAACTGATTGAACCTTTCAGATTGTGGGTTATATATGGTAGGATCTTCCATGAGTGGATTTGCTACAAAAACCAGCGACTTAGACCTCTGTCTAATGTTAAGTCAAGAAGAAGTAAGTCAAACGAAGTTTTCACCCATAATACTTGTGAATGGATTTAATATTGATCTTATTTACTTGGAGAATAAGGAGAGCCAATCATATCGCCTATGACTGACCAAGAGTTTAACATGGTGTGATCTGATTGGTTGTCCTTATCCTTAATTCAAGTAAGATTTATATTGAATACAACTTATCTGACCCAATCTTCACAAAAGATGAACTGGTCCTGATGGAAATTTGATCCTGACCATTAGTTAACATTTTTTAGGAAGTTTTTGAGAATTAAGCCAGTACACCAATGTTGATTTTCTTTACCTCCACATGTGGATGGGTTGCTGGTTTATTATGGAAAACAAGGTTAGTAAAGGTTCGGATACATTTGAAGAATCTGATTTTAAAGGTGAATCAACCACCATGTATACTAGTAACTGAAACATTGTTGAGAAACTACCTTTAATCTAAATAAACATAACATGATGTAAATATAAGCTACAGTCCAGTTAGGATATTGTGAGGATGACTTTGTCATTTATATGTACACAAAATATTACAACCATTATCTGAACAGGTAAAGCAAATATAGTAAGTTTGTTTAGCATTGAAATTATAGCTGTCTATATAAGTCTTTTACACCGTACTAGTGGACTCAACTGCTGCGTCACTCTATTTTTACCCTGACTTGACTATACTAACAGTAACATGATTGTAATTGTGTGTTATCAGATAAATGGGAAGAAAGAAGCTGTTCAAATCTTGTTAGCAATACAAGCCTGTCTGAGGAAAACTAGTAAGTGACATTAATATGATGGTTATAACAGAGTTCACACAGGTCTTGAAAAGTACTTGAATTTGATGCCTAGTACTAGAAAAGTGAATTTCAAGCTTCCAAAAAGTCATTGAAGTCCTTCATTTCTGAAGTACTTTTCAGGGCGAACTGGTTGTTAACCCACATGTTGTCTCAGGTGTGTCGGTGTTATAAACCTGACATTTGAATTAACTAATCTATTCGGAAAAGCTAGGGTATCACACCCTGATTCATGTACCACACAACTGTCTCTTCCCTAGAAATCAATGGTCATTGGCCAAACTAGTAGGGAAAAAATAGGGAATGACCATGTACAGCTGTCTCAGTCTAATACAAACAAACAAAGCAAACATGTCATTGTATACTTGGTGTCACTGAAAAGTTACCACTTATATATACAGTCTAACTTGTGCTAGCGACCACACGTATTAAGCGACCTTTGTCTTAAACGACCAGATCGCGCTAGATCATTGGCCGATCAATAAACATTCGCTCCGCCCACCGCTTGTCAGCTAATTTGATTGACGGCCTGATCATGTGTGCGTAATATTGCACGCGATCGCTGCGGTAATCAAATTCATCAAAGGTGTGTAAAACGCGTCACGCTAATAATAATCTCTTGTAGAGACAGATAATTGAGTAGTTACAAACCGTTACGTAAACATGTATGCTTTAAGTGATCTCTTGATTGAATTATTGATTTTATTATTAGCTCACCTGTCACTTTGTGACAGAGTGAGCTTTTGTGATCACTCTTCGTCCGTCGTCCGTCCGTCCGTCAACAATTGACTTGTGTAGACACTAGAGGTCACAATTTTAGCCTAATCTTTATGAAACTTGGTCACAATGATCATCTCAACAAAATCTAGGCCAAGTTCGATATTGGGTCATCTGGGGTCATAAACTAGGTCACTAGGTCAAATTATAGAAAAACCTTGTGTAGTCACTAGAGGTCACAATTTTGACTTAATATTTATGAATCTTGGTCACAATGATCATCCTAACAAAATCTAGGTCAAGTTTAATATTGGGTCATCCGGGGTCAAAAACTAGGTCACAAGGTCAAATCATAGAAAAACCTTGTGTAGTCACTAGAGGTCAAAATTTTCACTTAATCTTTATGAAACTTGGTCACAATGATCATCTTAACAAAATCTAGGTCAAGTTCGATATTGGGTCATTTGGGGTCAAAACCTAGGTCACAAGATCAAATCATAGAAAAACCTTGTGTAGTCACTAGAGGTCACAATTTTGGTCTAATCTTTACAAAATTCGGTCACAATGATCATCTCAATAAAATCTAGGTCAAGTTCGATAATGGGTCATCCGGGGTAAAAAACTAGGTCACAAGGTCAAATCATAGAAAAACCTTGTGTAGTCACTAGAGGTCACAGTTTTAGCATAATCTTTACAAAACTTGGTCAAAATGATCAACACAACAAAATGTAGGTCAAGTTCAATATTGGGTCATCCGGGGTCAAAAACTAGGTCAAATCATAGAAAAACCTTGCATAGTCACTAGATGTCACAATTTTGGTCTAATCTTTATGAAACTCGGTCACAATGATCATCTCAACAAAATCTAGATCAAGTTTGATATTGGGTCATCCGGGGTAAAAAACTAAGTCACAAGTTCAAATAATAGAAAAACCTTGTGTAGTCACTAGAGGTCACGGTTTTGGCTTGATCTTTAAGAAACTTTATCACATTGATCATCTCAACAAAATCTAGGTCAAGTTCGATATTGGGTCATCTGGGGAAAAAAGTAGGTCATTAGGTCAATCATATAAAAACCTTGTGTAGTCACTAGAGGTCACAATATTGGCCTAATCTGTATAAAACTTGGTCACAATGTTCATCTCAACAAAATCTAGGTCAAGTTCGACAGGTGAGCGACCTAGGGCCCTTTGGGCGCTCTTGTATAAATTTGTTGTACCTTGGGTAAGCGTAATTCTTAGTGGTACGCATAATTAAAAAAAAGAAATGATGAGTCAAAACGTAAGTCCTGCAAATATTGAGTTTTAAAAGAATATTTACCTTGTAATTCATATTCTGCGCGTTTACATAAATCCCAGACACACAATATCACAACATACTTTTGCCAACGTTCGGTCGGCAGTTTCATCAAACGAGCGTGCGGCATCAATGTCTATGTTAATTAAGGACGTTTGATGTGACCGACTCGCTTCCCTTCAAAGGTGCCGGTAGTGCCTCGGCGGTCTTTGATCGTGCGGCATGCGAATTTATCCCGTAAACTGTATGCGATACATGTGTGTTAAATTTGAGGAATTTATTGATTGATGCAGCAAATTTTTTTCTGAATTTGCAGAGCGCGAACATTAAAATCGTGTAAATGACGTGGTGTTCGGAAGCATTAAATTGTGCTGATATTATTCCAGTTTTAACACATTTTGTGGCATTTAAACAATAGCAATTAAGATATGAGTTTAGGTGCATAAATTACTGCAAATGACCGGGATGAGAACGACTTAATATAATTATGACATACAAGTTGCACTATTTCGGATATACATATCTTCGGATAAACTCATGTTTATTTTAATCAGTCATACAGTTTTGGCTTCTATTATTGTAAGAATTCAAGTATGTTATTAGTACTTAAATCAAGTAACATTTTTGAACATCTAATTCTTAACCCTTTACTCCATAGACATACCTTGATTTTCCAATTTTCAATCAAATATGCATCATGGTCAGAAATATATGTTTGAACCAGTACACTGAACTGACCATATCATTGAGCAATCATACATTTTGTACATGTAGCTGGATTGATCATATATCAAAACAATACACAGTAACACATATAAAGTAAAGGGTTAAATGGGCTCTTAAGTACAGATGAAACATTTCATGAATGTGAACTGAACTTACAATGGTTGGACAACCATACATTCTGTTGGATGGCACTACATTACTGAATGTACACTCAGAGTTGACGTTCAAAACTTGGGACTTCCTTAAATCATACTGGGGCTTCCCAAATCAAAGGTCAGGAAGTCAGGACTTCCTGAAATTTAGCCTTAATGCAGGGCCTGTACAAGTAAGAATCATTATAAAACTTATTTACATACTAATGTTTATAATTTGAAGTTGAATAGTAGTCGGACAGCCTAAATTGGATATTCGTTATTTACACCAGGAGCTGTTCGATAAATATTATTATGTTATCTATGCCCTATGTAACTTTGCATTGACGCTGAGTATATATTCTCCTATGATATAATACTAATAATGAATGTTGCAAACTTTTTCAGCTATAGAGATTATAGAAAATGTACTCATTAAATATCGTGTTATTTTCAGAGTTTATATACAGAATGCAGTTAATTCCAGCCAGAGTACCCATACTCAAGTTTGAAGACTGTGAAAGGTTTGTTCTGATTATGCCCCCTGTTGAAATTTTGGGGTATATTACTTTGCACATGTCAGGCAGCAAACAAATCAAAGTTAAGTTACCTGTTTTCAAGGGCTGCTTTCAGCAATTCAGCCGTTCAGCCAACATTTGAAATTTAACTTCTACTGGTCATTGGGCTACATAAGGAAACCTGCATTTGAGTACCCCTGTGGGAAACTATTACTCTTGGTTTGTGTGTAGCCAACATTGAGATACAGCACTCAGGAATATTGAGCATGTATAGACACTGCCCTTACAGGTACCACTTCTCACCTTGGTTGAGTGGAGCATTGTGGATTATTTGTGCTCAGATAAATCGAGCAGTGGCGCAGACGGGCATCAAACCCGGGACCTCTATCCCAAAGCAAGTGCCCTACCTCTAGGCCACCGCACATCACAAACAAAATGGTTTTCATTCAATAACTCAAGAACTATTATAGGGCCTAAGACCCTCAAATGTTTAAAGGAGGTTGGTCATCATCAGTGTATAACCTGCCCTGCGTTCAGGGAAAAATAACGTGACGCACGTATCGTACCTGGTCCGCAAACGGTACGAAACATTTCGTAACGTTTGCGTACCAGGTACGAAACGTATTGTACCTGGTACGAAATGTGCGTCACATGATTTTTAGCTCCACTATTCGTAGAATAAATGGAGCTATTGCAGTCACCCGAGCTTTGGCGTCAGCGTCGGCGTCACACTTTTGTTAAAGTTTAGGTACAGGTTTTTTAACCTCTTATATTCTCTAAGTCCTTTGAGATATTGCTTTCATACTTTGCATACTTGTTTGCCATCATGACCCCAACCCATATCCAGGAGTAGGTAAGTCTATAAGGCATTTTGTTGAAATTATGCCTTTTTTTATACAGTAGAACTTCGATGCCTCGAACTACCTTCGGACCGGGAAAATAGTTCGAGGCATCTAGGGTGTTCGAGGCATCTATGGTATCCAAGAATATGCATGGGTATAAGTTCGAACTGATGTCGGTTAAGTGTAAATTTACAAAGCGTGTGTGTATATTGCATAATTTATGTGTATAACTAATATAGGTCTTTACTTTTTTGTAATTTTATTCATAATAACAATGAAACAATATAGTTTGACATGAATTCTGACTGATCTCCTACAAACTCTTCGAGTGGTCACACGTTACAAATCAATAAACGGAAATGTAACAGATTCTTTTGACAAACGTTGATAAATGATTATTTTATTCCGATTTATTTAAAAATAATTAAGTTACAATTTCCTGGACGGCCTTCATTAACCATTTAATGGATGTATAAATGTTTAAAACGTGTAATACAATGAAGTCGAACACAAACAATTGTTTGGTACAGTAATTATCACAACTTGTCACCGATTACCCGAGTTCGGACAATGGATTTCAACAGTCAATGAAAGGTGCGAAAACTTGTATTGTTCGACTAATCTATGGGTAAATCATAGCAAGGGACCGTCCAATCAGTTTGAGTGTTCGACCTAGATACTGTTCGAGTCATCTACTGTTTACCATATGAATAAAGAAGGAATATTGACGGGACAGAAGAGCTAGTTCGAGGCATCTAGGGTGTTCGAGGCCAGTACTGTTCGAGGCATGGAAGTTCTACTGTACTTAGTGCAAATAGTGCAAATGTTAAAGTTTAGGTACAGGTTTTTTAGCCTCTAATATCTTCATAGTGCATTGACATATTGCTTTGATACTTTGCATACTTGTTCACCATCATGACCCCAACCAATACACAGGGGTAGGCAACTCTATTAAGCATTTTGGTGAAATTATGCCCCCTTTTTTCAACTTAGTGCAAATGTTAAAGTTTAGGTACAGGTTTTTTTACCTCAAATATTTTCAAAGTGCATTCACATATTGCTTTAAATACTAGTTCTCCATCATGACCCAAACCCATACACAGGGGTAGGTAACTCTATCGAGCATTTTGTTGAAATTATGCCCCCTTTTGGACTTGGAAATGCAAATGTTAAAGTTCAGGTACAGGTTTTTTAGCCTCTAATATCTTCATAGTGCATTGACATATTGCTTTAATACTTTGCATACTTGTTCACCATCATGACCCCAACCCCTACACAGGGGTGGGTAACTCTATCAAGCATTTCGTTGAAATAATGTCCACTTTTGGACTTAGAAATGTGAATGTTATAGTTTAGGTACAGACCTCGACCCCTACACAGGAGAAGATTACTATTGTGCATTTTGTTTACGCCCCCTTTTGGACTAAGAAATGCTTATTTGTTTACCTTCAATGACCAAGAGGACCTACACATGAGTAGGTAACGGTCCTGAATAATTTGTCCAAATTATCCCCCTTTTTCGACTTAGAAGCCCCAACCTCTACACAGCAGAGGGTAATGCTGCTGTTATAAAGCATTTTGTTTTGAATATATAATGATTGTACTATCCTAGCATGGCGCGCGAATAGTGGAGCGCGCTGTTAGTGGACAGCTCTTGTTCATAGTCTCTTTTACCTTTAACATAAATTACTATTTGGCTGCCATGGAGGCATTGATGTTTTACAAACATCTCTTGTTCTTTCAGTTACGTTGAATGTGATTTAAATATCAACAACTCTGTTGGAATACGCAACACCCATCTCCTCCGATATTACGCTGCAAGTAAGTCATATTGTTATACCCATCTTTAATGAGGGTGTATATTGCTTTGCACATGTTGGTCTGCCAGTCGTTCAGTCTGTTGGTAAACCAAATAGTTTCCTTTCATTCAATAATTCCAGACCACTTGACCCTAGGATCCTCATATCTTACATGGAGGTTGGTCATCAACAGTAGATAAGCATTTTTGAGGCTAGTAGGTCAGAGGTCAAGGTCACTGTGGCCTTTACCATTGCTGACTATTGGGCTGTCATGGTGGCATTTGTGGTTCGCCAACATCTCTTGTATGTTTGAATGATTCATTTGCTTGACGTTTGTTACAGACTATCCTGCTAATTGTTACTTCTAACTAATTTCAATGGAGACATTGTGCAATTTTCATAAGACAAGAATATTATAAAATCCTAGCTTATCAAACCATTCAAATTGATTTTGCATGTAACCCAATGGAGAAGATGTAAAGATGTAAGTTTCTTTTTAGACTCAGTATATGTGCAGGGTTTTTACAATAATCCGGAAATCTGGATTTGCTGCAGTAGGAGAATGAACTTTTCTGCAAAAAATAAGTGATTGGATGAAAGAATTCAAAATGTTAAACACAGTTATGGTCAGTTCAAGATTTTAAAGCTGATCTTATCACTAGAACAATGTTTGAAACAGTGTTTTGGTGATGAGATGTGTGCAAATTGCTCTCAAAACAGACTTGTGTCTAATTTTCAGGATACAGTATTAAGCCTTGGTAGGAACCCTGCTACAGACTTGTGCCACAAGTGAACGTCACAAAACAACATGGCCGACGTCATGTAAAAATATGCTCAAAATTAAACGCTGTGTATAATGTTAATAATATGAATAGACTGATCTTAATATGTTGTGATGTAGTCAGTTGATTTAAGCATGTTCTAGATTCGCTTTGGTATGCTTGAATTCAGGTTTCTGAAGTAATTTTAGGAGTGTTTATCGAAGTGTCTCAGAGGGCTAGTTTTTGGTCTCTCTCTAGTGTCAATTAGTTCTGGGCGAGTTTTGATTTGCCTCTTCAATCTATACCAAACAATCTGAATAATAGTAAGGTCCGGGGTCTTGGCTAGCTACGCTATGGAATGAAAACGATTTCTGGCTTTATATTTACTCAAAACACGGGCTCTATCTATAGGGGTATACGCTTTGGCATAAAAAGCTCTCTGATGAAATCAATGTACAACAACAGGCTGTAGGTTATCTTCTAGTATTTTAATTTAACCTTTGGTATTTGTGTTTGAATCTACAACAGTTAATATGCCGATTAAGTCCATTTTCTGTTTTCTTTAACTATCCTCAAAGGTTGTGGACCGTCACGCTCAGCGAAATTTTAGTTGAACGCCCTTTCTCGGAAGATTCTCTGTCTGGTCACATCGTCTAACACTATTAAAAATACCTGACAGTGTAGTTCTAGACATGCCTATGCTATGTGATTTATCCGTCTGTGAGATTCCTGAGTAGAATAGCCAAGCTACGGCTTGTTTTATGCCAAGTGCAAGTAATTTACGCCTCTCTGCCATGTTTGTTTACCTCCAAATGAAAGTATATCCCAGATGTTGTTTTGACATTAATTGCGTCATATATGACGTCATGACCTAGAAAAATATTTTAATCGTCTAAGGGACACAATCCCTACACTTTTTAGATAATGTGACGTCATTTAGTTCTCCCCCTTAATATCAACCGTCACTCCGAAACGTCATGATGACGTTCACTTTTGGCACGGCGCTGTACATGCATTGTATTTTCAGTGGATTGGTGTGTTCGACCACTAGAACTGTTCATGTTACATACATTGTATTTTCAGTGGATTGGTGTGTTCGACCACTAGAACTGTTCATGTTATATTCATTGTATTTTCAGTGGATTGGTGTGTTCGACCACTAGAACTGTTCATGTTACATACATTGTATTTTCAGCAGATTGGCGTGTTCGACCACTAGAACAGTTCATGTTACATACATTGTATTTTCAGTAGATTGGCGTGTTCGACCACTAGAACTGTTCATGTTACATACATTGTATTTTCAGTAGATTGGCGTGTTCGACCACTTGTATTTGTTTATGATACATGTATTGTATTTTCAGTGGATTGGCGTGTACGACCACTTGTATTGTTCATGAAGAAATGGGCCAGGTTCCATGACATCAATGATGCTTCAAAGAAAACCATCTCCAGTTACTCTCTGTGTCTTATGATGATACATTATCTACAATGTAAGTTCTCATGTGCTGAAAACATCACTATGACTGATTCTTAACAAAAACTCAAGAAAAAGATTATTTGAATTATGCCAATGTATTTTCACGAGAGTGCTATTTGTGTGACTGTAAGAATAAACTCTGTAGAATGTCATAAATTAAGATGATAACACCTCTGTATAATGTTTATCACAGTGTAGGTTATTCAGATGACATATGATCCCATTGGAGGCCTAATTACAGCATGGGAGTACAAAACTATTCAAGAAAAAAATTGGGAGTGTGGCCTAAAATAAAATGTTTTTCGTTTGACCTTTACCTACCTACCCAAAAAAATTGCCCTTACTCAAGTATTTATATTGCTCTCCAGAGATTTTTTTTATGCCCCCCTATCGATAGATGGGGAGGCATATAGTGATTCACCTGTCCGTTCTTTCGTCCGTCCGTCCTGGTTAACCCAAATTGACAGTTTCTTCTAGCATTATTATGGCTTGCTACAAAGCTTCCAAACTTGCATGGATGTTGTATATGAACACTCTCCACACGCCTGTATCACCTGACCTCATTTTGACCTTCACCTTGACCTAGTTTTGGACTTAGACTTATTGAAGGGCCAAATTCTTGGTTAACCCAAATTGACCGTTTCTTCTAGCATTAATATGGCTTGCTATAAAGCTTTCATACTTGCATGGATGTTGTATATGAACACTCTCCGCACGCCTGTATCACCTGACCTCATTTCAACCTTCACCTTGACCTAGTTTTGGACTTAGATTTATTGAAGTGTCAAAATCCTGGTTAACCCAAATTGACCGTTTCTTCTAGCATTATTATGGCTTGCTACAACGCTTCCATATTTGCATGGATGTTGTATATGAACACTCCACACACCTGTATCATTTGACGCCATTTCGACCTTCACCTTGACCTCATTTTGGACTTAAACTTATTAAGCGTCTAATTCTTGGTTAACCCAAATTGACAGTGTCGTTTTACATCATGTCCATCGTGGCGTTGCCTTAAAACTTGGCATACTTGTTTACCATCATAAGCCCCTTACATTATCAAAGCCATGTAACACTATCCAACATTATTACAGCATAATGGCTCCTGATTGCCTTAGCTTTTTATTAAAAGGGCAAGGCTTCCATGGGGGCATAAGCTTTATAGAACGCAGTCTTGTTTATTTCTTATCTGACATGGCCAGAACAAGACCAGGCACCTATTTTTTCAGTGGAAAAACAAGATGTGTATTCTATTGCCTGCCATTCTTTATTGACTAGTTCTTAAATGTTTATGTTATATAACAAGCACTCATTTGGCAGAGAATCTACAATCAGTAGCTAGTAACCAGTTACATGTATATGTAATAAATAGACTATATTACAGAGACAGCTCAAAATATACACAGCTGAAATAAAATTATTTATCTACCTACTGCCTGCCCAATGGAAAGCTTATTGGGTCGGTAAAGGTCAAACAAACAATATTTTAATTCAGGCCTGAACTAATTACCGGTATAATTAAAACTTTATCTGTTTCTCTGGGTACTTGGTGAACTTTCAGTATGAAATGTCTTGGACTTTGACTGTATTCATACAAGATAAATGTTTTCTTTTCAGATGGTTGTAATCCACCGGTGTTAGATTCCATACAGAAGTTGTACCCAGTAAGTACAATACTAGTGGTAGTCCGATAGAGCATCCGCTGTAAGTGCAAGAGGTCTCTGGTTTGATCCCAGGCCGTGACATACAAAAGTGTAACTGCTGGTTGGGCCAATGACCCAGTGTCAGGGTAATGTGACCGAGTAGTCTCCATATGATTGCAATACTGATGACTGGTGTGACTTACAGCAATTAAACAAATATGGTCCTAAAAGTTTTATTAACATTCAAAATTGTGCACTTAGGGTTGACTTTTTTGCTGGAACAAATTTTTAGCAAAGTTATAGGCCTTGTTTTTGCTAGAACAAATATTCAGCAGAATTATGGCCCTTGTTTTTACTGGAACAAATGTATCACAGAATCACGGCCCAAGTTTTTTGCTGGAACAAATTTTAGCAGAGTTACGGCCTGTGTTTTTGCTTAAACAAATTTTCAGCAGTTATTGCCCTTATTTTTGCCGGATCAAATTTATAGTTTGTTTAAAAATCTGGTTATCATTCATAGATTGTTCTCCTTTCTTTGTGTAACAGGATTTATTTGATTATGGAGATGATATCAGAAACCTGAAAATGAACGTCAAGATTGAATTCAAGAGCAAGAATGCACAAAGTTTGGGTGATTTATTCCTCGGCTTTCTCGAGTATTACGGAAGAGACTTTGAGTAAGAGTGATTTTGTTTGTTGCTTAAATGATCGTATCCTAAATTTACTGTAAACAGAAATATTCATAAAGTTTTAATTTTTGCTAATATTCAGAAATTTGTTTTGTACGCAAACCCAAGAATCTTTTGCACATTGGTTATCAGTTTCCCAGAACTTGTGTCACTATGTATAAGAGGGTGTTCCGAGTCAGGGGCAAAGACCTGATGACAGACTGATACCCAAGTTTAGCAGTGTTCTGTATAAAGTAAACAATACTTGATTTGTTAAAACTTTGTATATGGAGTCTGTATAATGAAAATAAATCATTGGTCACCATGCTGACGGAGTTTGAATTATGAAAATAAATCATTGGTCACCATGCTGACGGAGTCTGTATAATGAAAATAGATCATTGGTTACCATGCTGACAGAGTCTGTATAATGAAACAAAGGTCACCATGCTGACGGAGTCTGTATAATGACAATAAATCAATGGTCACCATGCTGACAGAGTCTGTATAATGACAATAAATCATTGGTCACCACGCTGATTCAGGAGTTATCTGCCCTTGAATATGCAAATTTGAAAACAACTTTCAGGGCAGGTAAAACTTCAACAAGCATGGAGACCTATGATTTCTGTTACTAGAATGAGCAGCAACTACCTGTACTGTCCCTAATATGTTGTCTAGTACAAGCACTACTTTCAAATTGGTATAAATTGAGCACAGTCTACCGTGCGCATGTAATGTTTTAATTAATGATGAAGGTCATGACAGCCTTGGTATTAGTCTACTCTATTAATATAATCATTTTACAAACATCTGGTAACCTTGATTTGCTGCACTAGAAATAATAAACTTATGACTTGTGTGCAGAATATTAAAAGTAATTTGATGAAAAAATATGAAGTAATTGTTATTTGAAATTTCCAAAGCTGAATTTTAACGAGAGAACGATGTTTCTAACAGAATAAGGGATGTGCTAATGGCACCCGAAACAGACTTATTTTGAGTATTGAGCATTATGAATGTTTCTAGTTACTTATGTCACCTCTGTTTTACAGTTACAGCAATGATGTTGCCAGTGTAAGATTGGGATGTAAAATTCCATACCATATTGTACTATCTACGACACCTAAAAATGATTCAAATATGTGGAAATGTCTCAAAGTTGAAGGTATGTTAGTTTCTAATCAAGTCATAGAGGATATTTGTTAATTTTGGTGTAAAATCGAATTTATTACAAAGAGTGATCACAGAAATCAATATTTTCACAAGTGGCATAGCCACAGGTGAAAATTTAATTTTCTGTGATCACGAGTGAAAATAACAAAATCATAATTTCACTGTTATTTTCATTGTAATTTTCATTGATAAATCTCTATAATCTATAGCAAATTATAATGTGATATATTAAAGCTAAACTCAGTATTATTTGTTGGGGATGAATTGAGTGTGTGGTTAACCGCAAAAAAACCTACTGATTAACCAAGCACCAAAATAAAATTATTAAATAAGGGTCCCCTGCCAGTTTTTTGAAATCGCCCATTTACAACCTCATGAAACACTGTAAATGAATGCCAAGGAAATTTTGAAGCATTTGATTAAATTATAAATGCTGAATGCTAATTGAGTTGATTAAGAATTCTGTGTGCTAATTGAGGTAATATAGAATTCTGTGTGCTTATTGAGTTTTAATTGTGTGTATTGTTCTCAAATAATTAAAGTAAACTTTTCACATTTTATTTTTCAGAACCGTTTGATAAAAGTAATACAGCACGTTCTTGCTATGATGAAAAAACATTTGCACGAGTGAAACGTGTCTTCATTAGAAGTTGTAGTACTCTGAAGAAAACAAGAGATATTCACAAAATATTCCAGTCACCATATTGAGATTTTCACATACATTTGTGACTTTGGAAATATGTGCAGCTGTTCGGGGCATCTATCAAGAATGATCTCTCTTGATGAGATTATCGTGTTTACTTTATTTCAGTAATTGGATCGTCTCCCCTCTATATGCGTTGGAGTCTTGACATAAATGAAAGTCAGTATTAATGCTTGGGTGCAATATTACCTAAAATGAAAAATGCTGATGTGTAAATGTTGATTTTCAGGGGAGGGAACTCTAGTGCAAGATGCAGGAGTTACTTCCCTATATTTCAGGGGAGGGAAATCTGATTGACTTATTTCAAGAAGGCGTATTGAGCTTTCAAAATGAAGACTATAACCATTTGTGTTCACATTGTGGTGCTGAAGCCTAAAGTACTTTGCGTCTAGTTTGGTGCTGAATTATGATGGTAGGTAGGGTGAGAGAAAACCTTTACTTCAAACTGTCATAGATGTAAAACCTACTTACTTTAACTAATATTGCAAACGTTTGTGCCGAAAGCAAAACAGAACTCAGCTTTTTTGCAACCTTCACGTTGATTTCTTGTAACTTTATGTACATGTTTTAAAGACATTTGTTTTTGGTTAGTTCCATTATGTCTCCTGCATACAGTGGGGGAGACATATTGGTTTTTGTGCTGGATGGATGTCACAAAGTTTGTTGTTCACTTAAGTTAACCATTGGTTGGATTTCAATTAAACTTCACATGGATTTTGTATACAGTCCTAAGCCTAGTTGTGCATAGTGTCAAAATTGGAAGAGTTTTGCTCAAGTTATGTCCGTTTTTGGGAGACATACATTTTTTATGTCAGATCCCTTCTTGTTAGGTAGCAGTTAACATTTTTGTGGGAGTTTTGAATTGGCTGATGTGTCTAAAATAATTATTTAGCTAGAATCTAAGATATTGAAAGAATTGGTTTTGCAATAATTGAAATGTGCTAGAATATGACCTCTTAACTGAATGTGAAATATTCCAGCTTAAAAAGCGAAACTAGGGGTCAGCAAGCTCGACATGAGATTTTCAGTGAATTTAACGGATGAGATACAGACTTTTTCTGATTGTGAAACATTTCCACAGATGATTCCCTATTTGCTTGTTCTTAGTGGAAAGTGCTTAGATTTGCTGTCCATGTGCAGTATATACACTTTTAACTTATCATCCGAGTTTTGGTGGTAGAGTCGTGTGCTTATACCAGAGTTTTGGTGGTAGAGGTGTGTGCTTATACCAGAGTTTTGGTGGTAGAGGTGTGTGCTTATACCAGAGTTTTGGTGGTAGAGGTGTGTGCTTATACCAGAGTTTTGGTGGTAGAGGTGTGTGCTTATACCAGAGTTTTGGTGGTAGAGGTGTGTGCTTATACCAGAGTTTTGGTGGTAGAGGTGTGTGCTTATACCAGAGTTTTGGTGGTTGTATTGTAACTAATGTACATAATGTTATAAATGTCTTTCATTCCAAACTGTGATACAGTATATATGTCTTGTATTGTAAAACAGTCAACTTTGTTTATATGCAAATAAAACCTTGTTGATTTAACACGTATCTGTGTTGTTTTCTTGGTGGAACATTTTATCAGGGGTCCTACCATTCAGGAATATTCCAGATTTGGTGCATTAGAATATTTTTTGCACAAAATACATGTACATGTATAACTTATTTAAAGAATTGACATTCAAAGTTCCATAATCTGATTTTTATGCTCCCCTAAAATTCGGGGAGCATATAGTTGTCGCTTTGTCCGTCCTATCATTCTGTCCGATATTTTTGTCCGGGCCATAACTTGAAAAATATTAGAGATATCAATTTGAAACTTCATAAGTTAATATATCTCAGTGAGGGGAAGTGCAGTGCTGAAGAACCATAACTCTTCATTGCAGATTTTTTTAGTCATTCCCCTTTGTAATTATACCCCTGCAAACAAAGTTTGAAGGGGGTACGAGGGATAATCCATATATAACGAGAAAATGCTTATAATTTTGTTATGATCCGTTAGATTTTACTCAAACTTAAGCTGGTAGTAATAACATACATTAGCAATGTTTCCCGGAATGTTCATGATTACAGAGACATCATGCAATAAGAGCTGTCACAGACGGGTTATGCTCCCTGTGGGGCGTTTGTCACAGAAAAAATGCTAAAAAAATATGTTATTATTCTTTGCCACTGCACTGTAATAATAAGATTTATTTATCTATGAATTTTCAAATTTATATATCCAAAACTGTTTGAGTTATGGCCCGGACAAGAATTAAGTATGGAAAAATACAAAGGGGAGCAACTCTAAAATAGGAATAAAGAGTTATGGTTCTTGGGCACTGCACATCCTCTCAATGAGATCTATTTAGCTATGAAGTTTCAAATTAATATCTCTTATACTGTTCAAGCTATGGCCCGGACAAGAATTAAATATGAAAAATTACAAAGGGCCATTACTCCAAAAATATACATCAAGAGTTATGGTTCTTCTGCATTGTACTTCCCCCTCAATGAGGTCTATTCACCTATGAAGTTTCAAATTGATATCTCAAATACTGTTCAAGTTACGGCCCGGACAAGAATTAAGTATGAAAAAATACAAAAGGGAGCAACTCTAAAATAGGAATAAAGAGTTATGGTTCTTGGGCACTGCACATCCTCTCAATGAGATTTTTCAGCTGTGAAGTTTCAAATTGATATCTCTTATACTGTTCAAGTTATGGCCCGGACAAGAATTAAGTATAAAAAATTACAAAGGGGAATTACTCAAAAAATTTGCAATCAAGAGTTATGGTTCTTGTGCACTGCACTTCCTCTCAATGAGGTCTATTCACCTATGAAGTTTGAAAATGATATCTCTAATACTGTTCAAGTTACGGCCCGGACAAGAATTAAGTATGAAAAATTACGAAGGGGAATAACTAAAAAAATATACAATCAAAGAGTTATGGTTCGGGGCTTTACTCAATGTGTTGCTTCAGATCGGGTGTTTACACATCAGTGAACGTCAACAAATGGTCGTTTAATCCTATAATAACGTTAAAAGGTGCAAAAATGACGTTGCGCCGCCTACCGGTTTCATAGGTCAGCAAAAATGTTCCAAATAATTTTTATTTTTCGATATATTGGAAAACTATGTTGTACATTTTCTCCTAATATATGTATTAACACACACATAAAATATTTTGAGAAAATACTAAGTAATAACAATATTATAAGCATTTTCTCGTTTTATATGGATCATCCCTCGTATACTGGAGTCACCGTGTCTGTCGGTCTGTTGGCAAAATCATGTCCGCTCTGTAACTTTGTCGTTTCTTACTGGATTTTAAAATTGCTAGGTGAAATTGTTCACCACATCAAGATGATGTGTCATGTGCAAGACCCAGGTCCCTAACTCAAAGGTCAATGTCACACATAGAGGTCAAAGGTTATATAGGCATCCAAGTCATGTCCGCTCTGTAACTTTGTTTTTTACTGGATTTCACAATTGTTTGGTAAAAATGTTCACCACATAAAGATGGTGTGTCATGCGCAAAACCCAGGTCCCTATCTCAAAGGTCAAGGTCACACTTCGAGGTCTAAGGTTAAAAGGCACAAATAGGCATGTGATTCATGTCTATTCTGTAACTTTGCCATTTCTTATTGGATATTTATGATACTTAGTACAAATGTTTACGACATCAAGATGATGTGTCATGTGCAAGACCAAGGTCAAGGTCACACTTAGAGGTCAAAGGTTATAGAGTCATATACTCATTCTAAGCCAGCGATATATAAATCAACTACAAGAGTATGACTGTTTATCATTTATTTAGAATGATATCCATGCATGAATGATGAAATGTGAAGGATGATGTTTACATGAATGAGAACTGGTCCAGCTTAACATAAACTACATGTATTTAGATTTGTTTACCTAATAAGACGAGAGCAAATACAAAATCCAGATTCTCATTCCCCAACACTCCCTGTTTATTCATGGGTCCCCAAATATTTGAAACCTAAGAAATAATCATAACGAGATTAAAAAATATAAGTGTTTACCATTACTGTATAGCGGGTATATTTCACGGGGTGCAATGTTCGCGTTTTCTGGATCTTTTTGAATTCACAGTGTATTGATTTCGCGCAAACAGCTTCGACCGCGAAAATAAAACCTTGTTATTAAACATGAAATGGGTGGTCAATTAGAAAAATGTACACTAACATATATTTTTTCGGCAAAAATTCACATGTTCTGCAAACAAAGCCGTTAAATTGAAGAAGTTTGATGCACCACCTTATAATTTTGAGAAAACATGATGCACGTATGAAATTATCTACATACACAAAGAGTTTACACAGGTTTATACAAAGATCTTAACTAATTTCGAATTATATTTTATGATGTATAGAACTATCATGTCGTAGTCTTAAAATTATTGCCGTATTGTACCGTATTTTGCTAAACCAACATACTTCCTGCAAAAGTCATTGGGTAAATGTTGGTTTATTTCTTGTTGCTCCTTTAGTCATGTTTTGAATCATGAATTGTCTCTGTGTAAAATGTGTATATTTACTAGGTTTATATTTTGCTGGGTTTAGATTTCGCGCTATCGATGTAGACCACGAAGATAGCGAAAAATAAAACCCCCGTGAAAAATACCTGCTATACAGTATATAGTTCAAATAGGATAACACTGTTTTCTGAACTTTTCACCAACTTAAATAAATGGTACTCATAACAATTCAATTAAAATGGCCGTAGTTTAGAAATGTCTTTGATCTAATCCTGTACAATCATCACAACACAACACTAATGTCTCTAATTGGTCAATATTTACACTTGTGCAGTAACAAATAATTCAATGGCACTGCCTAAATTATTGGCATTTCATTCAAGAATTTTATTTCCTTGACTTGCACATCTTAACGACAGACACTGTCTCCATATTCTTGCTGCGTCCTCGCGAGGTATCTGCAAAATATAAGACAATGCAATAATAAATTAATTTCTAGATTATCATACAAATTTCATTCAACAAGAGGGCCCAAAGGGCCCTAGGTCGCTCACCTGTTATAGCAGCACATGAAAGACCTGTGATTTGACCTAGTGACCTAGTTCTTGGCCCCATATGACGCAATATCGCACTTGACCTAGATTTTGTTGAGATGATCACTCTGACCAAGTTTCATAAAGATTAGGCTAAAATTGTGACCTCTAGTGACTACACAAGGTTTTTCTATGATAAGACCTTGTGACCTAGTTTTTGACCCCGGAAGACCCAATATCGTACTTGACCTAGATTTTGTTGTGATGATCGTTGTGACCAAGTTTCATAAAGATTAGGTCAAAATTGTCACCTCTAGTGACTACACAAGGTCTTCTATGATTTGACCTTGTGACCTAGTTTTTTACCCCGGATGACCCAATATCGAACTTGACCTAGATTTTGTTGAGATGATCATTGTGACCAAGTTTCATAAAGATTAAGTCAAAATTGTGACCTCTAGTGTCTACACAAGGTTTTTTTATGATTTGACCTTGTGACCTAGTTTTTGACCCCGGATGACCCAATATCGAACTTGACCTAGATTTTGTTGTGATAATCATTGTGACCAAGTTTCATAAAGATTAAGTCAAAATTGTGACCTCTAGTGTCTACACAAGGTTTTTTTATGATTTGACCTTGTGACCTAGTTTTTGACCCCGGATGACCCAATATCGAACTTGACCTAGATTTTGTTGTGATAATCTTTGTGACCAAGTTTCATAAAGATTAGGTCAAAATTGTGACCTCTAGTGACTACACAAGGTTTTTCTATGATTTGACCTTGTGACCTAGTTTTTGACCCCGAATGACCCAATATCGAACTTAACCTAGATTTTGTTGAGATGATCATTGTGACCAAGTTTCATAAAAATTAAGTCAAAATTGTGACCTCTAGTGTCAACACAAGCAAATTGTTGACGGACGGACTAACGACGGACGACAGACGAAGAGTGATCACAAAAGCTTACTCTGTCACTTTGTGACAGGTGAGCTAAAAAGGGGTGTGGAGATTTATATGTTTAAAACATGTGTACACAAGGGTTTGACTTGATCCAGGAGTAGGGATAAAATTGATTCTTGAAATAAGCAAAAGGGTTTAAATATGGTTCTACTTGATCAATGTGCACAGTTGGGTGACCTAGGGCCCTTTGGGCTCTCTTGTTTGACGCATCATAACAAAAATGTCAATTTTGTAAGAGGGTCACCCAACAACTTTTTTGGTAAATTATTTTGAAATCTGGCCAGTGGTCGTTTTTTTATGATTTTTTTTAAGTTTTAACAATCGGTTGTCAGGGCAACCAGAGTTATTTATAGATTTCAATTCTTTTAGCTATTTTCAGAAAGGACCATCCTGTGAAATTTGTTATTGAAATTGGCAAAGTGGTTTGGGAGAAGAAGTCGTTTGAATGAATTGTTGACGCATGGACAGACACACTGACTGATGGACGAAGACTGATCACGAAAGCCCACCCTGTCACTATGTGAGAGTTGAGCTAAAAAGGTAGCAGTGAACAGGAGGAATGATATAGAATGCAATTCAGTTTAAGCTGACAAGTTCCAATCTTTTTAAGTTCAAAATGACAGCTGCTATCAATACACGATCAACACTTTTAACACAAAATTGACCCACGGAAATATCCATGACAAAATTAACCCACCGAGATATCCATCACACGATTGACCCACCGAGATATCAATCACACGATTGACCCACCGAGATATCCATCACACGATTGACCCACCGAGATATCCATCACACGTTGACCCACCAAGATATCCATCACACGATTGACCCACCGAGATATCCATCACACGATTGACCTACCGAGATATCCATCACACGATTGACCTACCGAGATATCCATCACACAATGAACCCACAGAAATATCCATGACACCATGAACCCACAGAAATATCCATGACACAATGAACCCACAGAAATATCCATGACCCCACAGAAATATCCATGACACAATGAACCCACAGAAATATCCATGACACCATGAACCCACAGAAATATCCATGAACCCACAGAAATATCCATGACACAATGAACCCACAGAAATATCCATGACACCATGAACCCACATGATTATCCATGACACAATGAACCCACAGAAATATCCATGACACAATGATCCCACAGAAATATCCATGACACAATGAACCCACAGAAATATCCATGACACAATGAACCCACAGAAATATCCATGACACCATGAACCCACAGAAATATCCATGACACAATGAACCCACAGAAATATCCATGACACAATGAACCCACAGAAATATCCATGACACCATGAACCCACAGAAATATCCATGACACCATGAACCCACAGAAATATCCATGACACAATGAACCCACAGAAATATCCATGACACAATGAACCCACAGAAATATCCATGACACCATGAACCCACAGAAATATCCATGACACAATGAACCCACAGAAATATCCATGACAAAATGGACCCATGGAAATATCCATGACAAAATGGACCCATGGAAACATACATCACACAATGGACCCGTAGAAATATCCATTTGTACAATATAATTATAGCAAGCATTACCTACTTCCGTAGTTATTTCAGAATTGCTCATGATTTCATCAAGTCCTGTAGTTTGCGTCGTGCTTCGGTTACTTTACTTTCCTGTTTCTTGATATCATCATCAGATACAATCAGTTGCTGAAACATTATTCATAGAACGTAAGACTTATTCATTTTAAGCTGATTAAAACGTATGTAGTTAATAATAACTCCTGTCACCTCTGTTGTTCACACAAATTAGTCTATCCTTATGACAACAAGTAATTAAGAATTGCAATTAATACAGAAGTCCCCTACTGGTTTGAAGCCATTTTCAACGTTTCTGTTGCCATGGTAACCACAACTTTTGTCAGAATCAAAATATTTTTAGACGTGCATTTTCCCCTTATCCACATATCAAGTTTCATAAACCAAGCTTGGAAACTGTTTGAGTTATGTCAGTATCTCGATTGTTTGACGGACGGCTGACAGACGGCAAACCTGTAGTTCCCTCCGGTCAAAAACCGACTAATTAGCATTTGTTCTCCCAAAACATTTCAGAGGAATGGCTCTGAATATAAAGACCAACAAGAGGGCCCTAGGTCGCTCACCTGTGACCATGTGACCTAGCTTTTGACCCCAGATGACTTAATTAATATCAAAATTAACCTAGATTGTGCTGAGATGATCATTAGAACCAAATTTCATAAAGATTAAATCGAAATTGTGACCTCTGGTGATTACACAGGGTTTTCTATGATCTGACCTCTAATTTAAACTAAATATTATGGAAAAAATATTTGCCTCCATATAAATGTACGTACAAATACATACTTTAAAGACAAACCATTACCTAAACACTTAAAAAAAATAAAAAGAAATATGCTCCCAGTGGGGTTTGAACCCATGACCCTCAGGAATATGTCAATTGACATTGTGACCTAGTTTTTGACCCCAGATGACCTAGATTTTGTTGACATGATCATCGTGACAAAGTTTCATAAATATTAAGTTGAAAGTGTAACCTCTGGTGACTACACAATGTTTTTCTATGATCTGACCTATAATTTAAACAAAATATTTTGGAAAAAATATTTTCCTCCATATAACTGTACAAATACATGCTAGAAAGACAAAACAATACCTAAGCACTTAAAAAAATAAAAATTATGATTCCAGTGGGGTTTGAACCCACGACCCTTAGGAAAATGTCAATTGACAGTGTGACCTTGTTTTTGACCCCAGATGACCCAAAATCGAACTTGACCTAGATTTTGTTGACATGATTATCGTGACAAAGTTTCATAAAGATTAAGCTGAAATTGCAACCTCTGGTGACTACACAATGTTTTTCTATGATTTGACCTATAATTTAAACAAAATATTTTTGAACTCCATATAACTGTACAAATACATGCTATAAAGACAAAACAATACCTAAACACTTAAAAAAATAAAAATTATGGTTCCAGTGGGGTTTGAACCCACGACCCTCAAGAAAATGTCAATTGACATTGTGAGTTTTATAATTGACAGTGTGACCTTGTTTTTGATCCCAGATGACCCAAAATCGAACCTTACCTAGATTTTGTTGACATGATCATTGTGACCAAGTTTCTTAAAGATTTATAAAATATTTTGCCCTCCAGTGACTACACAAGGTTTTTCTATAACTTGACCTAGTGACCTGGTTTTTTACCTCAGATGACCCGATATCGAACTTGACCTAGATTTTGTTGAGATGATCATTGTGACCAAGTTTCATAAAGATTAGGCCAAAATTGTGACCTCTAGAGAGGACACAACCCAATTGTTGACGGACGGACGACGCACGAAGAGTGATCACAAAAGCTCACTCTGTTACTTTGTGACAGGTGAGCTAAAAACAGCAAATCTATATATACTTCTATACTACATATTTTACCCAAGAGGTGAAGGAACAAAGTTATATAGAGAATAGTAGGTTAGTGCCGTGGCAAGGCAAGGCGGAGGAATTTATCGGGTGAGCCGTAGGCGAATCTGATAAAAATCCGTAGCCGAGCCGGATAAACTTTTACTTGATTCACGGCACTAACCTATTATTCTATTTATCCAGTCGCTTAATCCGCTCAGTAAGGGGATCAAACTCGGGACTATATTGTCACTCTTTTATTTACAAGCGCGCAACGTCACGTTCGTTCCGTGACGTCATGATAAACAACAATGTCGGACATCTTGATAGACGTCGTGTAGACGCAGGTAAGTCGAAGAAAATAACCGATCAACCACCAGCTCATTTAGAACAGGAAAACCTCACCCTCGGGCAGAAGAAGAAGTCCGTCAGATCACGCGATAAGATGACGGATTATCACTAGTCACATGACCAGGTGACCGATTATCGCTAAGTTTATCAGGCACCCCGTTAACAGGCAGATTTTGCCGGAAGTGACTGGATAAAGACACTTACACCTGTTACTGCAATCAGGTATTTTTTAGCTCACCTTGAGCACAGAAGCAGGGGTTCCATTTGAGTATCAAAATGACCCTTCAGATTCAGCAGAAGGTTATGTTATGGCAAACAAGCAATTTATAATGATAGTCATACCTGTATATGTGGTTGGTTCGTATCCATGTGAACACCAGGGTTTTTTTGTAGAGTACTTTTACTGCTATGTTGTCCTACTATGGGGGCATTACCGAGATGTAAGGCTGCTGATATACTCTGTAAGATATTCTCAGTCGTTAGCTCTGGTCCGATACCTGAACAAATAATTATACTGTATGTATTAACTACCTGTATAATGTTCCACAATTAACATGGAGTAGGAGCCAACAATGAATGGGATTGATATAGTCCAGGAGATATTACCCTGATTCCTGACATTTATGCCTTCTATACATAGAGGATCTTGCATGAGTGCTCATTACATATGAGTTTTATTAAACGAGTGGACAAAATAATATGACATGAGACTTTGCAGAGTGTCATATTGTTTTTGTCGATGAGTTTTAATAAAACTCGAATGTAATGAGTATGAATACAGGATTTGGTTTATCACATAACCTTAGAGAGCACTTGTTATCATTCAAAATGATAAATACTGCATGGTTTTCAACCAAAATTATGGATACAGGGAACGCTTTACAGCACAGCTAGGCTGCAGGATATGTGATAAACCAATTTCTGTGAGCATCATCGATTGTTTAGATATGTGTTTGTATTTGTACATAATACACTTCCAGCAAATCGTTTGCGCCAAAAGTATTCTTCCACTGGCCATATACAAAAACTCTTATTTAGAAAAAGTCTATTGTTAAAATTCAGCTAATGAAATTTCAAATAACTATTACTTTGTCAATACTTTGAATTTTTCATCAAAATCTTTTATTTTTAGCAGAAAAGTTTTTATTACATCAAATCCAGATTTTTGAATTACCGGTATTCCAGAATTGTAGGACCCCTGTATTATATAGCCAAATTATCCACGTTGCTACTTTATACCATTTATACAGTACAATAGCCAACAATGTATACTTTTCGGAGAGGGAAAAGGCGCTGAATTTTTGCTTCTAATATTGCCTTAAAACCACTAATCAATCAGGGGTTCTACTGAGACATAATGGACAATCCTGAAAAAGAATTGCAAGTAGTTTCGAATGCCATTAGCACACATCCCTACACCAAAACTAATTTCACAGACCTCAACAAATATTTTTAAAAGCACTCGTCCTGCAATATAGACAAAGATGAAAACCCCAAAATCTTACTTGTCCTGCTATATAAATAAAGAAGGAAGATATTGTGCAGGACGAGCGGACGAGTGGATTCATTGAGGCCTGTTTCAGACATGGTTCTTTTGTTAAAATTAAGCATATGAAATTTTTTTCTTCAAATTAGTTACATTTTAGCAAGAAAAGTTTCTCCTTTTTAGTGCAGCAAATCCGGATTATTCCGGAATGATAGGAGCCCTGATCAATGCAGCCTTACCAAGGACATTTTTCGGCAATTCCAAACTTTGAATTAACTCCTCCATACTATCGCAAGCATTCAATCCTTGAAGTCGCTTCTCCCAGAATAACTGAATGTAAAAGTACCAAACATATTATAAATCAGCTGACACATATACACAACAGAAGAGACTTATCTCAAGAGTCACACAAAAATATGATCTCATCCCAAATATTTTATCCAAATAATGATCACATCCAGATAAACTAGTAATTAAGAATTGCAAGCAATACAGAAGTACCCTACCGGTTTGAGGCCATTTTCAATGTTTCTGTTGCCATAGCAACCACAATTTTTGTCAGAAGTGCATAATCCCCTTATTGCCCCCTACCCATATATCAAGTTGCATAAACCTAGCTTGAAAACTGTTTGAGTTATGGCAGGATCCAGATTTGGGCATATTTTCACTTTCTGTTGCCATACCAACCACAATATTTGTCAGAATCAAAATATTTTTTGTCGTGCATAATCCCCTTATTGCCTCCTATCCACATATCAAGTTTCATAACCTAGATTGAAAACTGTTTGAGTTATGGCAGGATCCAGATTTGGGCATATTTTCACTCTTTCTGTTGCCATAGCAACCACAATTTTTGTCAGAATCAAAATTATGTCAAGATCCAGATTGTTTGACGGACGGACGGACAGACTGACGGACAGCAAACCTATAGTGCAGGATTTTTCCCTGTCGAAACATACATACAGTACAACTTGTCCTCTGTGCAGCAACAAGCTCTATTGACCTTCAAAATTTTCCTTTGTTGATATTTACTATAAATTTAACTCCAAAGAGCAACAACCTCTAAAGTCTAAATAACCTAAAACACAGTAAAGTTCACTCTTTTTTATTAAGTTTCGGATATAAAAGCCTTTTTCAAATTATGAAAAATATAAACAAGAGGATCATAGATCCTGGGGCGCTCACCTGCTAAACATGGCCAAACTTTGAACTCGACCTTAAGATCATCAAGATAAACATTTTGACTAAACTTGATGAAGGTTAAAGCAAAACTGAGGCCTCCAGAGTGTTAAAAAGGTTTTGCTATTATTTGACATATTGACCTAGTTTTTTAGCCACATGACTCGACTTCAAACGTGACCTTAAGGTCATCAAGATGAACATTTTGACCAAAGGTGATGAAGATTAAAGCAAAAATATGACCCAACTTCAAACTTGACCTAGATTTCATTGAGGTACAACTACTGACCAAGTTTGATGAAGCTCAAAGCAAAATTGAAAGTGCTAGAGTGTTAACGGTGAAAAGTCTAACAGACTGACGACGGACAAAAAACAATCACAAAAGCTCACCTTGGCACTTTGTGGCAGGTGAGCTAAAAAAACTACATATTTTACGCCCTCCTAGTTCAACTTCAAAAAAAAAAAATGGCAACGTCGGAAATGATGTCAAATAATTGTATAATAGCACTTATTATTTGACGCCATTGCGCTTATTATTTGACGTCATTTCCGACGTCGCCATTTTGTGTTTTAAAGTATTTATCATAATTTGAAAAAGGCATAATAAAAAGAGTGAACTTTACTGTGTTTTAATCATAAATCAGCTCTAAATAATTGCCAATATGTGCAGCTCCCACAGGGTGTTGCTCCACAGAGGTTGTACTGTAATTACATGGCAGTTGCACACTACAGTAGATAAATCTCTATTTTTTTATGGTCCATTAGCATACCTCAAAAGAGGCTGCCTACATCTGAACTCTGTTTCGAACATTGTTCTATTGTTAAATTACAGTTAAATTAACTTAATGAATCTTCAAATGACATTAAATTGTAAATACTTTGAATATTTTTATCAAATAACTTATTTTCTGCAGAAAAATTCAAGCTTTCTAATGCAGAAAATCTGGATTTCCGGATTATTCCGGAATTGTACGACCCAGATAAATGATAAGAATCGCACCTGTCTTGGTGGCTCTTGTGGACCGTGTTTTAGATCTGTCTTTGTTACACTAGATGGGTGATTCTTGATCACTGTCACTGGTTGTTTAAATATGGAAGCTGTCTGTCGTATAGGTAGAGCAAGATTCGCATCCTGTCGTATTCCTGAAATACATAAAGGTATACAAGTAACATTTATAATCCACGTAAACAACAATAATTCAAACCTTCATGATTGTAAAATTATTTCATTCATTGGGGACATTTTTACGTCAATTCACGGACAAAAGCTTAACCAAAAAATTAAATGCCTACAAATATAAGAAACACATTAATTTATGGAATCAGAAAATTGGCTTTTTTAAATAGAATGTACTACATGTAATACTGTGTATAAAAAACATTTATTCTCAAAGGCTGAAATATTTCAGACCCCACATTCGCCACAGATGCTGAAAATATTTTGAGGGCTCAGTGCAAAACTATGGTTCATGTCTATAAAAAGTGATGTAGTTACCATCGTTTTGCACCAAGCCTCGATTTACTATGTCTCAATTCATGTGAAGTTTGGATAAAATCCATTAAGTGATTGGAACGAGATGTTAAACAAAAGTTGAAACTTGATTCTAAATAGCTCAGTGCTGAAATGTGCTATACAAACACAATGTTCAGTGATACTTTCTATACAAGGTCATAAACCACTAAATGCATACGCGGACCAAAATCGGATCCACTCAAATAGTCCTTACAGAAACTTCTGTTTGCCTGGAAATGGTGATATGCCTTGACAAAGTGGAACTAGAATCATCTTATTGAGTTTAAAGGTATTGTATACATGTAGTTAAATGAGTGAATATGTTTCATCTTGAATATTTTCAGATTTTTGGCATATTTGACAAAGCGAAAATAGACTAGGGTAAAACAAACATTGGATCAGTCAGCGGGTCTGTAAAAATTTGTCGACCGCCTTTGACGAACAAAATCTTTCTTATATTAAACATGACCCCCTGTTTTTTGGTCTTATTTTGTAGCTGGAACATACTGCTTTTCAATGATATATGTCTGTCAACTGGCCATAGACTTTAACATGATATAATCTGGGGCTGACAATTGTCACTTTACATTGAGCTAAAGAACAATTTTATTTAGTGGTTTGTGACCTACAAAACTCAACATTTCACAATACTGTCAAGCACAATACAGCGTGAAGGTTGCTCAAGTGCAAATAGAGATCAGATTGCAGGTGTTCCACTTGATTCAGGAGTAGGGGTTTTGACCCTTGACATTTTCAAAAAGGCACATTTTGAATCTCAAGATTTTGGTCAGAAGGGTCATTATCTCCAAAGATCATGGGTATTTGCCTATAAAAATGAAAATGGTAAAGTCAAAAGTATCAAAATAACCCTTCAGATTCAGAAGCTGGTGGAACCCCTGATTTAGTGTTTAAACAGAATCTGGTACAAAATGTACATGGTACACATGTACATGAACATGTGCATTTAAAACAAGTAAGATTTTCATTCCTCATCGTATAATAAGAATGTGTAACGGTAACTCAAAATATAGCCAGAAACAAAGACAATATCAGCTTCAGTGGGCAATTTGAAACTATTTAGTTTTTACTAAATTTGGGGTATTGAGGGAAACTTGCAATGTAAACAAGAGATGTCATGTTTGTAAAACATATATGCCCCATGGCAGCCCAATAGTCTTAAATGGTAAAGGTCACAGAGACCTGGACCTTTGACCTACTGACCTCAATAGGGGTCATTTACTGTTGCTGGTAAAAACTTTCATTTAAATTTTGAATATTCTAGGGCAAAATGTTCTTGAGTTATTGAACGGAACGGACCGGCATGTGCAAAGCAATATATACCCCCTCATCGAAAGATGAGCCCCCTCATCGAAAGATGAGAGGCATAATACATGTAACAGCCAACGGCACAGAGGGCGATCCAGACGAAGATGTCGCCTTAATTAGTCTCATGCTCATGTCGCTTAATTAGTGCTTCAAAGTGAAATCAAAGGCACCGTAAAATTTAAGAACAGTAGGACACGATTTTGGGATTTCAGACAACATTTCATGGTCACTGATGGCAATAAACCAATATATTACCAATTGAAACTATCTAGCACCATCTAAAGTGCCACATTGTATATTATTTACCGTATGGGGTCTTAATCCTGTTAATTAATCAGTGTTCGATGTTATCAGTAGACCTGTCATGTTACTTTCGTTTTGTATACTGGTGGGTCGTATGAATATGATTAACAAAGGCGTGAAAATCACTTGTAAACAGTACATTTTCTGAGAATCAATGAATAATGAAGCAATTGCTTTAAAATTGCCATCGCTTTTGATATATTGTGGACTAATGTTAAAGATGCTATTGATATAATTTGTTTACATCGTCAATTACTGTAGAGAATATGCCCATGGGTATGATTAAACTTGTGAGTAGAGGTTGCTATAAATCATGACATCAGCCCTGCGTTCAAGGAAAAATCACGGGACGCACATTTCGTACCTGTAACATACCCTTACACTAGTGTTCTTAAACCTGATTAAACCCTGTTGAGTAATTTTGACATAATCATGCAAATTCACTTTTAAAATGAGTATGTATCTTGAGTATAATTTGTAGGACTGTTATTCCATAATGAAGGTCTTTTTAGTTTATTTACTTAAAAAATTAAAGTAATTAATTCAAAAATACAATTTAATTAAACTATGCAATTATTAAAGAATATAATTAAACTAAATTAAGTTCATTTCAAGACTGAATCCCCTCACGTTTACCTGAATCTGAAAACTTCTTCCTATTAGTTCTGGAGGGAGAAGTCACTTCTCCCTAAAAAATTTATCTGTGCCAATCCCTGTATAAGTGTGAGGACACAAATTATGAACAAAAAAACTAAAATTTGAAATAAACAAAAAGGTGCACATTAGCACAACACACAAACCTCTGGCATAGTCATATGATGATCCTTTGTGGCGCTTACTTTTTCTATGAGAACTACTGATAATTTTTCCAGTTCTAAAATCAAATGAGCTCAGATCAAATGCATCTCCAAGATATCGAGATAAATGAGGCTTACTGCGTACCCTGACGCCATCAGGACTGAAATGATAATAGATCATGATGTATAATTGTAAAAAACAGTACACATTGACAAATAGATCACTTTGAAGATCAACCAAGCGGAACTTTCATCATTATTATTACGAGTTACTTTACATCTGTCAAAAGGATTTTCCAGATGTTAATACTTTGCAGGGGTTTTACTACGGCATAATGCCCAATCCTGAAAACGAGTCGCAGTTTCCAGTGTCATTAATACACACCCCACACCAACACTCAGTTCAAATTAACTGTAACATCTGAACATAACATGATAACTTAGTTAATTCTTTGAATTTTTTTTCACCAAATAACTCATTTTCTGCAGAAAAGTTAATTCTTTCCGTATTTCTGGAATATAGGAAGGGATCATCAGACTTCTGGAAAGTTGAAAAAATTGATTGGACACAATCCGACAAGCCTTTAAAATCTGCCGGTCCAATAAAGTATCAACAAATTGTCTGACACCATACGGGCAGTTTACATGTACTAAACTCGCTGTGATTTGAAACCTCAATCCATCTATCTTTGTCTACTGCAGAACGCCTCTCTCGAGTATTATTGGCATGGTGCACGTTGAATAATTCAAGTCTATAATATACCAGGCGATAATGAGTTTGTGTCTAGTCACTGTCTAGTGCACTTTTTGTTTTTACACTATTCGAGGTATCTGTCTTTCTGCGGCAGTCACACTAGGACAATGTTCTGACTAGAACTTCGCCATTCGCTGACTAGAACTTCCCAATGCAGTCTAATAATGATGAATATGCGACCCTGATTGGCTCAACGCTGGTGCATCAATTGCCAAAGCGTGATATCATATACTGGATCAACAGACTAACCATACTGTGCAATACAATGTATCAATTACCAAATTAAATCGTCATTACCCAGTACATGTGTAAATAGTCATGTAAAATCAAGTTCACGGATTAATCTTCTAATAAGTTTATAAACTTTCATTGACAGGATGAACCGGAAGTGGCTAGAGAACGGAAATTCTGAGTAAATTTTGAAGACAAAATTTTTATAATATGGAATCTCTCGAAATTTGATACAAACCTAATATAATAGACATCTGTTTTTCCTGCAGACAGACCGCATTGTCTAACGCATTCCTCCTTTATCCAACCAGGAGGCAATCCAGGAACATTACCAGATCTTTTGTCCATTTTTGTTTACCGGTGTCGTGTGTAAAATTCACCACTCCGTGAGATCCGGTATCAACAACTCGTCCGCCGTGCGTTTCGTCCCCAGTTTACTCGCATTAGTTTGTTTGGTCTTTTGGTTCATGCAAACACCTCACATATTTAATAACTCTATATGGATTGCCAAAACATCAAAATCAAATTTAATGAGTCAGACAAACAAAATTGATTCACTTATTTCACGGGCAATAACTCTGCTAATGTGTGAATCTTGGTGATGCATCTTTCAATACATTTTGTCTAAATCCCCACGGTAGGAGATGCTTAGTGTATCATATGGCACGTCATGTTCATATGGTTGTCTGCTTTTTGCAACGTCTTAAAAGAGCCAAATACCAGAATCTAAAATCCGACAAAAGTCAATTTCCAACAATACAAAATCATTCTGAGTGTCAAATTCCCTGTCAAAAATCCTCCTCTGTCTAATGTATTCAGCCGCTCCCTTCCTGGGGCAAAATATTAATAGATGCATTAGCAACTACATAATTATACTGACTAATATTCTTACATATTTAAGTTTGATGACTAGCTTCAACATTTTTCGTTACATGTATGAGAAAATTTCATCATTTCAAGGGCCACAACTATGCAAAAACATGACGAATCAGAATAAATACTTTGGTCCACAACATATGCAGACTAATATTCCTATGAAGTTCCACGACTGTGCAATTGCTCTTCAAGTCACAAGGGCATAATGCCCAAACCTGAAAACAAGTCTGTTTTGAGTGTCATTATCACATCCCAAAACTCAGTTCAAACATCGTTCTAGGGTTAAATTAAGACTATGAAATATTAAATGACCATTACTTAGTCAATACTAGGAATTTTTCATCAAATATTTTATTTTGTGCAGAAATGTTCATTCCTTCTATTGCATTCAGATTTTTCCAGAACTGTAGGACCCCTAAAGTCAGAGGTGACACAACATGTTTAGATGGTAAGACTAACAGATGCTTTTACTGAATACTGAAGTGAACAGGGGTTTTCATTTGTTCATTCTTTTGTTTGATCACACACACTTTTGTAACCCACGTAAATAAAGAACCTAAAAATGGCCTGTTGTTCTCCATCTTAGCACTAAAAATATTTGTTGTTGAAGGACCTGTCAAACTTGCAAATGAAAGCCAGTCGCCCAAACATCAAGCCAGGCACCTAGGGTAAGGCTGGCAAAGTACCATAGTACTTCAAAAGACAAACAACAAAGATAAAATAATGCTTTCAAATATTTTTATACTATTGTTCAACAAAACATTACAGATATTTAATTACAACAAAATACAGAAATACACAATGAAATAAACCCAAGAAAACAATGAACGTCTTTAGCTTAAAATTATTAAAATACACATTGCAATAAATATCTAGCAATAGTGACAATACACGCATACATAGATACCAAAAATCAAATGAAGAATGGTTACATAGTTTTTATGTTAAGAATCTGCCAGAGGGACTATAGTAATAACAACTTTAATATGAGAAGCCTGTGAACAGTAAAATAATTAGTTTTCAAGGGAGTTGAATTTCCGTTAATTTCGTTCTTAATCGACTACGAAATCTAATCCCCACGATTTATTGATATTCCAAATACAGAACATGAGCATGCCCTTCCAAGTTTTGTAATCAACAAATTTACAAACTCACGAAAATGCATTTTTTTCCACGAAAATATGTGATTTTACAGTATCAGATTCTGACCAATTATTCTATAGCTCATACCACACCTGTCAAGTCCACTTTCACTGTTTTACTTGTTATTCACTTCTATCTTGAGGCCACCTCAGTATGAAGGTTACTGCATATGTTGTAAATAGTAGCAAACCTGATTTTAGAAGTAAAGTACATCTGCAAGTACCTCTTAAATGCTTAGATAAATACCGTAGTTCTCATGCCCAGGCAGAAATGCATCAGGGCCACATATTTGAAAAATCAAACATTTCACAGTAAGACACCCTGTGTATGACTAGCGTATCCAGATTGTAATCTGTTCCCGTGGTATCTGTACAACACTTGACAGCTTCTACAAACTTATCATTCATTCAATATACAGTCAACCAGTAGCAGAAGCCACCTGATTTAAGCAACCAACTCTAGAAACCAGTATCATAAAATCCCAAGCAGCCATTTTCATATTATACATTTACCGTAGCAACATGTTACATATTAACTATACTTGATGTATCTCTAGACAAGATGCTTAAAACAGGCCAGACTACAAGCATATAACTGAACAATTTTATCAGAAAACCAAGAAACATCCTAACATAATGTACAGTAAACTATTAGATCTTTAACATTCTAATTAAAAACATTTGTTCGCAAGTTTAATAATAAAGAAGAGTTCAGGTGCAGAGATATACTGTATATATATTTACAAACAATTTGAAAAACGAACACATGTGTTGCTACATGTACTGTTATAATTTGTCTATTTGTTCTACAAAACTGTCACACTATGCCAACTTAATGAACAAACCACAATTCAAATGACTATAATTAACCAAATTTCAGTCTCTATTACTGATACAGCGATGAATAATACATCTACAAAATATATTTAACATCAAAATGGATTCCATATTTTCAGCACGTTTAAACATTCAATCAAATCCATTACCTGAATCTGAAGTTCACATGGTAACTACAACGATGATGTTAGATTCAACTCATCATAGTCTCCTGAATTATGAAATCTTTGTACAAACTTTTGTGAAATGATCCTCTGAACCACTTTTTAAATATTTTTAGGGGCTGCCCGCTTGCATGGGTAAAAGTTCAAAATTTTCAAAAGACTGAAAAAGGCTTGTCAACATATTGAGATGTTTTTCATACAAATTATATAGTGCAATTAATTTTCAAAATACTGAAATCTGTATTTAGATTGAAAACTTTTACCCATTGACTTTAGTCCATCATCAATAATTTTAATAATAAATTCCATCTTTACTAAACAGCAACCTGCTTTAACCAGTGACTGGCTGCTTTAGGCAGGTTAGACTATATATTCCATTCTATTCACAACTCGAGTATGATATACTATGTTGATATATTATGTATTTGGTCCCATTGTGGCATCGCAATATGCCGGTTATCCACAAACGTTAAAAATATCATTTAGGTAATTTATACACAATATTAAACATAAAAACAATTTTTTTATCATTAAACTTTCATACAGTAACAGAATAGTCAGGATCTAACAATAGAAGTACAACATCTTTATCATATCCAGAATTAACAGTAAGTAACACTGTCATTATTTGGGTCTTTAATTTCTGTAAGACTAAAAATTTGTTAGTTTTGGGTAACCCCCCCCCCCCCCCCCCAATAATAGGGTAGGTACGTAAGAAAAACTTTTAAATTTTAGAACTTTTTTTACAATGAAGAAGAGAAAAACATCTTTTCTACAATATAAACAAAAGTGAAAAAAATTATCTCTTTTCTAAAGCCATAACAACATTTAGAGTCACTGCAAATTTTTAGGGAAGGTCAGGTTTCCAGCAATTAACACTACTGTTTCAGGTATTACGACAGAACAGAGTATCGTTTATCCCTTGTGATGTTAACATATACATCCGTTCCTTAGATTATTATGTTCCATATAAAAGCAAAAACACATAAGGTTGGTTGAATAGTCTTCCAATAAGTCATACAGTGATTAGGTTTACACACTGTGGATTAGGGGTCTATGGAGAAAAGGGTTTATTGAGTGCTTACAATTTCACCGACTACTCTTAGAAGCATGTACACATTTGCATTAACACAGCAATTGTTTCCATAACAACAGTTCATAATTTTCCAACAATCAGTTTCAAAGTACATAAGAATCCCATACATGTTTAATTTTCAATATACAGACATCACTGTACAATCTTTTAGTGTGGAGATAAAGTCAATCATATATGTATTCATGTAAGTTGTACAAGTTCAACAAAACAAGCTCAAACCATATCATCACCAGATATTCAATCATATATTAACAATATGTGGAAAAACACAGAGTAGAATGTAAGGTGTGTTACATATATACAGTAGTACAATATGGGGTGTGTTACAATCTGAGGGCCAACCACTAAACACTCCCACCTTCTATGTTATTAGTACATGTACACAATTTGAACAGTTTCATGACCAGCCCTCAAATCTTTGGATTTAGAGTACGAAAATTTACAATCATTTCTCATACAGATTTTATTCTAACGATTCACAGACCACAGACACATATAACAACAGATATATTTATGTTGTTATCTGACCAGTTAAAATTGAACCATGGTAACATCATGCCAACAAGTTTGTCAAACAAGGGGTCTAAATCGGCCGAAACTCGGTTCCAGCAAAGATTACAAGGTGCACTTATTTAAGTGCTTATAAACAGATCTGCAAAATGTTATGACCATAGCTCAATTACTTTTAGAGATACATTTTCTACTGTACAGGGGTGTCAACAGAGCCAAATTAAAAATCCTGAAAATCATATGCGGCCGACCATTTTTGCCAAACAAGAGGCCTTCATCCACTTTGTTTCCATATTTAACTCAGTTTTTATCGAATAAAATTCTTCAGAGCACATTAAATTGACCATAACTTTGCAATTTGTTGAGGTATTTTCATCAATAACTTTTATTTTAGTCAGAAATCATGGCTCTTTCAGGATAGACAGGAATATTGACACCCCTGTACTGTAACACAGACATGTTGATATCGACCAAACTGCCAGCCGAATACACCTTTCTAAATTACCACAGTGTTTTACCCTTATGAAAAACCTGACTAATGATAATTTAACAGTGATGATAATGAATTTAATGATAATTATACAATCAAATGACTAATATGATAATTTAAGACATGTACAGTATTTACTTATATACAATACACATGTTTTGTTCAGTACAACGGGCACCCGGTGCATTGATTTGTCCTAAAACTAATTTTGACTTTTTTACAAAATTGTTTAAGGGATCAAGTAACACTCCTGGCACCAGCGTTCATTACAGTTTGATATAATAATAAGTCGAAAGGCAAGTATTTACAGACTAAATCTCATCATATGATTTAATGAACAGATGAAAAACAATAAAATAATAGTAAGGTGAAAAATCAAAACTGCCAAATTTAGGAGTTATTCAACATTATGACCATATTTTCTGGAATGTGAGTGCCAATGACAAACTAAGGGTTTATTTCGTCAAAGATTTTTTTTCTATAATACATTTGGCAGCTATGATGACTTTCAAAAACAAATACTCATCATAGCTGACCTTTCAACACTAGCAACAACTATCAAAGATACCAAGAAATCTAAATTTATAAATTATAAACTAGAAATGCACAAGGTCATTACCATGCAAGTGACGCTGAAGTATGCACACAAAAAGCCATTCAGTCTCATCACACAGACATGTTCACGATGTGACACATAAGCTCTTGACACAGATATTCTACATTTTCTGTCACATTTCCTCGTCAGATTCTGGCAAAGTAAAACCTGGATTTCCAAAGTAATGCAGAATTTTGACATTCATTTAATTTCATGAACATCAAAACTACACTTGACACACACCAAGCTTAACAACACTTATTAAATCTTATTGCAACAAAATGCACCAAATAGTTAGAATATTATTTATTAAGTGAGTCAAAGTGTTTATAATTGTAAAAAATCTTATACATATGTACATAATATTATGTAAATTAAGTTTTGTGCCATAGACATTTTGACAAGCAATTCTCCTCGACACCATGTAGTACATCATTAGATTCAGAGTCATAAATAATAATAGCTAGATTACTTTAACTTAACTTTTCTGCATGTGGGGGAGGATTCTTTTTTATTTCATTAACAGTGTTTATTTGACTTATTTGCTTTCTTTTATAGTTTTAGCAATATTTTAACAGCCTAAGGTTTGTTTTTCTTAAAATATAACTAGGTCATGGTGGTATAAAGAAATAGGCCATTATAGGGGTCGGCGGGAAGATATATGGGGTGAGGAGGGAAGAAACGGGGTCGGGAGGGGGATAATCTACAAATTTATTTCTTTAGTCCTTGTTCATCTAAAGGTATTAAACCAAACTTTTGCTTAAATTTCTTAGTGTCAGTATGAATGTAAAGCCACATTTTGACCCTCAACATTTTAGTTTGAAGGGTCATTTTCTCTTAAAATCATGGCTATATCATGCCTATAAAATGGTGAAATTTAATCAAATGTATCAAAATATCCCTTCAGAGTCAGAAGCTAGTGGAACCCCTAATACCTACCATGATAATCATGTTATCGAAACCTAGACTTCAGATGCCTTTCATTTTAGCATTTAAACATTTTTTCAAACTATTTGCAGTGATTTTAAAAAAAAAATCTTATTTTGACTATGATATGAAGAATAACACCTTTAATTTAAATACCGAAGTTACTTCCTACACTTCCTAGGGCAGCTGATAAACAAACATGATTTATTATCCACAATACAGAGAGATGAAACATTTAAAACAGGGTGAGAATGAGTGACTATACAAATTTACATCATATACTCCTATAAATATCCACATGTATACATTAGAGTGCAAACAAATTAACTTGGTCGGAGAAACTGTCTATGAGCGTTATTTGACACTTGATTTCGAGTCGAAATTTTCTTGCATCAGAGGAGAGTATTACGAATACCGGTATGTACGAGCTGTATTTTTTATAAAGAATCAACTTAATCTTAAATGCTGAGCATAGCCTTTATTAGCCAGTCAGCTTTCTGTTGTAAGATGGCAGGCATAAGAGTGCCTCCACCCTTACTTGAACCAGGGTCGCCAGGTTAGACAGCAAGCCTGCTAACCATTGAACTACAGAGGCACTCAAGCATGTTATGACTATCTTGCGAAAGTTTATAAATTCCACACTAGAAACTTGAAACATATTCAAGCATAAAGGTGGAGGATCAGATTAATTTGTTTGCACTTTACTTCAATAAAACAACAACATGTATTTGGTTAAATTAACGTCCTTGTAACGAAGCATTGAAAAGTCCGTGATCATCTACATAACAGCAGCAAGTAAGCCGATGCCACGGTTTTATACTTAGCGACATTACAACTTGACTGGAATATATGTGAATTCGACAAGATATTATATATGCTACAGTTAAGCTGGCATACTTTAACGAAGAAAATCTAAGAGAAAATATGTGCCGAGGCCCCGTGAACATTTGGTGCCATCCGATGAATAATGTACAATATCCTTTTAAACCCCACATTTCCCAAGTTTTCTAGGGTCCAGCTTCCAAATTCCCTCACGGTCATCCTTTATTTTAGATGGCATACCACTCGCTTTCATTTATCACATTTTCAGTAAGTAAGTACGACAAACACGCACAATTGACTCGCACCATCCACGTAATCTATGAACGGTATTAATACTTTCCACCACCACCTGTGCCGTACTGTGACGCGGCACCTCTGACTGCGCCCTGGGCTGCGGTAGACGCAGCGTTAGCTACACCACTCTGGACTGCCTCATTCTTCATGACTCCAGTAGCAAACTCCTGCTGAGCTTTAGCAAAGCTGGCTCCCGTGCTTCTGTAGATTCTGTGCACCTGTTCAAATAAAACATAGAATGTTAGCCCACATTAAGTCTTACAGGGAACCAGGCTCCATTATTATAAAACTTTTTCATGCTCAACTTGATTCAGTGCTCAAACTTCTAATGATTCTAACAGTAAATATATGTGTGCTTTACTGAAACTTTTATATTAGCTTGATGGCCTTAAATAAAGCAGTGTATTAAAAACTTACACCCGACCCGTCTTTTCCGTGTGTTTCACTAATTATATTTTTATTTGTCATATTTTGATAGAGTAAAAGCTACCGGTAATTAAAATTTTACACTGTAAAGGAGCAAAACAAGTTTCCTGCTAATATTAAGTTGAGCATGAAAAAAGCTTTATAATTATGGGGTCAGATCCCTGGAGCACCGAAACAAAGCAATTTTACATACACAAGCTAGCGAGATCAGGCCACTGTCCAAACTCAACAGACTCAGTTTATGTCATTTTGTTTATACTAATTATTTTTAGGTTGAATATTCTACAAGTAATCATTTAAAAATCTCATTCTTGATGGTATATCCATTGCAACGAGGGAATAAAGAAAAGAATTACGTCAGATTTCCCTTTTTATGTGCAGAATCAAGCAAATGGAAAGACTGGTACCATTTTTTTGCATCTTTGGAATGTCATGGTAACAGTCACTTAATGAATTGAGTTTGATAACCCAGGTTCAGATTGACATTAAACTTCCGTTGTTCAGTGATTTTGAGATCTTGGATCATCCAGAAACCAAGTAAGCGATCATGGACCAAGTTAATTAATCTCCAACTCAATAATGGCTCTCAAAGTTCAGCAAATACAAAGTGACTTAAGTTTGTTATGATAACTTGAGTTATTTTGAAATTCTGCATGTCAAAATAAAGTTGGTCTGAAATTAAAAATGACACATCTAATCTATAGATACTTTAAATTGGAATATATAAGCTTTACCTAAGTATTGAGAAAAAAATAAAATTCCTTAGAAAAGGCAAATATTTCAAACAAGAACCATAATTCTGCTATAATTTGGCTTCAGAAAAAATAATATGTGTACTTCACAAATTGCTGCTTAATAAATTATTGTAAACTTTCATGACTACCAATACATTATTCTTTGGATAAAAGTTTTAAAATTAACAGAAGGAAAATTAAACAAGCACTTTTAATTTGATCTTGTTTATTCAAAAACAGTAAACAACTTCAGTTAACAATCAATAGTTGTTTAACAGGAGAGGGAACACTTTAAAATATTATACTGTAGCAGCAAAGATTAAACAAATGTGTTGGCTACTTTGATGATTAAATATATATAAGTTGGGGCAATAAATGAAAGACTCGATCTAGGGATGTAAGTACATAGTATGATATAATCTAAGCAAATTGTCAAAGGCAAATTACTAGCCAACAGCCTATATGTACATCACTAACTGTGTTAAAGCATCTATAGTTGGTTTATTCATCTGATTACAACTCAAAGTGTACCAAGGCCTACAAGGTGTCATTAGGAGACAGGGTGGGCTATAACTATCAACCTAAAAGTCATTAATCAATAGGATTATCAAATGTTGATGACCAACCTATATACAAAGTTTGGAGATCTTAGGCCAAACTATTCTTTAATAACAGATAGGAAATCATTATACTGGTCATCATGACCTGCCAACAGTAACCTTGACCTGTGACCTCAAAATTAACAGGGGTCGTCTACTCGTCATGACCAACTTGCAAACCAATCAGAAACCATTTTGTTCTCCAAACTGACAAACTAACACATGCAAAGCAATGTACTCCAACTGCTTTGAATGGGGTCATCTTGAAATTATTACTAACATAGAAACAGTGTAGGGTATTATAATGGAGTGCAAACAAAATCTGGAAAACTGGAACAGATAAACATAGAACCGATCAATAATAATACGGCCTACCTTTATTAACATAATCATTTCAGCGGCTGCACAGATTGATAAAAATAGAGCTACGAACATCATGACCGCTCCCGCAGCCGTGTGTTTAGCTATTACTGTTAAAGAATTTATCCAGCCACTAAAAATAAAAGAAGATACGTGGGAGAATAGTAGAGGGGCTGTATACACAGGTACGCTAGTACGTAACTATATGTACATGGTATCTAAGGCATGCTGGAGTCGTACATGAGGACCTGGACTGGGTAGAACAGGAAGTCAGTGCAGGAGCCTGTTGTTTAAGCAAACCGCTACCGAGCGCTCGATAGCGCTTATAATGCTAGCAAACCGCTTTGCTACCGGCGATTGCACACTGGTCGCAGACTGTTGCACGCTGGTCGCAGACTGTTGCACAGCAAAGCGCTACCAAAGCACTTTGTTGTATAAGAAATGGCTTGGTAGCGCTCGCCTAGCAAAATGCTGATAAACAGTATGCTATCGACGAGCTGGTAGCGTGTTGTTGCACAGACGTAGTTAAGCACTCCATAGCCCTATTTGGTAGCGTATTGGTTAGGCAACAGGCTCCAGGATTATAGAAACTGGCTTGTATATAGATAACCTGATGAACCTGTAAATGGGATAAGAGAAGAAATCAATGTTATCTAACAGAACATGCAAAATAAAAACCCTGAAAATGAATTTCAACTTTTCAACCAAGAAACTGGACACTTGACACAAATCAGTATGACTACACTGTTACAATAATCATTGGGAGACAACAGACAGAACATGCAGAACAATAATTATATAATTTGAGGAAGCATGCATACACTTTAGTGAATGATTTATTCAATAGAGTTAGTCATCACAGCCAACCAAGATAAGTTACCATCACAACCAAAGCTGGTTACCATAGCAACCAGCCCTTGGTTACCATAGTAACCAGACAGTACAACATATGATGTGCTAAAGAATAGCTACAAGTTGACTGTACAAAGTATCATCGCAGAACAACAGTGCAGAGTATCATCGCAGAACAACAGTGCAAAGTATCATTACAGGATAACAGTGCAAAGTATCATCACAGGATAACTGTGCAAAGTATCATCACAGGATAACAGAGCAAATTATCATTACAGGATAACTGTGCAAAGTATCATCACTTGAAAACAGTGCCAAGTATCACCACAAGATAACTGTGCAAAGTGTCATTACAGGATAACTGTGCACATGATAACAGAGCAAAGTATAATCACAGGAAAACAGAGCAAAGTATCATCACATGATAACAGTGCAAAGTATCATAACAGGATAACAGTGCAAAGTATCATCACAGGATAACTGTGCAAAGTATCATCACAGGATAACAGTGCAAAGTAGGATAACAGAGCAAAGTATAATCACAGGATAACAGGGCAAAGTATCATTACAGGCTAAGTAGTCAGAGACAACATAAACATATGCAACAGTTAACTAGACTGATAGCTGCACTCATTTTGACAAAAAGCAGATAAACATAACCAGTTACCACAATCCAATCAACATTTACCGTAAACCCACACACAACAATCAACACACTTCATTTGATAAGCAAACCCATCCTAATTCAGACATTGCAAGCAAGAACAATTTTTCCAACATTAACTCACTAAGGCCTTTTTCACTAGAAATTAAAAAAAAAATCTGTATCGAGTAAGTTTTTGACAAATTTGAAAAAGTTTGGCTATGTGAGTTTGGATCACACATTATTTACATGTAAACTATCAAAAGAAACACAGCACAAATACTATGATTGTATTAAACCATAATGAAATCAGACTGTGGTATGTACCATGAACGTTTTAAAAACTTGTCAGACAATCAGACCAACAAATGCTGAAAATCTGTCTGTTCATAGATAAATCTGTGAGACTATTTAAAACAAATAAGGCAAAATACAAACAAGTATAAGAGCCCAACATTCGGACTGGTTCTGATTGAGAATTGGTTAGTCCAAATTGTATTTTGCTGACACATTTGTCAAACTGAATTTTGCAAATATATTTGTGAAACTGACAGGTTCCAATATGGTGTTAAGAAGAGATAAATGAAGGTAATATAATTATTCAGAGTTTTTGAATGTAAAATGTTAGGCACATACATTGGGATTGTAGAGGACCAGGGGGTTTAGAATATGTTACTATATTAGTATGCCAAACGGTCAATCGAATAAATGATCAACAAGCAAACAGCAAGTCAGATAGATGCTAATAAAACGACAAAAAGTTTTGACAGGAAAAAACAAACAAAGCGATACCTTTATCAGCATAATTATTGTTGCTACGGTAACAGCTGTGAAACAAGCTGAGACTACCATCATGACAATGCCAGCAGCCGTATGACTCCCTATAGTTCTAAACGTAGCGATCCACCCACTGTGTAAGAATAGCAAGGCATTGTGGGTGAGAAAAAATATTGAAAATGCACAGTGACTGTTCTGCTAACAATATGTCCCTTTGGCGCAACAAGCTTGTATCTTACTATGTACTTTATAGAAAGATACAAGCTTGTTGCACCAAAGGGACGAGTTATGTCAAGCTGCTAAATTAACTTTTTAGTAAAGCAAGATTAGAAATGATTCGAATATGACAGCCAATCTTGTGAGAGTGTATACAATAATAACAAAAATCTGAAAACGAAGAAAAAGTGGATTAGCTTCCTGAGGATGGGAATATTCAACCAGCAGTGATAGAGTTATCTCCTCATTGCCTTACATGCCACATACAGAGAAATCTACACCATAATGGAGAAAAATCTACACCATAATGGAGAAAAATCTACACCATATAGAGAGAAACCTACACCATATAGAGAGAAATCTACAACATATAGAGATATCTACACCATATATAGACCAGTGATGTAGAAATAATGCAAATGCAGACCCAGAATCTTTGACCAAGATGAACAGAGACCAACAGTAGGCATGTCGATAAAAGATTTCATTGAAGAAGTGCAACCCAAACCATACCAACATTAATAAGATTTATATAAAGAAATGTCAGTAGTGCAAGAAACCAATGGATTCCCCTTGACACATGTGAATTATCACCCAACCAGAACATGCTGACAATATGCACATCTCTCTTGCAGGGGTTTTACTGAGGCATAATGCCTAAAACGAGTAGCAAGTCTGTTTTGGTGCCATTAGTACACAGCCTACACCACATTGCAGTTCAAACATGGTTCTATTGCTAAAATTCTGCATATGAAATTTCTAATGACCATAACTTTGTCAAAACTTTATATTTTTTCATCAAATAAATTTTATTTTTCTGAAGAAAAGTGCATTTTTTCTAATACAGCAAACCCAGATTTCTAGATTGTTCTGAAATTGTAGGACCCCTGCAATGGATGCTCCTTGACGCATGTGAATCATCACCCAACCAGGACATGCTGACATTATGCACATCTCTCTTGGTAGAGAAGCTACCCACAATAATCTACTGAATTCCTATCAGTGGACAAGCAGCGGCCGGGTCCTCCGTTTAGGCCACCAAAGATCAGAAAAATATAAATTATGACAACTCAACATGAACTTTTACCCAAAACAAGCATAAAGGGGCAAGACAAAATACCAAAACCATGGCCTGAAATTGCAGTGTTCTTTCTTGTATAGGAAACATAGACATAGTTATTTAGAACAAGGGGAGGTAACACAAAGTGACATAAAGTCAATACACCGCAGGATTAGCAAACAAACATTTGTAATGTGAAACAATGGTATTTGTATCTGCTTTCAGGGGTTTCAATTGACCCGGGAGTAGGGGTTTTGACCCTTGACATTTCAAGAAAGAAACATTTTGACCCCCATGATTTTGATTTGAAGGGTCATTTTCTCTTAAAATCATGGGTATTTTGCCTATCAAATAGTACAATTTAGTCAAAAGTATCAAAATGACACAGGCCTTCAGATTCAGGAGCTATAAAATTATATACATGCTGACTTAGTTCTATAAAACTTCTAACACAGAGGGAAAGAACCATTACTTTAACCCTTTACTCCATAGATTCCATATCAATTTATCCACATTAACTTAGTATTAGAGTTGGTGTGTGCCAATCGCTTTCATACAGGGTTTTTGACACAAAAACGTATGTCTCCCACAAAGGGTCATAATTCTGGCCACTATGCACAACACTGCTTGGCACAAACTATTCATGTGAAGTTTCATTGACCAGTGGTTAATATAACCAAGCATGGACAAACTTTGTGACATCCATCAAGACAGACAGACAAACTTTTTGACATCCAGACAGACGCCCAGCACAAGATCAATATGCCTCCCCCACTGTATGCGGGAGACATAATAGTAACGTAATTCACACAACACCATCATATACTGTTGGGGCATAAAAAGGTGGAATCATGGAGTAAAGGGTTAATTAAACAGATACACACACACCATGTTCTGATTATAAGTCCAGATATTATAAGGGTGCTGATAGGGTAGAACTAGCTGAACATAGTATTAAGAAAGCTAAGCAGAGCTCAAATATGAGAATATAACAGTTGCAGCTCCTACCTTTACTAACATCACCATATTTACAACAGCAGTAATGGACAGAAATAACGCAACAACAAGCATAACAATTCCCGCTGCTAAATTAGGACCAACGGTTTTTAATGCATTTATCCATCCGCTGTGAAAATAAAAGGGTTTACATGTACCGAATATAGCATATTAAAGGCCCAAACACTTCACCTTTCAAGACTGAGTCAAAGTTATCTATACATAAAACTGCTCTAATTACTAAATGATTGAAAATTTAGGGAGATCCAATGTTATATTAAAATATCAAACAAGCACCACAAAAACCTCAATAATAAGACCACCATTGAAATCTGACCTTATGGAGTAGGTTTTAATATTGATAGCACAATTTTCAGCTCCATTTTCTGTGTATTCACAGTTCTTTACCTCAATATTAAACCAACTCAACAAGAAGGCCAATTTTGAAATGGTCCCTCGGGTGGCCTTATTATTGAGGTTTTACAGTGCTCAATGTTTTTGTGTAGTTGGTGATAACTTCACTTTTTGCAGTTTTGAATAAGGTAACATTATGACTTAGCTCAAGTGAGGCTTATCTCACATCAGTTTTCCTACCTTTTGTACGATTTGATTTTCATGCATTTTTTTTTATAAAATCTACTTCATAATAAACATGTACCTTTTTATATTAAAGTTAATGGATTATTTGGCTAACCTCCAAAGTATGTATCGCATTCAAGGACCAAGTAGCCAGAATTTGAAATTTTTGAATGATTTTTAAGAAAGTATCTTTTTTCCACATGGATTATTTTATCTGACCAGTAGAATACCGCTATGTTGCATGAAATTGAATTTAAAACAAGTCAAAAGAAAACTATGTTCCCCAACCAAACATCATGCAAAATAAAATCTATCATGCAAAATGTGTATGATTAAATCAAAATATACCACACATAAAATACACGTCCCACATAAACAGGCACACGCATACAGTCACACCATTCAACTGACACTAAGAGTACAAATAATGCTATCAGTCAGTACTTATTTTTAAGAGCATTAAGTTACATACATATTGCACATTTGCAAAACATAGTCAGTTGAATGATTTGACTCGGAGACAATAATACAGTCAACCCTCGTTATACTAACATTGGTATCACAGAACACACTCAGTATATTTACACAGAAAATACTGTAAAAACATTAATATTCATGTGGGATTAAAATTAATTTATTTCATGGCTGAACTTTTGACTTCTTTATCAAATCATCGAATTAAATCATCTGCCAAATATTTAACAAATCAATACAAGTTTTTTCCTTTGACTGTCTAAATCCATTATTTTACACACCTACAAAATTGACATTTAATAAAAATTGATCTACAAAATTTAATACCCCACCAAAATGATTGTCCTTACAGTACTCTTGAGTCCCAATATGGCGACATAAATACAGGAAATAAACAAGAGTGATTATATCGAGAGTTGACTGTATTAAGGAAACTGCCACTGTGAACTAAGGTGTGATCTGATTGAACAGGTGCCGTAACATTCTGCTAAAAATGATCCTAAAATAAACAGTACAATAATTTAAGTATGACAACCAAACAACATACAACCATCGCTTCTGTTTTAACCGCAACTACTGGAATTAACTGTTTTTGACAAAGAAATGTCTGCCTCCCACAAGGGGCCTAACTTCAGCAAAATTCATTGAACCTAAAATATCAATATACCTCCCCCACTATAGGTGAAAGACATAATTATACAGAAGTCAACCAAATCTGTCTGACTGTTTATTTTATTTTTGCATATTGAAAAAAACTGACTTTGCTAGCAAACTAAAAGCAGGAAATTGGTAGCAAAATTGACGAAAAGGCCCTCAAAAAATTCCTGTAAAGAGCAATTTAAAGCAGAAGCCATAGCCTGTTTGACATAATGACCACAGGGAGATATAAATCCTAGGTAGGAGACCACCGTCACTATACTGGTTACCTTAACTAATAGTGCAAAACACAGTACGGCCATTATGCCAAAAAATATGCCGACAAATATCATGATTAAACCGACGGCAACATTGTCCCCGATTACTGTAAGTCCGCCGATGATCCCGCTGAAAGATGTACAGTCAAAGTGATTATTATACTAACCAAAACATGTATAACAGGTGTTCCATTTGACTCAGGAGTAGTGATTTTGATCTTCAAAATTTCAAAAAGTCACATTTTGACCCTCAAGATTTTGGTTTAAGGGTTATTGTCTCTTAAAATCATGGGTATTTTGCCAGTAAAATTAAGTAAAAGGTATCAAAATGATCCTTCACATTCAGAAGCTAGTGGAACCCCTGTATAGCAAATATAAACACCAAAGTTCACACATATTTTTATCAAAACAATAATTACAAACACAGACATATAGAGTTATCAAACCAAGAATCGCAACAGCTTCAAAATGCTGAAATTAATCAAAACCATAAAATAAAATTTAACCATGAGGACAATTTACGTGGAAAACCTGTCAACAAAATCAAAATCCAAGCTGGGGAATTCTTTTTTAAAAATTTGGTTTAGCGGAACTGCATGAAATTCTATCAATGCCAATATTGATCCATACTTACTTAAAGGGTTTACTACGGTAATCAGTCAGCAGATGATGGTATTAACATACAGACTACACTCAGACAAATCAATATTAACACCAGAGATCATGTAACACATGAATTCAGGCATGTAGGATAATTCCTGTTTAGAGTGTGAAACATATCACACTATCACTGGAGACTAAATACAATACTAGAAAATGTTTTATATCTCTTGGATTTTTTCAAGAATTAGGTGAATTTTTCTTTTGTACTAATGATTTAATGTTTCGGCATGTAATTTTACAGATATTACAAACTTGATATACAACAAATGTTACATCAGAGAGCACTGTAACACTGGAAAAAAATCAGTAATACCATGTACATATTCAGGGGTTTCATTAGTCCCTTTAAATGACAATTTGACCCCTGAAATTTCCATATGCCACTTTTTGACCCACAAAATTTTGACAGAATGGTAAATTTATCTTTAGATTATGGTATATTTAAGAATAAAACTCTGTACAAAATCATTGCAATGACCCTCAAGATTCAGGGGACAGCCTCAGTGAAACCCCTACATATGTTGTAGTCTGAAACAGCAATACAGTAACATTAAATACTGCAAATTTTATACATGACACATAATATCAGTGGTTTATTTTGGTCCCTTTGGGCCCCTGACTCATCAAAATTGGCTTGGGATTAAATTGTGGAAAATACTTTATTTTTACATAGTGGGACATGTTGTTTTTTAAGTTCAGTGGGAAATTACTCAAAACCAAAATGAAAGATTGTAATATATTTGCAGGTAATTTTTTGTAGATTTCGATATTTAAAATGAAAGAAGTAACTTATTTAAATGCGTTGCTTTGATTTTTTAGTGGTCGAGTTTAAATAAAGTTGAATAAAATTAACTATTACAATATCTGCCAGTTTTTATCATAATGACTTTCAATAAAGAAATACTTACACTGAAAAGTCTGTAATTCCCAGACACATCAGTACACACACACAAAATTGAAAGAAAAATATGAAGAAAAACACGAAAAAGTTGAATGAGCTATCACTCCTGAAACGAGAGAAAAAGAAATACTACATTAATATATTTGAGACTACAAGTTAAAATACTAACATTCTGATATTTTACAAGAGGCCTGTTTCAATTTCTGAAAATTTTGGCTAAAAATATTTTTTACAGGACTTAAGGGAATTTTTTTCAGAATTTACAATGTATTTGCTCCTTGATACCAATATTAAGAGAGGTGCTCTCACGTCATTTCTGGAACACTCAACAAGAGGTTACAGGGGTGTCAACAGAGCCAAATTTAAAATTATGAAAATCATATGCTGCCGAAATTTTTGCCAAACAAGAGGCCTTCAACAACATTTAACTCAGTTTTTATTGAATAAAATCCTTCAGAGCAGATTGAATTGACCATAACTTTGCTATTTCTTAAGATATTTTCATCAAATAACTTTTATTTTGGTCAGAAATCATAGCTCTTTCAGAAATGATAAATCCGGAATTCCGGATTAATCAGGAATATTGACACCCCTGAGGTTATTAAGTGGTTGGTAACCCAGAGGTAGTCTTGCGTTTATCTGTGCTGTACGCTGGGCATGTTAAAGAACCAAGGAGTGGATTTGGAAATATATTAGGTATCCAACCCACTTGCATCACACATCAGTCTCTCCCCACAAAATTGGGAGGTCATTAGCCAATCTGGCTGGGAAAAAAAGGAATGACCACACAGTAATGACTGTCACAGTATAAGGCAAACAAACAAACTACAATAATAATCTCTATATTTAGTCCAATCTCTCCAGATAGATTGCTTGACCTAGGTAGGACAATCCTGAAAATAATGCCCAATCCTGAAAATGAGTATGTTTCTGGTGCCATTAGCACACATCCCTACACCAAAAGTCTGTTTCAGTATTGTTAAGTTGTTCAAACTCAGTAATGAAACTTCAAATGATCGTTACTTTGACAATTTTTTTCATCAAATAACTTATATTTTCTGCAGAAAAACTCTTTTTTCCAGTTTATTCCGGAATTGTAGGAACAGTGTATATATAAATATGTACCTGAAAGCTTTATAGAGAGGTCTGTACCAACAGATGAATGAACATGGAGTGAATAGTATCAACCATAAGATAGATAATCCAAACGTAGCACCGCCATCACTATCCACTATAAAATATGCTAAGCTGCCCAAAAAGTTCAGAAACAATGTGAAACTATAAACTGAAAAACAAGAAAAATATTATACAATTAACAATCTTGTGAAAGAAATATGCAAGAGAGAATCGTTTGATAAATTATACCAATAAATTAAACACGTTAATGGGTAGCCATGGAGCAACTAATCCTGAAAATATCTTTATATGCTCAGTACCAATCAAGTGTGTTATACCAGTATCATTTTCAATGACTTTGTTATATCATAGAATGGAATTAAAGTAGCAACACCTCAGTCCTGAGGCAGACATTCTTGACTAGGCCACCATGGCCTGTTAATTGAAGAGAAAAATTAAATCTTGTTTTAAGTACCACTGGCAGGGGTGTCAACAGGGCCAAATTAAAACTCCTTTTTGCCAAACAAGGGGCCTTCAATGAGATTGTTTCCATAATTAACTCAGTTTGTATTAAGTAAAATCCTTCAGAGCAGATTAAAATAACCATTACTTTGCCATTTCTTGAGATATTTTCATCAAACAACTTTTATTTTGGTCGGCAGCCATTGCTCTTTCAGGAATTATCTGGATAAATCAGGAAAATTTACACCCCTGCACTGGTCAAGAGTATTTCAGGAAAATTTACACCCCTGCACTGGTCAAGAGTATTTCAGGAAAATTTACACCCCTGCACAGGTCAAGAGTATTTCAGTCATGTTGAGACTGCGGAATCACATTGTCCCAGCAGCAGGCCAACCAGCAGTAACTCTCATACATGTATGCTGAGCGTCAAGCAAGAAAGTCATTACAGTAATAGTTTAACAACTTTGGTACGTCCCTGTCTGGGATCCAACCTGAAACCTCTCACACTAAAAGTGGAGGCTCTACCACTGGGTGGACTAATAGAAACAAACAAACATACACATCTATACTTACACATCCATATATAGTAGATAATTTTGACAGTTCTTTGGAATTCAAGTGGAATATCTACAGAAAAGTCTTGATAAAAACATGCGCCCACAGGAAACCACTTTGGTAAAGGCGGCCAGTTGTTCTGTCTGTCTGTAATAGTAAGATATAATCATGGTATACTCTTATTTGAGAGTTGTCACCCTTTTCCTACAACTGGGTACTGTTTTATCAAAGCACTTACGGAAATCGTAAACTTACGTCCAAATTTAAATTCTTTATAATTCTTTAACAACTGCAAATTGGTGATGGATATGGTTTTTAGGAGTGTATTAACGAAATCAGTATTAGTATTGCAGCTCCATTTACCACACTTTATAATTGTAAACAAATTATAAAGAATTTAAATTTGATCGTAAGTTCACGATTTCCGTAAGTCCTTTGATAAAACAGTACCCTGGAGGATAGATGGAAGTATGAGAATTTCTAAACAAAGTTAAAACTTAAATTTAAAAACTTTGCAATTATTGTCCATGCTAATATTGATGTTGTGCAGGTTTGTTCAAATTTTATTCATTTATGGATGGAAAATATAAACATTATCATTGAAAACATATTGCCTATTGAAGAAGATCTAGCACATATCAAACCAGATTTTCAGGATTGGGCATTATGATGACAGTCTGTTGTGGGTGCCATTGGCACACATCGACCAATACACCAAAACTCTATTTCAAATGATCATAACACAGTCAATAATTGGTATTTTTTGATCAAATAACTTTTACTTTCTGAAGAAAAGTTTCTTCTTTCTGCAGATTTCCAATTGAAATAATATATTTTTTTCCCAATTTCAAGCAAAAATTCCCAATTTGAAGTAAAACAAAATTCTGAGAAAAACGGACCCTAGTACAAGTAAACTTGATTATGAAAAACACTAAATTACAGTTAAACATAAAACTTGAGCATTGTATACCAATTGGCTTTAACAGATTTGGATCTTAAATTTGTACTTTTCCCAATTTCGACCAAAACACTGTTAAAATTCCACATCCCAAAGCCATGGGGTATGTTACCAAAATATGCGGAAACAAGACTGCATTCAATAAATGCTTATGCCCCACGGAAGCCTTGTCCATAAAAAAAGTCAATCAGGGGCCATAATTCTGTTAAAATGTTGGATAGGGTTAAATGGCTTTGACAATATAAGGGGCTTATGATGGTAAACAAGTATGTCTTTTTGAAGACAACGCCTTGATGTAAGACGAATTTTGGGTTAAGAAGAATTGGACGCTTAATAAGTCTAAGTCCAAAATTAGGTCAATGTGAAGGTCAAAATGAGGTAAGGTGATATAGGTGTGTGGATAATGTTCAAATACAACATCCATGTAAGTATGGAAGCTTTGTAGCAATCCATATTAATGCTAGAACAAGACTGCGTTCAATAAACGCTTATGCCCCCTGTGGAAGCCTTGTCCATAAATTAGTCTAAGTCCAAAATTAGGTCAAGGTGAAGGTCAAAAAGGGTCAGGTGATACAGGTGTGTGGAGAGTGTTCATATACAACATCCATGCAAGTTTGGAAGATTTGCAGCAAGCCATAATGATGCTAGAAGAAACGGTCAATTTGGGTTAACCAGGACGGACGGACGAACGGACGGACGGACGGACGGACAGGTGCATCACTATATGCCTCCCGATCTATCGATACGGGGGCATAAAAAACGGTCAATTTGGGTTAACCAAGAATTTGGCCCTTCAATAAGTCTTAAGTCCAAAATAAGGTCAAGGTGAAGGTCAAAATGAGATTAAGTGATACAGGCGCGTGTGGAGAGTGTTCATATACAACATTCATGCAAGTATGAAAGATTTGTAGCAAGCCATATTAATGCTAGAAGAAACGGTCAATTTGGGTTCACCAAGAATTTGGCCCTTCAATAAGTCTAAGTCCAAAATTAGGTTAAGGTGAAGGTCAAAATGGGGTTAGGTGATACAGGCCTGTAAAGAGTGTTCATATACAACATCCAGGCATGTATGGAAGCTTTGTAGCAAGCCATAATGATGCTAGAAGAAACGGTAAATTTAAGTTAACCGGACGTACAAAGGGACGCACGGACAGGTGAATCACTATATGCCTCCCGATCTATCGATACAGGGGCATAAAAACACTGACTCATACAAGCTAATCACAACTCATCAACTGAGCACCACTCATTAACCCAGCACCTGACTGATCCTACATACTCAATAAAGCAGAACATACCTTGGAATTGCATGTTTTTCATCTCTTGTTCTTTTCTTGCTAATTCTTCAGCTTTTTTCTCCAGTTCCTGCAATTATACAATAAAAACTTTATTACTTGTACCATATTAATATAGCCAAGCAACAAATTACAAAGCATTTTTCTAATATTGTACAAGTAGTGATGGTTATAATTATTCAGGATTTTTTCTATGAATGTTTTTCACTAAAGGCTTTAAGCGCTCACCTGACCATGTGCAATTTAAGCTTGTTCTAGATTTTTACACACTGTTGAATAAACCCCCTTCTTTTACAAACAAGTAACTGTTATAAACATCTATAGATAAATATCAAATTTGTTTCTTGAGGTGTTATGATACTTTAGTAAGTTAAGTTACTACTTCTTGAGGGCCACTTTCAGGAATTCAGCTGTTCAGCCACCTTTAGACATACCACCCTCACAGGCACCAATTTACACCTTGGTCTAATGGAGCATGGTGGATTATTCTTGCCCAGAGAAATAAAGCAGAGGTGCAGATGGAGATCTAACTCATGAACTCTCGATCTCAAATCATGCGTCCCTACCTCTAGGCAACCGCTCCACTTAAGCATATAATTGTGAAAAATACTTTAAAGCTCTTAGTCTCACCTGTTGTCTTCTTTCAAGCTCTGATGTGTCCACCCGCTGTGCGGGAGTCGCTGTGTAAGGTGGGGGTTCACTGGACGGCTGCATGATGGCGGGGGAGGCCTGTGGGGGAGGTATAGTTTGACCAGCCGTCTGCAATAGATTTACAGTGAAGAATAAATATTAAATAGACATGAAATAGATTTAACTGTAAGGTCATACTTTTTCTCAGATGGGGACACATTTCCTTTGGTTTTATGGCTGAACTCAACTACATATGTAATCGAATTCACTTGAATTCTTATTCTTTGTACTTAATATGTGAAATTTTAAATGCAACAATATATGCCTCCAGGAAATTGCACTAAGATCCCGTTATAAACTTATGCAAGGAGCAGAGCTTTAGCTAGCCAAAATGTGAAGAGTCAAAGTCCCTCTTGACTCTTCATTTTCAAGAGGTGTAAAAATATTTCAAGAATATTTGTATCATATAATGTTCAAGAATCACAACAGGCATACATATTTGAAAATTGCAAGAGTAAAAATATGACAGGGGTTCTACACAGGCATAATGCCTAATCCTGAAAACGAGTTGCAAGTCTGTTTTAGGTGCAATTATTATTAACCCTTACACATAAGAACTCGGGTTCAAACATTTGTTCTTTTGTGAAAATACAGTTTATGAAATTTCAAATCACCATAACAATCAACTATGTCCATTCTTTGAACTTTTTCATCATATAACTTTCATTTTCTGCAGAAAAGTCCATTCTTTCTAATCAAGTGCAGCAACTCCCAATTTCCAGATTATTCTGGACCTGTAGGACCCCTTATACAATCAAATAAAGCTCTGAGGGGCACACAAATATAAAATGTACATAATGATTGTAGATGCATATATGTCTGTCTCAAATTCAAGTTCAATAATTCAATTTTACTCTTGGCAAGCTTAAATTCATGCAGGCTTATTAAACCAAGATTTCATATCAGGATATGGTCACATGGAATCTCCCATTGCAGTTGTACATAACATAGCTCATATTTACACAGGGGACAGAAAATATGACCCTGAAAATATGTGACATTTGCAGGTAAATATGGAGATAAATGAGTGTAACAGTAATAATATAAAGGACAAATTGTGCAGATCAATAAATCATGATATTGTGTAAACGACACTGGTTTGGAAAGGTGAATACTATAGGAATGGATGCGATTTAAGTATACCATCTACCAAAATCTTATACATTTTACATTATGAATATTGTACAGATACAACCCTCATTTTAACAAAATGAAAATAAAACCTGAAACAGAGAGTTTCTCTCTTTATGAATATACCTTCTCGTCTGTAGTTGCCTACAAACATCATTTTAATGAAAACTAAATAGGAGTCACATAGTCTAGATGGAGGATATTACAATGAAACTTACATTAAAGGAATGCAATACGACCTAGCCAGACACAACATTAAGCAGTGACAAATGTACTATTATTATCAGCATATAAAATATCCTTGAATGTTATCTTTCAACATTGATGCCGCACTCACGTTTGATGAAACTGCCGACCGAACGTTGGCAAAAGTATGTTAGAGTTGTGATATTTTGTGTCTGGGATTTATGTAAACACGAGGACTATGAATTACAAGGTATATATTCTTTTAATACTCGATATTTGCAGGACATACGTTTTGACTCATCATGTCTTTTTTTAAATTATGCGTACCACTAAGAATTACGCTTACCCAAGGTACGACAAATTTATATAATAAAATCAATAATTCAATCAAGAGATCAATTAAAGCATACGTGTTTACGTAACGGTTTGTAACTACTCAATTATCTGTCTCTACACGAGATTATTATTAGCGCGATGCGTTTTACACACATTTGATGAATTCAATTACCGCAGCGATCGCGTGCATTATTACGTACACATGATCAGGCCGCCAATCAAATTAGCTGACAAGTGGTGGGCAGAGCGAACGTTTATCGATTGGCCAATGATCAAGCGCGATTAATGAAATCGGTCTGATGCGGCTTTCACCGTTTGAAGTTTACAAAACAGGACGTCCTGCGTATTGATTATCTGCACATTACATATTTTATTGACGTACGCTGTACGAACGAGAGATTGATTTCCGGCGTACACGGACGATTTCCTGGCGTAATATACGCCCGTACGCACGCTAACGCAACTTGTTAGGGAAGGGATCGGCAGCACTATGGAGGGGCTTTTGTTAAGGTTAGCTTGGTAAAGGTCAAGGTCACAGTGTCCTATTTGTGTCATTACTAGTTTGCAGTCTGTAGGGCCTTAAGGGGCATACATGTTTTTACTTTTACCAACATTTCTTTCACATTGTATGAGGAGGCATTGTGCTACTGTGAATGGTTTTCATTTCACAGCCAACGTTAATTCATTAAATGTAGCATTGTATGTTCTTCTATCAACTTACATTAAAGATAAGATTCGAAACTTGGGACTTCCTTAAATCATACTGGGACTTCACGGATAGACACTAACACTGGTCCGCTCGTCCGAGACCAGTGAAAATCCAGAAGGACAAGTGAAAATTCTTGAGGACCAGTAACTGTCCTATTTACAAATTGGGCGCTTTTGCCCTGTCGGACCAGTGGCCAAAATAGTTAGTGTCTAGGCCTGGACTTCCCAAATCAAAGGTCAGGAAGTCAGGACTTCCTGAAATTTAGCCTTAATGCAGGGCCTGTAGTGTAAGGGTGCTGCAATATTGTGCACAGTAAGTTGCACCGACCCTTTCAACAATAAATTCAGGTCAGATATTTATATATAAATTAATGCAATGGTAGAGGTTTGTAAGGGGTGAGTTCACTTTATACCTCGCTCAGAAGTCCTTTAGCTTCTTCCTGTCAGCATGAAATGTGTTATTATAGCTATCACATGTATTGAATGAACTCTGAACAGAATATAAGTTTGTGACATTTGACATCCAGTGTATTGAAGTGGTAATTGTGTAAAATTTACAAATAAATTTTCTTCTAGTTCTTTACCAACCATTCACATACCGGTATCTTATTGTTGATTAGAATGCTAAGAAAATATAAAACTGCATACTTGTGAAATAAGAAAGAATTGCGCTAAAAAAGATACATAGACAATACAATCAGTATGCAGTTATTTTCCTGCACTTAACTACTCGAGTTTGTTGACCTGGTCCTGTACTCCTAGTGATCACCAAAAATAACCAATTTCTCTCAGATGTATGCATATTTCCCTAGTTTGAATTTGTAATCATGCTTTCATATTTCTTATCTAAAGCTCTGTAATGTTTCAATGATATATATGTACATACTCCTGCAGCAGGTTTAGTCTGGTTGCCTTCAGCAAATGGATTATAATCGTCTAGACCAGCTCTGTTGCCCCTGGATGCTTGTTGTACAGAAGGATCCTGCAAAATGTAATAATAAAAATATAATATTAAATTAAAATAACTTCAACATACGAACTATGTTAGGTCACGGATTTTTGCCAATTGACCATGCCATAACTCGGCTACAACTGGAAGAATGATTGAATCCCACACAAGTGAACAACTACACATGATATATGAACTGTGGAACAGTTCACTCTTTGATGAGTGCAACAAAACAGTTTTGGATGGACTAATTGTATAACAGACTGACGGATGGAATGAAAAGGAAAAATTTATGTACCTCCTCGAACCTATTGGTGGGTGACTGGGTGATATGAAGAAAGTTAATTGAATACTTGCTACAAGCATCCATGCTTACCAGAATTCTGGAGAAGATAATGAGAACAATAAACAATATTAACTTAAGAAGCCTAGACCTATTACTGTTTTATTATATAATATTTTACCATAAATGATAATAAAACAAATAGAAGGTAAAACAGAATAGCAATAATAGGTATAGCGTTATGCACCAATCAATTGAAACCATGCCCCACCCAACACTGGGGAATAGCGGGGATGTTAACTTATGCTTTTCAAAGCCGGGTAAAATCCCTACTCCCAGGTCCACACAGATAGTAAATTGCCCCACCCTAAACATCATGGCTATATTTCCCTGCTAATTTGGCACAAAACAAAAGCCCCACACTCACCCGGCAGTACAGGGATATCGGAAAGGTAAAAAACACGGGACTGTTTCCCCGCAATCCCCCGGGGTTGGGGTGCCGCAGTTTCACTTGACTGGTGCATTATAATTCTACTACAGAGAGGCTCGAACCCAGCCAAACACTGTTACAGACTCTAGCCACTGCCAAAGATTTTTGCCAAGTGACTGCCAATTTAAAAGTAAAATTAATCGTAACAATTTTTATTGCTTGTAAGCAATTATCAGTCTGAATTAATACACACATGAGAAACAAGCTAGTATCATTAAATACCGAGTCTTGTTTATGAAAATGCACCTGCAGTCTGACTCACGATATGACACTTGACACAAGTTGACAGTGACTTTAGCAGAGTTGCCTCCCCTGACAGGTGACAGAAAGTGGGAGGGGTTGTCCTGTAAATATGTTATTATTGGCAAGCGTAACGACTGTCACTTACACACGTAAGCCACGCATAGCGATTATCAACATGCTTAAATATAGTCCAACGTAAACAAAACACAAGTAACACATCTCTTGTCGATCGGCGTTTTTAGCTGAAAATTGAAAAATCAAAAACAGCTGGATTTGCTCACCGCAAATGGATTCACGGCCTCTGGGTCCGCAAACGGATTACTGTCGTAGTCAGACATGGTGATTTACGTTAATGTTCAGTCAATCAGACCTTTGTCTCGCTTAAATATCAAAATACGGGGTTTGACACTTGTTTTTCTCTGTGAGGTGTCCAAAATATGGCTGAGAATCAACTTCCTCAAATGTCGCGCATGCGCAATGACAAATTGTCACATGCGGCTAACGTCATGGACTTTATTGAACGAGTTCATGGGCGTAGGTGGTGGGTTTACCGCTAAATTATTGGAATTTTCTACATTTGTATGTAACCGACTCAATTATCCGTTGTGGGAAAAGAAAATCCATATTTATTCAGACGCTAAGCCACCACCGTCTGAATTAGGTCTAATTCCGGAAAAATGATACACAATCATGCAGTGCATTAATTGCGCATCGCACGAGATCTTGGTTTAGATTCAAATATATCTATTGTACTGTCGCAATCTGGGATTTTGGGATGTCTGATTGTGACAGGATACTTCGTATCGTTGGTGTTATAGACACCTAGCTCTTCTACGGAATATGTTCGTTCGTCTGTTATATATACTTCAATCTATCGGGGCTCCATGTCTAGATCTATATACAGTAGGCTATATAATAAAAGCACGAAATGAACGTGCACCACATACTCTGGTAACGTAGCATGTTGGGTTTTATTAAAAACAATAGTCGGATTATTCGGGTCAATGTGTTCAATAAATTTATCGCTGGCATAGAATGTGAAGGTTACAAGAGCTGTGCACAGCTATAGTCCAGAGAATTTGACACGACTTTCGAACTTCTATTAGCATAATTTAACAGCTGCCCTGTGGTCAAGGAAAAATCACGTGATGCACGTTTCGTACCAGGTACGAAACGTGCGTCACGTTATTTTTCTTTGAACGGAGGATAGACGTATTATCTATTTATAATCCCGGTTGTATGTTTTCATAAACGGAAAGTACGTATCACGAAATCGCTCGAGGTGTAATACCAACACAAATCTAAAGAACCGATGTTGCACGATTTGCTCGCGGAAATTTATATATATTCAACGCAGGAACCTTATAATATATGCATGCATAAAGGTCAGGATCATGTCAAATTGTCTGTGCTATACTTACGACCACGAAGTTTAAGATAAGACTCATACATATTTGAAATCTGCATCTCAGAGCGCTTCTTATGAGCCTATTTTCATGAAAATCGGAACTGGTCATTTTGAACTTACGACCTTCTCATTGTAATTAAGCCAGCGAAATGTACATGAAATTTTAAAACGCTATCTGGTAACTGATATTTTTTTTAAATGGTTAAACATTGACCTACATGTTTTGGTCCGTCCGTATGATTAAACCAATACGATGCATTTTCACTGCAACCTTTTTTCGCGCGTTATCTCGTAGTATCGTGGTGTGTATACGTTTTTATGTTTGCAAACTATATATAAACATGATTAATCTCTGAACGACCGAAAATAACCTTTTGTAATACCAGTAGCCTACAGCAGATGAATCATAGTGTAATCGATTTCATGAGTAAGTCAGCTGTTTAATAAAATGTACAATCATTTATGTTCGTTGGCATTAAAATTCGTGGTATGTTTTTTCGGAGGTGCATTTTCATGGGACGTCTTCAAGAATTCTGTGGATGATAAATGAGAAATGAATATAAATTAGAATGATAATGTAGAACTTTTTAATCGTTGAGTATTTTATTCGGTGTTTGAGTTCATCATGGAGATTCGCCAAATTGTGTCCATACTTAATTATTAAAATGTTTATTACAGTGATGTAGTTGTAGATCAGTCGTGTCTTGCTGTATAACGTAGTGCATGGGACACGTCTGGACGACATATAATTAAGATAAATGTTATCAACGTTGTAATTGTTAGTTGATTGACCTGTCAACACTCATTATCCAAATATAACTATTCATTTAAGTGAGCGTACGTTTTCAAATGGTAGAGTCTGACAGGTCAATGTCGGACATTTAACCTTTTAAAAAAAGAAAAAAGAAATCCGACTTTTAGATCTATAGTACACATATTACATTAAAATAATTTGGTAACTATGTATGTATAACGCTGTTCACATGTAGCTAGATCCTTACACGTGGAAAACCAATAGTTTTTAAACTACCTTCATATGCAGAGCTTCAAGTCGAGCATTATTCAAACGAATTTAGTATGTCGAAGGGTGGCATATGATTGAACCCGAAACCTCTGACGCGGGTAAACATGGTCTTCTACTGATTCTGTTAAAAACTGGATATAAATCAAACATTTTAAATAGGCTGATTTTTTTCTTGAAAGTTATTCTCAACATGTACTTACATGCTATTCAACAAACAACATTTATTTTCTCCGCGTGTGCAGAAATGGCTTTGACCCATATTATGAAACATTAACGTTTCGTGTGATAAAGTCCCTAAATGAACAATATGTATAAATGAAAGACAAAATGACCACATCCAGTGCTGCACAAGAACGCGATGAACCCTGTCCTGTCTGTGAACCTAACAGCGGATAACATACACGGCACGGCACCATTCTACTACCCGAGGTAACCGGGTCGACACACTAACAACACTAATTTCCCACGAACCGCTGTCACAAGTTTGGTGTGCCTCCGTAGCTCAATGGTTAGCGCGCTTGCCGTCTGATCTGGCGACCCGGGTTCAAATACGGGTGGAGGCAATCATTTGTCTGCCATATTTCTGCAGAAAGCTGACTGGCAAATAAAGGGTATGCTCGGCATACATGCTCGTTTATGTGCTGACCACCTACCACCCATTGGGCCAATCAATGCCAGCACTTGGTTCATGGTCACTTCCTCCCTGCATCCATGCGTGTGCTCTTCACTCCCTCAGCTTACATGCTGGTCACATCCTGCTTACACGCCGTGGTCACTCTCTTCATGCTTATGCTGGTCAAATCCTGCTTGCACGCCGTGGTCACTCTCTCCATACTTATGCTGGTCACATCCTGCTTGCACGCCGTGGTCACTCTCTCCATACTTATGCTGGTCACATCCTACTTGCACGCCGTGGTCACTCTCTCCATGCTTATGCTGGTCACATACTGCTTGCACGCAGTGGTCACTCTCTCCATGCTTATGCTGGTCACATCCTGCTTACACGCCGTGGTCACTCTCTCCATGCTTATGCTGGTCCCATCCTGCTTACACATACACATCCTTGCACGCCGTGGTCACTCTCTCCATGCTTATGCTGGTCACATACTGCTTGCACGCCGTGGTCACTCTCTCCATGCTTATGCTGGTCACATACTGCTTGCACACCGTGGTCACTCTCTCCATGCTTATGCTGGTCACATCCTGCTTGCACGCCGTGGTCACTCTCTCCATGCTTATGCTGGTCACATACTGCTTGCACGCCGTGGTCACTCTCTCCATGCTTATGCTGGTCACATACTGCTTGCACGCCGTGGTCACTCTCTCCATGCTTATGCTGGTCACATCCTGCTTACACGCCGTGGTCACTCTCTCCATGCTTATGCTGGTCACATCCTGCTTACACGCCGTGGTCACTCTCTCCATGCTTATGCTGGTCACACCCTGCTTGCACGCCGTGGTCACTCTCTCCATGCTTATGCTGGTCACATCCTGCTTGCACGCCGTGGTCACTCTCTTCATGCTTATGCTGGTCACATCCTGCTTACACGCCGTGGTCACTCTCTCCATGCTTATGCTGGTCACATCCTGCTTACACGCCGTGGTCACTCTCTTCATGCTTATGCTGGTCACATCCTGCTTGCACGCTCAGGAAATATTTGCTTTCGGATTCACCTTTTAAACTTTTTCTACGTAGGGTTTAGTTTAATATCAATTCGGTGCGTGCAAAAATAATATAATCCACCTTCCTGCCCTATTAATAAGAAACTAACATTTTGTTTTCAGGCCTTAAATATCAATTCTATCATCTATTTGTTTACGTCATTTGCTATTCAAAGTGTACACATTTCATGGGCAATTCCCGAGGGGCGGGTCAACAGGGAAACAACCCCTAAAAAGTTGGCTAAAATATGGTGTCTTAGCAAAATAGCTGAAGTTGGACCCCTTTTGAATAAAAATAGCTGACTAAGTACCCATGAGGAAATTCGCTGGGTTCGCGCATGGATGTACTTCAAATACATTCAAGCATACTTAAAAGCACTTTATCTTTATTGTATTTCCATTATATTTACGTGTAGTTATTTATCATATACAATATAGTCCAGCGAATTTAACACGACTCTCGACCTTCTATTATCATAATTTAACAGCTGATGTATTGTCTATATTTATAATCCCGCTTGTTGTATGTTTTCATAAGCGGAAAGTATCACGAAGACGATCGAGGTGAAATACCAACACAAATCTAAAGGACCAATATTGCACGCGTTGCTCGCAGAATTTTATATATTCAATGCAAGAACCTTGTAATATATTCATGCATAAAGGTCAGGATCGCGTCAAATTATGCGTGCTATACAGATTGATAAACTTATCTAGATTATGAAACAATGACATTGTTAACATGACGATGAACTTCCGCAACACTGCAATCTGACTAAAGTACTTGATCTTCCTTCATGCGTAGCGGGTTTGAGGATATGAGTTTAATCAGATTGCCCAACATTGTTGATTAAATAATTTTTGTAATAATACATGTATATCATCGCTAGATATTTTTCTTTGAGCGTTGTATCAGAGCCTTGTCAAACTCATGTAAATATTAAATTTTTCTAGATCACGACGGAATGCCATGATTCCAGTGTAGGGTCTGGATCCCCGGCCCCTCTCTAGGATCGCGCATGTCTTCTATACAACCGGATATACTGTTCTTTGTCGTTCTGTGTTGGGAAGTGCCCGAGCAAATTTGCGTGTCGTGCTTCATGAGAGAAACTTAACTTGTGTACTTATTGCAAATAATTAGAAGATGTATTTATACAGACAACCCGCCCCTATTAAACAGAAGCTGTGTGAAGTTGGCTCAACATACGACATACGACATTCAAAAAATCGAATGTCGTCCAGCTCGACATACGACATTGGACGACATTCAAAAAATCGAATGTCGTCCAGCTCGACATACGACATTGGACGACATTCAAAAAATCATCAAAAATCGAATGTCGTCCAGCTCGACATTGGACGACATTGGACGACATTCAAAAATCGTCTAAAATCGAATGTCGTCCAGCTCAACATTGGACGACATTGGACGACATTCAAAAAATGGTCAAAAATCGAATGTCGTCCAGCTCGACATTGGACGACATTGGACGACATTAAAAAAATCATCAAAAATCGTATTATTTCTGTTATTCTATGTTAACTTTGAACGTCTCAACTGACAAAGCACATTTCTCTGTTATATTATGATAATAATCTTACTTACATTTAGATCTAGCATATTTACCCATATCAGAACGGCCTATCTAAACGTAATCAATTTCCGCGACTTTACCTTGTTTATGTGTGCATGTTTGGATTTAAAATGTTGCACTTTTTGTTCAATCATTGTAGAATGAACGAATATTGTCACTTGCTGATGTAAGGAGTCAGTCATGTAAAGTTTGTATTTGTTGATACTTTATTGTCCGCTATATTGTTTTTCTTTGAGTCGCTTAGCAACCGTAGGAGTTTAAATGATTCAATGTGCGGAACAACTTATTTGGTTTCTACAATCTTTAATCTTAGCATCAGGAAACGCAATTTGAGGTTATTTTGGTTGCATGGCTATTCACAGAAGTTTAAGTGGGGCGTTTCTTTTCGTGAATTTCAACGGTACACAATGCACAAAATTTCGGAAACATAACAAAATATAGTTTTGTTTACTTAATCAATTTGGTTAGGGGAGTTTATAGATTGGCTAAGACTTGTGTACTTTCAGTAAATCGTGAATAGTTTGGAATATTTGCGAGTTGCTTTGCGATATTACCGGATATTTTGGTTTTACTTTATACTTTTCTTGTGTCAACTGGAATATTTGTTATAATAATAGTTCTGTTAATAAAGTCATGGACATTTAATCTAAACTTGTGTTTGTTCAATAATTACTAGTTATGTTCAGGCAGCCTGACAAGGATTTAAGATAATATTTTGAATGCTCTTGTTCGTCCGTCTGTTGTATACTAGTATCTACAGTTGCTGTCCACGGTGCCTAAGAGTCGAGTGACACTCGGCACAAAAGTAGCCTATTCATGGGTAGGTGACAACTAAAATGCAACAAGCAACGTTAAATACTAATAGAACAGTGTATAAACGAGTCAACTTCCGGTTATCACAATAAGGAGTACACGTTGACTTGTATAGTATTGCAATAAGTCGTACAGTGATGGGAAATAACCGGATATTTCAATCACAATAAGTCATAAAAGTTAAATTGTATAGTATCACAATAAGTTGTACAGTGATTTGGTTTATATATGGAATATATAACTGTCGGCATGAATTATCAACATATTGTACGAACCCGGGAATCCAAAATGACGTCAAAGATGGACGCCATATTACTTACGAATACACCTGAAATTATATGTGATACAATTTGATATTTATGTACATATGTGGTCTCCAATGCTGGTTTGGTTATTATTCATTTCATAATGCGCATGAAATGACATAAAACAAATCGAAAAAACTTACGAGGTTTGACCGCAAAACTTGAGTAATGCTGTGTACACTTCCGTTAGTGGAAAGTGCACAGCCGAACCACAGGGTCAGAATCAGTCTAGCTATGCGTTCAACATACACTATTACATCATGATTGGTAAGCGAAACAATAGGGACGTGGATAAACACATACTAGTTCGTTACCCATGTGTATGTAGGTATCGGGCTTGCGATAGACGTAATTGGTACCCCAATCATACGAATCTCGAATCAGCCGGAATGGGTCCGAATGAGTCGGAATTAATAAAAACTAAAAATTTGAAACAAATTCCGAATGATGATTCGAAATGACCAAAATTATTACAGCTTGTCTAAATGTCGTTAGAAATACTTCTAAGATAATTCGAATACAATTCAAATAAAATTCGAATATAACAATCATGCATTTCGAATCCGCCGACGGCGGAGAATGTGCACGCATATGTTTCCATAATACGGTACACACAATCATGGGACCGTTGTGAACGGGATTTCGAGCGGGTATAAATAACTACATACACTGGTTTTAATTATTGTTTTGAATGGGGTCAAAATGCCGTAACAATATTTAAAATGTAATCATCACTGCGGTATACTGTACACAGGATATTGCTAGTAAAGGTGAGTAATGTAATTAATTTTCGCGACATTCTAGTGTACACCAGAGACGATATTTTCCAAATTACTGACTACTAAAATCATCTCAACTATGTTTTAACGTCTTCGAGCTGCAAGGCATTCAATTACTGACAACGTTTTGAATGTCGTCCAATGTCGTCCAATGTCGAGCTGGACGACATTCGATTTTAGACGATTTTTTGAATGTCGTCCAATGTCGTCCAATGTCGAGCTGGACGACATTCGATTTTAGATGATTTTTTGAATGTCGTCCAATGTCGTCCAATGTCGAGCTGGACGACATTCGATTTTAGACGATTTTTTTAATGTCGTTCAATGTCGTCCAATGTCGAGCTGGACGACATTCGATTTTAGACGATTTTTTGAATGTCGTCCAATGTCGTCCAATGTCGAGCTGGACGACATTCGATTTTAGATGATTTTTTGTATGTCGTCCAATGTCGTCCAATGTCGAGCTGGACGACATTCGATTTTAGACGATTTTTTGAATGTCGTCCAATGTCGTCCAATGTCGAGCTGGACGACATTCGATTTTTGATGATTTTTTGAATGTCGTCCAATGTCGAGCTGGACGACATTCGATTTTAGACGAGTTTTTGAATGTCGTCCAATGTCGTCCAATGTCGAGCTGGACGACATTCGATTTTTGATGATATTTGAATATCGTCCAATGTCGTATGTCGAGCTGGACGACATTCGATTTTAGACGATTTTTTGAATGTCGTCCAATGTCGATCTGGACGACATTCGATTTTTGATGATTTTTTGAATGTCGTCCAATGTCGTCCAATGTCGAGCTGGACGACATTCGATTTTTGATGATTTTTTGAATGTCGTCCAATGTCGTCCAATGTCGATCTGGACGACATTCGATTTTAGACGATTTTTTGAATGTCGTCCAATGTCGTCCAATGTCGAGCTGGACGACATTCGATTTTAGATGATTTTTTGTATGTCGTCCAATGTCGTCCAATGTCGAGCTGGACGACATTCGATTTTTGATGATTTTTTGAATGTCGTCCAATGTCGTCCAATGTCGAGCTGGACGACATTCGATTTTAGACGATTTTTTGAATGTCGTCCAATGTCGTCCAATGTCGAGCTGGACGACATTCGATTTTTGATGATTTTTTGAATGTCGTCCAATGTCGAGCTGGACGACATTCGATTTTAGACGAGTTTTTGAATGTCGTCCAATGTCGAGCTGGACGGCATTCGATTTTTGATCATATTTGAATGTCGTCCAATGTCGTCCAATGTCGAGCTGGACGACATTCGATTTTTGATAATTTTTTGAATGTCGTCCAATGTCGTATGTCGAGCTGGACGACATTCGATTTTTTGAATGTCGTATGTCGTATGTTGAGCCAACTTCACACAGCTTTAAACAGAACACTTTAAATTCATAAGGTGGTTTTCTACAAGCAATGCCTCAAAGAATGTTAGTTTCTGTTCTCCCAATCTGTCCTTAACCGTTTAAGTAACCGTCCTCCTTCAAAGTTGTGAATTATTATCGTTAATTGTGCACATATATATACACAAATGTACGAACTGAACATCATATTTGGCGAATAAAACCTCCCAAAATTCCAACCTACCTAAATATCCTGTTTTTAGCATTCCATCAGAAGCAAAGATTGTTTAGACCCATAAGTGATGCATTTAATAAATTAATGAATTGGTTATGATTTGTCATTTTGTGTATACTTATCAATTATTATTTGGGATGTGTGTGTCACATGCAGCTTACGCATTTCAGTGGAATAAATTTTCAATTGATCAACAAAGAAGTATATAGACCTATTGTTATTCAAATCATTACGAATTCAATAGAGTTGAAGTTACAGCACCCTCTGTGTGTGTCATTAGTTCAGTATTACTTCACCAAAACAAAATACAAGATCGATACGTTAAAGGTTCGCATTAACTAATGTTACAATAATATTACAGATAGAGAACAAAATCGCGAGATTGTCTTACATAGTTTGTTGATTTTATCCAGAACAATTGAACCAATGAAGTTGACTAATACAAGACGTTTCACGGTAACAATGAAATGCCCTTCATAAAATTATGAATCGAAATTCAATCAGAAATGAATCAGTAACCAGTTTGTAGGTAGTGTTTAGATAGATTTGTGCTTTGATGTGACAAAGGAGAGTGCAATTACTTCAGTGCAAAATAATAATACAATGTATCATGTACTGAAGTTATTGCACTAAATCTTTTGAAAATTCAGACCCACCCCATCAATTATCATTGCATTTAGCAACACATTTTCACTCTGGACACATCAATGTAAATTGTCGTCACTATGATATATCTACAAGATTATATTATTACTTTGAAAATTGCTGATTTGATCGTTACAAATGTACAGTATTTCTTTTAGTCAGTTTCAGTCACTGAACGTGCCATTCAATTTATTTCCTTATGATTTTCGAATTAACCAAATCTACTTCAAACCCAACCCTATTCGACTACATAAATGTAGCTATACCTTTGGTAATAATAATATTATGTCGATGCCGACATAATTCTTCTTTTAAGACCGTTTGTGATCGAGAGATGTTTGTAAAACAAGTATGCCCACATGGCAGCCCAATAGTCAGACCTACTGACCTCAAATGGTGTCATCTACTAATGATGACCAATCTCCATCTAACGTGGGAGGATCCTAGGGCCAAGCGTTCTTGAGTTATTGAACGGAAACCATTTGGTCGACTGTCTGGCGGGGGTAATAATAAAATAGTTTGACAAAATGTATGAACAACCATACTGTGAAGATGCCCCTCACTAATAACTTTAATGAGTTATTTTGATCTATTATCAATTGATGATTGAACCCCCTTTAGGCAATGCCTTAGTTCATATTAGTATACAGGCCGTGTATATGCATAAAAGTATCGTGTATTTTAGCGCGACATTTCTGTTTTGGAAAATGCCGAAGGGAGTTGAACAAACATACATGTACCTTGCGCAAAAACATGTAATTACTTCGCATCCGAACTCGTCACTGTGCTTTATTCTACGATAAAACACAGGTACATATACATTATTTCATAAATATAACAACAAAAATTAATATGGACAGTCGCGTATAATTAGTCAGACGTACATACAGTCAGATCATTTGTTATTCATGTACACGAACTATGAATGACTTCAACTATCTAGGAGACTTACTATTGTGCATACAATGAACATGTAGGCTTATACCGGTAGGGTCATCAATTTTCGAGGGGTATTAATTTTCGTCGAATTCGTGAATGAAACTATGCACGAAATTAAATTCCCTCAATTCTTATGCCTCAAAAATACGATCACGATATTTTCTTAACATCGTAATTCACGAACTTTGGATCACGTGAAATTTCCAGTATAATTATGTAACAATCCACGAAAATGCAATACCCCACGATTATGGAAACGTTTACAGATCTAGTTCCTATATTGACGTCTGAATCAGTCCAAAACAGCCACCGTTTGCTAATTAATGAATTGTACCTTATATCGTAAAACATTCCATGCAACATCTGGTAATATAGTGTGATACATGTATACAAATCAACAATCTGTTCACAGAACAACAGATAATCTTCAATAAATCAGGTCACAAATTATAATAATAAAATAATGCATCAAATGTGACAATATACATTTTATATCCTAAATAAATGACAAGTTACATAACTAGATTTCTATACTTTTTCAAAATCTTTTAGCGTATTCTACCGGCTGTGATATGACTAACGCACACGTATGTGTTTTTTCCAGATTGCGGACTGGCCAAGGTCAGTGTAAACAGTATTTGTGAGTCTTAATGAAAACTTGGCACAGAATATACGCCATTAAATACCAATTACAGCTATTAGTATACGTTATAACGAAGTAACTTAACACTAACCTTCGTAATATCCTTTACTGCCAAGATAATCCGAATAATTGAGAAAATGACAGAAAAATCTGAGCACAAGCTGTGGCTCAGGAAAATCGAAGAATCGATCCTGGTACAAGGCTGAAGGGACACAGCTTACTGTATTGATCAAGAATATAACATTTTACAGACTCGCTTGTACAGAATTTGTATCAATCCTATTTACTGTAAACCTGTTAGTATTCGCGTAACCCAGTGTTAGTAATTTTTCGTTGATTCTAATAATAACTCGTTGATTCTATTTATAACTCGACCTATACTCTCTCGGCACTTCTATTTCCAACCGTGACTTTATGTACAATAAGAATGAAAGAACGAAATTTTCGATCGGCTCGGGATTTCGTTTTTCAAAGAATAAACAAGTAAACATGGTTCGCAGATCGATTATACGTGAGGATCTAAAATTGTCGAAATTTAATACACACGAATAATCTACCTACAGCCCGCTACACACTAGCATGTACATGTACGAGTATGTATGAATCCATGAATATTTTTCTGACGTCCCCACTTTTTTTTTAGATATTAATGAATCCGAATTTATTTAGAATAACATCTAACAACACAAGTTTAGCATGATTTATCAACAATTCATTTTAGGACCAGGTCATCCACAAATCAACACTACTCCAAATAAGAGGGCTGAACAACCGGAGCAAGGTCCATACGAAGATATCTCTAAAATAATGTCAATGTTGCGCTCCGTAGAAGTTTGATATGCAAGCGACGCATGCTAATTACAGGCATGGTACATCAATGACATACGCTTGATACTCCAGCTATTTTATATTTAAAAATACCCTACTTATTTGGTGTTTTGGTTTTACGTGATATTTGGCTTTATGTCGGGTACGTGTACCTTATATATGCCAAATTCGTAAAATAAGGAGTTAGAGCGTAAACAATGTACATGAAAACTTGTTGATTTTGAAAGTACCATAATGCAGATACACGGTTAATGGGTTACATGAAGCATGCGAAGTAGACGTGTAAAATATCAGATAAAATGTTCACATGTTGCCACGTACATTTATTAATGGTTAGGCTGTAGGTCTTACCTTGGCAGGCCCAAAACAATAGTGACGTCAGAGAAAATTGCAGCAGCTGTAAGACGGCTGGTTGATGAAGACACCATCCAGTACGAAGAGTCCCGAAATGGCATTCTAATGAGCGATAACTTACAACTTTTTCTCTCATTCACATGGGTTTAAAGAAGGATTTGGTCTGATTGTTGCTTCGAACGTCTACCGAGTATCAAATGACAATGACAGCCAATGACCCGATGTGCTGAAAATGTTTAAAAACTCTCAAATTTAGATGTTAACGATCTAATCATTTGCTAACGTTTTCTATGATACTGTGGACTTCCTACAAGAAATATACGCTACACTAGTCATTAATTAAGTGTCCACTTTGCATGTGTTTGGAAGGATCGAACACAATTTAAAGAATGTTTGAATTCAAGAGTACACAACACAATTTGATTAAAGCATACGGTGTCCCTGGTGGCACATGTCAAGAATTTATTGAAGAGGTGAGTCAGGGTGCAATCAGGTCCCGATCTCACGAAGCAACTCAATTAGAAAACTCAACTCAAATTGTGATTCTTATCAGTCAGAATTTTAGATAGATCTGATTTTCGAACTCTTTAAATTGTATTGTAATAAACTCGGAATGATGTTTTTGAGTTGTGATGCCAATTTAAGAGCAGTCTCTCATTGAAAATAATTAAAACATGCCAATATTTGAGATAGAATTTAGCTCAAGTTGAGATGCTTTGGGAGATCGGGACCAGATGGCAAAACATGCCTAAAACAAAACCTTAGTGTAAGACATCTACACACGTTTGGTATTATCATCATTTGTAGATTGCCCTTGTATACGAACGTGAGTGCAAATCATCACCAAGCACAACAATTCCTGGTCCTACTGGGTACTAGTGCGTACTTGGTACCCTGTCAAAGCTGCCAAAGAATTCATAACCGTCACATGCTGCTATTACTGGTCTTATTTTGTAATCACTACGATCAGGTACAGCACTTTCTGTCCTTATGTGTACTCATATAGCATGCCTGATCTTAACGAGTACACAGCTACCACATACAGCAATATCTGGTTCTAGAAAAGCGTACGTACCCTATATTTACAGGGTGTCCCAAAAAAACGGGGACCTGCCTAAAACGCTTATAACTTATTTAATTTTCAATGAATTTGAGTAATCTTTTGTGGGAGTGTGTAAAAGTGATCTCTACTTCTAAAATAGGTACTTATTAATATGCTTCCAAGTTATAATCTTAACAAGAGGGCCAAAAGTCGCTCACCTGTCCTAGTAGTTCATGCAGACCCCTTGGTGGTAGCTTCTATTGCATGTACAAGGTTTTCATATTGTCTTATAAAGCTACGTTGCAATTTACATCACATGGACCAAATTGCATATATCGACCCAATATCGAACTTGACCTAGATTGTGTTGAGATGATAATTTTGACCAAGTTTCATAAAGATTAGACCCAAATTGTGACCTCTACAGTCTACACAATAGTTGGGAGTCCATCAGGACAAAAGTCGCTTATTTTTCATGGTCCATGACATTTTTTAGTAGAAGTGTTTCAATACCATATTTGAATTGCCCAATACCAGTTGTCTATGGTTTGAGCGGATGCCACGCGCAAAACCCTATGTGAAGGTCATAAAAGAGGTCAAAGGTCAATTAAGTGCATATATCAAACGTCAACTTGAAATTGCGCCATATCTTGGTCAATTCTACATGTAGAATGGTCAAAATGGTATCAAAATGAAGCTAATGAATTGGTCCTAAATTTGCAATTAATTTATGCAAATTATGTCATTTGCATACTCATGAATATTAATGAGGATGTCAAAAAATGGTAGATTTTCGTTAAAATTCTATGTGTATAGTTGGCAAATGTATGCCATACCTTCGTTATTTCTACTATTTAAAGAAATAAATTGTACCAAAATCATGAGAAGACATAGAGCTTTCGTTATATGATTATTTTTATCGATAAATATAATTTAATTTCACCGAGAACAACCGCCAAGGGTGGGTGGGGTAAATTAAAATCAGAACGTAAAAATCGCAATACGGCCAAATCGACATTAAACACCAATTAAACATATTCCTTACATCCAAATATAATTTGTTTCTGGATTTAGATTTTGATGTACTTAAACGTTATGCTAATTTACTCATTTGCATATTTATGAATATTGATAATCTATTGAACATAGATCTATATGACAAATAACGTTGAAATAAGGATCTATATCTGAGTGATAAACAAGTGTCTTCTTATCTTTTTTACAAAATGTAATACGTTTGTTTCATTACACAATATACATAATATGTTTTGTATGACGTTTCGAAGTTAGAACTGTATGATTTATTCTTATAATTATCGTAACCACGGTTACTACCGTTATTGCAATTACACCAAATCCAATCAAAGAAAACATAGACGTTACGCACGAAACTGGTACATAAAAACGTTGCGTCAAAAAACGACGTAAACGTCGACTTTTGCGTGTTTGTTTACGACGTCTAGCAGTTAAGTTTATACTTTGATTCACTGGATAACGCATAAGAAGGTCATTATATATTGAGGGTATTCTATACGCATGGGCTCTCCTCTCTCTCCCACACCCTCTCTCTCTCTCTGACAACATTTTTGTTTTGAAAATGGCGGCATGTTATGACACTACCCGACTATTCCCGTATCATTAGAAATATACAGAATTACTTCAAATAATCGGAATATGTATAGAATAAAGCTATATTTTTTATAGAATTGTCGATAATATAAACAGTAATACTTATTAGAATATAACCTACATTATGAGCCAATGAAAACGCCGCATTTTCGCGGTTAAATGAAAATTTAATCATTAAAATTTTCTCTTCACAGACTTGACGTCATGCGTTAGCGCTAATTTCTATCGGCCAATCAGAATGCAGAAGGTTATATTCTAAGTCAGTTAGAACATATTAAGTAAATTTTAATGACTAAAAAGGCCTCGCTTCGCTTCGCTCGCTCCGACCTTTTTAATCATTAAAATTTACTTAATATGTTCTAACTATAACTTATTATTGTTAATATTATTATCGACAATAAATATATTACGGATCATACATTTGGACAAACGCTATTTGTAATGCAATAAATTCGTCATACATGTACTAGTAAAAAACGTCGTATGGGACATTCCACTGGACAAATCTGACGCTTAAAAAATCGCATTAAAATTTAAAGCATGTGAAAATAAATTACACAGCACGGTAGGTAGTAGTCTACCATTTAATACTTCAAATAATTAAAAGAATGTAACGGCGCATATTTGCTCACCATGAAGCGTAATGCAATGTGTATACCGCGAAACAACGACGAAAATGAATATTTTCGTTATATGGGACATTTTACTGGACAATTATAACGTAATATAAAATGTGCATATACGTATTAGTTCTAGAACAAAATACCACAGTACACACGTACACATGTTACCATTTTGTTATATTTTAACAATTTTTCTCACCCGAATACTTTATCCTACTTATCTTAAATTTTAATAAACGATCACCGTATTTCAGTCACCAAAATGACGTAAAAACGTTCATGGGACATTAGTCTTCATTTTGTTTATTTGTCACTTTCAAGCAATACGGTTAATATTTATACTAGTTGCTTAACACAGAATATATGCATATGTATTCAAAATCTACTTCATTGAATTTTTATCGTATGAAATTGTAATTATATATACATTTTTTCAAAATATATTGCGTTATACCGTTCGTTGTGACGTCATTATAACGTTGGGACAATTCCAGTTTACGTGTTTATCAATGAAATAAAATTCACAGTGATAACAATACCTAAAATAACTAGTACCTTATTGTGCGGATATGTATTAGGTAAAAATTCATTAAAACAATAGTGTCATTGTATTTATTAGTGATAGCTAAAATGTGTTTTTTCTATACCTATTCTTGCATTGGTCTTATTTGTGAATCTGATGACAGTTTCCTAAAATTACGATCAAACGCTTATTATTTGCATATGATGTTCGCGGACATGATGTCACGTCGTTAGGTCATCGTGATACAAATTGACGAAGTTTTGGCGATTTTTGATAAAATATATCGACACAGCATGTTTATGCATCCCGCTGCCTTGCTTTTTGACGTCACTTTCTTTTGAAAACGTAGAATATAATTCTTATAAAACACGATATTCTTTTAATATGTACATAAGAACGAAGCTCTATGTATGCTCTTTCCGTCCATATGCAGGACTTTATAATAGTACGTTATTTATATGAATTAGGCACACTAATTCCAGGCATTACGTTCGATTTATTGAAAAGACACCAGTTTCGTGCGTAACGTCATAATGTCGTCAACGTAAAATGTCGCCTGGTATATTAACATTAACCACTCAATTAACAAGTTGGTATTTGTTTACAAACTACCGGGTATTCTTTTCATTTAGTTACCTGTATAGATTTGTATTGGAGAACAAGAAAACGCTGTTCTTAGCCAATTGCCGTTCATTTCCTTCGTACCCCGACTTGTCCATACAGTCCAGTCAAGGTAAGAATAGAGTGACACAGCGGTCGAGTCCACTAAATTACGGTGTAAAACTAAATATAAAGTCTTAAAAACAAACAACTATAATTTCAATGCTGAAATGACATGCTATATTCCCACTACCTGTTCAGACAATGGTTGTATTCTTTTGTGAACACATAAACGACTACATCACTGTCACCATATCCTAACTGGACTATATACTTTTATAATGTTTATAAAGCCTTAGTAAATACAGTTTGTTCCTTTTTTAGTCAGTAGCAGTGTGTAGTAAGCAATGATGATTAGGACGGTATTGTTATTGTGACTATACCAATCATAAGGTCATAAAAAAAGACAAACACAAGAAGCAAACGTGGTAGAAAAATCCTCCCGATTCGTTGAATGATACCTGGTCCTGATGTACCCCTTGCACAATCAAACGATTGCGTCTTGCTAATGAGTAAAACCAAAGTCGATATTGCTAGGTTCTTTTCCTTTAGTTTGCGAAAAAGGTCAGAGACGTTACTTCAGAGAGAACAAGCTTGTTGTAAGAGAAATACCAGCATGTACACAGACAACGAAAAGACGCGAAATATGCCAACTGTCATCAAAAGATACGAGGGTCATTTTCATGCTTTGTGTGCTACAAGCGAAGGACACCTTACTGACTCATTATTAAGATCTCTTCATTGATTCCGCTTTTCCTCAGGTTCAGACTCTACTGTTTTTCACCAGGCGGTTTTCAGTCTTGTTGGTCTCTTAATGCCACGAGGTATCAATTCAGACGCTTGAAGCCTCGTGGTCTAGGGGAAGTATTGGGGGAGATCTTCTGAGACATCATGAGGAATCGTGATAAATCAAGGGATATCGGGACGCATTGCAAAAATGTGTTCCCGACGTTATGCGACAGTTTTCCTTCTCGGGGATGTACCCCCGATAGGTTTAAGAGCTTGGACGTCGTCTAGGATCCAATGTGTCTCTGGGAAGGTCCCCTGTGTCGCTGGGAAGCTTCGTGAAAGTTTTGGGGAGTCTTGAGACATATTGTGAGTACGTACGTCGTGAAAATTCAATGCATGCTTATTTTTACCCGATGTATTCGCGCTGTCATGTCGGGAATATCCTGGGAAGGCATCCCCGAAGCGCACCAGAGCCTCGGAAATACCAGTAATAGGGGATACTTTAGCGAAAACAAATCCGCAAGGCATCCTAGAGGCTACGTTGTACAAGTTTCACAAACCTTAGGGGATATTTAAATGTTTAGAGAACGTTCGGTGATATTTGGGGGACACATTCGCGGTCTCGGGATTGCATTTCTGAAGGGAAGCTTCGGGGAAGTCTGAGACATTTTGTGTCGATTGGAGGAATCGAGGGTGGGATATGGAGAGACAGCAGACGACTCCCGATCTGGTCCTGACGTTATGCGTCTGTCCCACTGTTTCGAGGCTTTACTCCCGATGGAAATTAAGAGCTTCGGGAGGTGTCGGAATCAGGTTCTGCAAGAGGATCGGGAGTATCGAGAGACATAGGGAAAACAAATGTTTAATTCCTCATCGCTGATGAGTTTTCATCGTGGTACCTTGGCATGACCCCGACATGCATTCTGGCGAATTATCCCAGCCACCGGTAGTCTACGTCTGATATATGATACAGGTAGAATTTGTTAGCTTTGGAGACTCCCATGTATTCGCTTCTATAGAGATTTATAGATTCGCATCTTAGTTTTTCGGTTGTACTGTTTAGATTTTTCAAATTTGACGTGATCTATATACTGCTGATCAAAGTAGGTTCACTATATTTGTATGTCTTTTGGGCTGAGAAGTGAACCTAAGTGTATAATGTTGTCAACCTTATTAATTTCTTAGAGTCTTCAAGAAATGGTCTGAAGCATGCCTTGTGTCTATTTGGTGTTGATTTGTAGTCAAACCTAGTATGCATACTTATACGAGTATGAAGGGTATTAACAACAATTATCGGATGTCATGCTACAGATGTACTCTTTATATAGAATCACCATCTGGGACATCTAAATATTCAAGTCTTGATGATAGCTGTGGCCCCAAAGAAAACCAAATTGTATACGAGTACTAGTATTGTACATTTAATTCTCAGAACATGTCCCAAAACGTCCACCGTATCATTGTGGGGCTTGAAAAATGCTTCCGCCAAGAAGTTAAAAAAGAAGTTAAGTAACCAATTTTCGAGGGCTACTTTTATCAGTTCAGCCGTTAATCCACCTCTTGACATTTTAACTTTCTCTGGTCATTGGTCTAGCTAAGGAAAGATGCGTTCGAGTCTCCCTTTGGAGACGATTTCTCTCCTGGTGTGTGTGCAGCAAACATCGATCTGCGGTGTCCAGGACTATCTAACATACATGTACAGACACCACCCTCACAGGTACCAATTCACACCTTGGTCGAGTTGAACATGTGGGTTATTCCTGCTCAGAGAAATTAAGCAGTGGTCAAGACCCGAGACCTCTCGATCCCGAAGCGCGTGCCCTACCTCGAGGTCACAGCTCCCCAGTTACTTTAAGTGATGCGCTCGAACTGTACATCGCAAGAGCAAACTACCAATCAAGTACTTGTATACGGATACGAGCCGATGTATCCATAACGGATACAGAAATCAAGACATTACTGAGGTATTAGCAATCGTCTACAGACGCCTACTAAGTCTACCGACTGCTTGCATGTTTGTAAATTCACGTGAAAATACACCCTCTGCAAATGATCATTACCAATGTCAAACTAAACAGCGAAATTGTAACTTATTTGTACATACACTATTATTTTATGATTGATTTGTAGCGTTATCTATATAGAGTCATAGTTTAAAACTGCCAAGAACGTTATTGTCTTTTGAACTTAAGGGGGTATATGCACCTTGCGTCTAATGATCAAAGCTCCCACGGAAGGGCATGGGTACCCACCGTTTCTCGGTGCTCAAGATGTTATAACACGAAAAACATACATTAACTCATTTTAATTTTAATTTAAACACGACATGAAGGAACATATCAATGGTGTGTTGTATTGAAATATATATAACAGTATTCATGTTTTAAAATTAACCCTTCCCCACCCATTTTATGCTTATAAAAAGGAAGAAGTAAATGTTTTAGATCAATTTGCCATATCATTATGATTATCATCATCTTTTTATATTCATATATCATGATTTGAACCTACATTAGTAATTTTATGTTTGTTCTTATTTATCACCCTAAACTCGAAATTAAAATTTACAGCTCACATGTAGGCCCAGCTCATTCCTCCTTAAATGAACTTTGACATATTTTACATGAATTGTAACATTCCAAAACCAATGTAAAAGTTGTTACTTGTAATCACATTTAAATCAATGCAAACATATATTACTCTTTTATATTACTTTTGACGCGATTGTGTTAGTTTGGTTTTATGCGTAAATTTACCCCCAACCACTTTAAGCAAACGTGTGCCCTTAAATCAATGAGAAGGTATGTGACTAGTTAACATATCAATAGCTTAGTATCTCACCTTTAAATAAGAATAATTTAGGCTTTCAAATACCAAAAATGACGACATTATGACAAATATATTGTTCATCGCTTCAAATTTTTATAAAAAAATATGCTAATTTTGGTGTTCTGATTAATATTCATGAGTATACAAATGCGTAAATTTGTAAAAAGTTATTTTGATTAAAAGCCCAGTGCATTAGCTTCGTTTTGATACCATTTGTATAAATTTTGACCGAAAACTGACAAAGATATTAGGATATTTTATGGGAGATATATAAAAAATGCACTTATTTGACCTTTGACCTAATTCTGAGAAAACGAGGCAAAATCTCGGATGGCATCCGGCCGTTTCAGATTACACACATATCAAAGATAACATATAGCATGGATGCCACATTCTACTCTCCGATGCCATGGCCCGTCACATTTTCTCCGTATGGACTCCCGACTACAAGGTTTTTCTATAATTTGACCTTGTGACTGGATGACCCAATATAGAACTGGACTTAGATTTTGTGAACATGATCATTTTGACCAAGTTTCACAAAGGTTAGACCCAAATTGTGACCTCTGGTGACTACACAAGGTTTTTCTATGATTTGACCTCGTGACCTAGTTTTTGACCCCGGATGAACCAATATCAAACTTGACCTAGATTTTGTTGAGATGATCATTGTGACCAAGTTTGATAAAGATTAAGTCAAAATTGTGACCTCTAGTGACTACACAAGGTTTTTCTTTGATTTGAAATTGTGACCTAGTTTTTTATCCCGTATGACCCATTATCAAACTTGACCTAGATTTTGTGACCAAGTTTGATAAAGATTAGGTCAAAATTGTGACCTCTAATGACTACACAAGGTTTTTCTATGATTTGACCTTGTGGCCTAGTTTTTGACTCCTAATGACCCAATATCAAACTTGACCTAGATTTTGTTGAGATGATCATTTTAACCAATTTTCATAAAGATTAGACCAAAATTGTGACTACACAAGGGTTTTCTATGATTTGACCTTGTGACCTATTTTTGACCCCAGTTGACTTTATATCGAACTTGACCTAGATTTTGTTGAGATGATGATTGTGACCAAGTTTCATAAGGGCTAGGTCGAAATTATGACCTCTACTGACTACACAAGGTTTTTATATGATTTGACCTAGTGACCTAGTTTTTGACCCCAGATGACCTAATATTGAACTTGACCTAGATTGTGTTGAGATGATCATTATGACCAATTTTCATAAAGATTAGGCCAAAACTGTGACCTACAGTGTCTACACAAATTGTGGATGGACGAAGAGTGATCACAAAAGCTCACTCTGTCACTTTGTGACAGGTGAGCTAAAAATGGTTCCAGAAAAACTTACATCTTTTGTTTACACATGTGTAAATTTTCTTTACGATAGCAGAATGAAGAGATTTTATAAATATACACTGAGACTGTATACTTTATTTTTGGATACCATGCAATCTACCCCGAAACAGCCATGTGAAATCTAATATGGTGCATACCATCACCATTTGCAGTTAAACTTAGTACTACTGGAAACTTTCAGACATTCCTGTTCGAAATAGCTACATAATAACACTAGACACCAATCATTCCTGCTTCTATTAGGAATTAACAACCACCAGAAACAACCCTCAGTCTTTGGTGACCTCCTGTGTATTAAAAGTCACCAGCTGACACAGTAGGGTACTCACATTCATGGCCATATCAGGTACTCACAACCAACATGTGCAGATAGTCCTGGTTGTATAAGATACTCATGACCACAAATTTCAGCCATTCCTGCCCCTCTTGGTACTCAAATCATTCAGTACAGTCATCCATATCCTATTGGTTACTAGAATCTGAGATACAGTTTTGTTGGACACTCAGGGTTTATACACAAATATCAGATATAGTCTGTTTATTCAGGTCTGTCACTTGTATACAACATTGCAATATCATAAGTTCATAACATTGCGCTTTTATTTTAAACATTTTTATTTGAGAAAACGGCAGTGAAAACCAATACCTTAATCACTAAGCCACATATTAATACACAAAGTATCTATCAACATACTCGTATTACATTAATAAGAGAAATTGCGATGTATACATACACAATGTTATTAAAACAGGTGACTAGCCTGATTAATCGAGTTATACAGTCATTCTTGGTCTTATTTCGTATTTACAACCTGGTACAGCTATTCCTTACACTCTTTAGGTACTTACAGCTGGTTTCATTGTATAAAACATCACCGCATACAGCTATTCCTGACTGTATGGGTACCAAACACTGCCATCTAGTGATATAAGGGTTTGAAAACTTGCATGTTTCTGTATTATCTATGCCTTCCAGTCATATTCAGTATTGAATGTTTGGGATCATTAAGTTGAAGTTTTAAATTACCTGATGATTCGTAAGGATATTGCAAACTGTAAACATCATCATTAACAAATCTAACAGTATAGATACAGGGGACCGCTGACATCATCAGTTACATGAGTTATAATTGTGATAAATGCAGAGCAATGCTTGAATTGAATAGTTTCATTCAATATTGCACGACATATAAAGTTTACAACACTCAGTAAACACGGGAACTCTAACCCATATACATTTATATTCTACAATGCCAGATAGACAATTGGAATAAATAAAACAAACGCTTTAAAAAAATATAACATCCATGTTTATTGAATGGAAACAAAATATCATAACGGTCACGGTTATACAAATATTGCACATGATAGAACACATTTAATGCAATAAATACATCAATAAAACACTGGCTCAATATACAAATTCATTTTAAAAGCAAAATAATAGCATTTATACACAAAACTATAACTGTAAGAGACATATGCCCCAACTATAGCTTTTATACATGTAGTAAACAAACAATTGGAATAATTATAAAAGCTAAAAAAACAACTTTACTCTAATTTTAGCCACATAAAAAAAAGTTTAGCCATGTAAAAGAACATTCTACTTTCGTTTTAACTAAAATGTATTACTATATCCATTCGCCTTCGGCGGGGATAAAAATGAAACATCTGCCCAGCAATATACATATATGCATACAATATGACACAATTTTACAAGTCAATGACAAATACATCTGAATTCTAATTTGACATTTAATGTTAAACAAGTACAATGTAATTAAGAATTGCAAGCAATACAGAAGTCCCCTACCGGTTTGAGGCCATTTTCAATGTTTCTGTTGCCATAGCAACCACAATTTTTGTCAGAATCAAAATATTTTTAGACGTGCATAATCCCCTTATTGCCCCCTATCCACATACCAAGTGTCATAAACCTAGCTTGGAAACTGTTTGAGTTATGTCAGGATCCAGATTGTTTGACGGACGGACGGACTGACGGACGGAGGGCAAACCTATAGTCCCCTCCGGTCAAAAACCAGTAGGGGACTAACTAGAAGGGGTTTTTGACACAAAAATGTCTCCTATAAAGGGCCATAACTCATCATGGTATAATCATTTGACCTATAATTTCTAACAATATGCACAACTTGGCTTGGTACAGTTTCACTGAAATCCGACCAATGGTTAAGGATAACAAAATTTGGGACAGAAAGACGTCCATCAATATGTCTCCCCCACTATATGTGGTAGACATCAGCAGGATCAAGACAAACATGTATACTGTCCCCAATTTCCCAAAGGATTACCTGAACTGGATCATATTTGATCCTAAAAATAGTTTCCTATTTTTTAGAAGTTTTTGAGAACTTTTGGCCATACTACTTATAACTATGTACAGAATACCTACACCACTTCAACTCGACATGTTGAAAATATTCAGAACTGAATATATTGAGACTGAAATTGAGTCTGAAAAAGCAGGCTCATTTTGTAAAACCAGGATCAAATCTAACAATCTCAACATTTTTGTAACCGAGCATAAAAACTTATTTTAGTGTCTTGGAAATAGAAGGATATAACATTATCTATAATAAATCAAGCTTAATATTAACATAATTCGTGAATTTTAAAGGCCATCTGTTTGAGCTTGATTCTGATCCTAACAAGAGGGCCATGTGGCCCTAAAGCGCTCACCTGATGACTAGCAGTAAAGGCATAAAGACATAGAGGTTTGCATTGCGACCAAGTTTTATTAAGATTATGTCAAAAACGTGACCTCTAATGTTAACAAGGTTTTTGTTTGATTTGACCTTGTGACCTAGTTTTTGACCCCAGATGACCCAGTTATGCACTTGACCTAGATTTCATAGAGACAAACATTGTGATCAAGTTTCATTTAGATTGAGTGAAAACTGTGACCTCTAGAGTGTTAACAGTCCAATTGTTGACGCCGGACATAGGGCGATCACAATAGCTCACCTTGAGCACTTCGTGCTCAGGTGAGCTAAAAACTAATCCTTTGTGAAGACTGACATGGGATTAAACAATACCATCACATGGCATGGTCGCCTGCAAAACATGACTTCTCTTCATCATTTGTATATTCTCATTCTGAAATATACAAAAAAAAACAAATACAAGTAATCCAAGATAGCAAGAGACATTTGTTAATCATGCATGCCCCCTTCTACATGCAGCAAAAAAGACATTTACATTCAAAGTCACTGTGGCATTGACCTTAAACACGCTCTGATTATGGGCTTTGTTTTTTTTTAATATTGTTTTAAGTCACAGTTTTAGGTCAACAATATTCTGTTATATGAAGATTACCCAGTCACATTATCCTGACACCGACAGAACCAGCAGTTACTGTCATATCATTTAATTTCAATGGGACCAAATTTTGTGGTTTTGGTGAAAAAAGATCATTACATGCCAACATAATTTCAAGGATTTGGGATTTCAGGAAAAAATGGTCAAAATTCTCACAAATTATCAGAAATCATTGAAACATCCAACACATATAATAGTTGTTTTATTACATGTTGATATATGCAAGAAAACTTTCCAAAACCCTAGTTTTATACCTGACTGAACTTAATAGCAAATATGGTAGCTGCTGTAAACCTGACATATTTATGGGTATAGTTATTCAATGGGGATTTAATTTCATGGTTGAGGTCATCCACAAAATTACCCCCCCCACAAATATTAATGATTTTACAGTACCTGCAGTTGCCTGGAACTAACTATGCCAAGTATCAATTAAGGAAGATATATGTCAAGTACCATTATAACTATTTTGGTTGCAGCATGGTATCGAACATGAGACCTCTCGCACAAAAATATGAAATTTCTAAACAGTAACATAACATTTAGGGTCGCAGTAAATTTTTAGGGGGTAGGTCAGGAAGTTGAAGAAAAAAAAACGATCCAGAAATCAGAAACAAACCGGTTCTGGAAATCAGAAACAAACTGGTCAGGAAAACAGAAACAAACCAGTCCGGAAATCAGAAACAAACTGGCCCTGAAATCAGAAACAAACCGGTCTAGAAATTTGAAACAATTTGGTGAGGAAATCAGACAGGTCTTACCTTCCATACTATCACCAAGCCATCTACATCACAGGAAACTATACTCTCATTATCACAGTCTAGTAACACCTACAATAGTAGAAGTAAAGAATATTAATTTTGTAGATTTTGTAACAAGACCAAATTCTAATTTCACACAGTACATGAATAAAGTGCTATTTTCACAAGTTACAAGTAAAAAAATATTTTTTGGGGTGAATCAAAGTGAAACAAATACAATTTATCACTAAACCTGAAGACATTATCTGTTTATGGTGCACTTTGAATTCTTTGAAAGTAAGGTAAGTTAATGAACTTATATTAGAAAATCGGATGTTTATTAGAACGTTCCAATCACAACTTACTGTATCGTTGAAATAATTTATTTTTGTTTTCAATTTTTGAACAAAAAATTCCTATTTCTGGATTACCCAAGAGCCGTCATAAAAAACAGTCAAATGACCAAAATAATTTCTGTACATAATGTAGAATTTAAATGACCTAATTTACCTGAACAGAACCGGAATGTGCGAGACACTCGCCCACCAAGGAAACTCGGGACTCCGGAGAGTACCATACTTTGTATAAACTGTAATATAATTTTAGTTTTTAAGGTTGATTGTGAAACAAGTTTTAGAGCCATAAATCTGTTGCTTATTTTATGATTTTTTGAACTCTGCGTCAAACTTGCAACATACAGGTCTTCCTGACATTATCATAGATACCATTATTAAGTAATCTTGCAAAGAAATCTTAAGAAAATTTACTCTCTGCAATACAATTACTAATTTAGTTTCAGCAAAAGTTGACAATTCTATGAAACTTTACCTGGCACTTAAAAACCTCCGCTTGTATTACTGAAATACTTGAAATAAAGAGTATGCATTATATAGTAATTTACAGTATTGAAAGTGAAATACATTACCCAACGGAGTTTGTATCCTCTGAAGTGAGGGATTCTTTCACTAACTTTGCATTTTTTGGACCGATAGCTCCATCGATACAATGACGTATGGCATCCACACTACTCCATAGTCTAATAGTACCATCTACAGCAGTCGTTGCTAAATATAATCTGAAATATCAAATATATATTTAACTGGAGACAAAATGAGTCAATTATTACATACAGTACAACCTCTATAGAGCAGCACACATTGGGAGCTGCAAATGTTGCCTCCGCTTAGAGGTTGTTGCTCTACAGAGGTTAACTTTATAATAAATATCGGTTTAGGGAAATTTTAAAGGCGTTGTTACAGAGAGGTTATTGCTCTACAGAGGGCCGCTCTAGGAAGAGGTTGTACTGTACATTCAAAATTCACGACTATCTCCTCTAGCTTTCCACTAGCGTAACAATTAACACTACAATCAGAGACTTATTGAGATAAAACAAGAGGGCCATGTGGCCCTAAAGCGCTCACCTGATGACTAGCAGTTTAGGCAGAATCAGTATTTGTTATGTAATGACCTTAATATTTGATGTAAATTTTACGAAAACACACTTTATGGACAGGTTTTATGAAGAGGAGATAAACAAGAGGGCCCAAAGGGCCCTAGGTCGCTCACCTGTCGAACTTTACCTAGATTTTGTTGAGATGATCATTGTGACCAAGTATTTTACAGTTTAGGTCAATATTGTGACCCTCTAGTGACTTCACAAAGTTTTTATATGATTTGACCTTGTAACCTAGTTTTTGACCCCAGATAAACCAATATCGAACTTGACCTAGATTTTGTTGAGATGATCATTGTGACAAAGTTTCGTAAAGATCAGACCAAAACTGTGACCTATAATGACTACACAAGGTTTTTCTATTATTTGACCTTGTGACCTAGTTTTTGACCCCGGATGAACTCATATCGAACTTGATCAAGATTCTGTTGAGATGATCATTGTGACCGAGTTTCATAAAGATTAGGCCAAAATTGTCACCTCTAGTGACAACCCAAGGTTTTTCTATGATTTGACCTTGTAACCTAGTTTTTGACCCCGGATGACCCAATATCGAACTTGACCTAGATTTTGTTGTTATGATCATTGTGACTAAGTTTTGTAAAGATCAGGCCAAAACTGTGACCTCTAGTGACTACACAAAGTGTTTATATTATTTGACCTTGTGACCTAGTTTTTGACCCCGGATGACCCAATATATCGTACTTGACCTAGATTTTGTTAAGATGATCATTGTGACCGAGTTTCATAAAGATTAGACCAAAATTGTGACCTCTATTGACTACACAAGTTTTTTCTATGATTTGACCTTGTGACCTAGTTTTTGACCCCAGATGATCCAATATCGAACTTGACCTAGATTTTGTTGATATGATCATTGTGACCAAGTTACATAAAGATTAAGTCAAAATTGTGACCTATAGTGACTACACAAAGTTTTTCTATTATTTGACCTTGTGACCTAGTTTTTGACCCTGGATGACCCATTATGGAACTTGACCTAGATTTTGTTGAGATGATCATTGTGACCAAGTGACATAAATATTCAGTCAAAATTGTGACCAATAGTGACTACACAAGGTTTTTCTATGATTTGACCTTGTGACCTAGTTTTTGACCCCGGATAACCCAATATCGAACTTGCCCTAGATATTGTTGAGATGATCATTGTGACCAAGTTTCATAAAGATAAGGTCGAAATTGTGACCTCTAGTGACTACACAAGGTTTTTCTATGATTTGACCTTGTGACCTAGTTTTTGACCCCGGACGACCCAATATTAAAGTTGACCTAGATTTTGTTGAGATAATCATTGTGACCAAGTTTCATAAAGATTAAGTCAAAATTGTGACCTCAAGTGACTACACAAGGTTTTTCTATGATTTGACCTTGTGACCTAGTTTTTGACCCCGGACAACCCAATATCGAACTTGACCTAGATTTTGTTGAGATGGTTTCATAAAGATTAGGCTAAAATTGTGACCTCTAGTGTCTACACAAGCCAATTGTTGACGGACGGACGAACTGACGACGGACGACGGATGAAGAGTGATCACAAAAGCTCACTCTGTCACTTTGTGACAGGTGAGCTAAAAATGAGACCTCTAGAGTATAACCAAGGTTTTCTTTGATGTGATCTGGTGACCTAGTTTTTGACCCCAGATGAACCAGTTACGAACTTGGCCTAGATTTCATAGAGACAAACATTGTGACCAAGTTTCATAAAGAATATGTAAAAAATGTGACCACTTAAGTGTTTACAATGTTTTTCTTTGCTATGACCTATATTTTGACCCCAGATGACCCAGTTGCAAAAATGGCTTAGATTGTATAGAGACAAAATTTGTGACTATTTGTGGTCATAAATATTAGACAAAAAATGTGACCTCTACAGTGTTAGCAAAGTTTTTCTTTGATATGACCTAATGACCTAGTTTTTGACCCAGACGACCCAGTTGCAAACTTGACCTAGATTTTATAGCGACATACATTATGACCAAGTTTCATGAAGATTAGGTAAAAAATGTGACCTCTAGAGTGTTAACAAGGTTTTTCTTTGACGTGACCTAGTTTTTGACCCTAGATGACCCAGTTGCAAACTTGACCTAGATTTTATAGAGACAAACATTATGACCAAGTTTCATGAAGATTAGGTAAACAAGAGCACCGCCTTGCGGGTGCAGACGCTCATCTGATCATTGTCACTGAAAAAAGGCCCATTACCCTTGCATAAAGTAGGGCAGTGTTATTGGTCTTGCTTAAAAAAGTGAGGTATTGATGGTGAAAAAAGGGGCAATAAATCTTGCAAAATGCTAACCAGAGTTATAGGTCTTGCTTGACATGGTCAGGTATTGATCATGAACAAGTGTTGAAAGTTTCAAAGCAATAGCCCACATAGTGTATGAGAACAGTGGACCTAAACGCAAAACTTAACCAAGGAATTTTTAAGTCCAATAAGGGGCAATTACTCAGGCAAAATGCAGACCAGAGTTATGAGTCTTGCTTGATATTGTCAGGTATTGATGGTGAAAAAGTGTTGAAAGTTTCAAAGCTATAACTCAGATAGTTTAGGAGAAAAGTGGACCTAAACACAAAACTTAACTAAGGAATTTTCTGAGTCCAAAAGGGGCAATAACTCACATAAAATGCAGATCAGAGTTATGGTTCTTGCTTGACATGGTCAGGTGTTGATGGTGAACAAGTGTTGACAGTTTCAAAGCAAAAGCCCACATAGTGGGAGAAAAGTAGACCTAAACACAAAACTTAACCAAGGAATTTACTAAGTCCAAAAAGGGGCAATACCTCTTGCAAAATACAGATCAGAGTTATGGTTCTTGCTTGACATGGTCAGGTGTTGATGGTGAACAAGTGTTGACAGTTTCAAAGCAATAGCCCACACAGTGTATGAGAAAAGTGGACCTAAACACAAAACTTAACCAAAGAATTTTCTAAGTCCAAAAAGGGGCAATAACTCACGTAAAATGCAGATCAGAGTTATGGGTCTTGCTTGACATGGTCAGGTATTGATGGTGAACAAGTGTTAAAAGTTTCAAAGCTATAGCCCACATAGTGTATGAGAAAAGTGGACCTAAACACAAAACTTAACCAAGGAATTTTCTAAGTCCAATAAGGGGCAATAACTCATGCAAAATGTGGATCAGAGTTAAGAGTCTTGCTTGACATGGTCAGGTATTGATGGTGAACAAGTGTTGACAGTTTCAAAGCAATAGCCCACATAGTGTATGAGAAAAGTGGACCTAAACGCAAAACTTAACCAAGACATTTTATTTTCTAAGTCCAAAAAGGGGCAATAATACTTACAAAATGCAGATCAGAGTTATGGGTCTTGCTTTACAGGCTCAGGTATTGATGGTGAACAGGTGTTGCAAGTTTCAAAGCATTGCTTTGATAGTTTATGAAAAAAGTTTGCCTAAACACAAAACTTAACCATGCAACGCCAACGCCGATCAAGTAATGATAATAACTCATCTTTTTTTCAAAAATCAGATGAGCTAAAAATGTGACCTCCAGAGTGCTAACAAGGTTTTTCTTTGATGTGACCTAGTGACCAGGTTTTTGACCCCAGATGACCCAGTTGTGAACTTGACCTAGATATTATAGAGACAAACATTGTGACCAAGTTTCATGAAGATTAAGTGAAAACTTCTAGAGTGGTAACAGTCCAATTGTTGACGCCGGACGTCGCATTTCCTACGCCGGACATAGAGTGATCACAATAGCTCACCTTGAGCACTTTGTGCTCATGTGAGCTAAAAAATAGAAAATAGCCATCTACCTGTTCGAGGCATCTATCGTATTCGAGTATATGTACAAATTCAAACTGATGTTGGCTTGATGTTTGCGTATAATGCATAATTAATTTACATTATTTATGCATTTGTATCATTGTTATCAAGTCATTAAGAATTGCAAGCAATACAGAAGTCCCCTACCGGTTTTTAGCCATTTTCAATGTTTCTGTTGCCATAGCAACCACAATTTTTATCAGAATCAAAATGTTTTTGGACGCGCATTATCCCCTTATTGCCCCCATCCACATACCAAGTTTCATAAACTTAGCTTGGAAACTGTTTGAGTTATGTCAGGATCCATATTTTTTGACGGACGGACATTCTCACTGACTTGACATTGTGGGGTTTTCTTTTGTTCATCCTTTTGTTTGTTAAACCTCATAAGCAACATTTTGCTGTAAGCAAAGGAATGAATAGAATCTAAATATAGCTTATTGTTCCACACCCCACAACTACAAGTGGGTGCGTACAGACGAACGGATGGAAAGACGGACGACAGACGAAGAGTGATCACAAAAGCTCACTCTGTCACTTTGTGAGTTATGGTTCGTGTGCACTGCACTTCTCCTCACTGAGATCTATTTACCTGAAGTTACAAATTGATATCTCTAATACTTTTCAAGTTATGGCAGGACAAAAATATTGGACGGAACGACAGAACGATGGAAGGTTGGACAAAGCGGCAACTATAAGCTCCCCGAATTTTCGGGGAGCATAACAAATTGATACTAACCCATCGCAGGTAAAACATAGATCATTTATCTTGGAATGATGAGCGTTCTCTTTCTTTAATATCGTCTTCCCATCCTTACAGTCATATATACAGAATCCTGAACCAATCGCCGCCACTAAGAACCTCTGAAATATTGCACAGTCAGCCGTATTTTCGAATACAGTCATTATCATCCCTATCCGTATCAACGCAGAGGATATATATCCCCTTCATTTGCCAGTCAACTTTCTGCAGAAACATGGTGGGCGTACGTGTGCCTCCACCCGGATTTGAGCCGGGTTGCCAGATTAGACAGCAAGTGCGCTAACCATTGAGCTACGGAGGCCAACGGATGACTGGTGTTGTGGTGCAGTCACACAAATACTGGTTATTTGCGCAACCATTTTTATGGTTATTGTATTTGTACCTCACATCGCCATAGGCAACTGTATCATTAATAAAGAGTAAACAAAAAACTTTTTCATAAAATTTATAATATCTTTTGCATGGAGGTATTACCTATCACTATTAACTTGTCACCCATGAATATCCATGTTTATCCGTTGTCCAATCAGAGTTGTTATTTTAACTCATCAAAACATTCTTACTGTACAAAAACAAAAACACACGGAGATTAATTAGCGACAGGTCAATAGTGTTGACTAATAGTTCTATCGATGTTGTCTATGTATGTAATTACTTTATGAAGATATTGAAAACCAATTCTTGTTTTTGATACCATGAAAATCTTGACCTCTTTAGTGCAAATACACCTTTCTAAGATAACATAAATTTTCTAAAAGAAAATATTTTTTTACTCTTTATCAATGATACAGTTACCTGTGCACATCGCTAGATGATGGGACAATATAGTTAGGTTCGAATCCAACTACAGGCACAAAATGTTTAATATTGGGAGAATTTACTTTAACGTTCATAGAATTTGGTTAAAAGTAAGATTGTCTCATATGGTCAACAGTATTTGAGTCATATTGAGACTTACTACCCAGTCAAACTATTCTGACACTGGATGAACCAGCAGTAAAACTGTTACCTTTAACTAACTACCAGAATCAAAACCAAATTGTGAAAATACAACATTTGCATCTGACTATTGTCGTTGAAACTTTTGCCATCTTTCAATGGCGTCCAATACATAGCAGCATTCAATGCTTGGGTGAATATGATATGAAACACATTGAGATCATACCTGTTGGAAACAAATCATTTTTTCTACGCTGAATGGGAATGTTTTATCAGCCCCTTGATACTCATCATTGACAGAGTTAAAGTACATGTTCGACATCAACGTCTCTGTCTTCCATAATTTGATGGTTCCGTCTAGGGACGCACTAGCAAACTGATCATCTGTACAAACATAACATGACATTAGAAACGAGTTATAACTATATTACTAAATATAGTAACAAAATTGGACCATATTAAAACATATCCAGATAACATGAGACTGATATACATAGTTCTAAGACTAAGTGTGCCAAATATTGGAATACATGATACACTTTTAATGTGGCCAATTTCCATACTGAGGCTGAATCTGGCTATTGAAGAATAAAGTATGTATGTGCCTAAAATCATTTAAGCCTAGGTCCCACTGAGCATTTTTGCCTCTGCGATGTACTCCCGATTTAAATCAATGGGCTATCAGGAAATAGAAACAGGTTCCTTGTGGTCTAGGGGAAGCTTCGGGGAAGTCATAAGACAATTTGTGATATCGGCAGGAATTGTGATGAATCGGGTGGTATTGGAAAAAATCGGGAGAACATCGCTGATGTGGAATTCCTCAGTGGGACCTAGGCTTTAGTAGGTATAATAATTATGACCTGTGACATCATTAACATGCTTGAATACAAATTGAAAATCTAATGATCAGACTGAATAAAGAAAAACTGGAAAACAATGTCTGTACAGTATTTAGAAATAAACCTCTTGCAGACAGAGTAACTTGAGAATGAGTAAGGCTAATCCACACAGGCTTAGATATTTGTGTGTTTTGGTATCTAGGCTTTGGAGTGATTGATCATGTATTTTCTACAGTTTCTTATAAGAAATTTAGTCTTTTACCTGCAATGTTTATAAGACATTTGATAGGTTCTCTGTGAGGTGGAAGTCTCTTGATCAGTGATAATGTATACACATCTTCAGTTCTAGTCAATGAATACACATCTGTAAAATAATACATAATACTAGTGCCCAATTACAATGGCGTATCAGAATGTTTATGCACTAGGTGTGTCAATTACAAATGTTCTGATCTTTCACAGATTTTATTGAAAATTGCACATACATCTAACTTCAAATGGTTTCACAAATTGTCATCAAATTCAAATCTTTGCTAAGTATTTGGTGGGTACAATGGTAATTTTAATAATGCTCCACAGCACACTTGAATTTCATTTGACTTGACATTTGATATACTAGTATAATACCACAACAAGAGGGCCCAAAGGGCCCTAGGTTGCTCACCTGTCGTAGTAGTTCATGCAGGCCTCTTAATGGTGACCTAATTTAAAACCAGTAAATGCAGCCTCTATTGCATGTACAAGGTTTCCATATTGTCTTAACCTGTCAGCAACCTTATAATTTACATCAGATAACCCATATTGAAGTTTAAGCCAAATATTGTCTATGATTTGACCTTGTGACCTAGTTTTTGACCTTGGATGACCCAATATCGAACTTTTTTGAGATGATTATTGTGACCAAGTTTCATAATGATTAAGTCAAAATTGTCACCTCTAGGGACTATGCAAGGTTTTTCTATGATTTGACCTTGTGAGCTAGTTTTTGACCCCCAGATGGCCCAATATTGAACTTGACCTAGATGTTGTTGAATTGTTCATTGTGACCAAGTTTCATATTGATTAGGCCAAAGCTGTGACCTGTAGTGTCTATGCAAGCAAATTGTGGACAGACGACGGACAAAGAGTTACAACAAAAGCTCATTCTGTCACTTTGTGACAGTTGAGCTAAAATATATCTAGGTATATATGTTAGGGGTGTAAGTGGTAAAGGGTAAAATGTACCTAGATGTCTATCTGTAGCAGCTACCAGTCGATCATTCCGGATAGAGATCATTGTATTCACAGCATCTGTAATATTTAAAACAAGGTACACAGCAATCATTGTTTATACTTACTAAATATTCTTTGTTCTAGTTAGCATATAAGGTTTTTCTTTTGTTCATTTTACATTTGTCCTTTGTGATGTTTCTTTTTGTGCCTTTCCTACTTTGCTATTACTGTTGAGTGCTGCCTTCCCTGTCCTAGTTTTTATCTTTTATCGCCTTCCCTGTCCAATTTGTTATCGTTCATTGCCTTCCCTGTCAGATTTGTTATCATTCAACACACGCATGTTAATTAAATGTATATGACACTCTATCTTAACGTAAATATGCTGCCGCTTACACATATCGATAGGCCGATAAACAATGTTACCGCGTTAAGCGTAAAACGCACTAGTCAAATTCTACCCTGCTTTATGTAAGACCTCATAATGTTCGTATCTGTTATCCGATTTTAAATATTTAAAGCTTGTAATGAAGCAGAGATATATGTCTGTCTTTTAATACAACATTCATCACGATACCCTAATTATTAAATCCACGGCGACGAGTAAGAATCCGTTCCGCGTAAAAGTAAGTTTAAAATACCTCTTTTTTTACCAAATAAAAATACAACCAACGGTCGAAAATCATCAAATATGAATCGATTTTGTTCATTCAAACTTGTTTTAAAAGCTAATACTTTAAGGTTTTATAAAATGTAAAACTTATTTATAAAGCATTTGTGAGTTGTCGACCGCCAACGATTTGATTAAACTTCGTGCATTTATGTACTAATTATTGCAAATAAATTTTCAAAATGGCGGAATCACGTCGAAACGCGTGTGAAACAGGCACCTGCACACCTTCCATGCGCTAATTGAAAACATATTTTTGATTGAAACTTGTTTAAAGTGTGAGATTAAATACGTTTTGAGGTACTGGTTGTACTTTTTTCTGGTTTCTATTGGTTCTGTCTTTACAGAATGGAGTCAAAAATAGTGATTTTAGTCACGATGCGGGACTATTTTTTTTGGTAGCTGTATTGAACTTGCGGACTTATTGCCGAATGTTAATTATAAAATGGCGATTATTTACAATATAACCTGCTATTAAATGCATTTTGAGAGGTATTTGTTGCATTAAATTACGAACCATGATGCTAGCCTTTGAAAAAATCGCCACAAAAGATGATCAATGGTCGGCGTAGTTTACATCAAACATTAATATGAATACGTCCGTTCTGTTTTATTTCGTTGGCGGTCAACAACTCGCAAATGCTTTAAAAATAAGTTTTTACATTTTATAAAACCTTACAGTATAAGCTTTTAAAACAAGCTTTAATGAACAAAATCGATCGAAAATTAGATTAATATTTGATGATTTTCGACCGTTGATTGAATTTTTATTTGGTAAAAAACGGGATATTTTAAACTTACTTTTACGCGGAACGGATTCTTACTCGTCGTCGTGGATTTAATAACTAGGGTATCGTGATGAATGTTGTATTAATAGACAGGCATATATCTCTGCTTCATTACAAACTTTAAATATTTAAAATCGGATAATAGATACGAAAATTATGAGGTCTTACATAAAGCAGGGTAGAATTTGACTAGTGCGTTTTACGCTTAACGTGGTAACATTGTTTATCGGCCTATCGATATGTGTAAGCGGCAGCATATTTACACCTTTTACATACGTTAATATAGAGTGTCATATACATTTAATTAACATGCGTGTTCAACAGGACATTCTATTCATTTTGATCTTTTGCTTTGATCTTGCCAGCATGCCCCAAGTGTATCCAATTTCTTTAATTTCTTTTTCTATTAGCATTAGCCGTTGAACTCGTCATAGGCTGGATTATTGGTGGTTTAGGAGAGATGGATGTTTTCTTCAGGAGTCCATAAGTACAGACAAGACCCTGTTTTATAACTTGATGACTATCTGAGAAAACTTACTCTCACTTTGATCCTCTTTATACGAAGCTAACAACTGTCCTTTACTGTTCCATAAACACAAAGTATCACCTCCGGAACAAAAACATCGCATTTCACCTAGCAACAGTAAACACTGAAATATCAAATCAACACACTTGTATTCATATATTTTTAGGGGTAGTTTCTCCTGCATTTTTTTCATAAGAATACAAACTAGTAATTACCGGTACTACAAGAATAAATCTCAATTTTAATACATTTGTACACGTATTTGTATAAATACCGCCACACCTTCTTTAATCTTATTCTTCTTTTGTACCATTATAGCAAAATGTGAAACTTGTTAAGCAGGATCTGATCTATAGGACTAACGCATGTTTGTGTGAAACCTGGTGTTTGAACTGAAAGGTATGTTCTGATTTCTTCAATACAGGGGTGAGCATGTATTAGAGGGCCTAGTATTTCTTTTTGGCTCGAGAGTGGGTTAAATTTGTACCAAGTTTCAACGTTTTAATACTGTTACTTAACTTTTGAGACTAAAGGCTGCTAAAACTATGTAGTTCAGCAGTTTTACTGTTGTAACTAGGTCATTCAGCGTAGGCTTTCTGCCTTTTGTTTGCTGAATCTTTTCTATTCAGCTTTTAAACAATGAGACAAGGGGCGTTTAATTTTCTTGGTCGGTAGTGTGTTTGGCACTTCTTCGTTTTAAGATTTCTTACAGCTAAAGCGGGGCATTATAGTCCTTTTGCTGTGGAAACTGGGTCATTCAGCTAGTTACAATTTATTGTACTTTTCGATAGCTTGGACTTGGGCGGATCTGCGCTTGTTTAGTTGGGCATTGTGTCTTTATATGTTTTATGTTTCCTGTGCTCGGTTGGTTCAGTTGGGCATTGTGCCTTGTGTGTTTTAATGTTTTCTGTGCTCGGCTGGTTAAGTTGAGTGCTGCCTTCCCTGTCTGACTTAATATAATCTTTTTGGTCACTATGCACTTTAAATATAGAATGGATGATTACCGGTATTAGAGTAAATATGTGCACATTTTAGAACACTCAGCCTCTTTCTAATTGGACACTTTTCAAAACCAAACATACTTTTAAATGTGAGCATATGTTTTATGTGTGCAAAATATTATCAAACCATATGGTCACAGTTAAAAGTTTTTTGGACCATTTAGAAAAGTGGCCAAGTGTATATGAGTTTACCTATGATACAATACCTTTACAGAGGACAAGTGTTGAGTAAGGACATACAGACAATCTCCGGTATCTAAGTTCCATATCTAAAACACAATAATACAACTCAGTGCTGATAAACATTTACTTTATGACCATACATGCGTGAGACTAGTGAGGGATATGCAGGAGATTTCATATAAATGAGGGAGATTTTCCTTGCTAAAACTTTTGACTAAAATGAATGCAGTTTATATGCAGTTTTCATTTACTTGTATGAAAATAATATTTGTGACCCTTTCATAATGTAAACAACTTATGTCAGGTTCCAGTAATACTATGTCCAAGAAATGCATGAGATTTTATCATTTTGCCTGTGTAAGTGCGAGTCAGAGTTGAGTCTAAAATACGGGAGACTCACACATGATGCAGGAGATCAGGTATGTATGCATGGCTGAATCCATCACAAGCATGAAGAATCAATCACAAGCATGAAGAATCAATCACAAGCATGAAGAATCCATCACAAGCATGAAGAATCAATCACAACCATGAAGAAACAATCATCACAACCATGAAGAATCAATCACAACCATGAAGAATCAATCATCACAACCATGAAGAAACAATCATCACAACCATGAAGAATCAATCATCACAACCATGAAGAAACAATCATCACAACCGTGAAGAAACAATCATCACAAACATGAAGAATCAATCATCACAACCATGAAGAAACAATCATCACAACCATGAAGAATCAATATTCACAACCATGAAGAAACAATCATCACAACCATGAAGAAACAATCATCACAACCATGAAGAATCAATCACAACCATGAAGAATCAATCACAACCATGAAGAAACAATCATCACAAGCATGAAGAATCAATCACAAGCATGAAGAATCATTCACAAGCATGAAGAATCAATCATCACAACCATGAAGAAACAATCATCACAACCATGAAGAATCAATCACAACCATGAAGAAACAATCATCACAACCATGAAGAAACAATCACAACCATGATTATTCTGTAAAGTCATCAAAAGCAAATTTAAAACATGTCAATGAACATTATTTTGACTGTATTAATGAGGTGGCCTTGAACTGAAGGTGGCATTTAAGTGAGGTTTTACCCTTATCTGTTTGTCTGAAGAACCAGTCACCAGAGAAATAGAGTTATCTCCCTTGATGTCTAGTTTGATCATGCATGTTATTGGCCTTGTATGTCCACTCAGAGTTACAAGTTTGTAACCAAATTGTACATCCCATACCACAGCCAGATTGTCATCAGCAGCAGACACACACCTGTACAAGGAATATCAGACATTTAATGTACAATGATTGAAGCTCAAAGAGCACTGAAATAGTTTTATCTAAATTCACATTTTTTATCTAAATTCACATTTTTTCATCAAAATTCACATTTTTTCATTAAAATTTACATTTATTTTCTTTTAAATTTTTAAATATTATTTTAAGTCCCACTGGTCAATAGTATTCAAATCAAATAGAGACATTGTATCAACACCAGACAAACTAGCAGTTACCTGGAACTAACTATGCTGCACATTAAGCAAGGAAGATAAACCATATAATTCCAGTACCATTTTTAACGACTACCGTAGAAACCTCTCGCACTTGAGTGGATGCTCTACCACTAGAATATACAGTTAGATCTAGATTTAAATATGTCCAGACATTACAATCAAGTGGGAGGGAACAACAGGATGGTTAATAGCCAATTTTAGATCCTGACCAGTATGAACATAATGTCAAGTACACTAATCTACATGTATTGTACCTTTTCAAGTCGACCTTCAGCAGTAACCTGACAATGTCCGTATGTTGCTCGAGGAACAGTAACTCTGTGAATGGATTATATGGCTGGAACTCCAGTATCTCATCAACAACAATATCCTTCTAAAACATGAATGTGAAAATACATTTACAGTAGAACTTCGATGCCCCGAACTACCTTCGGACCGGGGAAATAGTTCGAGCCATCTACCTGTTCGAGGCATCTATGGTATTCAAGAATATGCATGGGTATAAGTTTGGGCTGATGTCGGTACGTGTACACGTACACATCGTGTGTGTATACTGCATAATTAATGTACGTGGGGTGATCAAAAAGAAATGAGACAAACGCTGTAAAATGACAATGCATACGGATATAAATAAGAAAAGTCGTATGCCTATTACAAAATATATCTTCTCTCTCTCTGCTGAGTTTCATAAATATTCATTTACTACTTGAAGAGATATCAGCGGTTTCGCAACTTTGGATACAGCGACTCGCCGCGCAAAATTGACATCAATGACGTCATGTACATAAACGGTAACTATTTGCGCGTCACATTGCTCAAATAAATAGCTCATATCTCTAAACGTAGTGCATACCATTGCAATTTATTCAGTATTTAGCAAGAAAGAGAGCTTGTTTATATAAAAACATTTCAGTTGTAATAAAATATCACGACTGTCGAATATGTTATATGATTATTTTATCATTATCATTCTAAAGACGGCTTCTGCGTATGACGTCCGTCTTGGCGAGCGACGTTCAAAACTGAATGCTCATCTAATGCATTTCGGGCCTCTGTCTGATATAATAGTATAATACTTATGTTACTATATATAGTAACAAATTTGCACTGGAAAAAAAGTATTATGCGCCCTTTTAAAGTATTATCAGCTTTTGGCCCGCCTCGCGCAGGGCGATTATCACTGATAATAGCCCATGGAAGACGTACACGCGCAACGTTACGTCATTTGCATCACAAAAGTGGCCGGCGCCGAGCGTAACGTTACTGTATTAGGCCTTCTTGAATCACTTGCAAACCAGATTGATAGATTTGGACATGTAGGATAGCATTTCAAAATTGTATCAATCCTTGACCAAATGGATCTTAATCTACACCTATTATCTAAAATCTAGAAATTAAATCCGTGTTTACTAGGTCTAGTCGAGATACACTGAGATTCACACAAATGTGAAAAACAACTTTTTTCAGAATTTTACATAAAAACATACACCAAAATGTAGCAAATTTTATAACCAAAAAATGAATACCCATATGATATGTTTCCGTTTTATAATAACAAAGTTATGGAGAATTTAAGTGATAGATCTACGCAACTTGAATAGATCCAAGTTTGACAATTTCTAAAACGACGAAGGTTTTGTCTATCAATTACGGAGCATGTTATGTCTTGTAAGTGTTTTCTTAAATGAGTAGTTTCCATGAAAACACAACAACATAAATATTATACAGAACAATGAATGGCTGAGCAGTGCCATTGAGTGATAATCGCCCCGGTAGATTATAATTGCCCTCGGGCTAGCACCCTTTGGCAATTAACAACCTACCGGGGCGATTATCACTCACTGGCACTGCTCAGCCATGTATTATTCTATAATTATTTTCCGCCATAAAATATTGTGTACTTACGATATATAAGTATACTTCTGCCAGACTTCCCTTCTGATGCCCATTTTAAATGTTTTTTTAGTCTTTTCTCCTAGTTTTTGATAAAATTGTATATTTTCAAGCTGTGATTTTTTGCCGAAATATGACTCGGTTGTTGAGACGGTACTGTTACTTTTCACGTCATATATTTAAAACAGATACACTTACACCAAAACCGTTTTAATCCACTGTTATTCAATGTGTTGACGTCATGTCCAGTTAATTTGACAAATGTTGGAGAAATATCTAATAAAATATTAGTCATATGCTTTTCCATAAATACGGCGAAAACTGACGACGTTTTGATATGCGGCGACATAGCGAAACACCTTATATTTAACGTTCTATTAACAAATCACTACTTGTAGAAGAAAATTATATTTCACACGTACAAACCGGCATTATTAAAAAATGCACCTAAACGAATATGATATTTTATGGTTAAAACATGTAAACTTTACAAATTATAGCATTTGTCTCATTTCTTTTTGATCACCCCACGTATATAACTAATATAGGTGTATCATATTTTTGTAATGTTATTCATAACAAATCGTGTGAGTATATTGCATAATTAATGTATATAACTAACATAGGTGCGTCATATTTTTGTAATATTATTCATAACAATAATGAAACAACCTAGTTTGATAAAATTGACATGAAATCTGATATATCTCGGACAAGCGCTTCGAGTGTAAACATGTGTTACAGGTTTTTTGTTAAATAGCATTTCTATATACGAGTAAAATGCAGCGAGCCACAGAATATTCTTATGTCCAAGGTCAAGTTCTTCTACAAACAAAATAAATAGAAATGTAACAGAGTCTTTAAACAAACTTTGAAAAAAATGATTAGTTTATTCTGATTTATGGTTTCATTAACTATTTAATGGATGTATAAGTGTTAAAAAACTTGTATTACAATGCAGTCGAACACAAAAAATTGTTTGGTACAGTAATTATCACAACTTGTCACCAACTGCCCGCTTTCAACAGTCATTGAAAGGTGCGTAAACTTGTATTGTTCGCCTCATCTACGGGTAAATAATAACAAGGGACCATCCAATCAGTTCGAGTGTTCAACCTAGATACTGTTCGAGTCATCTATTGTTTTACCATACGAATAAAGAAGGGATTTTGACAGGACCGAAGAACCAGTTTGAGGCATCTAGGGTGTTCGAGGCAAGTACTGTTCGAGGCATCAAAGTTCTACTGTGTATGATTACATTGGACTTGACTGTAGTGAAACAGCTTGGAATAATTTGGATACATAGATATGATTTAATTTCTTAATAGTTAAGCAAATCCATTAAATGAATTAAGCCTAGAATTTCATTTGTTAGTTTCTGGGTAATTGAAGTCCCCAACAAGAAATAGGGTAAGTGGGTGTTTTTAAGTTATCTAACATATGGTTGTCTGAAATACATGTCATGAAGGAAAGTCTGAGTGAGTAAAGATAGACATTGGTAATTGAAATATAATAACCATGATTTGACTATTTACAACGATGAAGAAAAAACAACTTTCAAAGTAGGGAGGATGTCAATATTCTGAAACTGAAAAATTGTGTTTATGAATTTGCTGCCATATTGAAATTGTTGTTTCGATCCTTTCCTGCTGACCATATCAAGCTACTGAATTCATTAATAATATTTTATTTATGTATCACATTTAAGAAATAAACTATGAAAAACCATTGTATACCTGCTGTTATACAATGGTTTGGAGTTCTGACACGTAGGAATTAACCACCAAGGCCTGAGCCTGAGTGGTTAATAACAAGCGTCACAATGACAAACCATTGTATAACAGCCGGAATACAACAGCTTTTTAATATTTTATTTCGATTCTTACATGATTTAAACTCGGAATTATATATTAAGCCAGTGTTATTTTGCGAGATTTATGTTATTTACGTTACTTGTTTACCTGCATGATGTCATAAAAACGACGTGACATCACTTTCATTGTATATTGGTCGATATACGATGCTAGATTTGTTGTTTGTCTATATAAGCAAAATCGCCGCTCATGTTAGAAATATAATTTATATCACCCCTATACATCCTATACATTTAACTGTTATTATAATTATCTGTCAATAACTACATTCAGATATGTTGCAGTCAAATATTTAATAATTATATAAAAGGTGCTGACTCACAGATCAGGCTTAACATTTTGTATGACATAATTTTCCTACCTAACCAAGTATTCATGTAACAGAAAGCCACTGACATTTGCTTTATGGAAGATTTATGGCAAATAAGCAATTTAAACCACTGTTGATATTGCGCACTTAGTATTGTTCCTTCCAACATGCTTTGTGAAGTATATAATTCACACATGATCGAACTGTAACATCATCCAACTACAGCCTAAACACTAGTGAGGTATTTGGTTCGCAATTCGTTTTCACCGAACAAATGTGAGGCAATTTAGGTGAAAGTAGTGTTAGTTCTAAGGGTATTAATAGCCTACAGAACTTTGGATGTACAAATACTAAATAACTACAAAATGCCAATGTTTCGCAAGTTGTTTTAAATGTCAGTGTTGTTTTTATGGGATAAACAGGCAACTACATTTTTGTATACCAAAATTTAGCGAATAATTAACAATTTTTTAGCCCGATCGATATAAACATTGATTTAGAATAAAATCATAAACCAAAGATGCCTTTTATCATTCAGTGACAGGCTGAATCCAGTATGGACATTTTATCTAAGTTTATAGTTAAGTACCGTGGAAATATGAGGCACCAGTATACCTTTAATGTAAAGATCTTTATTTTTAGATCTTTGATAAATGCAAAAAATGCATTTTGTTTGCCATGTAGAAAATGTTTTGTTTTAGAACTACATAACTTGTATTAGCAGTTTTGCAAACTTGAAACCGGTATATACATACAATGTACATTTAGGTGGTCTAGGACACATCACAGCCTGGGGATATTGACAATGGATCTCGTGTTCAAAGATATATACTGGCACCAATGGATGTTTGTTGGATATCTAATGTAATTCTATATGGAAGTGACTATTCTTACGGGCCCGTAAGAATAGCCTCTCAGGCTATTCTTACGGCTCTACCGTAAGAATAGCGATCCGCCCGCGAATGACTATTCTTAAGGCTGTTTTATTTAAATGTACCGATCTCCTTTAAGTAATGTTCGATCTGTACCTTAACAATAGAATGTTGATTAACATTTGGTGTTAAATTATCCCTCCTACAATGTATAATAAAAACAGTGACTTACTTTGAATGTCTATGACCGGAACTCGATCTCTGCCTCTATTAATACAACTGTAACACTTTCTAAATCTTCCGAAGACGAGGATTTTTCTCGAATCACGAAATTAATGAGGAAGCCGTAGTGGTTATCATAGTGATAAAGCGTTTAATTTCTGTTTAGATTATATGCAACAACTACACAGTTGCTCAAAATCTAGAAATTTTAAAATTTACTTTTCCACGCCTTATACGACGAATTTACTGTTTGCTATTCAGCTCCGTGGAACAGACTAGGAAGTTAACACCTATAGTTAATTTACATTCTTTTGTTAAGGTATACAAAAGAATTCCAATTACACAAGGACTCCTCGAACTGCAATTTTTTTATACTTGTGTTCATTCATTTTTAAAAAGATGTTAATGGTAATCGCTTTAAATGTGTCATATATATTCATTAAACAACCATAACCAGGACCTGTTCTATAAATACGTATCTAAACTCCCTGCCATAACTGACTATAAAACTGCCGTAAGAATAGCGAGTCCGAGGCTATTTCACTATTCTTACAGAGACGTAAGAATAGCCTCCGAGGCTATTCTTACGGGCCCGTAAGAATAGCCACTTCCAATTTTATATGATGTTGGTTAGAGGGAGTAGCAGTCGTGTTACTGTGCCATGGCTAAAGAGCTGAACACCTGTGCTAATAGTCCAGTTAACTTGACGTAATGGATACTGAGTTAGTTTTTGATCGCCAGTATTCAATGACTCGGTTTCTATACAATCAAGTCATATTCAGATATTTGTAGGACTACTGTGGTAACAGACACCATTTTAATCAGTTAATTACCTGTTTTACAGTGTTGCCCTTGTCTGAACTCCATAGCCTTTTGAAAACACTAGACATCTTCTGTTGTCATAACACAGTAGCATATATTAAAGAAACCTGAAACAGATTGGTCCTGTAATGCAAAAAACAACATATTAAGTCATTGTCATTTTATCCGAAATTTTAAATTATCCGGTTACATTTACACTTCGTACTTGCAAATATAAAAATATTGCATAATTTGATTGAACAAACAATAACACCGACTTGTAAAGCAATTAAATTAGCATATATATGGTGAATTTTAGACTGTGTCACTATAACATTCAAGTATATACCACAATTTGTTAAATACTGCATTGCGGAAGTAACATTCGGTCAGGCGGTGTCGATGTAAACAATTCGAATTTTTTGGACAGGGAAGTTAATGACCAAAGAAAAGGGTGTTACTCTACCGTGAGTGAGCAACAGTCAATATTATTGTTGTGTTTAATCTGTATATAAACATATTTTCATCCATTCTGATTAGTTGTCCCTTGAAATGTTGCTGTTAATTCTCACACATGGCCAACTTTATGATTGATTGATGATTCGTACCCGGACATTTTCGAATACCGGATGATTGAGACCATGGATCATTGAGACAAGATCATTGAGACCAGATTTCTGGAGTATTGAGACCAGACACCTGGAGTATTGAGACCAGATTTCTGGAGTATTGAGACCAGATAAATATTTTTCCAATTTGTTGCATTTGTCATTAATAAAACGTTATGTGGTATTAAATATGTGATATTCTAGAGTTTAAAATGCATATTATTGGTTTTTGTTCATTCGTTTGTTGAATATGAGATCAGAAAAACTAATCAATTGCGATATCTATATTATGTGAATTTGCTATAAAGAGCAATGTTTGATATTAAATTATTTAAAGTGGTTTACTGTTGATTCCATTTACAAAGTACATTTTTATGATAACCAAATTGATATAATACCATATACTGGTATGCACATGTTGTTTATAAACTTTATAGTTGTGTGCCTATCATATATAGTTGGACAAACATAAATTGGCCGGGCTAAATTTAGCACGAGTAAATAAACACAGCAATGACCTTCACATCTAATTAATCGAAAATATTTGTAGACATTGTCATGCTGCAATCATATCTCGTAAAGCGCCAGTGGCTCAGTGGTAAAACATCCGCGAATAGATGATGTACCTGGCTTTATATTTTTGTATGAAGGTTTGAATACTCGTTGTGTCTTTTAATCATATTTTTTTCGTTTTCTTATCAATTTTAAATTACATAGTATAATAGAGATGAAACGAAATAGAATGAAACATCAACAGTAAATATATAGAATAAAATGAAAGTCATAAAGTGAGATTCGAACTCACGCGGAATAAAAAACGTAACATATTGTTGTGACTGGACCTTGCTCTGTAATGACTGAGCTATTTTCTCGTCTGCTTTAGTGTTCAAGTTAAGACACCTTAATTGTTTAATTTAGGTGAAAAGGAAAACAAGAATGTTTATGTTCTGGTACTATTTATAGCCCGGCCAATTTATCTTTGTCCGATTATAGTCGTGTGATTGATGGACTATTGACACAAGACACACATATTTTCTATTTATTGCATTTGCTATGAATAAATCTGCAAGTGATATCAACAGGCCTGCCATAATAAAATCATGCAAAAGCCTGAGATTCTAGCAAACGTTGAATTAAAGCGCGCAATGCTGACAAATTCAATATTTTGCGCTTAGCGCGCGAACCGCTTAGTTCAAGCCGCTTAGCGCGCAAACCGCCTAGTTCAAGCCGCTTAGCGCGCAAACTGCCTAGTTCAAGCCGCTTAGTGCGCAAACCGCCTAATTCAAATCGCTTAGCACGCAAACCGCCTAGTTCAAGCCGCTTAGCGCGCAAACCGCCTAGTTCAAGCCGCTTAGCGCGCAAACCGCCTGATTCAAATCGCTTAGCACGCAAACCGCCTATTATATAGGCTCTCCAAGATCAAAAACCAGTTCATTTAATTTGATAAAGCCATGCAAGTAGTTGTTCTGTAATATTTAGGTCTTAGAATAAATACCAAGGGAGAATTAGAGCTCTACATTTCTTGGTAGCCTTGTCCAGAGACTCATATAAATCTATAAGTCTCTGCCTTGTCTAAGCAAATTTAAAAAAAAGGTATTTCCTCAATTCTAATAAATTAATTAGCAAAAATATTTAACTCATGTTGATCAAATATCGACAAGTATTTCAATAATTTTCGATTATATATACAATTTAGCTTAAAAAGCAAATTAATAATATAAAAATGCAGAAAAAATGTCTGTAAAAGACCGACTTTAAAATCATCTATGTCAAAAAGTCGTTTTATATATTGAAAATGAAAGCGTTCAAGTGAGACAGATCTAGTACATGTATATTAAATCTGAATCACATTTGGGGAACAATGGGAGGTGGTAAATTTTATGACACCCGCTTCCTGTTAATTGCTTTATCACCAATTACCGACTGTCAATATACACTATGAACCATGTACGCTACGGTTTTATGAAAACGGTATACACTGTGGAGAACTATGTATGCTTTGATTTTCTCAAGATTGCCGGTAAATTGGACCTCAAAGCCGGTGAGCCTGTAGTCGCATCAGATTGCCGGTAATTACCGGCTCAATGCCTGAGAAATGGCAGGCCTGTATCAAGTACTGTGTAAGAGATTGTAATATAACAGAGTCTGAGACCATGCAGCCACTAATAAATATATTTCTAGTAATCAGAATTACCCAGCCCTAATTCTCATTAACAGACAGATTTTGAATTATTTGTAATTTGTATCAAATTAAGGTGAAACTATCTAAATATATATAATTATATACTTTGAATTATGTCAATATAAATAGTAATATTGGTTTAAATACAACCTAATTTTTACACTAACTATGGTAAACAAGATATTTCACAGTCCTAATTAGATTATCACATTCCTATCAACACCTATAATAATACCAGTGATAGGCATTTACCTATCAATTATACAACTTAATGGGATTATTGATAATCCTTTAACAACCCATTGTACAAATTGATTGGATTATCTGTTGTACATTATACAGCATACTTTGATTTTTTAATTAATTGTCTGCTGAAAATTATACATTTGTTAACAGATTGTTAAATAATTATATTGATTACACAATAGAACCTTTTTTGAGCAACACCCTTTGTGAGCTGCAAATATTGGTCGTTATTTCGAGGATGACTGTTCAAAAGAGGAAATTATAGTAATGTCTAAAGATGTTGTACTGTACTAATACAAGCTGTTGCTATAAAGAGGTGATTAATAGATGAATAAACTGACATATCAGATCATGAAAGCATTGATATTATATTGACTAATAATTCCAATTATCAATCTGAATATAATCAACATTCAGCGCTAAAACTAACTTGCTCAAAATGTTCTTCGATGATTTTACACTTCATAAATTCGATTAATTTGGTTGAATTATTATTTGTTAAAAAAACTTTGTGTTACAACTCACAAATCAAATTGATTATACACTAACAATACTATCTTTATACTGTCGTTAGAATATAACCTACATTATGAGCCAATGAAAACGCCACATTTTCGCGGTTAAATGAAAATTTAATCATTAAAATTTTCTGTTAACTGACTTTACGTCATGCGTTGGCGCTAATTTCTATCGGCCAATCAGAATGCAGAATGTTATATTCTAAGTTAGTTAGAACATATTAAGTAAATTTTAATGACTAAAAAGGACTCGCTTCGTATAGTTCTAGGGACTAAAGTCAATTTTAGCGACAAACGTACTTAAAGCCGAAATATGTTGCTTATACATGAACCTTTGCGACTTATGTTGTAAATTGTCGAAGACATTGATTATGTCGATTTATCAAATAAATGTAAGTTACAAAATATAACTAGTCTATTTAGAATTATTTTTAATTTAAATAGCCAATAATATTATGTAACTAATAAACTTCCAAATAACATTGAGTTTTAATAATTCTAATATAATGTAATTAATTAAATTAAGACATGAATATTATCACTGCTGAACTACAAATTGGATTTACATAAACTAAAAATGGTTAATTGCGGGGGCGGTTGAATGCCAAATTCAATCCAGCGGATTTTGTTTAAAACTACATATTAAGAAGAAAAAAACAGAGTTAAAATGGTTTGTCATAATATTTTATTAAACTGTTGATAAGTTTTAACCATTAATATGTCTTAAATCAACATAAATATATCAGTATATTGGCCTCAATAGTCAAATAACTACATTAATTATGTGGTCTCAATACTCCATAGTCTGGTCTCAATGCTCCAGAAATCTGGTCTCAATACTCCAGAAATCTGGTCTCAATACTCCAGAAATTTTCTGGTCTCAATAATCCATGGTCTCAATGCTCCAACAGCCGACATTTTCGCCCTATGCAAAATACCAGACTATGAAATTCCGCTTTCTGACTGATCTTGTTGAGATATAGTTATTCATGTTTTATTCTTCATCAATATAATCATAATCATGTTTTTAGCTCACCTGTCACAAAGTGACAGAGTGAGCTTTTGTGATCACACTTCGTCCGTCGTCCGTCCTTCCGTCAACAATTGGGTTGTGTCCTCTCTAGAGGTCACAATTTTGGCCTAATCTTTATGAAAATTGGTCACAATGATCATCTCAACAAAATCTAGGTCAAGTTCGATATTGGGTCATCTGAGGTCAAAAACTAGCTCGCTAGGTCAAATTATAGAAAAAACCTTGTTTTAAACCTTTCAACATGTAGTCTCCATGGTCACTAAACTCTCTGCTGTAACTCTCTACTCTCTACTCTCTATACATACAATAAACTTTCATCAACCAATGAAAATGTGTATCAGGGTTCACAGCAGTTTTGTAAAGGTCAAATATCAAAATATTCTAGTATTTTAACCAGGGTGTGAATTGTACTGGTTAAGTGGAAATCAAAGCGCTGTAGGGAGCGTAGACATTTTCCTGAGGGTCGTGGGTTCAAACCCCACTGGAACCATAATTTTTATTTTTTTATTTTTATTTTTTTAAGTGTTTAGGTATTGTTTTGTCTTTATAGCATGTATTTGTACATTTTCCTGATGGTCGTGGGTTCAACCCCCACTGGAACCATAATTTTTATTTTTTTATTTTTATTTTTTTTTGAGTGTTTAGGTATTGTTTGTCTGTAAAGCATTTATTTGTACATTTTCCTGATGGTCGTGGGTTCAACCCCCACTGGAACCATAATTTTTTTTTTTTAAATGTTTAGGTATTGTTTGTCTTTGTAACAGGTATTTGTACATTTTCCTGATGGTCGTGGGTTCAACCCCCACTGGAACCATAATTTTTTTTTTTTTAAATGTTTAGGTATTGTTTTGTCTTTATAGCATGTATTTGTACATTTTCCTGATGGTCGTGGGTTCAACCCCCACTGGAACCATAATTTTTATTTTTATTTTTTTAAGTGTTTAGGTATTGTTTTGTCTTTAAAGCATGTCTTTGTACATTTTCCTGATGGTCGTGGGTTCAACCCCCACTGGAACCATAATTTTTATTTTTTAGATTTTATTTTTTTAAGTGTTTAGGTATTGTTTTGTCTTTATTTGTACAGTTATATGGAGGAAATATTTTGTTTAAATTATAGGTCAGATCATAGAAAAACCCTGTGTAGTCACCAGAGGTTACAATTTCGACTTAATCTTTATGAAATTTGGTCCTAATAATCATCTCAACACAATCTAGGTTAAGTTTGATATTAATTAAGTCATTTGGGGTCAAACGCTAGGTCACATGGTCAAATCATACACAAACTTGCAATAGAGGCTGAATTTCCTTAAATTTTATTCAGAAAATGTGTAGGATCACCATAGGGGTGTGCATGCACTAGTACGACAGGTGAGCGACCTAGGGCCCTTTGGGCCCTCTTGTTTGTTTGTTCCTTGGTTGGTTCTTTGCCTTACATGTATATACATATCTTCACTGGTTCTTGTCTTATTCACAGCAAAGACCTAAATATACAAAGATTGGAAAAATCTACCAAATCTCACAATATCTCATGGCAGTTTTCTGAAATCTCGCGAAATCTTGTTGGTCTTTAATACCTTATATCTCCTGTTTTGCTATACATCGGAAAAAACTAATGATACCTAATTTATTGAAATCAGTCGAGGAAGAAAACGATATACTTCAAAGAGCCAGACCTACTCTCATTTTAATGGAAATTCCAACTTTATCAGAAAAGATCCCATTTGCCTCATTCAAACAATAACTTTCTGAATTCTATTAGAGATAGAAGAAAAATAAGTTACATCATGCAGTAGAAGAAGCTTATATATAGCTTTTCAAAGTGAGATATAGTTCATTAAAAAAGGATGACAAACAAAAGTGTTGATGCAAAATATCAGAATCTGCTGCATGCTATTTTGCATTTTCTCTCCGTTGTCAATTAAGTGTCCAATCTGTGTATATTTAGATCTTTGTTCACAGGTAGTCGGCTTATAATGTGTGGCGGGTAGTTTGATTCCTTGTGCCAATTTTCAACACAGAAATGTCCATGTTTTCAAGCACAGGCACACAGTTTCATCTCGTTTGACAACTTACATGAATTACTGTCTGAGTAAGATTAAATTTTGTACTAATAGAATTAGTAGATAGTCGAACAAAAATCACATAAGTTGTTAAAATTGATGAAAATGTATGCCTGTGTTTACAAGAAGGCTCTAGGCTGTATAGCAAACTTATTTCAGTTCTTAAGGTTGCTTTTTACCAGTTCGCTAGCCACTCGCTGTCTTGCCGGACTGGTAACAGGACACAAATCTAAATAATAATTTAATTGATGATATGATATTTTCTTACTTTAATGTATGCTTGTTTCAGGATGATATTTTCCTGTGTATGGAAAGAAGTGTGTGAAAACAGGGAATAAGATAAAGGTCTGTGCTGAAAAGTGTGAATTGGAGTACCATGGCAGATGAAAATGAATTCATGTATGATTTTTTTGTTCTTTGTGAAGAAAACAATGAAGAGGATGAAAGGCATGCTATGGATATTGTTGACCGGTTAGAAACACAGGGTTTGAGAGGTTTTGTTGATAGAAGAGATGCTCGTTATGGTGACACGAGATTCAAAAATCTGGAGCATGCTATCAAAAACTCGCGCTATATATTTTTGCTGATCTCAAATAATTCAATACGCGATGGTTGGTGGGAAGCCCAAACACAGATATCATTATTTCACCAGATAGAAACTAGGCGTGAAGCTGTTGTGCCAATTTACCTTCCAGGACTTGTGTTAGACGATATTCCACTTTGTATAGGACATTATCAAGGTGTACGCTATGATAGTGAACATTTCTGGACTTCATTGTCAAGACTGTTTTAACATGAAAATTTGGTTGATCATTGATTGATTGATTGATTGATTGATTGATTGATCATATTATATTGTTGATTTGTCATGATTGAATGTCCATCAATTGATTGATTAATCCACCCATTGATTGATTGATTGATTGATCATTAAATGGTTGATTGATCATCCATTGGTTGATTGATCTAATGTCCATGATTGACAAATGTCTCTTTCTTTGTTCTCTACCCATATCAAGAGGTATACTTGTAAGATTTTTTTCTCATTACCTTTGTGTGGTCCATGAATATTAATTCTACATGTCTTTGAAACCTATCCCATTTATTAACTTAAATTGAGTTGGTAAAACGTTTTTTTATCGCATGTTGAATTCTACTCATGTTTTAATTTTTTTACCACCCGTAAAAATTGTGTTTGAAAAACATGGACCTCTCTCTTATCTGTTTTATTTGTTCACATATATTTCTTAAACTACATCTTTGAAAAGGGCACGTAATCTAGTTTTCATAAAGGTAAAGATATTAAAAATCGATTGAGTAAAACGTGATTTATAATGAGTTTAAGTAGACGCATTTTATAAAAAAAAAATGCACGCACTCGATAATCGGCTGTTGTAATAATATAAACAGTGTAAGTATATCCGTTATCATGGGTGTGCTGGTTTGATCTTTTATATAAAGCTTATGTAGTGGAATAGCTTGATGAGTGTCGTTAATGTAAATTGTAATATGAATTACAATATTAATAATATTTCAGAGAATTTCTGCATACATATATTATGTCAATTAATAATTGACAATACAGTAACATCTCGCTAATGAGACCAGTAAAAACTGCTTCTAATATCGAATCTGTCTTATAATAATTGAAGTACATGTAGTCTTATTAGTGGAATTTTATTGTATAAGGCAGACTTTTATACCCCCGCCGGAAAGGGCCATAATTCTTCCAAAATTCATCGCAGCGCAAATTCCTTTCTTCATGCACATCTATATTTTGAGGTTGTTCATCTGTGAAAGTTTGAGCGAAATCCTGCCAAAACTGTAGGAGGAGTTGCGTCCACTAGAATGCATTTACGGACGGACAGACAGACAGATGGACAAGCTGAATCCAGTATACCCCCCTTACAACTCGTTGTGCGGGGGTATAAAAACAACAAATAATGGTTTATATCAGTTTATTGTATCACTCAATAATAATAGTTGTCATGATTTAATAAAAATATCACATAATAATGTACAGTAACATTATTTACTTGCGCCACTTTGCACATGCGTATTAATGCCTCATTTGTACATGATATATTAAACCGTAACAGGAGCTGTTCCATGTGTTATCTTTGTCCTGACTGTAACAAAACACATCGTTATGAAATATTGAAATAGCACTTGATATACTTAGCAAAAAATATATGCATATAAACAGTAATGTTAGTTATGAATATAATCCATTTTTGTTGCACATGTTATGTTATGTTACATCATGTTATAACACAGTCACATATGATCACATGTTCTAACAACAACCCAGTATTTACCATGAACAGAAAGTACAGAAATGTTTGCTACTAAAAGTCATACAATTTTTATGAAACCACTTAATGTAAGTATATATAAACATTGAAAGCAATAATAAATATTTCATTATTGCAGTTCTTACTATATAGCAAATTATTGGTCAAGTTCGATATTGGGTCATCTAGGATGAACTAGGTTACTGGGTCAAATAATAGAAAAAACTCGTGATGTCACTAGAGGTAATAATATTGACCCAATCTTTATGAAAGTTGGTCACAATGATTATCTTAACAAAATCTAGGTCAAGTTTGATATTGGGTTTATCTGGGATAAAAACTAGGTCACTAGGTCAAGTCTTAGAAAAACCTTGTGTAGTCACTAGAGGTCACAATTTTGGCTTAGTCTTTATGAAACGTTGCTCAACAAAATCTAGGTTCATCCTAGGTCATAAGTTAGGTCACTAGGTTAAATCACAGAAAACTCTTGTGAAGGGTACACAATATATCAATATGGTTATCTGATGTAAATAACATTAGATCGCTGGTTAAGACAATATGAAAATAATGTACATGCAATAGAGGCTGCATTTACTTGATTCTTTGAAGTTGTACATTATTTCTTAGGGCACCATAGGGGGCCGGCATGCACTACAACGAGAGATGAGTCCTCTTTTGCCCCTCTTGTTTACTGCTTAGCATATCTGTGTGAATATAGGTCATCTTAGGTAAAACACTAGATCACTAGGTCGAATCAAGCACACCATGTGCATGCAGAAGAGCCTGTGTCTAACACTGTACTTTGTGGAAGCTGTCTGATGACATCTAGATCAAGTAAGAATACAAGTGTTACTGGGAGTACCCGTATGTGTTTGAAGGTACAAATATCACAAATCAGAAGTTTAGTTTTTATTTATTATTTATCAGTGTGTTTGTTCTTTAGACTTTTTACCGTGTCTTATATGTTGTATTATCAGAGAGATCAATGATAAAACTAGCACGAATAGAAGTATATATATCTTGTTTCGGGTACACAACCAGTTACTGTAGGCTAGACCTATAGCACTTCCGGCTGAGTTGATCATGCGATAACTGGATATTGCAGCAGCCCTGTCATGTGGAAAGTATAGGTTGTACAATGCTGAAAATAGAACCAATACATTAATATTAACCAGGGGTGGTAGTCAATATTGATCTTATTTAATTGCAGAATATGGATAGCAAGTCATATCGCCTTTTACTGATAAAGATTTTAATATGATGTGATCTGATTGGTTATCCTTAAGTCAAGTAAGATCGATATTGAATTCCAGCCCTATACAGTTTAGCGTCAGCACTTTCCAAATAATGAAATTTGTTAAAAATATATTTCCAAATCGGACACGAAATGCAACACTCAACAGAAACAACAGTGAATGAAAATAAGCCAGCTTTATATACTTGTAGTATCATGAATTATGATATACATGTAATAAATTTTGTATAGAAACATGCCTATATTATAGGTCACCATGATTGTAAGGGTACTAGATTCTATCTGCCAATGAATATGATTTTTAAGAAACTTGCTCTGTAAAACAGCTTCTTATTTAAGATGAAACTGGTGACTGCAATTCATAACTTCAAACACAATTATGCTTACAATAGCGCTTTGATTTTTCACCATGTGCACAATGCACAGTTCGCCACTCAAAAATTCGAAACTATCAGAAACATCTGATTTATATAGATACAGCAGGGCCTGGACCGTATGGGAAAACGTAATGATATTGTCGTCCGATGGTAAAGGAGAGTATATGCAGGCATAGTCACATGTTTTCAAATTACCCGAGTGTACCCTATAGTTTCAAATTATCCGAGTGTACCCTATAGTTTCAAATGATCTGAGTGTACCCTATAGTTTCAAATTATCCGAGTGTACCCTATAGTTTCAAATGATCTGAGTGTACCCTATAGTTTCAAATTATCCGAGTGTACCCTATAGTTTCAAATGATCCGAGTGTACCCTATAGTTTCAAATTATCCGAGTGTACCCTATATAGAGAGAAGGTTGTACAACGGCCATGTTTAGCCGCAACGGATATATGACATTACGAAAGCTAATACCCAGTGCTTCTACAATTATCTATCTATCTATATTAAGATGCTATCACGTGCATCCTGTCTCCAATAGACATTTCGGTGACAATTAAATTAGACTATCGTAGTCGTTTTACAACCTAACAGCCCCTGGATAGTAAAACACTTTGAAGCTTCCCTTTTTAAAAGCGTTGCTAAAATAGTTAGATTTTATTGACAATTTAAAACAACTGATGTGGTCAAATATTACCGCATAAAAGTACACTCAGAATTTGAAATCATGTGCCTATGCATGCAGGACGCAATTATGAAAGGTGTGATAGATGAACGTGATGTACCTGAGATCATTGGGACGTTGATAGCACCCGCTATACCAAACATAGCCGCTAGAATGAAGACTAGATATTGTTCTGACTGGATGGGTGTCCATAGCAACATGGTCACATGTAAACCCATCTGTACCATAAAACCTGAAATGACATGATGGAAACATGAAGGTATAATATAGGTGTATATATATAACACAAAGAGGTCAGTTGCGGACCTATGGCCCTCATATACATGTACTATATACTAATATAAACTAACAGTCTATTTGGGGATTTAGTCTTAGATATTGAATAAATGCTTTGCAATATTTGCAGCTACACTGAGTAAATAACATTAATCGATGATTTCCCTAACAACTTGCCCGATCGAGAAATTTTGCTTTAACAAATTGCCTGATCGGGCAATAGAAACGCCCACTTTTGAAAAACTAACCTGTGAATAAGGATATTTGAAATGGAGATGATCTGATTGCACATTTCGTACCACAAAAGGTTGATCTAAAACCCTGCGGTTAAGAATTATTTTAAATTGTCTAGATTCTGAGGTCATGATTAAGTGTTTTTAACGGTTTTGGCAACTTTTAAAAAATTCCCGATCAGGCAAGTGAATATATATATTGTATTGTAGAAAGTTGCCAAAACGGGAAAGTGAACACAATGAATTTAGACTTGACAAATTGGTAGTTTTTAAGGCTAGATATCTCAGAGCCTAGACAATTCAAAGGAAATTGTAACGGTAGGATATTAGACATAGCTTTTGTGATATGAAACATGTGCTTGGATTATCGCTTGGTCAAATGTCTTTATGTACAGGTCAATTCTTCTTAATTGTATAGATTCACCATTTTATTGCCCGATCCGGCATTTTTTTTAGCATACATGTAATTTCCCAATCGGGAAAGTAGTTAAGGGAATCACCGATTTTCCCTCACTGACCACTGGTTATTGAAACCTTATGATCTAACAAATATAATCTACATCAAAATCTAACATGTGTTACCATTATATAAACCAGAATATAAACCAACTGACTCGTATATTTCGTTCTTACAAATATGAAGAAAGTACATTTGTACATGTAATATTTTGCAATACACAAACAAGTGAATGATTTGATATTCAAAATAAAAAATGTAATATCGAATAAACGATGTCAACAAATTACCAAATATATAGATAGCCAGATGACCCGAATATTGGCTCAACTTCCCGAATATAATGCTGCACAGTGACTGACTTATTCCGTAGGCAACCATTGCAAATCCAACATTCTTAACTCCATATGAGCAAGTGACAAAGGCCTGAAAAAAGCCATACATTCTTATTGTGAAATTCAAAGTAATACTTTGATGCGTGGGTATTTTGCTTTAGTTTGTCGGTTGGTAGACTAAATATTTCTTGGAATGGGGGTTTGTCAGCAACAGAAGATGACCCCTATTAATTTTGAGGTCACTAGGTCAAAGGTCAAGATCGCCGTGACATTTAATTTGATTGACAAGATTACTTTCGACCACTATGCCTAACTCAAGAACTGTTGTACGCAGAATCGTCAAATTTGATAGCAAGGTTGGTCGCTTTCAGTAGATGTCTCTATTGATTGTTATGTCAGAAGGTCAAGGTCATTGTGACATTTTTCATAAATGAATATTTGGCTGTCAAGTGGTCATATGCATGTTTTATAAACATCTCGAATATAAACGTGTATGCTTAATAATTTAAATCTGATCGAGAGTAGCGACTGGTGGTGGAATAAACACTTAACAGATCTTATAAGTTTGCATGCACAAAAATGAATATATTTACCCACATCTCGGTCAATACGTGTTTGATCTTGCTTAAATGTTCAAAATGTCTTATCAAATTTGTCAATCAAAATGACCAAAAGTTCAAAAACAAGGGAGGTAAAAAGCTTGGCAATAAATAGTTACACGAGTGAAGTCACCGTTAAGGAAGCCGTAGGTCATTCCGCCAAGTAGGGACGGGAAGAAGAGAAGATGTTGAGTTCTGGAGAAACATAGTAGTCGTGTAACTTGTTGTACTAACGTCCATACACTGCTGGATGTACGAGTCTCTGATGATATGTTGGTTACAAAACAGGTCATGATAACTAAAGCTATAACTACGAAACCAAGACAACCTCCTGTGTACATGTACACCTGAAATAGAGTAAGCAGAATACAATGTTGACCTCTAAAAGGCGTTTTCGCCTGTTACTTGTGTGATATGGGGAACATATTTTTCAAATACTGTAATAGAATTCGTTCAAATTTTGTTGATGAGCAGTGTATCATATTAGAAACACTAAAACGTTAAACTTAACATAGGTCACAGCCCTTGCTTTTTAGAGTTATCATCTGCGTTTGAGTACGCAGATTTAGAAAAAAACACTAAATTCAAGAGCAGATAACACATATACATGTACAAGTTATGTGACCAATGTTTTAATCCGTTTCTAGCATGATAGGGGGCCTACTGTGTGTATATACATAGTTTGAACAAATTCTATTATTGGGAATTTCCAATATCTAATTCCATAGTTCAATGCAGCTTTGTATACATAAAATAAAATTATGAAACGGACTTCTAAACTAGCGTGTTATGGTGTTGATTACACTTTATAAAGATATACATGTACTAGTAGTGCAAATTACCTGTTCCTTGGTTGGGTCTAAACTTTGATATGCACTTGATATGTTTAAATAAGGACAGAAATTTGGTCCACATATAGTTTCATCAACGTTGATAGTACCGTTATCTGCATCACGATGAAATACGAACGACGAAAACAGATTGCCCCATATATTACCTGAAAAAATAGCAGTGCTTTGATTATGGTACACGTGTATTATTATTGTGTTTACAATAATTTCATTATAATATAATTATAGATATACATGTACATGTATAAAATATATTCTTCTTCTGCTAAATTGTATGTTGCCTCCTTCCCAAACCTTACGTCTTTTCCCTCCCCCATCAACCTCTTCCCAGCCATGTTGCCGCCCTGTTGCCTTCTACCCCAACAAGACGCCTTCATCCCCATACTGTCACCTTCTCCTACACCATGTCGCCTCCTCCTTCACTGCCAGTGTGCCACATCCCCGTACTGGTGCCTTTCCATATTGACGCCCTGTTGCCATTTTCTTCTGCCATGGATATGTTGCCTCCCTCTATTTAAAGTCAATATTAATGCATTTTTGAACCATTATCAGATACATTGATATACAATCAAACATGTACTTACATGTATATGTAAATGCATAGAACACACCTAGGAATAGATTCAGCCTGTCTTGTTGTTTGGTACCTGTAAGTGCTGCGTAGTGTTTAGCGATATCAGTGACGTATGCCTGCATGGCAAGCCATAGATGTGCTGCTCCTAAAACAAACAGTAGCATTGTTACACAGGGTGTACATGTGTAGTCATTATGTCTGTGTTTACTCGGTGATATAGAATTCGACCATACAACATAATCAACAAAAATGTCCTCATAGACAACAATGAGGGAGATAAAGATTGAACATGCATTCAAAGTAATATAGAGGCTGGGTTTCGGCGCTTACTGACGGCTTCTATTATCTGCGCATGTCTTGCTTCTCCAGGCCCCGCGCTCACAAAACTGTTTGAGACTGAGATTCAGTCGTAAGTTGAGCTCGGTCTCATTTGAGTCACAAGTTTAGTCTAATTGAACCTGAGAAAAAGTTTTGTGAGCGCGGGGCCTGGCGTCATTGAAATCAATGGATGTGGTGTTATGGGATGTACGTGTTTTTATCCGGTTTTTACAAGGTATGAATTTGAATATGTGGGGATAATATTTTGTATGTTGCATTACTAATGTGATTACATTGCATACCGGGACGGGCTTCGTATTTTATAAATATAGCTTTGAAGATACAGAAAAATACCATTAAATTTATCACATGACCGTACAATTGGGGTAATTGCATGTATGTTCGGAGTAGATTCTTGACTGTAAAATGTAAATGCCTTATATAGAACTTATGAATAAAACTTTTTTAAAAACTAACGTTTTTATGCAGAGTAGGTAGATGTGCTAGTTTTTCATTTACTCGTGCAATATTCACTCCTGTTCGTTCTCTGAATACTGAGCAATCTTCATTTTAAGGGATTTGTTTTACCACAAACGACCTATACATTTGTATATGAAAAAAGCAGAAAACGACGACGACACAATGAAAGGAATGTGACATTTACAGTTTATTTTAAACATGTAGGCAAAGGAATGTGTGTATAAACTATTATAGTTACACTTATCGCTGGCTTAGAATTAGAAGGTCGTAAGTACAAAATCAAAATTTTGAGAAAACAAGAAAAAACTGTCTGAAAACTACTCTTTACTTATGGAAAACACTCTTTTTAAACAAAGTTCAGTTGGGTCAACATATAAGGTCGTAAGTAGTACGACCTTCTAATTCTAAGCCAGGCCCGGCCCAGCGATATAACCTTTAATACAATTTTAAAAGAAAAAACCACCACACGCATATAAATGGTAATGCACTGTTGCAAATTTGATAAACTGGTTGAATAGTTATTGTATGACCACTGTATCTCGTATGGGATATATATACGACAAACGCATCTACTCTACATAAAACGCCTGTAATTGTATGTAGTAATCAACCAGTACTAAACTTGCTCTTCCACAAAAGATGCGAACTTCTCCACATGTGGATGGCATGTCTAAAAGCAAAGTCTCAGACGAGCATGAGCTGATCAAGGAATTGATCCCGAATCTACCAGGTGTCATGAAACACCAGTGTTAGATATCATCTGGAGCTGTTTAAAGGTACGGGTCAGTATTCACATAATTTGGTTAGTTTGTTAAATTATTTTCCAAGTTTTTTATGAAACTATCTTTGCTTTTGTCTAAGATGTTTTTTACGAAAACATCTAATCTTTTGTCTAAGATCACTATGAAAATACATTGTACATTATTGATTGACTAAGAATAATAATACTCTCAGGAAATTTCTTGAGAAAAATATATAAGAGGCATTTTGAAAACAGGCCCTGGTGGTATTCAATATCGATCTTATTCAATATGAGAATAAGGATAACCAATCATATCGCCTGTTACTGACCAATTGTTTAATATGGTGTGGTCTGATTGGTTGTCCTTATCCTTAAGTCAAGTAAGATAAAAAAAGTATTGAATACTATCCGTAGTTATAGGTATAGGTTTCCTAATAATGCAAGATGCAAGTAAATTGACCCTACCAAATCCAATAACGATAGAAGCTGGTACCACCGTGTACCAGGACGGATAGAAGCCTGTTGCTACATACACTATGTACGTGAACATGGAAACAACCATCGTCCACTTTGGTGACATCTTCGACATCGTCACCGGCGTCACAAACATACTAGTCAGTAAAAGCACAACGTATAAACTAGCAAGACCCGTTGTACCAAGTCCATCTTCTTTATTTAACGAACTTTGTAAACTCGCGAAGGAATTAAATGCACTAAATTGCAACATAAAAGCTAAACTAATCACTACAAGGTTTCTAATTACTCCGAACTTTGACATGTTAATAATAGTTTGATTTTCGCTCGAAATTATAATAATTTCTTTTTCAAGTTCGACATTAACGGTTTTTATTAAGAAATCCATTGTTTCTGTATTTTCCTCGGCTAAATCCATACTTTTTTTTAGTTTATATCGTATCTCTATACTAGTCGTACAGAATAACCCGTTGTTATCTTTTAATATGTTTAAATCCCAACGATAACTCGTCGTATGATTTTATATATCTAACAAACTGACTATACTGCAGTGTACAATTATTGTATTATGTACAGGTGCATACAGGCGTAATTTAAACGCGTCAATTCACTATGAGATTAGAGTTTATCATTAGGCTATAATTTTATATAAACCCCTACCGATGATGTGCAGGTCACGTATCTTCGGCTATTCTTCACCATTCACTGCTTAAAAGAACTAAAGGAATCCTAACAATTTTATTAATGTTAAATGACTTGTTTGTTTAAGAATAAAGGAACAATAACAATTTATTAATTTTTAATGACTTGTTTGTTAAAGAATTACTGTAATTATTATTTACTTATTAATTTTGTTGAAATTTGAAGTTAGGTGATGAACCTGGCATAGTCCAGTATAGATCGAAAATATATAAGTTAACTACATGTTTGCAAAAGTCCAAGGGGTCCGTGCGCCACCACCCTGGATCCGCGCACGAATACAGTTTTGTTTTATATACATTATGTAGTTCCAGACGTAGGTTACGAGTGCCAAACTCTGTAACGATAGAATTTAAATAATACTTCTGTGCTTCTGAGAACATAACAACGAGTGCCAATAATAATTAATAATAATTAAGAATCCCGCTTTGTTCATAACAATAGCTCATCTTATGTTGTTTACATGGTTTATTCAGTCAAAACAAAACCTTGAACTGTCCTTGAACCAAAAACAAAACACGAAAACGCTCTAGAAATAGGAGAGACTAGCTAGGCTTTGATCATTTACTGGCGTTTACACTCGGATGCATATGCAAAAAGCATGATTACACAAAACGTTCAATCTGTTCATTCATAATATGACAGGGGCGTAGCTAGAGGTATTTTAATGTGTACGCAAAATGGCTAGGGGGGGGGGGTCTGGGGCATGCTTCCCCGGAAAAAGTTTGTTTGTCTTTTAAAACCAGGTTTATTTGTTTGTATAAAGCTTTTTAAAAGTTTTCTAAGAAATGCTGAAAATACTAAAGGCTTACCCCCTTAGGGCTTAGTCATCAGTTTTTATTGCATTTTTCGATCATTTATTTTTTCACTTTTTAAAAAGCATGTGTACGCAGCTGCGTATTCTGCGTACAGGTAGCTACGCGCCTGATATGCATGAAACACATTCTAATATTTGAACAAGAGTGCCAAACTGTCAAAAAATACACCTGTCTGTGATATGGTTAACAACAATAATAAATAACATCTGTTGTGAAAGAAAACCAAGCCACTAAACATGCATTGCTGTATTGGAAGAAAATTGGAAACATTTTGGCTAATTTCTCTCTTTTTTGGTAATTCAATGACCATAGTTGTGACAATTCTTATCACCTCGACCTTTACGCATTGCATATATTAATCGGAGACAAACGGAAATGGTCGAGGTTTCACGACTGAAATACGAGGGGTATTTACCGGAGATAAACGGAAATGGCCAAGATTTCACAATTGGCCGAGATATTATGCCACCTATAAACAGCAACATTGAGTAATAACAGATAAAAATGTTTGTAAAAGTCCTTCAATCGTTAATTTCTCATTTGTTGGCAATTCAAGGGTCGTAATCCTAAAAGACCTGTGCGTAATTTGGCTGAGATATTATACTCATAAAAGGTGTTACAAACAGACCCCTCAGATTTGTTCAGGCGCTGGGGAAATTGTAGAATATGTGCCTAAGTTAGGTCAACAAGATTGGATAACCATGATGATGCGGTTAACAGAAAGTTCTGAAAGTTTACTAGTTTATTATTACGTAAATAAAGGCCACCAGCCCAAATACATACATGTATATACATGTTCACAAACTAATTTCACAAAATACATGTAGTAAGTTGTGTCCATTGCTAATGCAAAGAAAGCGGCGTGGTTATCCATACGTTTAAGGCTAAGTTAAGCACTTTTTATATACAACAAGCCAAAATCACTCAAATAACACAAAACATACCAAACTATAAACACCAATATTTGCGTTATTTAGTACATAATATTGGTGTCGTTGTGGTAAAGCCTGTGCAATTGAAAAGACCATGCATTATTCCTGCGGTATACATGTAATTGTCTCGTCGAAACGACCCCAAAAGAGCACATACTTTGTGTATAGATTATCTATATAACTAATGTACATAATATACTCTCAGATACATATACAGATAGATACATTAATAGTGTAAAAGAAAACAAAGTTTTTGAATCTAGTTACGGTCATGTTGGCTATCTGAGGGTGTGGTAATCTATGTAACATTATGAAATTACTTAATCAATGATTATCAAAGTTCATATGTTACACTGATTACCATACCCTCAGATGGTCAACATGACCGTAATTATCATATATCTTATGTACCGATTATATCATGACATGAGGTTAATTGAGCAGTTGTAAAGTAAACATCGATTTCAACACATAGTGATGTTATTATAACATACTCTGAGGCCCAATGGACTTGGGTCTGCAGCTAGCGACAGGGGTGGGTACCGTGGTCAGCTTGATTTCATTTTAAACGCCTTACAAAACAAAGAAAAATCAAGATTTACTAACCGAAGTGACGAATATCGCCGACAAAATTTAGTCCGGGATATCTCTTCCATCTAGACGTAATCCCCATTTCTATAACCCGTTTTATAAATGTTAACTACCGTTATTTCCCCTCACACAGTCCCTTCTTCTTCTCCATTCTGTGGTCCATATGACCACGTATCACGATATGTATTACAGACATAGAATTATTACTACATGTATTATTATTATTATTATACCATATTTATATAGCCCCTTTTCACGTATATACACGTACAAATATAAATATTAAGTGCTGTACAATCACGATTAAGACATGGTTAAAACAATATACATAAATTATACAACTATAGGACAAATTTATAAATCAACACTACACAATATAAAAAGAAAGCATGTATATATGTAAATATAATACATAATAAAACGCAAAGAAAACCCTCTCTCAATCCCCCAATGGGTGTTTCTCGAGCAGCGTTACATACCACTGCCACAAGAAACTGACTCCAAAGGAATAGTGATACTTCCTTAGGGAGACACCCGACTTCAAAGAAATGATATTACCATACTTTCTTTAAGAAGTTAAAACCTTAACACATAATTAGCACTGAATACGCTTTTGTAATAAAGTGCGTTTTCTTGAATGACGGTAGTGTTTTACTGTCTCTGGGTGCAAGTTGGCAGTGTATTCCAGAGCTTCGGTGCTGCGGTCGTGAAACATTGGTCACCGTACGTGACAGTCCGCATCATCGGCACTACTAGAAGAACAGAGTCATTTTGAGACCTAAGCTGTCTTTGTGGAGTATATACCTCCAACATATTTCTGATGTAGACAGGTGACTTTCCATGTAATGCTTTGAAAACATGAGTCAAGACCTTGTACTCCACTCTGTATTGTACAGGTAGCCAGTGAAGATCCTTCAGCACAGGAGTGACGTGATTGTAACGCGGTGTCCGTGTGATGAGGCGGGCAGCTGTATTTTGAATATTTTGTGGTTTATTCCGAATGATTTTCGGGAAGCCGCACAGTAACGAATTGCAGTAATCCAGGCGTGATGTTACTAAAGAATTAATAAGGGATTTGGTTGCACCAACAGTCAAATATTCAGTCTGATTTGACCTATTTGTCGGATCTACATGAAACACGACTTTGAGACAGAGTTTACATGTTTATCCATGTCCAAATGTGAATCCAACATAGCACCAAGGTTTCTCACCATCGACGTTGATTTAATCACAGCATCACCAACTTTCACAATGAGATTCTCAGGTGCACTAGTATTCCTTTTCGGTGCAAAGAGGATTACCTTCTGTTTTGTAAGCGTTTAGTTTCAGCAAAGTAGAGCAGTTTCAGTAGAGTGAAATTTTCTATAATATAATATTATGCTGATTGACGTTCTTCGTGAAGATTATGCAGTGCTAAATGCTCTTCTAGTTGAGCATCGACTAACTTCTCAAGGACTTAAGAAACGAAAGGTAAGTTTGACACAGGTCTATAATTGTTCAGTACAATTTGATCAAGGCCTGGTGTCCTTATTAGTGGTCTTATTCTGGAGCTTTTAAAGGCCGTTGATACATAGGCATTTTCAAGTGTTGTTGGAAGTAGTTCAGTTAAGCAATCCTTCAACAACCATGTTGGTATTGGACCAAGTTCACAAGATTTACTTGGTGACCTTTTTATCAGTTTTTGGATGTTGGAGAAAATTATAATAGCTGCTCTTCTCTGAAAGGTGTTTCGAGTTCAGCATGGTCGTCATGTTGGTTTGACTGAGTACTGGAGGCTATTTCGGTACGTAGTCCTTCGATTTTGTTGATGAAGAAGTCACTGAAATTCTGTGCAAGCATCTTAGCAGGTTTGGTTAAACGACTTCCTTTTCTTCACCCATCAGATGTTTAGTTATTTTAACGAGCCATGACTCTACCTTCTCTGTGTAATAGCTTACGTTAGATTGTTTTAACAATTTGTTGACTGCTGAACATTGGTTCCTATAATTATCTTTCATGAGTTATTGTCAATTTAGTCATTCGCCATTTTTGCTCAAATTTTCGTCTCAGATGTTTGGCTTTAATGTACCACGGAAAATAAGGTCTTAAAACTATGGTTTTGGATTTTCAGGGAGCATGCTTGTCAATGAGTGATGACAGTCTATGAGTATACACCACAACAAGTTCATCAACATCGGAAATGTGCATCCCGCTTTTCAAAATATCGGATGATTCAATGTCTTTTTTTGAATTCTAGCTTTCTGAAATTTACGGTTTTCTCATAGGAGCAGGTTAGCAGCGCATGCTTTAAATACTACTGCGAAATGGTCCCTTGATGTCTTTCCGCTGTTATCAGGGAGTCCAGGGTCCGATATTTCAACATGTTTCTCTGGTGATAACCACACAAGGTGTGTCCGGCCACATGAGTTGCCCAGTAACGTGTTGTCGCATGCCACAAGATTCAAGTACACTGGTGAACTTTGCAGACTCTGGGTTTGAAAGAGTGTCAATGTGGATGTTTACATCCTCAAGAATAATGATGCTACTTTCTGTGGTTACAAGTTTGGCCAGAAATGATGGCCACTCATTTTCTAGGAAACTATGGGGCAAATGTTACACCGAATTTTCCAAACCTATGATGTACTTGCAGTTATATTACATCATCATTCATGTTGATGTACTCTTTTTCAAGCCGCCATTTTATCAGCTAGGTATCGACCAGTTCAAATCCTCACAAATAGTTTTACAGGGTGATAACACTTTTTACAAATTTTCAAATGTCAATTTATTTTTATTCAAGATTTGGTTGATATTTTGGCTAATGGACCAACGTTTGAGTACACACCAAACATGCCGTAGCAATAAGAAATAAGATTCGACCACCTTTGGTATCTACTGTATCTAGAGCGATTGTATTCCTGCAAGTGTTCTTGGGGGCATTTGTTACATAATGCAAAGGGGCCACCGGGGCTAAGTGTTACATTTTTATAAGATTTACATTTTAGAAAGCGTGAACTCATATACGGCCCTAGTAAAGGTGTATACATAAAACTACTCTAATTTTGACAAAGCAAGTTATTTAATTATTCAATATAACTACATGTATGCATCATCAAGTTCCACCGCTTAAAATAGTTCGTAAAGTGTAACACATTGCCCCGTCTTTTTTGGATCTAAGGGCGGACAAGTATTTAAAATTTAACTATGTTCCAAACAATCAAAATTCAACCGTCCCCAACCTTTCCGACCTCGCCTCTTCACCACCGCCCGTGTGTCTTGCAGGTAAGCTTCAGGGTAGTCGGTATATACACTACCCAAAAGTTCTAACCCGCCACCATAACTATGTGTCATAATTTTGTTAATACTGCACGTACTCTCATGCAATGTTGCATACCGATACTTGAATAATACTTGTATTTAATTATTGATACATTTTGGCAGATACTCGTAACAGGCGCGTTGCGTAATGAAGTCGATTTTACAAAGTCACAACATATTTCACCCAAATTGTTCATGAACACGTGCATATTATTGCAACGCAACAAACGCGTATTCATTAACATTTAGCACCACCGATGTCTGCCCTCTCAGAAAAACACGTAACATGCCGAGATTGACACAAACTAACTTGGATCAATTGTGTAAGAATCTTACAACAAATTTTCACAAAGGCTGTTTCAATGAAATGTCTATCAATCAGTTTGCAAATTTTGCTTGAGTGTTAATTTCAAAAATTGAAGGTTCCTGTGAATTTAAAAAACGGAAATAATCATTAAAATAACAATTACAAACGAAATAGAAAATCATTTTTGTAATAAAAAGCCAAATGCAAACTGATGACATCCCGACAGGTCAACAGCGTTCTGTTCGTGCCAAATTCAACATGTTAGGTGTTTTTCGCGTAGGATAATCTTCACTAACATCAAAACCGTACATAAACACGTGCTTTTCGACGCGCATGCATTACACATGTAAATTATTCTAGATTACGTTACAAGTCTAAAACGGTAAATTAGGCCGTAAGTAAGCCAAATTAAACAAATAAGTGGCTTCATTGGATATTCATATGTCATTTTGTGAAATTTCGTGTTAATAAATGCATTCAATGATTAAAAAATATTAATAAAATAAAAAAATGTCAACTAGGAATTGTGTTCACATTGGTTTTTGGGAGGCGATTAAGCCTCTCATTACTACCATTGCCCATTTCTTAATACAAAATTAACCGCCTTTAGGCTGCTATGTGAATCCGCATTCAAGTAGTTCCAGAAACTGTCAACATTCCCAATACTGCTACATATGTTTCTCCAAATTTTTACTGATTTAAGCCAATCAGCAACATTTGTTTATTCTAAGATCAAAAATTATTGTGAAACTGTACGTTAAATCGATATTTTGGCCAAAAAAATCACTACACCGGCTGACACCGAACTTGTTTCATAGTACGAAAATGACGTGTTCATCAAATGTCCCGGCTGTAAAGCGATGGTGATGGTTTTATCAATGAATCGTATACGGTCTGCAAAGTACTGTTATGCAATCATATGGTGTCGCTGTACTAGCTAGCCGCTTTCTATAGACTGTCTCCCGCTGTGAGGGTAGTGATGACAAGACGGTACTGTAGAATCTGATAAATAGGCGCGTAGTATTATTTTAAAGCCACGTTTGATATACGCATTCAATACACGTATTACATATAAATTAATATGCACCTTTTAACAATTATTTAGATACCCAACACGCCTATATAGTCACATATGCCTATTTTGACATTCAAGACAAGATCGGCAGTAAGAAAACGAACATTAAACGTGTAAAGTCGGTTTAAGCTTTAGTAGCAGCAGCCAGATCGCCTCCCACCTGTACTCTCAGTGCTTTGATTCGTAATCTCATGAGTATTCCTCTCGAGTCAGTTTCGGCATTTTATATGTTTTTCAAGATGAACAGTCATCAGTAATGCCGATTTTGAAATATTAATGAAATATAAACTGGAGTGTACTACATGTAACATTTTGCCCCCAGGGACTGTAACACTTGTCCCCAACACACGTTACATTTACTTACCATTTTCCACACGCTGTACATTGTTATTGCATAGTTAAATTGATTGATTAAAGAACGTATTAGGTCAAAATTAAGTGCAGTTTTATGTATACAACATTACAAGGGCTGTGTATATGTGTTCATATTTTATAAAGGAGTAAAAACGAAACATGTATCACATAGACCCGGTCTCCCCTATAGCAAAGCAGTTCGCAAATAATAAATTGTATATAATGGTACATTATAACACAAAAACACCATTTCAATTTGAATTTATACAATTTTAATTCTGATGCAAAACTTAGGAGCATATACAAGTTTATACAGAGTAACACACATAAGATTAATATAAGTTGGTTTAGGTAAAATCATGGAATATAATTCAATGGTAAAAATGACCCATAAACTGGGAGAAAATATCGAGCAATGTTGCATAAACGAACAATATCAGTAAACAATTATGATCAATATATACGTTATATGTGTATTTATAAAAACATGAGAAAGGCGGGAAATTTTGGTATGTTCCACAAAGGTGAATTAATCAAATGAGCACGATTTATCAGTGATGTTTTGCATTACAACACTGACCTTATCTGTTTAAATTAGTAATTTGTAAAACCAGTTTTGCAACAGTTGACCAAACCGATTCATGTTTGTAAATATCACTTACATAAATAAATAAATATACACAATTTATATAGCGCATATTTCATGTTTATTCAGCATAAATAATGAGCATCGAATTATGAGGGAAGTTTACGTAATTTCATTAATGTTATGTACACGTATATATATATGCATCACAATTAATGCATGCAGTGACAAGTCATATATTACTCGTACATGTTTTAGAGTTGTATATAGTCTGTGACAACATGTTATTTTTCACCTCGATATACGTGCACTACTTTGTTAGTTAATTTTCTTAATTCGGGTTTAAGACCGTTTCTCAACGATTTTTCACTGATTATACCCTAGTACCTTCTCCACGTGTCGAGGGAAATCGACCTCTGTGTCAATTTTTCATAGCATGGTAGCGACCACGACGGGAATCAAACCGGAATACCGGGATACAAATGCAGTACACTATAACAACTGGACCACGACCGTGACTTTAACACACACTATTCTACATGTTTAAACACACACTATTCTACATGTTTAACACACACTATTCTACATGTTTAACACACACTATTCTACATGTTTAACACACACTATTCTACATGTTTAAACACACACTATTCTACATGTTTAACACACACTATTCTACATGTTTAAACACACACTATTCTACATGTTTAAACACACACTATTCTACATGTTTAACACACACTATTCTACATGTTTAAACACACACTATTCTACATGTTTAACACACACTATTCTACATGTTTAACACACACTATTCTACATGTTTAAACACACACTATTCTACATGTTTAACACACACTATTCTACATGTTTAAACACACACTATTCTACATGTTTAAACACACACTATTCTACATGTTTAAAGTACTATAGAGGATGTGAAGTTCGTTCGTAGTGGAAATTTTGAAATTTCGCAACATGAAATTGAGATTAATTGCGTAACATATAAAAGGAGCTGATAAGCTACAAGGCACTGCGAAATGCATATATCAATTAATTTCAAGTTTAATTCGTGCAGATCAGTTGAAATTTCGCAAGTTAAACCACAGATATCGTCACGTGACACAGATATAAACATCAAAACAACATTTTGAATAATAAACAGCCACGTGTTCTTATCAAAACGAGGAGAATAAGTGCAGACAATACCGGATATCGTTCTTACGGAAAGCAACTTTATCTACAGATAAACCGTCGTTTGTTGTTAACTGTTACGACCAGCTGTCCCCAGTTCCCCATTGGATGTACGGACATTTATACATTTATTAAATGTAACAATAAGATTCTCATTTGTGTTCATTGGTTGGAATGTGGCTCTAGTTAAGTAACTTAGTTAATTGACTCTTGAAAACATGTATGTAGATATAGACTCTTCTATTGAACCACGTGGCGGAGAAAGACCTCCATCACCACATATGCAGCTTTATTTGGGTCTGCCTAGTACGGAGGTCCAAGAAGGTCCTCTATTTAAGGTACTCATTTGGATAGCCTGATAGTCTTATCCGAGAAGATGATAGATAATCAGACAGGGAAGGCGGCACTCAACTTGAACAGCCTAGCACAGAGAAGATAAAACATCAAATACCACAATTACCAGTAACGGAAATTGCCCGATCGAATAATTTTTCTGTGAAAATTGTCTAATTGGGCAATAGAAACGTCCACTCCTGTACTTGAGGAAGCGATAATTATAACACACGTTTCATATCACATTTTAGTGTATATCTAAAGTCCTACCGTTCAAATTTCCATGAATTGTCTAGATTCTTAGATAATTAGCCTTAAAACTACCAATTTGACAAGTCTAAATTCATTGTGCTCACTTGCCCATTCGGGCAACTTTCTACTATTCAAAATATGTTTGCTTGCCCGATCGGGAAACATAAGTTGCTCGAACGAGAAAAGTGAACATAAGTCATAAGGGGAATCACCGAATTTCCCGATCGGGCAATTTCCTCAACTGATTACGCGGCACAATGCTCAACACATAACTAAACGAAAACATGAACTTCCCCGCCGAAAGCCCAACCCTCCTTTTAAATGCTTTAAGGCCTAATTTCAGTTACAAATAAACTGAATGACTTAGTTTAAGCTGTAATAAGCTAATTGACCCACATTCTACATCTCGGTTGAATGAAAGTGGCCCAGGTGAAAATGACGAATACTGCATGAGGTCTGGTGATGTTCGAATGAGTATTTAGTTAGTGGTGTGGGACTAGCGGTTACCTTAACTTCTAATGAGTACAGTGGTAAACAGCTTGTATCATATGAACGGCAAATAAACTGAGGGGCGGAGTCTAATGGAGTGTAGTTACTATAATGAACTGCAAGTAAACTGAGGGGCGGAGTCTAATGGAGTGTAGTTACTATAATGCGATGCAGTTTGTACTCCTGACACAAAACATATAGAGACACTAACCGTCGGATATTTTATGTTTAATTTCTCGTTCCTCCCTCAACAAAATAGTCTCATACGTAGGTGTTTACAGTATCTGTGTTTTACTGTATGTTGTATATGTACATGTCTTACTTCTAGTTGTTTTCAATGCTATATTTATCGTTGTAAACAGTTCCCGGATCTTGGTGATTAACATACTTACTTTATGGTACGGCAGTATATATAAGCCCTGTGCATTGTCCAACAATTAATACTTTCTTTTCAACCATGGTGCCGATCATAGTTCTATGTGCTTTGGGTAAGTTTAAATTATTATTTCACTTAATTATAGCATACTCTTTGATAATATGATTTCTTAATTATACGGCATGTACATACGAAGGAATGCCACCTCACAAGAGTATTTTTACCTGAATCTTGGAAACTTGACTAACCACTGATGCATGAGGATGTCATGCCTGATCTTTTTACTGAAACAATGATTTTAACTGCATTTAATGAATTTAATGTTCTTTCTTTGGTTAATCATTCGTGTATATGAAGGCGTGTCACTGTTTAGTGGATAATTTTGGAAGTAGAACTAGGTAACACTTGTTTTGCTCGAAAAAGTTGAAAAATTTAGAAATGAAGGAAAACCGCCGAATTTTGGACTTTTTTAAAAACCTTTGGCTCGGGAATCACGTGCATATCATGAAAATTTGTTTCGCTCAATGTAAAAAATATATGGTTTAATTTACAGCAAACTTGTTTATGGCTCACGGAAATGCGATGTATAGTTCCACCGGATTGCAATGTGACAAACACCACGAATGTTTGGAGAAGAAATGCGAGTTTGGTATCGTTGCAAATTGCGTTTATGGAAAATGTATTTGTGACATGGACATCACACGTGGTAATTATTTCTTAACTAATTTTTATTTAATTAATTGTTTTTCTGTCATATACAGTCTTCTTACATGCCATTTTGTTAAATCGTTAAATTCAACTATGCTATGGATTGCATGTAGATCTATCTATTTTTTAGACAATGTGAATTTTTAATTTAAATTCGTGTTTTTTATTTCGAGAGAGCCATTTTGGTCGAGGGATATATACCTAATGGTTGGTGTTATTCATCAGCTCGCCTGGCACATGCCTTAGTGGTCTGTGCTGTGTGCAGGTGGTACTTGATCAAAAGATTCCGTAATCCACCTTGAGCGATGTCTGATTTAGACCTTCATAATACTTGAAGTTGGTATTATAAACCCAGCCATCAGTCATCGAGAAAGAATAAAGAGAAGGGTAGACTGAAATCATCGTGGGATAACTTTCATGTTTCCATTGGTTTCGAAAGCATTTCTTCTTCAAGATGAATTGTGTCGAATACAGTAATCAAACCATTTTGATGTACTTCATTTACATTTGGGGTTCATGAAGAATATCAATAATGCGAAATTATCGAAGGATTAAAGCGCTTTCATTGCAAATACAATGTATTGTCCGTTCACCAAACATACACTTCCGGGAATCCCATTAAACATTTCACATTATATCTTTAATATAAGAAACTGTTGTTCTGTTAGGACTTCTTTCGTAATTTATATGGAATATAATATGTTAATAAAATGAAACTAATTTTACCCTTTTCAGGTAACCAATTCGTCCACGAATTAAAATCTAACATTGAACAGTATTTGGTAACCCATTACACTAGAACTGTATTACGAAAAAAACGCAGCATGACTCATGACCCGAGGAACCGATTGAGTAAGAAAATAGCAGCCAGTATCACATTCGATGAATCAAGAATAAACAAACGAAGCATCAGAAATGTGATGTCGTCGCCAAATCAGGAATTGATGTATCCATTACGTAACTGTGTCCAGAAAAACACAAGCGATCACAACAGGCTAATGTGGATGTCAGTGGCCAATTCACTGAGGTTGCAGCCAGCAATGGAAGAGCGCGCATTCTTTAGAAACTGGAACGATGCTATCAAACCTCTTTCCAAAGACACCTTGACTGCTGATGAATTCTCCCAAAATTTTCCAAAGTTACCCGTGAAAGATGTTGTTTCGGGCATCGGTTCAACCAATGCTTTCCAGAGATTGTTTTGGCCTTTCATATATGAGTTTGCTTTCATGAACCAGAAACTGGCATTGTTAGGTTTGACTGGTGAAGAGGTACCATCTGAAGTACAGAAATCAACATTTTACGCAGTTCTTGAAAAGATTCAGGGTATAAAAATGCCAATAGTAGAGAGGAAGGTCACCTACAGTTTTGATAATAAGGATCTTGTTGATGGTCTTATACACCATGACGCTGTTACTGGTAGTAGTGCTGCTAATGATTCACACAAGCACTTGTTCAACACACGCGAACGGAATGAAATCATAACGAAAACTGACGCGGCACTTGAACTTATAGCCGAAACAATGCCTGATCTTTACAAAGCTATAAACCAAATGATTGGCTGTATTGGATTCTATAAGGCTGAAGACAGGGCACATATAAGTGGTTCGATGAATTCAGCTATTGGTATGATCTGGTTTGATCCAAGTTCTACTGCAAATTGGACCATTCCATTTTATGCTGAAAACATTGTACATGAGTATATCCACACGTCGCTCTATATGGCAGAAATGGTGCATGGCATGTTTGCTGACCACCAGATGCTTTCATTAACTAAGATCATGTCATCTATACGGCTAGAGAAACGGGACTATGATAAAAGTTTCCACGCATGCTACGTATCAACAGGTATGTAATGCTATGTATACATGTACAATGACAAACTCCTCAAAGTCCTTAAAGATTAAGAAATACTTCAAATGCATGACCATAATTATACAACTGGGGTGGTATTCAATATTGATTGACCAATCAGATCACTCCATATTGAATTCTTGGTCAGTAACAGGCGGTATTATTGGCTATCCTTACTCTCCAATTTAATAAAATCAATATTGAATACTACCCCTGAACTAGAAATGGAACTTAACCAATTCCGAGATGTCAAAAAGCTGAAAGACCTAGTTTCAACTAAAAAAACTGAATGACCTAGTTTGAGCTATAAGAAGCTGAATGACCTGGTTTCAGCTGTAAAACAGGCTGAAATATCTAGTTTTAGCTGTCAAACAGTCCTTAAAATTTTAAGAATTATAATAAATAGTAAAAGTCTGTAGACTCACACTGCATGTATATACTTATATTTTCAGGTCTGGTTGCATTCCACGCCAAAGCAGGGTTTTGGACTCGAGCCCGACTCCTTGCCGAAACGATTAATTCAACAATTGAAGAACTGACGGCTGCAAACGAAGCGACGGATATACTTACTCCTGCTGGTGAAGCGACGTTACAAGCAATGAAACAGTTTACAACAGTTATAAGGCTGAATTAAATAAACATAGACATCAATGACCATAACAATCATATATCAACATTAATACCATTCTAGGACTATACGTGTAAAAACTAAATTCGACGGGCCTTTAAACATGATAACTGGCTATAGGTTGTTGATTCACTTCTTGTCCGAAAAGGGTAGGTCGGGATGATAATCATCGCTGAAGACATTATGCATTGTGATCGTCTTTAGAACGCATGATTTTGTTGAATGTGTACATATTTTATATTAACAAAGCATGTTCCTGATTTCGTATGTGTATATAGCCCATTGGCTTGTATTTTTTGTTACAATATTTTGTCTGCCATTGTATTTTATGTCGATTGAATAAGAAATTTTTAAAAAAGGCATAAACGAAGTAGTCCAAGAGCTGAGGGCCATTTATTTACAATTCTTGTCCAAATCTATAATTGGTATGAATGGATAGCATATAGTGTCCAGTTTATGAAAATCCATTTCTTACAAAAATCTGCTGTCACAACGCTGAGAAATCAAAGATGGCCGCCAAGATGGCCGCCAAGATGGCCGCCAAATTTGCCAATTTCACTACTGCGACATAATATACATGCTGTAAGTACCAATTGAGTCTAATATCATGTTTTATGCGTTATTTTTATAGGAAACATGTTATAATACACAAATCAAGCTCAGATCATGATGTTTATAAATTGAATATTTGAAAATCATGCTTTTATAACGAAAAAATGATGAAAAATCGGTAAAATCTGTCTTATCGTTTACTACAGTTAATATTCTTGTGGTATTTTGGCCAAATAACTATCCCAAATAGTTCTAATGATAGTTATACAGTTCTTACAACATCACATTCACTCAACTGTGTTGTGGTGGTGAAATTTTGAAGCATAATTTGTATTAAAGTGGGTGGGGTAATAATTTAACCCCAAAAATGAAATTTAGTTTGCTATTTAAAATATCATTTTGAATGGGACATTTTATTTGCATAACATATTTAACTGTAATAGTAATATTATTCTGTATCTATATGCATGATTTATTTCAATTAAAGTGTATAGGAATGTTTTTTTCCAAATAGTAGGGGGGGATCACCGCTGACAATGACGAAGCGTATGGACCAACTCAGATTTGTCCAATACTGAATGACCATGCGCACAAAAGATACCATTTGCGGGTTTTGTCAGGAAAAAATCAGCTCTTGCATAAGCTTAGTTTATTACATTTTTAATTAAGCGACCATGCATGTGTCTCACTGGAATCTAAGATGGCCTCCAAAAATGCCATTTCTATGGTCAAATGTAAAAATCGTTTAAAAAATAGTGGGTATGCTACATTTTTCCCATTTTGTATCTAACACTGCCTAGTATACATACGTTATGATGTACAAATGTATTGAGGTATCTCAAGACTTCTGTGTGAAACTTATTCTGATTGTTTTGAGTTTTGTACACCTGTTTTGGGCTCTTTGAGGTATACCAACCATTGCCGGGCTCTGTATTTATGCCTCTATGACGTTCTTTTGACTTCTGGATAACAGCCTTTTCTGGTTATCTGTGATACCTTACACAATCGGGTACAGCCTCTATGTAGTACTTGCAGGTATTCCTGGCAGGCTGTGGTACATACCACTTCCAGGTACAGCTATTTCTGGCTCCCCTAGGTACCTTGCACAGCTGGAGACAGACTTCCAGGTATATTCATAACTGGCTATCTGAGATAGCTTTCACTGCCAGGTACAGCCAATTATTGCCCTGTGTGGTACCTAACACGGACAGGTATAGCAATTTTTAGCTTTATGGGTACCTACTGCAGCCCTTTCATACTCTATAGTGGACCATATTGTAAATTGGCTCTGCCAAATATGTTATCCATTATAAATAAAGTCGTTACTTACTTAGTTACTTACTTACTTACTACACGGTTCCTATGAATTTGAAGTCAAGCCATTTCTGGCTCGCTGAGGTACAGTCAGGTACCTACCACAGCATGTACATGTAACAGCCATATCTGTGTTTCTGAGATACCTACTACAGCCGCATACAGCCATATCTGGGTTTCTGAGATACCTACCACAGCATGAAACAGCCATATTTGGGATTCTGAGGTACCTACCACAGCATGTAGCAGCCATATCTTGGTTTCTGATGTACCTACCACAGCCATATACAGCCATTTCTGGATTTCTTAGGAACCTACCACAGCATGAAACAGCTATATCTGGGTTTCAGATGTACCTACCACAGCAGGAAACAGCCATATCTGGGTTTCTGAGGTACCTACCACAGCCATATACAGCCATTTCTGGATTTCGTAGGTACCTACCACAGCATGAAACAGCCATATCTGTGTCTCTGAGGTACCCACCACAGCATGAAACAGCCATATCTGGGTTTCAGAGGTACCTACCACAACCTGTAACAGCCATATCTGGGTTTCTGAGGTACCTACCACAACCTGTAACAGCCATATCTGGGTTTCTGAGGTACCTACCACAACCTGTAACAGCCATATCTTGGTTTCTTTGGCACCTACCACAGCCATATACAGCCATATCTGGATTTCTGAGGTACCTACCACAGCATGAAACAGCCATATCTGGATTTCTGAGGTACCTACCACAGCATGTAACAGCCATATCTGGGTTTCTGAGGTACCTACCACTGCATGAAACAGCCATATTTCGGTTTCTGAGGTACCTACCACAGCAGGATATACCCATTTCTGGGTTTCTGAGATACCTACCATGGCAGGATATAGCCATATATTAGTTCACAATGCTGTTGCTGATTTCAGTTGTAGATCAGATATTTTCGAACGTCATTCGGCACTCAAAATTAATATTATTTTGCTGAATTGTTCGTAGATTCCTGATTTACCTAGCCTACTACCGATCTATTTTGTGAAAGCGCGTAGTGATACACATTTCTAGTGCGGTCTTATTTAGTTTCTTAATTATTTGTTTAAATTGAAAATTTGTAACAGATTGCACTTTTAATGACATACTGAATCTTTTAAGTTTAGAATTATGCTACGTTCAAGGTGAAAACTCGATCTTACGTGATTTTACGACACTAAGTTCAAAGGTCACGATTTCAGGTATACGAGTGTTATTTTATGCAAATTCTAGTGACGTCATTAAATGGGCGGCATTCGCGATAATGGTTGAAAATTTGTTGTTGACATTGCTTGTAACTGTTTTCTTAATATTTTACCTTCATTTTGATAACTTTATAATCTCAAATTGATGTTGAATTGATCATTTATCGCCCGTTATATCCTTAACCTAACGAAAACCGGTGACTCGACCGTACTTGGAAGCAATATTTCAATATAGTACAATTGAAATAAAACATGCATAAAGACACAAAATGATACTAATATTAAAGTTATATTACGCAAATATAATGTCCCATTCAAAATAACAATTTTTGAATGGCAAACTAAATTTTCATTTTTGGGGTAAAAATATTACCCCACCCACCTTAATACAAATTATGCTTCAAAATCTCACCACCACACCACAGTAGAGTAAATGTGATGTTGTAAGATTTGTATAACTACCATGAGAACTATTTGGGATAGTTATTTGACCAAAAATATAACAATATATTAACTATAGTAAACGATATGACATATTTTACCGATATTTAGTCAATTTTTCGTCATAAAAGCATGATTTTCAAATATTCAATTCAAAAACATCGTGATTTGAGCTTGATTTGTGTATTTCAATATGTTTCCTATAAAAATAACACATAAAACATGTTATAAGACAGAATTGGTACTTAAAGTATGTATATTATGTCACAGGAGTGAAATTTGAAAATTTGGCGGCCATCTTGGCGCCCATCTTGGATTTCTCAGCGTTGCGACAGCAGATTTTGTAAGAAATGGATTTTCGAAAACTGGACACTATATGCTTTCAATTCATACCAGTTATAGATTTGGACAAGAATTGTAAATAAATGGCCCTCAGCTCTTGGACTAAAGTGAAAAAAGATAGACTAAATATTTCATGTTGTTTTCGATTAATGTATGAACAAACGTGTTCCATTATAAACATATATATAATGGATACATAATAGTATACGCACTCAAGGACTTTAAAAACGCCTCATGCTACGTGTTTGTTTATTAATCTTTCCTACATATAATTCAATTTAGTTTTAAATACTATGTGTTTAGAGTCTTTAGATATACTGGTATATTTTCACTAAATATACATTTAATGTAACTAATTATGGAATAAAACATGCATGATTGTTGATATATTTTATAACCTGCTGATTAAAGTATGTTGTTGATATGCATGTATGGGAACATTCAGGCAACTTCGAGATCTAAGTTTGTGATTGATAGCATTTGTCATATGTATGTACAATGCAGCCTCTTTAGAGCAGCTCTCCACTGAGCAACAACCTCTCTTAAGCAACATAAACATGTTGTTCGAGAAGAAACAATTTAATATGTATACACATTTACCTCTCCAGAGCAACAATCTCCGTACAGCAACATAATGTTATGTTTCCCAGTGTGTGTCGCTATAGAGAGGATTTATTGTTTTCAAAGAACACATTTTTCTCTAAGCATATGATTTTATCTTAGAATTGCACTATAGGGTATGGATTTTTAAAAAGACATACTATGTTTACGAGCGTTGTGCGATTGACTCACGGCTGTAGTAGAAGAGTACATATACACAAGACTGTCGTGCATCTTATGCATTGTAGATAGAGCTGTTGACACTTGATCTACAGATCTTGATATTGTGAATAGAATAGATTATTATTTGCTTTCAATGGATTACGGAGATTTTTCAGTGAAAATAACAGTGAAAATAACAGTGAAATTACCACTTTGTTATTTTCACTGTTTTAGAAGCTGGTTCCAGTATCGTTCAGAAAAAGAAACGTAACGTCAACGGCGCCGGGCTTTAAAATGTACTTTACGTCATCATGACGTCACAATTGTCACGTCGTGACGTTCCAATTTCGACTTGATTTTTCCAATTAAGCCAATTACGGTACCCTTATAAGAAAAATTGAAGCATATAATAAACAAAAAATTTGTTGATTTTCGGTGAAAGATCAATTTTATTTCACTCGTGATCACATAAAATTATATTTTCACTCGTGGCTACGCCACTCGTGAAAATATTGATTTTCTTTGATCACTCGATGAAATAAAATACGATCTTACACCAAAATCAACAAATATCCTCTATATAATGTTTATTCAGAAAACAGCATACATGCATGTAATCAAAGATCTAAAAATACATGTGTTTAGATATTTGATGTCTTCCATATATATAGCTGAGTATTGCCGAGACAATTCATGCTATCAGAAAAATACATATAACAGTAAAATATACATTGCAGAAAAAAATATTCAGAGCAATCGAATAGAACATTAGCGAACATTAGTGAAACATGAAACATTAGAAAAACACCTAGTAGTTATCTGGTCACCACGTTTTTAATTAAAATTATAACTTTGCTTGCATTCTCTCGGATTGATTGGATTAAGAAGCCTTTTTAGAATGGTTAAAGATTTGTCTGAGTCTGGTTCGATATTATCGGTAATAGATCCAGTGATATTGTAAAACAAGAGGAGCACATGTCGACTTTCTATAAACTTTGTACAGTGTAGTAAAACATGTTCTTCATTTTCTATATGATTACAATCATTACAAATTATCTTTTCTCTAGGAAGTTAAGGACTTAGATACCTTCCTCTTTCGATTGAAATGCCATGTGCACTGATTCTTAATTTTGTTAATTCCTTTGTGACATTTTTTGACAAGCCTAATGTTAGGTACGGTTGTATTTCAAATTTGGGGTACATTCTGGAGTATGTATTATTGTGTAATTTACCTAAAGTTAGTTGCAATATTGTTAGGTATTAAATACATTTTAACCAAAAAAGTGAGAGAGAAAAACTTTATCTGTGGATCTAGGTTTTATTCGAAATACTTAAATAGCATTTTTAAACGGGCGAATAATAAGTACGATAATAATCGATAACGTTTAAATACAAAGTGAATTTCACGACTGCACAAATACTACGTTCACTAGAAAGTAGTTCCAAATAAACATCCGCCAAATCGATAATATGATTCCTAGTTTTGTTAAAGTCATTCAAAATAATACTCATTGTAAGGGTTTATTGCGATTGTAAGGTGAATTCAATTACACTTGACGATTTTCTGTTGTACAACCAAATAATATCAGCACTATGTGAAGCGCGCAATGATTTCCGGTATGGGTTGTTCGGTAAAATTTGTCATCTGCTCGAACTTGCTAGAAATCGTATCTCCAGAGAAACAGATCTTGTTTTGATTGTGCAGATTGCGCTGACTATTTGTGGGTTGTGAACAGAAATAAGACAAGAGTGAGTTCTTATTTAATTTCGAATTGTTTTCTTTGAAAATTGTACTGAGGTGCATCTTGCATTCTTTGTCAAGATCGACATTGACCGAGTTGATAAGTTTGTTGTTTATTTTTTGTCATCTACAGTGGAAACCCATGCAGCCGGTGCACCAAAGGAAATTGGCACAATTAAAAAGAATTACTAATTCCCTGAAACAAATTTGTTACAAGCTGCTCCAGTGGCATCTGATCTTTAAGTTTATTAAAAATGTAAGATCATATCAAATGATTCATGAATAACAAATTTGTCAAAATTTGACTATTGACAATTGATATAATAGATCTAATTATAGTCCTAATTTTTTCAATCATAATGTTTTTTGACAAATTGTTTTATTTTTTTCCTTTGTTTTTCGCTTTTTTCACTGTCATTACAGCGTTTTCAAAATGGCAACTGTTTGAAAATACTGTGAATTTTACAAAAAAACGCCTCCAATAATTTCATAATAAACTATTACCAATTCAAAGTGATTTTTTCCAACAAATCTATTAAATTTAATAAAAATATCTTTAGGGGGGTGAGTTGGTATGTTATTTTTTTAAGGGGGGATGAGTTGGTCATTGCGTAGGGCGAGTTATCCAAATCCAGGGTGAGTTGGTCAGGGGGTGAGTTGGTAGGGGGGTGAGTTGACTGTAAATCAATTCTCGATATCGACATTACTCAATAAAACCCGTTTTTCCGGAACCGAAATTCACGGTCAGGGGGTAAGCGAGCAATAAGCGGTATAGCGGGAGTGTATATAATTATTCTTTTTTCAACGTTTAAACATGAAAACATATAAAACAATTATTACACATTATCATTAAACATCTTTGTTTTTAAACTTTAGAAAGAATTATCCTAAAAAATGCTTTATATTTGAAATATTGCATTTTATTCTACACTGCCGCTTCCGTGGCTCGATACCGATGTCGAGAAAAATACGCATTTTTCAAGTCAAACATATTATTTAGGCGAAAATATTATCAGCGAGGTCGTAAAATTGTGTTGTCATTGTTTTCTAGTAAGACTTTTTACAAATTCTTATCATTTGGCTAAAATAATCGCGATTTTTGTACCTAGTTGCTCTATCCTTTTCCCCCCCTGACGTACATTCGGAATATCTCGCACATTGTCGCTCAATTAATTCCGTAATCCCGGAAAACGGGTTTTAAGTTGTAATGTCGATATGGTGAATTAATAAATCATAACCCTGCCTGGGTCACAGGTATTCGGCATGTTGGCTGTGACCCCCACCACCTGCCAGTGAACCATTCTACAACCCATACAGAGAGCTTATACATGTTTTGATAGTGTCTGAACAACATAAAATAACATTTCATTAAATATCTGAAAAACACCCGTTGGTGTCTTATAAGTTATAACATTAGTAGAAGGTATACAAGAATGTCACTGTCAGCTACGACTCAACTTCACAGAAGCACTCCAAAGTTCTACAAATATGGACTCAGCTTAACAACTAACAGCCATTTTCATTTGGGAAGGATGTCCCTATATAATTAAACAGAACACAAACAACTACCGGGCCTTCAACAATTCGACGATCACAGAGTCCTAAACTCTCGACGTACATTTGGTACGTTGGTATGCTTACAAGTGATGTGAAGTCGGTGCTCGATTTGCACGTATGGGATATTTTAAAAAAAATGGCTAGTTTAGGTTTTTCCACAATAAAATATATTCTAAACAAGTTATTCTTATATCTTTTACCCTAAAACATATCATTCGATGTCATGAACTAGTGTGTGAAGTTCGAAAGATATTGCTTAACAGAAAAAAAAGTTATGCTGAAAAAAAACAGGTGAAAAATGTCAGGAGGGAAACAAAAAAGCGTGACAGTTTTCAACAATCACATAAATCAGGACATTCCTGTGAAATGTATTGATGAGGGTCAAAGTTACAATGTTTTTAAGAATAAGTTTAGTATATTGCCTTTAAAATGGTGTATGATTTTAAGCATTATTGTCATGTAAAGACATAAAAAATAAGTGGTTACATATTTATAAGACACCAACGGGGCTTTTTCAGATATTCAATGGAATGTTATTTTATATTGTTTGAACACTTTTTGAACATGTTTAAGCTCTCTGGATGGATTGTAGAGTAGTTCACAGGCAGGGGGGGTGGGGGGCGGTCACAGCCAACATGCTGAATGCCTGTGGCCTGGGTTTACCAAATACTGGGAATCTAGTTTTAAAACTTGACGAAATGTAACCAAAACACCCGACAACTGCATAAACTGGCATATATATGCAACATTTATTTTTATTAATAATTTGACATTGTGTAAAATTTGAGTGGATAAACTTAAGATTATGGCCTAAATAGATTGTATATCAACAACCCATGTGAGTCAGCTATATTTGTTTACGAGTATACTTATTACCGGTAAACCGGTACGGTCTGTACAAAATAATCATTTTGACGACGGCATGTCAAAAATGTTTGATATTATTACTATCAAAATAAAATTAGAAAGGGTGCAGGGCTAGCTCTGGCTCAAAATTCTGTTGGGCCAATTTTTTAACCGTAATAGCGGCTGGGGACCAGGGGGCCGCGAGGGCGCCTGTGGGTCCAGGACGAAGCCTTGGCTGGGGGACCAGAGGCCCCCGGAAGCTCCTGCTATTTTGCTGTTTGAGAACAGTAAAATCCACTATGAGATATATCATTTCACCTTATATTCAGTCTTGAGAAACCCTGAATTGTAACTATTTTAATAGTATAAAACTTTATCAATTTGACAAAGATGTATATTCATGTATGTTTGTTTTCTATGTGAAATTTTTTTGTTGTTCATTTGAATGATTCAATGAATGTAGACTTCTGTTTAAGTTATTATTTTTTCCTGTATCTCCATGTCTAAGAAACTTATAAAAGTTATATGTATAATGAATGACAGAAACAAAATAGCATTTTAGAACTTTTTCACGTTTATTCTCTATAGCACAACACAAAGTGGCATTAAAACATGCATCCTAAATGATTCACAGTCTACCAACAATAATTAAATTAGTATAAACTATATGGGTACAAGTTCTATCTTGATGATGACACATTGTTTTTGCGAGGGGACTTGACACACAAGTTATATAAATTTTGTGAAGATATTTTTTAACTTGAGACTAAAGTCTACATCCCTTGTGCGATATGCTGTAGCCAGTCAGCAAAGTTCTGTCTTTGAAGCAGCTTCTGCTGCTGACCAACAAACTTGCTAAGTTCCAACACAAGTCCACATAAAGTGTGATCATGAACAATTGCAAATTGGTAGGTTTAAGTGGGAAACTTGTTTAGAAGCCTGTGGCATCAGTTGGCATCCTGACATCTAGAGAAGACTTGACATCACAGCTGATCCACCATTTATCACAATACACTGTTGAATCTGAAACAAAATAAGACCAATACAAAATTTAACAGAAAATATAAAGATGTAAGTGTGTGTGAGCTATACAACCCTACTTAAAAACTGCATTGTCCGAAAATACGAATATCCGAAAATGCGGTCACTTCAGAATTGACAAATTTTCTTAAAAAGTTGACCGTCGAGATTTTCGAGGAATATAAGTCAAATTATGTTTTAAAACGTCATAGGCTATCCACACACAATGTTTATGGGTTAATTTATCGGGTAAAACACCAAAACTAACGTTATTTTAGCTTAGAAAATGCACGAAAATGAAGAAAGTGCGCATGCGTGAACTGATCAGCTGTCTCTCTAAGTAGCTCCGAAAATTCTGTTATAACTACTTCTTCATGTGAGAACAACCTCATTTTTTCAACACCAACTACAAGAAATCAATATACTGGTTTGATCCATCCCATTCCTGAGTCGATCTATGGAGTTTTATGATCTATTTCATACTTTTTCATCAACCCTTCTTGTTTGACATTTGATATCAGAACGAGGCTACCATTGTATACATGTATCCAAGATGGCGGCGCCCACACAGAAAATGTAAACATGAAGCTCATGCTTCTCCTCATCATTCTCAAACAAATCCCAGCAGTTAATGGACTAGAGTCAACCCTCCCTCAAGAAGACAGGTATCTCCATTGTATATTACATGTTACTGTTCCTTATCTACAAGCATTTACCACCAGCTTACCCCACCCTAGTCAAACCCCATTTCGACGCAATCTATACAGGGATGCCCGTATGTAGTGGCTGGACCGTCAGAATTTTAAGCAGCCACTTGCAGACAGCTTATCTGTCTAACCCCACCCACTCCCGCTATGGCTTTGTAACTTGAAAGAGGAAACTTGGAGGAAGCATATCAAGTCCATCCACATCAAACAGCTATTACTCATTGCTGGAATTGAACCTAACCCAGGCCCCAGGAAGCCGAAGTTCCCATGTGGTATTTGTTCTAGAGCCTGTAAGGATAAAATCATAAATGCATCGCCTGCGACGACTGCGATCAATGGCTACACAAGTCCTGCATAGGCCTAACTACAGCAGACTTCAGCGCCCTTGGTAAAAGTGATGAACGATGGTATTGTCCAACATGCAACAAACCGAACAACTCAAGCATTATCTATACAGTTCAGGAGGACGACGATGGGATCACAGACCTATCAAGGAACCCCTCTCACTTCGACAGTATCTCGGACATCACATCCTCAACTAGGTACAGTACCAGCACAGAACCAGATACACCATCTTCGTGCAATCTGTCCAGCCCATGTTTTTATCCAAAAACATCATCACCGATCTCGGCTAAAAACCCACCTACAGTCAAGAAACCATCAACTCTACGACTCATAAATATCAACTTCCAAAGTCTGCGCAAAAAAGGAAAGCTGTTAGAAAGCATCATTGAGGACTGTAACCCAGACGTCATCGTAGGAACAGAGACATGGTTGGAGAGTAGCATCAAGACATCGGAAATACTCCCATCTCTACTTGGATATGACATACAACGCAGAGACAGGCCAAATGACCCACATGGTGGTGTACTGATTGCTGCGAAATCCCACCTACAGCTTGGTGAAGTGACAGTCAGCACTGAACTGGAACTGATATCTTGTTCCATCAAGGCGGATAACAAGAAAGTCTTCATCTCTGCTTTCTACAGGCCACCAAATCAGACTGATACGGACTACCTGAACACCGTCAAGAAAGAAATTGGAGGAATCCGTAGAAAAGCCAAGAAGAACATCGTTTTAGTGGCTGGCGACTTCAATCTGCCAGATATCAAGTGGGACTCGCTAACAATCACCAGCTCCAAGTACCCATCTCGCGTCAACAAAACCTTCCTTGATGTTATTGCTGACAACAACTTCGAGCAGATTGTGAACTTCCCGACCCGTCTAGACAACACTTTAGATCTGATCATGACCACTCATCCAACTTTCATAAACCGCTGCAAACCCATGCCTTCCATAGGTAACTCTGACCATGACATAGTGCTACTGGATACCAACATCATAGCCAAACGCCCTAAACCAGTCAAAAGGGAAATCAACTTGTGGAAAAAGGCAGACATCGAAGGAATTAAGACAGACTTATCCACTCTACAAGATCAACTTAATAACCTAATGGACATCAATGAAGCCTGGACCCTTGTTAAATCTACAATATTAGAAACTATAAAAAAGAGAGTTCCATCTAAGATGACTACCACTAAATACACAAACCCCTGGATGAACACCGATATAAAGAGGACTATCAAGAGGAAACAAAGAGCATTTAAGAAAGCCAGAAGAACAAAAATTAAGAGGGACAGAGACAGATCTAGGAGGTTACAGAAAGAGGTGCAGTACATGACTAGAAAGGCACACAAGAAGTACCTAGAAGACACTGTTAGCGGTGACTACAAAGAAAACAACAAGCGCTTCTGGACGTATGTGAAGAGCCGGAGACAGGAAGCCGTTGGAGTCGCACCACTAAAGAATACCAATGGATATCTACAAAGTGACCCAACAGCACGAGCAAACATACTGAACGATCAGTTTCAGTCGGTCTTCACAGAAGAAGATCTCTCAGACATGCCTGACCTTGGTACCAGCCAAGTACCAACGATGCCCGACATAACAGTCAACTGGAAAGGTGTGCACAAGCTACTAGTCAATCTTCGTCCCTTCACAGCAGCAGGACCGGACTCAGTCCCATCTTTCATTTTGAAGACGGCTGCAACAGAACTTGCTCCAGCACTAGCCAAGCTGTTCCAGCTATCTCTCAACCTTGGCGAAATACCCAGAGAATGGAGAGAAGCAGTCGTTGTACCGATCTTCAAGAAGGGAGATAGGCACCAAGCATCCAACTATCGCCCAGTCTCGCTTACATCGATAGTCTGCAAACTACTGGAACACATCATACATAGCAGTATCATGAAGCACTTTGACCAGAATGGCATACTATCGGACAATCAACATGGTTTTCGACGGAAAAGGAGCTGTGAAACTCACCTGATCACCACCGCCCATGAGATTGCCTCTGGGATGGCATCCGGAAACCAGGTTGATGCCATTCTGCTGGACTTTGCCAAAGCTTTTGACAAAGTGCCACATCAGCGTCTTCTCCTCAAGATGAGTCACTATGGCATCAAGAACAAGACCCTATCCTGGATACAGTCATTCCTACTAGACAGGAACCAGCTCGTGGTATTGGACGGAGCGCAGTCAGACAAGGCGAGGGTGAAGTCTGGTGTACCACAGGGATCTGTGTTAGGCCCACTACTATTCCTGGCCTACATAAACGACCTACCACAGTCGATAAAGTCATCCACCTCCAAACTGTTCGCTGATGACAGTCTGCTATACAAGACCATCCACAGCCAGGAAGATAGTAAACTTCTTCAAGAGGACCTTACAGCCCTGGAATCGTGGGAAAGTAGATGGCAGATGAGCTTCCATCCAGCAAAATGTGTAGTGCTCAGAATAACTACGAAGAAGGCCAAACTCATCGAAACCAGCTACCAACTCCATGGCCATACCCTGGAGACTGTCGAAGCCAGCAAATGCCTAGGGGTGACCCTATCAGACACATGGAGCTGGGACACCCATGTCCGCAACGTGGTAAACAAGGGCAACCAGACGGTGGGATTCTTGCGTCGAAACCTGCGGGAATGCACTCCAGAAGTCAAAGCAGCCGCTTACAAGACCATAGCTAGGCCAACAATGGAGTATGCTGCTGCAGTGTGGGACCCCACGACCCAGAACAACATCAAAGCCCTGGAACAGGTTCAAAGAAGGGCCGCTAGGTTTGTCACCAACGACTATTCGTCAAAAACCCCTGGATGCGTCACGAAGATGATTGAGGACCTCCAGTGGGTATCCCTGGAAAGCCGTCGGAGACAAGCCAGGCTTCAGATGCTGTTCAAGATACACCACAGACTAGTGGACATCGAGACAAGCCAGTTTCTGAGGCCTGGGGACTCGCGTACCAGAGGAGGCCTGAAGTTTTTCCAGGAGCGCCACCATGACAAGACATTAGGAACCTCGTTCTTCCACCGAACCGCCAAAGACTGAAACCGACTTCCATCAAAGGTGACAGCTACCGACAACCTGGAGAGTTTCCAGAGAATGATCAAGGCCTGAGACATAAGGCATTCTGTACATAGTTTTAACAGTTTTTATAAGAGTGAATCAGAGACAGTTGTTCACGCATGTGTAAATACAGTATTCGCTGAGCTTTATACAGTCCGGTAGGACTCCTGCTCTTTAATTGGAAGAAGAAGTCGCGTGATCCGCTGTTTTTTCACGTCAATTTCTTCACAAATAAATACGATTCCCTGGATAAACTGGCGTAAAAAACTTTTTAAATGGTAATAATGATTAAGACTGAATAATTCAATGTTGAAAAATACGATCAATAATTACCTGATTTATGGCTAGGATCATGCGTTTATCGCATTTCATATTCGTGACCCGTGACGGTCAATCGACAATTTCTTTCATCAGTCAATCAGGCCGCCTTTGATTAGACAATCATCCGCTAATTATCTCACAAACTGTCATAAACACAGTCATGTTTAACAAGCTGTTTATTGACCTAATATTATGACACGTGGACTGTGTCTACCAGTTTTCGTTCATTTAGCGTCGCCCGTAGCAGTTGATCGTAAAACCAGTCTAGAAAAAATCTCGAGCGTGCTATTTTTAGTAACTGGATTTTCCAATATTTGTAAAGTCATACTTTTCGATGGTTCGGGCCAATTTGATTTTTTTCGGGCCAATTTTGATTTCTTCGGGCCATTGGCCCGATTGGCCCGCGACAGCGCGAGCCTTGGGGTGGACTGCGCGTAGACTGTTATACCATTGTGCAAAGTTTAAGTGGTCAATTTTCACAACGTGGGCATTAAAATTTAGCATTTCTTCTTAAACACCTAATTGAAGTGCAATATTTTAGATTTGTCCCGTGATGACAGTTTAATTATACCCCCAATGAATAAATCTTCAATATACAGATTACTGGGATGTGCAAATTGCCGGTAAAATAAAAAAATAAAAATTTTCAATCAATTATTTGTTTAGATGGCGAAACAAATCAGCCAAGAAACATTTGATGATGTTGTCAAAGAGAATATGGAAGATTTTGAAATGACTGCTGAAGATGCTGTCACTGATGCTGTTCAACAGTTTGAATCTCAGGTATTTTCTTTGCTTGCCTATTTTGTTAAACTTTCCTCTGTAATGCAGGTTTTCAGTGCCCCTGATGCAAATTTGAAACTAAAAATGTTTGAATCTGTACATGTACAGTGTGATCATTAATATATGATAACATTACATAACTTGGTCAGTAAACATCATTTCACAATCATCAGACTGGCATGTTCTGTGACAGTTTTGCACTCTAGTTTAATGATGATTTAGAAATTATGCAATTAATTTGAATCAGAAAGTATTTTAAGATTGAAATAATTCAGACTCTGTAATGTATTTTTGTTTTTAGGGTGTGAATCTCACCATGATCATTCAGGATGCAAGTCTATTCAGTACAAGTGGTAAGGAAAGTGTCCACCCTGTTATAGAAGCTCTTAATGCATTATCAGTGGAAGATAGTGCTGTCCATTCTAATTCTAAGGAACATCTTGACAAAATTAAGGAAGAATGTGATATCGATTTAGCTCGGCGTTGCTTTGCTGGAAAAAATAAAGCTTACCCTGTCTTGTTAAAATATCTAAAAGTACAAGTAAAGGATAACAAAGACATGTTTATGGCTGGTTTAGAGACAATGTGTTCTCTTTGTAACGGTCAGCCGGATCTATTGGACGAGGAGGGCGCAGTATTTTTCATGGACATTATGAAAGATGAGACCAATGATGCAAAAGTTACAGAATTGATTGTTAAGTTAGTGCGACTAAACTGTATAAAACACGAAACAAACCGAGGTATGTTTGTTAAAAATGATCTTATAAAGGAGCTAGTGCGTGTTCTAACAACTTATAGAAAGTCACCATCTATTGTGAAGGAGGTAGCGTATGGTTTACGAGTGCTTACACAGGATGATGACCTACGTGTTCCATTTGGTGCGGCTCATGAAAATGCCAAGCAGATTGTTATTGAAGGTGATGCATTGAAGATGCTTCTACAGATATGCTCAGGTATAAAATACATGTACTTTAAATACGAATACAAATGTACATAGTATTCCACTTGTCCGACAATAAGTGTCAATCTGATGGATATAATTTCTGATTCGGACTGACAAACTCCTACTTTGAATTTAAGTGTGAATATCTGGCAAAAAATTTGTGTTTTATTTAAGACTTCAAGTCAGGTAATCTGACACACCTTTGCAACTTTCAGACATTTCTATTGCTTGCTCGCAATTGCAAGTTAGTAAAATTAGTTATGCATTGGCGCATATTGAATTAACTGATTGGCTTTTAGTCATCCACATTGATGAATGATTGTCTTCAGTATTTGATAAATAATAAAGTAATAAATGTTACAATTTTTGTGACCTTGCGAGAGACATCAAAGTGAATGTTGTTCAACTATTGAAAACGTCCATATTGTTGGGGATTCAGTTGTCATGTTGATTGAATGGTGTGTATTCATAACCAATGCTGAATATTTTCAAAAAAAAATATTTGGGAAACAGATGATGTAGTGAGTCTGATGCACTGTACTTTTTTCAGCCTAATTATTACAGCATTTGTCATGAATTATTGAATATTGTTTTGAAAGATGCCATGACATTCATGCATTTATATGGGAGCCAGGTGGCACAGAAATTGATCTAATGCTTAACTATGTGTTTCTTTCTCTACAGATTACACAAGTAATACAGGTGTTCAAGGTGAATTATTTTCCACCCTCAGTAAGCTGGTTGTGAGAGATGAATTCTGTAAAGAGGTGAAAGATCTTGGTGGCTTGGATCTTATTCTGAAATCATTCCAGGAAAATATTACCAAAAAGGTAAACAAATTGGTGTTCGCAAGCTTTGACAATACCAAAAATAAAAAAACGGAGACAAAATAACTTACTTATAAATTATTGAATTTATAACATTTCCTTTAGCATAAGTTTTATGCTTAATTTCGCTAATAGTGGTTTGGAGGATATTGTATACATCTCTGCACTATACATCTAAGTGATCTACATACTAGCCATGCACATGGGCAAAATGTAAATTAGGCAGTAAGTGTAAATACCACAAACACACAGATGACTGTATCCTTTTTTGTACAATTTAATCATAAGTTGTAAAAAAATGATATGGCCTGCTATGACCACTAATGGATGATATGTAAATGTATGTATTCTGTGTATTGCAGGGTATTGTTAAACAAGCGATAGAGTTATTAAAGGCTTTAGCTGGTAATGACAGCATCAAGATAGAGATTGTAAAGTCTGGTGGAGCACAGTTGATACTAGCAGCTATGACTCAACATCAAGGTATGACCAGTTTTTATTGCAATCTATATAAAGCAATGGAAAATACGATGTCAGTCATTCATTAGGATTTTTGTAGATGAGATTTCCAGTTTTAGACACTTGCAGACTTCTGTGCTAACCACTCAGCAGGTGGGCACAAAAGTTTTACAATTTAGCTGGGGCCCATTGTACATTAGGTAAAGCGCTACCAAGGTCTCGATAGTACTATGCTTGGTTACAGCTTGCTTAAATAAAGCGCTACATACTAACATAGTGAACAAAGCAAAACATTTATATGCTACCAGAGTTGTCATTTGCATAAGAAAGCGATCGGTAGCACTGACCTGGCAAAGTGCTGAGAAATAGTCTGCTCTCACTGGTAGCGTGTTGTTGCATAGACTTAGGAAAACGCTCAAAACCACAATTTGGTAGCGGTTTAGTTGGGCAATGGGCTCTTGATGGGCCCACCAACTAGCCATACTTGATGGAGTCCTGGGATATGAGCCTTTGACCTTCCACCACCTTAATTCCAGTTGTCATTTCTTTCAATATTTTTCAGGAAATCCTCAAATTGCTGCGGGTGGGTGTCGGGCGATTGCAGCCACCGTGTTACGACAGCCGACACATTGTTCTATTGTGATGGAAAACAATGGACATCATGTTATTCTTCAAGCCATGAAAGTCCACACTACAGATGAAGATGTGCAGGTACTGATTGCCTTCTTTGAGTTTCAGGGATTTTATACCTCCAGATACATAATATATGGGGGCAATATTGGAGTCATGCTTGAGGTTGGGTGGTTGGTCCGTACAAATTTTGTCCAGGCTATTGCTCTGTAACCATTAGTCATACTTCATCAAAGCTTTGCATAAATTTTAGTGGATTGATTGCAGCTGCCAACCATACTTTGCAAGACTCATCAGTTCTCAGGCTAGGCTAGGCATATATGTATCTTATTATTTACACGTCTCATACTTAGTCAGTGTCAAGTAGTATCTGGGGGTATTCATCACATTCAGTGATATTTCTTGTTTATTTTGAAGTATCATGGTTCCTGTCAAATGATCTTTGGCAGAGTTATGTCCCTTTGACTGAGAAAGTTTCTAACAATTTGTTGGAAAATTGGAAAATAAAGGCTATCCTGGGCAATTGTTATTTGTTTTTCGGTGCCTTGGCATTGTATAGTGCCATGCAGTAGATAATGTATTTAATAATAGTTCTTGTACCTTCCTTTTCAACGAATTTTATGACCTTTGAGGGTATTTCATGACAGATTTTAATATTTCAGAAACAGGCTTGTATGGCTATAAGAAATATTGTTGCCAGGACAAGGGACCATTGTTCAGCTTTTCTGGAATTTGGAGCAGAGGAATTGATTAATCGAGCAAAGAACTTGCCATCTTGTAACGATGAGGCCAAGGCTGCTTTACGTGATCTCGGATGCCATGTAGAGTTGGAGGAACGATGGAAAGGCGAGAAGGGGAGTCTGCCACAGACAGCATACTGATTGTCATGTTATCGGTTACTCATCTGTAGCATTCCTACATATGTGTTTAAGTTTAGAAGGATCTTTAAGGGATCTTAAAGGCCTCGCTTCACCAGGAAAATGGCCCGAACTTACTCAAGCCAAAGTTTTATAGTCTCAATAAGAAAGCATTATATGATCATGAAAAACAAATATCCATCAAAGGTGCAGGACATAACTGATTATATTCCAGTATCAACGTGTACTACTATCTAACTACCTACCGTTGTAAATCTTGTTGGTCATGGATCCTGTGAAATACAGTGTTACTTAACATAGTTATGTACGTGTATTACAGTCGGTGAATTTAGGAGTTGATACTACGTGCCTGAATCATCAAAAATGGAATAATTTTCCTTTATACTTGGACTGGGACGATTACTTGGTTAATCCGATACGATTCGATTGCAAGGTGAAACCAGTTTCAATTTTGCAAAACTGCTAATTGTTCTAAAACAATACACATCCTACAATGCCAATAAATTGTATTTTACTGTGTGCATACAACATCTTTGACAAGAATATGCCTGAATGTGTTGATTGACACATGAACAAGCCAACTAGCTGGGTGTCTTTGGGTAACATGTGATACATTAATCTGTATACTCAGTCTGATCATATTTAACGAACAAATCTTATTTTAAACCTCGAAGGATAAAATAAAAACACATGAATTCTACTGCTGAAAGTACCTTGATATGGTCATCATGAAAGAAACACCATTTTAAATATGGTGGCTGATTAACCGGTTCGATTTGATTTCATATCAACGATTAACCGGTTTCAAAATATTGAAATTGTCCCAGTTCTACTTTACACTCTATACATGATAACTGTAGAAGTTACTGGTCTGAATCAACAATTACTGTCCCTCATGGCCTGGACAAGTGCTCATTTAATAAACTGTGTGTTTGTAATTGTAGAATAGAACACATACATTAAATTTTTCTGTTTTTGAATATTAATGATTCTTAGAATTTATGATAGCATTTACTAAGTGTATGTGACGAATGCTCCTGACCAATATGTTTTGATGCATTTATAATTCTTATTTTTTCACAGTTAATTCAGTACTCTCAAAATATGCTTTTTTACACCGAACACAACTTATAAACCAACACTTACAAAATGCAAGTTCTTGGCAATTACTTCATACACCATTCACAGTCTGTGTACTATCATTCAGGAAAATGGGCAAATGTTGGCCTTAAATAAAGATTGCCAATGTTTGTTTCCAAAAGATCTGTAAAGTAATTACTAAGAATCACATTTTAATTAAGTGTAAGTTGATAGGTTAAGTTCAGTGTGATTATTTGAAACAAATTAAACCAGTTAGTATGTGTTATTATGTGAATGTAAGCAGTTTTTCATTTAATATAATCATGTGTTGAAGCTTCTTTAATGTGATTGTCATTACATTTTTTATTTACATGATTCATGCATTGTAAAACTGTGATATTATTTCTGAAATGTGTGTATTTTAGGATTTTTCATTCTGGACTGGTATTCTTAAATTCTACTAAGATGCTTTGTGAATACCAACCCTGGTGTGTTTGATATATTGTACTATTTATAGAAAAATACAAAATTAACTGAAATAGATATCATCTTGCTTCTCTATTTGTCCCCTATATGAGTTGATTCTGTGTTTGATGCCAATGACCTTTATACACCACTATTTTAATACTGCAAATCAGCCTTAGACTTCAATTTTGATAAAGTTGAATTAACTAGCATTCTTTCCTATTTAACCTAACCGATGAAATTCTGTTGTCGCCCACTCTACACTTTCACCAACATGCATAAGAATCTATGTACATTTGTATTTAGAAGAGTACATGAGTGAAAAAGAACATACAACATTTCGAAGCCCAAGTCTGATTTTCATACCTATAATGTAAGTGAATAAAATCCCAGAATTTCGCTGGTTACAATTGCCTGTGCATCTGTACTTGTGGTGAATTTGTTAGTTGCTAAGTCACAAGGTGAACAATCTGACACATGCAGGGTGGCCATGGACTCGACAGTGAAAATGTCCAAAAATTCCTCCAGGGAAAAATCAGAGAATTTCAAAATTTGGCAAAAATTAAGGAATTTTGCAAAGAATGGAAAAAATGTGTGTACTCGCAGCTTCTCGTCATGTCTTAATTAAATAATTATTATATGTACGAGGGGCATTCTGAAAGTTCTGAAAGCGATAACTTTACATTGGTATGTCAGATCTTTTAAAAGTAAACATTTTCTAAAAGATACAACCTTTCTTCGTCGAAAGCATATCATGATATTAATATCAGAGAACTTTTAAAATATTTACCTACATGCCATTGTACATAGGTATATAGCCCAATGAATTGTCGACAAAATGAGTCATATTAGCCCTTGGAAGGGATATCATTATTGTTAATAATTTCTATAATTTCATTCCAATTTGTTTCGAAGTTACACATATCTTGTATTATATAACTGTGTATCTCATGATAAATGGAAGTTATTGTTCTGACTGTACAAATGACTTAGGGTGTACATTGAAAAGACCACGTCCCAAATGCTCGTGAAAATAGTCATTTTACTAGAAATACACAATTTACGTTTTATTGCATTGTAATGCTGGACGTGTTATATGAGTATAAAAAAGTGTGTCCATTTTGTGTATACATATGCTGTTTTTATTCCCACTAAATACAAATTCTAAAATATTCATAATTCCGACTGTACAGCAGCTTAAATAATATGACCAAGTGGCCCAAAAGAAGTGTTTTAGATTTATGACGTAATATCCTCGAAATGTTATTTCGCAAAACAAAAATAATTACATATTTCCTTAATTTGAAGTAAATACAACTAATTAAACTATAAGAACAAGGAATATTTACATGTTTATTATATATATATACATGTGTATATAAGGGTTTCCCGTTACCCCACCAACTTTCTAAAATCATGGGTAGAGTACAATATTTTGTTCTCAAAATCAAACTTTATGAAAAATACATTTATAACGTCACCCGAATGAAAATACACATTACAATCTAGACAATTTGACTTATTTTTAGTAGCTGATAGTCCATAAACGTACTGTATGTCTTGAATTAAGTAGGGGCTATAAGCGGTAAAATGGTCGACTATTTAGGTTGTATTTATTGCCGTTATTTTGTTAATAAGTTTTTTAAATATCTTAATGTTATTCGAAAGTACCGTTATGTATGTTTTAAATAATATCAAATTTATTTCAAACAGTCCTAATGATACTTCCGCAGTGCCCTCTGAAATATACATGGGACCAATACAACGCAATCACCTCGCGTTTTCCAGAGAAATTTCAGTCAATACCCGAAACCGTGTACTGTTTAAATACCAATAAAATATAAATTCGCAGATTGAAACTAATTAATGAACGATAGATGTTTTGCTAAAATATTTATTTTTCAGAATAAGTTTATTTCTAAAAAATCGGACATACCAATGTAAAGTTATCGCTCAGTTATCAGAACTTTCAGAATGCCCCTCGTATTTCTTTAAAGTTTTAAACAGACTGTTAGCAACATAAGATATTTAAATAATGAGTTTGGTGGTGAAGTTATGGGGAGGTTGGATGCCATATTTTCAGCCGTATCTGAGTTTCGAAACTTGATCACAATGATCATCTCAACAAAAACTAAATACAGTTTGATATTGAGTCATCTGGGATAAGCCAACCTAGGTCACTAGTTAAATCATAGAAAGCATTGTGTGTGCCATAGAGGCTGCATTTTTCACTGGATCTTTCAGCCAGAAAGTTTCTATAGATACAAATGTACACGTATAATCAAAGTAGAGTTTGAACATGGGTCATCTGGGGTCAATAACTACTATGTAACAAGGTAAAATGATAGAAAAAACGTTGTGTATGCTGCAGATGCTGTATTTTTCACTGGATGTCATCAATACCTGGCCATGTCTAACAAGACCCATAACTCTGATTTGCATTTTGAAATAGTTATTGCCCTTTTTGGATCATGAATGTTAGTCAGAACGTTTTTCTAGATGGAATCTAGGTAGGGTTTCAAATTTTCAATGTGGGCCATCTGTGTTCAATAACAAGGTTACTGGTTAAGACCATATGCAAACCTTGTACTTGAAAGAGAGGCTGCATTTTCTTGAATCTTGGTCAGAAACTAGATGCTTAGGGGAGTTACCTAGGTCCCTATGGACACTCTTGTTGTGAAAAAAACCTACCTGATGCAAGCCCTTAAGATATTAATATGTACATATTGTGTCCATATATCTTCACTAGGTAATCAGCAACATTATATGACTGTACCTGACAATGTGAGGAACCACGGCTGGTCTGATTTTAAATTAATTTGATAGAACACCATGTGGAACTTATGTAGATGTTTTAATTTCTTTTTTTACGTATCAAAATTTATTCAAAATCGAATATTGAAACCACTTCATCAGGTCCAATTAATTGGCGGAAGTGTATTTTGTTCTTGTACATCTTTTTTCTTCAGTTGTTTTTGTTCTCCGTATTATAATATCTCACGACACAGTGTTTGTTCAACATTTTATTGCTCTAAATAATATAGTACGAACATTTAAAACAACATGGGTTATTTTAACAAAAGAACAAGCTCATTTATCTTGTTTGGACATAATGTTAAATTTGTGAATAGAGTTTTGACCATAACAATGGTGAAAGGTTTCTTATTTGAAGAATAAACACTGCAACCGAGAACCATCTATGTGATCACTTTGTGGTCTTCCATTTAATATTCGTCGACTTCTTCTGGTGCGTCATCGACAGAGTCTATACCAACCTCTTCATAATCTTTCTCTAGAGCAGCAAGATCTTCCCTTGCCTCAGCGAACTCTCCTTCTTCCATACCCTCGCCGACATACCAATGAACAAATGCACGTTTTGCATACATGAGATCAAACTTGTGGTCAAGTCGTGCCCAGGCTTCGGCAATGGCAGTAGTATTGCTTAGCATACAAACGGCGCGCTGAACTTTAGCCAGATCCCCACCTGGTACCGCTGTCGGTGGCTGATAATTGATACCAACTTTGAAACCAGTCGGACACCAGTCGACAAACTGTATACTCCTCTTGGTTTTAATGGTTGCAATGGCGGCGTTGACATCTTTGGGTACTACGTCACCACGATACAGCATACAACAAGCCATGTATTTGCCATGACGTGGATCACATTTCACCATTTGATTGGCTGGCTCGAAACAGGCATTGGTGATTTCGGCGACAGAGAGTTGCTCATGGTAAGCCTTCTCAGCAGAGATAACCGGTGCATACGTAACCAATGGGAAATGGATACGTGGATATGGTACCAAATTTGTCTGGAACTCTGTAAGATCGACATTAAGAGCACCATCAAATCGCAACGAGGCTGTGATTGAAGACACAATTTGTCCAATAAGTCGGTTAAGGTTGGTATAACTTGGGCGCTCAATGTCCAGATTACGACGACATATATCGAAGATTGCTTCATTGTCTACCATGAAAGCGCAATCAGAATGCTCCAGTGTCGTGTGGGTGGTTAAAATGGAATTGTATGGTTCTACGACAGCTGTTGAAACCTGTGGTGCTGGATAAACTGCGAATTCGAGCTTCGACTTTTTGCCATAGTCGACTGAGAGACGCTCCATCAAGAGTGACGCGAACCCGGAACCAGTTCCTCCACCAAAGCTATGGAAGATAAGGAAGCCCTGGAGACCTGTACATTGGTCAGACAACTTCCGGATACGGTCTAATACAAGATCGACTATTTCTCTACCGATTGTGTAATGACCACGTGCGTAGTTATTGGCAGCATCTTCCTTGCCCGTTATCATTTGTTCCGGATGGAATAGCTGACGGTACATGCCCGTGCGTACTTCGTCTGGAATACAAAATAAAGTTACACATATTAAGTACTTATATAGGGCTACAGTATCATGTTACAGATCATGTATAGTTGAACTGCAAGTTATGGAAATATCCTTGAGTAATTTACATGTTCCATTTTACTCAGTTGAGCAATATAATGAACATTATCGACCACCTTTACTTGTGCAACTTGTTTGCAAGTATTCTGTATCAGAATTGAATGCAGGAATGCCACATTTATGTTTTACTATTATATTCTTAGTCTACAAATTGTATCATGATATATGTGTGCTGACATTTCCCACGTGAGATCAATTGTTTGGTTAAGTTCTTTTGGGTTGGAGGACAAATGCTTTTTCTAGTGTTATTATAGGCTAGCAAATGAGCAGACGAAGAAATCTCGTATTGTTGACAAAGGGAGGGAACTCGTATGTGCATGTTTTATTGATGTACATTTTTAAAATGTTTCCGGATGTGTTTCCATTGGAAGTAATGAGAAACATTCAACTCATCAGTTCAAAGATGAAATTATCGACATGTTCCAAATATATTGACTATTGCAATTCTGCAATTTCCAAAGGCTGACAAGAATATCGTAAAAACCATTTCCCCACAACCACATCTGATTCTTAGTGTACAGGTTTATTTGTCAGCCAATGAAATATCTGTATTTTAATTTTTTTTAGAGTTCTTAATCCCGTAGAACGAACAAGATAGTTTACTATATGTAAAGCTTGGTTCATAGAACGTACTATGTAACTTTGTACCGTTCTATGTAACATAGTACCGCAGACAAATAAACCTGCACACTAAGTATATTAGTGTTCATCCTTACTGTTCTACCGCCGCCCACTTACTGTTCAAATTCAGTGTTGAAGTCATGTGGCTACTACATTACGGCAGGGTTGCAGCTTTATTTGTATCATAACACTGTACAATGTAGCCTATAAATATCCTAATGTCCCTGGTTTGTATTGAAAGTTTAGTATATAGTTCGTAAGACAATAACCTCAACATTACATAATCAGGCTAGTTACAGTGTACATACTGACATAGAGGATATTACACGAGTGTCTTTCCATATTGAATTTATTAAACGAGTTGGATAAAATAATAAAATGCGAGGCTCTGCCAAGCATTTTATCGATTTTTTCAACGAGTTTAATAAATTCAATGTGGAAAGTCACAAATGTAATGTTCTTTTTATCATATGTTAGCCTTTTCTGGCCAAAACATAAAATAGCTACGTATTATTCACTATAATAAACGCGCAACTTTGACGACGTCGCCTATACTTTAAATGACGTCGCGTGATAGCTTTATTACACTAGTGTATTATCAAAAATAAATAATGGCTTTATTACGCTACCGCGACGTCAAACATGTGATAAAGGGGGTTAAATGCAGATGTACCAAGCGTACCAATGTAGATGTACGAGATGCACCAAATGTTGTTTTGTTTATCAACAAACCAAACAATTTCTATTTTCAACAGTAAAATGTTAACAGCACTTTGGTTTTGATAACAAACTACCCAACATATATATAATTATGATTCAAACGAAACTCTTTGTCGTATTGTCATATTTGCGCAGTCCACTTATGTATTAGTGTACCAAGTGAAACGTGCAATTCATGTGACTGAGAGTTGGTTTTGTTCAAATCGTGCGCTTGTAATAATTGTTCTACAGATCATTATGTTGACGTATTGATTGAAATACAAATATCAGATAAACTTTGGGCACACTAATAATCGAAATAATGTTTCTAATAAAGATAATCACATTCGTGTTTTGTAACAGCTATAATCTAATAAAGATAATCACATTCGTGTTTTGTAACAGCTATAATCTAATAAAGTTAATCACATTCGTGTTTTGTAACAGCTATAATCTAATAAAGATAATCACATTCGTGTTTTGTAACAGCTATAATCTAATAAAGATAATCACATTCGTGTTTTGTAACAGCTATAATCTAATAAAGATAATCACATTCGTGTTTTGTAACAGCTATAATCTAATAAAGTTAATCACATTCGTGTTTTGTAACAGCTATAATCTAATAAAGATAATCACATTCGTGTTTTGTAACAGCTATAATCTAATAAAGATAATCACATTCGTGTTTTGTAACAGCTATAATCTAATAAGATAATCACATTCGTGTTTTGTAACAGCTATAAGCCACATGGAATCTTCTCGAGATGGTACGAGTACAATACTATCTCTGTAGAGCAACACCTGAAAATATTGGTCATTGTTCAATCGGAACGGTCCGTACGGCATTTTTACGGGATAAAATACCTCGGATGTATCAAGCGAATGAATCCAGTAGCTTTCTTTCTTAAATCCTACGCAGAAGAAAATGGGCTGAAGAAAATAGACCGTAACTTATCAGCAGCGGAAATATCAAAAGATGTTTTATTGATTAAACAATACAATTTCGCTTTACTCCTTGATCATAACACGCAGCTATGCCGCGCTTGCTTGATGGGCGTGTATTCCATTGAAGCACAGTTTAAATCTGTCATGATGACGTCATGGCGAAAGACGTTGAAAAATGGCGACGTTCTATTTACACCCGAGAGATGATTCGTAGAGATTGTCCGAGGGTCCTGATTGGTCATTGATTAGAGGTTGTTGCTCTACAGAGGTTTAATCTATAGTAAATAGTGACGTAGGGTAATGTTGAAGGTGTTATTACACAGAGGTTTTTGCTCTACAGAGGGTCGCTCTAGAGAGATTAATTTGTATTGTACTTTTTCTTTTGTTTAAATACTGTTCAACATTAACACGATTCTAGTACATAATTCATACACAATGGTACTGTTTTACGGACACTTAAACTTGAGTTCAAATTTAAATTCTTTATGATTCTTTACAACTACAAAATCTGGTATAGGATGGTTAATATTAATAATAATTCAGTTACAGTCGACACTCGTTATGTCGACATTTTTGGGACCGTCAAAATTATGTCGACATATCCTAATGTCGACTCAACAGGAGCCAACAACTCTGACAAATTTCCATACCCGTCGAAATTTATAATAACAAAGTCCTTGAGCATTTCTGTCAGTACCGTTGTTACATCAGTTGGAACATGAACTAATACATATACGCGATTAAACTGGTGAAAGATCAATTTTATCACACTTACAGTTATCACTAAAACATTTGACCAAGTGTTTACGAGAGGGTCGAGTTCATAGCCTCGTTTTGAAACAAGTACAGTACGGGATCAGTACCGCAAGTGTGGATTTTAGCCCTTACCGGTTTCGCTTACGCAATATTTTAATTGTAAACAATATATTCAATCAACATGCCAGCCATCTGAAAGCAACGATGACATTTAATATTTTCTTTGTTAACAATGTAAAGTATATTCATTTACCTATCGGAAATATAACAAGCATGTTAAAATAAATTGTGAAGGCATACACAAATGTTTTTTTGTTCACCTTCCGAGAATCACGCTAGTTCAGCAGATTTTTTAATTTCATACGCCGAACTAGGTTACAATTTGTTTACAAACTTAAGATTTAACATCATTCAATTACATTTGCAAGCTGTGAACACATTAATTTTTAACAAACAATGGTTCGAAACACAGTGTAGCAATACCACGTGACTTTTGACTACAGTTACAAGAAGAAATTTGCAAACATTGGAAAATAAAATAGCCATAAGTATTTTATTTATTCATCGATTTCTATGAAATATACGCCACGCTAAGGGGGGAATTATTTGCTTCCCATGACATATAAGATTTTTTTCAGCAGCTTTACCGATTTTTCCAATACCCTGTGAAACCTACACGTTCCACGGTTTCTCAGGGTAATGGACAAAACGGCACATCCGCTGAAAAAGATTTTATATTTCACGGAAAGCAAATAATGTTCCCCTTAGCGCGGCGTAGATTTCATAGAAATCGATGAAGAAATAAAATACTTATGGCTACATTTGTGTTCCAATGTTTACAAATTTCTACTTGGAACTGTAGTAAAAAACCACGTGGTATTGCTACACTGAAACAGGAGTATCTTCACGGTCAATAAACAACTGTTCAATTTCAATAGCGTCGACACGATGTCGACACAAACGATGACAATAAGGTGCGAAAATATCAATTGGGCCAGAAAAGTCGTGTCGATATAAGCGGAGTGTCGACACAGGCATGTCGACTAAACCCACAGTATGTTGACTGACTGAACCCCCAACCGGAAGTCGCTGGTAACTAGGCGTTCAGTTTCATTTTGGAAAGCTGTCAACAGTAAGTTTTTAATGTTTTTATCAGACTTTTTGAACTGAATATACTTTTTGCATATTTTTTTTCGGCGTGAAATAAACGCCTCTTTAACAGAAAGTCCTATACTAGGTATTAGCATTTAGAATGAAAACGTATTCTCTCAAAATAAACAGCTGGTTAAAGCGAAAGATCATTCAATCACGTCAAAATGCCCGTTATTTTGGAAATGCTAAGGAAATACTAGTAATATTCTCTTCTAGGTGTTTCATTATCAATCTATACGTATGAGTTTATACGTGCAATGATATATTTTCCCCCTGAATCGTTGCAATATTGTCTAATCCAGTATGCATTCGATTCATGCACTGAACGCCTATTTGGAAAACGCGAAAATCCATCTGTCCCACTAGTCGCAGTACCACTGTATGCCTATTCAATAAAATATTCAAATATCCAAATACCAAATGCTTGTGCGTATTATCGTTTTCAAGGTACTCATTGAAATGATAAATATCAGTTATGCACTGCATCTTTATTTCGACTGGCATACAGTAAGCTTTTGGTCATTTTCGAATATTCGCCAAACGTTAAAATTCCAACGAAGGTTTCTGACACTTTACCGAAACATCGTCGATGTGTCGGGGAAACCTCTGGGGTGCCTTGCAGAATTCTTTTTATCGCGAAAGCATCCCCGATCATTCCTCGGGGTTCTGGATGCCTCGGGGATGCCTCCACGGGATATTCCCGAGCTTCGGGGATGCCTTCGAGATATTCCCTACATGAAATCGCGAGTTCATCGAGTAAAAATCATTACATGCATTGAAATCTCCCGATGTAATTACAATCTGACTAACTGTCTCAAGACTTCCGAAAGCTTCCCCGAAAGATCGGGGAGCTTCCCTCCGACAATGGCGAACCTCCTGATGTCCATCGGCAATACACCCCGACGCACAAAGTCGGGAATATATCGGGAGTTATCCCTATGCGTCCCGATTCCTCCCGATTCTCAAATTGCCTCGTGACTTTCCCGAAGCTTCCCATTGACCACGAGGACCGATGCCTCTCGAAGCTCATTAATTTCCATCGGGAGTACATCAAGTACCAGTTGTACGTATTTATTCCCCTCCTATCTTTGAAGGGGGTTTATTACTTTGCTTATACATGTATGTCTGTCTATCGGTTGGTAGACTAAATTGTTTCCTTCAAAAAGGAAAAAGGCTTAGCCCACGGATCCTGAAACTTTGGATAGTGGTTGGGCATCAAAAATAGATGACCGCTATTGATTATGCGGTCGGTAGGTCAAGGGACTGTATCACTGTGACCTTTAACATGAAAATAGGTCAAATGGTTTCCGTTCAATAACTTTAACGGTCAATAGGTCAAAGTTGTCATTCAACCTTAAACATTCCTGACTATCGGGATGTCATAGGGGCATACGTGTATTACAAGTTTATAAACATCTCTTGCTCCTATTAAGTATTTATATTTTACTGGAACGTCACATAATTACATACAGTAAACAAACACAGTTTTTACAGGGACCATGTCTATAGGTATATTAAACCAAAATTTCATGTTTAAGTTACCCAAGGTTATTACTCGATGCATATATGTCACCGATTCTTCGGGTCTATTAGTCGAAGAAACAGTTTGTGCGACTAAGCGTACAGTCCAGATTTTACAAAATGCGACTAGTGGGTCAGTCATGTTTCAAACATTTTCTTTGAATAAAAATTGCAGCAGTAGCATTGATACTGTTCCATGACTAATTTCTACCGTTTGTTAACACATAACAAGGTCAGAGCATTAAATGCAAGGTTGAAAATACGTTTGAACAAACTTATAGTTTTTGCGACTATGCGTACAGTCCAGATTTTACAAAATGCGACTAGTGGGTCAGTCGTGTTTCGACTAGTCGTACAGTGTAATCAGCATACATGTCCCAGAAAAACACATTTTCCTCAAAAAAGTATCCGTTATGATAGAGCATTGTTTGCGCGTATCGATGTGTTATACATTCATTTACAATCCAGAAAAGGTTTCAAGACTTTGTGAACGCTAAATATACTATTTTTCAAAGAATTTGTAGGTTCTTTACAAGCTGTAACAAATATCTAATCGTTATTTGACTTGAAAATTAAGTTTATAAGGGCTTTTATCAGGAATGTTTGGTATCTACGTAAACAGTATTTTATGGACTTCATTGTAACTAAAACAGTGCACTTACTTTATGCGATACTAAGGAATAAACTAAAAAAATCCAAACTATCCGAGACGGTAAACACGATCGATTTATTTTCTGAACGCCTAGTTATCAGCGACTTCCGGTTTGGGGGTACAGTGAGTCAACATACTGTGAAACCGTCATATTTAAGATAGAATATAGAGCAACCCAAATCGGGGATTTGAAAGTATGTCGACATAACCGAAGTGTCGATACAACCGATGTCGACACAACGAGTTTCAACTGTATTATAATTATTTACTTCCTACGAACAATACATGTCCCCCAATGTGTAGGTTTTAGAGAATAATTAAGAATTTAACTATGTATTTTAAAGTTATTAAGTGTAAGATTTATTTAATAGGTGTTTCGATAAAACGATGTTCTCTGATCACATTGTTTAAACAGAGACCCCGAGCGTTTTTTGTTAAAATCTGACGAGTCTCAGTTTAATGTGGTTTACTAATACCAAGGTGTTTAAACAAACACAGATAACTCGTAAAAGGGAGACACTCCTTGTGAAGAAACACAGCCATTTCAAGCAATTCGAGTTATCTCCATTGCTCCACAAACCAACGCTACAAACGTGTAAGACATTTTTAGAACATTTTATTTCTCTCAGTAGTATGATACATTTAAAACATAATTGATTTTAAGAAACATAATAACGCGATCATTTTACCTTAAGAAGTAAGAAAATATCTTGTTTGAACATACAATTGAGCGTTATTTCGAAGTTTTTATCCTATAATTACGGTTGAAGGTTTCATTGTTCCAAAAATAAACACCACACCACACTGGTAAATAATGTATGCATTTAATGCGATGGATCTTATTACAGTGAAGTTCTTCTTTCAATATTCTTCTTCTTCATCGATTTGTTCATCGACTGAGTCCACTCCAACCTCTTCATAATCTTTCTCTAGAGCAGCAAGATCTTCCCTTGCCTCAGCGAACTCTCCTTCTTCCATACCCTCGCCGACATACCAATGAACAAATGCACGTTTTGCATACATGAGATCAAACTTGTGGTCAAGTCGTGCCCAGGCTTCGGCAATGGCAGTAGTATTGCTTAGCATACAAACGGCGCGCTGAACTTTAGCCAGATCCCCACCTGGTACCGCTGTCGGTGGCTGATAATTGATACCAACTTTGAAACCAGTCGGACACCAGTCGACAAACTGTATACTCCTCTTGGTTTTAATGGTTGCAATGGCGGCGTTGACATCTTTGGGTACTACGTCACCACGATACAGCATACAACAAGCCATGTATTTGCCATGACGTGGATCACACTTCACCATTTGATTGGCTGGCTCGAAACAGGCATTGGTGATTTCGGCGACCGAAAGTTGCTCATGGTAAGCCTTTTCAGCAGAGATAACCGGTGCATACGTAACCAATGGGAAATGGATACGTGGATATGGTACCAAATTTGTCTGGAACTCTGTAAGATCGACATTAAGAGCACCATCAAATCGCAACGAGGCTGTGATTGAAGACACAATTTGTCCAATAAGTCGGTTAAGGTTGGTATAACTTGGGCGCTCAATGTCCAGATTACGACGACAGATATCGAAGATTGCTTCATTGTCTACCATGAAAGCGCAGTCAGAATGCTCCAGTGTCGTGTGGGTGGTAAGAATGGAGTTGTATGGTTCTACGACAGCCGTGGCCACCTGTGGTGCTGGATAAACTGCGAATTCGAGCTTCGACTTTTTGCCGTAGTCGACTGAGAGACGCTCCATCAAGAGTGACGCGAACCCGGAACCAGTTCCTCCACCAAAGCTATGGAAGATAAGGAAGCCCTGGAGACCTGTACATTGGTCAGACAACTTCCGGATACGGTCTAATACAAGATCGACTATTTCTCTACCGATTGTGTAATGACCACGTGCGTAGTTATTGGCAGCATCTTCCTTGCCTGTTATTAGTTGTTCCGGATGGAATAGTTGACGGTACATCCCGGTACGTACTTCATCTAGAATATAAAATCAAGTTACACATATTTAGAAAAAGGTCAATCATGAGGTCATTTCATAATAGATTTTGAAACTTAAAGAAAAATATGTCTCAAACTTAATACATACTGGAATATTTGAACATATCGGTAACACATTAAACATTGAACTTAGTGTGTCACTTGTATTTTACTTTTCGTTATGATGTTGGGATCAATGCATTGTTGCTGTGTTCAGGACTAAATTCAGACTACTAGTATTAAACAAGTTCGTACCTATTTCCGTATGAAACAGCCACTGTGTGGGAAAGCAATCGGGACCCTCGGCCATTGACGTAACATGTTAAATTCAGCATCGATTACGGAAAGAACCGATATATTACGATAGGATGAAAGGGTTCGAATCTTCGCAATGACTGTCTTCATAAGCACCAGTTTCCGATTGATGCTATTTATAGCCATTATGGATATGACTAAATGTAAATATGCGCCATAACCTCGCCTACTTATATTTCTGTGTAGTCACTTGTAAGTTATTCCGGTATGTTCTCAGTGTAACTTACAGGTAAGTTCTACTGTACATCATATTTCTCATACGCATGCATACTTGTAAACTACACTCTGTTCAGTATCCATGACAACGACGTTATGAGAAGTAAGAGAGGATAAGTTAATCAGTTTATAGAATCTTGTCTAATGGTTAACAGGTGCCAATTTTAGGAGCATACAGTTTATATAGAAACTGCAGTACGGTGTCTCGGCACACTACACAACTGTGTTACTATTAATAAGTGAGCGCCTACAGATTTTGAAAAAATGTAAATAGATATAACTCAACAAATTTTAATGTCAGCTTATTGCGGAATTTCAGTTGTACAATCCCTGTATATTGTTTCAGTTGATACCGAACCCTCACTTAAGGATCAATTCAACTATAAGACCATCCTAACATTACGAACATGGCTACTAGTGTTCAAGTTCATTATCGTTGAGTGGACTTTTTTTAGTAATATAGTATTTTAGCCGGGGGTGTATTGTATGATGGCAACTGCGAATCAATGTAGAACAGTGATTTCGTTTATTTTGTTAATAACTTAACTTAATAACAACACATGCTGAGGTGGTGTTGTTGACAATTTTAAAAAGCTCAGGTGTGTTATAAATAGGGTTGAATACTTTTATTTCGCGTAGTCATCGGTTACTAGATTTGTATTACGGATGACGTGATACCCAAGAAGAAAGTTAGTCATCTTAGATTTTATGAAGATGCATGATAATAAATTATGAAGCCTGAGTTCCAGACAGCACCCTTGTTATTTCAATTGCAGAGGGGATTCAGTGTTAAAGTCTTGGCCATATAGTGGGTACTCGAGCATATGACCATAAGTTTACAAAACAACACTTAGCAACTTAGCCACGGGTCCGCATATCTCATACAGTCCAGTTAGGATATTGTGAGTGTGACGTTGTCGTTTATATGTACACACAAGATTACAGCCATTGTCTAAACAGGTATAGCGAATATACCGGTAGTATGTTAGTTTATCATCCATTAACATTACAGCCGTCTGTATAAGCCTTTATAATTGGTTTTGCACTGTAATTGTGGATTCAAAAGCTGCGTCACTCTGTTATTACCTTGAATGGACTATACATTAGGTATGGTTGACCCTATTTTTAATATTATGTAATTTCAATACATGTTTTAGTTACTTTGCATGTCACCTACCGACAACGGTTGGCTCTAGGTCTACAAACACTGCCCTAGGAACATGTTTTCCGGCTCCTGTTTCACTGAAGAACGTATTAAACGAGTCATCACTGCTGCCTATGGTTTTATCACTAGGCATGGTACCATCTGGCTGGATCCCGTGCTCTAGGCAATACAATTCCCAACATGCATTGCCGATCTGGACACCGGCTTGACCCACATGGATAGAAATACATTCACGCTGAAAAATATTAACACATCATTTAATATATGTTGATAGTTCACTCTTTTTGCTCAATATTTCGACCTATAAGGTCTTTTTCAGGAGAATGCAACACTTGAAATTTATTCACATTGTTTATAATGCGGGAAATGCCGTCATGACGTCATGGAGATGCATCATAACGTCATAACAAGCTATGCATCCATGCAACATGATAATTGTGATCCCCTTTTAGGGATATTTTACAACTAGAGTTTATTTAAATTTAAAACAAAATCGGTCGGCTATAAACATAACACCTCGTGGATCTTGACGTAAACACACAACAATATATTCATGTTTGCAGCTACAGAGTTGTGGCACTCGCTTACGCTTTGGTTCCACCAAAACTGAATTTGTAGTTATTTAGTTTAATTTTTTTAGCTCACCTGAGTACAAAGTGCTCAAGGTGAGTTATTGTGATCACCCTATGTCATTCGTCCGTCTTGCGTCGTGCGTCGTCAACACTTGGACCGTTAACACTCCAGAGGTCACATTTTGCACTTAATCTTTATAAAACGTTGTCACAATGTTTGTCTCTATGAAATATAGGTCAAGTTCGCAACTAGGTCATCTGGGGTAAAAAAAACTAGGCCACTTGGTCACATCAAAGAAAAACCTTGTTAACACTCTAGAGGTCACTTCTTTAACATAATATGAATGAAACTTTGTCACAATGTGTGTCTCTATTAAAGTTAGGTCAGGTTTACAACTGGATCATCTGGGGTACAAACTAGGTCACCAGGTCACTTTGAAATAAAACCTTGTTAACACTATAGAGGTCACATTTTTACATAATCTAAATGAAACGTGGTCACAATGTGTGTCTGTATAAAATCTAGGTCAAGTTTGTTACTGGGTCATGTGTAGTCAAAAACAAGGTCACTAGGTCACATCAAAGAAATACCTTGTTAACACTCTAGAGGTTACGTTTTTTGCCTTATCTTAATGAAACATGGCTACATTGTTTGTCTCTGTAAAATCTAGGTTGAGTACGATAATGGGTCATCTGTGGTGAAAAACCAGGTCACCAGGAAGAAAACCCTAGTAAATACTTTAGAGGTCAGTGAAGTACGTACAGTCAGGCAGGTTGTACAATTTGGGTTAGTGTATATGTCAGTGAAGTACGTACAGTCAAACATTTGGTACAATGTGGGCTAGTGTATATGTCAGTGAAATACTTACAGTTAAGCATATGGCACATTGTGGGCTAGTGTATATGTCAGTGAAGTACTTACAGTCAAGCATATGATACAATGTGGGCTAGTGTATATGTCAGTGAAGTACTTACAGTCAAGCATATGATACATTGTGGGCTAGTGTATATGTCAGTGAAGTACTTACAGTCAAGCATATGGCACATTGTGGGCTAGTGTATATGTCAGTGAAGTACTTACAGTCAAGCATATGGCACATTGTGGGCTAGTGTATATGTCAGTGAAGTACTTACATTCAAGCATATGGCACATTGTGGGCTAGTGTATATGTCAGTGAAGTACTTACAGTCAAGCATATGGCACATTGTGGGCTAGTGTATATGTCAGTAAAGTACTTACAGTCAAGCATATGGCACATTGTGGGCTAGTGTATATGTCAGTGAAGTACTTACAGTCAAGAATATGGCACATTGTGGGCTAGTGTATATGTCAGTGAAGTACTTACAGTCAAGCATATGGCACATTGTGGGCTAGTGTATATGTCAGTAAAGTACTTACAGTCAAGCATATGGCACATTGTGGGCTAGTGTATATGTCAGTGAAGTACTTACAGTCAAGCATATGTCACATTGTGGGCTAGTGTATATGTCAGTAAAGTACTTACAGTCAAGCATATGATACATTGTGGGCTAGTGTATATGTCAGTGAAGTACTTACAGTCAAGCATATGATACATTGTGGGCTAGTGTATATGTCAGTGAAGTACTTACAGTCAAGCATATGATACATTGTGGGCTAGTGTATATGTCAGTGAAGTAATTACAGTCAAGCATATGGCACATTGTGGGCTAGTGTATATGTCAGTAAAGTACTTACAGTCAAGCATATGGCACATTGTGGGCTAGTGTATATGTCAGTGAAGTACTTACAGTCAAGCATATGGCACATTGTGGGCTAGTGTATATGTCAGTGAAGTACTTACAGTCAAGCATATGGCACATTGTGGGCTAGTGTATATGTCAGTAAAGTACTTACAGTCAAGCATATGATACAATGTGGGCTAGTGTATATGTCAGTGAAGTACGTACTGTCAAGCATATGATACAATGTGGGCCAGTGTATATGTCAGTGAAGTACGTACAGTCAATCATATGGTACAATGTTGGCTAGTGTACATGTCAGTGAAGTACTCACAGTCAATCATATTGTACAATGTGGGCTAGTGTATATGTCAGTGAAGTACTTACAGTCAATCATATTGTACAATGTGAGCTAGTGTATATGTCAGTAACGTACGTACAGTCAAGCATATAGTACAATGTGCTCTAGTGTATATGTCAGGGAAGTACTAACAGCCAAGAATGTTGTACAATGTAAGCTAGTGTATATGTCAGTGAAGTACGAACAGTCAAGCATATGTTACAATATGTGCTAGTGTATATGTCAGTGAAGAACATACAGTCAAGTATATGGTACACTGTGAGCCAGTGTTTATGTCAGTTACGAACGTACAGTCAAGCATATGGTACAATGAGGACTAGTGTATATGTTAGTGAAGTACATACAGTCAAGCATATGGTACAATGTGGGCTAGTGTATATGTCAGTGAAGTACATACAGTCAAGCATATGGTACAATGTGGGCTAGTGTATATGTCAATGAAGTACATACAGTCAAGCATATGGTACAATGTGAGCTAGTGTATATGTCAGTAACGAACGTACAGTCAAGCATATGGTACAATGTGAGCCAGTGTATATGTCAGTAACGTACGTACAGTCAAGCATACGGTACAATGTGAGCCAGTGTATATGTCAGTAGCGTACGTACAGTCAAGCATGTGGTACAATGTGAGCCAGTGTATATGCCAGTAGCGTACGTACAGTCAAGCATATGATACAATGTGATCCAGTGTATATGTCAGTAACGTACGTACATTCAAGCATATGGTACAATGTGAGCCAGTGTATATGTCAGTAACGTACGTACATTCAAGCATACGGTACAATGTGAGCCAGTATATATGTTAGTGACGTACGTACAGTCAAGCATACGGTACAATGTGAGCCAGTGTATATGTCAGTGACGTACGTACAGTCAAGCATACGGTACAATGTGAGCCAGTGTATATGTCAGTAACGAACGTACAGTCAAGCATATGGTACAATTTGAGCCAGTGTATATGTCAGTAACGAACGTACACTCAAGCATACGGTACAATGCGATCTATAGTTCGTACATATATTCAAGAATGTATCACAATATGTCGAACAAGACGAACACACAAATATATGACATAACGAAGGTCAGACAACATCGGAGATGTGTCTGTAGACTAAGTAGAGTCGGATGGACATAGCATACACTATTTTGGCATCATCTCAACAACCTGAACTACACACCAGAAGAAATATTGATCTGAATGTGAACAGTCATCATGAAATCATGATATATTCCATACGGATGTTAGTGCCTGTGGTGTTTCAGATACCATTACTGAATTATACAAAAAAGTAGATCGATTTATATACCATTAAAGTTTGGTGATACTTTACCACAAAATCATACATTTTCACCAGGTCAGGAGGTCAACAGTTTGCTTATTTATTATTCTGAAACTGTTTGCAATGTTAAATGTTCACAATTTTATAACTCGAGAAAGGACTGATTTCCAGAATTGTATTGCCCTTGTTAAAGTTGAGGAGCATAAATTTTCTCCAACTCATCAAATTCGCGAATATAGTCAGAAAATTAATCTGTCGAGAAAAAATCTGACTTTACAGTACAATTCAGACACTGTGTTCTGTTCTGCCTACGTACTAATCCTATGGGATTTACCTTGCAAACAAATGCAATTCAAATACACACGCCAGTGCCTTGTTATTGGCACACTTTATGTGATTGTACCAGGTCATGCCACATGTGACACGTGTGTAAGGCAAGACTTGTAATAAAACACAACCATAAATATATTCTGCTTAATAACCCAAACCATCATTAGTGATCATCTGAATTTTAAAATCTGCCACATGTTTTAATCAGCTAATGGTACTACATATATTTATAAATACAGTACAACCTCTCCAGAGCAGTAACCATTGGGAAACACAAAGTTTGGTTCTTCTACAGAGTATGTTGCTCTGAGGAGGTGAAGTAAATTGTTAATTCTGTAACAAAATGATTATGTTTTGATAGAAAGGTTGTTGCTCTAGAGAGGGTCGCTCTGGTGAGGTTGCACTGTACATCATTAATGGTAATGAATACACTAAACACAATTTGTCATAATTTAAACTGGTTCTAGCTAGAAATCGTCGCCCACTTCAACCACTATGTCACCATTGTCAATCATTTCAAGTGTATACACCATTATACACGAGAACAACATCGTGCTTTGTTTGTAAACAACCGAACATCATAGCGTCAATAAAATATGTTTTTGTCAACAAAACACGTTGTGTATGTATGTTTGTTTCCTAATGTGAAATTACATAACACCGAACACGGATACTTATAGCTCGGAATACTCGTCCCAGATTAAAGCGAACTGGTGGTTATATGTTATAACGAATACTTATTAAGCCCTTTTATGTTTTAAATTATAGATTATGAGATGATGTAAATATAAAAAGACGGTTTTCGGTGCATTGAAGCGAGTGCATATACTGCATTATTATGGCACGGTTATAGTTATAACCCTGATACACCCTAACAACACCATTCGACATGAGGTGCTGTACTGCGCATATAATACAACAGTCCACGTAAATAACTTAATGATACGTAAATAATGGACAATGTTTGATGAAAATACGTATTCTTAACATTCCAGAATTAATCAAGCATTTAAAACATTTCTTGACAATTGTACAATAATGTGAGATAACAGTCAGACACCCATTTCTATACATCATGACAAACTGTTCATTATCATATCACACCTAGATCTTTCCTTCTACGAAACACACTTTAATGAACTCAAAATGGCAAAAACACGCGTTCCTTTTTACTAAAAACATCGTTAAAATAGTCAAAATATATATCTAATATTATAATAAGATTATAACTTACCATATTGAGATATAGTAAATAATCCTTAAGATAATAAATTGATTTTTACGTTGTTTCTATTCTCACTGCGACCTGAAGCGTCTGTTGTGAGAACACAAGTGAATGTGAAACATCTCAGCATCTGTTACATAGAGACTCGTCAAAGCTCGGCAATGTCCGTTTGTCTCCGGTAATTATACCGTAGTTACATAGCGACACCAATCGTCAAAGTTCGACTATTCCGTTTGTCTCCGGTATATATACTGCAATGCATAAAGGCGTTACATCGAGACACTAATCACTGCTAATCGTCAAAGCTCGCCTATTTCCGTTTGTCTCCGGTAAATATACTGTAATGCATAAAGTCAAAGTTGTTAAGAATGATAGAGACATTTCCAGTATATACCTGCTTACAAGCTTTACAAGAAAATATCTCGAGCATAGTCTGGCTACCGACGAGATATAGTCTGGCTACCGACGAGATATAGTCTGGCTACCGACGAGATATAGTCTGGCAGATATTAAAGACGAATGTCACAGTTTTTTGGAGGCGTTAGCCTCTCAATACTATAATTGGCCATTTCTTAATACAATCTGAACATCTTTAGGCTAAACAATGTGAATCCGCATTCAAGTAGTTCCAGAAACTGTCAACATTCCAAATACGGCTACATACGTTTCTCCAAATTTTTAAACTGATTTAATTCAATCAGCAACATTTGTTAATTCTAAGATCGACAATTATTGTCAAACTGTTCGTTAAATCGATGTTTTTGCAGATAATCACTCCGCCGGGGCGATGTCGAACTTGTTTCGTATTTTGAAAATGACGTGTTCATCAAATGTCCCGGCTGTATAGCTATTTTTAGAATTTGTATTTGAGGTTCCGGATGTAGCTTTTTTTTAGAATATTGGAGCGTGGTATACGCATTCAATACTTGTATTCCATATAAATTGATGTGCCCCTTTTTACACAATTATTCAGGTACCCAACATGCATAGATATAGTCACATATGCCTTTTTTGACATTCAAGACAAGATCGGCAGTAAGAAAACGAACGTTAAACGTGTAAAGTCGGTTTGAGCTTTAATAGTGCGTGCAGCAACCAGATCGCATCCTATCAGCACTCTCAGTGCTTTGGTTTCCTACATTTTACACTATGCCTATTCTTTAAATGTTAGACAACTCAAAATATCAGTAGTTTAGTTACAGGTTACAAAGGGAAACGACTTTCTCCTAAAATAATAAAAAATCAGCTCGAAGTTAAAGCTCAGAAAAACAAATTGCACAAGAATAAGTGTTTATTCTGATACACGAAAGGTAGCTGGCAATAACCAAGATGCAGTGTCCTCGGAAACCATATATTGCCCTGAAATAGGTACTTTTTCAACTGAAGTTTCTGTAAATAATAGAAAAATACTTTGTACAAAGCTAGTACATGGTCATACCCACTGGACAAATAAAAGAAAAGTATACCTCGTTATGCTACTTTAAGCGCAACATTTATTACCTTTCGTTATAGAAAACATGTCATTTTCCGTATTTGACAAAACATATTATTTTTATAGTTATCACAACTAAACGCGCACCGTTGAATGAACTAATACATATTAAATAAGTTAGTATACTTGGTCTTGGCTTTTCTATTGATAAGTTTGTTTGTTATACATTAAAGAATATATACAACAAACATGGCAAAATCTCGGCGTAGGAAAGACACTGTGGTATTCGTTCTTAAGGATGTTGGAGCGCTTAGGATCCCACCTTCAGAATTTGCTCAAATTTTTCCAGGAAGTAAAGAAATCTATACTGACACAAAATATGATGAAAAAACACTAGGTCACGGAACTCGTTTATCGGATAATCAGCCCTGATTGAAGTGTGTATGATTTATTTTTATAATTCCATGGAAATTGGTAAATTGGTGGTGGTGTTCAAATTTGACATTTTTATTTGATGTCTGTGATATAAATAATAAAATATTTTTCAATATAGTTTGGGTACACATTGTTAAACATGATCAAGATACCAAAAAGTGTATATTAAATTTTGGTCTAATATATATTGCTCTTTTACCCCACCCACTTCATATTTAATGCAGCAAAATAGCACCCAGGTAAAATCCTAATAACTTTTTTTCCCACCTTAAACTTTAAATATTTTGTTAAATAAGTCTAGTGACATAGATCTTCAAAATTATGCAATAAAAAATATATGTCACCGAGGTATCTTTTTCGCAATTTTTGTTTTTATTTTGGTTAAATGTGGCTAAAATGCTGAGAAAATCAATGAAAACGCTTAAAATAAAACTTATTTAACATGTAAATATCGCGAAAACACATCAACACATAATAAACAAACATTATCAAACGAACCTGACTCACAAAAAAGTCATTTGGCATAAATAGCAATATTTTTATTTTTTTTATACCTATAACGAAAATATAGTTGATCCATTTTAGAAACCGTTTAATTTTTCCTCATTTTGCTATCCCATTAACGTAACACAATACGCGTAACGTCAACATTTTGCTATCCCATAAACGTAACACAATACACGTAACATTTATTACCTCTCGTATTTGACAAAACATATTATTTTTTTTGTTTATTACGTCAACATTTTGCTATCCCATAAACGTAACACAATGCGCGTAACGTCAACATTTTGCTATCCCATAAACGTAACACAATGCGCGTAACGTCAACATTTTGCTATCCAATAAACGTAACACAATACGCGTAACGTCAACATTTTGCTATCCAATAAACGTAACACAAGACGCGTAACGTCAACATTTTGCTATCCCATAAACGTAACACAATACGCGTAACGTCAACATTTTGCTATCCCATAAACGTAACACAATACGCGTAACGTCAACATTTTGCTATCCCATAAACGTAACACAATACACGTAACGTCAACATTTTGCTATCCCATAAACGTAACACAATGCGCGTAACGTCAACATTTTGCTATCCCATAAACGTTACACAATACACGTAACGTCAACATTTTGCTATCCCATAAACGTAACACAATACGCGTAACGTCAACATTTTGCTATCCCATAAACGTAACACAATACGCGTAACGTCAACATTTTGCTATCCCATAATCGTAACACAATACGCGTAACGTCAACATTTTGCAAAGTTCTATAGTTTGTACAAGGTGAAAGGGGTCACCTAAATGCTATAATTTTCCATCAGGCATATTTTTATTTCATGTTATATTTTTAATACATAACATAATTATTAACATTAAATCATATTTCAAATGTTATACAAACACTATAAAAGTGCATGTTATTCGCTTTAATAACACCTAAATATAAGTGTGTTTTTTTCCTTCAAATGGCGTCAATATTTTAAGGTGGGACAATTTTAAGTACTTACTCATCTGTATATAGAAATGTCAACATTGCAGGTATTTCAAAGACAGTCCCTTATTTTACACAGGAAAATAAGCGAAATTGATAAAGCAAATTAAGGAGGTACGAGCTGCCTTGTGCGCATGCGCGAAATTTCAAAATGGTATTTGATAAGAACAAACATGAATTTTAGTTTCAATGATTGCATATGAATGTTGATTAATGAAAATAAACAAAATATTATCGCAAAAATTAGATATTTTTAACTTTTTATTTTTTGCCTGTATGAAAAAGTGGGTGGGGAACGGCAAAATTGTGAATAATATGGGTTCACAATAAGTCCCTACAATTGTTCAAATGCATATGCTTATGTATAATATGTAGTGCATGGTTTAGTTATAAGAGGTAGCCACACTTTGAAATATTTTTAAGAAAAAATTATTTCATTACAATATGCAAATTAGGTTAATTTTATGCAAATTTATTCATAATTAGTGCTTTTTTATGCACAGCTCCCAAAAAAGGCTGGTGACCCCTACTTTTTATTTGACTAAACTGGTGTTCTATTTGATACTAAACTTAGGGCCAATTTTAAATCATTTTCGATCGTTGGGTATTTTTTTACCTTCATTTGAAATCGTTTGAAAATCACACTTTTTTGCAAGTGGGTGGGGTAACTATTTATCATGTTCAAATACTGAATTTGTTCACCAGGCAGCTGGAATTGTGACTAATGTCAATAGGAATGACCATTGAACACACAAAATATCATGCATTGCTTAAAAGTGGTTTCATACAGTAATAATCTTAAAAAGAACATAATGGTGCCATAAATGCAGGAAATTGATAAAATGACCAAAATACAATGGTAGGTCATTAGAAAGCCATGTATGTCGAAAACGAGCCTGGTGACATATCATTTTTATGATTTCAATGTTGTTCTAGAAGACTGTTCTGTCATTTTAAGATGTTTCAAGGAAAATTCGATCGTTAGATAAAAGGTGCGCGTACCTCCTTAAATACAAAAAGCAAATGTGGAAAAGTGTTTATTTTTGTATATTAAAATACTTGGAGTATATCTATTTTTTAGTTATTTTTAGTGGGACAATTTTAAGTACTCGTATTCCGGTCACTACAAACAAAGAAAATGCTTATATTTCGTTTATTATTACTTATACATATTCTGTGAAGAAAGCGAACGAAACTTATTTAATGCTAACTGATGAGATATGGAGTTCTATCAGTGAAATAAAACCTAAATCAGTCACTGGTTATCACCTACAATGTGACTGATATAAGCTCCGCCCCCCTCACAGGGACTACTTTAATTTACCAAAATCTCAACACTAAAATGTCTGTAATTTTTTTATTACTGAACGGAAACATGTCATGTGGGGGGTTTTATTCTTAGTTAGACCATTTCCTACAAATTGGTGTATGATTTAATGCTAAATTCTCAAAAAAGTCGTTTTCACCTATTCACCATAATCCAAGATGGCGGATTTTGAAGTGAAAAATATGAATGGAATAACATATTGATACGTAGCCTAACCACAGTGGTAATTTGGCATAAATAGTACCAGTTTTGACAGCATTAAATAAATAGAATATTTGTTTGTTTTGATTGAATATGGTTAATATCTCATCTTGTAGTGATAAAATTTTAATATTTTCACTCGCGCTACGCGCTCTTGAAAATATTGAATTTTATCACTACACGATGAGATATAAACCATATTCAATCAAAACAAACAAATATCCTCTATTTATCTAACAATTTTATGAGTTAATAACTTTTTGTCATCATTTTAAAGCTCAACATGTCTTATTTTGCATGCAAAATTTAAATGTGCCGAATTTTCAGTTCCGCTCAAGAGAATAATTTAATTTATCCAGTCACTTCCGGCAAAATCTGCCTGTTAACGGAGTGCCTGATAAACTTAGCGATAATCGGTCACCTGGGGCCGGGATTACAACGAATACTTACACTCAGCACTCAACACTCAAATATTGAAATTCGCTCTTTTGGGGTTCATTGTGGCATTTTTTTATAGCAAGACGTTGAAATAATGTTAAATTGGCACTAAATATTGTTTTTGGCTTACTTCCTACTTTAATTTAGTGTATTTGTAATCTATAATTGCAATTCATCAGTCTGAGTGCTGAGTGTGGCACTCAGATTCAATAATTACATTTATACCTCATAAATGGTACAAAATGGCAAAGAAATTTATAAAATTTTATTTTCTACACTAATTAACTATCTTATACTTTTCTCTCATCTAAATTTGCAATCTAGGACAAATAATAGCTCATTATATCACATTTTCAATATTTGAGTGTTGAGTGCTGAGTGTAAGTATTCGTTGTAATCCCGGCCCCAGGTCATGTGACTAGTGATAATCCGTCACCTTACCACGTGATCTGACGGACTTCTTCTCATATGAGAGTCGCCGGTTGCAATTCCGTGCCCGATGATGAGGTTTTCCTATCCTAAATGAGCTGGTAGTTGATCGGTTATTTTCTTCGTCTTACCTGCGTCTACACGACGTCTATCAAGATGTCCGACGTCGTTGTTTATCGTGACGTCACGGAACGAACGTGACGTTGCGCGCTAGTTAATGAAAGAGTAACAATATAGTCCCGAGTTTGATCCCCCTATGAGCAGATTAAGCGACTGGATAAATAGAATAATAGGTTAGTGCCGTGAATGAAGTAAAAGTTTATCCGGCTCGGCTGCGGAAAATATCGGATTCGCCTACGGCTCATCCGATAAATTCCTCCGCCTTGCCAGATAAACTTTTTCATCCAAATGTTACATATGACGCAGGCTTTTTCGGCATTTTTTACACGCAATTGGTGTGTTTTTACATATTAATGTTATTAAACTATTACACTTTTAATAATTTATTAAAGCCTTATTATTTCTGTGTATTTTGATACTTTTGTGAAGAAAATAGGATGAATAGTAATTTTAGCATGGGTCGCAACTTTTGACGTTACGTCATTTCGAGTGAGGTAATGGCGAAAGTTCGTACAGGTCAATATAAAAATTCCGAATTATTGGTTATTTTTAAACTGAATGTTTATATGTTCATAAAAGTCCGAATCGTATTTTTATGATTGATATCGTGTATGGCTACCCTTTGCACAAAGGACAAGGTTCGCATATGGCTTAATTTGGCCCTGTGATTTTTGAAAAATAAAAATGCATGTTCATATAAATTTGTCCTATAATTAAAAAACCTATCGATTGAGCATACATATCACGGTTTCTATTTTGATCTGCTGATAAAACTGCAAAGAATAATTATGTCATGTGTAATCAAAAATGTCATTTTCGGGAATTTTCAGGACTGCAAGCCAAGGAAGTACGGCAATGATATTTTTAGTTAGTTCTATGCTTCTGGTTGTGTGGGGGTGTGTATTGTAGTGTTGCAGAGTTACACCAGTGTCATTGCAGGGAACTAAAGGGAACTTAAGGGTTTTGAGCTAAAGTTTGCTAATCAAGTACTTTTTTCACACAACCTATCGCATATGCCTAAACGTTTTCAGCACAGCACTTTCTACAACTGACAATTTATTAGTTTTGCCAAAAGTGGTATTATGAGGCGCTTAAAAAAAGATTGTGTTTTCTTCACATGTCCAAGACGTGACAAGGCTGTTGTGACATGGGTTTACTGAAAGATTGGTACCGTGCGCTTTCGTCCATTAACAGCGTAAGTTAGCAAAGGGGAGAAAATCGAAGAAGATTAATGTCATGGTATTTTATAAGTTTTCTCCCTTTGTTACGATGCGCCTGTGTTACAGTACGAAAACAAATACAATTCTGTTAGGGCTTCCTTAATTTGTTGTCTTGACAAAGACATTAAAAACCATATTCCCCGTTACATCTCAGGCAAAATGAGCGGAGTGTATTCAATGCGCATTCTAAGTATTCTGGATGCATTCTGATCCATTTTTGTGCTCAAAATGCTCAATTTGGAAACATGCGAGACGCATTCGAAATTCAGAATTGTCCTACAAGTTTGGAGTATATTGTAACTGCATTTTTACTTTATATCGAATAATTATGCAACTTATTGGAGATAATTGCGTTTAACTTCGGATTCACCGTTTTCAAATGCCACCCACATTTTCCGAAAAATAATAATAACTGTTAAACAACAACAATAATAAAATAATACTGTAAAATACATGTACTAAATTTATAGAGGCAACACAGTAAACTGTTTGGCAGGCACAGTCTTCCCTGTGACCCTCTTTACGCTGTCGTAGAGTTATTCAAAGTGTATACTTGAGAAGAATGTATTAATATACACAGTTTGTACTTTAAATGCATCACGATTATTTTTAGCATGAGCAAAATAAAGGAAGTGGCATCAAGAATGGATACGCATATAAAAAAGCACTCAGAAGACAGACAGACGTTTTAGAACGTAAGTTAAAATTGGTCAAGACTACATAATACACAATGTACCACGGATTTTCATTCTTGCTGCATTTGGCTCCTTCTACCTCACGTGTGACTGATAACATACGGTAGTTAACTCCGGAATTTGCAAGAATCGTAAGAGGCAGGTTCGAAGCACGTTCTATGTACTCGAGAGGCTCGTCAGAAAAGGTGTTAGAACTTTGGTCAAATCAACATTCCCCCTTAATGTGTGACGAACTTTGAATCTAATTTACTTCTGTCGGGGTTTGTCTAATTCCAGGGTACTGTTTTATCAAAGCACTTACGAAAACCTTAAAATTTAAATTCTTTTTAATTCTTTAACAACTGTAAATTGGTGACGGGTATGGTTTGTAGGAGTTCATTACCTGAATCATTATTAGTTTTGCAGCTCCATTTACCACAGTTTATAGATTGAAACAAATTATAGAGAATTAAAGTTTATACGTAAGTTTACAATTTCCGTAAGTACTTTGATAAAACAGTACCCAGTTTGATTAGCGTGAATAGCGTATTATTTCATAGTGATGTATATCAATGGGGATAACGTATAGAACGGAAGTGATACCCCTGACGGTTTTTCGAATGTAAATTACATCGCTTCGGTAAGTAAATCTAGATTTTGCTTTGTTTTGTAAGACGTTATCAATGAAATCAATCAGCCCACCGTACCCGGTCCGGTCGCTACCTTCAGACCCAATACCAATTTCCCTCCAAATACCTATGATTAAGGAGAACACTCGATTCTAGTACGGTTTTGGTTACTGCACCCCTGACGACCTGTCTATATTATTTCCAATTTCTGCCGATTTGCATGGTGTGTGGCTGTTTGATGGGGCCAACTTCGTTGTTTACATTATTCTAGGTATGAAATTTGCAAAATTAGTTCGATGCAGCCAGATTATGAGGCAAAATAAACGAAATAACCACTATGATACCCCTGACGATTGCTGTTTGGGACTGATACCCCTGACGCCTCTAAATACTATAATGTTGTAATACGCGACGGTCTGCTCTGTACATGTTCAACCACTAACAAATCAAGATTCTAATCAATCCCGGTTTTGCATAAATACATAAAGAACATGATAAGCAATGACAAATAGACCAACACAGTTGCATACATAGATTTGGAATCGTACAGCAAGTCAAGTTGTAATACTAGTATTGTTCAATGTATGCTATAACATTTAATATTACATAGAGGATATTACATGAGTGTCTTTCCGTATTGAATTTATTAAACGAGTTGAATAAATTCAATGTGGAAAGTCACAAATGTAATGTTCTTTTTATCACATGTTAGCCTTTTCCGGCCGAAACATAAAATAGCTACTTATTTTTCCCTATAATAAACGCGCAACTTTGACGACGTCGCCTATCCTTTGAATGACGTCGCGTGATAGCTTTATTACACTAGTGTATTATCAAAAATAAATAATGACTTTATTACACTACCGCGACGTCAAACATGTGATAAAAATTATTATAAAGAAGTCCGTATTGATTTATTCATTAATCTTAAATTTCTACGGCTCAAAGTTGAATATTGGAACCTCCGTAAATGGATTGTTCTTTAGATGCTGTCTGCTGTGCGGGCGCCTTGAGGTCACAAACCACTAAATAAAATTGTTCTTTAGCTCAATGTAAAGGGACAATTGTCAGCCCCAGATTATATCATGTTAAAGTCTATGGCCAGTTGACAGACCTATATCTTTGAAAAACAGTATGTTTCAGCTACAAAATAAGACCAAAAAAAACAGGGGGTCATGTTTAATATAAGAAAGATTTTGTTCGTCAAAGGCAGTCGACAACTTTTTACTGACGCGCGGACTGATCCAATGTGGGTTTTACCCTAGTCTACTTTCGCTTTGTCAAGTATGCCAAAATCTCAAAATATTCAAGATGAAACACATTCACTCATTCAACTCCATGTATACAATACCTTTAAACTCAATAACATGATTCTAGTTCCATTTTGTCCAGGCATATCACCATTTCCAGGCAAACATAAGTTTCTGTAAGGACTATTTGATTTTGGTCCGCGTATGCATTTAGTGGTTTATGACCTTGATACTTCAGTTAGTACTACTTCGGAAGCTCGACCAATCAGAACTCATGATTGTGGCACTTCTCTACCAATGTAGAACAACCCGTTAAAAGAAGTCCCTATGCATTGTTTCATTGATAAAATAGACACAGGCAAAACAAAGATTGGCAATATAAAACATAAATCAGCAGCAATCGAAAGCGACCCATTTTGAATGGCTATGTGGTGTGATGAAGTATAAACCGCATTTATTTTTTTAATGTTCACGTTATTTTTGAAAGCCGATTTACTATTTAGAACTAAGTACGCAAGGAACTAGTTTACGGATTTATTAATCTTTTCTTCGATACTTAAGTAAGGACTAAGATATGTAGATTTCTATCCTTGCAGTATAGTACGGAGAAATTGACACGATTCTCGACCTTCTATTAGCATAATTTAATAGCTAATATAGTGTCTATATTTGTAATCCCGGATGTATGTTTTCAGGTTATGCATGTTTATGTACTTTAACCATAGAGTTTATATAGAGAATAATAGGTTATTGCTGTGGATGAAAAAGTTTATCTGGCAAGGCGGATGAATTTATCGGGTGAGCCGTAGGCGAATCCGATAATTTCCGTAGCCGAGTCGGATAAACTTTTACTTCATTCACGGCACTAACCTTTTATTCTATTTATCCAGTCGTTTAATCTGCTCAGTAAGGGGATCAAACTCGGGACTATATTGTCACTCTTTCATTTACAAGCGCGCAACGTCACGTTCGTTCCGTGACGTCATGATAAACAACGACGTCGGACATCTTGATAGACGTCGTGTAGACGCAGGTAAGTCGAAGAAAATAACCGACCAACCACCAGCTCATTTAGAATAGGAAAACCTCACCCTCGGGCACGGAATTGCAATCGGTGACTCTCATAAAACAAGTCCGTCAGATCACGTGACAAGGTGACGGATTATCACTAGTCACATGACCAGGTGACCGATTATCGCTAAGTTTATCAGGCACCCCGTTAACAGGCAGATTTTGCCGGAAGTGACTGGATTAATCCCTCGTTTAGCTACCCAGGTTGGAAATTTACCTATACCAACACAAATCTAAAGGAGCGATAATGCATGACTTTACATGAGGAACTTTATTTATTATTTGCTTTCAATGGATTACGGAGATTTTTCAGTGAAAATAACAGTGAAAATAACAGTGAAATTACCACTTTGTTATTTTCACTGTTTAGAAGCTGGTTCCAGTATCGTTCAGAAAAAGAAACGTAACGTCAACGACGCCGGGCTTTAAAATGTACGTTACGTCATTATGACGTCACAATTGTCACGGCTTAACGTTCCAATTTCGACGTGATTTTTCCAATTAAGCCAATTACGGTACCATTTTAAGAGAAATTGAAGCATATAATAAACAGAAAATTTGTTGATTTTCGGTGAAAGATCAATTTTATTTCACTCGTGATGACATAAAATTATATTTTCATTCGTGGCTTCGCCACTCGTGAAAATATTGATTTTCTGTGATCACTCGATGAAATAAAATACGATCTTACACCAAAATCAACAAATATCCTCTATTTATTATTTGCTTTCAATGGATTACGGCGATTTTTCAGTGAAAATAACAGTGAAAATAACAGTGAAATTACCACTTTGTTATTTTCACTGTTTAAGAAGCTGGTTCCAGTATCGTTCAGAAAAAGAAACGTAACGTCAACGACGCCGGGCTTTAAAATGTACGTTACATCATCATGACGTCACAATTGTCACGTCGTGACGTTCCAATTTCGACGTGATTTTTCCAATTAGGCCAATTACGGTACCCTTTTAAGAGAAATTGAAGCATATAATAAACAGAAAATTTGTTGATTTTTGGTGAAAGATCAATTTTATTTCACTCGTGATCACATAAAATTATATTTTCACTCGTGGCTACGCCACTCTTGAAAATATTGATTTTCTGTGATCACTCGGTGAAATAAAATACGATCTTACACCAAAATCAACAAATATCCTCTATATATTCAACACAAGAACCTTGTAATATATTCATACATAAAGGTCAGGATCAGGTCCGTCAAATTCTCCGCGCTATACACTGTTTTGAAAGTTTGCCATTTTTTTAGAAAAATGTTGATAAAATACATATAATAGAAATCTTACTTGATATGGGAAAATTTGGTGGCATATTGTTGATTTTAATTTTTCTTCTTTTTTGCATAATATTATTTTCATTGTTCTAAAATGTTGATCATGTGATATACTTTAGGCTGGGATGCATATTTTTGAACTTGGGTATTTAGGCCGTAAACTATGGAAGCCTGAAGAAGAAAAATGTCATGCTGTTGATTTTATTATTTTTTTCTGATCTGTGTTTAAATCTAGTCGTGAATAAGTCTAATAACAGACTCTGTAATAGTTAAGACGTATATTTATGTAAACGACGGTGTGTTGTTCGAATTCTGTTGCGCTGGCATTGACCCTGCGCCCGCATCTCCTAAAAAAGCGCTAGCTTTAACACACTCATAATTTATCGAATCAACTTTCAAAATTTATTTTTGGTTTCAAATGAACTTCATTTTAAAATTAAAACTGCCATCGATTGAAATCTACTGTGTTTTCTTGGTGCGGACATGTCACGATGAAGCAAGTCGTCGCTGAGGTGCAAGCCGTCGCTGAGACGCCTTACTGTGTGTCAATTATATTAACAAAATAGTTTATCGAAATGCCTTTATTATCATAATTCATGCAATAACCATTGCTCTAATACACAGCACCATTTAACAAACCTTTAACAAACACCATTTTTCCTCACATAATATACTGAAAATATCTAAGTTTCTAAACACGGGCGTGAAATTGAATCCAAATGCGCTATCCGAAACGAGCATCTTCCGAAATGTGCAATATCCGAAATGAGCGCTGTCCGAAATGTGTAGTGTTCCAATCTGTTTAATGGTTATGACCTGAATGGTCGTGCGATGCATGGCCATGCGATTCATGACTGTGGTCATGTGAATCATGATCAATATCATGCAGGTGACCATGTGCGAAGTCGCCCGTGTAATCAGTCGAACTCCAACCAATCACGCAGCAGGCAAGTTTTGTTGAATGGCTGCTAGGTGAATGTATCTGAAAGAAAATGAGACCTTTCTATAATTGTATTTACAATTTTACATATATTGTTAGGCGTAAAAATAATAATTCGCTGGCTTGTAATGAGAAGGTTCTTATTCATAAGACTCATGCATATTTGAAATATGCATCACAAGGTTCTTCTTATAGGCCTTTTTCATGAAAATCGTAACAGGTTATGTCGACCAAACTGAAGTTGAAAAAGCTTGTTTTTTCCATAAGTAAGGAGTAGTTTTCAGACATTTTTTTCTTGTTTTCACAAATATCGATTTTGTACTTACGACCTTCTAATTATAAGCCAGCGAATTGTTTGTTTCCAGTATCCCGGCCTACCCTACAGGTACATGCTAATCACTTTGATCCTAAATATTTATATGGTTTGATTAAATATATAGTCCCGTCATGTTTAATCACTCCCCAAAGTGTAGTAGCTCTTTCCCTATGGTCAAACAAAAAGAGAGCAATACCAATTTCCGATCTAATATATATAACTCATAGAGAAGATATGCTATCCATATGCAAAGTGCCCACCATCTATTTGGTGAATAACCAATTTAAACTGGCCATTGATGGACACATATTTGCTTATTCATGAAACCCTTGTATGTAGGCTACACATGATCTCTCCTATATACGAGGGCCATTTAAAAAGTAGTAATCAGTGGTCAATGATACGTTTAATATTCAATCAATGTGTATATAAGTGTACATTTTCTGAAAGATACAACCTTTGTCTAGCTAACCAATAAAACAATATTGCAATCGGTAAAATATCCATTCACCCATATGACATTGAACCCATAGGGGTATGAAACACTGGAATTGCTAGAAAATAAGGTATATTAGTAGATGTAAGGGTTCATATTAATGGTCATAATTTTATTATTTTTATCCGATTGATTTGAAATTTGCCGAATTCATTCACTGTATAATTGTTTAACTAGTGCTGAATCAACATTATTGTTTGGAAAGTCTAAATTGATTAAGTTGTACAAGGAATCTGCCATGATCGAAATACTCCAAAAACTGCACTTTGCTGGGACTATAATATCCTATACGTTGTTGCTGCATTATACTACTGTGCGTCTTAAGTGGGAAAGTCAAACATGTAGCTTTTTTACACATTTATGTATGTTTCTATCTTACACATGATAAATATTTCCTGAATTATTCATAATTTGTTCTTAATACAGCCCAAAGAACATGACCACGTGACCGAAAAATACGTATTTTTGATTTATGACGTCATATCCCTAATTCAATAATACAGAAAACAAAAATAAAAACACATGATAGTAATTTTATATAAGACGAATTACATGAAATGGACAACAGGGGTGAATTTTCTTTGTTTATCATAAATAGGGGGGGGGGGGGGGGGGGGGGGTATTATATTACCCCACCCACTTTTTTAAAATTGGGCTCGAACATAAAATTTTGTTGTAAAAAATAAAATTGAAGTAAAAATGATTAAAATCGTGCGACGAATGAAACTACATATATTAATCTAGAGAAATTAACATATTTATTTACCTAGTATATATCTTAATATTAATTAGGGTGTTATTGTGGTATTTTGAGTCGCGAATGTGACTTGTTTATATTGCGATAGTTTGATAATACTTTACTGTTTTAAAAATTATGGATTGCCATTTAAGAGTACAATGATATATATTGCAAATGATATCAATTTAATTTCAGTAAGCCTGAATGACATTTGACAACAACGCTCAAAAGTCGCTTGAGCCCATATAACACAATGTTCTTACGTATTTATGAGTTATTCTTTGTCCAGTGCTTTAAACCATGTCCTGTTTGAATATCAATAAAATGAAAATGCTTTCATATTAAATGATGAAAATACCACGAATGTCTAGCTGATAGATTGTTCTTTAAGAAAATGTACACTTTTTATATAGTCAGAGGCAATGATGTTGATTTATCGCCCACTGATTAATACTTTTTAAGTGGCCCTCGTATGTTTGAGCATGTTACCAGTAACAAAAATATTTTAAGGCCATATTATAACGTTCATGTTTGTTCCATGGCATTTTAATATGTTTAAGAAACAATGAATATGTACCACTGTTTTGTCGTAGAATATAGCAAAGTCACTAGTTCGAATGACGAGTAATTAAATCACGAGTGCGCAAGACGAGTCCGAACAAGTGACTGTGATTTATTATAGATAAAACACAGGTACATATTAATTATTTCGATTCAAACATAGCCAATATTCTGCAATTGACAACACACCAAGACATAGTAACCACAGCAATGTTTTCTTCCTCGGAAGCTTATTTGCAAATTGAAGTTTTTCAGCCGTAAACGTGTGTTGTATATCGGTAATTGTTAGGGGTGGGCCGATGCATCGAAATATCGATGCATTGCGATCCCGAGTGATCCGATAGTATGGATCGATAGTAAAAGTCTCGATCCAATAACTATCGCCGATAGTTAGCTCAACTATCGATAGTTACGATAGTTTCCTTTTTATAAATAAAGTTTATTATTGATTTAAAACAATTTCTGTTCTCGTTAAAAACACTAATTGTTGTTAATCCCACGCATCAAAACTGCCACAAAGGACCAATGTCGCACTATTTAGTTGAATTTTATTAATCTATTTCTGTCCAAATCATTTTAAATCATTTCCACAAATAGTAGATTTGTATGTTGTATAACAAAGTGATATCTTACACAGTGCAAATTTGCATTTACAAGTTAATCTCTGGGTTTCAAATCTTGGCAATAACTATTGCAATAGTATCGCAATAGTTTCCAGCAATACAATAGTATTGCAATAGTACTTTCAGCAATATCAATAGTATTGCAATAGTCAAAAATGGACTCAATAGTCACCCCTAGTAATTGTAGCACAGTGTGTATATAGCAGCAACTACTGGTTGTGTCAGAATGAATAATTAAATGTATTTCTATATAGAATGCGATCCAGCTTTGTTTTACCAGATTACGAAGGATCTTTCAATACAGGCACTGACTGCATTAAGTTCGCAGTTGGGTTAGAATTGTGCTCCGATTTTTCAGTCATGTGTGAAGAAAAACTTGAACATAGCATAAACATAATACTTTCACTTTGATACGTATTGCTCAGTAGAATTTCATCCCAAATTAACTATGGTTGCTATGGCACTAAATGTCTGTAACATATGCATGGTAATCATAATTTTGCCACTAAACTGGAGATCGACTCATACGTATATACCACATCCATCTTACTTACCGCTACATTCCTGCATGCACTCGAGCTATCACCGATCACAGCCATATAACTCTACCATCCTACTTACCGCTACACCCCTGCCTACAATCGAGCTATCATCGAACACAGCCATATAACTCTACCATCCTACTTACCGCTACACTTCTGCCTACACCCGAGCTATCATCGAACACAGCCATATAACTCATCTATCTTACATACCGCTACACTTCTGCCTACACCCGAGCTATCATCGAACACAGCCATATAACTCATCTATCTTACATACCGCTACACTCCTGCCTACAATCGAGCTATCATCGAACCCAGCCAAATAACTCTACCATCTTACTTACCGCTACACTTCTGCCTACACCCGAGCTATCATCGAACACAGCCATATAACTCTACCATCCTACTTACCGCTACATTCCTGCCTACAATCGAGCTATCATCGAACACAGCCATATAACTCTACCATCCTACTTACCGCTACTATCCTGCCTACAATCGAGCTATCATCGAACACAGCCATATAACACATCTATCTTACTTACCGCTACTATCCTGCCTACAATCGAGCTATCATCGAACACAGCCATATAACACATCTATCTTACTTACCGCTACTATCCTGCCTACAATCGAGCTATCATCGAACACAGCCATATAACACATCTATCTTACTTACCGCTACACTCCTGCCTACACTCGAGCTATCATCGAACACAGCCATATAACTCATCTATCTTACTTACCGCTACATTCCTGCCTACACTCGAGCTATCATCGAACACAGCCATATAACTCATCTGTCTTACTTACCGCTACATTCCTGCCTACACCCGAGCTCTCATCGAACACAGCCATATAACTCATCTATCTTACTTACCGCTACACTCCTGCCTACACTCGAGCTATCATCGAACACAGCCATATAACACATCTATCTTACTTACCGCTACATTCCTGCCTACACTCGAGCTATCATCGAACACAGCCATATAACTCATCTGTCTTACTTACCGCTACATTCCTGCCTACACTCGAGCTATCATCGAACACAGCCATATAACTCATCTATCTTACTTACCGCTACATTCCTGCCTACACTCGAGCTATCATCGAACACAGCCATATAACTCATCTATCTTACTTACCGCTACATTCCTGCCTACACTCGAGCTATCATCGAACACAGCCATATAACACATCTATCTTACTTACCACTACACTCCTCCCTACAATCGAGGTATCCCCGAACAACGTTAGGTGAGTGCTTTTTGCGCTATCATCTATTTTTTTGCCGTCATCAACTGAAATCACTCCCAGATCTCCTACGTCACTGAAACATAAATGGTTTATATACACTCACCTGCAACAATCTATATATAGTGTGAGTGCAACGTTATATTTAATGATTACCCAAACAACCGTTTTCATTGTCTGAACATATAGCATCTTCGTTTAGCAAATAAGTATTTTATTCTTTGACCGATTTTAAGGAGACATCTTCGACGCTCGAGCCGAGAATGTATAATTCATGCAACTTACTATTTTTAGCAATAGATTATATTTTTGCCCGAAACCGACGTTCCTACTATCCAGGCAGTTGAGTTGGTTGTGTGCGAAAATTGTGACCTTTCGTTTAAATATATTAAGTTGCATGGGAATAACTAATTAACCGCTTGAGCGTCGACGATGTATCGTTAAAATCGGTCAAAGAATGTTGTTTTTAACTTTGTGTTGACAGTTTTACTTACGTCACTTACCACGTGCTATGTCAGCACTGTATATGATAAACTTATTGTTCCTATATTATGTTATGGTAGTGAAATTCGGGGGTTAAACGATGTAAATAAGATAGAAACGATTCATTAACAATTTTGCAAGCAAATATTAGGCGTGAGACATATAAAACAATTTTAGAATCGAACGGATTTATGTTTGGTTGAACCAAGAGGTTGGCGATGAAAAGGCTTTTTTATGCACATTTAAAGATCGACTACGTGATAATTACTTACAAATCTGGAATAGCGATATTGAAGATTTATCGAGAGCTAGAACTTATAAATTATTTAGTACCTTATATTACAACCTTATTTAGATGTTATAAATATAGAATATAGAGTAGTCTAAGAACATCATCTTATAGATTAGAAATCGAAGCTGGAAGGTGCCACAGACCAGTAAAAACACCATATAATGAACGTAAATGTAGGTTATGCAATGTCCTTGAAGATGAGTTCCATTTTTTGTTTGAATGTCCATTATATAATGAAATTAGAAAACTACATATAAAGAAATATTATTTGAAGTGTGCAAATATTATTAAATTTATAGATTTGATACATTCTGGAAATAAAACTGTCATCAGAAATCTTGCTATGTATACTTACAAATCCTTTGAATTGAGAAACAAAACATTTTATACAAATTAATACAATCGTATGCAACTTCCACTCCAAGTATAACGTTTTTGTGTGGAATCATTATACTACAAAAATGCTAATAGGTATTGTATTGTATTTACTATAACTTTGGAAGTTTATTTTGTTTCGTGTTTTCAAACACAATTTTATTCACTATTAACGTAATTGTACGTGTTTTAATTTATACTGTATTTTCAATATTTTTGACTTGAATCAGTGACTATACATAATTATGTACATGCATTATTACTGTTGCCATTGAGCATTGTATGTTTACATTTTTATTGTAAATTGTAAATATTTGTTATGCTCATAGACTGTAAAAAGTCTTATGTATTGGAAAATAAACTATCTATATCTTAAAATGAATTGAGGATTTTCGTACTGCAATTCGCACGTGGTCCACAACATCACAGAGAGTACTTATAACTTACACATCTTCATCATATGGGTCGAAATGTGGCCCCAAGTCGTCGCATCCACTCCTCAGGTCACCAGATGTATGAACATGAACAGGGTATTCAGCGGTACCAGCTTTGTCACCAAGTTCTTTGAAATGATATGCAACGCCGGCGTGAGCCTCGTCGCTCTGAAATAGTTTCATAAAAACATTAAACCAGATTTATATAGCGCCTTTTCATGCTGCGAACACACGTTCAAAGGCGCTGTACATATAGTGTTGCAGCAACAAGGGCGCAGGTGTATTATCTACCAGTGCAGATACATTATGATCTGAACAGAGAGAAAGACTGAGAGAAAGCCCCTGGAGGGAGAGAGAGACAATAGAGACAGGCGTGTCCGGTCTGGTTCTTTAATAAGCATGTGCATAGCACCGATACACAAATAGTTGACTAACTTACTGTACAAATGGATTATTCCGCGACTCAAAATGTTTTAAGGACTCGTTTTTGTAACGTCGTTTATAATTGCTTAATTATCACAGGTAAATGACATTGTTTAAGAATTTAACGTACGTTACTGTAAGTAGTTGGGATAAATGTGTGAATTAAGAAAGGGCATGACATGTATAGTCCAGAGAATTTGACATGACTCTCGACCTTTCATTAGCATAATTTAACAGCTGATATAGTGTCTTTATTTATAAACTCGGTTGTATGTTTCATTAGCGGGAAGTATCACCTTGACGCTCGAGGTGTAATACCAACAAAATTCTTAAGGACCGATATTGCACGATTTACTCGCGGAAATTTATATATTCAACGCAAGAACCTTGTAATATATTCATGCATAAAGGTCAGGATCATGTCAAATTATCTGTGCTATACAGAATAATAAACTTATCTAGATTATGAAACAATGACATTGTTAACATAACGATGAACTTCCGCAACATTGTTGATTAAATGATTTTTGTAATGATACATGTATATCATCGCTGGATATTTTTCTTTTAGCGTTGTATCAGAACCTTGTCAAACTCATGTAAATATTATTTTTTTAGATCACGACGGAATGCCATGATTCCAGTGTAGGGTCTGGATCCCCGGCCCCTCTCTAGGATCGCGCATGTCTTCTATACAACCGGATATACTGTTCTTTGTCGTTATGTGTTGGGAAGTGCCCGAGCAAATTGCGTGTTGTGCTATTAAAGACATAGAAGTTCAGACGGTGATGGCTTTCACTACGTTTGAATATTGGAAATCTACATCACGAGACGCTTCTTATGAGCCTATTTTCATGAAAATCTGAACTGGTCATAGTGACCAAACCGACGCTTAAAAAGCTTGTTTTTCCATAAGTAAAGAGTAGTTTTCAGACAGTTTTTGGGAGGCGTTAAGCCTATAATTTCTACCATTGCCCATTTCTTACGTGAATCCGCACTCAAGTAGTTCCAGAAACGGTCAACATTCACAATACTGCTACGTATGTTTCTCCAAATTTTTAACTGATTTAATTAAATCATCAACATTTGTTTATTCTAAGATCAACAATTATTGTGAAACTGTTCGTTAAATCGATATTTTTGCAGAAAATCACTACACCGGGTTGATATCGAACTTGTTTCGTAATATGAAAATAAATAAAAAATAAATATACCAGATTTATATAGCGCCCTTTTCATGCGAACGCACGTTCAAAGGCACTTTACATTAATTTTTTGTTGCAGCCACAAGGGCGCATGTGCATCCTCTACCAGTGCAGATACATCATGATCTGACCAGAGGGACAGACCGAAAGAAAACCCCTGAAGGGAGAGAGAGACGTTAGAGTCAGGCATGTCCGGCGCTGCAGAAGTGCGCCTAGCTCTTATTTCGAATAGACCGCCTCGTTCTTTTATGTGCCCGGTGTATAACACCGAAACACAGCTTCCTGGCACTTCCAGATACTTTGCAGACCACACGGCCAGATATACCGGGAAATATTATAAATAAAATGACGTGTTCATCAAATGTCCCGGCTGTATAGCTATTTTTAGAAACTTCAGACGAGGGTTACGTGATGGTTTTATCAATGAATCGTATAGGAGAAACTTCAGACCAGGGTCACGTGATGGTTTTATCAATGAATCGTATAATATCGTCTGCAAAGTACTGTTATGCAATCATATGGTGTGACTTTACTAGCCGCTTTCGATTGATGTATCATGCTGTGAAGTAAGTGATTACAAGTCGGTACTGTAGAATCTGATAAATAGGCGCGTAGTATTATTTTAAAGCTACTTTTGATATACGCATTCAATACACGTATTACATATAAATTAATATGCCCCTTTTTACAATTATTTAGATACCGAACATGCCTATATAGTCACATATGCCTATTTTGACATTCAAGACAAGATCGGCAGTAAGAAAACGAACATTAACGTGTAAAGTCGGTTTAAGCTTTAGTAGCAGCAACCAGATCGCCTCCCATCAGCACTCCCAGTGCTTTGATTTTCTTGTTTTCTCAAAATATCGATTTTGTACTTACGATCTTCTAATTGAGATTTGTCATTTATCCCTATGTCTATTCCTATGTCTATGATAGCTAGTATTGGCTAAAATTAGGGGGTATATATATTCTTATATGTATAGCAAATAAGTAAGGACAAGCATATTTACAGACTTGTGTCGATTTTATGTCTGCACAAAAATGAAACACACTTAAGAAACAACATTGGAAATGATATGTCTTCGGTGACACCTTCGTGTCATAACGTAGCAAGTGCTTTATATCGTTTCAGTTCACTAACAGTATCTTCAACGCGCACCCGGTATTCTCTCATGAATGTATCGATTCAAAGTTTCGGTCTCTCTGTGCCCTTCCGTATAAGCTGAACAGCAGTGCAAGGGGTCATTATATGACCACCGTATGGGTAAAAACTGTCCCCTAAAATTACGCATAATATTATTTAGAAAAGCTAAAATATCGATTGCGGAAGAAAAATCAGCACTGATGATCCCATTATCAACTACAATGTAAAATATTGTGTTACAACGACATTTTCTACTAGTATTTTGACGCATTTTCATCATCTTCTTTATGAATAATATTTAATTTAAAATAGTCATTTGAAAGCACTACGTAGAACACGCTTGTATTTGCAAAAAAAGGATGTGGTAAACCGCGATTTGTTAATAAAGTAGAACAATCTCGAAGTTGGTAAGAGTCTTATAAACTTTTTTTCGTGATTACCTACGCACGGTAACTATGCTATTCCCCCCCCCCCCCATTATTCATGAAGTAAACGCTTAATAGTCTATATTAAAAAAATATTTAAACGAAAACATATAAAAGCCTAACTGATAAACTATTTGAAACAAGAAATATCTTTAAAAAAGATATACAGCGTTGAGTTTAATGACAGTCTGCGATTGTTACATGTATTGTTTCAATTAATTTACAATTAAGTTGACTGCACACTTAATATACGAAATAAAGAATGGTCCATGCCATTTGTGCATTTTCTCTAGAAACATGCATTTTCACGTTGTTGTATTCTTCTCAATAAAAACTAAAGTGCACGCCCTAAGTTTATCGGAATAATAAAATGTTATGTTTTCTGTTGGTTTTTGAAGTCTATTGATGTCAAGAAGTTTAATGAAAGCTTATTACATGCTATTAGGATAAAACATGGTCACAGATATTGCTAATTGTGAATGTTGTTTCACAATATACAAACCAATGTTAATTTTATATTCAGTATCAGAGTATTCATACGACCAAACTTTTTTTCCAACAAACTACTGTTTTGCATTTTATTTTCTGTTTAGAAGTTTAAAACCAATTCAAAACAATGGTACTTTTAACACTGAACAGCCCTGCTTTACATTGCTTGGCCGACCTTCAGATAATAACTAAGGAGTATCCACACTATTTATAGAACAGGTCATGAGATAACCTGTAGTAGCAGAATGTACTGATGACGTATACTATATATTGGAATAGTTGCTAGCTTCTCCTTCTGACTGGAGTAGCAAGAGGTCACATAAGGTTCAACACTGTAATATTGTCTTGTACACCGCAGAAATAAAATTATGGTATAGCAGACAGGCGAGTAAAGTACTATAAGTTTAGCACAAGAGAAAAATGCAATAGTTTAAAATCGGGCATAACCTTTTTTGAAAAGAATACAATATTCTATGGATTCACCCCGGAGATATTTATAAACATTCCATTTGTTGTTATAGTAGGTCAAAATCCAAGCTAGACAGCTAACGCTGAAAAATGGTCTGGTCTTACAAACTGCTAGTAAAAATAACACTCATCAAGTCGACGATGGACACACTAAATAAACACGTTATTAAACGTTTGAGAAAACCCCTCAATATCAATCGTAGGTAGCAATCATAGACATCGGTATGGGTATAGGGATAAGTAACCAATCTCAAATACTAAGCCAGCGATATACAAAAACTTACCATTTGGAAGAATACCAAGTGACCGTTGATATGCTGACTGGGGTCGTGCGTGTCACACACAGCTATATGCTCATCTGTAACCAAAATACAAAGTTAACGCAGGTGGATCATGCTAATATCCGGGTCACAAATGATACCAGGTGTCTATGCATTGTGCGGACACCGTTCGATAAGTATCAATCATATTTTAAAAGAGATTTAAAATTACTACTGTGGCAGCAGATGACCGACCGAGGTCCGTCCGGCATCCGGCCCGATTTGCCCAACGTACGGACAGCGATTGGATTAGATTTGTGACTCAGGTATAAAAATAATTCCAAAATACGTTAATAGGTTATGTTTAAAACGCCTTTAATATTTTACACGAAACATGTACCAATATTTGGAACAAAAAAGGATCCGAGATAATTCTCTGATTAAATGACCACATATATATATTAATTATACCGTTGAGACTTATTTCTCTTTGACATTTAAGTAGATGTCTGCGTAAAGGAAATTTTCTTTCTTTTAACATATGTCCTATACATGTATTTGAAATAAAACAATTTTGAGCTCGAGCTTATAAATCATAAAACAACTAATTCTTTGTGAACATGAGACCAGGGGATTGCGAGTCAGTCAATCAAACATCGAGTAAAAAGTTACTGCTGTATTATTTTGCTTGGCAGTGAGTATATGAGGGTGTTTCAGGACTGATCAGCACGATGTCAGGATAATACGACTGGCTTGTCTCAATTTGATTAGATCCTACCGCTGTCGGACATGTGCATGGAGTTATCAGCCTAGGCAAGGTTAATAAAGAGAAAGTGTATACTATTTGTTTAAATAACGTAATGCCGAGCATAGCCTTTATAATATTATGGCATTCAGCTATCTGCTGAAATATGGCAGGCATATGAGTGCCTCCATCCGTATTTGAACCTTGGTTTGCCAGATTAGACGGCAAGCGCGCTAACCACTGAGCTACGGAGGCACATGCGACTTGGTCATACAGTCACTACAGTTCTACGATGTACCCTATAACTTCCACTACGGTTACATATAACCGGAGATCGGGCGGCCGGTCAAGGGTTGGTGTAAAACTCGAATCCGATACCTGATTAAAACCAACCTGTGACATGGGACTAAAGCAAAATAGAAATATAGCTTACGCCTTTCGCCTTGGTGGTCGTGTTGGTGACTTGAGTGGTCATCTGCGTGCACGTGAACATGCACGTGCTGGTCATTTTCATACTTATCATCTTGAGCATGGTCATGCCCATCTTGATCACCATGGAAATAAAAATGCACGTTTCCTGCGGAGCAAGTTTCCCCAGTCGCTATTTGGTCAAGTCTTTCTTTTAAGGGATCAACTTTTTTAGATATCAAATCTTTGATATCGTCTGAAAAATAATATTTATCTTCTTCAATTTAAATCTATTTATTGTCTAACTAATTAGGCTCCGAGCCTATGCTCGTTATTGAACGATTGACGAGTATCGGTTTAATGTGGTTTACTAATATTAGGCTGGGTATTTTGCGAGTTTTTTTAGCGTTTTCACGCAAATTCAAACCCTTACAGGTTTCATGTAAGCTATAGAAATGTGAAGAAAATTGGTACTTATGGTCACCTTAGACTTGCCTTACTGACGTTGACGTCATTCACTGGTTATGCGGTAATATGGTACGTCACGTTTTGTGATAGTACAAATGACGGACGACAAAAGAAGAAAACAAGTAATATAGAAATTATTGAGATTAGTTATCATTTCGTGATCATGCCATGGCGAAAGCTCCGGTTTGTGTACATAATAACATATTCAAATATGGATTATATAAAGGCTAGTGATAGAATGCAAAGTGGACATAACGTGACGAAGACGTCAGAACTACATACGAACGTGTAAGATGTTCCGAATGAAGTTCGTAAAGATGAATTTTTTAACTTGGTATCGCGTTGACATATAAATATTTAAGAAGCGTAATCTGAAACGGTTCTAAAAGTTAATACAGTATGGCCTACGGAATGTGATAATTAAATTGATCATCGTTAAATTCTGATTTACGTTAAAAAGTGCAAAAATGAAAACGTTTTCGTACATTCTCTTTTTAAATACGTATGTATTAACCACCACATAAAATAATCTTATAAAATAACATGTAATAGCTGTTTTAAGCATTTTCTCGTTATATATCGACCAGCCCTCGTCATCGTGGGTGGCTTAGCTTAAGTTTCAATGCCTTTTCATCCAACTAAAATGTTTTAAACAATAAACATACAATTTACATGTAACATACTTAAACAAACGGACTAAACACACAATTAATTTTCCAACACAACAGTAACTTGGCTAATTATATATAAAGTTTTAGTTTATGTACCTTCATCAATGGATTTTCTGGGTTTTTTGGCATCAGTATGTTCAGCTACCAGAACAAGGCATACAACCAGGATACATATTCTAGGAACCATCTTGTTTAGAATTCCAGTAAACTGAAATATAGTAAAATACAATATAAACCCTTTAAACAGCACTTGTCATCACCAACAATCACCTAAACTTAGCAAAGTCCATGTGCCGATCATAAAATTAATCTGGATTTAGAGCAAACTCGTACATTAAAATACAATGTAACATGTATGCTAATCTTAGAGTGACCCGAGGGAACTACACATAAAAAGATTATCAGTTAACAATATCAAGTGTAAGAAGTCAAATTTATGACAGCATAACATATTGATGCAGAAAAAGTATAATCCTGGGTGCACTATACTTATTCGTAATGAAAACAAACACCGGGAATAAATGATGGACAATAAATCAACTGTAAAATTGTGCATATAGAAGATGCGAGAGCAACATTAAATTGTCCGCACTATACATTTAAACCGCCAACAAAAATAATTATTATCTGATTACTATTTATAAACAATGTTCTAGACTCTTAGGTATCCATTCCAAAATAAACTGAAAAATAATTAAAATATTACGAACCTTGGATGAACAATGTTCTCTGTCTGCTGTCGAGCCCAGGAATGAGGCAGTACGAAGAGTTACGTACATAAAACCCGGTCCATTCTGGATTTATATACTTCAAACTTGGACTCATTAGTTCTAAGTGGCCGCTACTGAATCTGAAATCTTCGTCTAATCATTACTTAGTTTACTTAATGAACAGTTATTAACTAGTTCCACTTTGGTTTGAAGTAGAACGCCTAGTCGTTAGTATAACATTAAAAGAGTCTTCAATGACTTATCACGGTTTACAAAACAAACCCTGCAAGCTATAGTTCGAGCATTTAAGCAATGTATATTCTAAAGAGACATAAAAGCAGACCGGTCGCCGCCCGATGCCCGACGCTCTAAAATTACATACCCACTAACGGCGATCGGATTGGCTTTTTGACCCACTTATTATTGTTCCTATTCTTTGTCACAATTGTCAAGGAATGTAACAGACAGTCTTTATGTACCCATGTAATAAGTAGTTTGGAATATGAACACCTGTGGTATACAGGCTGTATTAACCACGAAGGACGTGGCTGGTGATATTTGTTTACGATTTTACTCAACCTTTAATCCAAGTTGGCTGCAGCTTGGGCATAAATTATTGTCTAAGATCAATGGCCGTTGCAAAGTTGTTTAGCAAACTTGAAACCAGTGTCCTGTCTTTAAGTAGTTAGTATGTTCATTCATTTTCGCCTGTCAATTCGGTAATCAAATGGTGTTTAAATATTTGTAACATTTAATGTTGTCGATATATGCTGTACTGTATATTAAGAACATACTTCTTCATGTTCTACCTCTGCTTGTTCGTCTTATTGAGTCACATGTATCAAGAGAACATACATATTATACATGTCCTTTCTTCGTTCCACTGAGACATTCGTATTACGCGGCCATTCGATTTTATTCTTAACTATTTGGCCGAAGACCTCCGGCTTCGAGGGAAGAGACAGGAAGTTATTGTGATACCAGTAATCGGACGCGCCAATAGACTCATTGGTTCTTTAACCTCTAGGTGTGTAGCACCGATACAGACGAGACTACCTCTGTGTTTCGGACCATTGCTTCTCTAGTTAGGTGGGGAATACTAATAAGCGTTTCTGAAACGTCCAGTGCTCCACCCATAAACGTACTGAAATAATAAGACTTATTTACGAAGAAATTTATTTGATATTGTAAGTTGACAATCTTTTATAAGATCATTAACAATGATGAGATATTAAAACACTACACCACGACAAAACATGTTCTAACAGCATAACGGCACTCTACTCATCCAGATCAATATTCTCGAAGATTGGGGTACATGACAGTTGATTGAACTGTTTTGAGCTCAATTAATTCTGGTTATTTCATTTCGTGGTCGATTTCATCGCCGAGATCCTCGAATATTTATCCGCCACGAATATTTATTTTTTAGAATACATGTTTCTTTGAAAAAAACTCAGTCACCTGTTTACATAACATTGTGAATATAAACATTGCAACTTCTCTTATTAATTTATAAATTTAGTAGATATTGTATATATGAGTATAAGGCTTGGTGCATAAGGTATGTACTTTCACTGCTGTTTTATCCGCTTAAACTATCGTAAACAATAAAAATGCTTTGTTATGCATTGTTTGTTTTTTTTGCATTGTTTGTTTACAAGTGATTAAATGGACTGTAGGTTCATGGTGTTTGTTTCCTTTCGACATTAGTATTGTACCCTTGCTAATGCGAACTGTAAGGTGACGAATACATGTTTCTAGTCATGTTCTGTCGCCGTCAAAATGATGCTCAGGCTAAAAGTATTAATATATTTGTTTTGTGTTCATTTAAACTCAGATTTAGTATACGACACATTGTGTGACAGGATTAAGTCCAATCTCCAACATCTTTTCATCAAAATGGACACACAGGTGATGTTAGGTACAAATGTTACATAATGTCTAGTTCATTCAGTCAACCGGAATCCAACCTAGACCCCTCAGATGATTGTCCTGTCCATGTGACCGCGGCTTAACGAAAATGTATATCAGTCTAAAACTCACTCAAATTAGTAATAAGTAACGTAAAGGAACCTTAACTCGGTAGGAACATTGACTCGTCACTTTTTGTTTTTGTTATCTCACCTTTTATGACGTCAACAGAAAGTTTGGAGGTGGACATTTTTTGAAAGTTAAATATGTTTTCATGTTACCTGTATATACCAACCTGTATTACAACTGAGTTATATTTGAATATTAAGTCATACAAAAACCCACTTAAAACACACCTATTGATGAACACGGGCGACAACAAGTTGCGAATTTAGGCGCCTCGCGGGGCGAAAGGTCATAGTCCAATGTAGATACAAGTATATGTTATTTTCCACAAGTGTTTGTGTCCTGGAATGATTTATCTTTCTGAATGTGTCTCTCGTTTAATAAGAATCTTACATTAAACGTACTTTGATAAAGGTTAAATACATTTTATGAGTCTTGGATCCCATTGACGACTTACGGACCCCATGGTTAGTTACAAAATTGTTAACATCACCCTTCTACCACTTCACAACATTACTTAGTAAACTCTTTGTTTTTCCGTTTAATCGTCTTAACAAACAAATTAACTTTGTAAACGTTATTCTCGAGACGTGTAGTAATATTTTTTAATCTAAAAATGAACATATTTTGAACTAAAAGATCTTTAAAATCTGCTAGCACTCTTTAGTAAATAAATATGCTTAACGAAATAGTATCCTACTGTTGTTTTTCATTACGCTATACTATACCACAATATATGTCTATTGTTTGTTACGGAACGAAACACGATTGTTCTTTACTCTATTTTTGTTCTATTCGATTAATATGAACACCATACTTGGTCAGAAAAGTTGCCATTTTCAACACGTGGATACAAGTTTATTCCATTTGTATAAAACATACTTGTATTAGTACACTTTATCAGGCCTATAACTGTCGTCTACTATTGGTTGACTTCCAAGTAATAAGTTTTGTAATATATTTACAGCTGTGTTTGATAAAGAAAAGAAAGTAAGAGCGAAAAGGGGCTGGTCGAAAGTGGGCCATGGAAAACATGGCAGGTGTATATAAAGATGTGAACTTTTCTCCATGGTTCTATCGAAATCTCCCAAGTTTTGTTTACGTTCTTCCAGTTACAATTAGCTGATCTCATCAGGGAGAGAATCAATTTAAATACAAATAGGGGATACAACTAGTAACAAAATTCGCTAGAAGTTAAAAAAAACTGGAAAGAGTTAAAAAAACAAGGGGAAACTCGGAAGAAAATACTAAGTTGAGCAAACTGAAACGAATTGGAAAGAAGGCTGAGCGATAACAGAGGAAATAAAAGGATAAACAATCAACCAAGAAAACTTAACCGACATCAGAAAACTTCAAGGCTTCAAAAGTACGAACAATCTTAGGAAAGCTCTCTGCTTTATGTGCTTTGATTATGAAGATGCTGATCAAAAGCTGTTCAGATTAAAAGTTGTGTTCAAAGCTATCGCGACAGGCGCATGCCACGTTATCCAATGATTTATATGCTGCTACTGTAAAATATACAGTATATTATATGTGACAGAAAATAGTCTCAAATAGTAACTATTATTGTCTAAAAGTATATAAAAATACACATAAAATAATGTGCCTAGTGTCTATGGTTGCAAAACTGTGATTTTTGATAAAGTTGTTCGTATGACGAGTTAAGGTTACTAGTAGTGATGAGTTATGGTTCCACTGGACCGTAAGTCGGCAGGCTCTACCTTACCGTGTTCCGCGACATATTGTAACCAATTTATAGGTGCTAGATACACGGAGAATGGTTTAAAAGGCGCCTAAAGGGTTCAGGTATATTTTGGGACACGGAAAGTATCCACAGAATAATGTAGACACACACCCGAACCTCATCTATAGCGAAAACATAACATAAGATAACATAAAGTTTATTAACATAGAACTACATGTTCATAGTCAAACACAAATTATGTACATACAAATTAAACACAACACGAGGAAAAATTGGAATCATTTAACTGAGAAGTATGTCGTTGTTATAGGAGTGTAGATACGTTATAATAGGAGACTGTATGGCATTAAATAAATTGTAGCATCATACATAAATTATAATGATTCAAGTATTATTCCGTCGTTGCGGAGAAGGACCGTTATCTGCCCTATACTGAAAGACAGACTTAGTGACCAACGAGTACCGATGAACTACAGAGGTGTAAGCCTCTTATCATGTGTTAGCAAACTATACAGTTCATTCATAAATGGACGTCCAACCAGTTACCTAGAGAACAATAACTTACTCGCCGATGAACAAAATGGCTTCAGGGCTAATAGATCATGTGAAGACCATATATTTGCACTCAATATTATTGTTAAGAATAATCCATCTGTGTTTGCTGCGCTTATCGATCTAAGAAAATGCTTTGACTTTATTAACAGAGATATGATGTTGTACAAATTGCTGTTAAAACATATTGACGGTAAACTATACAATTCGATTAAGTCTATATATGACCATACAACGGCCTGTGTTAGAGTGGATGGCAAACTTACGGACTGATTTGATTGTAAAACAAGGTGACAATCTGTCCCCAACACTGCTTTCAATATTTATTAACGATCTTGTTAATGAAGTTAATGACTTCAATCTTGGCTTTGACCTAGGTCCCCGGAAATTATCAATTTTACTCTATGCAGAAGACTTTGCTAAGTCGGAAAACGACCTACAAACTTTGCTAAATACAATGCACGAATGGTGTAAGAAATGGCGTGTCCTTATTAACACGGAAAAATCAAAATGTATTCACTTCCGGAGAGGTAGAACACGTCAATCGGAACATATATTCAAAATAGGTGAAAACTGATTTTAGCCAATCAGCAACATTTGTTTATTCTAAGATAAAAAATTATCGTGAAACTGTTTGTTAAATCGATATTTGGCCAAAAGAATCACTACACCGGCTGATACCGAACTTGTTTCATAGTACGAAAGTGACGTGTTCATCAAATGTCCCGGCTATAAAGCTATTTTTAGAAACTTCAGACTACGGTCAAGTGATGGTTTTATCAATGAATCGTATACGGTCTGCAAAAAACTGTTATGCAATCATATGGTGTCGCTGTACTAGCTAGCCGCTTTCTATAGACTGTCTCCCGCTGTGAGAGAAGTGATTACAAGACGGTACTGTAGAATCTGATAAATAGGCGCGTAGTATTATTTTAAAGCCACTTTTGATATACGCATTCAATACACGTATTACATATAAAATAATATGCACCTTTTAACAATTATTTAGATACCCAACATGCCTATATAGTCACATATGCCTATTTGGTCATTCAAGACAAGATCGGCAGTAAGAAAACGAACAATAAACGTGTAAAGTCGGTTTAAGCTTTAGTAGCAGCAACCAGATCGCCTCCCAATAGTAATCTCAGTGCTTTGATTAACACTACTAGGTACCAGTCTACCTCTTATCTCGTATATTATTAGACTTTCTACTGTACATCAGTAGTGCACGGTCGGAAACACAGTTAACACCGCGTACCACTGTACCACAGGAACTTGCATTTATAATTTGAAAAAAAATGAAAAAAAAATATTTTTTTTCAATAGGCCTACTTTACTACTAAAATTATTTTAGTAGTAAAGTAGGCCTAGTGAAAATTTTTTTTTTCATTTTTTTCAAATTATAAATGCAAGTTCCTGTGACTGTACATAGAAAACTATTATATTAGTTGTTCTGTGATTATAAAAGAAATGGTCTCTATCGACCAACGGGGTGGGTTTCTATACCGATTCATTTGTACTTCACATAGCATAGCTGAACGACAGAAAAACAAAGATTTGCGTGAATATGTCCTAAAATAAACTATTACATACTACAAACGTTGCATCTAGTTTTGATTGATGTCCATACACGACTTGCACATATCAGGAGTTTAACTCATCGTTAACAACGCACTGATATATCATTTATTTCATAATCAACTCATTGCTCTTGCTAGTTTTGACAACTGAGCGACTGATATTATCAGATCAGTCGTGTCATGAGCTGAAAACCTGTTCTTCTGTTCGCCGTTAGTTTGCTTGGTCGCACTTGAAGAAATGGTTGGGTTGCGGGGGACATGAAAAACGTATCGTATTGTTTTGTATTATCTTATTAGTCGCGTATTTGACATTTAAATACACGGATATGCGGTTACGTTTTGGTTAAATTGTAAATTCATATACAGTCATATCAAATTTACAAAAAAAATGTTTTTACGTCAAATGTTTTAATTCCGTTTCCTCGTGTACTTCATTTATATAGTTGCATTTTGGTATCACCTGATCAAATATGGTTCGTAAATAGACGCTAGAACTGATGTATACATTTTTTATACAATAGGTTAATTTTCTATAATTTTCGTAAAACCATTCGCATTCAGTCCACATCAATTTTAGATAATTTAATTAATCATTCTTACATTTGTTGTTTTAGAAAAAAAACGTAAGTTTCACTGATTAACGTTTCAACGACAATTACTTAATTCATCAAGGTAAATTAACGCAACGAACTTGGATAAAAATATAAAAATCAAATTAAGCAAACGTATTTACACTTTTTGAATGACGGCTTTGATAATAAATGTCTATACAGAAATGATTTTAATTATGCAATAAAGGTAGGTAGATTCAAAAGCAACAATAATTACATTGATAGGCGAAGTGACAACCGCTGCAAAACTGGATTGTTATCGCTGTTGAAGGGAATCACGATGCCCGTTTGAAATTTAAGGACGTCATAGTTAAGACAGGGGCGTTAGAGAAAAAAACAAGCTGACTCCTGGAGAAGATTTAACACTCTGAGATGTGCACATTATTGTGTGAATATTCTGACAAGTTCATTTGGTTTTAATACAGAAACGTGCTCAGTACCAAAGGACAAACGATGTGGCTTTTTTGTTTAAATATTGTTTTATATCTGGCTATTGTGGATAATGTGTGCGGGCAAGGACGTATGTTATCACCGCCTGGGCGGAGTTCTTTATGGCGGGTAGGGTTTGACACACCCGTCAACAACAACGACAATGCACTCAACTGCGGCGGAAACAAGGTAAATATATCATTATATCAATGACACCATTCTAAAATACAGAAGCTGCTCAAACCTAGGTTTTTAGGAGCATATTTTTCTTATTTATTTGTGAATTTTGTATTGTACTAAGCTGCGATTTAAATAATGATAGTTTTATTATGTGTAGAAGTTAGCTTGCATAAGTTTTGGGAAAAGGAAATGCACTTTTTGTGACAAGTGCGTATTCAGCATTCTGTTTCTTATGTTTGGCAAACCTTGGCAAACCGGTGACCTTTTTCCACATGTAGCACGTCAAATGACGTTTCAAAAAACGAACATGCATCTTTCTATACCTGTTTTATGCTGAATCAGCAGACGTTTTGGTAAAGGGTTTATCACAAACATACTCTTTTAGGCTTTTCTAATTGGACAATTGCGTTGGTAGTTGCATAAAGATGCGCCTCGTCTTTACGATTGAAATGGTAGTTTCGGCATTTAAAGTGATATCATCGATATACAAAATTATCGTAAACATAAACATGTCAAACTTTTTAAGTACATGCTTAGCTCAGATTACTTAAACCCTCAATAAGGGCCGCTGGTCTAATTTATAACTATGCCCAGATTCGAATTGCGACCATAGAAAATAAATTCATGAACTAATTATTTATGCCAAATTAAGCTGGATGACTTTGCATTATATTGCTTGCAAACAGCCTTGGCAATTGTCTCTGAAACTATAGATAACTTTAAGAAACATGAATGCCACAACTTGTCACAGCATTGGTTAGATATCCTGTAAGTGTCGTAACCTGGTTAAAATTCATAAAGATACTTAGTTTCTAGGTTCTCTAAAGATTAGAATTGTACGACGTGTATCTTGGCCATCGAGCGATGATATAAGCAAAGTGTTCGTTTTTACCTTTCGACACATGTGCAAATAATGATACATTCATACCATAAAGAACCAGACAGACATTTTACACTCGCGACGATTATTGAGGAGGTTTTATAAAAGATATATATATATATATCGCTGGCTTAGAATAAGAAAGTCGTAAGTACAAAATTTATATTTTGAGAAAACAAGAAAAAAACTGTCTGAAAGCTGCGCTTTACTTATGGAAAAACAAGCTTTTTAAACTTCGGTTTGGTCACCATTTCCAGTTCCGATTTTCATGAAAATAGACTCATAAGAAGCGCCTTGTGATACATATTTCAAATATGTATGGGTCTTATAAGGTCGTAATTAGCACTTACGACCTTCTCATTCTAAACCAGCGGTATATACATGTGCTTGTATACATATGTACTATGTTATTTATGCACACCTTCATTGTATCACATACATCAGATTGTCATTAGCCTAATAAAGCGAATCGCTCGAACGGTCCAAATAGGTTATGAAATCTATATACATCTGATCAGGATGTCGATTTCATGTCGGTAATATATATAGTCTACATGTTAGTACATACCGCGACCGTGGCCGAGCTTTCACACCGTCCGCCTTTGAAGCGCGAGATCGAAGGTTCGAATCCCAGCGGAAGCTGGGTTAGAATTGATGCCGTCGGTTGGTGAGCCGCCAGCTAGTTAAAGAATGGTAACCGTATGCCCATCTCTGCCAGGCGCCCGGCAATACGAGAAGGGATTCGGGAGGTACTGTGCGCACGAAATATAAGTGTCTCATAAGTCAAATTGGCTGGCCCTTTGAATGGGGTTGACACTATAATAAACAAAAACTTCACCTTTACCTGTAGTCCGCAATATCATTGCCAATTTCACCTGCTTCTTTCACACCGGACTTCCCACTGACGTCATCCACTAGCTCTCTTCATCAATACCCTTTTCAAACGAACCCTATCTAAAACGAACTCTTCTAAACCTGGAGGTAAACCCTTGCAGCCCAAAACCACTCTTAACAATACCCACTGAACCTAAAACATTTTCAAAACGAAACCCTTCAATGCCGAACCCTTCTAAACCGAAAACCACCCCAAATAAAAAAATACCAAAATTTACCCCCCCCCCGCCTTTGAATAAAATGAACATTTTAAAAATATAAATCCTCTTTTATTACTTATGATTGAATTAAATCAAAATTTGAATCACGGAATAAGCACTTTGTGGTGACATTAATCATAATCAATCGTCAATGCCTGCTTTGTTCATAACAATTTGTAAAGTAAACAAAAAACATAATTATAATTAATTATCAACCATATGTCAAGCATTGTACTTTTGATTTAAGTTTATTTCTTGTAATTGCGCTTTTAGTTATAAACAATAAATGAGCCGTTCTCCCTGAAAGCCGGCCTTAGTGACATTGCATTAGTAATTATTTGATAGGGTTACAAACAATATTAGAAAAAAGTCATGCTATTGATTTCATTGTAAATTCTTGGATAATATACATGTAGAACTATGTCTTAGATTTATTTTTTCTGATTAATCATGTGAAAAATATCTTCTGTCGTTGCTATGGTGACAAATTTCTGTAGAGTATCAATATTGAGAAAACTAGGGGTTAGTGGTTAAAAACAGTAGCTACATTTCCATAAATGCTAACATTCACAATTTAGATATGTTTTATTAAAATACGAATATAATTTTAAAATGTGATACAATTTTGAAAAGTTTACTTCAAGAACTCATCAAATACTGGGTTTGTGAACTTCTTGTTAACGTAACGTCAAATAACGTTTGCGACGTCACTTACAAAGTAGGCGGGAGAGATGAGGTTTTAACGTCTGTAACTTTGTAATTTGATGTTAAATTTTGCTAAAATGTTCAAAAACTGTTCAAAAGAATCTTGTCTTTATAATGCTATACATTATCATGATTTTCATAATTTTGTCACTCAGCCCGGTTTTCCTGGAGAACGGCTCAAATATATTAAAAAAAGTAAATGACGTTAAGGTGAAGTGTATGGTTTGTATGAGAATGATACTTATACTGTAAGTGCGTAGTCATCCTGTATTGTCCCTGTCAGATTTGTCAATGCCATTCAATGGCTTCGAGGGAAGATACACCAGTGTAGTACAGGGATTACGGTTGCGATATACTATCTCTTTCCGAATAGACACCTTGGTAATAGAAAGTTCCCGGTGTATAGCATCCATACACGAATCATTGCGACCCTGGACCAACGAAAACGCCTTTATACAGTATTATTGAATACTTCCTTTGTGTTGAAAATATCACAATTCATGTTCATAATAGGACAGTAAATCATTCCCCCGTTGACAAGGCGGACACTTTCTCCGAACAAAATCACGTAATCGTTACTCAGTGCCTGTGGTAAACTCCCAATTACAATATATAGTTTTCTTTTTGATATCGTACGATGTAGATGTACATATTGTTTTTGGCTTCCATGCAGCATGACTTCAATGATTATGTTTTCTTTTTCAGCGGCGATTTGAGACCAACGGAGGTAAATGTGGCATCTGTGGGGATGCATGGGACGCCACGTCACGTGAGAACGAGGCTGGGGGCAAGTACGCAGTTGGAGTAATAGCCGGCGATTACACTCCTGGCTCTCTTCTTGAAGTAATCATTGACATTTCTACAGAAAGTGGGGGCTATTTCGAATTCAGACTTTGTGCAAATAACAATTTTTCAAGGGCCGTAACTCAGACATGTTTAGATAAAGGAGTTCTTTATTTGAAAGACGGGAAGACTTCAAAATATGAACATATTAAATCAGGTCTGAATGAAGTGATTCTCAAACTGCCAGCTGATGTTGAATGTGATCAGTGTGTTCTACAGTGGAAATATCGAACAGGTTTGTACAAATCTTAACATTATCTGGCAAAACTACGGTAACATCATAATGCGAACACATTAACACTGTCCTCGAATTTTCTATTAGCATACTGTAACACTTAGCTTCTTGCCTAAATTCCATAAGGATTGAGTGTTACAAATATAAATGAGATGAACTAACAGAATACAAATAAAGCCAAATCTGAATCTCCGACTAGGTTCGACTTTCTCGCGAAAATTGATATATTACTCACAAGAAGCATGTAAAATATTCCCGTATATAAAGGTCGAAGACTATCTCAAGTTAATATGTTCGCACTCTGAGCCATATAAGTAACATGCACATGGTATACGTTTATAACCCCATTTGTTAGAGTAGAAATTCCTGTCCAGGTTTGCAGCAAGCACGTGTGCATGTACATGTACAGATGAGTATAGAAGAACAATTTGATTCTTATTAATAATTAATTCAAAGACCACCTTATATAAAATACAGCGTTAAACGAACACTAAAATATGTATTTACGATTAAAATGGACAAGCATTTTACTAAATGTACATGGGTAACAAATCCAGTTACAATCGTTGGACGGCGAATTTTGTCCGTAGGCTTGATGGACAGCGGCCAGTCATCGAGGCATTGTAGAACAAGGGGCGGTGGCCGGATGGACATCGGCCGGTCATCGGGGCATTGTAGAACAAGGGGCGGAGGCCGGATGGACAGCGGCCAGTCATCGGGGTATTGTAGAACAAGGGGCGGAGGCCGGGTGGACAGCTGCCAGTCATCGGGACATTGTAGAACAAGGGGCGGAGGCCGGATGGACAGCGGCCAGTCATCGGGGGCATTGTAGAAAAGTGACCTCAATAATTAAGATTGATTGTAGGGTACTGAAAACCTTCTTACTTAAAAACTGAATGCATGTACGTACACGCGTCATAATTAATCATAAAGAATTTAGGTTAAGGTTAAATAAGAGTTTAGGTTAAATACAACCGTCGAATGTCATAATTAGGTCATATTTGGGAGATTAGTGGGTCATTAGCATTTTTCATTTGTGATCATTCCGACATTGGACGTACGGATGCCCAAGGCGTAAATCGAGAGCAATGTTACTAATAAACCACTGGCACACAATAACATTATACCCAGCTTCACACGCTGACCGATAAATGTCATAACATGTGTGCAGTTATTAGGCTGCATGTCCATTTTATTGCTCCAATGATACATTTCTTCATAGTCGACCTTTATATTGTTACGTATTCCATCGGGTTTATGATGTACATGACTTTGTATACTACTCAAAATATCATATGGGTCAACAATGTTTCCTTGACTATAGTTTGTAAGATCGACGGAAGCAATGTTCAAACAAAATAAAAACAGAAATGTTACACCTGCAATGTAGAAAGTCAATACATATTGCTTCAATATTTATGTCTAAGTGCTGGTACGTGCAGCCCCATTCTAATTTGTGAGCTACATTTTTGCGCTTGCTGCCATATGATCACCTTTTGATGCATCTTGTTGGGATCTCGGTGGTGTTCCGTACACCAGCCGGAAAACCGTCATACGACTATGATACGAAATATAAGCGCCGCGACATGAACGCAACGTCGCAAACCAAATTCTCGACATGTTGACCTTTTCTGCATTTAGCTTGCGATTAACAACTTTTACAGCCTTATTTCTACCCTATTCATTGGACGCGTGGACAGCCGTACGAGCACTGCACAGCAACCTTGCAATGTCTTCAATCTGTCTTGATGTCTGCTATTTTGTCTGGGTCCTGAATGACGATGTAATTTTAGTTTCAGGAATAATGAGTGTTGCGACCAAAGGGTAGCATGTCCGTGTCACATCAGCCTCGCGACAGCCGTACACAATCATGTCTGTGATCAGTTTTTGAGGCACCTTTTGGAGAAATCGACAGTGTTCTGTTTTGCTTGCGATTCACCATATCATGCAACTGTTATGCGACGCGTACAGCAACAGTGCGGACATCGTACGACATTGTGATGTCTGCGATCTGTCTGGATGTCTGTTATTTTGTCTGCGGCCTGAATTTTATTTTAATTTTACTTTCGGGCGATATAAATAGGCGACGGAACAAAACGTGCGGCTAATGTGACACAGGCTAAAGAGGCTTAAACATGTTTGAAACGGCAGACTAATTATGTCTCAATTCGAATACCTATCAAATACTACCAATGAAAACATACTCGTAAATCTTTCAAATTCGATCACACTTGCCACTTAACGTCGACATGATTTAATGTGATATTTTAATAACTTGTACACGTCTTTTCCTCTCGTCAGCACCAAAGGACGTGTATTTGATATCCTTATAATGGTATACTTTAATTTACTGTTGTAAACATGCTTGTGTATACAGTCTGAGTCGTTAAGCAACATCTAGTTTGGCTGCTTAATAATATAGATGTTATTCTTCACATATAAATGGTCAATTGTTATAAAACAAGTATGACTGCTTCATGCACATTGTAGCTTATATGAGGATTTGAATGTATGTAATGATACAATATTCAAGCAATACCACTATATACCTGTGAACATACGAGGGTCAGAAGTCAATATACTGTGGCTGCCAACGCCACCGACTTGCAACTCATAGGTGGGTGGGGTAAATGATCCGCTGGGCAAGTACATCTAGACTTAAAATAGATATAGGTCATAGATCATATATTAGAATTATAAACAAATTAGTGCAAGGGAGCGAAGCGACCGCTGCACGAAATTTGTTCATAATTTTAATATGTGATCTATAACCGGCTTCTAGTTTACCAGCCCACATTTTGGAGGCCTTTCAAATGCTTATGTTAGCAACCAATAGCATGTCCAGTAATATGGAGTAATGCGAGTGAAATTATATTAGATTGTATGTACAGGGTGATCAAAAAACATGTCCCACAAACAATGCTTAATAACTTTGCGAATTTCGGTAGTATAGTTATTGTTTTGGAATTCTGACACAGAAAGAACATTTAATATAGATTTTGTTGAATATAAAGACGACCGTCATATAATGACATAGTAACCATCGTAACGTCATCAACGATTTCATCATATTCTAAGAGTTCAAAGATGGCTGAAAACGGTGAAATTGTAAATGTATACTATCAAGTTGGCAAATAGCCTGTATCTGATAGATGGAAACTTAAAATACTAAATCCAAATTCATCAGTATCATACTGTGAGCAAATTAGAAGACATGTGTCCAAATTGGAGAGCAAAGGAATGTGGGTATATTCATCAAGTTGTAGAGGAAACCCCAATGATATGTTAGAGGTGTTATGAAGGATATATCTTATACTACAGCAGGTCTGATGTATTGAATTGAAAATATCACTGGTACAAGGATAGTTTCATACACAGCGAATGTTGTGCTGGATTAGTTACGACGGACATTAGATTTTGGTGATCACCGATTGCTGTTAAGACAACGCATGCATGGCCTCCACATTCGCACGCTCTTAGTCCATTGGACTTCTTCCTATGGAGTTTCTTAAAGGAGAAAGTGTGTTATCCCAAACCAACCACTTGACTTTTTTTACATGTAATTAAAGACAAATGTGTTTGATCATTCTATGAGCGAGTACAGTGATGCAATTCAGAACTTTCGACGTCGTCAAATGTGGTGGTGACTTCGCACATCTCTGATGAATTTGTAAAACTACGGTAAGCTGTTTGTTTGACAAATTGTGTAAAAGCTAAAAATAAATATTTTAAACAGTATTTTTTTCATCACGCATAGTTTGTGGGACATGTTTTTTTGGATCACCCTGTATATTAACTGATAATTGCTGATAGAATACCATTACAATTGAGAGAATAGGCAGGTCTAGTTTTTCATATTTGGAAACAGCCAAATTGTACTAATAAATGGATTTACTGCATGAACCACTAAATAGATACTGTGCCCATTGCAAAAATACATGTATATGAATAATTGGTCCAAAAATGTGAAAATCCCAGGCTTTTGATTGAACAAAAAAGTAGGGTAAACTATAGTACTATTATATACAAATATTATTTCATGTTTTGTTTGTGAACAAAAACACGCTGATCATATAGTTAAAGAACATCTTTGTAATTATGATAAAGCTTTGAAGTCGGGGGTCTCCTTAAAGGAAGTATCACTATTCCTTTGGAGTCAGTTTCTCGTGGCAGTGGTATCTGACGCTACTCGAGAAACACTCATATTTTGGGGATACTTTTACAAAAAGGTTAGGAAAGTATTACGAAACAAGTTGTTACTAAACGCAATGCTAGTAGTCGTATAATCACTTACTGTTAAATACCACAAATACTGGACAAGATAACAACAACAAATACAACAAATAAACTTTATTGCAATTCGGCAAACACATTTGCCTTTGGCAACGAAAAGCATAGACATATATACACAAAAATATACATACTAACATAATTATATTCATGGTACATTATATACACAAAGAGACGAGTACATGTAAAATAAAGCACTTTATGTTCAAATAAATGTAGATTGATAGTAGTCAAAATAGATTACTAAGAATATTAAGTTGTTCTAATGTCAAAGGAATGTTTCAAGAAGTAGCAAATATTATATAGAGATTTCTTATTTTCAGTATTCATTAGATTGTTAAACATTGATAGGGAGGGCCATCTGATAAAAGGCATGTATTTTTGTCTTAGATTATAATATTTATCGCATGTCATTAGGAAATGGTATTATAGGCCATGTATATAGTGCCTCCAGAAAACACGTGTCATATTATTGCATATAATTCCTACTTTTTATTAATTAGCGACACGACAAAGCTCCCATAATTACGTTGTAAAACTCATTCTAGGCTGTAAGTAATCAATTATGGATAATTTCCCCCACATAATGCAAGCATGTCAGCTGATACTTGTCGATTACAATCGTCATAATTATACATCAGTAAAAAATGAGCCATTCATTAGTAACAGGTGATTAAACTTGTACACGTACGAGTTCAAATGTCCGGTAAATTTAGTCTGATAAAACTGTAAGTGTATGTATGTGATAAACTCTTCAAAATTAAAGGAAAGAAAAGTGAATCATATTTCTCACTGACTAAAAGTGATATAAATTATGTATATTATATGATTTTGTACATTAGTATGTCAAATGGTTTTAATATGATAATTCTAACAATTCTAAAACCGTCAGTCAAGGGACGCCTCAAATAGAAATGTTTAAATGTTGATGGAGTTTATTATCAAATCTTTACTATCAATATGACCGTCTGTGGCTAAATTATATTGATTTTTAAAGAAAGGTAGCTGTTGAATTAAAGCGGTCATTGGTACAAAAACATCATGTTTGTAAAGTGGCTGATTTAACTACAACAACAACTGATTTAACGGATCAAATTTGTCTCCCTATTGTCACACTTTGTACGACAAACACGTTGAATACACAGGTAACTGTATCATTGATTAAGAGTAAAAAAAATAGAAAAAAATATTTATTTTGTAAAATTTATATATTCATGAATATATAAATTTTACATAAAAAATGTTTTAACTCTTAATTCATGAATATATAAATTTTACAAAATAAATATTTTTTTCTAATTTGTTTTTACTCTTAATTAATGATACAGTTACCTGTGGTTGAATACTGTTGAAAGGTTGGTGCTTTTGTAAACTACATGCATTTCATTTTAGTTCGACTGTGAAACCCTTACGGTAGTTAATATTTATTAGTTACCCTACTCTCGACGCCTCATTTCTGATGGTATCCATCGCAACATTGGAAGCCAATTTCCCCTTTTTGCTTAGTGTCAAGCAATGGCTCTCTGGTACTAGATTCCTATTCAAATTGTTTTCGTCTATGGCACGTCGCCACTGCAGAGCAATTCTGGACGTTCCTATAACACGAATTGAATGTTGCTGGCAAAGGGAGGGTTGATCTAGATATATAGTGTATGGTCTTACAAATCATTAAAACAATCGTCACTCGATCGTACCAACATGACACAATGACTGTCATCTATGTTCGTTTGATCGTCAATAATGTAAGACTAATTATTATAATAATTACAATTATAATTATGGTCATTGAACGATCACTAATATGCTAATTAAACATCAACTTTGCCATTGTCTAGGTCGGGTCCTAATTAGTTTTCTCTGTCGACCATCGCCTGTGTTATACTCTCAACCTGGTTTGGTATTCAATAATGATCTTACTTGACTTAGGGATAAGGACAACCAATCATATCACACATATTAAACTCTTGGTCAGTAACAGGCTATATGATTGGCTATCCTTATTTTCCAATTAAATAAGATCAATATTGAATACCACTCTTGCAGGTTTCTAATTGGTAACTTTCAAAACGGCCAAATAATTCTTAACCGTGTAACTATATTATTTCAAGACTTATCACACAAGTCGTATTTAGTATATTTCCTAAACGTTCGTCAAACCTCGTCGGTTATTATAATGTACATAGTCAGTCAAATGATCGTTTAATTATTGTTGTCGTGTGGTACATGGGGAATGAAATGCTGTCGGGAACTAACGCAAACTGAAACTGTCAAATACTTGGGTCACAAATCCAATCAGTTCGCCGTTCGATGATCAGATGGCATACTGGTCTAATCGGGTTGGATGCCGGGTTGGAGTCATTTAAGTATCTTTTGAAATATGCTATTGCAAGGCATCGGCCGACGTCCAAACATCAGAAACACATCAGTATTTTAAAATACGTATCGGATACACGGACATCGTCTAGAGACCAGTATATTAATTGGCAATAAATATAAATCAACGTCATATGAAGTATTTTACTACATGTGACAAATTGTTAATTGAATTTCTCATCCCGATCTTGGTCGTTTATTGGTTTGAGCTTCCCCCTTCGAGCAAAGGCCGCGATAAACTAGTACCACCGAATCCGTTAAAAGGATTCTATTATTCTTTTATATTGGCGCTTAGTTGTTGGTACTATCGGAGCAATGTGGCGCGGTGGTCAAATTAATGGGGAAAAAACAGTGATAAATAATTTGTACTTTTTTCTGTTTGATAGGTGGATTTGGATATAGTAGTGTTTTATGGCGCCTCGACAACTAATGGTCATGTCGCCCAGTTATATATAAAAGAAAGGAAAGTTTACCATAGAAGGACATAGTACAGAATAATTTTTTAATGATATATTAACAATGTTTGATATAAATTTGAGTCAAGTGGAAAACGCCAGGTTATACACGACTTGGTGTCACTTATAAATGTATATTTTAACACATAAGCTGAGTGGTGTTAAATGTCAATGGGGTTTACGTAGTTTTTTAATAACCTTTATTAATGAAAATAACTGACGCATTGTGGTATTTATAGTTAATCATTAAAAAATGTATTAAAATATGACGTGCATCGTCAACGGAAAGAGTTGGTGGTTAATTTTGTATCTTAACTTCAAATTTGTGACAATCGACTATTCATTATCATTATTTTTATTTATTAGAAATCCATTCTTAAATGTTCATTTCGCTAACCGCCGATTCATCATCACGCTACGTTGCACCATTGCATGAAACATCAAATATTGGCGCCTTTAAGGGTTTCGATTTGGCTATGTCAATAAACATGAATAAACAGTTTCCAGCTCTAGAATGCGTTGGTGTATACGCTGGGGAAGCAGTACGACGGAGGGCTTTTAAACAGCAACCTTGTAAAAATGGTCCTTCTCATTCAGGTCCTTGTGATGATTGAATGAGCCTTAGTGTCAAGCATGTTTCTAATACGCCGACAATTATCTTGCTTTGGCATGCTTTTACAATCGGAATCGATTGTTCGAATATCACTTGTAACCACGTTTAGAGTAGCCTATGTTTTAATTAATTATGTATAGGTACCTGTGTTTTACCGTAGAATAAGGCACAGTCAAGAAGTGACTGTGCTTTATTATATATTATACCAGGTACGTATTCATTATTTCGATTCTAATATAGCAAATATTCCGCATCGGAAGGCTTATTTGCTGTTTGCAGTTATTCAGCCGTTATTCAGCAGAATGTTAAGGTTTAGGTATTTCTTCGCAACCAAACAACTTTGTCAAGCTTGTGAGTCGTGAAATTGTCTGGTAATAGAAATGAAATGGACATCAGATGGAGATAATAGGATGAACACAACATGGCGTTATTGCTGAGAATTGTTTTATCTATGCACTAGTCTGTCTATACAGTTACTATGTTAATTAATGAGACAACTCATCAGTCTTAGACTCTAATATTTTCCCTTTGCGTCATCTAACATAGATAATCAAGTATATAGTAAGATATTATTTAGTCGGGTAGACGGACTAATCATACACGCATAAATCTGGCTAGGCGTGAGAGAAACACATTCTTTACTCGCTTATTATCTCATTTTTGGCTTACATTGATGTCCCCGAACTATCGAAAACACCCTAAATGTCCGATGAGCATTGATGGTATATTTTCCATTTACTTTACTTCTCTTGTTTATTTCAGCCGACCAGTATGGATGCGACACCGACCAGGGAACCAACAAATGTGGATTCGGTCACGGCCCAATACAAACAGAGTACTACGCATGCTCAGACATAGCCATTCATAAAACGGTCATGGACAATCACCTAAATCATGCTAACGTCATAAAGGAACATGGAACAGCTCATGACAACGTTACTATGCATAAACTTATCAGAACAAAACGACAGGCTCGTTGGAATCAGCCTTCTTTCGAACTGAATCAAGTAATGCAATATCTACCCGGGAAAGATTCAGAAATGGCCAGAAGAAACCCTCAGATCAATCCAGTGTTCGATAACACACGTTTCGAAAATACTAGATTCGATAATCCGCGATTCGACCAAACACGATTCGACAATACCAGATTTGAACCTTTGCAACATCGTCAATTTACTACACCGCCAAGTACAGTATGGGGCTGGAATCGAGAACAAATGAACAATAATCAAAACAGTTTGTCTAGAATTCGTCGTCGCACCCCTCAAATCCGACCAGTGCAGGAAAATATTCAGATGGCAAATCCTCACATAAACGGCGTCTTCTCTGCGACTCTAATCTCTGGTGGACAAGTTCGAACCGGTTTCAATCGACGTCACACTGGTCCTATGCCAACTTTGGTGATACCAACCGAGCCCTCGATGGTACGAACCCGTACACAAACATTTGGAAGAGATTTAAACCGAAGGAGAACATCCTTCTCCTCTTCGAATCCAACGAGTTCACGACAAATTACAATAAAAAAAGTTTCAAGACCAAGGCAACGTGTGATCCAACATTTTTCAGACACCTCAAGAGTACATCGAAAATTTTTAGACCCCATGAGCGCTAATCTTGGCCACTCAGAGGTTACTGTTCACACCGTCACACAAAAAATGCTTCGCGGTGCTTCCAAGTCCTCACCAACTCGGCAATGTGAGCACTGTCCATTCGACCAATGTTTGGATGACAAACTCAAAATGGACAATCTATTTCCTGGCTTGTTTGACAGTCCTACAAACTTCTTTGAATGTAAGCGATACGAGAGAGTTTTCACGTTAGGGAACTATGATGTAATAAAGGAGGGGTTACCAAGCTGTAGTCATCCTCGATTTAAACGACAACTCCAAATGTTTGATGACGATGACGTAGGATGTTGTAGCACGTAAGTTCGGTTTTAATTATTTGGGAGGTTGCATGAAAGTTCGGTTTTAATTATTTTGGAGGTTACATGTAAGTTCGGTTTTAAATATTTTGGAGGTTACATGTAAGTTCGGTTTTAAATATTTTGGAGGTTACATGTAAGTTCGGTTTTAAATATTTTGGAGGTTACATGTAAGTTCGGTTTTAAATATTTTGGAGGTTACATGTAAGTTCGGTTTTAAATATTTTGGAGGTTACATGTAAGTTCGGTTTTAAATATTTTGGAGGTTACATGTAAGTTCGGTTTTAAATATTTTGGAGGTTACATGAAAGTTCGGTTTTAATTATTTTGGAGGTTACATGTAAGTTCGGTTTTAAATATTTTGGAGGTTACATGTAAGTTCGGTTTTAAATATTTTGGAGGTTACATGTAAGTTCGGTTTTAAATATTTTGGAGGTTGCAAAACGAACTTGTAAGTGTACATGTAGCTTACCGTACATGTTAAGTACAATTTGCCAATTACGTAATAGGTTTTAGAAAATATTTTTTATAAATACACCTGGATTATGGTTGAAGTTTATACTCGGCAAATTTGGTTGATTCATAAATGCAAAAAAAAGTACGAGGGTTGTATAAATTGGAATGCAAGTGATGCTTTATATTTTTGTATCAATGACTTTTTACAAATAGTGAGCTGTATATTAAAGATCATTGTATTGGCTTTATATTTTAAAATCCGTTCAGTGTAGCTGTTACAAGAGGTCATTTAACACTGTTTACTCGTGTATACTAATGCTTAAATGATTGGGAAAATGTCACTTTTTCTGACAAAATTCGGCCCCACTTAAGAATTGTTGTTTTCTAAATGCAATACTTAAAATAACTTGTTTTGTGAAATGGTGTCATGTAATGTTTTATTCATCAACTATTTGATAGTTTAAGGAATTTAAAAGTAGTGTAATTTCATTTGGAAATGAACCCCATGCACGCCATCCAAATACCGCAACATACTAGAAAGGGTTGAGAAAATCAAATATTTGTTGGAAACTGGTGGACTATTTACTATTAGGCAAGTAGCTCAATGTGTTGGCACATCATTAGGAGTTAGTCATACAATTATCAAGCATGTTACAAAAATTAGGACGATAAGTATAGTTAGGATACCCCAATCTGCTTTGAGACGCCAGCACATATGCCCTTGCAAACTGTCAAAAAAATAGTTAAATCCAGTTTTTAAATAAAAAAGGTCGACCGTTTGCAAATGTAATGCCCAGCAAAGACAGAACAAAAGTATGCATTGCAAAACGCAGCACCATGGACGCCAGTGGAAACGTACAGCTTTTTCCATATAAACCAAGTTTCCACCATTAAATTTGATGCATAAAATGTCCAAAATGAGTAAATGCCAAGCTTAACAACGGCAAATTCCTTCAGAAATTGAAGAAATACTCAGTCAATCGCTGCCAAGCCAAATACTTGAAGGATGTCATGCTATTGCAGAGCAATGAGCCTCCACCTGCAGCAGCAATTAACGCGACTTTCTGAGAAGTGTGAAGGTTCTTGAGTTTTCTGACCATCCCTATTTGTCAAGCATTGTTGTTTCAAACGACTCCTAAATTGCATAGTCGGAATAAATATCAGGTACGTTAAGATCTGGGCTTGGCTCAAGTCCAGTATATACACAATGTACCTAAGAATAATAACAAAATCGCATTTTAAAAAAGGATAGCTGAATGAAATTTTGCATATATATCGGAGATGAATACTGCAATGGTATCAAAGGCTTGTTTCATACGAATCAATTAGGGATACTTTTATGGGCTTAGTTGCAATTGAACAACCCTCGTATTAAAAATGGCGGAGCAAGCGAAGAATGAATAACACTTGTAAAACACTCCACATGAGGAGAAGTTGTCAGTTGCTTGAAGGACAACAAATAGCACTGGTTGATAATTATTTCCGAGAAATGTGGCATTTTTGCACCTCCGTAGTGATCTGAATCATGGTCGGAAAGCGGTTTCAAAACCCATAAAAAAACGTATCAGATTTTTTATATCTTTTTTGTTGGTTCAAAATAAACGTTTTGTATTTGTCATAATCTTAAGTCCTTACAAATACTGTATATCTATACACTCACAGAATGACTAATCTTCCATGTCAAGTTTAGACATGGGGCATGCGGAGGCTGAAAGACATGCATTAACTACTAGTAAGTAGTCAAAATGGCAGAAACGTGAGTCTAGCGATGACGCTATTTAATAGAAAAAGACGCTTTTAATTAAGCCGCGCACTGGGTAAAGAGTCACTGCATTTACAGGTAACATTAAACAAAGATGACCTTTCTGTGTAAATGAGGTAACTTCCTGAGTCACTGAAAAAATGACAGTAATTAACAACAAAAACGTGTAAATGCAAGTCATATAAAGCTAGGTGGTACAGTATCGGCATGCTGTGGTTATAGTACATTTGCCCATCAAAGGGGAATTGTTACACTTTCATGTAACACGTCATTTATGACAGGTTGTAAACCGCAGGTAATTTATTGAAGGAAGTAAGCTAGTATGTCCGATTGTGAACTGTAATTCGTAAAAGCATTACTCATTGATAACCAACCAGACCTTATACAGTTTTACTATTTCATGATTCTCGCAGCCTGCTTATATACCAGCAAGCACAATCATTCTGAATATAAAATACAAAATGTATAAAGTATGCACGCGATATGGCAAACGTACTGTTGACATACCACGTTGTAATTGACGAAACTTTGACTAAGAACACAAGTAGAAATATGTCAACAAAAAGTTAAAAACAACCGTTAAGTATTTCATACTTCGGCCGATTTTAATGAGACATCCTCGGCGCTCAAGCCGAGAGTGTGTACTACCCATGCTATTTGATAAATTTGTGCAAGAAATATAGTTTTTGCCCTAAACTCACGGATTGAGCATAGCGTATATTTTGTTAAAATCGGTTTAAGAATAAAATACTTGCGTTCTTAGCCAAACATTACGTCCCATACCACGTGATCATATGTCCACACTGAAATATGTATAACATTAGATCTCTAAATGGTTTTGAATAATGGTCTTCCCGTGAACACATTATCCGTAGGCCCTACTTCAAATTATTACAATCGTCGAAGAAAATATTCGTAGATTTAAAAAAACATCAACAAAAGTGGCTTTAAAATTTCTAGGAAAAATACAAAGAAAGTGGTACGTTAACTTGTATAGGGAGAAGATTTCGTAGTTCTGGTTCATTTTATCCAATGATTCCAAGAAATTGTGTAATTATTAATATGTTCCTATTATGAATAAAATAACATGTAACTTTGATTTGAAAACAAAATCGATATAAAACGTGAAAGATTTTACAGTTTTAGTATTACGTTATTTGATAAAACAGGGGCGGTTTTAATACTAATAAATACGTAATTGTAATCATGATGTCTTAATTTTAATTATGATACATGTACACTATACATGTTACACAATACTTCCCTTTGTGTATGATGTTTTCCTGAAAGCTAACTATCCCCAGTATGAAAGGTTGACTGTGGTTAAACTTCAAAATAAAAGCAACATCTAGAAAACTATTAAAATGACATTAAATACCGTTTACAATACAGAGGTTACATTCATTGTGTTTCATATAAGATACTTTGAAAGTAAGAGTCCGATACAAGCGATACATTATTGTCGCAGATTTTTGCTTTTGCACGAAAGACGTGAATGAATATTGCTCATTAGTGCTTTACTTTCCGTATATACACATGTACATGTTTTTTTGGTATGGTTTTAATTGAGCTGACTTTCTGTCAGCTCAATTAAAACCATACCAAAAAAAAAATGTTTCTCATCGCAGCAACTTCATATAACCATATAGTTGTCACGAAAATACCTTTTAAGTTTTTTGTGTTTTCATAGTTTGACTTCCTTGTTGATAAACGTTAACGTTTTATGGCCACCGTATCTCAAATATTCTATAGCACTATCAAAGTGTTGCTTATGCTCTTAAACTTCTTATGTCCGGGTTACAAACGTCGTACGGCTGTTAAAATACTCGAAAGCCCTTAACTTTCTAAACCGTTCGATCTATGTACAAATCTAGCGCCAAAATACAACAAAACATGCCCGTCTGGGGCATAATGAATGAAAATTAAGCAATCCAACTTGGCCTATTTCTCATTGTTTGGTAATTTAAGGGCCATAATCAAAGAAAGCCTGTGCCAATTAGGCTTATTATCGAACTTGGCCTAGATAGTATGCCCATAAATATTGTCACAAAGTTCAAGAAGATCGTATTTAAACGGTTTGAATTAGAGCTTTGCACACACTTAGTCGTGCGGGGTTTGCAAAGCGCACGTACGGTGCCCGTAGGTTCGTGACTTGTACGGTGCCTGTAGGTTCGTGACTTGTACGGTGCCCGTAGGTTCGTGACTTGTACGGTGCCCGTAGGTTCGTGACTTGTACGGTGCCCGTAGGTTCGTGACTTGTACGGTGCCCGTAGGTTCGTGACTTGTACGGTGCCCGTAGGTTCGTGACTTGTACGGTGCCCGTAGGTTCGTGACTTGTACGGTGCCCGTAGGTTCGTGACTTGTACGGTGCCCGTAGGTTCGTGACTTGTACGGTGCCCGTAGGTTCGTGACTTGTACGGTGCCCGTAGGTTCGTGACTTGTACGGTGCCCGTAGGTTCGTGGCTTGTACGGTGCCCGTAGGTTCGTGACTTGTACGGTGCCCGTAGGTTCGTGACTTGTACGGTGCCCGTAGGTTCGTGGCTTGTACGGTGCCCGTAGGTTCGTGACTTGTACGGTGCCCGTAGGTTCGTGACTTGTACGGTGCCCGTAGGTTCGTGACTTGTACGGTGCCCGTAGGTTCGTGACTTGTACGGTGCCCGTAGGTTCGTGACTTGTACGGTGCCCGTAGGTTCGTGACTTGTACGGTGCCCGTAGGTTCGTGACTTGTACGGTGCCCGTAGGTTCGTGACTTGTACGGTGCCCGTAGGTTCGTGACTTGTACGGTGCCCGTAGGTTCGTGACTTGTACGGTGCCCGTAGGTTCGTGACTTGTACGGTGCCCGTAGGTTCGTGACTTGTACGGTGCCCGTAGGTTCGTGACTTGTACGGTGCCCGTAGGTTCGTGACTTGTACGGTGCCCGTAGGTTCGTGACTTGTACGGTGCCCGTAGGTTCGTGACTTGTACGGTGCCCGTAGGTTCGTGACTTGTACGGTGCCCGTAGGTTCGTGACTTGTACGGTGCCCGTAGGTTCGTGACTTGTACGGTGCCCGTAGGTTCGTGACTTGTACGGTGCCCGTAGGTTCGTGACTTGTACGGTGCCCGTAGGTTCGTGACTTGTACGGTGCCCGTAGGTTCGTGACTTGTACGGTGCCCGTAGGTTCGTGACTTGTACGGTGCCCGTAGGTTCGTGACTTGTACGGTGCCCGTAGGTTCGTGACTTGTACGGTGCCCGTAGGTTCGTGACTTGTACGGTGCCCGTAGGTTCGTGACTTGTACGGTGCCCGTAGGTTCGTGACTTGTACGGTGCCCGTAGGTTCGTGACTTGTACGGTGCCCGTAGGTTCGTGACTTGTACGGTGCCCGTAGGTTCGTGACTTGTACGGTGCCAGTAGGTTCGTGACTTGTACGGTGCCCGTAGGTTCGTGACTTGTACGGTGCCCGTAGGTTCGTGACTTGTACGGTGCCCGTAGGTTCGTGACTTGTACGGTGCCCGTAGGTTCGTGACTTGTACGGTGCCCGTAGGTTCGTGACTTGTACGGTGCCCGTAGGTTCGTGACTTGTACGGTGCCCGTAGGTTCGTGACTTGTACGGTGCCCGTAGGTTCGTGACTTGTACAGTGCCCGTAGGTTCGTGACTTGTATAGTGCCAATAGGTTCGTGACTTGTACGGTGCCCGTAGGTTCGTGACTTGTACGGTGCCCGTAGGTTCGTGACTTGTACGGTGCCCGTAGGTTCGTGACTTGTACGATGCCCGTAGGTTCGTAACTTGTACGGTGCCCGTAGGTTCGTGACTTGTATAGTGCCAATAGGTTCGTGACTTGTACGGTGCCCGTAGGTTCGTGACTTGTACGGTGCCCGTAGGTTCGTGACTTGTACGGTGCCCGTAGGTTCGTGACTTGTACGGTGCCCGTAGGTTCGTGACTTGTACGGTGCCCGTAGGTTCGTGACTTGTACGGTGCCCGTAGGTTCGTGACTTGTACGGTGCCCGTAGGTTCGTGACTTGTACGGTGCCCGTAGGTTCGTGACTTGTACGGTGCCCGTAGGTTCGTGACTTGTACAGTGCCCGTAGGTTCGTGACTTGTATAGTGCCAATAGGTTCGTGACTTGTACGGTGCCCGTAGGTTCGTGACTTGTACGGTGCCCGTAGGTTCGTGACTTGTACGGTGCCCGTAGGTTCGTGACTTGTACGATGCCCGTAGGTTCGTAACTTGTACGGTGCCCGTAGGTTCGTGACTTGTATAGTGCCAATAGGTTCGTGACTTGTACGGTGCCCGTAGGTTCGTGACTTGTACGGTGCCCGTAGGTTCGTGACTTGTACGGTGCCCGTAGGTTCGTGACTTGTACGGTGCCCGTAGGTTCGTGACTTGTACGGTGCCCGTAGGTTCGTGACTTGTACGGTGCCCGTAGGTTCGTGACTTGTACGGTGCCCGTAGGTTCGTGACTTGTACGGTGCCCGTAGGTTCGTGACTTGTACGGTGCCCGTAGGTTCGTGACTTGTACGGTGCCCGTAGGTTCGTGACTTGTACGGTGCCCGTAGGTTCGTGACTTGTACGGTGCCAGTAGGTTCGTGACTTGTACGGTGCCAGTAGGTTCGTGACTTGTACGGTGCCCGTAGGTTCGTGACTTGTACGGTGCCCGTAGGTTCGTGACTTGTACGGTGCCCGTAGGTTCGTGACTTGTACGGTGCCCGTAGGTTCGTGACTTGTACGGTGCCCGTAGGTTCGTGACTTGTACGGTGCCCGTAGGTTCGTGACTTGTACAGTGCCCGTAGGTTCGTGACTTGTACAGTGCCCGTAGGTTCGTGACTTGTATAGTGCCAATAGGTTCGTGACTTGTACGGTGCCCGTAGGTTCGTGACTTGTACGGTGCCCGTAGGTTCGTGACTTGTACGGTGCCCGTAGGTTCGTGACTTGTACGATGCCCGTAGGTTCGTAACTTGTACGGTGCCCGTAGGTTCGTGACTTGTATAGTGCCAATAGGTTCGTGACTTGTACGGTGCCCGTAGGTTCGTGACTTGTACGATGCCCGTAGGTTCGTAACTTGTACGGTGCCCGTAGGTTCGTGACTTGTATAGTGCCAATAGGTTCGTGACTTGTACGGTGCCCGTAGGTTCGTGACTTGTATAGTGCCAATAGGTTCGTGACTTGTACGGTGCCCGTAGGTTCGTGACTTGTACGGTGCCCGTAGGTTCGTAACTTGTACGGTGCCCGTAGGTTCGTGACTTGTACGGTGCCCGTAGGTTCGTGACTTGTACGGTGCCCGTAGGTTCGTGACTTGTACGGTGCCCGTAGGTTCGTGACTTGTACGGTGCCCGTAGGTTCGTGACTTGTACGGTGCCCGTAGGTTCGTGACTTGTACGGTGCCCGTAGGTTCGTGACTTGTACGGTGCCCGTAGGTTCGTGACTTGTACGGTGCCCGTAGGTTCGTGACTTGTACGGTGCCCGTAGGTTCGTGACTTGTACGGTGCCCGTAGGTTCGTGACTTGTACGGTGCCCGTAGGTTCGTGACTTGTACGGTGCCCGTAGGTTCGTGACTTGTACGGTGCCCGTAGGTTCGTGACTTGTACGGTGCCCGTAGGTTCGTGACTTGTACGGTGCCCGTAGGTTCGTGACTTGTACGGTGCCCGTAGGTTCGTGACTTGTACGGTGCCCGTAGGTTCGTGACTTGTACGGTGCCCGTAGGTTCGTGACTTGTACGGTGCCCGTAGGTTCGTGACTTGTACGGTGCCCGTAGGTTCGTGACTTGTACGGTGCCCGTAGGTTCGTGACTTGTACGGTGCCCGTAGGTTCGTGACTTGTACGGTGCCCGTAGGTTCGTGACTTGTACGGTGCCCGTAGGTTCGTGACTTGTACGGTGCCCGTAGGTTCGTGACTTGTACGGTGCCCGTAGGTTCGTGACTTGTACGGTGCCAGTAGGTTCGTGACTTGTACGGTGCCCGTAGGTTCGTGACTTGTACGGTGCCCGTAGGTTCGTGACTTGTACGGTGCCCGTAGGTTCGTGACTTGTACGGTGCCCGTAGGTTCGTGACTTGTACGGTGCCCGTAGGTTCGTGACTTGTACGGTGCCCGTAGGTTCGTGACTTGTACGGTGCCCGTAGGTTCGTGACTTGTACGGTGCCCGTAGGTTCGTGACTTGTACAGTGCCCGTAGGTTCGTGACTTGTATAGTGCCAATAGGTTCGTGACTTGTACGGTGCCCGTAGGTTCGTGACTTGTACGGTGCCCGTAGGTTCGTGACTTGTACGGTGCCCGTAGGTTCGTGACTTGTACGATGCCCGTAGGTTCGTAACTTGTACGGTGCCCGTAGGTTCGTGACTTGTATAGTGCCAATAGGTTCGTGACTTGTACGGTGCCCGTAGGTTCGTGACTTGTACGGTGCCCGTAGGTTCGTGACTTGTACGGTGCCCGTAGGTTCGTGACTTGTACGGTGCCCGTAGGTTCGTGACTTGTACGGTGCCCGTAGGTTCGTGACTTGTACGGTGCCCGTAGGTTCGTGACTTGTACGGTGCCCGTAGGTTCGTGACTTGTACGGTGCCCGTAGGTTCGTGACTTGTACGGTGCCCGTAGGTTCGTGACTTGTACAGTGCCCGTAGGTTCGTGACTTGTATAGTGCCAATAGGTTCGTGACTTGTACGGTGCCCGTAGGTTCGTGACTTGTACGGTGCCCGTAGGTTCGTGACTTGTACGGTGCCCGTAGGTTCGTGACTTGTACGATGCCCGTAGGTTCGTAACTTGTACGGTGCCCGTAGGTTCGTGACTTGTATAGTGCCAATAGGTTCGTGACTTGTACGGTGCCCGTAGGTTCGTGACTTGTACGGTGCCCGTAGGTTCGTGACTTGTACGGTGCCCGTAGGTTCGTGACTTGTACGGTGCCCGTAGGTTCGTGACTTGTACGGTGCCCGTAGGTTCGTGACTTGTACGGTGCCCGTAGGTTCGTGACTTGTACGGTGCCCGTAGGTTCGTGACTTGTACGGTGCCCGTAGGTTCGTGACTTGTACGGTGCCCGTAGGTTCGTGACTTGTACGGTGCCCGTAGGTTCGTGACTTGTACGGTGCCCGTAGGTTCGTGACTTGTACGGTGCCAGTAGGTTCGTGACTTGTACGGTGCCAGTAGGTTCGTGACTTGTACGGTGCCCGTAGGTTCGTGACTTGTACGGTGCCCGTAGGTTCGTGACTTGTACGGTGCCCGTAGGTTCGTGACTTGTACGGTGCCCGTAGGTTCGTGACTTGTACGGTGCCCGTAGGTTCGTGACTTGTACGGTGCCCGTAGGTTCGTGACTTGTACAGTGCCCGTAGGTTCGTGACTTGTACAGTGCCCGTAGGTTCGTGACTTGTATAGTGCCAATAGGTTCGTGACTTGTACGGTGCCCGTAGGTTCGTGACTTGTACGGTGCCCGTAGGTTCGTGACTTGTACGGTGCCCGTAGGTTCGTGACTTGTACGATGCCCGTAGGTTCGTAACTTGTACGGTGCCCGTAGGTTCGTGACTTGTATAGTGCCAATAGGTTCGTGACTTGTACGGTGCCCGTAGGTTCGTGACTTGTACGATGCCCGTAGGTTCGTAACTTGTACGGTGCCCGTAGGTTCGTGACTTGTATAGTGCCAATAGGTTCGTGACTTGTACGGTGCCCGTAGGTTCGTGACTTGTATAGTGCCAATAGGTTCGTGACTTGTACGGTGCCCGTAGGTTCGTGACTTGTACGGTGCCCGTAGGTTCGTAACTTGTACGGTGCCCGTAGGTTCGTGACTTGTACGGTGCCCGTAGGTTCGTGACTTGTACGGTGCCCGTAGGTTCGTAACTTGTACGGTGCCCGTAGGTTCGTGACTTGTACGGTGCCCGTAGGTTCGTGACTTGTACGGTGCCCGTAGGTTCGTAACTTGTACGGTGCCCGTAGGTTCGTGACTTGTACGGTGCCCGTAGGTTCGTGACTTGTACGATGCCCGTAGGTTCGTAACTTGTACGGTGCCCGTAGGTTCGTGACTTGTACAGTGCTCTGTACAGGGCTACTGTAAGTTGTTCCCGATTTCGTGTCCATTACCTGTCTGATGCATGTACAGGGAAAAAGGTCACTTGATATTCTCGTTCAGCTAAGAGCCGTTAGGAATGTGCAAATATACTATAATAATATTTACGAAATTGTCTTAGTATCAAAGGCATTTGTGCGTTTTGAGTTTTTATAGTGCATACTAATTGGCCTCTAAATGCATGTCCATTTTAGTGAAAATAAATTATTTTGAGTACTATGGCAACATACTTCCTTCGATAGTATTGGTATAAAAACCCTTTTACCGATTTTTTTGTTGCTCTAGCAACACACATGTGTCCCATTTTATCCCAATGAAACATCTTATTAACCTTTTTTGTACATCAAACGTTTATATTGACAATTGTATAATATCATATTGTTGTTTTTTTAATGAAAGGCCATTCCAGTTTTACTCTTTAACAATAACGTCAAATCTAAAAGTCATGTAAACACCGCTTTCATAAAAATGCACTTGTTGTAAGGTTTACAAAAAATGTGTAAGTAGGGGTTTCAGAAGCTAAAAGTGGTTAGTCCTTGCAACTGGAATATAATATCAAATACATGGCTTGGTCGATGTAATCAGTATAAAAGGTCATTGCCTTTTTCATAGAAGTTAGGTCTGCACTTGAAGTGAATAAGTGCCGTATTTTGTTTTTCCCTGAAATGAAGTAGGTACATGTATAACGATCATGTTAATGATATATTTCAAGTCGTAATCTAGCACAGTTATTCAGACAACAAATAAACATGTTTAGACTGGAAATATATTGTTCGATTGCACTAACACTACTCTGTTCGTGGATTGAGGTCACGTGATACGATGCTAAAAATAAACCGTACTGTGTTTTTGTTGATTGCATGTTTTATTTTAAAATGTTTTTTTTAAATCGTTTTTGTGCGTAGATTGTCCGGAAACTAGGAACAACAGGGTATATGAAGTTGACAATTGACGTAACCAGATTTGCCAGTACTAAATGTGCTCGTCCACAAACAACTGACAGCATGCTATGAACATAACCATAGCAAATGTTACGCAAGAACAAAGCATGGCCTTCCATATTTGGGAATCGAATTCTAGTAATAAACTGGTATAAGCCAATCAAAATAGCCGATGTATTAATTATAAACCAATAAACTCACTCGTAGCTGATATCAAAACAGCGTACATGCAAATTATTTGTATAAGCCAATCAGAATAGTCGATATATAAACCATAAACTAATCAAAATACTTGTAGTTGACATGTAAATTATTTGTGCAAAGAAATCAAAATAGTCTATATAAAATATAAAAGCCAATCAAAATGACTGACAAGTATTATAAACGAATCAATATAGCCTTATATGCCGTATGCTATAGAAGATTCATCATTCCATAGTCAAAATAGTCCTTATTTCTTAATAATAACTTTAAGTATAACTATAAGGTTGCATTTAACTGAAGACACCAGAGCAAAAAAGAAGCATATCACAAAGATAACAAGCTAGAAGAAAAGGCACATTACACTTCCACGACGTGTCAAAAGGGTAAAATCTGACATTGCAGAAATACACGGACAAATTTCTTTCCCCTGAGACTATAAAGAATCATAAGAGAAATTTGTCCGCAAACGTACGACGGATGTAATTATATATGAAGCACTATGCGACCTTAATTGGCTCCTTCAGTTTTGAATTGGTTCTTCCTGAACGTATAATGAAAACAACAAATTAGTGTATATATGTGCATTCTACACTCGCGTGATATGTGAGGAGATTTCACATTTTGTATTACTCGACCCTCCTGACCTCTATAAAGCAAGTTTACTAGTACATGTACTTTTCACATTTTCTCTAATCGTACTATGTTGGTTCATTGGAGATCATGTCGCGTTTCAGTCGGGTTCTGCTTTAGGCGTACAAGAGTCTGCCTCCCGTTGAAAAACTCATAGAATCGGGTACTTGCCTTACATTTACAGTAAAGTACGAGCAAGGGGAAGTAACTGCTGCGATTAGTGTTAGCCTAAGTTGACAGCTCGACATAGCCACAAATCCTTGATTATATTATCAACCCGTACTAATTTGCTCTTCAAGTTGCAAATGATAACTTCTCTACATGTCGAGGACATGACCGCTGTCAATGGCATACCGGTTGACTAACATAAAACAGCACAATCCAGGAAATAAACATACGTCGTCTGGGTGACAGTAGAACGTTTTTAATCTAATGCGCTGGTTCACGTTGTGGTCTGTATAACTGGCCTAATTGTCTTAAACATTCAAGTGAAAGTAAAACATGTTCAATATTTACGATTCGGTAATTATATTTTAGGATCGAATGCATGCATCATACTGCTTATCCTATCAACATGCTCACGTTGAATGCCCACGCTGTTACGATAGCGTGTTTTACCAATATGTTCTTATATTATGAATTGTTTACTTTCCAATTGGAAAGAAAATTTAAAAAATCAAGATGAAATTACAAGTCAAATAGTTCCTGCGAGCAAATGATGTACCGACTTCATTTGACACAGAATTGACAGGATCCTCGACCTTCTATCTGCATAATTCATCAGCTGATGTGTATAAAATTAAGCATGCAAATCACAAAATTGTGAGAGAAAAATAAGCGCGATAGGCCGGTAGCTTTCATATGCACGATAATTTGACATACACAATTTATCAACAAATTGTTAAATAATTTCATGTGTAACAAACCAATTTTCAAGACACTTAATTGCATATTGTGACTCCCTTGTACCATATAATATGTATATGCTTATAAATAAAACCTCGTATCAGTTTATTAAAAGGTATTATCATAAGACATGTTTTCAGTATTCAACAATATCAAAGATCATAAACCAATGCAGCTGCAGTCACCTGCTGTTTAGATCCATGGTCTCAATATTCACTGGCGCTCACTGAAATTTCGGACAGTTCTGATTTCTTTGGTAAATAAACTATTTCAATGCGACAAAGACCGATGTTATCCGCATGGAATAATGGAATTAGTCTGGTTCACGACATTCTTACGAAATGCATCTTTTTTTGGATTTATTTTTTGAAATCGTAAACCATTGAGAACAGGTCACGTGCCCCTCCATGGACTTTTTACTTAAGGCAATCCAATATACCTGCTCGCTCAAGGCTCGCAGGTAATAAACTTTAACTTGATAAATTTTCAAACATTGAAACTACATACATGTATATAAAAATTCCAATTTGACAAATATTTTACAAAACTTCAAAAATAACATTTGCTAGAAATATGGAAATGTAACCAAATACCAAACAAGTCAAATAGTTCCTGCGAGCAAATGATGTACCGACTTCATTTGGCAGAGAATTGACAGGATCCTCGACCTTCTATCTGCATAATTCAACAGCTGATGTGTATAAAATTAAGCATGAAAATCTCAAAATTGTGAGAGAGAAATAAGCGCGATAGGCCGGTAGCTTTCAAATTGGGAAAACTATATGCACGATAATTTGACATACGAAATTTATCAACAAATTGTTAAATAATTTCCTTTATAACAAACCAATTTTCAAGACATTTAATTGCATATTATGACTCCCTTGTTCCATATAATATTTATATGCTTATAAATAAAACATCGTATCAGTTCACTAAAAGGTATTATCATAAGACTTGTTTTCAGTGTTCAACAACATCAAAGATCATAAACCAATGCAGCTGCAGTCATCTGCTGTTTAGATCCATGGTCTCAATATTGCCTAGCGCTCACTGAAATTTCGGACTGTTCTGATTTCTTCGGTAAATAAACTATTGCAATGCGACAAAGACCGATGTTATCCACATGGAATAATGGAATTAGTCTGGTTCACGACATTCTTACAAAATGCACCTTTTTTTGGATTTTTTTTTTGAAATCGTAAACCACCGAGAACAGGTCACGTGCCCCTCCATGGACTTTTTACTTTAAGCAATCCAAAATACCTGCTCGCTCAAGGCTCGCAGGTAATAACACATACGTGATGAATCAACACGATGTAGTATGAATCGTAGACATAGTTGTGAGGGGTGTCGCAAAAACTTAGTTGATGTACTTGTACTTCAACTATTTTGTCGTATATGTACCGATACTTCTTCTACCCTTTCGGAACTGGTGTATTATGATTATTATAACATGACAAAACATAGTTACATGTATATTCAAAGTTTTTAACTTACACAATTTGTGAAACATGGAGTTGAAATGTATGGTAAATTTTTAAAGCCACATTATCTCTCCAAAGACCTTTTTTCCGATCATCCAGTAAATAGACTTATTACAAGGAATTAGGGTATTATTCACAAATGACCAATAATTGACGACAGAATATTAAATGTATCTGTCGAAATAGTATGCCAAAAATCACATTTAGTAAAATGTATACGTATGGACACAGGCCTAAGAAACTATATCACAAAATACAGAGTTTTGAAATTCCCCATCACCCGGTCATTACTATATATTCTCTCATGTATAGTACTGACCGGATGATGGGGAATTTAAAAACTCTGGATTTTGTGATATAATTTCTTAGGCCTTTGGTATGGATGTCAAAATTCTGACTTTGCAAGAGTTGCTTCCCTTAGATTATTAATTGTGCATTTTTTTGTTTACAATTCATTGTTTTGTATTCAAACCAACTGGAATTTGTATTTCGTTTTTTTCCATCTGATTGCGTTTTTCAACTTTTGGACTCAACTAAAGTGTTCAAAATCCATGGCTCTTTAAATAAGTTTCCAAGTTATTGCTTTTTGAAAATAGCCGTTCAAGGCCTAATGGGACTTTAAACGTGATGACAATTTGATTCACATTAAGGACGTTACTTCAACAGCACGGATATCATCCAGCAACTAGCTAGCTAAAAGCAAAATTTCAAACATTTTATTTCTTAACACCTACAACCTAACACGAATTTTGACAAGTCTTGGTTACAAGTAACGATTTGACTGCCACATCTGTCCCAAGTTTCAAGGTTCTGATGTATTTAGGTATGATATATGTACAACATTTGTGTCTTGTAAGTTAACAGGCTATTACTTTCATGCGATGGCATTTTATTTCAAGTTTGACAAACGTTTTGAATTTTTATTCTTTTCAGACGACCTCAGGTTATTTTGCCGCTGACTGTGGAAGCTGACAACGACACATTTAGTGTTGTTCAACTTAATGATCAGAAGAAACAGTTCATTGTTCAAGGAGTATGCAAGTAAGAATATAAATATGTGGGAGGTTTCGAAACGTAATGTGTTTTAATAGGGAGGTTGCAAAATAGAGCGGTTACCATGTACGACCACGTTACGCAAGCGAATTTAAATTACAACTTTAATGTATTTAATGCTACAGATAGCTTCACGTACATGTTACCGTACACACTAGTTTTGCAACCTCTCTAATATAAAACCAAAATATCGATTCTGTGTTTTACTAAATAAATCAACAGATATATCTTAACAACTTAGTCACATAATAGTCCATCCGCCCGTCGATATAATATCATATAAGACTGGACCAGTAGGTCAAATCGGAGATCGATCGTTAGTCAAATCGATTTTATGTTATCTGGGTTATAAAACTTGGTCACTGTTTCAAACAATAGAAAACTTACGTGTATGCAGTAAAGGTTTCATTTGTCACAAGATCTTTGTGAGGGTTAGTACAAATGCTTGTTTAGTCGTAATCAAAAATTGAACATGGGTCATCTGAGTTCATTAACTAGGTTACTACGTCAAATTGTAGAAAAACATTGTGTCTTCAATAAAGTTGGCAGAACGTTTGTCTAGGTGAAATATTTGGCGATTCAAATACGGACCATCTGCGGTCATAAACTGGGGTCATCAATTCAAATTACCTTAAAACCTTGTACATGCAATAGAGGCTGTATTGTCATGAATGTTAGTTAGACTCGGTTGATGATTACTTTGGTTACCAAAGGGGTTGGTACATGAATTACAGTGGCGGATGGTGAGCGCCCTAGGGCATTATGCAACCGCTTGTTCAATGATTTTTGTGGGATTGATAATGACTGTTGGACAATTGTATTTGACTACGGTAAATCTGTAATGCTAAAGGTACCTAATTTCCTACTTGATTCCTGGCACGACAAATCTATATTATTTAAATTGACATAATGTGTTGCTGGGGCAATAAAACCGTCAGCTCTGAGCAGGAAGTACGATGTATCGAAAAATTAGACCAACATTGATCCTTCATTATATTTGACCTGAATACCATCTGATATATTTCGCTTGGTGATAAAATCTTCACACATGGTACATCCGACTATGACGACAATAAACGTGTCGATCTTGGCGTGTTTAAGAGGCAATTCACTCAATCTAGGTCAAATACGAAGCCTCGTCATAATATATTCAAGTACATTTGTTCACTATTGTATAGTTCTGGTAGATTCTATATTAATATGACCCTCTTAGATTCTTAAATCACTCCAAGCATCCATTTAGGTTCCAAACACTCCGACAACCCTACGCTAGCACTACGGTGTATTACTTAAGAAATAATCAATACGTAGCTATGTTTTGTTGCGTAATAAAATATAGGCTGCACGTGTTTGGATGCGTAGTAATTAAAATACGAGTGCGTAGCACGAGTGATTTAATGTACGCATTCAAACGAGTGCCTATATTTTATAACACAACAAAACACAGCTCCTATTTATTATTTCGATTCTAACATCGCCAATGCTCTGCCATTTATAGCACAACAAGACAGGTCGTCAAACTACTTTCTTTCCTAGGAACGTTACCGTCACCGTTAAGTCATTTGTCATAGTATATGACGTCAAACGTGACGTCACCAATCAGCTATATTTTATCGCGGTAATGAAATATGGTAAGCTCAATATACGCAAAGAAGGCAAATCTCACGTGCTATGTTAGAATTTAAAAATAATGAATGTGTACCTGTGTTTTATCGTAAAATAAAGCACAGTCACGAGTTCGGATAGGTAGTAATTAAATTAGGAGTGCGTATGTTTATATAGGTAAAACTGCTGGTTCTGTTAGAATCCTTGTTAGGCTAGATCAACAGCTCGATACTGTTCGTAATTATGATATTCGATGGCCTTATTAGTTAAATTTTTATTAATACAAACTACAAATGTAATAATATTCGGGGAAAAGCAAAACAAAAATCATAAATATATATGTTATACCTCACCATAATTTCGTTCAACTGTTTCTTTGTTATTCAAATCAGTCAATATATCCAGCGATAGACTGACTGATTTAAATGTTCCAAATACAGCAGCCGATCAATATTATAAAAAATATGGACCGGCAAAAAATATGGGCCGGCTGCTGAAATTAACGTCTTGTTTATTGCATGACGTCATGGATACTGTGACGCTACCATAGGGCGTGACGTTGCGCGTACTTTTCTTTTTTGTTTTTGTTTAAATTCAATTTATGTCCTACCAACAGTAATTGCATGGATCAATTCATGTGGGTTAATGATACAAAGTTCAGTATGAACTCTAAAGACATATTAGTTTGCATAAAAATGAACAAAAAGACGAAATTCCTGGGATGGTGATTTATGCTTGAAACAATTTAAGTTTTCTATAGATTTATTATAACAATTAACAAGTTTTTTTCACATTTCTGGGTTATTTCGGTGGATATGCAGACATACCAAAATAGGCCTCCCTATAATGATATGTAGTTCTTTAGCACATAAACAACTAAAACCCAAATGTATGTAATGTTTTTTTATTAGAATCTAGATCTAGTTACAAAAGTAGGCCTATAATATCGAAATTGAATGTTCGGTTTAATATATGAAATTGTTCACATCACTTCAGGCCCTATGGTATTATATGGACTGGCTAGTCAGCCCACGTAGTGTATATAAACAACTTGGGCTGACTAGCCAGTCCATATAATGCCATAGGGCACCCAGTGATGTGAACTATTTCTTAAATAGCTCAGAACAGTTAACATGGTATCCTTGGATATCCGTGCTTTTCAGTTATTCAATTAGAGTTATTGTTTTATCTAATCAAAACATTTTTACGGTACGATTAATCAACTTCTGGTCAAATGCTCTGTACTATATCTACTGTCAGCAGAGAACAAACTGAGCCACTTTTCTAGCTTTTTTGAAAGCTTACCTTGTATAATTTAACGTCAGCACTTATGTTCGGGAGTAAGTGCAAGTCGCACAGTCGATGACAACGCACAAGCGTTTAAATTTATTGTGAGACACTTGCTTATTAATGATGCATTGTCATGCATTGTCTGACTGAGGTTGCAGAAGTTATCAAAATCTCGTTAAGGCGTATAACTCACTTAAGATAATTGATTTACATAGCTATTCTTCTAATTGCATGTCATTCTATGTGAATTTTGATTAGAGCTTTTGTACGCTGCATACAAATATCCAGGTTGTCTTTATAGTGGACCATATTGAATTGGATAATAGTTAAAAGTCATATGCGCATTGATAAAGTTTACCACTGAACAAAGGTCACCTATCAATAAGGGAACAAACCTATCTGGTTTGGTCAACTAGGCAATGAAGCCATTTTACTGTTGGATCTGTTGGGGCAAGGTCATCAGCTAGGGCATTCAGCTTTTTGATTGTTGAAACTAATTCATTATACTTTTCGATAGCTTGTTCTTGGGCGGATATTTTACTAGTTATGCTGGCATTGTGCCTTTTACGGTTTCTGTGCTCCTTTGGTTCAGTTGGACATTGAGCATTGTGTGTTTTAATGTTTTCTGTATTCGGCTGGCTAAGTTGAGTGCTGCCTTTCCTGTCTGACTTAATACTATCTTGTTTACTTCTTCTAAGGCTACCTTTTACGACCACATCGCATTCGAACCTACATAATCGTCTTAAAGTTTTTATCTAGACTATACTAGTTGCGGTCGTGGTCAAGTGGCTAGTCAGCTGTATTTGTAACCCGGCTATCCGGGTTAGATTCCAAGTCGCGACAGGTATACCCTTCCATGAAAATTTTGCAACATTGCCGATTTTCCTCCGCATGTCCAGAAGTTTTTGAGGAAGGGTAAATAAGCACTTGTTAGGCGAATCGGCCGTCGTGTGTAATAGAAAAATACGTTGAAAATGGCGTTAATTAAACCCGAATATCTATCTTTTATGTAGAGTATCGAGTCTGGACTACCTACATTTAATTAAAGTGACGTATACATGATCATCATTGTCTAGTAATACGCGACCTGTAATTAATTACCACAACCATCAATTAGGTATTACAATAATTATATACAATATACATCATGTTATGTATAATTATGATGTACATAATAATATACTAAGTATCGTGGATGTTAGTAAGTCGTTTATAACAAAGTAATTATTCTGATGAACAGGGACGATATAAAGACATCGCATGGGGGCGATCTATAGGTCTCGTAACGGGACAATTTATAGATATTGCAAGGGGGCGATCCATAAATCTCGCAAGGGGATGATTGATAGATAATCGTAAGGGGACGATACATATATAAATATCGCAATGTGGGGGCGATCTATACATCTCGTAAGGGGACTATCTATAATTGTATAAATCTAGCAAGGGGACGATCTATACATCTCGTAAGGGGACGATACATATATAAATATCGCAATGTGGGGGCGATCTATACATCTCGTAAGGGGTCTATCTATAATTGTATAAATCTCGCAAGGGGACGATCTATACATCTCGTAAGGGGACGATACATATATAAATATCGCAATGTGGGGGCGATCTATACATCTCGTAAGGGGTCTATCTATAATTGTATAAATCTCGCAAGGGGACGATCTATACATCTCGTAAGGGGACGATACATATATAAATATCGCAATGTTGGGACGATCTATACATCTCGTAAGGGGACGATACATATATAAATATCGCAATGTGGGGGCGATCTATACATCTCGTAAGGGGACTATCTATAATTATATATATCTAGCGAGGGGACGATTTATAGATGTTGCAAGGGTAAGGCAAGGGGACGATCTATAAATCTCGTAAGGGGTCGATTAAAAATATTGTAAGGGGGCAATTTATAGATCTCGCGAGAGGACGATTTATAGATCTCGCATGGGGACGATCTATAGTTCTAGTATAGTCTAGGGATATAATTCTAGGGACCATATGGATTTCAAAGCTGAAAACTCGATCTGGAGTGGTATTCAATATTGATCTTATTTAATTGGAAAATAAGGATAGCCAATCATATCGCCTGTGACTGACCAAGAGTTTAATATGGTGTGATCTGATTGGTTGTCCTTATCCTTAAGTCAAGTAAGATCAATATTGACCGAATACCACCCCAAGTGTTCTAAGTTAACGGAAACCAACTAATGACATCCTATGTTTTTTATATTTCAGAAAATCAAACACGACGTCTTGCAGAGTGTGTAAATCGGAGAATAACTTCCAGTGGGTGTTAGTGTATGATCCCAGAGTGAACACAAATCCCCCTGTATCGTTTGTACCCGTCAAGTTCCCTCATTATTGTAGATGTTATAATTACGCGACATTTAATAGTGGATAGCAAGGACCATCTACTATAAGCCACTGCACAAGAAAGTACAGCCAAATCCGCATGAAATTACATTTCACGATCGGTTATACGAATACAGAAATTAATAATAACGTTATCCGTATTATATTATGATTATGATGTTTGGAATAGTTTGAATGTGTACAGTGTTTTAAGGTGGAAGGGTACTTCTATAAAAAAGTTACACATCCTTATAAAAATTAGTACAGTTGGACATTAGAAGCTACAAATGTATTTGCAATTCAATGGTTCACGTTAAATGACGTTGGCGTCATGAATGACGTTGGCATGACTTTTATAAGGATATGGAACTTGTGTTAAAAGTACCCTTCCATCTTAATTAGGTGCAATCGCTGTAGATCCCAAATCATTTATGATAGAATAGAATAGAAGTTAGATGCTACAATTTGTTCACCACCCTTGATTCAATGCGGGAATCTACATGTGGAAAATGTTAAGTTAAATTAAGGTAAAAACATTAATGACATAAAAGTCGGTACTGTTGATTTGGTTGGAGTTTGGTATAATTATACGTAACACAGACCCTACCCGGTCTGTGAGGAATACCGGTGAAAACCGACTTTAGTCTAGCATAAATGCAATCATCGAAAACAATGAAGAAAATGCTTGTTTTAATTATTGTATTGGTAAAAGCATCACATACTATTCAAACATTTACGTAAATCAATCGTAACTGCTCAGGTCCGAGTGGTTCCGATTGAATGTGAATGCATTTTACCGCATATGTTTGGAAATTGTCGGGATATTACGATTGTAAATGCAATATAAATTGACATTTGTAAGTTGTGATGCAAATAGTTAGGGTTGTTAAATTGATCAGACGTTTGCTCACGTGTTTTGATACATTTTTGTCATAATGTTCACGAAAGATCTATTTTAGGTTATTAGTATTTCTGTTTTGCAAATTGGCATTTACTTTAATTAGACTGTTTAGATATCCATTAATCATTCACAAAGATGAATTTAGGAGAAAATATTTTTGTCCAAATTTGAACGATCAAAGGGTATACAATGTTTTTAGCTTTTTATAATTCACAACAGCAATTTTCGTCAATTCATTATTACTCGTTTGTTTCTATCACGCCTTTTAAAAGATGTATATATACTCATTTTAATTTTTGTTATGAATGTTTGAGAGTAGCAAAATTAAAAAAAATATGTTTGTTTTTATGTAAAATGTCTGTATTCTGAACCGACGGTCTTGTTTCTTTCGTCGAGGTATGCTTTCTGATTAGTGCTTTTGAATTATTTCGTCGCTGTCTACAAATGAGCAACAAACAACAAGAGGCTTCATGAAACTGGTTGAAATTATTCTTTCAAAGGGCTATCTCAAACAACCGTTAGTACAATCCAAGCAGTTGAGTCCGGAAAAAACTATGATTTTTTAACAGATTTTTCTTGCGTTCTTAGCCAAGGATTACATCAAATATCACATAGTATGTCCTCACTTAATATGAATCCGTATAAAATTATATAGTATGATACAATGTATAATGCTATCTTGAAAAAGGGAAATCACTGTGTATATGATCGCTTACACGTAGAGCTGTAGTTACCTTCCTTGGTCCACAAAACGAAAGAAACGTAAACAAACTATACTCATTATAGTAGTACTTGCACATACTAGTATCATTTTCTTATTTATAAGTACATGACTGTAGTAAAAATACATCGGAAATGTAATATAAATACACGTATACAAACCTACATCTTGTTGTTGTTGTTATTACTATAGTACCCGGATTATCTTGTACTCATATCTAATCATATTGCCAGCAAACGCCAGTCCTGTCAGACATTTGCCAGTTGGCAAAATTTGCGACGATGCCTAAGAACGGGCCCCAAAAATTAGTAGAAAAATCATGTGTTACATGTTGTGTGTCTTTCGCAGCCTTATATTTATCTTTGTTTTTTATCGCTACTATTTTATAATAAGGACAAATAAATACTCTCTTGAACATGAACATATCGTGGATTGATTATAATTGTATCTTAGCGGATTATTCGCGCGCGAATAAGATTCGCACTTAGTCAACATATGTGCACTTGTTTTGGTCAGAGTTTGAATTCACTAATGAATCTGAAAAGTTGTGTCAAAGGCCCGCAGTCCGAGAAAGTTACTGAAAATGGCCGCCAATAGAAAAACAAAAGTTACCTAAAATGCGATATTCTGTAGCTCATGAATTTTAATTTCCTGAGGGCATGCATTTCTAGTAAGAATAATTTTTGCTAAAGCTTAAAAACAAAGACATTTAATGATAATGTGCAATAATGGTTTAATACGTTTTTATGTTTAAGCCAAGAAAAAAATAATTAAATTCACTCCCGCTATACAGCCTATTATCCGTTATCCCCCATTCCATTAAATTCAGGAAAACAGGTGTAATGTCTCGGAGACTTTGTCTCGGCTGCCGGGATTCGTACCATGGACATCCAGATTCAAACAGTTATGTACGTTTAATAAGCACATAGAACATTTCTAGTCGTAAGTACTCTGTCCGTAGCCCCTGTCCTGGTTGTCAGGATTCGAACCCTGGTCGTCCTGATTGGTATCGTTCTGTTAGTTTCAAATTCACAGTAATATCCTAGCGCCCTCTACGGATCACACTGTCTTGGCTGCAAGGATTTGAGTCGTGGACATCCGGAAAAACTCAAAATTAATCTTCTTAAAACTGAGTTCAAAATATGGCAACAATGAACTCCATGTGTAAGATGATTGTCAATGCATTTTTCTGGCGATTTTGAACCTCAACAACTAACAATACATGGAGTCGGACCAGAATGCAATGACATTTCATATTAACTTCTAGGTTAAATCAACTAGCCTAGTGTAAATGATATAGCTGAACTGTTCTTTAATACTTTACATATAATCCGCTTAAATAGGCTGTGCCTTAGTTCATATTAGTTACGACAATTTACATTGATGTTTAATTGAAGAGGTGTGGCTAAAGGCAATGGTTATTGATGGGGTGGGTCTTAATTTCCAAAGGAATGAGTGCAAATACCCCAGTGCATGGTATTATTATCCAATATCTATCGAAACATAATGCAATGACACTAAACTTTCTACATCCTTGCTATCGATTAAGTGATTCACGTGAATTTCGATTTATAATTTTACGAATGACATTCCATTGTTACAAACATCTTTTAGAATTGTGCTTGGTCTTCATTTTAAAATCAACAAACCATTGTTAGTATCATTCTCGTTCATCAGAGTATTCTCCACCTGTGATATCATACTCTGGTTCAAACCCACGCTTTTCCAGCGCGACGAACGAAAAATCAACCAATCAATTCCATTTCGTGCATTTCTATTTATAGCAATGACTAATATTTGTTACGGGTGTTTTCCTGTCATCGTCCAATCAAATTCGAGCTTTCTTCTTCTTCTTCTTCTTCTTCGATATTAATGGCGAGCATTCAAAACTTTGAACATTATTACCATGCGTGGGTGTTAAAAAGAAATAGACTGTTAGGTTTCCCAAGTTACTCAATCCACCTGGTACCTCCTAACAGTGAGTGATTATAATATGTGCATAATATACACCTTAGATAAATATATCCCTAAACTGCAAAAACATATATACAGTAAACTCAGTGTGCAGAATAGAGAACATTAGTAGGGTTAAAAACAGGATAAAAACAAGTATCGTCATAACTATGGTATGAACATATGTGTAGCCAACGCTGACTTGAATCCGGGGATCGATTCAGTGTTATTACCCCTCACTTTTTTCGTAATGTTAATTTCCCATAGACAAACCACAGGTAACTGTATCATTAATAAACAGTCCCTAAAAAAAATTTTTTTTTGTTAAATTTAGAATTCTTATACAAGGTATATTTCCCGGAGAAGTGATCGTACAGTCACTGGGTGTATTTTGTTTTTTTCATAATTTAAAGTATTTACGGCATTAATCATCTATTTAAAGCTGTGGGTGATCAAAAACATCTTTGTGAATCGAAAGCATTCGAAAACATGCTTAAATTTACCTTCGTACGATATAATTCATTGTTTAAACTTTGATTTTATTTTTCGAGGGCGATAAACGCTGTAGGAACGGCTGTAGTGGTTTTTAGTGTGTCTGACGGGTATTTCGAACGTATTTTATAACGGTCGTTTTCATTGGCGTAGTATACATCGTTTGTACGCTGGTAACCAAGTCCTGGGAAACCCCAATGAAATCAACCAATGAAAATCGTTGTTACAAAAAGGAAATCACGCGCATCATTCGGAACGTTCGCACAAACATGGAGTCATTTTGACATTTAAATATGCAAACGATTCGTTTTTCGGCTTACACGTATACATTCACTGAAGTGAACATGTGTCAACCAGGTAAATCTGTTCCAACTTTTTCGTTCTTTTATTTTACCGCATTATTATGTTTCTACACAACGGTAAATTTGACATATGTTGGTGATTTCCTCAATATTTCCGTTTTTTTGTTTTTATTTAGTCCACCTCAGTGACCGGGTGGATACAATATTACGTATTTATGGCATAACTGTTTAACTACTTGACCAATTTCGATGGGATTTCGCATGAAAGTAGTTATAGTCATGTTTTTTACGAATATAATTACTTTATGAAGATATCGAAAGCCAGTTCTTGTTTTTGATACCTGGTCAATTCATGGAAATACACCTTGTATAAGAATTCTAAATTTAACAAAAACAATTTTTTTAAAATTTTTTTTTAGGTACTGTTTATTAATGATACAGTTACCTGTGAGACAAACAGGTAGAATTCTTACTATTACGATCAAGCGGATCAATATACCACGTGATTGAACATTTTTTTACTGTCAGCAGGGTGATAGTACTTTTTTGACAGTACTTTTTTGTCACGTGACATTTTCTTTCTAAAACCAATATGGCGTTAAGTGTTGGTTCTTATTACTTTTAGTGTTTATTGTCATCACTTTTTGCTGTCCGTCATCTTCAGTCTTCTGTCATTCGCGAAAAAACTGTAAACCAATTTACTTCCGCTTTTGCCGATCAGCAGCAAATTCGTGACTATAAATACGTATTTAGGTTTTTTTTTGAGTCTCCCCCGATATCCATAAATTATTAATGTTTTGAACTCTTTGGCGGCTACTTATCATTTCTTCAAATTCTTCCACATGTGAGCTCTGCTAAATTAAATTGCATAAAATAATTTCTTGGTTTACAGTAGATAATCGCTGAAAAAAGTTTAGGATAATAAAATAAATAACACATAACTTCGAGGGTGACAGTAAAAATGTCAGCCCTCGGAAAGTACTGTTACCCGCGGCCTTCGGCCTTGGGTAACATTACTTTCCTCAGGCTGACATTTTTACTAAACTGTAATCAATAACAAACAGATATATGTAAGAATCACATCATTAAATAATGACATGCGAACGTAATAAACTATGGTCTATCCGCCAAAATGGACTAGTCCGATAGGTCATGGCTCAGAGTTCAAAATTGAACTATAACTCGACCCATGTTTACATTTTCTCGCGAGTTTGTTTATAAAATACCCCGCGTATCGTACCGAGCGTTCTGATTGGACGACAGACGGAATCACCAGATGTCCACGAAATGAGCTATTTTTAGGTTTGCGCTCGGAATGAAGGGAATTTTATCAGGGGGTAGTCTGGGAACCTGACTAACCACTGATGTATGAAGTTGTGTTAGTAGGGATTCTAATCGAGATGCCGAAGGCATCTCGATTAAAATCCAAGACGGCATTGTACGTGTTGCGAGTTTTTAACCCATCCGAAATTTGGTCACCCCTGTTCGATTGAGATTTGTGTGTACAGGAAGTGTTTTTTCGGGGTACTCTGAAGACGTGAATGGAATTGGCAAACTCATTAAAAAAATATTTTTGTTGTTAATAAATTATCTTTTATTTTCTAATGATGTTTAAAAATGTTCCTTGAGATAACCGAAGGCCAGCTTACACAACATTAAACGCGATAGGGGAGGTAAGAATGCTAGCGCGAGAGATAAAGGCGGTCGGTTAGCATTTTAGACTGTCCCTCGCAAACGGAAGAAGTTGTTTCATTCGACTGCCGTCAAGTAAGTACAGCCTACAATCGTTAAAATAACTGCTTATACGATTAAAGTACTTGTTTTAAACAAGGAAAACTGTCTTTTATACACATAATTGGCGTAGGTAAACCAAGAAATCAACTTTCGATGCTAATTTGCATCATAAAGTTTGATAAACGAAGCGTATCCAAATTTGTTCGTACCCAAATTGTCAACAACAAACAATTATCAACCAACCAACCATTTATTGTGAATTAATTATCAACAATCATTCTGTGTTAGATGACCATGTTAATTGATCTTATAATGTAGGACAACTGTCTACTGCTGGTTTGTCAATACAGATCTCCGTGAAAAATATGAGAATTGACCAAAATACAAACAATGTAACTTTTCATGAGTGCTTTTATGATTATTTATAAGAAAGTTTTTTTGGAAAAAAAAGAAATAACAAGACCGAAGAAGTGACAGATGTCCCAAGACCCTTCAAAGAACCCTCAGATCCAGTTAAGGTCTGTGTTGGTTGACCCGCGTTTAACAAAGTTTCTGTTGTGTTGATCGGTATTCATCTGTCGCTCTGCTGTGACTGTCCATTACAGTATGTAGCTGCCATGTGACCTCCGGTGTGATGCCATCATAAGAGCTGTCAATAACCTAAGCGGTATCAACAATATTTTTAACCAATCGATTATCGATTCACATTTTAGAATATTCACCATATCGACATTACCGGTTAAAACCCGTTGTCTGGGATTACGGAATTAATTGAGCGATAATGTGCGAGATATTCTGAATGTACGTCAGGGGGGAAACTGATATAGCGTATAGAGCAACTAGGTACAAAAATCGCGATTATTTTAGCCAAAAGATTAGAATTTGAATAAAGTCTTACTTGAACACATTGACAACATTATTTTACGACCTCGCTGACAATATTTTTGCCTCAATAATATGTTTAACTTGAAAAATGCGTATATTTTCTCACCATCGGTATCGAGCTTCGAAAGTGACAGTGTAGAATAAAATGCAATATTTCAAATATTGAACATTTTTTCAGATAATTGATTAATTCTTGCTAAAGTTTATAAAATTAAGATGTTTAATGATAATGTGCAATAATTGTTTTATATGTTTTTCATGTTTAAACGTTGAAAAAGAAAAAAATATACACTCCCGCTATACCGCTTGTTGCTCATTAACCCCCTGACTGTGAAATTCCGGATCCGGAAAATTGGGTTTTAATTACCGAGTAATGTCGATATCGAGAACCGATACCTGGGTAAATGAATGGAACCACCGAAAATCCTCCTTTTCCTGCACAAAACAGTCCCTCTGTTAAAATGTAAGTTCACAAATTGTAAAAATGGGTCAAGTCTAAACTCTAACCAAAGGTGCTATCTCAAAGCTGAATATATACCCAACATGTACAGTGTAGAATGGCTAAAAAGGGATCATTGACTGAAAGGCCTGTTTCTTGTTCGTCTATTATAGGACTCCAACATTTTGCTAAGAAGGAGTCCTGGGACTCCTACTTCAAAATCCTACCGAGAACCCTGTCTATATGTGTAACTGTATAACGATGTATTGCCGATGCTTGTCTTCCTATATATTGGAATCATCGATATGCCTTGGGTCGTATCAATGACAGCTCTAGTCGTCATTCAAGAAAGCGCTAAAAACACACTGTTCTTAAAACCATATTCTGGCTCATTATCATTTTGATTCCTTAGGGGTCTCCTAAAAGGTAGTTCAGTTATAACTGCAGATACGGTTTGTCACTGACCATATCAACATTACAGGATAAAACCCGTTTTCCAGTATAACAGAATTAATTTAACAGCAATGTGCGAGAAATTCTGAATCTAATACTTTTTGACAGGGGGGTGGCTGCATTAAGCGAATAGAGCAACTAGGTACAATAATCGCGATTATTTTTGCAAAAAAGGAAGAGTATGTGAAGTCTATATAGTTACATTGTGACTCACTGAACTTATGTAATGCTTAACTTTTACTCCGGCACTTGGGGTAATGTGCGTGTGGACTGGCCATACGGCTTACAAAGACGCATCGCCATCAACAGCCATTTCTCTGTAACTTGCATGTAGAATTTCATGGAACTTAATCAAAATAAATATCAGGGGCGGATCCAGAATTTGGCGTTAGGGGGGGCGTACATTCATGTATTGATACCCCCCCCCCCCCAAGAAAATGCGCGAGCAAAGCGAGCAAGAAAAAAATGTATCTCTGAGAAGCATTCCGTACAATTTCGTTCTTTATCTTAAAATATTCATTGATAAAGTTAATGTGAGAGCAAGGCGAGCAAGAATATATGAATTAATTATTTGAGCAGCATATCCCTCATACTCATTCCCTACTTGACAACATTAACTGATAGTGATTGTGCGAGCGCAGCGAGCAAGACAAAATGCAATTATCTATTTCAGCAGCAAACACCACATCCTTATTACTTGGTTATATTCACTGATGTAGTAATTGTAAGAATTAGAAAAAAAATCAGTGTTTATCTGAGCAGCATACCCAACCAACTCATTGGTAAATCAAAACTTGGTGGCTTTCATTGAATTTACGTAGTTCTAAGGCGAGCGAAGCGAGCAAGAAAATTTGTTGTTTATAATTATGAGCAGCATAGCCAGGACTAACGATTATCGACTGGATAATATTCACTGATATATATATATAGCTGCTGTAAATTCGTCACGAAGAAAAAATGCAATGTCTATCTGAGCAGCATACTCTGCGAACTCCAGGGCTTCAGTTTTGTTTAAGAGGAAATGTGAAATACTTGGGATCCAGCGACTAGGGAGACCAGTGGCTTTCTGCCTCGTGACTTTTTAAATATAACCACGGAATTCGTCAGCTGCATTTTGAGATATCTTATTTTTTAATGAAAATGACAGGTTTATAAGAAAATCAAGTCAACTGTATTACTGACTTGTCGGACATTTTTAATGTGCAAGAATCTCGGCAATTCTGTAGCCGATGTTTGGCATTATGCTACCAATCAGTCCCATATTTCGTTTTTTGCATAGAGCATTAAGTTCACGTAAAAATCCATTAATTAATTATTGTGTTATTGATGCGAGCGAAGCGAGCGAAAAAAAATTGCATATCAATATTGTTCTTACATCCAATCTATGATTAAATTACCTAGGTTCCGGCGATTTTAGGGGGGGCCCCGGGCGTACGCCAGGTCCGCCCCCCCTTGGATCCTCCTATGAATATGAACAACTATACAGTACTTTGATGATGCCTGTCAGGTGTTTTTCCTTTGACAGTCATTTACCTTGATTTATTAAATATTTCTGTCTGTCCTTCTGTCTGCAGCCATTTTTCTACTAACTGGTACATTTTTAAACAACTTAAAATAAAAAAGTCATGATGCCCGTCAAGTTTGTTTAAGTTGGTCAATTTTCCTTAAGAGTTATTACCCTTGATTTACAGTATAATTCACTCTGACCGTCCATTCGCATTCCTTTCTTTGTAACTAGCTTGTAGAATTTCATGAAACATAAAATGAATATGAGCACCCAATTACTGTGATGATGACTGTCAAGTTATCATTATTGGTAAATTTTCCTTAGAGTTATTGCCCTTGATTTGTTGAAAAATTTCATCCGCCAGTCCATTTGCATTCAGTTCTTTGTAATTAGCTGGAAGAATTTCATGTAACTTAAAATGAATATGAACACACATTCTGTGTGTCAATTTTCTTGAGTTGTCACCCTTGATTTATTGAAGAATTACCTCCGCCCGTCCTTTCTTAGTCATTTCTTTGTAACTAGCCGGTAAAATTACATGAAACTTAAAACGAAAATTAATGCTCACACTAAGATGATGCCAGTCAAGTTTTGTTATTGGACAATTTTCTTTAGAGTTATTGCCCTTGATTTAATGAATAATTCACTCTGCCCATCCATTCACATTCATTTCTTTGTAAATAGCTGGTATGATTTCATGAAACTTAAAATGAATAGGAACGCTCATACTGTGATGATGTCCGTCAAGTTTTTAGCTCACCTGAGCACTCGTGAACATGTTTTACCTAATCTACATGAAACTTGGTCACAATGTTTGTCGCTTTGCAATCTAGGTAAAGTGCGTAACTAGGTCATCTGGGGTCAAAAACTAGGTCACCAGGTCACTGATTCTGCCTAAACTGCTGGTCATATGGTGAGCGCTTTAGAGCCAATGGTCCTCTTGTTGTACGAGTCAATTTTCCTTGAGTTATTAAAATTCTATCTGAATTTCATGAAATGTAAAATAAATACAAACTGTATGAACAACCATACTGTGAAGATGCCCCTCACTAATAACTGTAATGAGTTATTTTGATATAGTATCAATGGATGATTGAATCCCCTTTAGGCAATGCCTTAGTTCATATTATTGGAAATGTTAATTGTATGTACAATAGACATGCCATACAGACCTTGTGATTGGACGACAATAATACCAGCCATAAAGAAAACTCACACTCGGTTGTAAATAAAACAACCTTGCGTTTTCGTTCTCTATCTTTAACATATCAAATCGAAATGTGTTATTCGAAACAATAATACATATAACAATGTTATATTTTAACCAAATTATTGGATATCAAATACAATAATTATCTTTATACACCGAACACAAATCCCGGTACATTGGTAACGATTTTGGTATACCTCGGTCTATGATGGAATACACAATCCTCCCATCCCACGACGTACGAGGGGTGATCAAAGTATTCGAGAAATTTCCGTCTACCAAGTTAATATTGTCAATTAGACACATCAACCCTAGACCACCGTCGAAGGTTCCTAAGTCTTAATATTAGAGAATAACTGACGACGGGGCTTCAACGCCACCGACGTATGGCTGATTATACACTAATATTAATACGATTCATCCATTACGATCATCATATATCACCTCGTATGTTGTTTCGGGATTATTGTCAGTCGGGGGATTAGTGTTCGCTGAAAAAATTCAGGTGGATCTATTTGAAAAAATCCACGTCAAAGGTTAATATACTATAAAGTCATAAACATTCATCGGGAATAAAACATTGTTGTTTCTATTACGAGATGGAAGTGGTGCAGGGCTGGTATTCACAGAACATCTTAGTGGAAAACCTAAATATTTTGACTTAGGCTGAAAATGTTTGCTTAGTGATTATTGTAGCTCTTTTCATAATGTTTTAATCCTACGCAAAAAAATAGATAAGCTTGACTGTCATGTTATGCTGCCATAATTATGAAGGATTTTTTAAGTTTCTACTCAGATGCTAAAAATGAGAATATCACCCCTGGAATTTGAATTTCATGCTTTTAAGACCTGCGAAATACATATATATAAGCATGAAGTTTCCATGTTGGTTTCAATGTTCGAATCCACTGAATTTACAACCTCTCGTACTTATGATTTATAAAGATCTAGTAAATAGTATCCGCGGATATGAAATAGTTTACAACAATTCAACAATCAAAGAAATGATGATATTCATCGAGTGAAACATTTGAAAGATTCTAGTTAAAAATAACGTTCTTGATGGGGCTACCCGGTAGAGATACCCGGGGTGTCCGCGTATTACTTCATTTGTAGTATTAGCAGTTTGATTATAAAAACCATGGTTTGTACTGAATGAATTAAAGACAATACTCACTTATACTCTGTCTGGTATTCGTTAATCCAACTGGTGTTCCCCTTATTGCTTGTAGTGGTATAACATCGAATGCTTATCTGATAATATTCCCGTTAAAAAACGAATTACAGTTGGTTCAAAGTTATCTGTCACAACCGCGTAAACAAACATTCAAGTCGATCGATTATTACAGGTGTGTCAGGACTATATCCTAAAATCATCAATACATTTAGATGGTCAAGACTTTAACTGCCCTATAGCCGAGTGGTTAACTGCTATGGTTTTGTGAATATTATTTTGAAACATATACAGTTCACTGTGAGTTCCAATCCCATCTTTGCCCAGATTTTTTTAATTTTGCTTAAAATATGTAACTTTATCAATGCTCATTCCGGTGATTAAATACATGTATAATATAATGAATAAACTCTTCGCGTTTGTAATCAAACACACCATGATTGAGTTCATCCTATGAAGTGGAAAATTAACAAATAATGTTTGCATTCAATATACTAGTACATGCCGACAAAAAATATAGCATCTCTATATTAAGCCATCTTCTTTGATCGCAACGAAATTATTCAATCAATTCGTCGATATAAAACATCAGAAAAAATATATAAAAAGCAAACAAAAATACAAAAAAGAAAAGCGCATCATGCTAGATTCGAACCCTTGTATAGAAGTATGAATATCTCCAATATGCTGAAACCGTGCATTTAGCGGACTGCGCTATTTACGCTCATGAACGATTCAATGCTTATTTTATGGTCAAATATGGTATGGGTAAAATAAGAGGACTGATTGGTCAATCTAGATATTTACCTATTCAGAAATGGATCATTCTGGCGGTTTTGACAGATATCTTTGAATCGACAGTACACATATTAATAGTCGCGGCCATTATCCCGTGGTAAGTGCGCTGAAATCAACTACACATATTGATAGTCTCGGTCGTGGTCCCATGGTAAGTTCACTAGAACCAACTACACATATTGAAAGCCTCGGTCGTTGTCCCGTGGTAAGTTCACTGGAACCAACTACACATATTGAAAGTCTCGGTCGTGGTCCCATGGTAAGTTCACTAGAACCAACTACACATATTGAACGCCTCGGTCGTTGTCCCGTGGTAAGTACGCTTGAACCAACTTCACATATTGAAAGCCTCGGTCGTTGTCCCGTGGTAAGTGCGCTAGAACCAACTACACATATTGAACGCCTCGGTCTTGGTCCCGTGGTAAGTGCGCTTGAACCAACTACACATATTGAAAGCCTCGGTCGTTGTCCCGTGGTAAGTGCGCTAGAACCAACTACACATATTGAACGCCTCGGTCTTGGTCCCGTTGTAAGTTCACTGGAACCAACTACACATATTGAACGCCTCGGTCGTTGTCCCGTGGTAAGTGCGCTAGAACCAACTACACATATTGAAAGCCTCGGTCGTTGTCCCGTGGTAAGTGCGCTAGAACCAACTTCACATATTGAAAGCCTCGGTCGTTGTCCCGTGGTAAGTGCGCTAGAACCAACTACACATATTGAACGCCTCGGTCTTGGTCCCGTTGTAAGTTCACTGGAACCAACTACACATATTGAACGCCTCGGTCGTTGTCCCGTGGTAAGTGCGCTAGAACCAACTACACATATTGAAAGCCTCGGTCGTTGTCCCGTGGTAAGTTCGCTAGAACCAACTTCACATATTGAAAGCCTCGGTCGTTGTCCCGTGGTAAGTGCGCTAGAACCAACTACACATATTGAACGCCTCGGTCTTGGTCCCGTGGTAAGTTCACTGGAACCAACTACACATATTGAACGCCTCGGTCGTTGTCCCGTGGTAAGTGCGCTAGAACCAACTACACATATTGAAAGCCTCGGTCGTTGTCCCGTGGTAAGTTCGCTAGAACCAACTTCACATATTGAAAGCCTCGGTCGTTGTCCCGTGGTAAGTGCGCTAGAACCAACTACACATATTGAACGCCTCGGTCTTGGTCCCGTGGTAAGTGCGCTTGAACCAACTACACATATTGAAAGCCTCGGTCGTTGTCCCGTGGTAAGTGCGCTAGAACCAACTACACATATTGAACGCCTCGGTCTTGGTCCCGTGGTAAGTGCGCTTGAACCAACTACACATATTGAAAGCCTCGGTCGTGATCCCGTGGCAAGTACGCTTGAACCAACTACACATATTGATAGCCTCGGTCGTTGTCCCGTGGTAAGTACGTTTGAACCAACTACACATATTGAAATCCTCGGTCGTGGTCCCGTGGCAAGTACGTTTGAACCATCTACACATATTGATAGCCTTGGCCATGGTCCCGTGGCAAGTACGTTTGAACCAACTACACATATTGATAGCCTCGGCCATGGTCCCGTGGCAAGTACGTTTGAACCAACTACACATATTGATAGCCTTGGCCATGGTCCCGTGGCAAGTACGTTTGAACCAACTCCACATATTGAAAGCCTCGGTCGTGGTCCCGTGGCAAGTACGTTTGAACCAACTACACATATTGATAGGCTCGGCCATGGTCCCGTGGCAAGTACGCTTGAACCAACTACACATATTGATAGCCGCTGCCGTGGTCAGTGCCGTAACCATGTTCGATATTCAGACACTCTTGGAGGGGCATTGCTTATAGACATGTCCTTCACCTTTGCGGAAGATGAATTTTGCTTGCAAATTGTCTAGTAAAAAGTAAGAAGTTGCATAGTTTTACCAAAAACACGACGTGCAAAGAGTCTTTAGATGGCAAGGGATACAGCTTTTGCTGATTTTCAGGTTCTGACTGACCGCAAATAGTAAAAACTATTTTTGAAAATACACAATGAGACTGGAAAGTCTTTCGGCATCAGTCCGGGAGTCTAGGCAACATGGATGGAAAAAAACATCCAGACATAAGGCCTATACGTTAGATCGTGAAATTATGGCCCTTTATTTTACCCCCACTCTTCCAATTTGCAGGGGGAAAATTACTAAAGTGACCACTTTCACAAAATACACAGTTCTTTTAAACCCAATGCAATCCTATTTTTGGCTCCATTTTACAAATATAGTACACCTGAGCTAAGTTATGTCCCCAAGAAAAATGTCTCCGATACAAGCCGTTTTTTCGCAATTTGCTGTCAAACTTACATTTGGTTTCTAGCACGCTAAAATCTCACTTCCGCCAGTGGTTGAAACCTCCTTTTTAAAGAGTCATAAAATCATTCAGTGCTAGTTGAGATTTAGTTTCTATCATTTTTTCAAAAATATGAAGCCTTATTTTCACGTAATTAAAACAGAATTGCATATACAAAATACCAAATTAATTTTTGGTGCCCATTAATAAGCTCTACCCTAAATATTTGTTATTTTCAGGGACCCCCCTCTACCTAGTATATCCCCTGCCACCTTAATACCGCATTTTGTGTTACGTTCAAGAAACATAATTATTCTAGAGCTCTGTTCGTCCGAAAATTTCTAAGTGCAAGTAACTGTTAGTTACTTACTGTTTACCTCCGCACTTAAACCTCGTTATGTTTACACGCAGTGAACCTGCATATTTCATAATTGAATTCGTATTTTATGTAACTGTTATTCTTGGTGATGTTCTGTCTTTGAATCAGATAAGCCAGTTCTCACAACGTCTAAATAATTTGTTATAGATCTATCATACGTTAAGTAATTTTCTTGATATAAATCTACTATCTCTCTAGGAAACAAATATTAGCAACTCATATATCTTTAGTGAGATTACAAGACGGTGAATCGCGTTATATCGCGATAATTTACCTTAAAATGCTAAAGAGTCATTAAAACAAAACACAGATTTCTAAACAAAAGTGCAAATATGAAGAACACACTGCATCTACTGTATAATAAGATATTTTCGCGAGGGATTCATTTTCGCTTTATTAGCGAAATCGATAAATTCGTGAGGAATTGATGTTCAGGAACGTAAACAACAGCAGTAAAACAACAGAAAAAAATTCGTGAAATTTTAACCTCGCGAAAGTATTTGATCAACAAATCTTTGAATAGTTTACTAAACATCCAATAATTCCAGATCTTTTTGACATTTTTATTTAGATCCATTTCGTGCAGTACTCCCAAGCGGCACCTTTGATGTTTACGTCTAAGATGACAAAAACCTGTTTCGTGTTAAACATCTGTTTCTATATCGTTATATTTGTAGGCTTGGATGCTGGAGATACGTAGAAACAAATAACGTGGAAACAAAATATAAAATACATTGTGAAATGTAAAGTCGTCGCCCGAGAACAATATAGTGTTCTATCGTCATCTTTGCCCAAAATGAGTATTATTACCGGCGGGCACGGGTTCGCCGGTATATTGGATAGCTCAAAGTGAAAAGTCCATGGAGGGACACGTGACCTGTTCTCGATGGTTTACGATTTCAAAAAAAAAAAAAGAGAAGCATTTTGTAAGAATATCGTGAACCAGCCTAATTAAACCGGTCGTTACTGGATTAAAAAAAATCTTGAACGAAAATAGGTTCGTTCTATAGTTAATGTGTCCGGATAACAGAATTTCGGGTGTTAACCATCGCCTGATCGGTATTTTTATATACCGTTTGAAAGCTCTCGATGAGAGCTATGTCACAGTGACCTTGTCCTCTTTCAGTAACATATCTATTTTTAGATATCAACAGATCCATTTTGTTCTATCTGCAATTTTCATGTTGTTTTGAGAACCAAATTGTTCTATCTATTGCTCCCATCAAGTCACGTGATGTAAACTGAAATGGTTGTATAATGTTCTATCTGCTCCGGGCAAACAGGCTTAGCCACTCATACGGCCTAACTTCAATACAGCTACACATAGTCAAATATAACAGACTGTTTTCTAGATTTCAAACCCTGTACCGGCATAGTGAGGGTACGTACGACCAACCATCATTCAAACGCAATTGTCCCGATGTTCCAGACTTCATGCATGGTCGGTGGAGCCCAACCGAACCACTCTCTTGTTCCATACACGAAGTGTTACCCGTCAAAACCTTCATTCCTGTACATACATTGATACATCACAAGAACGCTGTCAATTTGACTGAGATCACGAACTCATTCCAGTTCTGTATAATATTATATCAGTGTGAACATCCGACATGGTATGTGAAGTATTTGGCTAAGAACGCAAGTAGAAATCTGTCAACAACCGTACGTATTTCATTCTTCGACCGATTTTAATAAGACATCCTTGATGCTCAAGCCGAGAATGAATACTGTCCACGCAAGTTTATATATTTCATCAAAATGTTTTTTTTTGTACAAAACCGACTCAAATACCTGGATAGAATTGAGTCTTTTTCGGGAAAAGAATGTGAAATTTTTCACAAATGTATAATGGCATACGGTGACATATTGTATGTATGGGTATGAGCGAGACGCATTTCTACTGTACGTGGGACCTGACCGCTCGTCTAATACCGATGTTCAAGCAGGGGACTCGCCCAAGTTTATCACCGTGATGTACACAACAATGTATATACAATGTACCTATTCCAGGTATTCAAGTGATTTGAAGGACATTTAGTTAATTCTTGTTGATCTGTAATTAACACCGTGTTAGTTTTAGTTAATTTAATATCTCTTTCAGAATAATTTCGAAACAAGTGCTATGAGAACACATCAATTATACTTAATTAGTGTTCTGCTTTCAGTTTGCACCATAAGACATTTCTGCTGGTACAATGACTAATTTATTTAACCTATTGTACATTCTAACTCGAAGTAAGTCAGTGTCATATAAACCACTTTTACAAGGTATGCCAAGTGGTAGGGTATATACGTCAAGTTTTACACATACAGGGCGGAGTACGTGTCAAGTCATCATACGAATACTGGGTGGGATATGCGTCAAGTAGACAAATACCGGGTGGGATATGCGTCAAGTAGACACATACTGGGTGGGATATGCGTCAAGTAGACAAATACTGGGTGGGATATGCGTCAAGTAGACAAATACTGGGTGGGATATGCGTCAAGTAGACAAATACTGGGTGGGATATGCGTCAAGTAGACAAATACTAGGTGTGATGTGCGTAAAGTATACAAAAAATGTGTGGGATATGAGTCAAGTATACAAACACTGGGTGGGATATGAGTCGAGTATACAAATACTGGGTGAGATATGTGATAAATATACAAATACTGGGTGAGATATGTGTCAAATATACACATAATGGGTGGGATATGTGTCAAATATACAAATACTGGGTGAGATATGTGTCAAATATACACATAATGGGTGGGATATGTGTCAAATATACACATAATAGGTGGGATATGTGTCAAATATACACATAATGGGTGAGATATGTGTCAACTATACAAATACTGGATGGGATATGTGTCAAATATACACATAATGGGTGGGATATGTGTCAAATATACAAATACTGGGTGAGATATGTGTCAAATATACACATAATGGGTGGGATATGTGTCAAATATACAAATACTGGGTGAGATATGTGTCAAATATACACATAATGGGTGGGATATGTGTCAAATATACAAATACTGGGTGGGATATGTGTCAACTATACAAATACTGGATGGGATATGTGTCAAATATACACATAATAGGTGGGATATGTGTCAAATATACACATAATGGGTGGGATATGAGTCAAATATACACATAATGGGTGGGATACGTGTCAAATATACACATAATGGGTGAGATATGTGTCAAATATACACATAATGGGTGAGATATGTGTCAAATATACACATAATGGGTGGGATATGTGTCAAATATACAAATACTGGGTGAGATATGTGTCAAATATACACATAATGGGTGAGATATGTGTCAAATATACACATAATGGGTGAGATATGTGTCAAATATACACATAATGGGTGGGATATGTGTCAAATATACAAATACTGGGTGAGATATGTGTCAAATATACACATAATGGGTGGGATATGTGTCAAATATACAAATACTGGGTGAGATATGTGTCAAATATACACATAATGGGTGAGATATGTGTCAAATATACAAATACTGGGAGAGATATGTTTCAAATATACACTTAATGGGTGAGATATGTGACAAATATACAAATACTGGGAGAGATATGTTTCAAATATACACATAATGGGTGAGATATGTGACAAATATACAAATACTGGATGGGATATGTGTCAAATTAACAAATACTGGGTGGGATATGTGTGGAATATACAAATACTGGGTGGGATATGTGTCAAATATACACTTAATGGGTGGGATATGTGTGGAATATACAAATACTGGGTGGGATATGTGTCAAATATACACATAATGGGTGAGATATGTGACAAATATACAAATACTGGATGGGATATGTGTCAAATTAACAAATACTGGGTGAGATATGTGTCAAATATACACATAATGGGTGGGATATGTGTCAAATATACACTTAATGGGTGGGATATGTGTCAAATATACAAATACTGGGTGGGATATGTGTCAAATATACACATAATGGGTGAGATATGTGACAAATATACAAATACTGGATGGGATATGTGTCAAATTAACAAATACTGGGTGAGATATGTGTCAAATATACACATAATGGGTGGGATATGTGTCAAATATACAAATACTGGGAGAGATATGTTTCAAATATACACTTAATGGGTGGGATATGTGTGGAATATACAAATACTGGGTGGGATATATGACAAATATACAAATACTGGGTGGGATATGTGTCAAATATTCACATAATGGGTGAGATATGTGACAAATATACAAATACTGGATGGGATATGTGTCAAATATACAAATACTGGGTTGGATATGTGTCAAGAATACAAATACTGGATGGGATATGAGTCATATATATAAATACTGGACGGAGGACGCATCATGAATACACATACTCGGAAGAGTTTCAAATGTACATATATTTGGTTGGATATGGGTCGAATATACAAGTTCTGGGTTGGTAGGAGTCAAGTTAATTTCGAAAACACTAGGCATTTAATTTACCAATACAATACACGTAGTTCTTCCGCAAGAAGCTGATAACTTCATCACATGAACTGAGTCGGACAATAACGCAGCTTACACCACAAAAGTACAACTGTGCATAGTCTGTCAAAACAGGGGATCGAACCAACATCTTCCTCTGACATTCTCGTGATCTACCAACATCTTCCTCTGACATTCTCGTGATCTACCAACATCTTCCTCTGACATTCTCGTGATCTACCAACATCTTCCTCCGACATTCTCGTGATCTACCAACATCTTCCTCTGACATTCTCGTGATCTACCAACATCTTCCTCTGACATTCTCGTGATCTACCAACATCTTCCTCTGACATTCTCGTGATCTACCAACATCTTCCTCTGACATTCTCGTGATCTACCAACATCTTCCTCCGACATTCTCGTGATCTACCAACATCTTCCTCTGACATTCTCGTGATCTACCAACATCTTCCTCTGACATTCTCGTGATCTACCAACATCTTCCTCTGACATTCTCGTGATCTACCAACATCTGAGCGGGTCGTGTCGTATACTCTTTGTTTTCGAACGTCAGTATTACATGTACACGTCAGGTAATATGTTTGATCAAGACATACGTCCTCTTTTTACTATAACACTTAGAACTGAAATTGAATGGACGTGATCCCTAACTGTGACATCATGGCAACGTCATTCAAGTCATATAAGATGTACCATTAAATTGCAAATAGCTTCTAGTGTCCAAATGGTACTTAATATTTTAAGGATGTCAAAAAACATAAAAGTACCCTTCCACCTTAAGTGAGAAGAAGATATCGAATACTAACTAAGGAAACAGCTTTAAGCTCAAAAGGCTACTATTTCAAGGGGTAACCCGGACCCCCTATATAGCTAACAAGCAGTGTTATATACCAAACTGACCGGGAAAGTCTGAAGTTTGTTAAACTGCCGGCATAAAATAGCATAAATGGTGGCGTTCCGAGAAATCAAAGATGGGGTCCAAGATTGCCGCCTTCTTGACAGTACTAGCCTATTATCAATGTTATGAAAATATCAGGAATATGATGCAACTTTGGAAATAACTTTGCTTAATTGTTATGGACACAGCAAAACTCGTTTTAACAAAAAACTTTTTTAGAATCCTCAAAGGTCAATGTCAAGGTCATTTGCAGCATTTAAGTACAAAAAAATAACTATCCAAATTGATCATTTAAATGAAGAATTCAACCGTTTAAATAAAACTACTTTCATATCAGGCTATATGGGGCACCACAACTACCAAACAATACACATTCAGTGTCATTTAGGGCACCACAACTACCAAACAATACACACATTCAGTGTCATATGGGGCACCACAACTACCAAACAATACACACATTCAGTGTCATATGGGGCACCACAACTACCAAACAATACACACATTCAGTGTCATATGGGGCACCACAACTACCAAACAATACACACATTCAGTGTCGTATGGGGCACCACAACTACCAAACAATACACACATTCAGTGAGGGGCACCACAACTACCAAACAATACACACATTCAGTGTCGTATGGGGCACCAACTACCAAACAATACACACATGCAGTGTCATATGGGGCACCACAACTACCAAACAATACACATTCAGTGTCATTTAGGGCACCACAACTACCAAACAATACACACATTCAGTGTCATATGGGGCACCACAACTACCAAACAATACACACGTTCAGTGTCATATGGGGCACCACAACTACCAAACAATACACACATTCAGTGTCATATGGGGCACCACAACTACCAAACAATACAAACATTCAGTGTCATATGGGGCACAACCTACCAAACAATACAAACATTCAGTGTCATATGGGGCACAACCTACCAAACAATTCACACATTCAGTGTCATATGGGGCACCACAACTACCAAACAATACAAACATTCAGTGTCATATGGGGCACCACAACTACCAAACAATACAAACATTCAGTGTCATATGGGGCACAACCTACCAAACAATACACACATTCAGTGTCATATGGGGCACCACAACTACCAAACAATACAAACATTCAGTGTCATATGGGGAACAACCTACCAAACAATACACACATTCAGTGTCATATGGGACACCACAACTACCAAACAATACACACATTCAGTGTCATATGGGGCACCAACTACCAAACAATACACACATTCAGTGTCATATGGGGCACCACAACTACCAAACAATAAACACATTCAGTGTCATATGGGGCACCAACTACCAAACAATACACACATTCAGTGTCATATGGGGCACCAACTACCAAACAATACACACATTCAGTGTCATATGGGGCACCACAACTACCAAACAATACACATTCAGTGTCATTTAGGGCACCACAACTACCAAACAATACACACATTCAGTGTCATATTGGGCACCAACTACCATACAATACACATATTCAGTGTCATATGGGGCACCACAACTACCAAACAATACACACATTCAGTGTCATATGGGGCACCACAACTACCAAACAATACACACATTCAGTGTCATATGGGGCACCACAACTACCAAACAATACACACATTCAGTGTCATATGGGGCACCACAACTACCAAACAATACACACATTCAGTGTCATATGGGGCACCACAACTACCAAACAATACACACATTCAGTGAGGGGCACCACAACTACCAAACAATACACACATTCAGTGTCGTATGGGGCACCAACTACCAAACAATACACACATGCAGTGTCATATGGGGCACCACAACTACCAAACAATACACATTCAGTGTCATTTAGGGCACCACAAGTACCAAACAATACACACGTTCAGTGTCATATGGGGCACCACAACTACCAAACAATACACACATTCAGTGTCATATGGGGCACCACAACTACCAAACAATACCCACATTCAGTGTCATATGGGGCACCAACTACCAAACAATACACACATGCAGTGTCATATGGGGCACCACAACTACCAAACAATACACACATTCAGTGTCATATGGGGCACCAACTACAAAACAATACATACATTCAGTGTCATATGGGGCACCACAACTACCAAACAATACTCACATTCAGTGTCATATGGGGCACAACCTACCAAACAATACACACATTCAGTGTCATATGGGGCACCACAACTACCAAACAATACAAACATTCAGTGTCATATGGGGCACCACAACTACCAAACAATACAAACATTCAGTGTCATATGGGGCACAACCTACCAAACAATACACACATTCAGTGTCATATGGGACACCACAACTACCAAACAATACACACATTCAGTGTCATATGGGGCACCAACTACCAAACAATACACACATTCAGTGTCATATGGGGCACCACAACTACCAAACAATAAACACATTCAGTGTCATATGGGGCACCAACTACCAAACAATACACACATTCAGTGTCATATGGGGCACCACAACTACCAAACAATACACACATTCAGTGTCATATGGGGCACCACAACTACCAAACAATACACACATTCAGTGTCATATGGGGCACCACCTACCAAACAATACACACATTCAGTGTCATATGGGGCATCACAACTACCAAACAATACACACATTCAGTGTCATATGGGGCACCACAACTACCAAACAATACACACATTCAGTGTCGTATGGGGCACCAACTACCAAACAATACACACATTCAGTGTCATATGGGGCACCACAACTACCAAACAATACACACATTCAGTGTCATATGGGGCACCAACTACCAAACAATACACACATTCAGTGTCATATGGGGCACCACAACTACCAAACAATACACACATTCAGTGTCATATGGGGCACCACAACTACCAAACAATACACACATTTAGTGTCATATGGGGCACCACAACTACCAAACAATACACACATTCAGTGTCATATTGGGCATCACAACTACCAAACAATACAAACATTCAGTGTCATATGGGGCACCACCTACAAAACAATACACACATTCAGTGTCATATTGGGCACCAACTACCAAACAATACACACATTCAGTGTCATATGGGGCACCAACTACCATACAATACACGCATTCAGTGTCATATGGGGCACCACAACTACCAAACAATACACACATTCAGTGTCATATGGGGCACCGCAACTACCAAACAATACACATATTCAGTGTTATATGGGGCACCACGACTACCAAACAATACACACATTCAGTGTCATATGGGGCACCACAACTACCAAACAATACACACATTCAGTGTCATATGGGGCACCAACTACCAAACAATACACACATTCAGTTTCATATGGGGCACCACAACTACCAAACAATACACACATTCAGTGTCATATGGGGCACCACAACTACCAAACAATACACACATTCAGTGTCATATGGGGCACCAACTACCAAACAATACACACATTCAGTGTCATATTGGGCACCAACTACCAAACAATACACACATTCAGTGTCATATGGGGCACCACAACTACCAAACAATACACACATTCAGTGTCATATGGGGCACCACAACTACCAAACAATACACACATTCAGTGTCATATGGGGCACCACGACTACCAAACAATACACACATTCAGTGTCATATGGGGCACCGCAACTACCAAACAATACACACATTCAGTGTGATATGGGGCACCACGACTACCAAACAATACACACATTCAGTGTCATATGGGGCACCACAACTACCAAACAAAACACACATTCAGTGTCATATGGAGCACCACAACTACCAAACAATACACACATTCAGTGTCATAGGGGCACCACAACTACCAAACAATACACACGTTCAGTGTCATATGGGGCACCACAACTACCAAACAATACACACATTCAGTGTCATATGGGGTATTCTTCACCACCTAATAATCCCAATGCCTTATATGACACTCACCACCGTCTAATACACCAATTTCAGGCCTTAAGGGATAACCTCCACTACCTAATACACCAATTCCATGACATATAGGGTGCTGTACCAAGTCCATCTATTCAATGCCCAATGCGATATTCACCACCACCAAATACGTTTACATCTATTCAACGATCTACCGGTATGTGGTACTAATCACCACCAGGAATCGTATTTTTCATACTTTGACCTTGAAATGACCTTGAACTTTACTTCAAAGTGGTCAGTGTAGTATCTTTACTATTAAATGCACAGTAGCCAATGAGTACTTTGCATGCTAACATTTATCTTTACATCAATGTTACATATGAAACAGCCTCATAGTAATCTGAACATACAAAGGCATGTACTTTATATGGATTGACCATTTATGGTGGCCATCTTGGATTTCCTGGTCCGCACCACCCTTTTACAATGTATGACAGTAAGTCTATGCACTATGGTATGTATCAGTTCTTGTTCTACTTTTGTGGCCACCTCATCTGAATAACAACTGTTTTAATCCTGCTTAATGCTATACAAAGGACATTATATACTACGGCGGCAATCTTGGACGCCATCTTGGATTTTGCTGGTGAATTTCAGACATGAATTATATTTTTTAAATGCCAATATAGATGTATCATAATAATAAACGTTTTTATCACAGACGTTGTTTGTAAAAATTTCAGAATACATGACTAAATATTATTTGTATAAAAATGGTGGGTGGGGTAAGAAAAGCACATAGTACAAGATATACTGAATATCTCCATTATTTGAATGCCAAAGTAGTTTTGAACGGTTGAATCTAAACCTTCATTTAAATTATCAATTTGGATAGTTATTGTAAATGCTATAAAAATAAAGAAGATAACCCATGAAAACGCGTTTTAAGCCATTTTCACATTGGTTTTACCTGAAAATGACCTTGACATTGACCTTTGAAGATTCTAAAAAGATTTTAGTTAAAAAGAGTTTTGATGTATAATAATTAAGCAAAGTTATTTAAAAAAGTGGCATCATATTCCTGATATTTTCATAATATTGATAAGAAGCTAGTACTGTCAAGAAGGCGGCCATCTTGGACGCCATCTTAGATTTCTCAGCTCTCCACCTTGTATGCCAATTTATGCCGGCAGTTTGATAAACTTCAAACTTTCCGGATCAGTTTGGTATATTACACAACTTGTTAGCTTGGGATCCGGGTATGTATTTCTGAAGGTGGTGAAATCTGCTCAACTAAATGTACTATCATTTAAAATTTGTCTCATAGTTTCTATATACATTGTACTTCAAATATCGTAAACTGCTTAACTGTTTTTATTCGTAATAAATAAACAGTTAAACCAATTACACTGCCATAATACACTCAATTAAACCAATTAGATCAAACATAAAACTCCCACGTGCGACCTGCAATAGCATGATAAGCTAATTTGCCTTTTTTTCAACATGTTTCATCAGGTAAGTCAGAGGTCTACATCGTTTGTGTTTATGAGTTCAACTATAAACGACAGTTTTGTTTCAATAAACACCGTGTTTTAACAAATTGTGATTAACTCCACTTCCAACACAGTACAGCCAGTCACAATATGAAGGGGTTCGGTCTTTACAAATGTCATTTAACGTGTGTGACAGTAGGCCAATTTCGTCAGCAAAATCTAATTCATGAAACCGTGCTGTAAGAATCTGCTGTATGTATCTTTGTTGTTATGTTGTAGATCTCATTACTACGTCGATCAATTAAGTCAGCGGGGGACAGTAGACATCCTTGTCTCACTCCACAATATAACCTAAAACTCCATTTCGTGACAGGTTATATTGTTACACATGTTCCGAATAATGTCCACAATCTTCTCTGGTATATACAAATGTACCATTCTGCCTTTTGTCACTCTGATTCTCTCCAAAAATGCTTATGAGAACTTTTCTTGGAATAGACAGCTACTAGTCGACTCATATAAATTTCTCATACTCCATATACACAGTATGTTGACTCACTGTACCCCCAAAGCGGAAGTCGCTGATAACTAGGCGTTCAGTTTCATTTTGGAGAGCTGTCAATAGTAAGTATTTAATGTTTTTATCAGACTTTTTGATTTAAATATACTGGTTGTATATATTTTTTCAGCGTGAAGTAAACGTTTCTTCAACAGAAAGTCCCATACTTGGTATTAGCATTTAAAATGAAAACGTGTTTTCTCAAAATAAACAGCTGCTTAAAGCGAAAGATGATTCAATCACGATAAAATGTCCGTTATTTTGGAAATGCTAAGGAAATTCGAGTAATAATCTCTTTAAGGTGTTTCATTATTAATCTATACGTATGAGTTTATACGTGCAGTGATGCATTTCTCCCCTGAATCGTTGCAATAGTGTTTAATCCAGTATGCATTCGAACCATGCACTGGACGCCTATTCGGATAACGCGAAAATCCATCTGTCCCACTAGTCGCAATACCACTGTATGCCTATTCAATAAGTATTAAATATCTAATTACGAAATGCTTGAGTAATAATTTCTTCTAGGTGTTTCATTATCAATCTATACGTATGAGTTTATACGTGCGATGGTGCATTTCTCATCCGAATCGTCGCAATAGTGTTTAATCCAGTATGCATTCGAATCATGCACTGAACGCCTATTCGGAAAACGCGAAATTCCATCTGTCCCACTAGTCGCAGTACCACTGTATGCCTATTCAATAACATATTCAAATACCCAATTACGAAATGCCTGTGTGTATTAGCCTTTTCGAGGTACTCATTGAAATGATAAATATCCGTTTTGCATTGTATCTTTATTTTCGACAAGAAAACAGTAAGTTTTTGGTCATTTTCATCACCAATGACCTTTGCATATCCGTTTTGCACCTATCCATATTTTGTTCCAGGGGGCGGCGGGCAGACACAGTAGAATTAGGCATTTTTTCTTTTTTGGGGTTTTTAATTCCCCACCCTAGATCTAAAATTGTGTCGTCTTGAAATTGTTGTCTGCTTTTTGCGGCGTCTAGATTCCCCAATATCGGGATCTAAAACCCGACCAATATCTTTTTCCAGGACCCGGACTCATTCGGCGTGTCAAATTTCCGCCTTTTGGGAATCGCCAACCCCCCCTCTCTATGGCACCGAAGGCTCGCGATATGAATGTCATCGTCTGTAAATCCCCGAGGCAGTGGTACCAACGTATAACGTCGGGATCATATCGCGAGTTCTCCCGATGCCTCCCGGTAAACCCCGATCATCTCCGATTAATATAAACTTTTATTCGAGGATTATATCCCGAAACAGCGAAATATTGCCGAATATTTGTCAAACGTTAAAATTCCCACGAAGTTTCCTGATACTTTAGCGATACATCCACGATGTGTCGGGGAAACCTCTGGTGTGCCTCGCAGAATTATTTTTATCGCGAAAGCAACCCCGATTATTCCCCGAGGTTCTGGATGCCTCGGAGATGCCTCCCCGGGATATTCCCGAGCTACGGGTATGCCTTCGAGATATTCCCGATATAAAATCGCGAGTATATCGGGTAAAAATCAATACATGCATTGAAATATCCCGATGTTATTGCGAACTGACTAAATATCTCAAGACTTCACGAAGCTTCCCCGATACATCGGGGAGCTTCCCTCAGACAATGGCGAACCTCCTGATGTCCATCGGTATAACATCCCTGACGCAGTTGAACCGACGCATGGAGTCGGGAATACATCGAGAGTTATCCCGATGCCTCCCAATTCACAAATTGCCTCATCACTTCCCCGAAGCTACCCATAGACCACGAGGATAATGTTCCCGATGCCTCCCGAAGCCGAGGCAAAAAATGCTCAGCGGGACTTAGGCTTAAAGTATTTCGGCACCATTTGTACGAATTTATTCCCCTCCTATCTTTGAAGGGGTATAATTGCTTTGCTTATACATGTATGTCTGTCGGTCGGTTGGTAGACCAAATTGTTTCCGTTCACAATTTTCAGAATGCTTGGCCTAATTAAGAACCCTGGAACTTTAGATGGCGGTTTGGCATCAACAATAGATTACCGCTATGGATTGTGCGGTCGGTAGGTCAAGGGACTGTATCACTGTGACCTTTAACATGAATAAATTGGTCAAATGGTTTCCGTTCAATAACTTAACAAGGTCAATAGATCAAAGTCGTCATTCAACCTTATAACATTCCTGACTATCGGGATGTCATAGGGACTTACGTGTATTACAATTTTAAAAACCAAACTTTAATGTTAAAGTTATCCAAGGTACATGTAATTATGTAATTACTCAATGCATATGTCTCCGATTCTTCGGGTCTTTTACTCCAGAAACATTTTCTTTGAATAACAATTGCCGCAGTAGCATTGATACTGTTCCATGACTATTTTCTACGGTTAACACATAACAAGGTCAGATCATTTAATGTAAGGTTGAAAATACGTTTGCATAGGCGTACAGTTTTTTTGGCGACTAAGCGGACAGTCCAGATTTTACAAAATGCGACTAGTGGGTCAGTCATGTTTCGACTAGTCATACAGTGTAATCGGCATACATGTCCCAGAAAAACTCTTTTTCTTCAAAAAATATCCGTTAAGATAGAGCAACGTTTGTGTGTATCCATGTGTTAAACATTCATTTACAATGCAGAAAAGGTTGCAGGACTTTGTGAGCGCTAAATATACTATTTTTCAAAGAATTTGTAGGTTCTTAACAAGCTTAAACAAATATCTAATCGCTATTTTACTTGAAAATAAAGTTTATAAGGGCTTTTATCAGGGATGTTTGGTATCTCCGAAAACAGTATTTTATGGACTACATTTTAACTAAAACAGTGCACTTACTTTATGCGATACTAAGGAATAAACTAATACAATCCAAATTATCCGAGACGGTAAACACGATCATTTTATTTTCTGGACGCCTAGTTATCAGCGACTTCCGCTTTGGGGGTACAGTGAGTCAACATACTGTGATATAGTATATGCAAACTCGTTTTGGAGAGAGTAGCATCGGCAGATTTTTAAGTTATAGTTAGAACATATTAAGTAAATTTTAATGATTAAAAAGGGCGGAGCGAGCGAAGCGAAGCGAAGCGAAGCGAGTCCTTTTTAGTCATTAAAATTTACTTAATATGTTCTAACTAACTTAGAATATAACATTCTGCATTCTGATTGGCCGATAGAAATTAGCGCCAACGCATGACGTCAAGTCTGTTAACCCTTTCGCTGCCAACGTCAAAACGTCAAAAATCAGCTGGTGCCAAACATGTTTTGACGTCACGTCATTTCCGATGATACGCGTGTGTAAGTGGCGCGTTTGTTTGATTGTCAATTAGTAAACGTCGTCACGTACGCTTACACTAGAAATATTGAATAAAATGTTATCAGTGAGTTATTTTATTAAATATGATGCGGTTGAATTGATTAGCACGTTGTGGTTAAATCTATCTAAGCTGTCCCAAACTGCATGTATGTACCAGGGATGTCCGGAAAGATTTCGTATTAACCAAAACCACTCAAAGGATACATTTGAAAATTTATTAGCTTAAATATTTATCTATTTGTGACAATTCCTGAAAGTTTCATGAAGAAATCACGAAGAAAACACACACAACAAGCATTCTACACAGTACAAGTAACAACTAAACTCCGTAGACGCACGACGTCATGCATTTTCGCTTGAACGCATTTTAGAGGTTGTTACACTTGTAGCCTTTTCTTCCGTAGAGATATGCCCGGGAACCCATCGGGCTCTTACCTTTGATGAATTAAGATCGTCGCGGTATTTCATGATAGTATGCACAGCTGTCCGTTTTCGTATAATCAGGTCATCCGCCAATTGTGATACATGTCCCGTACACACTAGTAGTTTGCAGTCACGTATCACTAATGGTCTTCGGTTCGTCTTTTAGTCGTCTGAATGTTCATACCCGCCACTTACACGCTTAAAGCTAGTGAAATTATAAACATTGAAAACCTATCTAATTTTATTATTTTATGTATTCCGTTCCAAAACAATAAAAGCGTGTGACACAAATATATAGTGTATACACATTTTTTATCAAAACGTTGATGCGTGCGTGACGTCAACGTTGATTTAATCCGGTATACAAAATGTAGTTATATTTTCTTCATCCGTTGACCGTTACTATGTTTACCATAAAAACATAATGATTTAAAATTATAAGCAATGGAGAAGAATTTCAGTTTGATGACATATCGTTAACTCTTGCCAAATATACAAAATTTAATGGCGAGCTATGAATGAATTGTGAAGCACGTCAATTTCGAAGTGCTTCGTGAAGCGCTCTATGGGTTGTCCAGCTTTCCTTGACGGCATTGTAAGAATCATCTCGTTCACAAATCATCCAGATGACGGACAATGTTAATGGAGTGAACATCGACCGGTTATCGGATGGTCACCGACAAACTGTTGTCACTAAACCACGCCTTGATTTTGTCCAACATTACCCGATTTCCATCCGGTCCGAAAAGTCAAGAAGTACGCCGGCCGATCATCTACTAATTGGACGGCATCATTATGGAACATCCATGAATGATTCTGGAGTTTGTCCTGTTTTATTTTATTGATGGTTTATGAAGACATATATACAGGTTAGGGACAGAGTAAATATGTTTGGTTGTATCTCAAGATAGAGGCCAGTTGTGGTTCGGTATATTGAGGATGGCGCGAAAACCAACTTGTAAAATGTCGTGATCTGCTAAGTTCTAATTATTCATTATGAAATGACTACTGCATGTATGCAAATATGTGTATTTTTGTTAAATTGGAATGTACAACATTTTCAGTCATATACAGTGAACGACTAGTTTTCTTTGACTGTGCCACTGGGTCACACATCATCCGGATGACGGATGATGTCCACCCGGACGCTGGACGATGTCAGTGTACCCATTTGATGTGCACCCGATGTCTAAGCATCGTTCACCCGCCCTACGCCAGTATTGAATCCTGTTTGATGGATGTCGGTTGGGCATTGCTTGCTGATTTTTCGATGTCCGTCACATATCGGGCGAAAATCGCCCGGTCATCGGACGGTCACCGACAAATATATGTGTCGCTAAACCGCGTATTGATTTTGTCCGACAATGCCCTGATGTCCACCCCCGGCCGGCCCTGTCAGTCAAGAAGTACACAGGCCGATCATCGAACAGCGATCTGATTAGATGTGTGACCCAGGTATTATTATCACAGGGGGTCGACATCTTCAGTTCAGTTGTTGGTTTCTTATTTGGGACTGTCAGTAAATGGTTAATAGATTTACGTGTGTTTAAAAATATGGTAGTCAGTGTTATAATGATTGTTTCATTATGTTCGGATCTCGTTACAAAGACGTAGATCTATACGGATGTTGTCCAATATATTTTGTTTTATTTTATTTATTGAATGAAATGTACCACATTGAACTTCTAACCCGGTGCCTGAAGTTTTGGAAGAAAATATGACGCAGTATGTGAGGACAGATATAATTTTATTCATAATTGTGCTCAACTGTATTATTGATCCCTGGAAACGCCATGGTTGGGCCTTCCTGTGTGTTATTTTGCCCACGGGTCAAGTTCGTGATAAAGGTGTGCAGTGTTTATAGAACATGTATGATAGCAGGAAATTTGCAACATACATTTCAACAATATCGAGTCCTATATATCATTAAAGATGTCGAGTTTGCTTCATTAATTGGTTTGACGTCATACAACGTTGCGTAGAAAATTAACACATCTTGTATGTATACAAGTGTTACAAAATATACATTCATTTGCTAATTATTCAATGGAATGGTACTAAATTTTCAGTAGTAGAAAACTAAGCTATATAGATCATGATTATATCCATAGTTTATGCGTAATTAACGATATCCCGTGTCAAAATGATGTGAAAATCACACAAATTTCGTAACATAATTACTGAGTATCAAACACGAATATTTAATTACTTTTGTAATTAGACTGAAGAGTTATCATTTTTCAACTATTGTAAATAGTTTTTTTGTGTGCAGCCGTCTATAAACTGCATAATTAATCACTTTTTCGGTGGTCACTTTTGATGCGCGATCCGCGAAATGGCGCCAATATTAACGTCGTCAGACGCATGACGTCATGTCCGAATTTCACCGGAAATGACGTCATAATGTTTTGACCCTTACTTGTTAACATCTAAACCCTTTCGTACGATGTTTAGATGTAATATTTCCACGTTCCTTAAGTCCATATAAAAATAGGCCAAATAGGCCCGTTGGCACTCAACGTAGTAAACAATAATAGGCCAAATAGGCCCCGTGGCACAGAAGTGGTTAAGAGAAAATTTTAATGATTAAATTTTCATTTAACCGCGAAAATGCGACGTTTTCATTGGCTCATAATGTAGGTTATATTCTAAAGCATCTTATTGATCGCTTCCGCAAACCTTTTGTATTTTCTGTATTAGGGAAAATCCCCATTAACGATTACATGCGAAAAACACGTGATTGTTGTTGTTGTTGTAGTTGCATTGGCTATGGCCTATTTTTTTTCGACAGACCGGATGCAGAATAATGATTTGGTAGACTGAATTTCACGTCCCACTTCCGGTAGAGGCAAGTTGTTGTTCAAGATTTAGGAACCAATCTTGTTTAATATATTTTTTCCAATATGAAATATAAATACAGTTCCACTCTTTTAATAACGTTTCGGCATACAAGCCTGATTAAAACCATGAAATTTATTGAAAAATACACATCTAATTTATTCCAACGTAAAAAAACAAAACGGCAACGTCGGAAATGACGTCACATCATTTAACGCGACGTCATCGCGCGTAACCGCGACGTGGTCGCATGGCATAGCGCGCCAACTTGTGAATAATTATATTGAATTGAAATATAAATAACAAATAAAAGACGAGTGTAAAACTATAATTACTATATTAATAGGGCATATCTGTGCAACCCGTCTCCTAGATCGGAAAATACTCTTTTCTAAGTATTTGTTCGCCTGGTCTGCTATGTGGTGTTGCCTGGCAGAAAGAGGCTAGATCTATAGTCTCTGTGGAGCAAACACATTCCTTAGACATTTTTTCCTTGATCAGATTATCCAAAAAACATTATGGGAAATCCCCGATGGATGCAGTGCATTTGTTCATATTATCAGTTACTGTAACAACTATATCCCGTGGTAATGGTGTTGTCTTTACGCACGTCCTCTTTATCAACCTGAGCATGGGACCGATCATGGCGGAGTTCGGTTGTAACCCAATGAAATACAGTCAAATCATGTTCATATTTCAGGATTAGCTCTACTAATCTTTGTCTTATCATATATACTGTTCAATCAACAAGTGCAATATGCTGTTACACACTGGTAGCGTGCATGTTCGAGTTTGCTACATTCCTTGAGTAATCACTTATAATTATAGTTTAACTTTAGGTTCGAGATGTTCAACTTAATTAAATATGAATACAAACTTTACATAATTTCTATGTTGTTTGGAATCATAGGACGGTTTGAATGATTGTCATAACGGTTACAACATCTCGTCGCCTGATTTGCACATTGTCCCCTTGATTTCCATATTGATCCCTTGTGCAAGCTTTGGAATGTTTGGGAAATGAAATTCAATATTTTACAGTGTAGCAAAACCATGTGGCTCTGACTGCAATAAAGGCAGCAAATCCAAGATGAAATTAGACATTATTTGCTCCATTTCGAAAACAAAAAGAGCCGTTAAGTATTTTATGGCCCAAAGGTAATTGTATCATTGATAAAGAGTAAAAAAGAAGTATTTTTAATAACATTCATATTGTCTAAGATAACATAAATTTTATCAACTAAAATATTTTTGTTTACTCTTTATCAATGATATAGTTACCTGTGATTTGCCTAAATTATAGCGAGAGGTTGAATATATGGTGCTTTTCATGAACCAGTTGTGGACACGGTCATGCCCTCAACATGTGGAAAAGTTGCTCATTACAAACTTGCGATATCTGAGCGTGTAAGTGTACTAGTTTATAATTAATTCCCGATCAGGTTGACTGACAGACTGACAGCTGGGTGAACAATATTTTACTGAAAACTTTTGAAAAACTCCGTTTTACCGGATGAAAAACAAGTAAAAAATACTTGCTCCATTGTATGTTTAGTTTACTTACATGTTAAAGATCTATTTCGAGAATGTATGTCATAAAATGATTGTTAAATGAATTAATAAACGGTTTAACTATAGGTAGTAAAGATATATAAAAAAGAAAAGAATACATTTTCGGACTTTATCTGAGAAGAATTGCCAATCGTGTTAATGTATAAGAGAATAAGTAGCTATCTACGCTATATACCTGAGTGGTTGGTTACCTGGCGTGAATATACTCGAAAGCTTTACATATACCTCTTATTTCTTACGCTAAATGAAAATCATTGGATTATTATTGTGTAGAAAATAGACGTTTTTACCGAAATATATGCTATGGTGCTTTTGTTATCGTGAACCAAAAGTCTGTGTTGTCGTTGTTTGCATACAGTGGCTGGAGTTTAATTTAATTGTAAAACGAATTGTTTACATTCAATGTTTGTTGCGTTAACATACCTGTACGTATATTGTGAGTACTGAGAAGTACTAAAGTTATTCAAACACACAGGATTTAAGAGTCTGAACATGTTTCAAATCAGTATATTTATCAACAAATCTCGGGTAGCCGGTGTTAATCTGGTGTAAGAATAGTGTAATGTAATACCTAGTTTATGATTCGGATCAATTTGGTTTTTATCCTATGCTAATACGGTCGCACGTTTTAATGTTATATTGAACAGCCGATGTATTTGCTCTGTAAAGAATATGAGTCTAGTTATATGTGTACGTGTATAAAGGTGATTATAACGTAATTTATTCCTGTACCCCGACATCCTGATATTTCGTTTGTTTGTGAGTCAAGCATATGTGCATCTAGCTAAATCACCGTGGTGGATATATAACATAGTGTAATCAATCTGACAAGACGTCTTCGAAATTCTACTTTTCTTTGTGTGTTTTTTTCTGAGTGTTTTTTTTCTTAGCTTCAAATAGGTTAATAATTAACCAGAAATAGGAGCATAATTTGTAAGACAAATTGTACCGATTCATAGATAGAGAAATACTAGTAGTAGAAAGGGATGTTTCGCAGACAGTAGGGCAGTGTTAAATCCCTTTGAACAATAAGGACCTTTACAGAAAAGGGGCCATGCACTATGACAAGCACGAGAATATTACAGTTATGTTTTGTGGCCCTGATGTTCTTGAAACCCACAGACGCAAACAAGAAGAACCCAAAATGCGACCAGACGTTTTACAAAGGTAAATACACTCATAATTAATAATTCATGTTGATAATCCAGGCCAACACGTGTTGATTACTCTAACCATTACAGTCACAATGTATACGCCTTTAGTCTGTGTTATTTCAACAATTAGGTCATACACTATGTTGTTATTATACTATTAAGTTTGCTGCATTCTCATAACTGAGTATAATATGTTAAACATTTGGCATACAAAGCAGTGTAGCAACAAAACATGATTACAAGCTGTCGCCGGTAATTCACTTTGATCGATTCGAGTAACTTTACTTACAAAGCTTGTATTTACATTTCACGACGGGTAACCTGAAGTTACAATATAACATTGATTATATGATTTCTACATAATGTTCCCACCTTATTATAACAAACAGTGCCAGCGACGATAATAAAAATAGAGGCAAAGTCGACAAAAATATACCGTGAAACTGTTATATTCAGCTATCGCAGGTATATAGCAATAGGCTTATGTACAATAATAGAACATCTTGTGCTGTGTTGTGTACCGTGTGATTCATATACGTATCTTGTATGAATTTCATGTGTTTGGTATCAATTCTAGGCTATGCATGTACTGTAGTATACAGGCTATGTAGCATTTTCGGTGAATCTGAACTGCATATCGAAATGCTAGGGGCAAATATTCTATTTCCTCCGTTAAACATGATCGTCTTTAACCTGTCCTAAGCGACCAGTATGGACACTTCGATAATGATTATGACTGTCTAGTATAGGTGGTTGTTTATTACGGACTTGTCTAATTTTATCGAATAATGCTGGATGATTATGTTGGCTGGTTTCTTAATTAAGGTGACCGCACGTTTGACTGCATACACATTTATAACAATTTCGCTTTTACTCGTTGATAATTAAGCTCTTACAACTTCGTTTTGCGGTCGATGATGTTTTATTGCATTACTCGGAATAATTGGGTAAGCCCATTTAGGCCAAGCCAGTATGCATCTAGGTTTTACGTCCCCTTACTTGTAGGCTATTGGCAGCATTTTCTGAACAAATCTGAAAAGGACAAAATATCTTGTGATTGAACTTCTCGTCAGGACGATGGCCCGTTCAGTGTATGAAACCTTCTCTTGTCACACTGGTAGAATCTACGGCATATACACTATTTTACATATACTACATGTATCGTATTCTTTCAAAACGTGGTTGTATGATCGAATAAAGGTCAAGTTGTGTCGAAATAATGAGGCTCTATGATTGGTACTTACAAAAAAATAAATTTTGCCTAAAATTTTCTTTCATGTCAAGTAGGTTGTATATAAATATTATAATACATTGGTATAACCTCACCTCGTACATATATAATTATACGATTGATGTTCCAAGCAACTACGATGGGGTAAAATTATCCGTTGAATTACTCATGGCTCGTTTTATGATTATTTATGGATTCTTGTATGTAGGAGGGAATGGGTTTACTCGTGTTAGGGGGCGTAATTGTATATAGTTGTTCAGAACCCACCCCGAACTTCTCATGAATCAAAACAATGGAAGTCTACATTGCATGCCATGTTTAAATATAGTGCCCATATTTCAGGTTAAGGTTATTGACAATTCTTGGCTTACAAAATCTGTTTTTGTTTGCTGCTGTATATAAACATATTTGCAGTTTTACTCAGCAAGGTATTCTCGAGTAATTTCTACAACGTTCATATTAGTCAAGGCGTTTATTTATAGCCCATGAGCCACAAATACATCCCTCTCCCTAGACACATTGTGTCACTATGTTTTTCTGAAAGACTTTTTTGGTCAGTAGAGTATTTTCTAGACGTTTGCAAAACAGGGCCATTTGGGGTTCGCTCCTGTGGCCCTTGGAACTAAACAGGACAGAACAGAACATCTTTTTTATTCTTTCGCAAAGTAAATATGAGGAATACGAATATCAAAATTACTGGTTTTGACAAACAGTACAACAACGTTAAGACTAATTATCATTTTTGTTAAAACATGTTAGATAATAATACATTATAATTCCTCATAAACAGTATAAGTTATCATTAAAGTTGACAAACTTCGTACATTGAATAAAGGTACAAGATTTTGCTCAGGAAAGTTGAGTAAAGTATAACCTGTCTTAAAAAGTCAATAAAGATATAAATTAAAATAATACAGGTACTTTAATACGTTGGCTGTTTAATAAGGTTTGTGTGATACGGGCCCGGGAAATCCACAAAACAGGATCCCTTTGTCACTCGTTCTCTATGCGACCCCTTACTCCAGGAAAATACCAAATAGAGGCGAGGATAGGGGAGAGACTGTCCTGTCGTTTGATCCCATCCGCCTGTCATTCGGTCCACTAACGGGTTCGTAATATCGGATATAGATACCGTCATATAGTTTGCCTTTGCAAGTCGTACATTCACTTAATTAAATGAGTGACTGGGGCTGAATAATATCAGTATATTAAAGGGGTTGGTGTTTTATACGGGTAACCACTAACACACAATTAACTGTATTTGATATACACACATGGCCGGATAAGATTGAATCGTTGATGCTTAAAACAGGTTTGTGCTTAGTACGGGGATCATCAACACATGTTTAATCGTATTTACGTGTAATATACACAATAACTGAATAGGGTTGAATAATATTGGCCGCTTTGAAACAGGTTGATGCTGAATACGAGTGATGACAACACAAGGTTAACTGTTTTAAATACACATACATGGTTGTTTAGAAGGTTGGTGCTTTAATTCAGATGCCCCTAACACATGTTTGACTCATTTATTGCACACGCGTAGTTGATATGGGTGCAGTAGAAAAGCGATCGAATGTTCCTTTATGAAGTAATATTAGGGGCATATAACAGATGCATGGGTATATAATTCGGATTACATGCTAAGGTGTATTGTGAAATAAGTTATGTATTATTTATTATAATAGAATTTGCAAATTACTTGTGTTGAAAGACAACTAATGCATAGCATTGATAAAATGCATCATTTAGTGTGTATAAACACTGGAACATTTGATATATAATTAGCATCAAAGGGAACATAACAAGAGAGTGCGCAGCATAAACCCATCTTGCTATATTCAGTTGCATATTTCCCTCATAGAGGTACGGTGTTTAATTAATATTACGTAAGCATAACCTATCCCTTCAAGATAGGTTACATGTAATGATCATATGAATAATGTCTAAATAATATCTGTTTTATCTATACAGCTTTGGAGGTTTTTATTTTTGGCGAACCTGTTCCGCAAGTAGACTAACGACAGTGTCATGCTTGCTTATATCAATGTCATGGCTTTAAGTCAATGTCATTGTTTTTTATGTCAGTCTCGTGGTTTTAATGCCAATGTCATGGGTTTTATGTCAGTCTCATGTTTTTAATGCCACCGTCATAGTTTTTATGCCTATGTCATGGTTTGTATGCCTATGTCATGGTTTTTATGCCTATGTCATGGTTTTTATGCCTATGTCATGGTTTTTATGCCTATGTCATGGTTGGGTTTAATGCCTATGTCATAGTTTTTATGCCTATGTCATGGTTTTATGCCTATGTCATGGTTTTTATGCCTATGTCATGGTTTTTATGCCTATGTCATGATTGGGTTTAATGTCTATGTCATGGTTTTTATGCCTATGTCATGGTTGGGTTTAATGTCTATGTCATAGTTTTTATGCCTATGTCATGGTTTTATGCCTATGCCATGGTTTGTATGCCTATGTCATGGTTTTTATGCCTATGTCATGATTGGGTTTAATGTCTATGTCATGGTTTTTATGCCTATGTCATGGTTGGGTTTAATGTCTATGTCATGGTTTTTATGCCTATGTCATGGTTGGGTTTAATGCCTATGTCATAGTTTTAATGCCTATGTCATGGTTTTATGCCTATGTCATGGTTTGTATGCCTATGTCATGGTTGTTATGACTATGTCATGAGTTTTATGCCTATGTCACGGTTTGTATGCCTATGTCATGGTTTTTATGCCTATGTCATGATTTTTATGCCTATGTCATGATTTTTATGCCTATGTCATGATTGGGTTTAATGTCTATGTCATGGTTTTATGCGTATGTCATGGTTGGGTTTAATGCCTATGTCATGGTTTGTATGCCAATATCATGGATTTTATGTCAGTGTCATGGGCTATGGGTTTTATGATAGTGCTATGGGTTTTCATGTCAGTGTTATAGTTTTTATGTCCGTGTAATAATTTTAAGTCAATGTCATTGTTTGATGTCGATGTCATGGTTTCATGTCAGTGTCATGGGTGTTATGTCAGTGTCCTGGATTTTATGTCGACGCCATGTTTTTATGCCTGGGTAGGTATGTCGCTTTCTGGCTTCCGTAGTTAACCGCCTAAATGTTTCTACTTCGGTGAAGAAATTATCAGTCTGGTCTGCATATATACCCAGTTAGATCGTACACTACGGTAACTCGAAAAAGCAACTGGTGTGCAAGGGACATAGCGATGAACTGTACATGCTTAAGCTGTTCTGTTCTGTTCTGTCGTAGTTGTACTGTACTATAAGTAACCAGGAATGTTGTGTATATAGAGTGCCAATCTTAAAGTCGTATCCGCTGACAGATAGAATGTAAGCGGATCTTCATGTGTATTAATGTGTAATAACACACATTAAGAAAAAATATAAATTGCTAAAACACACCTTATGCATATAGTATTTATCAAATGAACCTAAAAGTCATAGAACGGGAACATACGGTGTACATTGATCGCGGGAACAGATGGTCCGGGAAGGCTTAATTACCTGGCATCAGTATCAGTTCACCATCTATACAAACTAGTCTATTGTAATGGTCTATACAGAGAAGAAAATCAAATAAAAACATGTATGTACGTGTAGTTATAGTTGATTGTCTTAAAGTGATACTGTGCTTCAAGTCAGAAACTATAGGTAATAAAAATATTTGTGAGAAAAAAAGGTTGCGTCGATGTTAAGCGGTGATAAAAACCTAGTATAAACAAAATATAAGACATACTAATACATGTATTCACATCCACTTAAATTAGAATTATTTTATATTATACTAAAGTTTTAATAACCACCGGATATACATTATAGTATGGTATAGGTTTTGATATATTGTCGAAGTTTAACCTAAGCCAAAGTGGTGTCATCGATAGTATTTCACCAATAGAGATCGATCATATACTCCTGACACAAAATTCAACATTTTGACAAAAATTAGTCACGATCATGAAATTAAAACAATTTGGTTTAGACATTCTCACTTCTAATATTGTTAACTTTCCATTTAAAAATATATATTTTGTTTTTCATGTATGTATATATGTTATTTTGTTATAGTGATGAGCTGTATATGCTTAAGCTAAATAAACTGTTTGTTCTGTTCTGTTCTGTTCTGTTCTGATAATAATAATAACAATAATAAAGACGTTATTTAACAAAATGGTGAATCAGGCTTCTTTCTCATACAATTGGCGTGACGATGGATGCCATCAGTAAAGAGGTGTCGATAGTGATTAATATAGGTTGTAAAAACTTGTTTCACAATCGAAAATAAATAAGAATAAACTAACATGTCATAGACCTACACAATTTGAGTTCCAAGACACGGAGCTATAGGCTGCCATTATCATTTTATCAACAATTAAGTTGGTATCTCACGGATCGGACATATTGTTGACGAAAACGTGCTAGCCACTAAACAACCAAGACGAGTACTATGGTTGTGCAAATAAAACTACCTTTTCAAACCCTGTGTTAATCAAAATCCATTATCAATTTTACCATAGTGTCAGTTACTACTAGATTAGCCTTCACCGAACAACAACCTCTTCATAACAGCCGATAAGTACATCCCCAAAATACTGTTGCCAAGGAGAGCGGTGTCACTTTATGCCTTGCACATTTCTCATCTTCGATTCGTTTGGTATTTACGTATAGCTGATGTCGCAAAACTTGATTACCTAAAAAATGCCGAGCATGGCCTTTATTTGTCAGTCAGCTTAACGCTGGCATATGGCAGGCATATATGTGTGCCCCGACCCAGATTTGAACCCGGGTCGCCAGATTAGACGGCAAGTGCGCTAACCATTGAGCTACTTAGGCCACCAATGTGCTGCACCCAAGAAGAGTACATTTACATTTATTCATAGATTTAGGCTTTTCATATTAATCATTTTCGTTTTTCTCTGTATAATCAAATCTGTCAATTCGATGCGACATTTTGACATACATTGTTTTAATGGGGCTTAAATGGTTTGCGCAATAACTGTATAATTATATACATTGTATATGTTAATCATACCACATCAGTAAATTGGACATAAAGTCGCATCAAGGGCCATACAGTGACGTACCCGCTTATCATGGCGACCGAATAGGAAACTGCAATTTGATTATTGACCGCAGCAAACCGAGGACTTGATATAGACCATTTGCTTGGCGTTGTCTTATTCCAGAAATGGTTGACCCAGTGTCAGTATTATGCAATAACCACGTTCAATCACGTGGTACCATGCACGTTATAGTAAAAAGGTCCCTGATTACCTATGTGAAATTAACCTTACGACATAATTTAAGTGAGGGGTATCTAGCAGAAATGCTGTCAATCACAAATAGAACGAATCTACAGTATATGAATTACTTGATGGGGGCATTAAATGTATCCCGAGAGTGATGGAATGAAATACACTGCTGTGAACTATTTTAAAAAGTGTAAACTGCTTGTTATACATGGGCCAGGGCTTTGCAGTAGTATTATAGCAACATGTTACCTCACTATCTTTACTCAAATCTATCAGTTTCAAGGCGATTATTATCAAGTCATACTTGTTTTACTTCACATAGACGCAATATGACACCCTGTCTATTTATTTTTCTTGCGTTCATTCGCTCCAGCCGCTACCGTGTATATTTTTTTCATTATTGGCAAATTAAGTGGCAAATGATTCATCGTGTTTAATCGATGGATTGACCGACAGCCGGTTACCTAGAATATGTTAAGGGCCGATAAAGTTATGGTATGGATTACCCAAAAAGTGGGATGGTTAACAATAATTCAGCATATTTAAGAAAAGAAAAGGGCTCAAGCAGACATGCTTGTATTGTATGTATACTATCACTATAACATAACACCAACAACTCGTTAAAAAGGATCACACTTTTAAAATAGTTTGTTTCAAACAATGTGTGTGCCTTTCAGTACTCGTTCACAAACACACAAATTGGAAAATGTAACGACCTAAAATACATGCCATGCTTACATTATAACTATTGTTTGCCGGAGATAACTTTACAAATAATAATAAAAATAATGTCCACCACATTTCCTCCACATCTCCTCCATATCTCCTCCACATTTCCCCCACATCGCATCCACATCTCCCCCACATCTTTTTAACTACTCCTCCACATCTCCTCCACATCTCCTCAACATCTCCTCCACATCTCCTCCACATCTCCTCCACATCTTCTCCACATCGCCTCCACATCTCCTCCATATCTCCTCCACATGGCCTCCACATCTCCTTCACATCTCCTCCACATCTCCTCCACATCTCCTCCACATCGCCTCCACATCTCCTCCACATCTCCTCCACATCTCCTCCACATCGCCTTCACATCGCCTCCACATCTCCCCCACATCTTTTTCACTACTCCTCCACATTTCATCCACACGGCCTCCACATCTCCTCCACATCTCCTCCACATGTTCTCCACATGCCCTCCACATCTCATCCACATCTTCTCCACATCGCCTCCACATCTCCTCCACATCGCCTCCACATCTCCTCCACATCCCCTCCACATCTCCTCCACATCTCCTCCACATCGCCTCCACATGGCCTCCACATCTCCTCCACATCTCCTCCACATCTCCTCCACATCTTCTCCACATCGCCTCCACAACTCCTCCATACCTCATCCACATCTCCTCCACATCTCCTCCTGATCTCCTCCACATCGCCTCCACATGGCCTCCACATCTCCTTCACATCTCCTCCACATCTCCCCCACATCTTGTTTACTACTCCTCCACATCTCATCCACATGGCCCCCACATCTCCTCCACTTCTCCTCCACATCTCCTCCGCATCGCCTCCACATCTCCTCCACATCTCCTCCACACCCCCTCCACATCTCCTTCACATCTCCTCCACATCGCCTCCACATCTCCTCCACATCTCCTCCACATCTACTCTCCAATCTGGAGTTACTAGGTGAACCAGACAATAATCGAATGAACTAAACGGAATCAACACAATTAGTTAGTCAGGATCGATACAAAAGGGTGTGGATTTTTTAAAACTGGGACTTGCGGAAGAGAACTATGCGATACTTAACCAGTTCACCCGACCTTCTTATCGTGTATGACGTCGTGTATGACGTACCAATCTTGTTATTAACCTGGGAACTCCCCATAGAAATGGAATAACATTAGCAGTAGCATCTTGTTCTACCTTCAATAAATGAACATGTTTGAACTAACCTATATTACTAACATAAAGTTTATTGTACTTGATAAACATAGTCGATGTAAGTACAGTTCTTTGAATATTCAAATGTTCCTCAACTAGACAGTAGTATAATCTTAGGCATAACTATTGTTTTATGTCGGTTTATAACGGTTTACGAGTCATCACTTCAAAGACAATACATTGTAACACTCATCCACCTGTTTCCCCGTAAAACGTCCAAGTATTATGGCTTCCGCAAGTTAGAATGACATAAAATTGTATGCGCCGTAAACTCACAATAGTATGATCACCTTTCGGACCTACCCGCGGCCATGATCCACGGGTTAGTAGGGTTGCTTTATAAAAGAATTGAAAGTAAGACGTATCTTCTAGTTTACTTAAATAACTGGATAAATGTTGTGAGTTAACTATAAATTGGAGAAAATATCATTTAAAAAGACCATGTGACGATAAAATCGTATTATTTGTACAGTACTCGATTGGACTCGAGCTCAAAATTAGTTACTTATTCCAAACGCTTAGGGAAGCAAAAAGATCATATTCAATTTAAAAAAAAGAAGTAAAGTGCAAAGATTGCAGATTACTTCAATAACTGGATAAATGTTGTCAAATAATGCTTTTGATGACTTTTGATGAGTTAAAGATTTCAACGCTCTATATTTCTTTAGGCGTATAGTGACCGATAACGGCTAATCGAGTGTATCGATAAGGTGCTTATAAGGGAGACGATTTCGCAAATAAGCCCACAAAATGGCTTAGATTTCTGGGTATGCCAAGTTGGTTGCTGTGTGAAGGTATGGTTACTTGGATAACAAGATAGTTCTTTTGTTATAAATTTCAAGTAATCAAGTAATTTGAGAATACAATCAAAATATCAGGATTTTCATTAGACACTAACCAGATAAATCATTGCTTGTCATTTAAATTATTAAAGTTTTCATTTGTCTTATGATAGAGGAATCACAGTAGGAGTTAATTCTAGCAGATCTGGTTTGTGAATCACGGATGTCTATATGTGTCTATCTGTCATGATAGGAGCTTGAAAGTTCATACCATGTCACAACTTAAAATAGTGCCAAAATTTCCCAACGTACTCCGACCTGTGTTCCTCTTCTGAGCATGGGTCATGGATGGGTTCCCTGAATTTGACTCAGTTTATGGTAATTGATCAAATAATTAATATAAATTATATAATTGAAAAATATAATATTAATATAAAGTCGGAAATGAGGTGTCAATGGAAATTTAAGCATCCTGTTTGATACTTTATACTGTAGAAATATGAGTATATATATATACATGTATATTCACGGCAGATGAACAATATCGCGAAATTAAATCTCCTCATATAGTTAACCTAACAACACGTAACAGGATATTTTACGTAAATATTTGAAATCCATGAATCTAAGAAACCACAAAATTACCATTTTGCCAATACCCGCGACATTTAATACCCGCGAAAATTAATGAGTTAATAGTTGGGTTTAACCAGTAACAACCCATGTCCTGATCGTAATTAACAGATTTGGCGTATATTATTGAGTTAATAATTGTGCCTCACAATATATATATATCCATATATTTCTATATTACACACAACGTAATACTTTCCTATTCATATGCAATGAATGCAGACTGAGCGTAGTAATTTATTCTATGAGATCATTAACGATTATACTTAGGTACGGAACGCTTAACAATAACTAGAGAATAGAAGGTAGTAACCAACTAGAGAATAGAAGGTAGTAACCAACTAGAGAATAGAAGGTAGTAACCAACTAGAGAATAGAAGGTAGTAACCAACTAGAGAATAGAAGATATTTACCAACTAGATAATAGAAGCTAATTACAGACTAAAGAATAGAAGCTAGTTACCAACTAGAGAGTAGAAGCTACTTACCAACTAGAGAATAAAAGCTAGTTACCAACTAGAGAATAGAAGCTAGTTACCAACTAGAGAATAAAAGCTTGTTACAAACTAGAGAATAGAGGCTAGTTACCAACTAGAGAACAGAGTCCAGTTACCAACTAGAGAATAGAAGCTACTTACCAACTAGATAATAGAAGCTAATTACAAACTAAAGAATAGAAGTTAGTTACCCACTAGAGGGTAGAAGCTATATACTTACCAACTAGAGAATAAAAGCTAGTTACCAACTAGAGAATAGAAGCTAGTTACCAACTAGAGAGTAGAAGCTACTAACAAACTAGAGAATAAAAGCTAGTTACCAACTAGAGAATAAAAGCTAGTTACAAACTAGAGAATAGAGGCTAGTTACCAACTAGAGAATAGAGGCCAGTTACCAACTAGAGAATAGAAGCTAATACAAACTAGAGAATAGAGGCTAGTTACCAACTAGAGAATAGAAGCTAGTTACCAACTAGAGAATAGAGGCCAGTTACCAACTAGAGAATAGAAGCTAGTTACCAACTAAAGAATAGAGACCAGTTACCAACTAGAGAATAGAAGCTACTTACCAACTAGAGAATAAAAGCTAATTACCAACTAGATAGAGAATAGAAACTAGTTACCAACTAGAGAATAGAAGCTAGTTACTAACAAGAGAATAGAGGCCAGCAGTTACCAACTAGAGAATAGAGGACAGTTACAAACTAGAGAATAGAGACCAGTTACCAACCAGAAAATAGAGGCTAGTTACCGACTAGAGAATAGAAACTAGTTACCAACTAGAAAATAGAAGCTATTTACTAACAAGAGAATAGATGCTAGTTACCAACTAGGGAATAGAAGCTACTAACCAACTAGAGAATAAATTAAAGCTAGTTACCAACTAGATAGAAAATAGAAACTAGTTACCAACTAGGGAATAGAAGCTAGTTACTAACAAGAGAATAGAGGACAGTTACAAACTAGAGAATAGAGACCAGTTACCAACTAGAAAATAGAGGCTAGTTACCGACTAGAGAATAGAAACTAGTTACCAACTAGAAAATAGAAGCTATTTACTAACAAGAGAATAGAGGCTAGTTACTAACTAGGGAATAGAAGCTACTAACCAACTAGAGAATAAATTAAAGCTAGTTACCAACTAGATAGAAAATAGAAACTAGTTACCAACTAGAGAATAGAAGCTAATACAAACTAGAGAATAGAGGCTAGTTACCAACTAGAGAATAGAAGCTAGTTACCAACTAGAGAATAGAGGCCAGTTACCAACTAGAGAATAGAAGCGAGTTACCAACTAAAGAATAGAGGCCAGTTACCAACTAGAGAAAAGAGGCCAGTTACCAACTAGAGAATAAAAGCTAATTACCAACTAGATAGTGAATAGAAACTAGTTACAAACTAGAGAATAGAAGCTAGTTACCAACTAGAGAATAGAAGCTACTTACCAACTAGAGAATAAAAGCTAATTACCAACTAGATAGAGAATAGATACTAGTTACCAACTAGAGAATAGAAGATAGTTACTAACAAGAGAATAGAGACCAGTTACCAACTAGAGAATAGAGGCCAGTTACAAACTAGAGAATAGAGGCCAGTTACCAACTAGAAAATAGAGGCTAGTTACCAACTAGAGAATAGAAGCTAGTTACCAACTAGAGAATAGAAGCTAGTTACTAACAAGAGAATAGAGGCTAGTTACCAACTAGGGAATAGAAGCTACTAAGCAACTAGAGAATAAATTGAAGCTAGTTACCAACTAAATAGAAAATAGAAACTAGTTACCAACTAGGGAATAGAAGCTAGTTACTAACTAGAGAATAGAGGCTAGTTACTTACAAGAGAATAGAAGCTAGTTACCAGCTGGCGAAAAGAGGCTAGTTACCAACTAGAGAATAGAAGCTAGTTTTTAACAAGAGAATAGAGGCCAGTTACCAACTAGAGAATAGAGGCCAGTTACAAACTAGAGAATAGAGACCAGTTACCAACCAGAAAATAGGGGCTTGTTACCAACTAGAGAATAGAAACTAGTTACCAACAAGAGAATAGAAGCTATTTACTAACAAGAGAATAGAGGCTAGTTACCAACTAGGTAATAGAAGCTACTTACCAACTAGAGAATAAAAGCTAGTTACCAACTAGATAGAAAATAGAAACTAGTTACCAACTAGAGAATAGAAGCTAGTTACTAACTAGACAATAGAGGCTAGTTACTAACAAGAGAATAGAGGCTAGTTACCAACTAGAGAACAGAAGCTAGTTGCCAACTAGAGAATAGAGGCTAGTAACCAACTAGAGAATTGAAGCTACTTACCAACTAGAGAATAAAAGATAGTTACCAACTAGAGAATAGAAGCTAGTTACAAACTAGAGAATAGAGGCTAGTTACCAACTAGAGAATAGAGACCAGTTACCAACTAGAGAATAGAAGCTAGTTACCAACTAGAGAATAGAAGCTAGTTACTAACTAGAGAATAGAGGCTAGTTACTAACTAGAGAATAGAGGCTAGTTACCAACTAGGGAATAGAAGCTAATACAAACTAGAGAATAGAGGCTAGTTACCAACTAGGGAATAAAAGCTACTTACCAACTAGAGAATAAAAGCTAATTACCAACTAGATAGAGAATAGAAACTAGTTACCAACTAGAGAATAGAAGCCAGTTACAAACTGGAGAATAGAAGCTAGTTACTAACTAGAGAATAGAAGCTTATAGTTACCAACTTTTTGATCAAATCTCAAATCATAATATTATGTTTTGTCTGCACTGGGTTCATTTTACGACAAAAACTATTAAGTACCTATTTTATGCATTCGCACCTAGAACCTCTTAATAGTTTCAGGAATAAGGATGAATTTATAGGTATGTGTTGTTGGGTAGACTAAAATAACTCCAAGGCATTTGTTGGTAATGTCTCTACGGAAGAGATAAATAGATAAATGTAACGTTTACATAGCTGTAGGTTACGATACTATGTCAAGTAAACTGTTGATTAATATCCTCAATCACAACAACACCATACATTGTGATACAAAACAAAACATTTTTTTTGTTTACCAATTTCTGAATATTTAGGATCACACAACTTTAGTTTATAGTTTATTTTCAAATACGTACACCCCATGAGTTTACAAATATTCAATAAAATTATCATCTTATAATAAATGATGGTGTGTTGTATGCTGTATATTACACTGCGTTCATGGATCAAAGTAGTGGTCCATGATTTTAATCCGTAACATGGTGCGATGGAATGTTTCCCCTGCCTATATAGGAACTCCAACCTCATCACTTTCGTGTCAGTTATACACCTCAGTATCATCAGCCGGCATATTGGGTACATTCTCTTCTTAAAGCAGTGTAAGAATGACTAAAAACTTGCACAAGAACATCAAGATCATGATTGTACGACTATTTGTCACTGTATATTATAAAGCAACTCGTTTTATCAGGTCAGTCACCTGTTTACATAAGAGTGAGTATATATACATTGCAAAATCTCTTATTTTTGTCTTATTTTAATAGATATTATGTTTATTAATATGTGAACTTATGAATAAGGTATTGGTTTTCACTGCCTTTTTCTGAAATCAAAATGTTTAAAACAATAAAAAATACAACGTTGTGATATTGTAATGTTTGTATACAAGTGACAGACGTGAATAAACGGACTATACTCCCATGTTCTCCTCTGTCTGGCATTTTCCATTCCAATGAAGCAAATCATAGTGAACCTTCGCCACGAAACACCCAATATATGCTTAATATACATATAATAAATCTACCAAACGGAAATTATTTGATGGCATTGAAATATAAATTATAAGCATCATTTCAAAGTGGTCCTTTTTTCAGATCAGTTGAAACAGTACACCAATTCCATTGCTGCGTTAAAAAAACTACGAATTATTTTTACTTCAAATTTGTCTGACCCTGTCTCTATTTTCGTTGTTGTATTTTTCAATAAATCATGTTCTGATAGACGTAGACGTGTACGAGATGTTCGGGTTGCGTACAGCTACAAGGTTGTTGACCGCGGATCGTATATATACTATTTACATGTTTATCATGTCTGATGTTATCACTATTACTTACTGACAGCAGATGCTTTTATTGTTTTTATCCAAAACTCTATCACGTAATGTAGCGGCTAGAAAGGTTGTCCGCATACTACGAGTAATACCGTTACATACTAGTATATATGTTTCACTGTTTTCACACGTACGCCAATGACATAAAAAGATTATATTAAGTCAGACAGGGAATACAGCACTCAACTTAAACAGCCGAGCACAGAAAACATTAACAAAACACAAGGCACAATGCCAACTGAACCAACCGAGCACAGAAAACACAAAACTCATACAAGGCACAATGTCCAACTTAACAAGCAAAGATCCGCCCAAGTCCAAGCTGTCGAAAAGTATAATGAATTAGTTTCAGTAACCAAAAGTGTGAATGCCCTAGCTGAATGACCCAGTTTCCACAGTAAAACGACTATAATAACCCAACTGGTACCGATTAACATTTTAGTTAGATACCAATAGAATGATGACACGTGTCTTTTATAGGGATTCTAATCGAGATGCCGAAGGCATTGTACGTGTTGCGAGTTTTTAACCCATCCGAAATTTGGTCACCCCTGTCCGATTGAGATTTGTGTGTACAGGAAGTGTTTTTTCGGTATCGGGTCAAAAAGGCCCACTTACCAGAAAGGCCCAGTATAAATGAACCATAAAGGCCCACAAAGGTGTACCAGAAAGGCCCACATAGGTGTACCAGAAAGGCCCACTCGATCTATATCTAGATAAATATTGATATACAGTATGTACATATCAAAGCCTAATATATCTATATATTATGTGCAGACAGCGAAACAATAACGTAGTACGTATATTTCAGAGTTTATTCACGAATGATACATGCAACACTATAGGCTAACTTAATTGACATATGACTGATGGCAATGCATTCAGTTAACTTTTTTAAGATGCAAGTTTGTTATCTATACAAAGTACAATAACATTAAAACACACACACAGCGACTTCATGCATCGTGGACACATGTCTGGCATTATCTTTCATGTCAGTTCCACAATGAGAAGTATGTATAAGGGAGCCCACAGCTTCAACATAATCTACCTCGATATGCAGTCATTTATTGAATTTGAAGGATACACACAAGGATACAAACTAGAATTTATAATAATAATACTACACAAAGATCTAATATGTAAAGCATTAAACAATATAAACTTGATTAAAAATGGGCCTTTTTGGGCTTTTAATGGGCCTTTCTGGTCCGGTCCTTCTTGGTAACTGGGCCTTTCTTGTAACTGGGCCTTTCTGGTAAGTGGGCCTTTTTGACCCTGATTCGTTTTTTCGGGGTACTCTGAAGACGTGAATGGAATTGGCAAACTCATTAAAAAAATATTTTTGTTGTTAATAAATTATCTTTTATTTTCTAATGATGTTTAAAAATGTTCCTTGAGATAACCGAAGGCCCTAGCTTACACAACATTAAACGCGATAGGGGAGGTAAGAATGCTAGCGCGCGAGATAAAGGCGGTCGGTTAGCATTTTAGACTGTCCCTCGCAAACGGAAGAAGTTGTTTCCTTCGTCAAGTAAGTACAGCCTACAATCGTTAAAATAACTGCTTATACGATTAAAGTACTTGTTTTAAACAAGGAAAACTGTCTTTTATACACATAATTGGCGTAGGTAAACAAAGAAATCAACTTTCGATGCTAATTTGCATCATAAAGTTTGATAAACGAAGCGTATCCAAATTTGTTCGTACCCAAATTGTCAACACAAACAATCAACCAACAACCATTTATTGTGAATTAATTATCAACAATCATTCTGTGTTAGATGACCATGTTAATTGATCACAACTGTCTACTGCTGGTTTGTCAATACAGATCTCCGTGAAAAAAACATGAGAATTGACCAAAATACAAACAATGTAACTTTTCATGAGTGCTTTTATGATTATTTATAAGAAATTTTTTTTGGAAAAAAAAGACATAACAAGACCGAAGAAGTGACCGATGTCCCAAGACCCTTCAAAGAACCCTCAGATCCAGTTAAGGTCTGTGTTGGTTGACCCGCGTTTAACAAAGTTTCTGTCGTGTTGATCGGTATTCATCTGTCGCTCTGCTGTGACTGTCCATTACAGTATGGCTGCCATGTGACCTCCGGTGTGATGCCATCATAAGAGCTGTCATTGACCTAAGCGGTATCAACAATATTTTTAACCAATCGATTATCGATTCACATTTTAGAATATTCACCATATCGACATTACTGGTTAAAACCCGTTGTCTGGGATTACGGAATTAATTGAGCGATAATGTGCGAGATATTCTGAATGTATGTCAGGGGGGAAACTGATATAGCGTATAGAGCAACTAGGTACAAAAATCGCGATTATTTACGCCAAAAGATAAGAATTTGAATAAAGTCTTACTTGAACGCATTGACAACATTATTTTACGACCTCGCTGACAATATTTTTGCCTCAATAATATGTTTAACTTGAAAAATGCATATATTTTCTCACCATCGATATCGAGCTTCGAAAGCGACATTTTTTCAGATAATTCTTGCTAAAGTTTATAAAATTAAGATGTTTAATGATAATGTGCAATAATTGTTTTATATGTTTTTCATGTTTAAACGTTGAAAAAGAAAAAAATATACACTCCCACTATACTGCTTATTGCTCGCTAACCCCCTGACCGTGAAATTCCGGATCCAGAAAATTGGGTTTTAATTACCGAGTAATGTCGATATCGAGAACCGCTACCTGGGTAAATGAATGGAACCACCGAAAAATCCTTTTCCTGTACAAAACAGTCCCTCTGTTAAAATGTAAGTTCACAAATTGTAAAAATGGGTCAAGTCTAAACTCTAACCAAAGGTGCTATCTCAAAGCTGAATATATACCCAACATGTACAGTGTAGAATGGCTAAAAAGGGATCATTGACTGAAAGGCTTGTTTCTTGTTCGTCTATTATAGGACTCCAACATTTTGCTAAGAAGGAGTCCTGGGATGTATCGCCGATGCTTGTCTTCCTATATATTGGAATCATCGATATGCCTTGGGTCGTATCAATGACAGCTCTAGTCGTCATTCAAGAAAACGCTAAAAACACACTGTTCTTAAAACCATATTCTGGCTCATTATCATTTTGATTCCTTAGGGGTCTCCTTAAAGGTAGTTCAGTTATAACTGCAGATACGGTTTGTCACTGACCATATCAACATTACAGGATAAAACCCGTTTTCCAGTATAACAGAATTAATTTAACAGCAATGTGCGAGAAATTCTGAATCTAATACTTTTTGACAGGGTGGTGGCTGCATTAAGCGAATAGAGCAACTAGGTACAATAATCGCGATTATTTTTGCAAAAAAGGAAGATTATGTGAAGTCTATATAGTTACATTGTGACTCACTGAACTTATGTAATGCTTAACCTTTACTCTGGCACTTGGGGTAATGTGCGTGTGGACTGGCCATACGGCTTACAAAGACGCATCGCCATCAACAGCCATTTCTCTGTAACTTGCATGTAGAATTTCATGGAACGTAATCAAAATAAATATGAACAACTATACAGTACTTTGATGATGCCTGTCAGGTGTTTTCCTTTGACAGTCATTTACCTTGATTTATTAAATATTTCTGTCTGTCCTTCCGTCTGCAGCCATTTTTCTACTAACTGGTACATTTTTAAGCAACTTAAAATAAAAAAGTCATGATGCCCGTCAAGTTTGTTTAAGTTGGTCAATTTTCCTTAAGAGTTATTACCCTTGATTTACAGTATAATTCACTCTGACCGTCCATTCGCATTCCTTTCTTTGTAACTAGCTTGTAGAATTTCATGAAACATAAAATGAATATGAGCACCCAATTACTGTGATGATGACTGTCAAGTTATCATTATTGGTAAATTTTCCTTAGAGTTATTGCCCTTGATTTGTTGAAAAACTTCATCCGCCAGTCCATTTGCATTCAGTTCTTTGTAATTAGCTGGAATAATTTCATGTAACTTAAAATGAATATGAACACACATTCTGTGTGTCAATTTTCTTGAGTTGTCACCCTTGATTTATTGAAGAATTACCTCCGCCTGTCCTTTCCTAGTCAGTTCTTTGTAACTAGCCGGTAAAATTACATGAAACTTGAAACGAAAATGAATGCTCACACTAAGATGATGCCAGTCAAGTTTTGTTATTGGACAATTTTCTTTAGAGTTATTGCCCTTGATTTACATTCATTTCTTTGTAAATAGCTGGCTGCTGGTATGATTTCATGAAACTTAAAATGAATAGGAACGCTCATACTGTGATGATGTCCGTCAAGTTTTTAGCTCACCTGAGCACTCGTGAACATGTTTTACCTAATCTACATGAAACTTGGTCACAATGTTTGTCACTTTGCAATCTAGGTAAAGTGCGTAACTGGGTCATCTGGGGTCAAAAACTATGTCACATCAAATTAAAACCTTGTTTACGCTCTAGTAGTGATGGGACATCGGTTGCAAATCTTAATCGATCATCAGCTAGAATCGACTGGCACTTCCAATGCGATTTTCCCGATTAATAATCGGCAGAACAGGGACTGAATATGCAGTGTACTAATGCATGTTTTCCTACTTCCCAAGTCGCGAAAAAAGGTGACAAAGGGAAAAACAATGATTTTCGGTAGACGTTTTACTATCTGAGTTTGAACAAATTCTTTGAATTGGTTCTAACAGGCATCCAATTGGTTCAAACTTCCATGCTTTGAAATTTTCCTAGCAATTTTTGATTAAATAAGTCTTGTTTACCATTTTGTTATATTTATCCGATGATCAATTATGGATGAATGACATCGATCATCGGAATCGGCTGACTTCTGCACACCACTAATCGATGTTATCCGATAATCGGTACATCACTACGCTCTAGAGGTCACATTTTTTATGTTATATTAATGACACTTGGCCACAATGTGTAGCTTTATGAAATCTAGGTAACTGGGTCTCCTGGCGTCAAAAACTAGGTCACAAGGTCACATCAAAGAAAAACCTTGTTAGCACTCTAGAGGTCACATTTTTACCAAATCTATATGAAACTTGGACACAATGTTTGTCGCTTTGAAATCTAAGTCAAGTGTGTAACTGGGTCATCTTGGGTAAAAAACTAGGTCACATCAATTTTAAACCTTGTTTACGCTCTAGAGGTCACATTTTTTATGTTATATTAATGACACTTGGCCACAATGTGTAGCTTTATGAAATCTAGGTCTAGTTCGTAACTAGGTCATCTGGGGTCAAAAACTAGGTCACCAGGTCACTGATTCTGCCTAAACTACTGGTCATATGGTGAGCGCTTTAGAGCTAATGGTCCTCTTGTTGTATTAGTCAATTTTCCTTGAGTTATTAAAATTCTATCTGAATTTCATGAAATGTAGAATAAATACAAACTGTATGAACAACCATACTGTGAAGATGCCCCTCACTAATAACTGTAATGAGTTATTTTGATATAGTATCAATGGATGATTGAATCCCCTTTAGGCAATGCCTTAGTTCATATTAGTCGTTACAATTATGTTATATTTTCCGAGCCCGCTTGTGGTGAGTTCGACGTCAGCTGTTCCCAAAAGACGGATCCATGTGTCCGTCTGAATGCGCCATGTCACAACCTCATTTAAATTTTAACGTCACATGAAATGCTTATAGCCAAGAATGTATACATTATGACTTAGCGTTGGTTATACATGTATTGTCAAGACTTTCATGTGAATATACAATGCATTTAAGGATATTGACACAAAGAGGCATTTAGAGAATTCTCCTCCAGGAGAACCGCGCTACCTATTGAGCATGCTGCGCGGAAATTCAACATTCGATTTGCCAGTGGGAAACAATAACGCACATAAAATTTAGTTCCATTGATGGCTGATAAATGAAAATAATTTACAATAAAACACAATAATGCCGCACTGTGTTCGTATTTTTGACTGAATCGGACTTGCATGTATACAAAGTGGATTGGGACCGGTACAATTTTATACTATACAGGCGTAAAGTTAGTCACTAAAATTGTTCAAATGCATCTGCTTATATGAAATATGTGATTATAAGAAGTATAGCTTCACTTTGAGATATACTTTTTTATTCCGATATGCAAATTAATTTTGTTAATTCCGTTAAATCAGTTGTTATGAGATTTGAATGAGTCATCGATATAACATTATCATCACCACTGTAGTCCGTATAACGTACGTATATTTGATACAGTCATTGTACACATAGACTACTATCTAGATTGAGCTAAAATTACATTGAGACTTGTAGCTGATAATTTTAATTAAAAAAGGAGTTGATTTTTGTTTTTCATTGGAACTTGGAGTTGGGATTTGTCTTCGAGTGATTAATAGAAACTGGGAGTTGAGAAGCTAAGTTGAGATATTGCGCTAGCACCATGTCCGTCTTCATCCGTCGTCAACACTTTAAGTGTTAACACTGCAGGTCATAGTTTTTCACTTACTGACACAATGTTCGCATTGTCCATCAAACGGTGAAATCATGAATACTACCGAAACTACCAAGAATTGTGACCACGCAGTAACTGTACTTTCAGTACTTTGACTTTATATTGTTGTTTTTTTTGTGTGTGTTTTTTTTAATTGTTATTACCGAACTTAATTCAAGCATTTCGGTGCGGTGAGATATAAGCACCATAATGACCGAAACGAAAACATCGAAGTCGAAGAAATTTGCAACATATATATCATGTAAAGTTCTTATTTAGGGTAAATAATTTAAACAATCTCTTTCCTGCGTTTGTAATGGTTTCCAAACTAACACCTACCTATATCAGTTATCAATATTTGCTTTTGTTAGACTTGTAGGTGAAATTATTAACCTAATTAAAGATGGCTTCGGTTGATTTGTGTATTGCCAGTATGTTTGGACTAACCAAGGAAGGAATCTTTAAAAATAATAATATAGTTATATGATACCACTGCATGTAGTATAGCAATGGTATAAAATACGTTATTTTTCTGTGTGGAAATAGGGTTGTAGTGTTTTTGTTTCAGCAAATGTGTACATAGTTCTTTCTGTGTCGTTCGTGCTTTGTTGTAGCACTTATTGAGATATCGTGCCGAATGAGCAATATTGGAGTCAATTTGAGCTGTTGAGCAAAACGTAATTATAGTGGTGTAGAATCAACTGAGCGTCAAGAGAAAATCTCAACTATGAGCTTTAACAAGAACAGAGCTATACAGAGAAACAGAGCTATGAGGAGCCAACTGAGCTAATCGGGGCCATCCGAGCTATAGTAAGCACTGAGCCATACAAAGAAACAGAGCAATATAGCCAACTAAGCTAATCGGGGCCATCTGAGCTTTAGCGAGAACTGAGCTATAGAGCCAACTGAGCTAATCCGGGCCATCTGAGCTATAGTAAGAACTGAGCTATACAGAGAAACTAAGCTATGATGAACCAACTGAGCTATAGTAAGAACTGATCTATACAGAGAACCTGAGCTATAGAGCCAACTGACTGAGCTTGTCGTTATATTACTATAATGGATTATCGTTGAGCTTATGATCACTTATATCAGCGATCCAGTTTGCCAAAACGTAAACCTGTGCATGCATCATTAAAACAATAGGACATTCTAAGCCAAGAAAATGTTATATATACTTTAAAAACCGAGAGAAACTAGTCGCTAAATACTTTGGCAGTGTTAAGTTTATCTATAAAGTAGACAAGATTATAAGATATATTTCTTGCATCAGTTTGGCAATGATTATTGCAACATCTCTTATATTATCTCTTATACGTTGATGCTAACTTGCGAATACAAATGTTTAACCTATTTTCCAAAACTGAATCACACATATTTCCTTGGGTGAAAGTGTAGCTTTCATATAGTTGTCTTTTAGTGTATTACTCTTAAGAGACATGGGTTGGGAGTATGCTACATCTAATTTCTTAAACACTCGTCCACTTGGGACTTTTTTCTTATGATCGAGAGGTCATAGGTTCGTTACCGTCTGCTTAATTTCACTTGAGCAAGAATAACTCACGGCAACGCTCAACTTGACCTATATGTGTATGAATGGGTACCTGAGAGGATAAAATGACACTGTGATGTGACTGCAATCGATTTGCGACTCAATGTCCAGGGGGGTAAATGTACAGTCGGGTGAAATTAAAGGTGGGCTTTAAATTTGTACTTTTTCTAAAATTAATGTGTGTTTAAATTGCATCTATTGACCCACACGACAGTTCAGTAATAGAGCGTCCGCTTTGAGTGCGGGTTCGATCGGTCAGACCGAAACATAACAAAGCCGTTAAATACGAAGCTCAGCATAGTTCCATACCAATGCTGGTTCACCCGGCTTCATGACTATGTGACAGAGTATGTCTCTATATACTCCATTAAGTACTGTTGACCAGTGAGACTTAAAGCAATAATTAAAATGATGTACATTATGAACATAATTTCTATTGACTAGTCCCAGACGCTCACAATATGACTATTTATTTCAAGTGCAATTCAACTGAAATGATTTACAATTAATATTCACTGCTAGTTTGGATTTTTTAAAAGGAATTCTAACTTAAAATGACTTATATTGTAAACAGTAGAGTCATGGCCTTTTTGTTTCCGATGTGTAAATATATAGAAACTGAAGTGAAATGCCTTGATAAACAGTTATTGCTGTGTGTTGAATTTAAAGCATTTCGTACCGGTAAACAATAAACTCAACAATAAAGTTCACATGAATACATGTTTGCTGTTATCTAATAGTACCGTCTTGCAAGGTTTTATTAAATCCGGATTTTTATTGAAACATAATATTTTTGTATAAATATTTGAACAGTGTTACAAAATACATTGAACTATTCAAAAGTTATTCGAAACAGCTCATGATTCGGAACTACTTGACAGACAGTTTTTGAAAGAACGCCATCGTGCATTGTTTATGTATGCATCGCTTCCTTAAGTCAATAGTAGTGTATATCTGTACTATAGTATGGAAATATTCAATGTAGGCCTACCCTGTAATTATTACTTCAGCCATTTCTAATCTTATTCACAAGTTTTGAAAAAAAAATAAAACGAAATGTGTACACAATTTATATATTGCTAATTATCGCCACAATATTCCCACATGGAACTACCTGTTTTTGTTTGTTTCGTTTTACCACTTTGTTGTCATTTCAGTAAGTCTCAATATACACTTCAGTTTGGCAAATTCTAGATTGACTTCGTGTATGATTATATAATTATATATATATATTCCCTTATTTCTGTCTCGTTCATGTGCAAGCATAACATTTACACCATATGAATATATGTCTTGACAATGCATGCTTGGTATACGTTTGTTTTACGTCGTTTTACTTCAATGATGTCCTCCGTAAATACAGGAGTTGTAAGTTGCTCAATTCAATTCAATTCAATTCAATTCAATATCTTTATTTCCACCATAAATGATGGTATCGTACTATGATATATGTATATAATACAAAAACTATATAACATGAGTAATTATAACACTATATACATAATAACAACAGTTTTTGTCATGTAAGCTATGAGCTATCTACTGATAGATATAAATACTAATTCACTATTCATAAATATGGGTGCATAATGTATTATGCAATTGTCACACTGCCTACAATAATTGGCACATACTATCAAGAGCAAGTTAGTAATGGTTGTTGAAAAAGTTATGTAAGAAAAATTATAACCTGCCCTACGTAGGTTTTCCCTCGGAGCCGAAGGGCACCATAAATGTTCGAATCCAAATATTGGTTCGTTCTAGTATGACTGGTTGAAAAGTCATCGGCTAGTGAAATAACGATAACTCTGTGTCTACGCGTCTGGTACCCGGAAGTACAAATTGGAAGGCAGTGAGTTAGACGGCCTGCACGAGGAGTCAATATATTTTAACGTACACCTCCCGAAACCGAGACTGGGGTGGATATAACATGTTGTTGTAATGACGTGAATTGAGGTGAATTCGTTAGAGGTCAATATCACTTTATTCAGGTCTCACAAGCTACTTACATTTTCATCATTTTGTCTCAATACTTAAAAATAGTAGCATAAATACTCTTTCTATTTTTAGTAACGTTGACATTGACGTCCCATTACAAGTGCCGTCTGCACACAAGCTACATACACAGCAAGTTTCGTTGTGATATTTGTGATATGTTATCCATCAGAAACAAATTGTTTTCTCGATAGCTTACGCATGTACAAAATAAAAAAAGGCCATAATTCTGTCAAAAATGGTCAAAATTAAAACATGCACTATTACACTTCATGCGGGTACATCTATGAAAGTTTCATCAATTTCTTGAAAAAATGTAGGAGGAGTTGCACACAGAAGAATTTTTCTCTATATTCTACATAGTAACAATATAAACAAGGGACAATAATTGTGACAGAAATGGTCGAACTGAAGAAACCAGACGATATGCGCTATCATATAACTGTACTTCTGTATACGTTTTGACAACATTCCTTGAGAACTTAAGGAGGAGTTGCACACAGAAGAGTGGGTGATAATAAACACACATGTTTTGTTTCACATGTTATCTTTTATTGGATGTTATTTGAATGAACCTGGAATGACGTTTACTTATTAACCGTGTTAACGGGAAACTAATTGTTAGATTGTGGAATTCGGCGGGTGGTACAGTTGGGCGAGAGACAACATTGGTGTGACGTGAGTTACACTTTCAGTTATGACAGTTTAACTTGATGTATCAACGTGTGGGGTAGAGAATCTCGTTTGTTTTATTCACTGAAACCAAACTTCAAAATTATGGACCTTGTCAGTTTACCTGAAAGTCCTCGTTTATGTTTTCATGTTTGCAATAAAAAGCACAATTTAATTGTAGGTATAAACTATGACATTGATCACAAACATATAGTTCCCTAAGTTTAAAATCATGGAACATAGTCACTTGTCCCGGCGCTATAATATTTAAAATGTGGTTGTGGAAAAAGTCTATGCGGGATTTAAAACAACAGTTACTGAACTGTTTACAACACTGCACAATTCGCTATACGGAGCAAAAAATTAATTCTGGACACAGTCTGTTTTATCATAAAAATCCCCGGTACTAAAGAGCTAAAATATAAATGGATGAATCCAGTTATATACATGTATGTTACATACGCGTATGTTGTATCAATACATGGAAGCGCCTATACAACCTAATGACATCATTCATGAAACATAATTTATCTTACTTTAATTTAGAGCTATAAAACTGCAGTGATGAACTTTTGCTGTATAGACTTCGTCGCACTATTAGGGTAAGTTTTTGGTATTTCAGCAACTTCAACATACACTACCGTTAAACGTGTCTGTTTAAACATGGAACAATTTCGTATAATGTTGACCTTGAATGAAGAAGGAATTGAAATGTTATCAAGAGTGGACATGTCTGCACTTGTAATGGAAATGAATGCTTTATTCATGACAACTCTTACAAACTCCTACAAAGGCATCTTCGCCCATGCTGTCACGATTAATTTAAGTATGGGGTTAGTTTTTTTCACATTATAATATCAAATTAAAAGATGTATATAATTTCACACAAATTGTATTTGAAAGATACGCTTTATAATTTGAACATGGCCGATGTGTTCAAGTAGACAATTATATTCAAATATATTTAAAAACCCATTGAACATACTAAAACATTTATTTATTTATTTAACACAATGGGTGACAAGATGGCACCTATGAACAGGGTGTAATTATTGTCAGTGTATTATTACTTTGAAATCGGTAAGGTTACAATACATATGTTCCATTGTCTGGTACGTAGTTATAAAGCTTGCATTGGCTTGTTTTATGTAAAGTTCTTTTGACGAACAAATCATTTGATACAGATGTTTACATATGCTTATAGTAAGTCCATGAATAAGAAGAAAGAAAGGTCATGTTTTACAATTTCATGGGGGTATTATTCAATGACAGATTTCTCTGCACATTACCAATGCAGACACTAATCATTATTTAATATCAACTCAGACAGCCACTTATACCCAATGCTTCGTTTGGAGACGAGGTTTTCATACGCATCTATGTCGATGATGTGAAATGGGTTCTACAACGTGTATTTATTAATCACGTATCACCCTGAACAACTCATTTTTGACGGTATACCTACCGCCACGAGAGTATGAGAGAAAAGAAGCCTGTCTCCATTTTTACTGGGGGTTCCCCCCAGTTTTCGTATTACATACCATCTCAGAAATCACTACGAATTTTACTATGTAATTTCTCCACAACCAATTCATCCAAGCGAGAAACAAGTGCCAGCAAATATCAACCAATATCGTAATTTTCAACCGTTTTTAAGAAAATTTGTTTATAACAATTGAATTATCTTTTATTTATTTGTATTATGTGAACTTTTTGAAAGTTTTGTTCGATGAATAAATGTATTTGTGCAAATAAATTCCTACGCGCGGTAAAATGACTAAGGATTTCTGAGGGTCGATAAAAATGACACTGTTAAAAGTAACCCGTTGAGCAGACGAACTTTACACAATTCATCGTTTTAACATTTAGCAAGAAACTCCTAATCTAATGTGTGCTTATTTTTCATTATTTACAATATTTTGCATTTGTTGATAGTATTGATCCACCTTTCTTCCATTAACTTACCAGAGATCTTCAGCTGAATATTTTGGGTCTATCGTTAGACCGACCCTTTTCCCAGCGCTGTTATAAATTTTTTCCCGCCGACAGTCGAGACCTTATCAGTTATTTGTGTTTCGTCCCCAACGGATTCGTTCGCGCTATTTGTACTCTATCCAGCTCGTATGCAGGTAGAGTTATGGAAAAGGGACTCTGTGTAGTTTACAGTTAATAGTTTTTTTTATTTTCTTGTGCCCATGTTAATAGTATTGACCGACTTTTGATCCATTAAACTACCACAGATTATCAGCAAAAAAAGTTTGCGTCTGTCGTTAGCGCAACTCTTTTCCGTGCGCTGAGCTGCGTATATGATTTTCCCGCCGAAAGTCCAGACCATATCGTACATTTGTGTTTCGACCCCTATTTTATTCGTTCTCGCTTATCGTAACCTATCCGGGTGGTTTAGAATTTATATATGCAGCTTAAGAATTGTGGAATTAAAACTTTTTGTTGATTTTAGACGCTGGATGTTTTCATTTTCTTGCGCCCGTTCATCCCCTATCCGATTTCTTATATTATTATTTAGGTTTACTACTAAATAATTAGCGCGGAAACGTTTTAACAAATGTTTTATTCTATGTATTACGCGAGTCTGACCTGCAAAACTATATACAAGGACTGGTATGTCTTGTTGTCCACAGGCACATTCGATGTTTGATAATTCTTTTAAATTTATAAAGTAATGTAAGTGAAAAACGGAAAATACTGGGAATCGAACACACAAAGTGGCATATTAAGTTACTTAGGACTACAGTAGCTATATTGCCTTCATGAGCTCTGTTATTGTAATGGGTCCGTTGTGGTGTGATTTAAATGAGTCAGCTGCTATCGTGTCTCTGAGACCTTGTCACAATATTCACGTTTTTAAAAATCTATTACCATTAAAGATGAAACCCTATATTACCAAGAATTTTGATTTCCCCCCAGTGATAGTACTACAGTACTTTGATTATAATAATAATATCTTTATTTAGAGAAGGTAACATGTACAGACATATGCAATAGACGAATTCACATACATCTTAATTTAAACAAGACCTTCTATAAAACAAACAACAACAAAACATGTTATTTTTTTGTAATTTGTGCTCTGCACCCATATGTATACATCTCATGCTTTGTTTGTGTTTATGTTTACCATGTGTTATATCAGCAACGAAATAAATAATTACAAAAAAAACATGTTATTTTGACACTCACTCAAAGTACACACATACTATAAGTAAACAATTTAAATATTCAATTTCGTTATTTCCAACATAGAAAATTGAAGTCATACATACATGTACATGGTATTAATATTTTTGTTTGTGTATTAAGAAATGTTTTACTGATTTTTTGAAAGAATTAAGTGATGTAAGCAGACGAATGTTTGTTGGGGTTACATTCCACATATATGCAGACAAATACGAGAAGGACATTTTCATGTAGTTCATGTTGTGTTTAGGTGTCACTAAATCATTGTTACTAACTGATCTAAGGGTGTATGTATTATTACGGGAAAATGTCAATAAATTTGAAAGATAATTAGGAGCAAGATTCTTATGGACTTTGTAAACCATTACAACTGTATGATAATGACATCGATTAGTAAAAGATAGCCATTCGAGCTCATTTAGTAACTCTGAGCCATGTTTTTTTGAGTCCTTAGTAATGATCAATTTCGCCATTCTTGTCTGTAATTTATATATGAGATTTTTGCTCTTAGTGCCTGTTCCCCATACCGTGCAGCAATAATCTAGAATCGACAAAATGTATGCGTTATAAAACATCTTTTTCATATCTTCATTTAGAAAATAACTTATTTTCTTAAACAGGGCAATCTTATTATTTATTTTAGAACATACTTTTTTAAGCTGTAAATTCCATGACAGCACATTGTCTACATAGATTCCTAGTATCTTTTGAACAGCTACATTTTTTATATATGAGTCCCCTATTTTCAATTTCAGATGTAAGTTTGGTTGATTTCTTAATCTTTGTTTGGTAGTTATTATCATACAGTTTGTTTTTGTTGGATGAAGTGACATATTGTTTGTTTGACACCAGTTAGTAACAGCGGTTGAGTTTCTTTGAAGTTTGTTTTGTAGGATATGTATGTCATTGTCCGATTCATAGAGAGTAGAATCGTCAGCATATAAATCAATATTGCATGTTTCAGATTCAAATGTAATGTCGTTTATATAAAGGAGAAATAAAAGTGGTCTAAGTATAGAGCCCTGAGGAACTCCTGATATAATTTCTTCGAAGTCTGATTATCAGATTTGATTACTTGAAATCTATTCGATAAATAAGATTCAAATAGTTTGATAGATTGACTAGAAAAATGATACAGTTCAAGTTTATGTAAAAGGATTTTATGATCAACCAGGTCAAATGCTTTCCTTAAATCAAAAAAAAAAACAGCACCGACGTATTTCCCAGAATCTATATCATTCAGTCACGTATCGATTAGATGAATTATGGCAGTATGACATGAATGTTTCGGACGAGAACCCGACTGGGTTGAATGAATTATGTCAGTTGACTTTAAATAATTTTGAAGTTGAGCACCAATGTGCCGTTCAAATATTTTAGACAGAGTTGGTAAAATAGAACTGATATTGGTCGATAATTATTGGGATCTTTTCTATCACCATTTTTGAATTTTGGAATAACAAATGCCTCCTTAAATGCATCAGGAAATATTCCCAGACGTATACTTTGATTTATGATATGTGCTATGGCAGGAGTAATATAGTCACAACACTGTTTGATAATTTTCGGCCCAATTCCATCAATACCTGTTGATTTGTTAGGATTTAGTTCGTCAATAATTTTCTTGACTTTAAAAGCTGAAATATAGTCAATATCAAAGATGCTATACGCAAGTTTTTCATTGAGAATATTTTGAAGCTTGGAATAGTTCTTTTTCACAAACTGAGTCTTTTCAATGATATTCGAAATATTTGTGAAGTGCTCATTCATTGCATCTATTATTTGCATTCGGTCTGTAAAAAGATGATTATGGTAAAATAGTGTGGTAGGTATCACACTCTGCTCCGAGTCACCGGCAGAAATAGTCTTAATACTTTTCCATAAATCACTAGGTGATGTATTATTTTCTATAGCGTCGTTATAAAAGTTCTTTTTACTTTTCTTCACTAAGTAGCAAACGATGGACTTTTGTTCGTTCCAAGTTTCGTCATTTGAATGATGTAGAATTCGTAGACTTCAACTGGGTCTCGAATTCAAATCCCCCACGATATTTCATTTTCTGTCCCATTTTGTACGTTGCGACATTTTAATTCCACAAACATTCGACTCCTCGAAATTGTCGTTTAGCCGCCGTAATCTATTATAAACGAGTTTACAAGATGCGCTGTTGTATTTGAGCATACAAAACATTTAAATAGTATCATTCACTTTAATCACATGTAGTACTCCCAATTATTTGTATAATCTCAATTTAAGTATCGTTGTCACCATTCAGTTTGTTCAGCTCTCATTTGTATAACATTTTTTGTAAAACAAATGTTTGATTATGTTTGATCAGAACATTTGTGCTATTAAAATGATATCAGATTGCGTTATAGATTAGGTCAGACAGATTGGCCCTCACACCAGACACATATATTATGATTGAAGTATCAACAGTACCTACAGATAGTCCACCATTCTAGCGTACTCTTACCGACTAAGTTTCTGTCTGTGCAGGGTTATGTCGTCAAACCGGGTTTTACGCATTTTGTAAACATTCTATGCCCGACACAGGCGACATTGTGTACGTGTATTGATAAAAGTTGTATTTTTTATGTATAATATTATATTGTCTTGAAGTGTGCAGTACAAATTAAATGATTGTATTCGGCTTGTTAAAAATATTGGACATAATATTGAGTTGGGTATATGAGGGTCAGTCATAAAGTAAGATCCCTGTCTTAGATATTCATAGTATAGATGTGAAAGATATTTTTATCGGGTCGAATCCCTTCGGTTAATACTACACGCCGTCTCTAAGCGATGGGTGAAACCACAGGTAACTGTATCATTAATAAAGAGTAAACCAAAAAATATTGTTTTCATAAAATTTCTAATATACAGTCACTTTCATTAATACTGGTGTTATATTAAATAGTCTTACTTAATCAGAAACTAGAGAGATTCGTCTTTAATTTGTTATCAATATTTTAACACCCGTCCTTTAATAAGAAAAAAAACACACACAGGGCGTGAAATAATTTCTGTTTTCTTGTTTAGAATAGCATTGTCGTTTTCATTGAATGCGCCTCAGTGATTGACTGAACACCGTAATATACATTTCATCGTATAACTTTTTAACGATATAGTTGATCAAATTCGATGGGATTTTGCATGGAGGTAGTTCTAACAATGTTGTCCATGAATGTAATTACTTTATGAAGATACCGAAAGCGAATTTTTGTTTTCGGTACTATGAAAATCTGACCCCAATAGTACAAATGCACCTCTCTAAGATAACATAAAATTGATGAAAATTTGTTTTACTCTTTATCAATGAAACAGTAACCTGTGGTTGAAACATTGATGACCAAAAGAACAGGGTGCTATTTGCATATCGCACGAAGTTCACGAATAGGCGTGGTCTATTTGCGCATGTGCAGTGGCTTCATTTTACTTCTTGGTGAAGACGCATTAGGCCTTTTCGACTGGTCTGTTTCGTGAAGCAAGTCGTGCAAACACTAAATATGCTTTGTGAATGCAATCCCTGGTTATTATCTTTAGTAACATTGGCTACGTTCATGTCATTCACATGTTGAGCAATCAGCAAATCCATGTAAAAATGTATGGTAGTATTGGTTAACATTTTAACAATACATTTCTTTTTTGCAAACATTTGCTTTAATGAATACCTTATCCGTTTATCTACTTGCAATGTTCAGACTCGAACCTGCTGATAACTACTGCAATGTTAGATGCAATATCATCAAACAACGATAGTTAAACCCAATGGTTTAACGACCCGTACTATATGATAACTGTGGTAATGATGATGAAATTGATGATATTTTAAAATAATGATGTTAGGTTTGATGTATATGAAACTGATGATAACATAAGCAAATTCTTATAAATTGTTTAGCCTGCTGGACGGGGCAAAGAACTAGGCTACTAGAACCACACTATAAATTTGTTAATCGGTCTCATCATTCAAAACTTAATACTGATACATGTACCTTGAAAATACAATGCTCTAAACTGGGCCCTACAGTTAATAGTTTACACGTTTTACCTAATACTCAGCATGACATAACTATAATGGCGTTTGTTATCGGCTGTTGATCTTACTATTCTAGTTCTTACGATTGTTTTACGACCAGATATAGTCTGAGTAAAAACAAAGGTTAATAACCAGTCGCTAATTATACTTATACTTCCGGAAGTTGTTTTACTAAAATCGCGAGAATTCTCGAGATTTCATGAAATATTATTGTAATCCCCTTGAGACTCGGAAAGCTCCCAAAGAATTCTATGTTTATATGTATAATATGAGTGCTAATAAAAACGTACTACATGTACATAGATTGTCTGTAATTTCGACGATTTAGAAAAGAATGCAGAGAAATGACTTTGTACCATACGAACCTATCTCATCTAAGCAATAATGTGGTTTGATCTAACCAGTCTAACATAGCCAGTCTAGTTCGCACTTGGCTGCTTAACGCAAGGTACATACATGGTTGAAAGTTTTCAGGCATATGCCTGAAGTTCAGTTTCCGTATATAATTTGTCAATATTTGAAGATTTCAAATTATTATTCGAACTTTCACCTATGGGTGCATACTTTCTACATTTAGCAAATCTTACAAGTGTACACGTGTTGCTTTCACATACATTTTTTATTTATTAATATTTCTGCAGAATATTTTGTGTACATGGTATTCGCTATCAAGATATTACAACTAACGAGTTTTTCCATCAAAATAAAAAAGACCAGCGGTTAATTGAACCACGAAACGACAAAAACCTAAAACTTGGACTGATCGGTGCAATTATTTTCATGTTCTGGTCATTTGGAATTTTAAATAGATCTTTAAATTAAAAAAACGCGTAAAACTAAACGTGTTTTCAATCGGCAATGTAGTGGTAGTTAACTTTGAAAAAATGCTTAGTAACACGTTTTGAGAATTATTGTCATTTTATGGTCAAAGGGAGGTAATCCGTTAAAATATAAACCTTAATCGCGCTTTATTTTCATCATTGTTTTCTTTATTTCTGTTATTGTGATAGCAAAGACACTTGATAACGATATTTATCAGAAAAGCATGTACACAGCTGCAGTAACAATCTCACAAACACCCGAAGGACACACGGCACGAACTGTGCAACATAAACATTTGACGATGCCATCATTTGCTAATTCTGTTCGTGCATTTTATGATCAGATAGAATAAGCTGAATTGTCAATCCACATATCCTAGCTTCATATGTTGAAACTTTCAGCAAGATCAAACACGTATTGACCGAGCTATAGGTAAATATATACATGTACACTCATAAGATTTATTAAATGTATTGTTACGTACACATGTTTGTCTACAGTTCATTCTAATCAACGGGCGTACAAATTGTTTCGAATGAGAAGGTCGTAATTAGGAGAAAACAAGAAACAACTGTTTGGAAACTAGTCTTTACTTAAGGGAAAACAAGCTTTTCCAACTTCGGTTTCGTCAACATGACCAGTTCCGATTTTTATGACAGTAGGCTAATAAGAAGCGCCTTGTGATGCAAATTTCAAATATACATGCGTCTTATTAGGTCGTAAGTAGCACTTAAGACATTCTCATTCTAAGCCAACCATTAAAATGGTATCAACATACCTTTGTGGAAGACAAATAAAAGCGTTGGTTAATGTGTACTGTATATCAGTCGATCCGGTTCGCTTGTTTACTCAAGCAGCATCGTCTTTTCGCCAAAAATAATGGCGTCTCCATCATCAATAATTTTTATTGTATAATCTACTTTAAGTGTTGTAATGGCTGACTTAAACGTAATGGCTTATTTTAACGAAATGGGTGATTTAAGCGGAATGGGAAATTTATGTGATACGTTTGTCTTAATACAAAATGTATAGTGTCATGTCGGTAATATTGTACGATTCTAAGAGTTTATGTTTTGCTTCAAGTGTTGGTATTCTCACATTTAATGGTTATGTACCTGCAATCACATTATCTATAACACACAACGTTTGTTAGATAACTCACAACAGTATAATACCTATCAACAACAGATACATGCTACTGATAACAACATGCATATAGTAATGTTGTTGATATACACACCAACTCTCTCCAGGAATTATAAAACATGGACCACTGTGTGTGACTTCACTTAGTACGTCGTAAATACATACCATTACGTTGAAATCATACTATTTCGCTGAAATCATACCATTTCGCTGAAATGGACTTGAATTTACCTAAGTATTTCAAAACCACTTTTCAAGCGCACAAATTACTCACAATTATTTTCCACGAGTTCTTTATACTAAGTGCAAAGTTCCTAATGCCTGTAACTCAATAAAAAAACACTTACGTACCTAAAGGAATAAAACACAAATATTCTAAGCAAATAATTGTATCTGTGCCAAAAACCTGCCACGCTATATGATTAATAGCAATTACAAGGTTTGTAAATGTCAAATTTGTTTTTTGTCACGTGTTAACCGTTTGTGAATGAAATCAACGTTTGCCTGAAAGAGTTCGTGTCGCTTGTCCTCCTAGGTACATACACGTTATAGAATCGTATTGTTGTGCTGTAAATGAAGGGACGAGCATGCTTGTGCAATTAAGATGATCATATTCTTACATAAAACTGGTACGTATTCATTGCTAGACGCTCAGAATATTTAGTTCCTTGTAAATGCTTGTTCGCTCCGGACAATATGACTCGGTAGTCTCGTCTGTTGACCAGAGGGGCGTAGTGTCGTACATACACAGAGTCGTAATACAAAATTAATGTAGTTTATATGTATTTGTCTGACACAGTAATTCAGCCCCTTGATCTTTCATGTTATTTAGTTATTAAAACATCGTATATTTTGCTATTAGCGATTCTTTAACATATCAAACGAAGCTATTTGTAATATTCTTCATTTTCAGTTTTATTATGTACGTTGCTGAGTATGGAGCATATGCCTATTCGCTTGGATTTACGTAATATATTTTATACAACTTCTGATTTAATAATGAGAAAACACAATTGTACCAAAGTATAACTGTAAAGGTCGTTGTTTGGATGACATGTACATTTATATTCTCATTAGCTCACATTCGTCGTCTGTTGACTGTCAGTACAAACTTGTCGGAATGGTTAACAACCAGATGATCAACGGTTTCCTGAATGACTGCTTCAAATGTTTTTCTCTGCAATATGTAAAATGAAGAAATACTACTTTTGAAAGAGAAGTGATACCTATTATCTAAATTTAAGAACGTTACACGAATTAAAGAAATGAATATACTCGATGTCGGTATTAATCTGCAAACGATATGTTAGTGTGTCTCAAACGTTGGCAAGTAAGCCTATGTTACCCAACCGTTGCTACTTTTAAGCTGTAATCCTCTGGAGAATTTCAACCGGTGCGTGGTGTTCCTATCGGTGCATATGCAAATCTTAAGAATGCTATTTTTGACGTTTGTAAGTAAGTTATCAACAAAATTGTATACATATGACCATGGGGATCTGATTCATTTGTCAAAGTGACCATTTATAGAACACTGTATGTGCGACAATATGACAGCATAAAACTGCAGTTCTCGACTCGTTTGTCAACTTCTTGACATTTCCAGGTTCAAACACGGTTTTATTGAATAATATTACAATACTGGGCTTGGTAGTTGCATCGATGAATGCGGCAATTCTAGCTGCATCGTATCCAACAAAAATTTAAACATAACAGCAATACAAAATACTAGAAGAAGTGAAGAAACAAGCGCCTACCTTTTCCTCTTCAAACTGTCCGCCATCTTGGTGTGTCTCGACCGGCTCATGGAAAATTCCGACCGGCGCAGTTACACGACAGTGAAGATGGTAGTTTAAGTCTGGTTAGATTGCTATGTAGGTATAGTTGGTATTCTTATCCTTTAAGAATAAGTATCGAACACTTTGCCAAATGCATACATGTTATATTATGTAATGGGTCTATAACAAATGTGTATGGTATAATCAGTGTTATTTGCGATGCGAGATTCTCGTCGATTTTGCGAATAAACGGTGCCACGAAGGTAATTCCCGCACTTTTTGCTGAGATTATGTCAAATTGAGTGAAAAAAGTATCCACATTCTTATGACGTCACACAATTACGTTATGGCAAAATCTTTGAAATTTTCTGACTACATATATATGAGCGTTTTACAGTAACTTGGTTGGGAGTTACTTCCCACAATGATTTCATTTAACAGTAGAGGGTATATGCCAGATCGAGCAATTAGATTATAGTTTACGCTCAGTGATGTTATTTGCGTAATTTTATAATAAAACGTAATAATACACCCTATAATACCATTGACGTAAAGGTAACATTGTATAATTAAGACATATTTTCTTTTGAATATCCTACATTCCTGTACAAATAGACGGTAAAACAATAATTCACTTTACTTTTTACCCTAAAAATTAATATTGTTGGTACAATCCGTCTGTCCGCCTGTCTGTCTTAAGTAAACGAACGAACGGTTTAGTGAGTAGAATTGTGTGAAGGAGTTATTCTTAGCTAATGCGCAAAAATGATTGCGCGAACAAATGGCACGCGGTGCAAGAAATGTAGATGTATGTCTCAGGTGGTTAGTCGGTGTATGGTATTTTATTTGGAACAAAACTTCTGTGTGTGTTTTGTAGTAGAATCTGCAGCGCTAAAAAGCGCCGTAATAATGGTATGCCTTTTTCTAAGTTACCATGCACCAATCGCAACTTCTTGCACCAATCATCACGATACTGTCCTAAATATCCCGCAATAAAGCGCAGTTTAAACCGCGGACCTTTCGAGGCTATGTGCGGGCCTATATGATTATCCGAAATATACCCAACAATGATCACGTATTTGTTGTTTTTACGGCGCATGAATACCACCCGTTTTCTTACTGAAACTGATAATAAAAACTGGTATATTGTGTTTAGGTCACGGTAATTGCAGAGATGATTATAAATGAAAAACTAAGCATTTCGTTAGGTAAACACTCTACTGTAGCAGACGACACAAATAAAGATTATGCGCAAGAATTTAATCCCGTCAACTCTTAATTTCAATTAACATCAAATTCGGACAACTGACCAAAAATTTCGTATAACCAACATCTACATCCGAGATTTGACCCTGTATACCAAAATTTATGACCCAAGCGTATATTTGCCTTCCGGACATCGCAATAAACTATGCACGAGTCAGTTAATCCGTGTCAATTAGCAGTATCAAGCGTGATAACATGAAAACATGAAACAACAGAGGTATTCAATATTATTTATTGCTAACTGATGAGATATGGAGTTCTATCAGTGAAATAAAACCTATATCAGTCACTGGTTATCACCTACAATGTGACTGATACAAGCTCCGCCCCCTCACAGGGACTACTTTAATTTTACCAAAAACCCAACACTAAACTGTCCGTAACTTTTTTATTAATGTAATGCAACATGTCATGTGGGGGGTTTTATTCTTAGTTAGAACATTTCCTACAAGTTGGTGAACTATTTGATACAAAATTCTCAAAAAAGTCGTTTTCACGTATTCACCATAATCCAAGATGGCGGATTTTGAATGGAAAAATATGAATGGAATAACATATTCATACGCAGCCTAACCACTGTGGTAATTTGTCATATATTGTACCAGTTTTGGCACCAGACAAGCATTAAATAAAAAGAATATATGTTTGTTTTGATTGAATATGGTTAATATCTCATCATGTAGTGATACAATTTTAATATTTTCACTCGTGCTCTTGAGAGATATAAACCATATTCAATCAAAACAAACAATTATCCTCTATTTATTGAGAAAAAATATATATACACATGTTATTCAGTCTTGTAATGAGTCTGATGAAAAGTCATAGCTCACGAGTTGTTATTTAGCAATCATACATTAGGTATATATATAACCAACTTCTTACGACTCAAAACAAAGCTACTAGTATAGGATTTACTTATGCATCTAGTTAGAACTTCAACTACATTGTATATGTATACCTGATATGAGGGGCAAGTCAAACGCGAAATGAATATCTTTGAACTAGGTGTAGAAGTTTTTAGCAGTGTGTGGCTAATTGGCATCAATTAATGTACCAGCCTTGTGATTCAAAATACACATGTACATACTGTAATAATTAACGGAGTATGCAGTTGATGTGAACACGTATAATAAACTAATATGAAGATGTGATCACATTATATCATTACGATGTTAAATTTGTTTTATCTCGATCAGGGTGATACAATTATGATAGTTTCATTAAGTCGCGGATTCATCCACAATGAAATGCCTCTAATATGATCAGCCATAAAGATGGTCTCACTATATGTATTATCGAATCGGTCTTAATAATTTATTACTTACTTACTTACTTAGTCCTCTTCGCACGCTTCAGTGCATAAGGCTTCCACAGCTGCTCTCCACCTACATCTGTTTGGGGCATTCCTCTCTGTCGATTCCAGGTTGTTCCCATTATTTTCATCTTTGACTCTACGGTTCTTCTCCATGTTCCTTTTGGTCTCTCTCTTTTTCACTGCCCCTGTGGTGTCCATCTGATAGCTGTTTAAGTATGACTTGTAGTGTCCATTCTCATGACATGTCCTATCCATCCCTATCGCCTGTGTCTTATCTCTGTGTTGATATCACCAATTCCAGTTCTTTCTGTTACTTCCTTGTTAGATATAACTTGGGGCCAATGTATTCTCAAGATCTTTCTGACACATCTTCCTTCAAATCATCGCAGTTTTTATTCTACATTCTTGTTTGTTTTCCAGGTTTCACTACCATATAATGGAACTGTTCTGATATTGCTTCGGTATATCTTCACTTTCGTCCCTAATGATATTTATCTAGCTTTCCAGATGTTGTCAAGTTTATTAAATGCTGCTGCTGCTTTTCCTATCCTGATCTTAACCTCTGTTCCTATGTTACCATTTTCACTCAGTGTGCTACCAAGATAACAAAAGTTGTCGGTCTTCTCAAGGGGAGTTCATTTCAACATGATATGATTGTTGTTCTTTTGGTTGATGGTCATTACTTGAGTTTACTTCTGGTTGATTTTCAATCCGAGCTTAGCAGCTTCTTGTTGTAGGTTTAAGGTTTTGCTTTGCATATGTTGGTAAGTATGGGATAATAGACAGATGTCGTCTGCAACGTCAACATCTTCAAGAGATGATGTTATTTTCCACTGAATTCCTCGTTTGAATAGTTGTTCTTTCCATTATCCAATCAATTGTGATAAGGAATAGAAAGGGGGGAAGTATACATCCCTGTCTATCCCCAAACGTAATGTAAAACCACTCTGAACGTTGTCCTTCGTGTCTGAGGGTGCAGCAGTAACCATCATACATGTCTCTAAAAATGTTGATAAATTTTGTAGGTACTCCTTATGATTTACTAATCTTCCATAGAGTGTTTCTGTGAAGGCTGTAAAAGCTTTCTCAAAGTCGACAAAGTTGAGATAGATGGTAGATCTCCATTCTTTTGCTTGCTGTATTATGTTGCGTAGTGTTAATACATGGTCAGTGCAGTGATCTTTCTCCCGTTCTTCTCTCAGAATTAGGTCAACAGCATCTTTTAGTATTTATAAGCGGACATTTTTGTTCTAATTACAATACCTTGTTCGATATTCATAATTGCATATATTATTTCTACACGATTTCCTAAACAAACTCAGAAGATGTCATATTAGTGGTCAATTTGTTGGTCTCTTGTTGGGGCTTAACGTAGTGTTTCAACAATGTTTCAGTGATATTTAGGGCAGTCAGTTGATCTACGTAGTGTTTCAACAATGTTTCAGTGATATATAGGGCAGTCAGTTGATCTACGTAGTGTTTCAACAATGTTTCAGTGATATATAGGGCAGTCAGTTGATCTACGTAGTGTTTCAACAATGTTTCAGTGATATATAGGGCAGTCAGTTGATCTACGTAGTGTTTCAACAATGTTTCAGTTATATATAGGGCAGTCAGTTGATCTACGTAGTGTTTCAACAATGTTTCAGTTATATTTAGGGCAGTCAGTTGATCTTCGTAGTGTTTCAACAATGTTTCAGTGATATATAGGGCAGTCAGTTGATCTCATCAGGTTTCCTGGGATTATTTATTACTTGCTATTCCTCAATGTTGAGAACATGACCGTAGCCAATGTCACGGAATAACATGACTATTTAAACCTGGATCGCTCGGATGACTTTCGAAAGCAGTGAACACTGCGCTAACTTGGTGGGTGTGTAGAATATGAAAATAGTGAATGTCATGAAAAAACATAACCTGCTAAAACCTGAGAATTCAAACGTTGACCAAATGGCGCTTAACCAGCTGCGCTGTCCAGGCGTAATCAGTACATAACTATAATATACCATGTACTTGTTTATTCTCTGTCCTTTCCATTTTGATTCTGATATAGATCTACACTTATATACTCGTTTGTGTTATGTTTGCTAATTACAGTACTGATTTCATGAGTAGGACTATTAAGTGTTTGGTTATAAACAAGGTATGGTTTATCAATGTACCGAAAAAAAACAAGGTAGAGGTGTGTTTGTTTTTCCGTGAAAGTTTATTATGTTAGCCCATTCCGAAGACTTTTGTGGGATATCTGTAGGGCTTAAATTGTTAATACCGCGGTAATTCACACGTCTGATGTAAATTGCTGACTTTATTTGCGTTATTCTAGAACCCTAAGAGTTGTATATTATGTTATACATTAATCGACATGATATAAATACCTGGAGTGCTACATGACTATTATATTCTACCGTATAACCTCTCCAGATAGGCCCTTTCTCAAACAGCAACCTCTTTTTAATTACTAATACAGTATTACCTGTCTTTGAGCTAATCAATGATTGCTGCTTGAAGGAACTGATTATTTCATACAGGTACATGGTTTAAATAAGAATGTTGTTAGCGGTATTTTGTCCGGTATCAGTAATATAATATTGTTGTACAGAAAAGGTAATACATGGTTTTTGTCCAATAACTGTATAACTGTATAACTTATTTCCGTTGACGTGTAGAAGGTGTTGCTCTAGGAAGTATTTTTTTCTTTTGTAACATTACAATCATAACCATTAGCGTCGTAAAGAAGGGTTGATGCTCCATAGAGATAAAAACTTATTCTTCAGTACGGTTACAGTGAAATGGTCGTTATTTTTGTGAAGGGAACACTTTAATCAAGCAATAACCACACACAACAGTCAGGTAATGATTTCATTTGTTTTTCTAACTTGAACAATTTGGCATCACTTCTGAGAAAAATGGAAGTACTAGCATATTATAACAGCACAATGTACCACATATATGTGTGCAATCGAGTTATTACATTATCCATGATAATAATACAACAATACGATGATGAAAGCAAACGGTATTCGAGTATATAAACTATATTCGAGTTATAAGATATATTCGAGTATATAAGCTATATGCCGTTAGGGATAACTTAATGCGATGTACTTCAAACATATCGTGTTTTCATATCAACATAACGCAACCAATAAATCAGAATATTCTGTTCATGGGAGAAATCTTGTGACCATCTTATCTAAACTTCAGCATTGGTGTAAATTTATGAAAATAAAACAAAACTATTTGTGGTTAAGGTAATGACTTGGACACAAACATATGACTACGTACCTTTTTAAAAACTCATAAGGTTCAACCAATTTTAGAATATTTGCGTTTTAATACAACCGTAGCGCATGCTGCTCGAGTGGACCCTGTAACATCTTCAGAGGAAGATATGGTTCGAAATCCGAACGGACATCGCAGAAAGGTCGATGCTCGTAATTTCGCACTAACGCGGTGTCCATGCGAGACCACTGTGGTCGCAGATTTCACAATTTACACCGACATTGTACCTTGCTCGTACAAACTCCTCCTGGTGTTAGCTCCATTACAATTGGGGAAAGGAACCGTGACTAATATTATAAGTGGGTATGAGTAACTTTTCTCTAATCAAGACAGAGGACTCAAGTACAAGGGTTACGTACGTGAAAATAGGGGAAGGAATACCGTTTGACTGATTTTAAGCTGGTAAGAGTAACTTTCCCAGAAAATTAGGTGACGGAACTTTCTAAAAAACAGTTACTTTCCTTGAAATCAGGAGAAGGGAATTAACTTTATAGTGAAAAACGAGCGATTCATCGCATTTTCTTAATATAACATATTTCAATATTACTTGGGTGACCTATATTAATAGTTTACTGTATTTCTTTACTCTCAGCAACGCGTGTATTCTCGTCTAAACATAATTAAAAAATTAAATATTATAATAATAATGATTATTCAGGCGCGTCGTGAGATCCTCATAACTGGGACAGAGTGTGTTAGTCTTACATACTTACCTAGTCCTCTTCGCACAGGAGTGCGCATAGGGCCTTCACTACTACACGTCTTCACCTGTTCTCTCTGGTCATGCTTTTCATTTCTCCCCACGATAGTATGAGGGGTTTCAGTTCTATCTCCAGTGTCCTCCTTCATGTTGTCACAAGTCGACCTCTGTTGTACCCCCTCTCCCCTTCGTTAGGTATCACACCAGTTCAGAAAAGATATAAGAAATATAGCACTATAATACTTTGAACTATTTACTGTGTCCCAGTAAGTTGTTGAGGGGTAAACGATCATAGTGTAACATGTATTATAACTCGTGTAAAACACATTTTCACGAAGCGGTAAGTCATTGTTAGCTATTGATATTTTCAATGGTTGTGACATATTGCCAAGTTTGCAATAATATGTGAGAAAGAGCATAGCGAATCATATAACAAGCAGCTTAGGATGCATCAATGCATCCCTCGTTGTTGACAGTCTCATCACAACTATAGTCGAACCTGTGTTCTCCATCATCAGAATTACTGCAATTCAGAAATCTTCGCGAGGTAAAAATTCCGCGTTGTCATTCTAAAGTACTAGTAGTACATAATAATTGTTCGCAATTTTGAAAATACATGGAAAAAATAATTTCTGTATTTTACCGCCTTTGTTTAAGTTAATGGACATGAATTTTGGCGAACTTATCGATTTCGCGAATATAGCGACAATTAATCCCTCGCAAAATAATCTAATTGATGCTTAGTAACCATTTTGTATTGAGCAGTTAACTGTCTTCAGCAACCAATATAATTAAATCTCAGTGAGCCACCATGTTAGAATTAATACGCATGTATTTAATTGCCAAGCATTGATCAGTCACATTTTAGGTAGCCCTAGACTTCGCTGGCTTAGAATGAGAAGGTCGTAATTACAACATCAATATTTAAGAAAACAAGAAAAAACTGTCTGAAAACAACCCTTTACCTATGGAAAATCACGCTTTTTCAACTCCAGTTGGGTCAACATAAGGTCGACATTCTAATTCCAAGCCATCGACTTGCTAGTTTAGATCAGTAAGTAAACCGTAAACATGTCGGTATTGGCCATCGTAAACTAATTTGTTTTTGCACTTCTCACAGATGATGCCATACCCACTAGAGACCCGGTAGAGTGATCCTGCACTTTCTCATGTAGAACCATTATCAATCATGTGATAACTGTGTGTTTATGATTGTGTGTTTATTCCTTTGATAAACTCACGAATATACGATCTCATGAAACTGTCATTACGATTTTCATGCCCCCAAAAATTAACGATTTTATAGTATCTAATTAAGTTGACGTATTACTCTTTGAACCAATCTGTGTCTTGTATATTTCAGATGATTTGACGAAGCAAGAACAGTACGAATGTTTGTTAGCAGAGTTATTTGACCCAGCAAAGTACAGCCCACTTGTTAGACCTGTTGAGAAGATAGAAGACCAACTTACAGTACAATTCAGTGTCCAGCTGAGTCAGATCATCACACTTGTAAGTACATGTACAACTATAAACGTTGATGGTACAAAAGCGTAAGTTTGACTCTCTCACAAAGGGCAATAACTCTTGCAAAAATAACATCCTACCTGAATTCCTGAAAGTATGATCAACTTGGCTTAGTACAAAGTAGTATTTGGGAAATCGCATTGGAATCCAACCAATGGATCAGCTTGAACATGAGACTTCCTATCGAGTCAGTCTTTAAATTAAGTTTAAGTAAAGAGCAAATTTGTAAACATGGATTTCAAATCACGTTCTGAATCCTTCTGTTCTTTGCGCTCACCGCCTTTATGATACTGTTACCCCGGTCGCAGTAATTGTTAAAGTACTCATTTTTGCCATAGAGCTTTTTCTACCGTCTTAATTCAAAGGTGCATTTGTGTAAGGCAACCCTAAATTAAACATTTATAATAAAAATGTTCATTAAAACAAATAATTTACTAGTATAGAGGCAACATACATTTTGTAGTTAAAGTTGCCTAATATTCCATGTTTTAGACTCTGCTTTAGATATTAATTAACTGCTATGTAGTATGCTTTCTTAACTTTTATAAAAGTCTACTTAAGCTGTGTTTAATTTTACGACAGTCAGAGCTTTTAAACAGCTCTTATAAATGGTACCTTTCCGTCAGTAATTGTACATTGGGTTAACAATAACAGTCATTCCTTTTTTCCGTCCCTTTACTCAATGAGGACTCAACATTCTGTGTGTTATTAAGAAGATGATTATTGACTTTGGATGTGTTGGTATTGTAATTAACTCTGTTCAAGATTTCCACAATTTAGTGAACTACAGTCGGACTTTAATTATTTGAAATCTTCAAGTTGGAAATTTTGTTAACTACCAAGCTGAGCAAATCCTTTATTTGCCAGTCAGCTTTCTGCTGAAATATGGCAGGAATATGAGTGCCTCCACCCGTTTTCTAAACCGGATGCCAGATAAAACGGCAAGTACACTAACCATTGAGTACGGAGGAACAAAGAATAAATCGGACTCGATTCTAAAAATTGTTTCCCATTTTTTCAAGTTTTTGAGAATGTTTAGCGAAACTACTCGTAACCATGTACAGAATAACTAAACCAGAATCATTCTAGTTAGCATGTAGAAAATATTTATTATATTTTGTCTGTTGAAAGAAGTACATTACGTGATATTGAAACTGATTCTAAAAAACCTGGATCATTCTTTTTAAAAACTTTATAAATCTACTATAAACCTTATGTATTAATGATAAGCTCTTTAATGTGGTACGCGCGCCTACTATCCAACGATCGAATTTTCCCCGAACAACCTTAAAATAACAGAAAATTATATCATGGCTACGGCAATTTACATTGATGTTAACAGGGGCGGTGTGGCTAAATCCGATGATAATTGATGGGGTGTGTCTTAATTATCAAAGGAATGAGTGCAATTACTACTAGACAGTGCAGGATAATATTATCCTGCACATTGGAAGTAAATGCAAAGTACACTTTTCTGCGGACCAAAAATTATTTTTTAATTTATGAGAGTTGGTAAGGTTGATTTAAGAAGATATACCAATTTTTATTCTAATTGGCATTGTACTTTTTAAGATATTTAAGGTTTATGGGGGTCCAACCTAGTCGCTAACGGACTATACCGAGTATTCAAATAAAATGTGGTCGAATGAAAGAGAGGCTGATTATTATTATTGAAATACCTATACCTGGTTTATCTTCATTCCATTTCTTGTTGTGTCATTCAGGATGAGAAGAATCAGGTGATGAAGACAAACGTATGGCTACAATTGGTACGTTGCTTTTACACTATGATTACCCCGCTTTCTTGGACTGGTATTCACAAAGCATATTAGGTGAAAACTGAAATATTTTGAGCTGCGTTTATTTCCATAGAAAAGAACAATAATCCATGTTTCCGTTATGAATATTGTAGCACTTTGCATAATGCTTCGAAACTATGTAAAAATGCGACTCTTGATGTTGCTGTTTTGCGGATACACTGAAAAGAAAATTTTAAGATTATTGGAAATAAAGTTTTCCCTTAAGATGATTTGTGAAAACCACCCCTGGAGTGTATCCTAGCCAGTATTAAAATACCCTTTCACGAGGAAATAACAACTTCTCTACGTCATGGAAACGTATGACCAGCCGCACAAATCCTGCACACTAACCTCCAGACCTCGGCATATAGGACTGAACATGGTTGGAAATATTGTAAACCAAATGATGTTTTTACATTACAACTTCGTATATTTTTACCGATTATGCAGGAATTCTAAAAGATGTTATGTTTTAAGAGCTTACACAGTAATTCACCAATGGCTTAAGAGCCTTAGCAATAAAAGTAAGCATTTTATGGCGGCGTCATTAATGCGAAGTGATACAACTTCATGGCATATTTGTTATTTTTTTGCTATTAAACTACAATAAAGCATGACACGTATATAATGCCCTTACAGTATTTTCTCTTTCTTGTTAACTGATTTTAAAGAGATTTGGGCCAGTATTCTTAACAAACCACAATATTTCTTTGGGATTTAGTTCTTATAACTGAGATGGCTTATTTTACCTCACTAGCTCAAGTACTTATTTAATTTCCATTCTTTGTAGGCCAAATGTCATGTTCTTGATTTTCAAGCCTAATAGAGGAAATTGCTGAATGCATCGTAAAGTCTTCTAAAATACAATGTATCTATGAAACCACATCGGGTCCCTAAATGGAAAACCCCGAACAACATAAACTCCATGGTTAAATGTAAGAACCACATAATTTGGTTACAATACTTTATCCCACTGAAAGGGATTGGTCTCAATGGCTTCAAAGCTTCGATGGAGTTTCTGATTACTTACGTATTGGATCCTTGTTGGACGGATACATGTGTGCTGCGGGAAGATGAGAATATGCAATTGTTTAATTTGTGCCAATGTTATAGCCATGTGTATGTTCGTAGGTCCAATGTCACCCCTCGATCAGAGTGTTGTCTCTCTATATTATAGTGTATTCTATCATTTTAGTACCAGTGGGATGGCATCGTGTGGGATGAAATAAACGGTATAACGATATTTGTGTCATGCTTATCATTGCCGGGTATAGAGAATGCATGAAGCAGAGTTGTTTAACACATGTTTATAATATATTATTTCAACATTTTAGTACTGGAAGGATTATCAACTAGTCTGGGATGAAGTACGATATAAAGATGTTGAAGTCGTTGTTATAAATCCTGAATACGTTTGGCGACCGGACGTAGTGCTGTTTAACAAGTATGTATATTAAACTATAGTATGTGCTAATTTCAACATCTTAGTTTTGGCAAGATTATCAACAAGTCTGGGATGAAATATGATACAGAGATGTTTAAGTCATTGTTATAAATCCTGAATACGTTTGACGACCGGATGTACGTAATGTTTTTGGTTTAACATGTATGTAGTTGTATTAGCGTAATTGTGTTTATTACTGCAACCCCTCTTTTTATAGCTACATAAATATGAGGAAAATAAACAAATATACTTTTAAAACATGGTATTCGTTTTGTTATACAAGAATAACTTGAAATTCTAAATGCTGCTCGTAGGTCAGTGTTTGGGAGAAGTAATGCCTAGCTAAACGTTACACCGCGGATACAAATGCATCGTCGGGGGTCCGTGTGATATGTGACCCAGGTATAAAGCAGTATGTATTGCTGATTGTATCTGTAATCTGAAAACACACACCTTTGTTATATTTACAGTGCCGACGGTAACTATGAAGTGTCTTATATGTCTAATGCTCTCATCTATAAAGGCGGCAACGTTAACTGGATTCCACCAGCAATCTATAAGAGTTCTTGTATGATTGACGTAGAGTTCTTTCCCTTTGATGAACAAATATGTGATATGCAGTTTGGTTCTTGGACGTTCTTGGTAACTATAACTACATATATTATAACATACAGTTTGTCCATTATTAGCCAAAATGAGCTATCAGTTTTCTTACTTCATATGCTATTAGGTCCTTTTGGCTACCAATGGACGAATTTTTATTATTTCTTCAATAGTATATTTATAAGTTCTACTGAAGCTCCGTACAATGTTGATAGTATGTTTTTATAAGGCCAAACAAAGTAATATTGTGGTTCTGGTAGCATGCTGAAATTGAATGTTGGAAAAACGTTTTAATTTTTAGATTATTTAATTGATTTTATGCATTGAAAAATCCGCGAAGACTTCCACCAAAATGCAAATAAAATATTTAGGGTTGGGACACAAAAAAGGGTAGTTAGGTTACTCAAAATCACAATATCATCTCACATTTTGGCTAATGTGTTTAATGTGTATTTAGGCAGACACTCTAACCTGTATATAGATAACAGCCAAAAGTACACAGAATATTATAGATGTTTGGTAATTAATATAAAAATGCCAGTGGATGTGTAATTACAATTGCTGTTAATTTGGTATTAAAATATCTGACAATGATTTAATAATGCCCATGTTTTCCGATTAAAAGCGGATGTTTATTCAAGTGGTCGCCAACATGAGTTTGACTGTTCATCATCACTGTGACGCATATTTTCTCTGTCTGACAACTTTAAATGTCGCAACGCTATTTAATGTCTCAACCAGCGTTGTGAAATGTGTGACATTTAGCGGTTGTTAACGACATTCAAACGTCAACATTGGGACAATTAACGCTGATTGCGACAACTCTCTGGCTTAGCATGAGAAGGTCGTAAGTGCTTGTTATAACTTACGACCTTATAAGCCTCATACATAATTATTTGAAATCTGCATCACAAGGCGCTTCTTATGAGCATATTTTCATGAAAATCCGAACTGGTCATGTTGACCGAACAGACGTTTAAAAGGCTTGTTTTCCATAATTATAATAATAGCTTTTCAGACCGTGTTTTCTTGTTTTCTCAAAATATCGATTTTTAACTTACGACCTTCTAAGCCAGCGATTTGAAGGCGTTGCGACCTTCTATGCTGATGCTCTGTATTTATGCTCCAGGAATCGCAACTCAATTTCGTATTTTACGAGGAAGTGGAACATCTGGACGTCAGTGACTACCTGCTCAGTGGTGCCTGGGACATTGTAGAAGGGGACGCGAACATCACAAAATCACCTACCGGGCGAAACAACACGTACAAAGCCATGGTCACCTTCCGTTTGAGATTACGAAGGAAAACTTTATTCTACACAGTGAATTTGATTATTCCATGCGTGCTTATTTCATTCGTTACCTTGTCTGTGTTTATTCTACCAGCTGATGCTGGAGAGAAGATCACATTGTGTATTTCTATTTTACTGGCCTTAGTCGTGTTTCTCTTACTTATATCAAAAATTCTTCCTCCATCTTTAACCATACCGTTAATTTCACAATATTTATTGTTTACATTTATTATGAATATTTTAGCGATTGTTAGTACGGTTATAGTAATCAATAGGAGTTATAGAACGCCTCGAACACACGAACTTCCTTATTGGATAAGGTACTTGTTCCTTTACTTTCTACCAAAGTTTCTTCTAATGAAGCGTCCAGATCATGACGAGAGGTGGCGAGGTGATGATGATGAACATGACGAGACAGCTTCGCCAGTGGGTACTGGACAGTTTGTAAGAACTATGAACATAGCGAATGAAATACTTCCAAATTCATCAAATAATTTTAGTCTACAGGGACAAACTTTAGATGACTCTCATGATCTAACTGAAGGTCATGCTGAGACATATAATGAAACATTTCATCCCAACTGTAGACTGAATGTGCCACCTCCTCCTCCGCCGCCGCCTCCTCAGGATGGGGAATATATTGATGCCACAACGACAGCAGAAACATCATTTTCAACAACAAACCACACTGTTCGGTTGTCAAAAGAAATCTTCAAAGCTGCCGAATCTGTTCGATTCATTCACAGACATTTAAAAAAGGACGACGAATATCACACAGTAAGTACTAGTTTATCACCATCTTCATAGTCTGTTTTTTTCATATTTTTTCTTCCATCTTTTTCTCCTAAATCTTTTTTTCTCCTTTTTCATCACCATCATCATAAAAAGTAATCTTCTTTTCCAGTTATGTTATCTCCCTTATTTTGCTAGATCTAGTTATGTTCGAGTCCGTTAACCTTCAACCCCATGCAGACCCATTTGACATTGCTTGATTCCCATGCTGGTGTGGTTGTTCGTCACCTGTTTGCATTATACCAGTTCTTAATCAAGTAAATGCATTTTAAAGGTAAAATATTGCACATTAAACAATGTATTCGCTTCAATCAAGTTTAATCTACCTTTTCAAGGGTTAAGCATGAGTGCTGCCTTCCCTGTCTGACTTAATATTATCTTTTTTCATGTATTCATTCATATTAGTTTTATGTTTGGATTGGGTTCTGTATCATTTTCTCAAGCACGCTTCCCTCGTATTATATGTGAGCTATTTGAGCCTACCTTTTTGCCTTGAATCACTTACAGCTAGGGGTGGGCCGATGTATCGAAATATCGATGCATTGCGATATCGAGTGTCCCGATAGTATGGATCGATAGTAAAATCTCGATCCAATAACTATCGCCGATAGTTAGCTCAACTATCGATAGTTACGATGGTTTCCTTTTTATAAATAAAGGATATTTAATTTTAAAAACTTCCGTTTTCTCATCAAAACAGCCACAAACTGACCTATATCGCATTAATTATATTAATCTATTTCTGTCAAATTCATTCTAAATAATTTCCAAAAATAGTAGATTTGTATGTTGTAAAAAAATGATATCTTACACAGTGCAAATTTGCATTTACAAGTCAATTTCTGGTTTTCAAATCTAAGCAATAACTATTGCAATAGTATCGAAATAGTTTCCAGCAATACAATAGTATCGCAATAGTACTTTCAGCAATAGCAATAGTATTACAATAGTCAAAACTGGACGCAATAGTAACCCCTACTTACAGCAGTACTGCCTTGAATCAATTACAGCAGTACTGACTTACTCTGCTACGAACAGCTGTTTACTTCTCCTGTTGTGGTAATGATGTCAAGGAGATAGCTAGTATTCGGACCTGAATCTACTGGCTAACAGTATAGTGCCTTAAGTTATAGATAGAGTACTGTTACACGATATTATCTTATTTTGTTGAGTGCGTAGCCTTCTTTACATGTGCATGTATGTATATTACCACAACTAGATTAAATCTAAGTTTCATCAAACGAAAATAAAGATACAGGTTATTGCTTAAAATGACAACTAATAAAGATTTAAGCGATGCCCATCGATAACCTAGTGATAGAGCGTCCGCTTCGGGTGCTTGATGGTTCGCCCGGTGGCAGGGTGTGTACTTGGCTAGTCTCCATATAAATGAAATACTGTTGACCATTGGAACTTAAACAGTGTAACAATACCACGTGACTTTTGGCTACACGTCCAAGACGAAAATTGTCAACATTGGAAAACAAAAATTTGCCCAGCACCTTGTGAAACCGGGGACAATGTAGGTTTCACGGGATTCTATAAATAAAGGTCAAGCTGCTGAAAAATATCTTATATTTCATGGAAAGCAAATAAAAGTCCTTTTCCCCTTAGCGTGGCGTATATTTCATAGAAGTCGATGAAGAAATAAAAGACGTTTTTTCCTATGTTGACAAATTTTGTCTTGGACGTGTAGCCAAAGGTCACGTGGTGCTACACTGTTAAGACAAAATTAAAGAGAGTATGTAAACGACCTATTTTTGTATGTTTCAGGTTATAGATGACTGGCGATACATAGCGTTAGTCATTGACAGACTTTTACTATATACATTTTTCATTGTTACCGTGGCCGGTAGTATGGGCATCTTCCTGAAGGCTCCTCATATTCTACAATCAGTGGATCAGAATTCCGTGTTAGAGAAAATGAACGCTGCCTGGAACGCTGCAAAATCGAGTAGATAATCGTCAAGACCTCACAGCTAGAAGTGTTTCATATGAAATATGTGTTTTTATTTTATATTTAGTTACGTTTTGCACAGTTATTTTAAATATGTGTCCCCACTTTAGCAATCATACTAAATGTAGCAAACTTTATTTTTGTTGAATTTAACATGTGGCCTTAAATTTGCGCCTTTGTTTAGCTGACAACTGTGAATGCAAAATTTCATGAAAAGTATAAACGTGCGCATGAATTGGCGGACACTATTTAATACCATATCATTTGTCAACTTTTATTTTTCCGCAAATTGAATTACACCAATGACTCGAGTGGAATGTTGGTGCTGTGGCTTTTTTTAATGATCAAGTTATAACTAGAGTATTGATGAATTAAACGAGTTTTGAGAGAAACACTGTCTCTGTAATATTTGGTTGAACTTTGTTTTTGTTTTTTAATTCATGCGGATCAGATTAAAGAATAATTGTATTTCTATCAATTCGAATGTACAAGGTTGTGAATCTTTTAAAATGAAGATTTACTTCATGAATTCTTGTTAAAACTTCATTAAATTTCCCTGGTCATTTTAAAAGTGAACAGTTCAAACAAAATAAGATAATGATAATAAAAATCCACGAACATTTTTATACTAAAACTCACTGATATAATTATGTTTCTTAATTTAAGGAGTTTATTTTCTTATTTTCATGATAGTCATTGCGATTCACTACACATGTGGCATAAGTACGAGGGCCATTCAAATAATACGTAGACACCGTTGATTGTTTAACTATCTATCATCCGATTTTCATCAAATTTGGTTGAAATAATGTCCTGTCATTAACAAATTAAATACACATCGTAATGAAGAAAAATATATGTTATATTCTAAAATAGGGTAGTTATAGCAACGAAAGATTGAGCTCACGGGACAACCCGTCGATTTGTCCTGTCGAAAATTTGTGTTGATACCTTTGAGCCAGCAATTACCGTTCACATGGGAAAACATGTCAATACTTTCTGTGTGTATCCTTTAATACCATGCAGTTATACGTTTCAAATTATGACGTCGTATTCAAAACCGTTACAGAGATCTTGGTTATCATACCAAGCAACTATTTTATTGGCAGTACAAAAACATGACGTCACTGGAACCACGGGGCAACGAGATTAATGATTAAATTGGGTTTGGCGCTTGGATAAACCCAAATACTGGCTTGAATCATCTTGGTAAATAGGTTATTTTATCAAGACAAATTGTGGGAAGATCGTGTTAAATCAACAGCTCTGGTGATGGGTGATTCTTGACTAAACCCACTCAAACATGGTCTCTACATTAACAATCTGGCCTTTATGAACGCCAAGTCGTTTCCTATGGTATTGCCTCTGTATGTGATGTGAAGACTGGCAACAACATTTGGAATTAAGCATTCTAATTCATCCTGTTTTGTTCAGTTTAGTCCGGCATGGTACATGGATGATTTTACAAAATGGGATAAGTGTCAGAGTTGTATTTAGTGTTTTATGCGAAGCATTTAGAAAAGTGCTGAATTTACCAAATTTTATGACGTCAACAACGACGTCGGGACTTGCCCCGTAGTCGCTATGGGTACAATCTATATAACATGTTCCTCGCTTAACGGTCAAGCTGATTTCAATGAAACTTCGGAATTTAGGCGAATAAAGATGCAGCTACAGCATACTAATGATTTGTTTACTTATCTTGCAAAATAAACTAGTGAATTGATGTGTCTACGTATTTTTTGAATGACCCTCGTACATGTATGTGTTTATCGATATATCAGCTTGTAACAGACTCATTCGCAGAATTCACATTCTTAGAGGTTTGATCATACATCTAACGCCTATAATGGTGTCTACTTGTTTATGTATTTTGTAGAATTATTTCTACTTCATGATTTTTTCCATTACACCATTAAAAATGTCTTCCACCAAGAAAGGGCGCCTGTACGTATACATGTGCGTGTATTGGATACTGTTATATCAAAGTACCCGCGGAAGTCTTTAACGTACGCTCAAATTTAAATTATTTATAATTATTGTACAATTACAAGTTGTGGTAAATGAGGAACAACTATTATATGCGCGAGATTGCACCGTTATGACTTCGAAAATAAGCCAATTCGAAACTGAAACACACTGTCTTAAAATATATGTAAGATGTTCTGATTTTTGCATAAGAACAAGTATTGTATTACACTCGTGATTACAGATTGTTTTCACCAGTGACTTTCTATGGAATAAAATGATATGAGAACTTGCTCTAAAATCAACAAGTAAATTACGCGACGTCATTAACGCATGAGCGTTTAAATACTCATCAGAGCCCTCGGACGGGACATACTTACATTGTATTTCGCAAAACGTATTGAATGTTTTACGTGGGCTGTCCTTGAAAATCACAAATATTTGAAATAATTTACTATGCGAGAATTGATTAAACACAACAGTTACAGGGATTTCCTGGGACAACCCTCGTATATGTATTTATAGTCCATATGATGTGTTACATTTATATTTATCAAATGTCTCTGAGCAAAATCATCTACAGTAAAACCTCAATAATATGACCACTTTTGCAATACCCCTTATACTTAATATTCATATTAAGATGAAATAAAGCGCGAAAAAGAGCTAATCATTCAAACTGGATTCAAGAATTATTTTTTAATTTTGAGGTGAACTTTAAGTGAGGTTTTACTGTAGTTTGAATTTATGTGTTATAGTGCGAACAAGTTGACCTGATCTCGAAATTTATGCATGACTGTTTTACGAGCTTTACTTGCGCAAAATATCAATGTCAATTTCCGCCAGAAATTCGTATCTTATTTATTTTGATAAATGTTTATAGTGCACCACGTGCATATTTGTCTTGATAAAATCAGAAAAAAGGCTGAATATAAATGATGGACAGGAACTGTAAGAGCTTCAAGTTTCAGTTTAATTGGTTCGCACTACAATGGTATCTATGTATACAATCCATTCCCTATCTGGTGCTTTTGAATAAAGATGGTTAACTTATCTTTGAAATGTGTGGACAAATGAAAAACTGTAAACACTTTAATGTTTATACCGTATCTACTCGTATTAGAGAATGTTGTGTCATATTCAAATCACTGTACATAACTTTTAATGGCGATAGACTCTTCTGTTATCATGATGTCATTACTTTTAGGGGTGTTACTGTCATCATGACGTCACTACTTTTAGAGGTGTTACTGTCATCATGACGTCACTACTCTAAGCTTTGCTTCTGTCATCATTAAATCACTCCTTTAAGATTTGTTTCTGTTATCATGACGTCACTATTTTAAGCGGTTCTTCTGTCATCTTGGCGTCACTACTTTTATTGGTGTTGCTGTCATCATGATGTCACTACCTTTAGTGGTGCTACTGCCATCTTTGCGTCACTACTTTTATTGGTGTTGCTGTCATCATGATGTCACTACCTTTAGTGGTGCTACTGCCATCTTTGCGTCACTACATTTATTGGTGTTGCTGTCATCATGATGTCACTACCTTTAGTGGTGCTACTGCCATCTTTGCGTCACTACTTTTATTGGTGTTGCTGTCATCATGATGTCACTACCTTTAGTGGTGCTACTGCCATCTTTGCGTCACTACATTTATTGGTGTTGCTGTCATCATGATGTCACTACCTTTAGTGGTGCTACTGCCATCTTTGCGTCACTACATTTATTGGTGTTGCTGTCATCATGATGTCACTACCTTTAGTGGTGCTACTGCCATCTTTGCGTCACTACATTTATTGGTGTTGCTGTCATCATGATGTCACTACCTTTAGTGGTGCTACTGCCATCTTTGCGTCACTACATTTATTGGTGTTGCTGTCATCATGATGTCACTACCTTAAGTGGTGCTACTGCCATCTTTGCGTCACTACATTTATTGGTGTTGCTGTCATCATGATGTCACTACCTTTAGTGGTGCTACTGCCATCTTTGCGTCACTACATTTAGTGATCCAACTGTCTTCCAAACCCCTCGCAGTAATTACCACCCCTTGTTACACGGTACTGTAAATGTAAGGCAAGTAAACGCTGTTAGGAGCTTGACCGTCATCATGATGCCATTACTTTTAAGACTGCTAGATCTGCTGTCATTATGAGGTCACTCCTTTTAGTGGTGCTACTGTCATCAATGTGTCACTACTTTTAGTGGTGTTACAGTTATCATGACGCCATTTTTAAGTGGTGTTACTGTCGTCATGACGTCACTACTTTTAGTGGTGTTACAGTTATCATGAAGTTACTATTATTTTTAGTGTTGTTAATGTCATCATGACGTCACTACTTTATAAGTGGTGCTACTGTCATCATGACGTCACTACTTTATAAGTGGTGCTACTGTCATCATGACGTCACTACTTTATAAGTGGTGTTACTGTCATCATGACGTCACTACTTTTAGTGGTGTTACTGTCATCATGACGTCACTACTTTTAGTGGTTCTAATGCTTACAATGGTGCTTACTGTTGTTATTAATGCTGATGCTACATGTACCGGTAGTGCTATTGTCACTGTATTAATGCTGATGCTACATGTACCGGTAGTGCTATTGTCACTGTATCAATGCTGATGCTACATGTACCGGTAGTGCTATTGTCACTGTATTAATGATGATGCTACATGTACCGGTAGTGCTATTGTCACTGTATTAATGCTGATGCTACATGTACCGGTAGTGCTATTGTCACTGTATCAATGCTGATGCTACATGTACCGGTAGTGCTATTGTCACTGTATCAATGCTGATGCTACATGTACCGGTAGTGATATTGTCACTGTATTAATGCTGATGCTACATGTACCGGTAGTGATATTGTCACTGTATTAATGCTGATGCTACATGTACCGGTAGTGATATTGTCACTGTATCAATGCTGATGCTACATGTACCAGTAGTGCTATTGTCACTGTATCAATGCTGATGCTACATGTACCGGTAGTGCTATTGTCACTGTATCAATGCTGATGCTACATGTACCGGTAGTGCTATTGTCACTGTATCAATGCTGATGCTACATGTACCGGTAGTGATATTGTCACTGTATTAATGCTGATGCTACATGTACCGGTAGTGATATTGTCACTGTATTAATGCTGATGCTACATGTACCGGTAGTGATATTGTCACTGTATCAATGCTGATGCTACATGTACCAGTAGTGATATTGTCACTGTATCAATGCTGATGCTACATGTACCGGTAGTGATATTGTCACTGTATTAATGCTGATGCTACATGTACCGGTAGTGCTATTGTCACTGTATCAATGCTGATGCTACATGTACCAGTAGTGATATTGTCACTGGTACTTGTGATATTGTGCTTACGGTTGTGAAACATATATTAGATCTAGATCTACTTCTATATAAAATAAAAGTACTGCTGTAAGTAGTACGTAGGCCTACACACATAACTAGTGGCACTAGACCGGTTACACACATAACTAGTGGCACTAGACCGGTTACACACATAACTAGTGGCACTAGACCGGTTACACACATAACTAGTGACACTAGACCGGTTACACACATAACTAGTGGCACTAGACCGGTTACACACATAACTAGTGGCACTAGACCGGTTACACATATAACTAGTGGCACTAGACCGGTTACACACATAACTAGTGGCACTAGACCGGTTACACACATAACTAGTGGCACTAGACCGGTTACACACATAACTAGTGGCACTAGACCGGTTACACACATAACTAGTGGCACTAGACCGGTTACACACATAACTAGTGGCACTAGACCGGTTACACACATAACTAGTGGCACTAGACCGGTTACAAACCTACACATATAACTAGTGGCACTAGACCGGTTACAAACCTACACACATAACTAGTGGCACTAGACCGGTTACACACATAACTAGTGGCACTAGACCGGTTACACACATAACTAGTGGCACTAGACCGGTTACACACATAACTAGTGGCACTAGACCGGTTACAAACCTACACATATAACTAGTGGCACTAGACCGGTTACAAACCTCCACACATAACTAGTGGCACTAGACCGGTTACAAACCTACACACATAACTAGTGGCACTAGACCGGTTACACACATAACTAGTGGCACTAGACCGGTTACACACGTAACTAGTGGCACTAGACCGGTTACAAACCTCCACACATAACTAGTGGCACTAGACCGGTTACAAACCTACACACATAACTAGTGGCACTAGACCGGTTACACACATAACTAGTGGCACTAGACCGGTTACACACATAACTAGTGGCACTAGACCGGTTACACACATAACTAGTGGCACTAGACCGGTTACACACATAACTAGTGGCACTAGACCGGTTACACACATAACTAGTGGCACTAGACCGGTTACACACATAACTAGTGGCACTAGACCGGTTACACACATAACTAGTGGCACTAGACCGGTTACAAACCTACACATATAACTAGTGGCACTAGACCGGTTACAAACCTCCACACATAACTAGTGGCACTAGACCGGTTACAAACCTACACACATAACTAGTGGCACTAGACCGGTTACAAACCTACACACATAACTAGTGGCACTAGACCGGTTACAAACCTACACACATAACTAGTGCCACTAGACCGGTTACAAACCTACACACATAACTAGTGGCACTAGACCGGTTACAAACCTACACACATAACTAGTGCCACTAGACCGGTTACAAACCTACACACATAACTAGTGGCACTAGACCGGTTACAAACCTACACACATAACTAGTGGCACTAGACCGGTTACAAACCTACACACATAACTAGTGGCACTAGACCGGTTACAAACCTACACACATAACTAGTGGCACTAGACCGGTTACACAGGCCTACACACATAACTAGTGGCACTAGACCGGTTACACAGGCCTACACATATAACTAGTGGCACTAGACCGGTTACACAGGCCTACACATATAACTAGTGGCACTAGACCGGTTACACAGGCCTACACATATAACTAGTGGCACTAGACCGGTTACACAGGCCTACACATATAACTAGTGGCACTAGACCGGTTACACAGGCCTACACATATAACTAGTGGCACTAGACCGGTTACAAACCTCCACACATAACTAGTGATTCTAGACCGGTTACAAATATAGATAAACAACTTCAAATGGTGGTGTTACTGTTATCTTCCTGTTTAATAGAAACATAAAATCAATCTATATTCAAAAGCATCAGATTCACCTTTACCTCTATGCATATTATAATATGATGTGCCTTATCAATACGATCATATGTTATTAGCAAGTGCCATGTCAGTAAGCGTGGTCGTATGATTATTAGTCTCTTACGAATTAACTTATTTAAGTTCGCTTGAAAGAGTAATTATCACGATAACACAGTTATCACACACACCGCAAATTTAAATGTACTGGTTGGGGACCACCAAATCCGGACAAAGTTCTGTCAAAATCGACGCCCATGTAAAATGTTTTATTGGTTGCTACTTTGCATATTTGACTTGAAAAGTGTTAACATTGACTTTTAAAGATGAATATAACTTTTTGACTCGAAATTAAATTTACGCGTTGTTCCATATGTATGAAAACGTTATGAGGTGAGGTGAGGAACTAGCCTTATTCTTTTCAAATTTCAATTGAACAACAAAAAGCTATAGTTTTGTCATCGCGTCAAATATGTTGAAAAGGTGTCCGGTCGTAGGTCCTCAACCAGTTTTTCAATTAGGCATTGTTAGACTCTGATTCATTTTTAGCTCGACTTTTCGAAGAAAAAAGTCGAGCTATTGTCGTGACGGGATCGTGGGGGTCTGCGTGTGCGTTGGTTGAGTTTATTGTCAGAGTCATTTTCTCTGTCCATTACTCACAGACTATCAAATGTATCAATTTGAAACTTTACACATTTATTCACCATCACAAAGGGAGTCAACACTGACAAGACTGATAACTCTGTGACCAATATTTATGGAGTTATCTTCCCTTGTTTGGACTTAGTACATAGAAATAGCGGCACATTTTACACATAAACTAAATTTTCTTAAACACTATTAAAGCTTTCAACTTGAAAGTCAGTACACTTGTGGAATATGATGACCTACATCTACTGACAAGAGGAATCAACTCTATACAGCATTTTATAAGAGTTATTCCCCTTTTCTGACTGCATCTTTACACAAAAAATGTCAATTACTCAAAAACTATCAAAGGTAACAACATGACACTTAACAAAGTTATTCACTATCACAAGGGTAGTCCATACTGACAAGGCTGGTAACTATGTGAACTATATTTATGAGTTATCTGCCCTTGTTACTCCTAGAATTAATACTCGCGTATGAGAAAGGTTACTATCAAGTACGAGAAAGTCGAGCGTCCAGTCCTCGTAGGCGGTGCTCTTGTTTATTGGGGTAAAGAATTTCCTAAACGGTTTTTCCTCATTACAATTTACCCAAATCATGCTACATCATTAATTTTATTAAACTAGCTTGTCTTTAAGACATCGGTTGTTTTAAAAAATACAGCAATGAAGAGCTCACATTTTATTAGTCACATTTTCTCCAAACTATTGTATAAGAAGCTAATTATGTTTGATTGGTGTATACTTTAGATAGAGACCTCCGTGTTCAGATGGTAGTTTAACTTACATAGTCTATATTCCAACAAACCCTATCATTGTACGTATAGACACTTTGGATTGTCAATCCTCAGTCGGACCTCCTTTATTCGAATAAGACGGAACCTAATGTTTATTCAACTAAAATGTTTCGTTCAAATAGCTTAATCGTGGGAATAGATCGGGACTCAATTTCTGATAAAACAAGGGGCCCATGATTATAAATCTGGTTCATGCTCAACTCAACTTTAGCATGGAATTTCATAGGCTCCTGTACAATGCAACACTTTTAAATTATGCTGACTTTATTAGAAATAGAGTAGAAATCAGAGATTTTAGGCCACTGGCACTACCTTAACAAACCATGACGTCATTTACATCGCTATGACTACACAATCAACAAGTGTTGGTCGTGTAGAGCGAACGCCAGTAAGCATCTATAAAGCTATACAACTACATTTAATGTAAAAGTTTCATTAAAACATGAGGCATTTTACTTTTTGAAACATTTGAAGTTTGAGTCCGAATTTTGTTTTTGCATGAAATGTATTTTAAAATCATGTGGCCTGGTTTTTAAATGTTGGACTAGATCATGAAATAATTTCGGATTACACTAGGTATGTCGAATGAAGGAGACTCGGTTCAACGGTAGGATTATCGCATTCTAGATTCCACTAAGCATTTTTTGCCTCGGCGATGTACTCCCGATTGACATTGACATTATTGAGCTATCAGGACATCGGGACCAGGCTCCTCGAGTTCTAGGGAAAGCTTCGGGGAAGTAATGAGACAGTTTGTGATATCGGAAGTAATTGTGATGAATCGGGAGAACATCGCCGATGTAGAATTCCTCAGTGGGACCTAGGCTTAAGCTAATCCATAATTCAACATATGGTAATACATAAGGAGAGGTAAATAATTATATCATGTGTTTTTGTGTAGAGTATAAATAAATCTATATTTCTGACTATATTTGTTTTGTTTTATACATGTATCCCTTTTTGGGGGAATATATATATGTTTATTACGTTCTGTGGCTGTCTCTATTGTGGCTAGGCGCTGTCGCCTCTTATGTTTATAATATATAATGGCTCTTAATTGTTTGTGCATAACAGTATTTAATACAAATCACTACATCAAGTGTAAGTAACGTGTGACGGCTGTAAAAAGTATCCCCGTACGTCACTTCAGTGTAGATATCATTTGCAATTATCTCCCTTTATTATATGTTTGTGCTAATTTCACAGACCATGCAGTTTGTCAATCATTGTGGAATCAGTACATATGCTTGCTTGAAACTAGAATTATGTTATGCGGTTACGGATGGTAGGTTCTGCGTCTGTTTTGGAAAGGTGCTGCCACGGCTACTGTATGGCTTTGAAATGTCTGTGAATTATAATTATACATGTAGTATTCAATAATCAGAGTGTACTCTGAAACAACGATGTGTTAACTCAAATACAACATGTCCAGTTAGTGCAGGTGGTAAGGTGTTTGACAGACAATCTACTGAATCTGGCCCAATTCTTGTATTCTGTGACTGTGTGCAGACTACAGAGAGCGCTCTCGGCTAACAATTCGGAGGACCCTAGTTCTAATCTCGGCCATTGTACTATAAACATAACTACGGATGAACTGGTTAGTAACCCAGAGATAGTCCCGCATGTATAGGTGCTATACACCGGGAACGTTAAAGAATAATGGATGAGTGAATTGTGAACGAGCTACGGTATCACACTAGGATTCCTTGTATCGCACAAGTGTCTCCGAAGTCGGAAGTCATTGGCTGATCTTACAGATTAAACACGAAAGACCACACACTTATCACAATCAACAACACCGCCAATAAAACCGGTCACTTTACTGAGGTGTTCTTAAAAGTGAAGAAGAATAAAGAGTAAACCATTGAAATGCAACTAGTATGGTCAGTTGTGTACTTGGTTTAGACTTGGTTATTGAGCTGCACGTCACAAATCGTACCAATGGAGCTACAGGAGTTCGAACCTACAGCCTCTTCAGTATCCTGCAAACACTGAATATCAGAAGTACCGACACCTACATATTTGTATTTTTGATACCGGTAGTCACATACGACACCACTTGAACTAATCATATTCTGGCAATCATTTACCAACCAGTACTAATTTGCTTTTCTGAAAACAACTGTTTAAAATACCGAAAACTTATTAACAAAGCAAATGTTTCAAAAACAACATAAAGTTTCAAGTAAAAACCGCGAACGGAAAACCCTGGTTGTCCATGTGAAAGCATTACTTTAAAAAATTCCAAGCGTTACCTTTACTTGCCAGTCAACTATCTGCTGATATATGGCAGGCATATGAGAGCTTTCATCCTACTAGAACCAGTAACCATTGAGCTACGGGATACTGATTATGGTATAGTTTAGTTTATTTCAAAAGCTTTTTAACACTACACCTCTGGATTAATTGATCGTGTTATATTGACACTACATGGTAACCGTATCGTGGTGAAGGTCGTGTTATATTGTCACTACATGGTAACCGTATCGTGGTGAAGGTCGTGTTATATTGACACTACATGGTAACCGTATCATGGTGAAGGTCGTGTTATATTGTCACTACATGGTAACCGTATCGTGGTGAAGGTCGTGTTATATTGTCGCTACATGGTAACCGTATCGTGGTGAAGGTCGTGTTATATTGTCACTACATGGTAACCGTCTCGTGGTGAAGGTCGTGTTAGTATATTATATAAAAGGTATGTTCTTACATTATATACTTATATTACATAAAGGACCTGCATCACGATATGGTCACCTATCGATATTCTAACATTTACGCAATATTCACTATAGGACCAAAGGGTTGATTGTTTAACGGTGTCCAATCCCTTTGTGTTACGATCTAACATGTCGGCTAGGTTTTGCTTACAGTGCCTGGGCTAGAAACCACAAACGTCTCCGGGCGAGTGAACATATCAATTTCATCTTTAGTACTGTCACGTATGGACACGGCTTATATAAATGTAAGAATCATGTTATCACTGGCAAGTTTAGTTAAACATGATTCAATAGCTTCATCTTTTTGTTGCAATATAATGTCTAGACGTGTAGTTAATTATTTATAGATGCACCATGGACTGTCAGCACGTACAATATAACGTCATTCATCCAGGGCTGATGCTGCATTGTCTAGTAGTATCAACCATTACAATGTACGAGGCTACCTCTAAGTTCGTGGACTTAAATATTATTAATTTCAATTTTAATCATCATTGATTGTAATATGTTATCGACCTTCGTCGTGTATTTTTGCTATGCCTATATTACACAGGTATTTGTAACAATAATTAAATATATAAATTTGTTTTGCATTTTTGTTTATTGTTTTTCAAAGATACGGTTACCTGTGGTATATCACTGATGAACACAAAGACTACAGTTATTTATGTAAATATGAGGCATCTTTACAACTAATTTAATATTTACGAGAACTTAAAAGACAGCCCTCGTATATCCGTTCTATATAATTAAGAATTCATGTAATAATAAATTTCTTCGACCGAGTATACAATACTACGAGACACTTAATATACCAGATTTATATAGCGCCCTTTCCACGCGAACGCACGTTCAAAGGCACTTTACCCATGTTGCAGCCTAAAGGGCGCAGGTACATCCTCTACCAGTACAGATACAGTATGAGCTGACCAGAGGGACAGACTGAGAGAAAGCCCCTGAAGGGAGAGAGATACATTAGATACAGGCATGTCCGGCGCTGCAGAAGTGCGCCTAGCTCTTATTTCGAATAGACAGCCTGGTTCTTTAATGTGCCCGGTGTATAGCACCGATACACAGCTTCTTGGCACTTCCAGATACTTTGCAGACCACACGGCCAGATATAGCGGGAAATATTATAAATATTTCAGAAATGTCAAGTTCCGATGCCAGGGATTGAACCCACGACCTCTGGATTGACAGCCCAGTGCGTTACCACTGAGCTAAATCCGCTTATATGGTTACACTTACACTTCTTACAGACAAATTAAGAACTAATCAGCGATAATTAAGTGCCTCTTTCAACAATGGGACAGTAAAGTTTTAGGTATATGTTATAAATATAATAATTATTTAAGTAAAAAATAATTAAATATTAACACAATAAAATGACCTTATAACGTACACATATACATGTACATGAAGCGACAGGTTATAGATTCAGTGCACTAACCATTGGACGACAATGCCCCCCCCCCCCCCGTCTTCATTCAGTCCTACACACCCCTATACGTTAAACCATGGGGGCTACACCTCTTCATTCAGTCCTACACAACCCTATACGTTAAACCAAGGGGGCTACACCTCTTCATTCAGTCCTACACAACCCTATACGTTATACCAGGGGGCTACACCTCTTCATTTAGTCCTACACAACCCTATACGTTAAACCAGGGGGCTACACCTCTTCATTCAGTCCTACACAACCATATACGTTAAACCAAGGGGGCTACGCCTCTCATTCAGTCCTACACACCCCTATACGTTAAACCATGGGGGCTACACCTCTTCATTCAGTCCTACACAACCCTATACGTTAAACCAAGGGGGCTACACCTCTTCATTCAGTCCTACACAACCCTATACGTTATACCAGGGGGCTACACCTCTTCATTTAGTCCTACACAACCCTATACGTTAAACCAGGGGGCTACACCTCTTCATTCAGTCCTACACAACCATATACGTTAAACCAAGGGGGCTACGCCTCTCATTCAGTCCTACACAACCCTATACGTTAAACCAAGGGGGCTACACCTCTTCATTCAGTCCTACACAACCCTATACGTTAAACCAGGGGGCTACACCTCTTCATTCAATCCTACACAACCATATACGTTAAACCAAGGGGGCTACACCGTTTCATTCAGTCCTACACAACCATATACGTTAAACCAGGGGGCTACGTCTCTCATTCAGTCCTACACAACCCTATACGTTAAACCAAGGGGGCTATACCTCTTCATTCAGTCCTACACAACCCTATACGTTATACCAGGGGGGCTACACCTCTTCATTCAGTCCTACACAACCCTATACGCTATACCAGGGGGCTACACCTCTTCATTCAGTCCTACACAACCCTATACGTTATACCAGGGGGCTACACCTCTTCATTCAGTCCTTCACAACCCTATACGTTATACCAGGGGGCTACACCTCTTCATTCAGTCCTACACAACCCTATACGCTATACCAGGGGCTACATTAGGACCATTTCAACGACCCTGATATGTGGCATTAGTCCGAGAGCCCACGTACTTTTATTGCAACGAAGGAGGCCAAAAGAAATTTGGCAAGAATTGTCCATGTTGAACATTGTATTTATTTTTTATTAGACATTAAGATACCCCTACCACCTTAGGAACTTATGCCTTTTTCATAGACCCCATGATACATTTCTGTACAAAAATGTGAAAAAATGCAGGTAGTCACGGCTTTGACACTTATGAAATGGGTTTAAATATAGCATAATATTTATTATGAAATAACCTTTCAAAATGTGCACAAACTTGTGACCTCCTTCGTTGCAATAAAAGTCCATGGGCTCTCGGACTATATTTAGCGGCTTGGTAGTGAACCACCGACGGTAATCCAGTCATAGGAATATTTACTATAATTCCTTTGGTGAAACAACCTATTATTGATAACTTACGAAATTAATATTTTAAAACATTTAACTGAATATGTAAGTATTACTATTTATCGAGGGAACATACTTGACATCAATCTGTCGTAAGGCCCTCAACAGTAAAACATTGAAACAACAGAAACATGACATCAATAAATCTAATAACAAATGCACAAAATATCAAGCGTATGGATATATAATGAAATTAAAGAGAAGTTACTTTAGGAGCTCCGTAGAATTGTTCGATGAAGTTTACAATAAGTTACGCGCGATTTTACTGTTAATGCATGAACTATATAAATTAAATTGTTTTACTTATTTGGACATGAATTAAAGAGGAAGAATAGATGAATAATATACAACGTGTTAACATCGGGTATTCATAAATCTGGCTGTTCTATTATTAGAATTCACAGTGAAAAGCCAGCTGCTGTTGTAATTATAGAGGCGAATAGATACAGCGTAGAAGTGGTGGTAGTCAGTCCTCCAATACAGTGAGAGAGTGAGTGATTGAACTATACCGCTATATTACAGACCCAAGTTTACGTTCAGACTTGCTGCGTTATTAATCAATGGGTTGTCTTCATTTTTCGCGATATGTAAACGTTTTTGAGCAAACATGGTTTTCAATGTGTGAAGGATATTTGAGTTTTGTTATTGTAAAGGATTGTATGTGATACATAGCGGTGCTGTGGTCGTTTTCTCGCGTTAATCTGTACGTTCGTTTGTTAAACAGTACGGGCAGGGAACGGTGTACGGGTAGTTTACAAAATGGTGTTTCAGAAACTTCTACTAACTTACCTGTGTTGGATGGGTTTAGTTATGTTATTCTTGGAATGTGACGCGAACGATGATGCAAAGAGGTTATATCATGACTTGTTAATACAAAACAAATACAACAAACTGATCCGACCTGTAGGCAACAACACGAATGAGCCACTAACAGTGAAGATGGGGATTCGACTTTCTCAGATCATTGATGTAGTAAGTACAATATATCAGCATTGTATATTACATGTTTGTATATTTATACTGATACTATAAATCAGTCATTTTCATCAGTTTTAAATTTCGTGGAATTTTTACTTGGTGAAATACCTAGTTTCGTGGATTTAGGTGAAACGGCAAATCCTTGGGATCAAGAAATGGTGGCTTTAAAACATAGAAAGGGACACCTACTGTTATGAACATAATTATGCGTGTATATGTATTTCGCAACCACGAAACATTAAGAGTTTACATTATAATAATAATAAATACTTTATTTATGGAGGGAGCTTACTTGACATAAATGTCAATCTGCCGTAAAGCCCTCACTAGTAAAACATTGAAACAACAGAAACATGGCATCAATAAATCTAATAACTATGTAGTCTAAATATGTTCTAGCGATGGGTCTAGATTCTTACATCACGTAGAAAGTTGTGACGGTTCGAATTTCGAGGTAGGTGATGTTTGCCCCTGATAGTTGTTTGGATGGTTTATCTATGTCACGTTCAATAGCGAAATAACCAAAATAAAGAGTAAGAATGATAAAATTTATGGTAAATGACTAAGTATAATTATGAAACAGTACCGGCATAATAACCTAGTGGTTAGAGGGTTTAACTTTGTACTACTGCGAGGTTGCAGGTTCGATACCAGACAATCACCGACATTCGCCGGAGAATGTCAACTTTTACACATGAAGCATATATTGTTGATCAACAAACTCACTGAACGGCCAATATAACTAAGAACTTTCCATATCCATAGCGTTGTATTTGTGTTGTAATGCGACGGATCCGTGGTGCTGTTCACCCCTGACGTCATGACGTTGTATGCAATAGCTCCATAATAATCATCGTAAGCGAACTACTCATGGCGTTTGATACGCTAAGGATCCATGCATGTAAACAGCAGATTCGTAATTTTCGTACGCGTTTTATGCATGGCACTATACGCGTCGGAAATAGAGCGCTGCATGCGCCGGATTTATAGCGTTACGTACCGAGCTCTTTGAGTTGAACGCTTCGGATCATTGCGTTGTTTGCACCATACTTACTGAGTTGTACGCATCGGCTCATTGCGTTGTTTGCATCATACTTACTGAGTTGTACGCACCGGACCATTGCGTTGTTTGCATCATACTTACTGAGTTGTACGCACCGGACCATTGCGTTGTTTGCACCATACTTACTGAGTTGTACGCACCGGATCATTGCGTTGTTTGCACCATACTTACTGGGTTGTACGCAGCAGATCATTGCGTTGTTTGCACCATACTTACTGAGTTGTACGCACCGGCTCATTGCGTTGTTTGCATCATACTTACTGAGTTGTACGCACCGGCTCATTGCGTTGTTTGCACCATACTTACTGAGTTGTACGCACCAGATCAATGAGTTGTTTGCACCATACTTACTTAGATGTACGCACCAGATCAATGAGTTGTTTGCACCATACTTACTGAGTTGTACGCACCAAATCAATGAGTTGTTTGCACCATACTTACTGAGATGTACGCACCAGATCAATGAGTTGTTTGCACCATACTTACTGAGATGTACGCACCAGATCATTGCGTTGTTTGCACCATACTTACTGAGTTGTACGCACCAGATCAATGAGTTGTTTGCACCATACTTACTGAGTTGTACGCTCCGGCTCATTGCGTTGTTTGCATCATACTTACTGAGTTGTACGCAACAGATCATTGAGTTGTTTGCACATTACTTACTGAGTTGTACGCACCAGATCAATGAGTTGTTTGCACCATACTTACTGAGTTGTACGCTCCGGCTCATTACGTTGAAAGTCCATTTACTGTTTACCTGTACGAACGGATTTGGGGCCGTTTGTACATAATTCAATATGTTTTACGCGATGGATTTGTAAAACATTTAAGAACTAAGCGTCGAATCCATAGCTTTATAATAAGATAAAGTGTCTCTAACCGTACTTATGCATGGGTCGCAATCCCTTGCAATGTTTTAACAACTCGTACGCGTCCACACATTTTAGAAATCATACGGTTCCTATACAGTCGTAGCACCTGGTCACATCTCGTACGGGCCCAGTGTTATCTTCAAATAACGAAAATGAAATCGTACGAACTTCACAAACAAGTCGTGACAAGGGAATTCGCATGTAGCTAGTATGGAGCTCGTAGGTTCGTCGTACGATGTCCGTACTATATCCGTACGATGACTGTCATACGGTGTCCTCAAATGTCGCGTTTTAGTTAATACTAATTTATTTTAGGTCGATTGTGATACAAGTGTATCCAACTTATATTTATCACTCCCGACACCTCGTTCCTGATGTTATACATCGCCGCGTTATTGAGTTGTGTCCTGTCCATCCGACTTTCAGATACTGAATACCGATTGTAGATCCGGAACGCTTCAGCTTTTTAAACATTTATATCACTACCGGGATTGAAATGTTAACCGCCTCTGTGCCCTACTGGTACTGTACTCTATTCAAGTACGGGGATCGAGGGTTTACTTTCTGGCCCGCCTTACCAATATCAATTTTAATCTTCCTATGCGCTGCAAATTTCAAATGGGGAACTGTCTTCTCTTCTCTCGTATCCAAATGGTGATGGTTCTCACGTATCCAAATGATGATGGTTCTCTCGTATCCAATCTCTCGTATCCAAATGGTGATGGTTCTCACGTATCCAAATGATGATGGTTCTCTCGTATCCAAGTGGTGATGGTTCTCTCGTATCCAAATGATGATGGTTCTCTCGTATCCAAATGGTGATGGTTCTCTCGTATCCAAATGGTGATGGTTCTTTCGTATCCAAATGGTGATGGTTCTCACGTATCCAAATGATGATGGTTCTCTCGTATCCAAATGGTGATGGTTCTCTCGTATCCAAATGATGATGGTTCTGTATCCAAATGGTGATGGATCAAATTAGGAATGATGTGTCGAGAGTGATTTATACAAGTTGTATTAACTTGTTTCACAATGAGCTGAAAATAAATTAGTAGAAACTAAACTAAGTTTTTCCGTCATTAGGCTGCTTCATTTGCCGTGTGTACCACCAAATCAGCACACGTATTCAGATTTTATACCACTCATTAACAGCAAGTAAAGCCATTCTTGCAAACATCTAGTCATATAAATGTTAGAATGATTTATCGAGATGGGACTATCCCGTGTTTTGTCTCGTTATAGAGTATAGTTTTTGTATTTTAAACTGTCTGAATGCCGATTTATTAAGTTCCAAAATACATTACATCTAATGGTTTGTCTTAGTATGCGCCTTACGTTAACTCTTTCATTCTGCAACCAGCATGGCGAAAATATCGTATAAACCCGCATCTAAGACGGGCTTGGCTGTAAGACGCACCCCGCACAATGGAAAAGTTAATTGGGATTGTTTTGCATAGACCCTCGTATAAGTCTGATAGACTTATAAGCAGGTATATACGGTAAAATATGTAAATGTTTTTTTTAATTAGCTCAAATGTCTCAACGTGACAGAGTAAGCTTTTGTGATCACTATTCGTCCGTTCGCCCGTTCACAATTTGTTTGCGTAGACACTAGAGGTCACACTTTTGGCATATAATCGTTATGAGCCTTGGTCTCAATGAACATCTTCAAAATAGTCAAATTTGATAACGTATCACCTGGGGTCAAAAACTAGGTCACTAGGCCAAGTCATGGAAAAGCCTTGTGCATGCTATAGAGACTGTATTTTTCACTTGCTGTTCATGAAAGTTTGTCAGAATCTTTGTCTAGATGAAACCCATGTCGAATTTCAATATTGGTCATCTGATGTCAATTACAATGTCACCAGGTAAGACAATATGTAAACCTTATACTTGCACTAGAGGCTACATTTTATTGAACTTAGTAAAAAGTGTACTCCGGTCACAATAGAGACCTTTATACACTACTACGTCAGGTGAGCGACATAGGGCCCTTTCGGTAATCTTGTTTTCCTTGCAAAATGAAGCGATATATGAGCTTCAGTCTTAAAACAGTTGAATAAGGTATCTATAATCTAATAATGATTGATATGCAAGATACATTGGTTAGGTAGATCATCGTAACTGTAATGCTGTAGATACATTAAATACAAGACAACCATTGATGCAGTGCTTCAAATGGCATCGGGAGTTAATAGTTTGATACCATGCCTATAACCAATAAGAAACTATGGAATTAAATAACAATCTGGTACCAGACACGTCTTGTAAATTATGCCTAATGCCTCCTTCACGAACGCATCTTCTTTTGGAATTATATAAGTTTTCTTTCACAGACATATCAATAAAGTAGGAGTCACTTATCACTAAAATACCCAAAAAATATTTCAATTCACAAAGACAAAATAATGGTTTGTTAACATTAACTATTAACGTCATTTTGCAATTTACATAAACTTAAAATAAATATTCAAGAAATTAAAGCAACGAGTTTATGAATACGGTGTTTAACTCAATTATACTCACATAAAACGCTTGTTGAAGTTGTTTTTATACGTGTAATATGTGACACTAAACAAGTAGAATATCGGTTTGATAGTCTTTTTATTCTCATGCTCCGTTATGTAAAATAGATCGAGTGTACAATTTGGGAAGTTAAACTATTGAGAGTACAAAATAATACAGTACAACCGGAGATACTTAGCAAACGCCTGTTTAAAACATTCATATAATGTACTTAATTTAATAATAGAGAGGTTGCGAAAGACAACGTGTACGTCTACGTGAATACTATTTTTGGGTATTGCGTCATACAGACATAGCGCATGTACATGGCACTGGTGAGTTTCATGTCTGGGTGCTCCGTAGTAAAGCTGGGTTCACACTCTGGCGTTTGGGCGTTTACCGACGTTTGGGCAAACGTTCAGCTGCGCTTGTAAAAGTTACTAAACGTTTTGAAAAGTTGATGAGCGCTGGTGAACGCTGAAGAACGTTGTGTTCGTTGACAATTTTAACATGCAAAAACTTTAAGTTGATTAACGTTTGCTTAAGTTAAACTCAATTGAAAAACGTTTGGCAGTGTTGTTGAACTTAGGCTAACGTTTCTCTAGCGGAGACCTACGGGTCGTCAGCGCAATGAACGTGATAGTAACGCAAGGGCTGGCGTAAGCGAACTTTACCCAGCGCAAATGAACGTTTGTCCAACGTAGGCCAATGGGTATCAGGCGCAATGAACGCGACAGGAACGCAGGTGGTTAGCGTAGACGAACTTTCCATAGCGTTTCCATAACTTAGGTCAACTTTGTGCAATGGATCCTATCGTTCGGCAACTCGTTCGTCTAAGTCAGACTAAGTTAGGGACCGCTGCACATACGCTAACCTGCGTTGGCAAAAGTTCACATTACGCTGATAAAATATAAGTACAAAGCAGGCAAACGTTGCTAAGCGCTAGTAACCGCTGTCAAACGCTGTGAAGCGCAAGGAAGCGTTCTCAAAAGTTAGTGTTCGTTAGATGCACAACGTCCGTAGTGTGAACCAAAATATTCCTCCTCACGAACGTAATTTCACCGACGTTTGGGCTCCTTTTATCGACTTTTAAAACGCTGACCAACGCTGGTACAAACGTTCATAGCGTGAACCCAGCTTAAGTATGGTACGTAACTTGGTAGTCTCTACTTGAGGAAAATCATTTCTGTGTCACATTTAACCCCCCTCCCCAAAAAACTACCAAAACTCTTCAATGCGCTGATTCTTACGGAAAATTACGAAGCCAATAAGTGTTATGATGCTCTTACACCAGGTCAAATGTCTTGACTTAGTGAACCCTTACAACACAAAGTATGCTTATAGTCATTATGTTATAAGACGAAGTGTAATTTGATAAAAGCGTAATTTGATAAACCGTAATAATAAGAATAGGTAAATCTAATATAAGACATAGATGGTGAAATGATCCCGCAGATTACATTTCTCGAGTCTATATTTCCAATAAATGATATTTTCCAGACATCCTGTAATTTTTGCGATTGATTAAAAACTTGAAAGGCGATGTTTTGGGAGTGTCGAATAACATTGTGACTACATTACTAAATTTATTGAGTTTAACCACAGTTGTGCATCCACATGTTTAATTGCACTGTTTGGCGTAGCATTCTATATGCAACATTCATTCAAGTTGCATTCGCTGTTAGATCTAATTTCCTTTCGTATCTCATTGCAATCGAAATATCAAGAATTTCATTTACCCCGTTTCGAATACCATGGCACGTATCTTTTTGTATTATTACTCAACTCCAATAAATTTATGTATTATACTAAACAACTTTTAAAAGTCCTCAGTTTCATTTTTATTATAAACAGTGACGCAACCAAATTTCTCAAGTGATGTTTGTATGCGGCAGACAAACTAATCCATGTCACAAACTGGCCGTATGTCACGTGGTTTTGCCGTTGCTAGACGCACGTGCGTGTTGCGGTTGTTTTCATCCGCGCAGTTACACATCCCCGGAATTTGTTCCAAACACTTGCGAATTATGCCCAAAGACTCGCCACATACGAAAAACATGTTTACTAGTGTTTTCTATCAGACATTACAAAGGCAACATTACCAATGTCAATGACTTTCCAATATTCTCAACTTTTTCCTTAAAAATATCTGAAAAACCTCTGTTAATGACGCCTTGCTTTTAGTGCCTATCAGCAACATGAGCCGTGATAAATGATTCACATTAAAACCAATTTTATAAGATGCGAACAACATAGACTGACGTTTTAATTACAATTTCTACTTTCCTGACATCAAGACTTGGGGTGAAAACGGAACGATTAGAATTCAAAATGTGGCATTTACAAATTACAATCCGTCAATAACATCTAATAGCTGCAAATTAGGCGTTAATCTAGAACTTGAATTGCAAATTGGACAAATATTGTTGGCATTCATTGGAATCGGTGATATTATTCCCATCCATTCCCCCTGGTATCATATTTTATGTATGCCGTATTATTGGTGCGTGTTGCATAATTTTGCATGTTTTTTGGGAATAAACAGATTAAATCTGAATAAGATTCATTAATGTAAATAGGGGAATTTTCACCGTGACTTAATGTTTGCTTATATTTTGGAATTTATTTTATACGCGAATTCAAGAATACACCTACCGTAAAGCTTGTGTGCTTTTTGCGGGGTGCCATTCAGCAGTCCAAAATGTGACTTGGGTGAAATGTTAAAATATGGTTTTCTTTTTTAGGATGAGCTCAATCAAGTGATGACAACCAACGTATGGTTACGACAGGTGAGTTTGATTATTTTATTTGGTTATATATATGTAAATGTATAACTGTAAGATCATTAATTTTTGTGGACAATAAATTTCGTGTATATTGGAAAAGTGAGCAAAACTGCTAAACGAACACTTTTTAAACTTGAATATTACCGTAACGTGTTAACTTACATACTTCAAATTTTGCATAGTTTTAGCTTTATAGATAATGTACAGAATACAGCTAACCCCGTGACAATACATTCAAAAACCACTCGTCCATAGCGGGATAGCTTTAAACCACATTTTTGCGCGAGATTTTCCCGGAATCGCGGTTTTCACAAATATTGTAAATATTAATCATAGAATGGGGATAGAATAGTCTGAAATCAACATAGTTAGTCGGAAACACGTCGCGTATGTCAATGGTAGACCGCAGAAGAGCAGTCGGTATGCTCAGTTGTGGGGGTACATACGACAAATCAGTGTAACATTGATACAAACCACCGAACTCATTATAATGTTTCATTTTACACTTGTGTGAATACAAAAACGCCTTAAAAGAAACAAAAATGCATTGGAAACCACAAGATGTAAGAAAATAGTTATATTCAAGTGTGATAACTCTTGCATGATGACCTCCTTTTTGAGTTCATTCCCACAACTGTAAAATTGTATTGTATGATTGAACATTACTGAATTATGTCTACTTGTTTAATTTAAGATATTTGTACAAATCTAAGTTTTAATGGTGTTAAAAGAACAAAAGTTAAAAGTGCGTTGTCTTCTCCATTCAGTGTATTAAACAGTCATTAATATATACCAGTGACATGAATAAACTCAATTTCCAGTCACTGTCCAGTCTTTGACAGTCCCTGGATCAAATGAAAACAATATCAATCTTTAAATAGGAGTTAGGAACATGATTTAAGAATCATTATCTTAGAGAGTCAATATGCTAAAGAAATTCGCAAGTTTCCTACCGACTCGGTTTATTACTGAATTGGTTACCTCCCCTTCATTATAAACAATTAAGGTATTCTACAAAATAAGGCTTACAACAACTTTTAAAGTCAACGCCCACCATGTTTATGTTTATTTTGTGTTATTTAAATGTGTCGATCGATCGAAAATTACATTTAACCCAATAAAAAATCGTTTGCCTCAAACAGTCAATTCCTAGTACATAATTCTTTTTTCCGCCGTTTCACGGTTTAATGCACTGCTGTACGATATTTAGATAGAAAAAAATTCGGTTACAATATCTGGACAGTCAATATTACACAAACAAAATTTCGTTCAAAAATATTCATAAATAAAAAAGTTATTTCATGATCTCATTAGTGTTGCATATTCAAAGCAGTGCACATTTGTGAATTTCAACTTGGTTGGTTGAGTAACTAAATGTATGTTTTAACCATGATGCAAATAAAACAATTTAATGAAATATGGACTACTGCGTTCCAACATACTATTCATATTTTCGACCAATGTTTAGAAAATTCCTGTCGCTAATACCAAATATATTCATAAAAAACTTAAGTGTTCGTTTAGAAGTTTTGCTCAGTATATTACAACATTTCCTAGGACTATTTGTTATGTGGATCTAATTTTATAGGCATGTTGATCCATGAAATCATTGACTTATCTATCTCCACGAATATTTATGATTTTACAATATTACTTTACGTATCACTCATGTTATAACTTAAGACGGTGAAATAATACATCCATTTCGGAGAATATGATTGATATTAAAGATAGAAATGATTGATCAAAACCCGATTCGGTCATTTCGGCCATTTCGATCATTTCGTATATTTAACACTTCGCAAACAGCGATGAGTAATTGATGAACGCTCGTTTAAACAAACTACGTCTGGTGTTGTGGTGAATTAATTTGTACTCGTTGACTTCCGGTGTATGGTGTATATTCTGTCATTGATACCGTTTATCGACTTGATAATCGTATCAGGGGATATCATTACTGCCGAAATAAAGGCTGTTAGAGGGATCGTAATACAGATATATGTATCTTCAAATGTTGTTGCTTTAGAAGAAGAAAAAACATGGTCCCCGTGGGGATTGAACCCATGACCCTCAGGAATATGTCAATTGTACATAAAATTCATGAACTTGAGTGCTCTTAAGAATGGAGGTATTGCATTACACATCTACTGCCTTGATTCCATATTTTCCAATATTGTTTATCCCCATGTATCGGTTTGTATCGTGAAATATCGTTGATATGTCCGTGTAGAACTACCGACGGTATATCGATGAAGAAATATCGACAATATATCGATATATCGTTTGATAGTAACATGGTGTTTTCGTGCTTCCATTTAATGGCGTTTACTCATTTTCACACCGTGTAATAACACTAGGATCCGTTTGTTAAAAGACTCTAAAAGCTAATAAAGGTACCCATTAGTCATTAAAATATTTATATTCTGAAGAATCATACACAGGGACCCGTAACAAATTAAAATATATATAACATAGATATCAACTTGTTTAAAGGAGTTATAACGTTGGTGGTGTCATGGAGTTTGTTTAAAGGATCTATATAATTATACTAGTATATACACTGCATCACAATTATTCTGTTAGTGATCAGAATCAGTAGTATTGCAATTGTCTTAATATCAAAAATAGTTAGCTTAGAACGTATATAATATAGGAAGTGCTTTTAAAAAGTCGGTATTATAGGAATTAGTTTGCAAAAAAAATTAAAATAAATATCTTCAGTTTTGCAAGAACTTATTACAACTTATTACTTAGAACTAATTTATCTTCGTGTATTTTTGCTTTTGTACCTTAAGAATGTTTTGGTTTGATAAAATAATAAATCTTATAAGAACACCGTATAAAGACTATTATAATTATAACATAAAACCGGTTTCGTTTAGACATGATTCATGGATCAGTTATTTAAATAGAATGGGGACATGTTCCTGTACGTCCAGATCATTGCCATGAATAAACCGACTATAACAGCCTATACAGACAATATAAAGAAATCTCCATGACAAACATATACTACAATGTTCGTACCAAGCGAAATCAATGTTTTATTCAATTTAAAGCGATTTATCTACGACTCGTTCCCCCTTAAACGAAATGTCTGGTTTGTATAAGTGGTTGAACCTTAAATGATACGCATATATCTTTACTTATACATATCATCCGCATTTAAACATGTCCAATATCTATTTGGAATGCTTTTATCCAAAACGATTATATTAAGTCAAACACAGTGTAGCAATACCACGTGACTTTTGACTACAGTTACAAGAAGAAATTTGTAAACATTAGAAAATAAAATAGCCATAAGTATTTTATTTCTTCATTACTAGTATATTCTATGAAATATACGCCACGCTAAGGGGACAATTATTAGCTTTCCATGAAATATAAAATCTTTTTCAGCGGCTGTGCCGTTTTGACCATTACCTTGTGAAACCATGGAACGTGCAAATACTTTTCCCCTGAGCGTGGCGTTTATTTTATAGATATCGATGGAGAAATAAAATACTTATGGCTATATTTGTGTTCCAATGTTTACAAATTTCTACTTGTAACTGTAGTCAAAAGCCACGTGGTATTGCTACACTGAAACATGTAAAGAACAACATTTGTATCATTGTTTTACATTCAGCGAGACTAACATTAAGTGATCCATGTGAACTTTTGATGTTGAATGCCCGGCGTGCGTCGTCCGGCGTGCGTCAACAATTTCTTACTACTGAATGGATTTAGACCAAACTGCACACGAATCATCCTTATGTGGTCCTCATTAAACGGTAGTTATGCTCGTTCCACTGTATGCGTAGATCACATGGTCAAAAACTAGTTTTTACGAGTGAAAGCTTTTAATAACACCTCATCCTTAACCACGGAACTGATATGAACCAAAGACTTTTTGGAATGAACATTAATCCAGTAGGCACTCAATGTTGTGTAAACAGCTCAGACATGCTTTTGGAGCCAAAGATAATTTAATCCATTCAAACTGCCGAAGGTCTTACATAAGCGATATAGGGCCATCTTAATAGCCCTCTTGTTAAATATTGCTTTGAAAAATGTGTCAATGAGTCAATTGTGTGGCTCTATACAATCAGTTTTCACCGAGAGACGATTAAAAAAGCATCCCGTAGGGTATAATCTAAATCACTTATATAGTCTTGCATCCCGGCCATATCAATTATGTCCGTACAGCAGACACTTTATAACGTTTGTCCCAACTTTCCGGATGTAAAGAGGAGACACTTTGTGACATTTAACACAACTTCTTGTGACATAGTTAGTAAAGATTGACATACAGTATATATAAATAAAGCTGCAAAGGTCTCTTTCCACTACAATCTGTATTTGACCATTATCTCAATCTCATTAAAATAAAACCCTTATTACGCTTCACTACTTTACGTTGATCAATATAGCATCTGACGACACTCCGTATGGGGTCATGTCGATGTGAACTTTACCCAATCAAATCACTTCTTCCACAAATATGAAAGTGCGGTGAAACACTGCAGAGGTATGCATCAGAGAAGTCTTTTGAACATGAGTGTAGTCAGATCTCTAACAGCGTAAAGGCGTGAAGCAAATGTTAGGGTCTGATTTTAATGAGACTGTCATTATCTGAGCCTCTCCATCTCTAAGAGCTCTGTCACCATAGTTATATACCATGTTGTATTAGGTCTACCTTGTTTATTTAATCTGGGTGATGTGCTTTGAAGATACAACCTGCTTATTGATAAAAAAATAAAGAAATATAAGGTGGACAAACATACAATAGCTTCATACTTCAAACGCTTCACAAACGCTTGACATACGTACCTAAGTTGTATTGTATGGAACTGTAAGATCCCAGACTTGGTTACCAGCGTATAATGATAATTCAAGGTTCGATTCATCCACTGTCAGCATACAATGTGATTTGGTGAAACTGAAAAAAGAAATAAAATAATGCTAATATTTACTCTTCGATTTGAAGGTACAGTGAAAAATGGGCGTTACTTTTTCACAAGTTTCAAGAAAAAACAAATACACAACATTGCATGGGGATGTTCTCAGAATGTCATTTATTATTCAAAGGATTCAATTGATTGAAACTTATTGCTGTCAATTTCCAACGTAAAATAAGATCATTGTAAAAACTTATACAGGATATTGCCGCCCGCGTAATCCGCGTCATCATTTTTTACCATGGTTTAAATTCAATTAGTGTGCAAGGAATGTTTTATAACTTCATATTGAGAAAATCTCAGGCTTTTATTATTAGAATAATTCAATGCGCGTACAACTATATTCATGGGGATGGTTGTTGCAGTCACTTTTGTTTTAATCTGCTAGTGCCATAATGTATGATATATGTATTTATTTTGACCTTTTGGGCAAGGACATAACCTTTAATGCGTAAGCGCTGTCTTACAATGGGAACCTGTGTTGTTATTTCTTGCTGAAGTGACAACAAGTAGTTTCGAATTGACACCTTGGTTCCTTTACGTTTCCGGGGTATAGCATCGATACTCGAGAGACTACAGGGAGTTCAAAACAGGGACATAGAGTGATAATTTGCAACCTTTCTCTTTTATCAATATCACATTATCAATATGACAAAACATTAAAAACACAGTTCAAAATATTAGCATCAATATTGTGATAATTCAGTCCATTTACCTCCCATGTTTTCAATCGTATGTTTCAGTATATAAGCATACAGTAAACAAGTCATTTCAATGTCCATAGAGATGTTTTACCATGCTGACCTCAAACATCGTCTCAGGTATTACATATGTAGTCATATATTCTGTATCTGCATAGAACTATTCAGTATGTGTGACGCACTGATTTACTATAGGGCTCTATTTTAAGCTGTATATCTATGTCTGGGCCTTTAGTGTGAGGTCAAATGACCTTTCTTAAAACAGCTAAAAGAATTACCTTCCATGCAGAACTCTGGTTGCCATGGCAACCGATAGGACAATATTTTAAAAAACCATAAAAAATCAACTGCTTGCCAGATTTCAAAATAATTTTACAGAAATATCTGTTGGGTGACCCTCTTACAAAATTGACATTTTTGTCCTGATTCGTCAAAAAATTGCCGCCAGTGGGTGGGGTGCTGTTTTTCCCTATATATCTATAGTAAAATCTTTAAAAATCTTCTCCTCTAAAAGTACTTGTTGACTTTCATTATAAATTGGTTAAATTGTTCCTTGGGTGGTCCTTTCTCAAAATAGCTAAACGAATTACATTCCATGCAGAACTCTGGTTGCCATGGCAACCGATAGGAAAAAGCTTTTAAAAAATCATAAAAAATCAACTGCTGGCCAGATTTCAAAATAATTTTACATAAATAGCTGTTGGGTGACCCTCTTACGAAATTGACATTTTTGTCCTGTTCGTCAAAAAACATGGCCGCTAGTGGGTGGAGTGCAGTTTTCCCTATATATCTATTGTAAAATCTTTAAAAATCTTCTGTTTTAAAAGTACTGGGTGAATTTCATATTAATTGGGTAACAATATTCCTTGGGTCATCCTTTCTAAAATTAGCTAAAATAATTTAAATCCATGCAAAACTCTGGTTGCCATGACAACTGATTGGAAAAAAACTTTTTTAAAAAAACATGGTTCTACTTGATCAATGTGCACAGGTGAGCGACCTAGGGCCCTATGGGCCCTCTTGTTTGGTTGACTGTCCTCAACAATAGTCATATTTTTCGTGATCGTTAATGATAATTTTGATGGTTGTCCACTTTCTTGTCTCTTCTCTTTCACTAGTTCATGTCGAAGTTCTTTAATATTCACTTTCATCAACTCTTAGACCCCAAAGCCTTGTTTTCTCAAAATGAACGGTCGTACACCAATGTCCTTACTAATGATGTTGTTTGTCAGGTGATTCAGCGAAAACAGCATAAAATAATGTCATAGTTGACATAATAACGCCACTTCCTGTTGACGTGACGAAACCACCTATTAGCACGTACCTATTTTAGATGTGAAGACCACTTTCATAAACACTCACAAAACTGCCGTTACATTCATTAAACATTAAATTAGTTATAGGGGTTTTAGGTAGCTCCCCGATTTTCCTCTATATCTTGGTTACCAACCAGTTCATGTCTGGTAAAGAATGAAAGTATATTTCCCTCTACATATTTTGAAATAAAAGATACGCATGTACAAACAAAAGTAATTATTGTAAATGTTTGCCGAATGCTCACAGAGGAAATAGGTAAAATGAATTAAAATTGTGACGAATTGACAATAAGCTTGTACTAGTCGGTATAATTTGTTAGATATTTAGCAATAAAACATGCAAAGTCTATCTTCTTGTATTTTACCGATACGTAGAGGAAATAGACACAATGTCATTATTTAGTACAGCAAATATTAGCAGAAATGGATATCATTGCATACCATTAATCAATAGGTTACTGGACTTTGCCAAGCTCTTTGTTCCTTGAATAACAATGTCTACACTTTTGTCCGAGAGGTCTAAAATATAATATTATTTGTTTCAACTCCGCGCGGTCCAGGTCATTTAGGAATGGGTAGGGTATAGAATTTCTTTTATACAAACAAATTTATATATTATATGATGTCTTAATTTTGGCGGGTAGGTAGCGGTAGGGGAAACTAACATATTCGGTTTTAGGACTCTTGCTTAAAGATATGCAACAGCTACAGCTATGACAGAATGTCCTCCACATATGGAGAGTTGGTTTCTTGCTTGCGTACAAGCATGTTTGACGATTTCAGAATTTCAGGTGTATATGACGTTGAGAAATGTGAAAACAGCATTAAACGTAAAATATGAAAATAAAAGTTTCTAGTAACCGAATCTATTTGCAACGTATGAATTACTTAATTACCTAATTGTTAATTGATATTTTTATCAAAGCAATTCTTTTCACATTTGAACTTTTTCGCTAAATTAACTCGTTACATTTAAAAATGGTTAACAGGTGATGAATGTTGGTTAGTTGGACAAAGTTATGATTAGGCCGTCCTGCCGCTGTTTATATTGTAATGCTGTGGACCAAGTTTGATTAAGTTAGTACAAATAGAATGCCATAGTTCTTTTGACATGTATTGTACATACGTGTAACATTTAGTGCGGTGTAAAAAGAAATACCAATGCCTTTAAGTAACGACTTCTTCAAGATAGCAAACTTTTGTAACAACATAATTAGCCACGATAGCCCTAACTGTAGTATATTCTGCACCGGCGGAATTTGTAGAATAACCCAACCCCTTGAAGTTAACCCCTTATTAATTGTCTGATGTTAGTTTTGTCATCCTGGAAAAAGACTGCTAAATATATATTCTCGTGTATTTTATCAAGAAGCTCTTTCACTGACGTTACCCTCTGTTATGTTTACAACAGAACTAAAACATCGCGAATCACACCGTAACCATTCTAACACAGACATTTATGATACCCCATAGAAATGTAACAACATTATAGACTTATTTACAGCTTCTATATTAGAGAACATCATCGCAGCATTTATCTCAATTGTCACACCAGTATCACACAGCGCCCTCATATATTCTGTCAATAAATTGACATATATGAGATAGAACGGGGAGGAGTGAGTTTTCTTGCTTAGCTTAATGCCTAATAAGTACATTTGATTGATCACCCCTTTCTATGATCTTCTCTAAATATGATGGATATATTTCATTAAAATCTGACACTTGTCCAATTCTCTCATGGTGTTTAGCAAATATTGTGCTTATACATGAAAGCTTTGGTATCATAATCACATCAATCCATCCAGTAACCATGAAAACAAGACAAATGTAAAGATAGATTCATCGTGAAACAAGACAAATGTAAAGATAGATTCATCGTGAAATGATAAGCAGAGAGGATATAAACAATTGTTTACTACGGTAGAACATGTACATGTATTTTGTTTTTGTTATACAGGGAGATTCATAATAGCTGTCCCAGTTTCAAACTATTATAACTTTTCGTACCTACAATACATACTTATATTAATTTCAGATATCATTTAAAACTTGACAATATATGATACAGTTATATTTACATGATATAATGACGTCACTAACCACGTGATATAGCGATGCTATAGGTACAATGTTCGGCAGAAAATTCTTGACAAAAATGAAAGGTTTTGACAATTTTGTGAATGTTGATGTATGTGTTAACTGCTTAATTAAGTCAGTTACTGATAAGACACTGCTTCTTTCTTCAAGTTCCTTCGAGAATTTATTTGTATACAAGATGGTCTTGATAAATGTAGATGTTGGCAAATAGAGCTTAGTCATTATACAGCAACACTAAGCCCCATATCTTTGAAATTGCATTGGGTAGTAAATCAATGTACATGTAGTTGAATTCCTTTTTTCATATTTTATTTGAAATAATTTTGATACGGAATACACCATACATTGTAGATACGTTACACAACCAAGTAAAAGCAATCGATAAATGCTATAAAAGAATATAAAATATTATGTTAAACTGATATGAGCCTTCATAAGAGTGCTCACGTAATTGACATGTACAACATTTAATTTAGGATAATGTTAAAGTAGATGTATCGGTATATTTTCAAACTTCTGATTTAATAATTAATATACAGTTACTGATGTAGAAGAACCTAAAGCTAAAATGCTCGTATCTTACGAAAAATACTGTATGCAACGCGTAATACTATGCGAAAATCTCATTATTAATTGAAGAATTATGCTTAATATTTAATGATCCGTATATTTTAGCAAAATGTTCTTCTATACTTTCTGAAGTGTTATCACTGAATAAACAATCACTTCACAATTTAAAACTAAGTTTGTTTATATAATAAAAATACCACTCCGTGCTCTTTATTAAATACTTCATTTTCCTTTGGAAAGTATAATAGACTCTAATTTAAAGTATATCGTTACACGATCATTCGTTACGTGAACATTCTAGCTGATGGACATAATAGGGTTCTGGATTGGCGTATCTATGGATACTCTCAAACCAACTCTCAATCGTAATTGACCTGTATTGTACAAAGCTAAAAACATATTAATTGTTCAAAATATTCAAATTAATAATACCAAAGTCTTTGTTGACATCTACACGGAAAGAAGAGTAAATTTCATAGAATCAAAATTGTCAGGTTTCTCTGACAAACTACGGTACAAATGCCAACACCATAGAGTGAAGAAGTGACGCTTTGTGCTTGTATGATTAATTTCCACTTACATTTCACGACAAGTATGTTGGGTGCATTATATTACACTTTCGCCATGTCAAAATTCTGGCGTCTTGGTACGGATATTCAGGCATTACTAGCATCTGCATTTTGTCCAATCTGTCTCGATGCACAAGTTATAATATAATAATTTAGCGTACGTATAACGATTACTACTACACGGCAATCTTAAATATATACCAGCATATGTTTAGAATGTTAAATGCACAGAATTCGTGCGCATGTTTCGTCTCTGCAAAAATGCCTTACAATTTGTACCAATGCAGGTCAATCACACGTTAAGTACTGTGTTGATAACGAACTTGTATAATGACAATTCTACTATAATCATGTCCATATGTACAGTAGAATGCTTCGTTTAATGATACATAAACAACGATATCATGTTAGGGTCGCTGTTTCAAAAGTCTTTTATAGGACTATTTTAAAGAGGAAAGAATTTTGTTATCATGAAGTTTGCAAGGATTTGTGCAAAAACGACTTTCACAATTCCCCCTTTCGGACGTTTATTAAAGCATTTCAGTGGCGAAAGTTACGCTTAAATCACTGATAACGCATTAGCAGTAAATATGCGCGCTGATATATTTAGGCATTTAGTATGTAATAAGTTGTAAATAGTTTTGTTTAACAGTAGCCCCAACAGACAGTTTTCGTACATTAAGTACTTCGTTTATGAGTGTAATAAAGTATCAACAGATAACCTGTAGAATATAAAGTCCTTGTCGTGCAGCCTGTAAACTTCGTTTCTCTTTTCCAGCACACTGCTTGTATATTTTCATCGTCGGATGCCCTAAAGAGCCTGATCAGTTTCGTTAAGACCGGACCAAAAGTGATGCATTTGAATACAGTATTCTCTCCTCTCTCAAGCGACACTTTATAGTGTGCAGAAAAGAAATGCTATCGGAGACAAATGAATGCGATCGAAAACAATACCGTTTAGTATTGTGGCACGTTATTTACGATACACTACACGTTAATCTTCGTGTATTTTTTAGCTCACCTGTCACAAAGTGACAGCGTGAGCTTTTGTGATCACTCTTCGTCCGTCGTCCGTCGTCCGTCCGTCGTCCGTCCGTCCGTCCGTCAACAATTGGCTTGTGTAGACACTAGAGGTCACAATTTTAGCCTAATCCTTATGAAACTTGGTCACAATGATCATCTCAACAAAATCTAGGCCAGGTTCGATATTGGGTCATCTGGGGTCAAAAACTAGGTCACTAGGTCAAATTATAGAAAAACCTTGTGTAGTCACTAGAGGTCAAAATTATGAATTAATCTTTATGAAACTTGGTCACAATGATCATCTCAACAAAATCTAGGTCAAGTTCGATATTGGGTCATCCGGGGTCAAAAACTAGGTCACAAGGTCAAATCATAGAAAAACCTTGTGTAGTCACTAGAGGTCACAGTTTTAGCATAATCTTTATGAAACTTGGTCACAATGATCAACACAACAAAATGTAGGTCAAGTTCGATATTGGGTCATCTGGGGTCAAAAACTAGGTCACAAGGTCAAATCATAGAAAAACCTTGCATAGTCACTAGAGGTCACAGTTTTGACCTGATCGATACGAAACTTGTTTACAATGATCATAACAACAAAATCTAGGTCAAGTGCGATATTGGGTCATCTTGGGTCAAAAACTAGGTCACATTGTCAAATCATAGAAAAACCTTGCACAGTCACTAGATGTCACAATTTTGGTCTAATCTTTATGAAACTCGGTCACAATGATCATCTCAACAAAATCTAGATCAAGTTTGATATTGGGTGATCCGGGGTAAAAAACTAGGTCACAAGGTCAAATAATAGAAAAACCTTGTGTAGTCACTAGAGGTCACAGTTTTGGCTTGATCTTTAAGAAACTTGGTCACAATGATTATCTCAACAAAATCTAGGTCAAATTCGATATTTGGTCATCTGGGGTAAAAAAGTAGGTCATTAGGTCAATCATATAAAAACCTTGTGTAGTCACTAGAGGTCACAATATTGGCCTAATCTGTATAAAACTTGGTCACAATGACCATCTCAACAAAATCTAGGTCAAGTTCGACAGGTGAGCGACCTAGGGCCCTTTGGGCCCTCTTGTTTTTGTATAGTAGGATTATTTTGACTTGTTCAAATACTGAATCTTACAGGAACACCGCATAATCAGAAACCAGTTTCGTTTAAACATGATACATGTACATGGATCAGTTTGATTAAATAGCCAGGAACGATGTTCTTCTATGTCCAGACCAGTGCCAAGAATGGACCGGCTGTTACAGATTCAGACAAGATAATGAAATCTCCATGACAAACCCAGCGGAATCAATGTTTTATTAAATTTAAAGCGATTTATCTACGACTCGTTTCCCCCTTAAACGAATTGTCTGGTTTGTATAAGTGATTGATACGCATATATCTTTACTTACTCATATCATTCACATTTAAGCATGTCCAATATCTATTTGGAATGCTTTTATCCAAAAATATTATATTAAGTCAAACTTGTAAATAAAATGCATTTGTATCATTGTTTTACATTAAGCGAGGCTAACACCAAGTGTTCCATGATAACTAATGAGATGTTTAAAAGTCCGGTGTGTGTCATCCGTTGCGGTCAACAATTTAAAACAACTGAATAGATCTTTTACCAAACTGCACATAGTCCAGTCATTCTACGATTTAACCTCAAACTAATTGCAAAAGAATATTTTTTTCGATAATCATGTACAGAAATGTATGCTTATAATCATATAAAAAGTCTAGAAAAATCTAAGGTGGGGAAAACTGTGAAATTTAACCTTAAACTTGTTCCTTTTTTCGAACTACGACATGGCAAATATAACTAACAGGAATGATCCTTATGTGGTCCTCCGTAAACGGCAGTTATTTTCGGTATATTGTATGTGTAGATCACGGAGTAAAACTAGTTTTTACGAGTGAAAGGTTTAAATAACAACTCCTCCTTAACCATAGAACTGATATGAACCAAATACTCTTTGGAATGAGCAATGATCCAGTAGGCACTGAATGTTGTGTAAACAGCTCAGACATGCTACACATGTAGGTCATTGTAGACAAAGATAATTTAATCCATCCAAACTGTCGAATGTCTCATGTGAGCGATCTGGAGCCATGTTGACCTTCTTGTTAAAATCTACATTGAAAAATGTGTCAAAGAGTCAATTTTGTGGCACTGTTCAACAGAGAGACGTTAGATAGCATCTCTTAGTGTACAATCTAAACCACTTCATATATCTTTGAATCTTCGACATAGCAATTACTTTCGTACAGCAGATAATGTTTAACGTTTGTCTCTACTTTCCGAATATATAGAGGAGATGCTTTGTGACATTTAACGAAACGTTTTGTAACATAGTTAGGAACGATTGACACACATTATATATAAATAAGGCTGCAAGGGTATCTTTCCACTACAGACTGTATTTGACCATTCTCTGAGCCTCTCCATCTCTAATAGATCTGTAACCCATAGTTATATACCATGTTGTATTCGGCCTAGCTTGTTTCTTTTTCTGGGTGCTGTCCATTGAAGAGCAACCTGCACACAGATAAATATTATTGAATATCTATAATAAAAGATAAAAGAAATATAAGGTAGACATGCACGAACTGCCATCATACTTTATACGCTTCACAAATGCAGAACATGTTCATATTCAGTGAAATTACACATATTATTGATCTGTGATCTGACATACGTAGTTTTGTATGGAAGTGTAAGAGCTCCTGGCATAGGATACCAGCGTATAATTAATGTTCCAACGTCAGCATACAATACGATTTGGTGGAATTTCAAAATAAAATAAAAATGAGCATTTACTAATCATTTTTACAGTGAAAAATGGGCGTTACTTTTTCGCAAGTTTCAAGAAAGCAAAAACACAATATAGTATGAGGATTTTCTCCGAATGTCATTTATTATTTAAAGATTTCAATTGATTGAAACTTATTGCTGTCAATTGACAAACGTTTCAATGCTTCAGACGTAAAATCAGATTATTGTAAAAACTCAAACAGGAGATTGCGGCCCGCGTAATTCGGCGTCATCAGTTTTTACCTTGATTTAAATTCAGTTAATGCGCAGGGATTGTTTTTATCGAGAGCATCTCAGGATTGTATTTTTAAAATAATTCAATGTGCGTATAATTATATTCATGGCGATGATTATTGCAGTCAAATTATTTTAATTATTCTGCCAGTGTAATTAGATGTGATTTGAGTGTAAGTATTTGGACCTTTCAGTCAAGAATAACCCATTAACGTGTAAGCACTGTCTTACAATGGTATCTTCTGTTTTTATTTTTCTGAAGTGACAACAAGTAATTTCGAATTGACTCTTTGATTCCTTAACACACCGATACAGAGGAGACTGCAACTAAGCTACCAACTAGTCCATCTCTAGTTGGGTGGATAACACTGAAAAGACGTATTTTCTACAACTGTAAACTGTTTAAGCTGCATTTTATGCTTTACATGTGCCACTTAAACTTATTTCCCTCTTCATATTTCGGGATGAAAGATACGCATATAGACAGTATATAATATGCTTCATTCAAAAACAAACAAAAAGTACATTTTCTCAACTTTGACAAAAAAAGTTAAAGCTCACAGAAAAAATGTGTAAACAATTTAGAAGCGGAACACAATGATATCTCGTGCGCGTTTGTTATATATTTAGCAATTAAATTCCCAATTTCTAAATTGTACTTTGTTACGTTAACCGAAGCACACATGTGTAATGTTATCAATTGGTATAATAAGAAGGAATATTAGCAGACATTGATATCATAGCATACCATTAATCAATACATAAATATACAGTTTTGTACCAGATTTATATAGCACCTTTTTCATGCAAACACACGTTCAACGGCACTTTACGATATAGTGTTGCAGCCACAAGGGCGCTGGTGCATCCTCTACCAGTGCAGATACATCATGATCTGACCAGAAGTACATACTGTATGGGAGTAAGCCCCTGGAGGGAGAGAGAGAGGGAGAGAGAGAGACATTAGATACAGGCATGTCCGGCGCTGCAGAAGTGCGTTTAGCTCTTATTTCGAATAGACCATCTGGTTCTTTAATGTGTCCGGTGTTTAGCACCGATACACAGCTTCCTGGCACCTTTACTCAGATACTTTGCATTGCACACAGTCAGATATAGCGGGAAATATTATACATTTCCGATGCCGGGAATTGAACCCACGACCTCTGGGTTGACAGTCCAGTGTGTTACCCCTGAGCTAAATCTGCATTAGGTTACTGCACTTTGCCAAGCTCTTTTATCCTTGCATAACAAAGCGTACATTACTGTTAGTAAGGTCTAAATTAACACATTTTCCCGTCTAGCTACCGTGCCGTTTAGGGTTAGGTAGGGTATAGGATTATTTTTTGAAATACAACATTATATAACACCTTGATATACACTTATAATGTATATTACAGACGTTATATAGAACGATTTCAGTTAATTTCGTACCCAAAATTATTTGCTTTGATTTCTTAATTTTAGCGAGTAGGCAATGCGAGGGGAAAAACATAATATTTTATTGTAGGTATAATTAATGCTTAAAGGTATGCAAGTCCGCCCATCTAGTTACGCTCGCTTGTCAATGTAGATTTTAGTAGATTCCTTGGGTGGGCATAGTTATGTCATTTTGTGACAGTACAACTACAGCTATGACAGTATGTCCTCCACTTGTTGAGAGCTTGTCACTTGCTAGCGTAAGACAATGTTTGACGATTACAAAATTCCAGGAATTGATTGATTGATTGATTGATTGATTGATTGATTGATTGATTGATTGATTGATTGATTGATTGATTGGCCACAATTAAGTATAAATACGAGATTTTACGAGCAGTTTCGTTACTGGTTACAATGAAAACATTAAGTGCAGTGGAAGAAGAAATACCAATATCATAAATGGACTGAATCACGAATTTGTTTAACATAGCAACGGTTCTATACGTAATGTGCCATAATTTGTGAGAATAATAGTATATTCGCACGAAAACGCTTGATTTGATGTACTCCATATATGCTGAACGAGTGGAGTGTTTTACCGTATTCAACAGCATTGTCTTTATCTGTTACTTTGGTTGAAGACATTATGGCAGTCTGTATAAATCATGATGATTTTATGCAAACATTACCATAAACGAAGACGTGATGTATTAAGTGTCCATAACACATGGCCAGACACAAGCCAAGCATGGGCAAGACTATATTATGTGTACAGATTAACCACTTGTCAACTAACCTATGTAACAAGCTTACAACACTATGGTAGTCCTATTTTAGCAACAACATAGCAACAGCGGCATAAGATCGAGCAACAACCTTTACATCGTTGCCCTCTTTGAGTTATCCACGACTGTAGACTTTTAGCAACTACCGTTACATGACGGTTCACTTCTACCTACATCTCCTAGGTTGCACCTTTGTTACCATAACCTTCGCACGACGGTACACTTTAAGTATCAACCTCTTCAAGATAGCAAACTTTTTGTAATAACATATCCACGGTGGCCCACAACTATTCTGCACCCGCATAATTCGTAGAATAACACCACCCCTCAATGATCTTTATTAATTGTTTGATGCTAGTTTTGTCATCCTATAACAGACTGCTATTCTCATGCATTTGCCTAGAAGCTCTTTCACTGACGTTACCCTTGGTAATATTTACGACAGAACTAAAACGTCGCGAATCACACCGTAACCATTCTAACACAGACATTTATGATACACCATAGAAATGTAACAACAGCATAGACTTATTAACAGCTTTTATTTTAGAGAACATTATCGCAGCATTTATCTCAATTGCCACTACAGTATCACACAGCGCCCTCATATATCCTGTAAATAAATTGACACGTATGATATAGAAAGGGGAGGAGTAAGTTTTCTTGCTTAGCTTAATGCCTAATAAGTACATTTGATTAATCACCCCTTTCTATGATATTCTCTAAATATGATGGATATATTTCATTAAAATCTGACACTTGTTCAATTCTCTCTTGGTGTTTAGCAAATATTGTGTTTATACATGAAAACTATGGTATCATAATCACATCAATCCATCCAGTGTTCATGAAAAAAGACAAATGTAAAGATAGATTCATCGTGAAAAAATAAACAGGGGGATATAAACAAACTTTACTACGATAGAAAATATACATGCATTCTGTTTGTGATACAGGAAGATTCATAATATCTGTCCCAGTTTCAAACTATTATAACTTGCCGTTCTTACAATATATAAACGTCTTCCTCTTCTATATAATTATATGTCAGATATCATTTCAAAGCTTGTTTGATACAGTTATATATACATGATACATGTTAAATGTCGTCACTTACCAAGTGGTATGGCGAGGATGATTATTATGTGAAACGTTTGTATTTAGGTACTATGTTCGGCAGAAAATTCAACAAGACTGAAATGTTATGTGATGATTTTGTGAATATTGATACATTGTATATAGATATACATATCAATGATGGTTTTAATAAATGTTGATGTTTGAATATAGAGCTTAGTCTAAAAACCCAACGCTTCATACTTTTGACATAATTACTACATACACTGAGCGGCTTTGAAAACGCAACACTAATGCAAATCAAGATAACTTTTTTATTTATCAATATTTTTCAATGAAACTTTGTGTGCGTGTTAGTGACTACCCATGGATTGTAACTCGATGTTCTTTCTACCTCAATTCACTACAATTGTTCACTAAACTATGAAACGGAAAACAACGAAAAATATACAAGGAATTGATGGGTTGAGGCTAATTATTTTAATGTACGGTCAATTGGAATAGTCAATTCATCGACAAATTCAAAAAGCACGAACTAAGACGGTTTACCACTCCGCAAAATAGTGGCTTTTAAGTTTTAAAAACGCTTAATAGCAATTTTTCAGATCTACCGAAAAATACGACTAATTTTACAGGTAAGGGGAAGTAATTCTTGATAGATATTGAGTAAATAAAATTCAACTTTTCTAAATCTAAATTGGGCTTTATATTTATCTCTGTTTTGCTTTATTTCTGTCTACATGCTAAGCACGGACATTTGTTCACGAACTTTATCCCAAAAATAAGTACACATCAGCATTAAAAATCTGAAAAACACAGAAGGCCGAACGACATCAAATATGCTTTTGTTTGTGTCATCATTATTTTATTGTGGTTGTAAAGGTTTAAATCAGAACTTAATGAAATGAATTTGATTGTCACACCACAGATCTTAGCTTCACATGTTGAAAATTTCAGCAAAATCAAACGCATATTGGCTGAGCTATGGATAAATACAAACATGCATACATATAAGCTATTTAAGTATAAATGTTGCGTTTTCAAAGCCGCTCAGTGTAATATCGGTTCCACAACTCGTGCAAATCTTTACAAATGTTGGATTTATTGTTTTCATTCTGATGGAAAACATGCACATTCTAATGGATATCGTGCCTGAATTGACCTGACATGTAACACCATTTGATATGTCTGAAAATGCGTTCAATTGTAATTGACCCGGAATGTACAAAACTATAACCACATTAATTGGAAGAAGATTCAAATTAATTTCATCAAATTTATTGTTGACATCTACACGGACAGAAGACTAAATTTCATATGATCAAATTTGTCAGGTTTCTGTGGCAAACTACGGTACAAATTCACACGTCATAGAGTAAAGAATGACACTTTGTGTTGTATGCATAATTTCCTCTTATAGTATGCTGGGTGCATTATATTACACTTTCATCATGTCAAAACCTCGCGCCTTGGTGCGGATATTCAGACAGTCTAAGCACCCGCATTTTTTCCAATCCGTCTCGATACACAAGTGATAGTATAAGACTTTAGTCTACATGTGACAAATACTAGTATACGTAAATCTAAAAGATACACCATCATATGTTTAGAATTTTAAATATACAGTATTTGTGCGCATGTTTCCTCTCTGCAAAAATGCCTTACAATCTGTACAAATTCAGTTCAATCACACGTTAAGTACTGTGATGGTAACGAACTTGTATAAGTAAAATTCTTCTATATATCCGTATATAGCGTGTAATACTTTGTGTCAAGATGCATAAACAACGATAGCATGTTGGGGCCACTGTTTTAAATAGAGTTTAACAGAGCTATTAAAAAAGAAATTCGTTGCCATTAAGTTTGCAAGGATTAATGCAATAAAGACTTTCACAATTTCCCCATTTTGAACGTTAACTCATGCATATTAGTGGCGAAAGTTACGCTTAAATCCCTGATAACGTTTTTGCGCGCTGATATATTTAGGCATTTTGGTATGTAATAAGTTGTAAATAGTTTAGTTTAACAGTGGCCCCAACAGTTTCCTTGTCATGCAGCCTGTAGAAATCTGTATTTTTCAACACACTAAAGTTGATCGTCGGTTACACTAAAGCGTCTGACCAGTTTCGTTAGGACCGGACCGAAAGTGATACAGCTGAATATTTTGAGTATCTTTGTTTGTGTTCCTTTAGAATGTTCTGACTTGTTAAATATTGGATCTGATAGGAACACCGGATAAACACGGACAATTACAATAACACAAAACTAGTTTCATTTAAACATGTGGACACGTATACATGGATCAGTTTGTTTAAATAGCAAGAAACGATGTTCTTCTATGTCCAGACCAGTGCCAAGAATGGACCGACTGTTACAGATACAGACAAGACAGGGAAATGTCCACGACAAACATATACTAGTAGTACCAGTAACAAGCGAAATCATTGTCTTATTAAATTTAAAGTAATTTATCTACGACTGGTTTCCCCTTAAACAGATTGTCTGGTTGAACCTTAAATGATACTGATACTAGTATATATTTACTTACATATAATGATTTATGTAGCATTTAAACATGACTGTCTTATATCTACTTAGTATTTGGATTAATTTTGTACACACATGTTATGATCAGCATTTGTATCCTTTGTTTAAACAAACTGCTTCATATGAGCTTTTGTGATGTTTGAAGGCCCAACATTTTCTAACTACTGAATGGATTTTGACCAAACCGCACAGGAATATCCTTTGGTGGTCCTCCTCAAACGGCAGCTATGTCCAGCCCGCTGCATTTGTAGATCACAGGCAAACACTAGGCTTTTCGAGTGACAATTGTAAATGACACCACTGAACTGATATTGACTAAAGATTTCTGAAATGAACAATGATCCAGTAGGCACTCTTTCAAGGTCATGTTAACGGATCAGAGCTGCTACACATGTAGTATGTCATTCAAGCCAAAGATGTTTAATTCATTCAAAATGTCTTTTGGTCTCAGGTGAGCAATATAGGGTCATATTTGCCTTATTGTTAATATTACTTTGAAAATGTGTCAAAGAGTCAATTTCGTTGTTCCATGCAACCAATTTTCACCGGGAGACGTTTAAAAATAGCATCCCTTAGGGTACAATATAAACTGCATTATCTAGTCTTGAATCTCGACATTGGCAATTATTTCTTTTAAACGTTTACCGCAACTTTTCGGAGACACTTTGTAACATTTGACGCAACTGTTTTTTACATAGTTCGGAATGATTGACAAATGCTATTCATAGAAAAGGCTGCAAATGTCTCTCTCCACTATGGGTCTGTTTTGGCCGTTCTCTAAGCCTCTCCATCTCTACGACCTCTGTCATCATGCATATGTTCTACCCCAACTTGTTTTCGGCCTACCAGGTTTCCTTTCCCGGTAGTGTTCATCGATAGGCAACCTGTACATAGATAAATAGTATTTAATATTTATAAAAATACATAAACGAAATACAAGATAGACATGCATACAATAGCTTAATACGCTTCATAAATGCAGTACATGTTTAATATAAAGTGAAAATACACAGATACCAGTGATCTGTCTATTAGTTACAGCGTTTGACACGATGTACGTGCCTAAGTAGTTTGTATGGAAGTTTAAGAGCTGTCAGGGCTTGGTTACCAGCGTATAATGGTATAATTAAAGGTCCGATTAATCCAGCGTCAGCATACAATGTGATTTGGTGGAACTTCAAAAGGAAATCAAAAAATCAAAGCTAATATTTACTCTTTATATTTTACAGTGAAAAATGGGATTTACTTTTTGACAAGTTTCGAGAATACAAAAACACAATATAGCATGAGGATGTTCTCCGAACGTCATTTATTATTCAAAGGGTTCAATTGAATGAATAGTATTGCTGCCAATAAACAGAAATGTCAATACTTCCAACGTAAATCAGATTATTGTAAAAACTCAAACAGAAGATTGCGGCCTGCGTAATCCGCGTCATCATTTTTACCATGATTCAAATTCAGTTTGTGCGCCAGGAATATTTTTTATACATGTAGCTTCATATTGATCTAAGAATATCAATATTAAAAACATTCAATGTGGGATCCTGTGTTGTTTTTGCTGAAGTGACAACAAGAAGTTTCAAATTGACCCTTTGGTTCCTTAACGTTCCCGGTGTATAGCACCGATACAGGGGAGAGTACATCTGAGCTACCAACCCGTCCATCTCTAGTTGGGTGCGTAACACTGAAAAGACGTAATAAACTATTTTCTACATTTGCAAACGTTTTAAGCTACATTTCATTATTTTAAATGTGCCACTAAAACATGTTTCCCTCTTCATATGTTGGAATGAAAGATACGCATGTAGTCAGGGGAAATACATCATTCAAATACAAGGTACATTTGTCAACTTTGACAAAAATTTAAGCTCATTGGGGAAAAATGTAAACAATTTAAAAAGGGAACACAATGATGTCTAATGTGCGTTTGTTATATATTTAGCAAATAAATTCTAAGTTTTTAAATCGTAATTTGTCGATATGTTAATCGAAACACACACAATGTTATCATTTGTTATAACAAAAATATTAAAAGACATGGATATCATAGCATACGATTAATCAATAGGTTACTGCACTTTGCCAAGCTCTTTTTTCCTTGCATAACATTCCCTATATTACTGTTTATCAGTTCTAAAATAAACATTGTTTGTTTCCTGTCTAGCGGCAATGTCGTTTAGGGTTATGAAAGGTATAGGAAAATAAATTATTTTATTCGTATAAAATTATATACATGTAATACCATTATAAACATACACATATTGAGCGATTTTAGCTACTTTCGTATCCAACATTATTTGCTTTGATTTCTCAATGTTGGCGAGTAGGCAGTGCGAGGGGGAAACAAATGATATTTTATTGTAGGCCTAACTAATGCTTAAAGATATGCAAGTCCGCCCATCTAGTTTCCCTAGCTTGTTACCACAGAGTTTAGTATATTCCTTGGGTGGGTATGGTTGTGTTGTGAACGTATATCAGCAGCTATGACAGTGTGTCGTCTTCATGTTGAGAGCTTGTCACTTGCTTGCGTCAGAGCATGTTTGACGATTTCAGAATTTCAGATACTCGGAGTATGACAATGGGCTGGTGTATATGACTGGTAGAAATGTGAAAACACTTAAACGAATAGGAATATGAAACAAAAGTTTCTATTATGACATGTATTGAATCTTTTTGCAACGTACTTTATTGTTAATTGAGACATTTTTACCAGTGTAATTTCTTTCATAGTTATACTTTTTTCGCTAAATTAGCTTTAAAAAGAAAAAGTTGGCTTCTTTTCTCTCATACCGTTAAGGATGGTCAGTTGTTTGGTTGGACACAGAGCTATGATTAGGCTGTCCAACCGCTGTTTGTATTGTAATGCTGTGGATCAAGTTGAATAAAGTTAGCTGGTTTTATTGACATATTGTGTACATAAGTGTAACATTTAGTGCAAGAAGAAATACCAATATCATAATCGGATTGAATCACTAATTCGTTTAACTTAGCAATAGTTCATTGCGTAAGGTGTCATAATTTGTGAGAATAATAGTATTTACGCACGAAAGGTCATGATTTTATGTACTCCATAACAGAACAATTGAAGCTTTGTCTCTATCTGGTGATTATATTCAGATATTACCATAAAATAAGACGTAATGCTCGGACAATGTTTAGAATAGGTGATGTATTCATTGTCATAACGCATGGCCAGACACAAGCAAAACATAAACAAGAATATATTACGTGTATAAATGAATCACTCGCCAACTGCCTTCTCGAAGAAGCCTTCCATACCGGCGGTCCTATTTTAGCAACAGCCTAGCCTCGGTGCGACTTTGAACAACTTCTAAACACAATTCCTAGGTGGCCCCTTTTTACAATAACCTTCGACGGTCGACTTTGAGGGACGGCCTCTCCATGATGGTCAATTTATGAAGTAACAAGTCCACATAGCCTAATCTGCACCCGTAAAATATGTAGAGTGACCACACCCCTAATAATCTTAACTAAATGGTTGATAATAGATTTGTCATCTCGAAAAAGGCTGCTATTCTAATATATTTTACCAAGAAGTTCTTTCACTGACGTTACCCTCGGTTATCTTTACGACAGAACTAAAACATCGCGAATCACACCGTAACCATTCTAACACAGACATTTATGATACCCCATAGAAATGTAACAACAGCTTTTATTTTAGAGAAAATTATCGCAGCATTTATCTCAATTGTCACTACAGTATCACAAAGCGCCCTCATATATCCTGTAATAAATTGACACGTGTGAGATAGAACGGGGAGGAGTGAGTTTTTCTTGCTTAGCTTAATGCCTAATTAGTACATTTGATTGATCAGCCCTTGCTATGATCTCCTCTAAATATGATGGATATATTTCTAAAATCTGACACTTGTCCAATTCTCTCATGGTGTTTAGCAAATATTGTGCTTATACATGAAAGCTATGATATCATAATCACATCAATCCATCCAGTGTTCATGACAAAAGACAAATGTAAAGATAGATTCATCGAGAAATGATAAGCGCGGATATAAAGACGGACTAATACGAGCGTGAATTGGCGTATATATGGTAATTGCTCTCCAACCCCTTTAATATCGCTTCTACAACCTGTGAAAATCTTTGCAAATGTTGGATTTATTTTTTCATTCTGATTTAAATAATGCAAATTCTAATGAATATTGTGTCTGCATGGAACCGCTGCAGTTCCTGACATGACTGTCAAAACGTCGATATATCAGTTCGATGTGTCTGAAAATGCGTGTTCAATCGTAATTGAACCGGATAGTACAAAACTAAAACATATTAATCAAAAGAAGATTCAAATTAGTAAAAGTAGAGTTGTTTGTCGACATCCACACGGACAGAAGAATAAATTGTACACATTATCAAACAAACTTGACGAATGTCATAAGGCTTCTTTGACAACCTATACAATACCAATAAATCCACACGCCATAGATTGAAAACATGTCATACTAGTATACCTTGTGCTTGTATGATTCATTTCATCTTACATTTCACGACTTGTATGCTGGGTGCTCTCACCATGTCATAATTCTAGCACTTTGGTCCCGCATGTTTCCAATCTGTCTCGATAAGCTCGAGATGACATAATGTTTTTTTGTACGAGTGTAAATTATGTTATCGGCAGCATATGTTAAGAATTTTAAATATATTTTTCTGCGGACAAATTTGTAAAAAAATCAATAAAACACACGCTAGTGTGTTGGTTATGGACTTGCCTAACAATGATAATTATATCATACACCCATATATAGTTTGTGTAAAGCATTGTGCCATGGTACATTAACAGCTAGAGCATGTTATAAGGGTCACTGTTTCAAAACAGTTTTTAAAAGGTTATTTAAAAGTCGTAACCATCTCGAGGTAGTGTTACAAATTTGTGCTAAGATTCGTTATCAAGAAGTTTAAAATATAGTTATACAATAAAGATTTTCACAGTCATCCCTTTTGAAAATGTATTGGGGTTTATATGCGTTCGACTGAGACAGTCGTAGTGCATGGTCATTCTGTTTTATACCTGCCTAATTGGCCAATGACCTCCACCTTCGAGGTTAGAGAAAAAAAGTGTGTGTGATTCAAGGAATTGGGTTCATCTCCAGTTGGATGGGAAACATGAAGAGCGTTCAGTATTCTGCAAGAATATTAACTAGGACTCATTTATCTGCGGGTATTTTTGTTTTTGTATTTGTAAAAATAATAACTCTGGTAAGAACACCGGACCTCCACCATCGAGGTTAGAGCAAAAAAGTGTGTGTGATACAAGGAATTGGGTTCATCTCCAGTTGGATGGGAAACATGAAGAAGCGTTCAGTATCCTGCAAGAATATTAACTAGGACTCATTTATCTGCGTGTATTTTTGTTTTTGTACTTGTAAAAATAATAACTCTGGTAAGAACACCGGATATACACGGACAATTGCATTAACATGAAACAAGTGACATTTAAACATGATACAGAGATCAGTAACAATTTAATTAGCTAGGAGATATGTTCTTCTATGTACAGGTCAGTGCCATAAATGAACCGACTGTTACAGATACAGACAACATAAGGAAATCTCCATGACAAACATATATTTCCATGAACGATATAACAGGCGGATTCAATGCCTTATTAAATTTAATACCCCAATCACACGACTCTCGAATCAGCCGGAATGGGCCCAATGAAGAAAGAATAAACATTCGAAACACATTCCGAATGATAACTCGAATTGACCAAAATTATTACAGCTTTGTCAAAATGCCGTTGGAATACTTCAAATACCATTCAAATACAATTCTTATATACTTCGAGTATAACTCGAATACACTTCGAATCCGCCTGGAATGATAGCGGAGATCGTGCACGCATATGTTTTCAAAATACGGTCAACACAAGCATCGGACCGTTTTGCACGGGATTATGCACGGGTTGTGCACGGGTAGTGTGTTTAATATCAGTAACCTTTAATGGCTTTAAGTATTGTTTCGAATATAGTCAGAATGCCGTAAGAATATTTAAAATGTAATCAGAATGTCGGAAGAATACACTTCGGTAGCCGTTCGATATTCCACCCGACTTCGAATGTATCTCGAAAGTTTTGAACATGCGCAAAACATTCAAAGTGGACACAGGAATGGGCCGGAATATATCAAATGCACTACGAATTGACTCAGCATGCAGACAGAATGTGTCGAATGCATTTCGATCATGGAGGAATACATCTCGAATTGCTATTCCTACGGCATTCCGGCTCATTCTGACGCCGTGTGATCTGGACAGTATCAATAAATACAGAGAATTTTGAATAACATTTTATTCATTTTTATTTTAATATGAATTTTATTTCAAACGAAATAGGTTTAGAACATGTTAAAACATTCAAACTGGCCCGAACATATGGAATGTACTCGGAATGCAGTCGGAATACATTTCGAACATACAAGAATGTACCACGAATTGCTATTCCTACAGCATTCCGGCTCATTCCGACTCTCGTGTGATTGGGGTATTAAGTAATTTATCTACGATTCGTCTCCACCTTAAACTAATTGTCTGGTTTGTATTAGTGGAAAACCTTAAATGATACGCATATATATACTTACATTATCATATCTTCAGCATTTAAACATGTGTAATGATTATATGGAATGAATATGTCAGTTTTTAGCTAAAACATAAAATGATCAGCATTTTTGTATCATTGTTTAGCATCCAATGAAAGCATTTAATTGATTTTTTTGTACAATTACACCCCTTTTACTGACACGCTTCTGCGAGACAGTATTGCGATAATAATATAATACATAAACTACCTGAAACTCTGAGCACTTCTAAAAGTAGTTTCCAGGTTCCACATCTGTCTGTCTCTTTCACCCAAACGAAGCCTGGTAACAATCAGAAAGTCCAACAATCGTGACTGGCAACGCGATTGGTTAAGTAAAAATAGCCACTGAAAACAGGCCTTTAAAAGAAGTTAGGATTTTTAACGTCTGGATTGAGTAATACTTACAAATGAAAATAATTTCATTATAAAAAAACAAGAAATAAATTACGATGGCCTATCAATATTTCTAATGATAATTTGCGTGAGTATGAACAAATTCACAGTGTAGAATCGTGTTTTACTCGGACTCCTTTCGATTTTTACACTCCCCTTCTGAGAAAAATAACTAACCGAGCCACTTTCTAGTTTTTAAGTTATCTGACTTGATGTTATCTTTTTGTTAAAAATGTGTCAAGAGGTCACTTGTGTGAGTCCATACATTCATTTAATGCTAGCTGTCAGATGTTCTTACACTATTTGCACAGAGAGACGTTGAATAACCTCGCTTCTGGTACAATCTAAACCACTCTTTATATTCTCAAATCTCCACCATAGCAATTACGTTCCGTTAAGCAGACACTGTTTAAACATTTACCGCAGCTTTCCGGATATATGAAGGAGAACATTGAGACATTTAATGAAATTTTCGGAACACAGGAACGAATGACAAACAATTAGTATGTACTCGTAATTATATACGCGAGTGACGTCAAACGATACAACTGTCAAGTCAATGAATACCTATTGTGAGTGACGCCAATAACTATGTCTGATGTATATTTATTTATCCATTGTTTGATAAAACAATCATAAGGTCAAAGTATGTGGACGTCACAAACATACATCTACATTAATATAATGGTATAAGTAAAACGTTCCAAAAATCTTGTCCGTGTCATAGATCATGCATTACGACTTACAATGTCTGTACAGTACTTACCTACTCCTCTACGTCACCAGTGGGACATAAGGCTGCAATGGTCTCGCCCAACTTAGGTATGTATTTGGCCATTCTCTGAGCCTCTCCCAATGATTCTTCCATCCGTCTACAAGCTTTGTCATCACATTTGTAAGCCATCTTGATTTCAGTCTACCAGGTTGGTGTCCATCGAAGAGCAAGCTGCACAAAGATAAATATTGTTATAATAAAAAATAATAAATGAATTTAATATTTTACTGTTTTGAAGATTTGTTTAATACATGTATTGATTGCGGGTTAACCGCATCAGTCAATTGGCTTTTTTTCTCAAGTTCCTTCTAGAATTATGTTTTATATAAGATGGTTTCGATAAATCTAGATGTTGAAATATAAATGTAAGTCCTTACTAAAAATCCAAAGCTTCATATCTTTGACATTAAATCGGGTAATAAATCATGGTACATGTAATATACAAGTATTTCACAAATTAAGAATAAGCAAGTTTGTTTTGACGCCACTGTGTCATCTTTATTAAATGCTTCATGTTTCTTTCGAAAATAGAAAACATTATCTAGGATTTTACCAAACAATCAACGTTATATACTCACATGTCAGTTGTATTTTATAGGATACCATCTTGGCCTCCGTACCGTACTGTAATGTTTCATTCAACTCGGGATCACACATACCGACTTAAAACTCGAAAACTTGCTTGTTATCACTGACTTCGAAAACCCCTCCCGGTCGATTTGCACACGGAACGAAGACGATATCCATACACACAGTTAATAGTGCGGTATACAAACTAATAGTGCGATATACAAACTAATAGTGCGGTATACACTTGAGAATAGTTCGTCATAACTAAGATTAATATGATCTAATTCTTACAAGCTCTTGTACATATACGCGATAAATCATAACGCAAACGTTCAAATTGACGGGTCAACAGGGGCGTGAATTGCGGGAAATATTGTAATTGCTCTCAAATCCTGCTGTTTTGCCTCTTAAAGGCGTGAAATGCCGGATTTATTTTTCGTTATAATTTAACAACATGCAAATTTTAATGGCTATCGTGCCTGCATGGACCCGCTGCAACTTCCCGACATGTCAAACAGTCGATATATTAATTCGATATGTCTGAAAAAGCGTGTGCAATCGTAATTGAACCGGATAGTACAAAACTAAACATTTTAACCAGAAGAAGCTTCAAATTAATAACATCAAACTACAGTTTGTTGTCGACATCTGCACAGATAGAAGAATAAATTTCGCAGAAACAATCTTGACAAATGTAATCGAACTTTCATTACAAATTATACGATACAAATCCACATGCCAGATATTGAAACAGTGATAGATACAGTGTGTTTCAAATATATTTGAGCCAGTCTCCAGGAAAACCTGCTATTTTGACAAAAATATTGACTTTAAGATTTTCCATAGTATTACAGGATAATGTTAAATAAGCAAACTGCAAAAGAAATTATGTTAATATCTCGAGTTTTAAGGAAGTTACAGCTGTTTTTGTATAGTACCTATTCGGAGCTTTTTGTGTGACGTCGCAAACGTCATTCAAACGTTATTCGACGTAACTGAAATAAGTATTTCATTATTACACAATTTGATCAATTCTTGACTGTTGACTGTTGACTGTTCAAAATATTACCAAATTCTATAATTATGTTTCACTTTTCAAAATATATAATAAAATCGAAATTGTTTGCATTCAAAGAAAGGCTACTTCTGTTTTAAACAACTAAATCTTCGTTTTTCTCAATCGGAGTACTTTTCTGAAATTGGTCACTATAGCAACGAAGTATGTGTTTTTGACATAATTCATAGGAAAATTTAAAGCTAAGGTATAGTACTATATGGGTCAATTACTTAACATAGAATCAATAGATATGTATGTTTCCTTATTTTAGAGCTTTATCAAAATCTTGTTACATATAGTAATTACATAATGTCATTATAGCAGGTTTTCCTGGAGACTGGCTCAATTGTATATTTTACAGTTCCGTGAATTAATAAATTGCTTAATTTGTTCAATATGTAAAAAAATGAAACACAATTGAAAGAGGACCTTTCAAATTATATTCCATATACAACATTCAAACCTAGCTTGAAAAATGTGTCACAAGTATGTTCTTATCCTCTCTCACGTAACCTAAATCCATTATACGTTTGGTCTATAGGGGTATTTTAGAATATGAACTAGCAATGTGGATAAGAGATGAAAATGTGAAATAAAGGAGAATTCCCAAATGTATCATCTGAATGGCACAATAATTCATATGGAATAAAACTTTGATATGTCCTCTTTCATTTTTATATGTAACATTGAATACAAAATCCACGAAACTGTAACACATTATGAAATACCCTGTACTTGTGCTTGTATGATTTATATCATCTTACATTTCACCACCTGTATGTTGGGCGCATTATATTATACGTTTACCAATTTCAGACTTCTAGCATCTTGGTTCCTATATTAAGACAGTCCTAGCACCCGCATGTTTCTAATCTATCTAGATACGCTCGAGATGATGTAATACTTTTGTGTACGAGTGACAATTTTATTATCGGCAATCTGAAATACACGCCAACATATGTTAAGAATTTTAAATACATTTTTGCGGATGTTTCGTCTCGGCAAAATGCCTGACAACTTGGATAAATTCAAGAAAAAAACATTACGTTACTGTGTTAATTATGAACTTGCCTAACAGTGAAAATTATATTATATATCCGTATTTGTAATAGATATACAGTCCATTATGAAACATATTGTACTATCTGAGGTTCGCCAGCGCCGAATATAGTTTAATATATTTCATAATTGACAGATTGATTCCTATATCTTACCTTAACCTTTGTTTACAGACTGTATATTGTTAATACTCGTTTTTTTTGCAACACAGTGGTTACCACTACAATAATTGTCTGCAAAACAACTAGATACATTGAAACTGAAACGACGAAACAAATATCATTCCTTCTTTCAAACAATGATTTAGCTTTTGTGTAACCACTACAATAGTTGTCTGCAAAAGAAACTAGATAGCAATGGAACTGAAAGGACGAAACAAACATTATTCCCTCTGTCAAGCAATGGTTTAGCTTTTGTGCAAAACATTGTGTCATAATACAAGAACAACTAGAGCATGTTAGGGTCATTTTTTCAAAACACAAAGGCTATTTAAAAAAGATAAATATTTCGAAGTAACGTTAGACATTTTGTGCTAAGCTTCGTTTTCAGAAAGTTTAAAATTTAGTTAAACAATAACGACTTTCACGGCCATCCCTTCTGAAAGTTAAACAGTGCATACCAGTAGCGAATGATACGTTTAAATGACTGCTAACGCGTAAGCATTATTCTTTCGTGTTGATACATTTAAAAATTTGGCATGGTATGAGTTGTAGATAGTTTTGTTTAACAGTGGCCCTGACAAGTTCTCTACATAAATTTCATTAATGATGAATGAGATAAAGTAACAAACAGTTAACCTTTAAAATCAATTCCTGGTGATGCAGCCTGTAAACAGTTCTTTCTTCTTTTCAAGCATACTATTTTTTTATCGCCGGAGACCCTTAAAAGACTGAACATTCCGCTTCGTTAAAATCGGACTATAAGTGATGCATCTGAACAGCGTGAAGACACGAACTGTGAACGGAAACAACACTGACTTGCACCCGCTCAATGAAGTTATTCGTGTTTTCCGTAATAAGAATTGAGCTATTTAGCGATATGGCGATTTGGTGATTTGTTATCATCTAATGGTTACATTTGTTGCTGAAGTGCTTGTACAGAACGCCTTATCCTTGATTATCTTTGTTGCCAGGAGAGTGCTGCTTTATTCTGTCATAGTGTATTAATGGCAAATGATTTAAAGAAGCAACTTAAGGCAATATAGCATAGACTATCAATGAAAATAATCAAATAAAAATGAAATACTAGTAACTCATCGGTGATAAATTTAGCGATGCCGGAATTGATCGGTCTTTTGAGATATCCGACGAAGCTGTTTATGATTGACCTTACATTGTTTAAATGTTGTCTGTCCATTTTTGTTCACGCAATCTCAGGAATGGTACGATCACAATTTGAAATGGAATCCGAATGAGTACGGAGGCGTAGACAGACTTTATATACCATCAACACTAATATGGTTACCCGACATAGTATTGTACAATAAGTATGTTCATTGTTACGTAGTTGCGTTCGACTGCCTGGTTGGATGTTGTTGCGTACCACGTGGTCCTCCATTGCGAGGTCAATAAATGTATATGTAGGCAAGCATGTTTTAGTATATGTCCATTCGCTGTCTTGTGTCCCCTATTATTGTACGTATGCTCATTGTGTCAAACGTAATTAGTTCACGCTTTATCTGTGTATTGCACAATGTTTCGAGCCGTTTACAATGTACGGACAGTGTTGTCGGAACAACTCTTCATGAACGGTTTACAACTATATATAAATTTAGCATATTCATTACGACAATGTATGTCTTATCATGCAGGCTTTTAACAACGCACTACATATTCCCAAAGCATTGTAGTTTATCATAAATTCAGAGGAAGACATTCGACAGATATTTGAAATGAACATATCTGTAGCTTTATCTGAATTATTGAACGTTGTCGTAATGCTTTTGATGTGTAAGTTACAAATGGACTTTGGTATCGGCAACGCAATTGTGTGTTCGTCAAAACTTGGCAGTCGTCTTTAAAATCAGTTTGCCTAATCTAAATCGGTAACAATTGAAAGGGTGCATAATGCAGGTCCTCCGTAAGTGGGCTTTTGTCACCGAACTTTATATTAAGAACATTACGTGTTTCGGACTAAAAGTACACGATATTGAAGCCCGTACCAAGTTCTGACTTATGCATGTATGTGTCACGTATTCACCACATTAGTTGTACAGTCACGGTGTAGTAGCTTTTCTATGTCTCATAGACATTTTGTATCACCAGGAATGGATAGATGTCAGCCTACGATGGGACCCAGTGGAATATGGTGGCATCAAAACTCTAGAGTTACCGTCGGAAAACATTTGGCTTCCAGATATTGTACTATTCAACAAGTAAGTGTCTATCTAATGTAGTTCTACGATGTACATATGAAGTAATGAATTTGATTCTTTCATTAATTACAGAGCTTCGAAGTTGTCGGAGGTGTAGATTACAAACAACATTACCTTAAAGTCCTTATGTATTATATACCAATATGATGTAGCGGTATTGTTTAAAAGGTACAAGACCACAGTGTCATCATTGCATTCTATTTTGAAAAGGGGCGTTGGAATGTCGCATTTAAGTGCCCAGTAACACGAACATGTTTTCATTTGTATCACAAATGATTTACTTTAAACGTATTTATTTATATTCTATTGTCAACATAAACTATAGTAAAAACATGTTATCCAATATTAACAAAGCAAGCGTTGTTTATAATGACTTGGTATTAGCGTTATCAATAGTTTGTCATGAGTCGGTTTTCTGTGTACGTCTGGTTACTCTAGACGTCACTCTTAATTTTGCGTTCATGTAGCTAGCGTTGGGTTTCGATGATAGTTTAAACACTGGAAGTATGGTTAGCACCATACCTCAGCCAAGGTAATATAAACCAGGTGTGGCCGAGTGAATGGGATGTTCTCCATTACAAGGTACATGTACAATGTTAAATAGCTCCATTATTGGATGATTTCATTACAAATAATAGAAATCTCTGTAACAGTTATTGTGTTAGAATTGTAGGAGAGATGATGAATAATTAATGAATTAATTCTAAATAGAAATAATTCATGGTCTTGTTCACTTAACGTAGTTTATCAGTTCGTCATTTTTTCAATGTTTTGCTCGTTATTAAGTTCCGATTTTCTCACTTCTGACGTTTCGGCATAATTTCGGGATATGCATCCTATTATAATATTCTTTCAATAATATTTCCAAACAGTTTTGATTAATGTTGAATGTTGTTGAATATGAACTAATGTGTTTTTGCTATTTTCAGGTACCCAATATGTTTTAGACAATCCTATAATTGTACCGGATTATGATTTGGAGATTGTAGATAATATATTGTATGAAGGTCTTAGCCTTCATGAAACCCCGGAAACCCCGGGTAGTAACTATCCCCTGGGAACACGTCTTTACGTGTCTCCTCGTGCATTGGGATAGGGTGAGAGCATTTTAGAGAACACATTGCAGTCACACCAGCTTCTATACCACACCTCCCTAACAACCAACATGCTTTATATACCTGTATATGGTGTGGGGTTTTTCATTGCTGTTTTATTTCCTGTTTCGCTTTGTATCCAAGCTTTGACCTAACGAGCGCATCGTTTACTCAGTTAACAATGTCACTAATTGGTTTCTGAGTACGATGTGTTTCGTTCCAAATATTACCAGATACGTGTGTTTCAGTGCTGATGGTCAGTATGAAGTGACTTTGATGACCAAAGCAACTCTTAATTATACTGGTGGGATCATTTGGGAGCCGCCAGCAATCTACAAAAGCTCTTGCACCATCGAGGTAGAATTCTTCCCATTTGACATACAACTCTGCACAATGCGGTTTGCTTCTTGGACCTACGACGGTACACAAGTGAAGCTACTACACGAATGTTCTACTACAGACAATCGTGAAGTTATTCCAAACGGCATAGATTTACGAGGCTTCTACGAATCCGGTGAATGGGATGTACTAGAAGTCAGCGCCGAGAAGCACCTAAACCATACAGATGCACCTGACATTATTTTCAATGTGACAATTCGTCGAAAGACATTATTTCACACCGTGAACTTGATTATTCCTTCTGTTGCAATATCCTGTCTAACAATCCTGGTATTCTATCTACCCTCAGACAGCTGCGAAAAGATTACTTTGTGCATCTCTATCTTGCTCTCACTGAATTTTTTCTTCCTTCTTCTCGCTGAAATAATACCTCCAACATCCATCGTCGTCCCGCTGATTGGGAAATATCTCTTGTTTACGATGATTCTAATTACACTGTCAATTATTGTGACCGTTATAACGCTGAACGTTCACTTCCGGTCACCATCAACACACACAATGGCGCCATGGGTGCGTCGTGTGTTCCTAAACATCTTGCCAAAGATGTTACTGATGCGGCGGCCGAATCTGGAGCATGAAAAGATCGCTAGAACCATTGTACGGACTTGCAATGGTATTGAAATGAGAGACCAATACGTCAATAGACAAGAATTGGACCAGTATGAGACCAGGCGACTGACAGAGGATGTGGCTGAGACGACTACCGTGGAACAAGCGCTTCCGATGGATGTTCAGGAAGCCATTGACAGCATTGTTTTCATAGCTGAGCATCTCAAGAAAGGCGATTACACAGCGTCGGTAAGACATTGTCCGGCTAGTGCGGTTGATAAAGCGCTAGACAATGACCCAGCATGTCCGGGTTCGATTCCCGAGAAGGGCAGGTCATGTTATACTCCCTGTATGTTCTCCACATTAGGAGACGGTATCAGTTACAAGTTAGTACTCGTATAGTTCAATTCTACTGCCCACGAACGACACGATGTTGCTATAATAAGTTCACCTAATAGTTTATTTACATCAGTTTGTCGTAGCCATAGTTGTCTTTGTGACACGGATGACGTGTGTTTGAACCCAGTCGTATAGACGTAAAGGTTCCTAATTTAAACGCTAGTACTGATAAGTAACTCAGGAAACATGCATTGATATTATTTAAAATACTTTGTTGTGGTAACCAATTTTGTAAACTTCATACGTTTAATTTACAACTGCGTTTTTATTTGTTTGGCAGGAGCTATCATGCATTTCGAGCATGAAATCAAAATCCATGTATATCAATCAACACTATTTTAATCGTTTAATCATGATTTCGACTGTGTGTGTACGGCTTGCATATGAAACGTAGTTGTTATCCACATCAACAGATCACAGGTGGTGTGCGGTGTAGTCAAACTGTTACTGGAATATTTGCATAACCCTTTTGGGGTTGTTTCGAAGCCGATTGGTCTAATTCGTTCGTTCTTCATATTGCCATGCTATGGTGCCGTTCAGTAAAGTGTTATATAGGTGCAAACATTTTATGTTTAGTTAATATATTTCAGATCAGTGAAGATTGGAAATACGTTGCTATGGTTTTAGATCGATTGTTTCTATGGATATTTACCGTAGCTTGTGTTGTTGGAACATTCGGGATCATTCTGCAAGCCCCTACTTTATATGACAATCGAGAGATACTGACCCCTGTTGACAGCTATCCGGTACACATAACGTATCCCTAATCGTACCCCCTTATCGTGTCTCAAAGTAGAGTAGACTTTTGACGTAGCCACTGCCTGGTACTAGAGTCTTGCGCATGTCAATATCGTCTGCATAAATGTCGTAATTTGTAACATGAATTCAGTCAATAATCGTATAACAGTCATAACGTACATAAAATATACTTTATAGACAACACGTTATGAATATACTTTCTTTTCCATAGTCCTTGTATTTTCGCGATCAACGTCCGACGTACATGTTTCGATAACAAAATGTTTTCACTTACAAACGTGGGTTTTCCCAAAAAATCAAAAAACATTTTAAATATTTTTTATTTGTATAGTCCGATTTCAGTGAAAATTAGATATCTTTATGAGGCATCATTCCTTCTCTATTTCATATACAAGCTCTATGCATTGATATCATACCTATATCACAAAACACAATCGATTTTAAATAACTTTCTGTTAATGTTTAATATTTTCTCTTTATATTTGACATGTGCTTTCGACGTTGTTTCAAACGTTTATGGAAGTTAAATTCGATTTTACAATCCGAGAATGGATTAAATACAAATGTTCGCTATTTACTGGGACAACCAACGTATGCAGTATATGTCTATGAAGTTTACTGTATAAGAGATTGATATAATAGTTAAGGCAATTTTTAAAAGTACTAACAAGTAAAATATATAGATACTGACATTAATGTTGCGAAGATGGTATGTATATTACCACGCGTCCAATCCTAACGTTATGGCAAAGGAATACAAAACATTTATGAGTCATGTAAAATCCGGTAACTAACATTTTACTAATCCACATAAAACTATTTTTTCTTAACCACTTTTAGTACAAAACATGTGTTTATGTTAACATACTAGTATCACTGAAAATAAGTAAATCTAAAATTGAAAAATAGCGCGGCTTTCATCTGCACAAAACAAACTTCATATAATGATGAAGTGCTTTTGGTAAACATTCCTGTATTTAGAAAACAATAACAAGATGGCCGCAGCAACAGTGCTTTGCAAAAAATATTCTTATTAGCAAACACAAATGCATCTAACTTATCTTGAGTGAAAGTGTATACTAGTATTCCTTAAATCAGAACACCCCGTCTTTAACAGTCAGTTTATTTAATTAACCGTTACTAAAACTTGTGATAAATTCCGGACTCATTTACATCTATGTATATTATACATGAATAATAAATTGTGTAAGTCACTAACTATTGTTGTAAAAATAGAGAGTCATAAATATGCTCAAATAAAACGGTAAATGAAGAGACCCTATTTTTAACATAAACATGGCTTTTTGAGATTAGATACCGCATACACTCGCTAATTAAACGACGTTGTTTAGACGACGGTTCTTGTAGATATCACAATTTACCGGACAGTGGTTCCAGCCTTATGATCCACGCCGTATAAACTGACAATTACAGTATTATTGGCGCGAACACTAGTCTAGGTTGTACTGTATATGTATGACCAAAAACTGCGCCATGTATGGAGAACTTAAGTCTGCAATCTTGATACAATGATTTCGGATGTCTTTATCACTAATGCTACATAAATCTGTCCATTTTATTGAGACAAAATAGACAATACGATGTTTATACCCTAATCCCTATTGTAGACATTGCGTCAGAAGAATAGATGCTTGTCTGGGCACATTAGGTCAATGGAGGAATCTTACTGCAGTACAACAGTGGATCGATATATCGCATATTCATTTGTCAATCATCGTTCTGAACAATTAATGAATTAATGCATCATATTATGCTGGTATAATATTCAGTTAAAGATGTGTCAGTAGTCACCTCAAATAAACAGCCACTTGCAGCAAGCAATAATGAATCTCATTATATACAGATAGTTCAACACCAGCTAAAACGGCTATAGTTGAAGCTCCCGTTGCCTGACATCTAAAGATCTGCAGGTCAAACCGGTACCAGTGTTCACTGAATCTGGCTACTTATATATAATAATCTTATAACTTAAATAAAGAATAAACGTTAGTGTTCTAGCTCTGACCGTTTGTGCGACTGCATGTGTCAGGTGTTTGAGGAATAGAAGGCGAGATATGTATTTCAAAAATGACGATGTTATGATGAGACTTGCTCCGATTACCTAGTGAGTGCAACTCCAACCAAATAATTGCGCCTCGGGAATGGCTGGTTGGTGGGGGGTGAAAAATATAACCGTGAAATTTCACAGTTGTAAACATGCTTTTTCATAGTTCCCGTGTTTAGCGCTCAGGGTGTAAGGCACTTCCGGTACTGTTTCGGCCAACTGCCTGCAATGTTTAAAAACTTGAGTTTTTAGTTTTTGGTTTTTAGGTAGGCCTATTTAAGTTCTCATTATGATAAAATCCAATATATTGGTGACAAACTTAGAGTTCGGTATTCGGAAATCGCAAGTTCGGATTTGGCCACTTTTAACATTGTAATGAATTAGGGTAAACTTTGGGACCCAACCTTTTTTCTTTTTAGACAGTTTTTCGGTTTTCGCAAAGTCCGGATTTCTCTTATTACACTGTATAAATTGTACTTTCAAGTATACACCCACACTATTCCTATAAATTTATCACAAAAATCTTAATTGCGTTCGAGAAATTCACCAATTATTATCATTGTCAAACATGGTTTCTAGATTGCCTTGTCTCATCTGCACACGCGCGTCTCATCATGTCTCTGATAATGTATTTATTGTAACAAACATTTTGATATCGTGACAAGGGTTTGCTTTAATACAACGTCTGATTTGCATCCCAATCAGTATTATTGAGCGACAAATGCAATTATCTCTTGCTAGTTATTCCACAATGACTAGCTCAGATAAAATCATGACCATCTATTCGTTGTCCTAACAAGATTCCGCAGTATATTTATGCGTCTACTGATAGTATTTATTTACGGCTGTCCGGTCAGTCGAGTGTCACATTCTCTTCTGTTATAAGGCAATGGATGTTCATAAAATCCATCTATTAAGTTTTTCTGATACGAACTTGTGTAATGTTGGCAGTGAAAATAATTCTGGTTACATCGACTGTCACATTGCTGACCTCAGCAATATTACTGCTATTATTGTTCGTTGCAACTGCCAACTTCACAAAAATCTGGTAGCATGTTTTTAAAACCAATTCCCTTTTCCTCAACTTGAATTCACGAATACAACAGTAATGGCTTGAAATAGTCCAACTGTGATTTTATTACACTTAGTGTCTAAGAAATAAGCATTGACTTAAGCACAAACAAAACAAATTAGAACACAGTTAGTCAATGGATACACCTACTGTAGCTGTTAAATTAGACGGCTATTTAACACGTGTGTCGTTAATCAATATAGAAACGACGAATTGACAGGTAACAGAACCAACCGCTTAAAAAGTGATCATTAACCCTGGTATGACTGTATAGTAACGTAAAAACATAGTGCAGAAATTATCAATATTTACCAAACGGGATTAAATTATATCAATTAAAATTAAGATCAAAAAACATTTTTTTAAAACTTAACGCTTGTAAGACAGAAAAAAGATATTTCTTAATCGATGCATTTTATTTCAATCCTATTTCTTTTCCAGTGCTGACGGACATTTTGAAGTTCAACTTTTTACCAAGGCGACTCTATTACATACTGGTTTCATAATATGGGAGCCACCTGCTGTCTATAAAAGTGCTTGTATCATGGACGTAGAATTCTTTCCATTTGACATTCAAAAATGTGCTTTAAAGTTTGGTTCCTGGACTTATGATGGTTTTGAAGTAGATTTGGTGCATGTCTGTGCTAAGGATAAAGACTCAACTGAAGTAATACAGAACGGTATGGATCTGAGTGAATTCTATCAAAATGTCGAGTGGGACATCATCGCAGTAACCGCTCAAAAACATATTAAGATTTACATATGTTGTATCGAACCATATCCAGATGTTACATTCAATATAACAATGCGAAGAAAGACTTTATTCCATACAGTAAACCTTATTTTACCTTGTGCAGTAATCTCGTTCCTAACGGTGCTTGTATTTTACCTCCCGTCTGACAGCGAAGAAAAAATCACTCTATGCATTTCAGTGCTTTTGTCTCTGACCGTATTTTTCTTATTACTCACAGAAATTATTCCCCCAACGTCTATAGTTATACCATTAATCGGTAAATATTTATTGTTTACAATGATATTAGTGACACTTTCAATCATAGTTACCGTGTTCATTCTCACGGTCCACTTCCGGTCTCCTACAACCCACGTGATGTCATCATGGACACGCACTACTCTGTTGATAGTGCTACCCAAAATGCTACTTATGCGACGACCGATGATAAAATCACGACATAAACTTAACTGCAATGGAATTCGGAAACGTGATAGTACCGAGAGTACTTTTATTCCATATGAATCGAACCACATCGACGTCACTTCGCCGGAGAGACAAGCGTTTCTAGAGTCTGATGATGAACGGGCTAACTGCCGTCGTGATTCCATACTTTCTTATACGGTGGAAAGTGCGTTAGCAGATGTGAAGTTTATCTCAGAGCACATGTACGAAGATGATGGTTACACTTCGGTAAATTAATTTAATTATGTAACATTATTATTGTCTTTGATCATTTTAACTACTTATATGCCTCACACCACAGACAGACACGCTACTTGGCTTTTATGAATGCCTGTGGGACAGTACCTATCCATTAAATATTTTTAAATCGTATATGAACCCTCACTCGACGTGAGTGGGGTTCGAACCAACGACCCCAACGGCGACAGCGCCTAGCATTGAAGTGACCGCGACCATACCGACTCTGATAATTTAACTACTTATTTGCCTCACAGACAGACACGGCACTTGGCTTGTATGAATGCCTGGGACAGTAGCTATCCATTAAATTTAAAAAAAAATCGTATATGAACCCACACTCAATATTTTCCGCCCTTTACCTCATGTACTGAAGTTCCAAAATGATATAAGACACTTCTACTCACCAGTTTCTACATTTTGTATGTTCCTTCTTGTAATATACACTATCATATTGATATATGGAACGTTTTTGTCATATGTTTATTTGAAACTACTGTCTCTACGAACTGACAATATGTTTTATATGTAGAGTGCGAACAGTTAACGTTATCCTTGAACCTACCATGAGCATAATATAACACCAGCCCTGCGTTCAACGAAAAATTACGTGACGCACGTTTCGTACCTGGTACGTTACATATACGAAACGTGCGTCACGTGCTTTTTCCTTGAACGCAGGGCATAGTTTTTGTCTATAATCTAATGTCGGTCTTTGTTTTCTAGTATACCATTGAGACTCGTCAGACATGAGCGAACATGGAGCTCGAAGTCTCCATGGTGATCAGACAATACGAGGTGCACTATACATCCCCTAATCTAACTCACCGACAACGCACGACTTTCTCGCGGAAATTGATATTCAAGAAGCTTGTAATCAATTATGTTGATTTTAAAAAAGGTCGAATATCACGTTAATTTGTTCGCACTTTATCGACCTGTTCGTTATTTGCGATTTAGAACAATCGTCCTTAAAATTATTATGAGTGCTAGTTTGTAAACGCGTTTCGCAACAAGTTGGATTGACTACATGTTTAAAAGTTATAACAATGTAGGTATATAATTTGTTAAAAGAGGCTTACAGGAAAGACTGGGTATACACAAAGTTCTGTACTAAATTGCCACTATAAACTAAGTAAATTATTATTGTTAGCCTTTATTATTATTATAATCATTGTTATTATTTTTATTATTATTACTTTCAACTTTCAGGTTGTAGAAGACTGGAAATTTGCAGCCATGGTTTTAGATCGAATGTTTTTCTTTGTATTTACCCTCGCTTCATTAATTGGAACATTCGGAATACTTCTACAAGCACCGACAATATATGATGACACGTCACCTCTTACGTCAGATTCAGCAATACATGGTCTTTGTTAATGTATTTGTATCTTATAAACAGGTTATTGACCGAAACTATTTACCTGGTACTTTACTGGATATTCTGTGCGTATCCGTCGTACGATGTGGTACGATAACGAACATTCCAACGGTCGAAGAAATACTGAGAACCAGGTAAATAAGTTCGCACAATAAAATCTTATCATTGTTTTTGTAATAACATTAACTGTTGTTTGTTTGTTTTCCATGCAGGGTATTAAAGTTATTCTTGTGCATCTACACAATAGGTGCAATCTGTTCAGCTTAATGTTACGGTCGTATGTTTTAAAACTGACGTCTTTGTCAAAGTGACCAACTTTAACTAGTCATGAGGTGTCATTTAATGTCGTAGAAGGGCCTTTATATGCGTACTCGTAAAAAAAGTTGTTTTGTGTACGAAAATAGCATTACATTCATTGTGCGTCACATTAAGCATGCACTCCATATGACTCCTTCCAAAACGTATTCGGGGGAAGTTAAGGGTTAAGCTTTTTATTCAAAATTAGGCTAATTCAGTGCATACTTTGGGAATGGAGGCATCACTCATTAAACATTAAGCGAAATCCGGCTGATTTAAACAAAATTGAACAATATAATATTAATATTTAGTTAAACCATTAGTGCATAAAAGGCCCTTTAAACAAAATATTTCGCTGAGATTTTATTACGAAATCATTAATTTACGATTACAGTGTACAGTAACCAATACATGTCATCATATTTTGCCTTGAATACATGCTTCATGGATTAGTTTGTAAAGAATTTATTTTATTAATCTAATAACGGCCTTATCACCGCCTCCTCGATAACCTAGTGGTTGAGCGTCCGCTTCTAGTTCTATTGCAGGCCGCGTCATACCAGGACGAAATAAAAATGGTATCAGTTATTGCCTTGCTAGACGCTCAGCATAAAAGGGAAGTTTGTTTCTCTCTCCCTCATAATTTCACATGGTTGCACAATCGACCTATGCATTAGTATAAACAATCTGATTTATTTGACATTATATGAACAGTAAAGCGCCGTCAAACATAACGAGAACACAGTCATACTAATGAGAACGAATTTAACCTAAGTCCTATTTGCCAGTATTCGTGAGTTGATGTCGAGTGGTATTTCTTATGTGTGACGGGGCCTTAAGGTGGAAAATGGTGGTGTTGTCTAGTGATAGAGTGTTTGCTAACAGAGTTGGAAGTCGTGGTTCGCTCTCTGACCACGCCTTACCGGAACACTAATTAATAAATCATGAGTGCACGTATTTCTCTTGTATTAAACATGACAAGCAACCCTCTCTTAAACCCTCATGTCAATGCATAACGTCAGTAATGAGGTGTCAAGAGTGACAAAAAACTAGAAAAGGGTATTTTGTTCGACATTTAATAACTTACGGATTCGTTTTGTTCGCGTTGCTAACGATTGGGAAATTAAATTTCGCTTTGTACATATTATTTGAATCTTTTAATTTATTATGATTATTACTGTGTAAATATTCATTGAATATTTTTATTTATTTTACTTATGAATTGACTTATATACCATGTTATAAAATATGTGATATAGTATTTTATTTTGATGCAATCTGATTTGTTAGCTCATGTATATTGTATTAATATGTATCATTTTATTGGGTGATGTTATGTTTTTGTGTAACACAGTGAAATTTTGTTTTATGTCCACAAGGATTTTGTATAAAATGAGAAATGATGTTATTATTAATTGAATATGTACATGTATATAAAAACGTGATTTCATTTCAACTGTCTGTCTATTAGTATTTGTTATATACATTTTGTACGTGAAATAGTATTCCTCTCCTATACCGGAGTACTTGCAACACCTGGTACAAATTAACGGTCCGTCAGTCTGCTCAAGTGCTTCAAATTCAACTTTAATGACGTACGTCACGCACAATCCTCGGACATCTTGATGAAGATGGACATTACAGCTCGTTCCCTCCAGACGGTCGCTCCAATCAGCACGGTTGGAGCGACCGTCTGGAGGGAACGAGCTGTAATGGATACGAACCTAATCAGCTACTTATAAAAATCGTTTAACTGGTACTGATGTAACTCCCTGGCTTATCACTAAGTGTAATTACAAGGATGGTTTACCAAGTGTCAGGGTTACTCCATGTGACGTTGCAGAGTCAGGGTTACTCCCTGTGACGGTACAGTGTCAGAGTTACTCCATGTGACGGTGCAGTGTCAGAGTTACTCTATGTGACGGTGCAGTGTCAGGGTTACTCGGCGTGATGGTGCAGTGTCAGGGTTACTCCATGTGACGGTGCAGTGTCAGGGGTACTCCGCATGATGGTGCAGTGTCAGTGTTACTCTATGTGACGGTGCAGTGTCAGGGTTACTCCGCGTGATGGTGCAGTGTCAGGGTTACTCCATGTGACGGTGCAGTGTCAGGGGTACTCCGCATGATGGTGCAGTGTCAGGGTTACTCCATGTGACGGTGCAGTGTCAGGGTTACTCTATGTGATGGTGCAGTGTCAGGGTTACTCCATTTGACGGTGCAGTGTCAGAGTTACTCCATGTGACGGTGCAGTGTCAGGGTTACTCTATGTGATGGTGCAGTGTCAGGGTTACTCCATGTGACGGTGCAGTGTCAGGGTTACTCCATGTGACGGTGCAGTGTCAGGGGTACTCCATGTAACGGTGCAGTGTCAGGGTTACTCCATGTGATGGTGCAGTGTCAGGGTTACTCCATGTGACGGTGCAGTGTCAGGGTTACTCTATGTGACGGTGCAGTGTCAGGGTTACTCCATGTGACGTCGCAGTGTCAGGGTTACTCTTTGTGACGGTGCAGTGTCAGGGTTACTCTATGTGACGGTGCAGTGTCAGGGTTACTCCATGTGACGGTGCAGTGTCAGGGTTACTCTATGTGACGGTGCAGTGTCAGGGTTACTCTATGTGACGATGCAGTGTCAGGGTTACTCCATGTGACGGTGCAGTGTCAGGGTTACTCCATGTGACGGTGGGAATATAATACCGCCAAATATATACTACAGTACACCTCAAATCACCAAAAAAGTAGATTTCCTTTCCATATAACACTACCAATAATATGAAAGCTAAACTTGTACTACTCATACACAGCAATGCACCAGAATTACAAAACAAGGATCTTCTATTAGCTTGCACGGAACAAGAGCCGCATTATCAGTTAGCGTTCAGGTTGAACCCCATAAACATTGAAAATGTTTAAAAGTAATAATCCATTTTATTGACATTTAGCACAGTTCCCTGAATTACCTTTACTTAAAATATCTGTGTATAAATTTGAGAATGTTTTATTGAATCATTAAGTTTTTTGCATTTAGCCATAAAATTATGTTATTATTTTTACATTTACATCAACAAAAGTGCAGGGAGTAAAATAATCCATTACGATCATGTAATTAGACTATCCCTTTTGTTTGTGAGAAAAAGCTTTCGGGCGAAATATGGAAAATACTAAGCTACATTTGTTTGTACAGAAAGGTTTATATACAATGAGCGGCTTTGAAAACGCAACATTTATACACTGAGCGGCTTTGAAAATGCAACATTTATTCACTGAGCGGCTTTGAAAACGCAACAATTATACACTGAGCGCCTTTAAAAACGCAACGTTTATACACTGAGCGGCTTTGAAAACGCAACATTTATACACTGAGCGGCTTTGAAAACGCAACATTTATTCACTGAGCGGCTTTGAAAACGCAACATTTATACACTGAGCGGCTTTGAAAACGCATATTTATTCACTGAGCGGCTTTGAAAATGCAACATTTATACACTGAGCGGCTCGAAAACGCATATTTATTCACTGAGCGGCTTTGAAAACACAACATTTATACACTGAGCGGCTTTGAAAACGCAACATTTATACACTGAGCGGCTTTGAAAACGCAATGTTTATACACTGAGCGGCTTTGAAAACGCAACATTTATACACTGAGCGGCTTTGAAAAAGCAATATTTATACACTGAGCGGCTCTGAAAACGCAACATTTATTCAACGATCGGCTTTCAAAACGCAACATTTATACACTGAGCGGCTTTGAAAACGCAATATTTATACACCGAGCGGCTTTGAAAACGCAACATTTATACACTGAGCGGCTCTGAAAACGCAACATTTATTCAACGATCGGCTTTCAAAACGCAACATTTATACACCGAGCGGCTTTGAAAACGCAATGTTTATACACCGAGCGGCTTTGAAAACGCAATATTTATACACTGAGCGGCTTTGAAAACGCAATATTTATACACCGAGCGGCTTTGAAAATGCAACATTTATACACTGAGCGGCTCTGAAAACGCAACATTTATTCAACGATCGGCTTTCAAAACGCAACATTTATACACCGAGCGGCTTTGAAAACGCAATGTTTATACACCGAGCGGCTTTGAAAACGCAATATTTATACACTGAGCGGCTTTGAAAACGCAATATTTATACACCGAGCGGCTTTGAAAACGCAACATTTATACACTGAGCGGCTTTGAAAACGCAATGTTTATACACTGAGCGGCTTTGAAAACGCAACATTTATACACTGAGCGGCTTTGAAAATGCAACATTTATACACTGATCGGCTTTGAAAACGCAATGTTTATACACTGAGCGGCTTTGAAAATGCAACATTTATACACTGTGTGGCTTTGAAAACGCAACAGTTATACACTGAACGGCTATGAAAACGCAACATTTATACACTGAGCGGCTTTGAAAATGCAACATATATACACTGAGCGGCTTTGAAAACGCAACATTTATACACTGAGCGGCTTTATACACTGAGCGGCTTTGAAAACGCAACATTTATACACTGAGCGGCTTTGAAAACGCAACATTTATACACTGAGCGGCTTTATACACTGAGCGGCTTTGGAAACGCAACATTTATACACTGAGCGGCTTTGAAAACGCAACATTTATTCACCGAGCGGCTCTGAAAAAGGCAACATTTATACACTGAGCGGCTTTGAAAACGCAACATTTATACACTGATTTGAAAATGCAACACTAATGAAAATCAAGATAACTTTTTTATTTATCAATATTTCTCAATGAAATTGTGTATGCATATTAGTGGCTACCCATGGATTGTTACTCAATGTTATTTTCACCTAAATTCACTACAATTGTTCACTAAACTATGAAACGGAAAACAACGAAAAATATACGAGGAATTGATGGGTTGATGCTAATTATTTTAATGTACGGTCAATTGGAATAGTCAACCCATCGTCAAATTAAAAAAAACACACAAAATAAGACGGTTTACCACTCCGCAAAATAGTGGTGTTAATAGCAACTGTTCAGGTTTACCGAAAAATACGATTAATTTTGTAGGTAAGGGGAAGTAATTCTGGATGGAGATTGAGTTAAAAATAATAAATTTTCTAAATCAAAATTGAGCTTTATATTTATCTTAGTTTTGCTTTATTTCTGTCTACATGCTAAGCACGGATATTTGTTCACGAACTTTATCCGAAATATAAGTACACATCAGCATTAAAAATCTGAAAAACACACGGCCGAACGACATCAAATATGCTTTTGTTTGTGTCATCATTATTTTATTGTGGTTGTAAAGGGTCTTATCAGAACTTAATGGAATGACTTTGATTGTCACGCCACATATCTTAGCTACAAATGTTGAAAATTTCAGCAAAATCAAACGCATATTGAATTGAATTTGTTTCCCAAGTTAAATTAAATTGCTTGTAAAGTATGGCATGCTATAAGCAGTTTTAAAGTGTTTATAAGCACTATTTTATATTGATTTGAAAGTTTCATTCATTTGTGATAACCTTGAAACTTATGAGTATTACATTTGGTTTGGTTACCAGTTGCTAGGCGACGAAAGAACCTAACCCAAAAGTACTGCCTTGCTTATGACCAAGTAAACTTGTGACTGTGTTTTGACTAGTATTCCTTCTAAATTATTGTTTTAAACTCATCTATTGCGTTTGGTGGTTCATTGTAGAATAGATACTTCAAAACAATCAGATTAAAACAATATTTTACATTGTAGAAAGAAAAATAATAAAAAATACAGTCCCCCTGCAGGCCCGGATCCAGTAAATTTTGATTTGGGGGGGGGGGCAGATATTTTTTGATATTATGTTGGGGTGGGTACGGGAGGGGTGTCCGGCGAAGATTTTTTCACTTTTCGAAATAAAATCATGCAATTTCCAGCACTCAAATTTAAGCTTTATAAATCAGAAGTAAAGGTATTAAAATTGTACTGCTACATCAACATAAAAAAAAAAGAGTAGTTTCTTTCAATTCCCTAAAATTTACAAATCAGGCGTCAAATTATTAAAATTCACTGTTCGCTACATAATCATACAACGTTCATTTTTTAAGCAATTATTTAAATACACATGTATGTTTATCCCATTGAAGATTTTATCAAGTAAGAACTTTAAATTTTATATTTAGACGTTAAATTATTGAAATTAACTGCTACAAATCGAAATACATAGCCCATGAAATAAACAATATTAGATCTTTATCTAAAAGTTTCCACTGGTTCAGATAGGTTTTTTAGTAAACTTTAACTTTTAATAAAAATCATGAAATTTTATGCACTATAACGTCTTTAAAACATTAAAATTCAATGCTAGACACATGGAAATTTAAAAATAAAATGTTTTGAATTAAACTTGTTTTTCTTTTCTTTTTTTTAAATCTCACCTGAAATTATTAAACTTGCATTGTTTCAAAATGTCATTATCAGTAATAAATCTATCAACAAGAAAATTTTGATATGTCGGGTCACTATTTTTAAATAGATTAGTTCAACATAGATCAATGAATCTCCTAAATCATGATCTTCCAGACGCTATAAAATAATCTGGGAAAGCGTCTAACTGATTCAGATCGGGTGTAATTAGGGCCTGGATAAACAACAAGGGGCACATTTTATTGCCTTCGCTTCCGCTATATGTAATATACAGAGATTATCACAAAATAACGACCCATAGCCTAATCGATTGGTAATATTTTAATGGATGCGGGCCTGCCCTGTTTACTTGACTATAAACAAGAATGTAATTTTTGTGTTAAGTTCTTTTGTTGCCTGGCAACTGTAATATTTAATAGCTTTTAGATTGTTGCATACATAATGAAACTTTCAAATTGCTATAATATTTTGTTTAAAAACACCATTGAACTGGTTATATTATGCAATACTTTACAAGCTAAATAATTCAATTTAGACGGCAATTTGACATTAATCGAAAAAACAATTTTTTTGCAAGAATCTAAATTCCTGGATTGCATTTATAGTTACATGGTCATATTATATATTGAATAAAATGTCCAAATGTTAGCTTTCCATTGATATATGAAAACATGAGATGAGATCAAGCATTTTCTCATGGCCTGCGTTTGTAATGGGGTCATATATTATAAAACACCCTGTACATACATGCATACATATAAGCTATTTAAGTATAAATGTTGCGTTTTCAAAGTCACTCAGTGTATATAATACACGTCGAATTATCTCCCTTTGTTATTTCTAGGAAAAAACTTAGCTTTTAGATCTACATGTATAAATAAATATATTGCGGGATCATTTTACTAGTTGTGAAACGAAAGATAAAATAATAACTTGTTATAGAGTCATCCCTAATTAAAGGATCACCCTATGTGGCTCATGAACCTTATACACGTTAAATTCACTCCCCGACAGGTAGGTGCACGACAACCTTTAATAAAAAAGTTCAGTTTCTATTTTTCGAGGGGCGCTTTTATTAATTCAGCCGTTCAGCCACCCTTGGACGTTTAACTTCCCCTGGTCATTATGCCACGTAAGGAGTCTCCCTTGGGAGAATATTTCTGTCCTGGTTTGTGTGCAGCCAACATCGAGATACGGCGCCATGAAATATCGAACATGTACAGACACCGCCCTTACAGGTACCAATTTACACCTTGGTCGAGTGTTGCATGTAGGTTATTCTTGCACAGAGAAATTAAGCAGTAGCGCAGGCGTGGAATGTACCCTGGAACCCTCGATTCCGAAGCGTGCAACTTATCTCTAGGTCTCCGGTCCCCACACTACCTGATGTGATTTATGTGACTAGCTGACGGCTCACAAGTCGACCATATCAATATGGATCCAATCCTGTCTTCAAACCATCGATCCCTCACTCTGATGGCGGATGAACGTATATTCTTAGGACGCCAGATAAAATGGACATAGGTCAGTACTGATATAATCATGGTTCTGTAACTACCAGAAGTTCGGACACCAGATCTAGCAATCAGACATTCATAGTTTGCTATAACAATCAAGACCAGTCCTGTTAATCAAGTTTGATACACGCCCTCCAAATAATAATTCAAAACAAAAAATATAATATTGTGCATGTATATCATATAATGTGTACCTAAGTAATAAATCCGTTCCAGTCGCCGTGCGGCGTTATTTTTGGCTTTCAGGCCGGAGGTTAGACGGATATCAGCCGGTCATCTGAGTATTGTGGACAGTCGGATATCAGCCGGTCATCTGAGCATTGTGGACACTCGGATATCAGCCGGTCATCTGAGCATTGTGGACAGTCGGATATCAGGTGGTCATCTGAGCATTGTGGACAGTCGGATATCAGCCGGTCATCTGAGCATTGTGGACAGTCGGATATCAGCCGGTCATCTGAGCATTGCGGACAGTCGGATATCAACCGGTCATCTGAGTATTGTGGACAGTCGGATATCAGCCGGTCATCTGAGCATTGTGGACAGTCGGATATCAGCCGGTCATCTGAGCATTGTGGACAGTCGGATATCAGCCGGTCATCTGTGCATTGGGGACAGTCGGATATCAACCGGTCATCTGAGCATTGTGGACAGTCGGATATCAGCCGGTCATCTAAGCATTGTGGACAGTCGGATATCAGCCGGTCATCTGAGCATTGTGGACAGTCGGATATCAGCCGGTCATCTGAGCATTGTGGACAGTCGGATATCAGGTGGTCATCTGAGCATTGTGGACAGTCGGATATCAGCCGGTCATCTGTGCATTGTGGACAGTCGGATAGCGGTCGGGGAAATTTCAAACTAATACTTGAAATATACAATGCTACTCATTGACCGGCGTCCGGATATACGGACACCACCCAGCGTACGGGTGATTTGTGACACAGGTAGCACAGAGCACAGTATCATTGATACTATTAAACCTAATATAAAGCATTCGTTTGAATAACAATAAATACTACACATGTATACGTATTATGATGCTAGTCAAAACTATTATATGAGTCAGTGTGTGTTATTTACTTTTAATTACGTGAAATGTCAGAATTACCAACCTAGGCATATTTTCCTATAGGTTTTACAAGGTAATGAATTCGCAAACCGATCAACCCGTACTACTTAGCATCTTAAGGTCAATGAACTAAAAAACATATATATACACAACATCAACGAGGCAATGGTAAATAAATTGCTAGATTCTCCTGTAATGATTTTTTTCTTTGAATAATAGTATGGTATGTTGTTTATATCAAAATCTCGTTTGAAAGTATTTAAACGTATTACTGTAAACCAATTTACTTTCACGAACGCTAACTTTCGCGTTTTGCTGATCGTGGGCAAATTCGAGACTAAAATTGTTTGCGCTTTTAAGTTTCATGCAGTGTCCATATTAATGTTTTAGCACTTTCGCGGCGACTCAATTTCGCGAAATTCCACCTTTCGCGAACTCCGCGAAACTAAATCGCGCGAAATAATTTCTAGGTTTACAGTAACAGATTTTCGATTTTGAAGAAAATTAAACAGTATTAATTATTAAGTTTTTAAAATCCAAGACGAAAACACATAGTAGACACTTGTTTGCACCATAAATAGAATTACCAAAACATTTACAATGTAAGTTATATGATGTAATATTACATCAAGATTACATTAATTAATTCCGTATTGTTTTAATTACATGGTTTTTGCTTTTCATATATGTATTAGAATCATATATAATATATACATGCGTATAATGCAATTGAAATAAGATATTAAAATGAGAAAAAATGAGGTACCTACTGAAAGAAAGAAAAAAGAAAAAAAAGAAAAAGGAAAGAAAAAGAAAGAACACGAAACAGTCTAAGAGAGCGGAAGGAAATACAGGGGAACGGATGGGATGAAAACATAGGAGTTTATTAAACCTGGCCAAAGTATTTCTTGATTAAATATTAGACTAACCGGTTGAAAGCTTACATACATTTAGATATGTGAATTGGTTCATGCTAAGATAGATTATAAAACTAAACAGTAGACTAATCGCTTACACAAAAATAAAAGAAAGATATGTAAGTGCTTTAAAACGTAATAATTGTTTACAGGATAAAAAATACATTACTCAGTTCGTGTGTGCAGCTTTTAACCTAAGCAACATGATTTAGTTTTTTATGTACAGTGAAACCTGTCTTCGACAGACAATCAATTGATGCATTATGTATATCAAAGCGTTTACCTTAGCGGTTAATTGTTTAACATAGATCTTAAATTCAGTATAAACACGATTCGTGTCATTCGTAAAAGACGGATTATTATAGAGGCGTGCTTCTGAATTATAGTGGCCTCTTACACAGGTTCACATGTAGTATAATACATCATAAAAACGACGCTGATGCGTATGTTATCGTTAATAAAATGTTTCATGATTTATCACTTCTTTCTGCCATAACAAGTATTTATCCCGATGTAGTTTTATATTTTATGTGATGTAAGTTGCACTTAATGGATTTCTCGGTGCATAAAGTATCTGTGCATTCCTGATGCTTCGTACTTTATTGAAACATGTGAATGGTTTACTCGGACGGCCATACAAGTATGTGGTCATTGCCTAGTTATCCTCGCCAGCGGGAGACTAATATGACCAAGGACCCAAGAAGAAAGTAATTTGTTTAAGTTTTCTATTAATAGTGCAGGACACAGAATATGTCCTTGAAGCATTTCAGGTTCTTTTACGTGCATGATGTCTTCATATACGGGATATCACGCACATATAACAAAATTGATCAATATTTTTTGTTTTTATAAGCATTTGTAATAAATGATCCGTATATTTTTGGAACGTTTGTATGTTTATTTCTTTTCCTAAATAGATAAACTTGTAATTACAATATATTATCAAATTACGTTTTTAATATTCTTAAAAATACGGACACATCCACTCTTTACCATTTATCAACCACACATAGATTACTATTATTTTTTTTATCTATTTTAATAAGTAAAGTGGCAACCTAAGATCTGCACTGTAATTATCATTGAGATTGTTCTATGATCTCAGCTTGACATCAGATCCAAATCTCACGAAGATGGATGGATGTGTATGAGGAAAGCTTACAGCAGCTAATGATCGATAAACATTATATAATACACATACATGTATATTCGCTCAATATTTACTCCAACTTACAAAACAATAAAACACACTGAACACTATCTATATAATGAGACAAGCTCAAAATGAAAACAAGTATAGGTTATAGATCATATATTATAATTGTAAACAAATGAAGTACAGAATTTTTTTATTTATTTATGTGCGTATAGTTGCTATCTTACATTTACTTTGTAAGTGACATTGTCATTCAATATAGCCAAAAATACACACGAGTATGAGAATCAAATTCAAACAATAACAAAAATCGATATTTTTATACAATAACAATCGTACTCAATAAAGTTCATGTCAATTATACTAAACAACACGTTTCCAGTCCATTTCCACTGTTTGTTCCACCACAATAATAACACAAAGAAGAATAAGGTCTCAATTAAGAGTGGCTATATTATTCATGTTTTTGCGGACAAACCTGTGATAAAAAAACCACTTGCGAACCACAATTACAAAACCTGTCTGAACAGGTCACCAGTTGTACGTACAATCAAAACATGTTCAGTTATCTTTAACCTGTTATAAAAGACCACCTGTTAACAATACCCATTTTTACTACACACATGGGTGGTCTTTTACAGACACGTTCGTATGTACTACAGTTCTGAATTAAGTCTCTTAATTTGATTCACATACACACAATAACAATTTAATAAAGTAGTGTAAATACAAGATATACATTTGTAATTGAATTGTATCAGTAACCATGTGTATACAACTATATAACGATATATAACAACAGGTGACCTTAGAATAAAAATGGGTTATTATGATGCATTAAACCTGACTGCATAAGGCAGATGGTTGCTTAATTCGGGTAGAAATATCATAAAAAGTTACGTATTATTTCATGATATTCCTGTTCAGTAACATCAACTCCTCCAACAATATTCTGCTATTAGAGAGGCGGTATGCGGATTTCTAAGGACTTCTACGTTTCATCGAATTTTGAATTTAAAAAATTAACGTTTTTATGATTTTGTCTAAAATGAGAAGTCTGCGGTGAAGTTTATTGTTATTGTTAATTACTGCGTAGTTTTTATAATCTGTATTGATCGATTAACCGGCGCGTTCGATCGAATGTACAGAAAATAACATGATACGAAACTGGGCTTAATAATTATAAAGACTCAAAACTTAAGTACGTCGACAGTCGGTCTCTGTTGGGCTATGAGTAAGTTATTGAACGTCTGTGAAACCATACTGAGGAGACAAAAGATGTTTTATAATCCTTACTATCACGATATCTAATTCGTGAATGTAACAGAAGGCACCGACAACTCAGGCATGCAATGTAATCATTCCGAGCTGCACCGACAATTCGTGCGTGTGGTAAATGCATTTTAAGTGCATGTATATCTGAATATTCAATACTTTTCAGGCCACTTCTTGGTCAAAACCCTTTTCCCACTGAACAAAGAACAGTGCAGAACAGAACAGGGCTGGTATTCACAAAGCATCTTAGCAGAAAACTTAGAAATTTCTTAAAATCTTAATTTTTCTAAAGTGTATCAGCTAAGCAAGAAAATCAACATGCTTAATATATTGCATAGTTTTGAAGCATTATGTAAACAGCTATTATATGCACTAAGAAAACATGGATTATTTTTCAAATTATGGGAAATATGAGCTGCACAAATTATTGACTTAAGTCAAAAGATTGAAGTTTTCACTTTAGATGCTTTGTGAATACCAGCCCGGATATTTATTCAGATTTGTTCATAGTACATCATCTATACATATAACATATAAACATATATACATACATAAAGTTATCATATGCTTGTTTTGTTAGTAAATAAATTGACGATCGAGGATACGCCATATTATATGTTGTTAGAGTTCATATTATTCAGTATATTATTGATAACATAAGTCAAGGTACAAATAACATTTAGGTCAGTCAAAATATATTAGCCAATTTTGAGCTAGAAATAAGTTTCTATTGAATAATAACCAGCAATTTTACATACTTTTCAATGTTTATTAGTTTAATTGAATGAACATATCTCGTTCAAATAAGATTTAAGCTTAAACAAAACAGACACTAAGATCAAGATATTGAATTAAGAATTATTATAATTAATTATTTCTCTTATGTTTGATAAAGGCCGCCAGCTTTCTACCATATGTCTGAAGCAATTTGTCCACTTAAAGCAATTTATATGATATTATAAAACCATTTATGTTCGAGAAGTATACTTTGTAGAATTTAGGTTTAAGCAATTTCACCAGATCGTGAATCGTGTTTTTTTTCATATTTATTTAGAAAATCGATTATTACCTATTTTGGACGTCGAATAAAATGTGAAAATTGTTTTATTTCTGGATAAAAGTAATCCACGTAATGCTACGGTCACAAAGCTCGTACGATATCCGTACGAATTTATCAGCTCGTACTAGTTCACAATTTTTGAAATCCTAACGGTTATTGTCTGTTCGTAGCGTCTGGTCACAGCTCGTACGGAACACGAACGATCTATAGAGATGCACTCGAACGGTATCCGTTCGATGCTCATACGAGTTAAGAATATCCGTACGATGCTCGTACGAGTCTTCAGTGTCTGTTCGGGCTCCGTACGGACGCCTTGTGAGTTTGCCAAAATCAACTCCCAAGTAGCTCGTAACGGATAATAATAGGTAAATTCGTACGGTTATCGTACGAGCTTTGTGACCGTAGCATTACTAACGAAAATTAACTGCATACAATTACTAATACTTTCCAGTTATTCGTAGCCAAGCTTAAAATAAAATTAATGTATAAGAGTTTATATAATTTATATCTGCGATTTTCATTTCATTGTACATTTTGTATTGTTGGGGTGCTGTCAGCAATGTTGCAGCCATTCTTGTTATACAAAAGATCTGCCTAGTGATAGTTAATATAAGTTTGGTTTTTATTACAATAAAATTACAGTAACCGTAAGTAGTTATAATATAATGTTAAAACAATCAAGTGTGTATCTATATAACTGTGAGTCATACACAATCTTTTTTTTTTCGTATGCAACATGTTGCCATGCTTGTATTCATTAAGATTTCGTTAGGAAATACCGCTTTATGTCCTAATCAATAAACTGTCAAATCATAAATATTCGTTTGGGGAATAACGTTTAGTCTTCAATTTTGTGGTGTAGCAAATGCGTGGATTTCAACTTCATATGAGTAATATATAAAACAAAAACATACAACATCAGAATAATCAGAAAACATGACGTTAATGCATGACGTAATTGATTTCGTGCGAGGAGCATTCCACGAAATCCACGCAAACCACGAGATACTCCTTCTCGGGAATATAACTGATTATACAGTACAAACAAGCTGTCACTGTACAGTCGTGGTTTATTGGTATCGATTATTAACATAAGCAAACATAATATATTCATGGGTTTATTCAACGTTATTGTATTGTATAAACTACCTTCATATATCCATAGGTTTATTCTACGTTATTGTATTGTATAAACTACCTTCATATATCCATAGGTTTATTCTACGTTATTGTATTGTATAAACTACCTTCATATATTCATAGGTTTATTCTACGTTATTGTATTGTATAAACTACCTTCATATCCATAGGTTTATTCTACGTTATTGTATTGTATAAACTACCTTCATATATCCATAGGTTTATTCTACGTTATTGTATTGTATAAACTACCTTCATATATCCATGGGTTTATTCTACGTTATTGTATTGTATAAACTACCTTCATATATTCATAGGTTTATTCTACGTTATTGTATTGTATAAACTACCTTCATATATTCATAGGTTCATTCTACGTTATTGTATTGTATAAACTACCTTCATATATCCATAGGTTTATTCTACGTTATTGTATTGTATAAACTACCTTCATATATCCATGGGTTTATTCTACGTTATTGTATTGTATAAACTACCTTCATATATTCATGGGTTTATTCAACGTTATTGTATTGTATAAACTACCTTCATATATCCATGGGTTTATTCTACGTTATTGTATTGTATAAACTACCTTCATATATTCATGGGTTTATTCAACGTTTTTGTATTGTATAAACTACCTTCATATATCCATGGGTTTATTCTACGTTATTGTATTGTATAAACTACCTTCAAATATCCATAGGTTTATTCAACGTTATTGTATTGTATAAACTACCTTCCTATATTCATGGGTTTATTCAACGTTATTGTATTGTATAAACTACCTTCATATATTCATGGGTTTATTCTACGTTATTGTATTGTTTAAACTACCTTCATATATCCATGGGTTTATTCTACGTTATTGTATTGTATAAACTACCTTCATATATTCATAGGTTTATTCAACGTTATTGTATTGTATAAACTACCTTCATATATTCATAGGTTTATTCAACGTTATTGTATTGTAAAAACTGCCTTCATATATTCATGGGTTTATTCAACGTTATTGTATTGTTTAAACTACCTTCATATATTCAAGGGTTTATTCTACGTTATTGTATTGTATAAACTACCTTCATATATTCATGGGTTTATTCAACGTTATTGTATTGTATAAACTACCTTCATATATCCATGGGTTTATTCAACGTTATTGTATTGTATAAACTACCTTCATATATCCATGGGTTTATTCTACGTTATTGTATTGTTTAAACTACCTTCATATATCCATGGGTTTATTCTACGTTATTGTATTGTATAAACTACCTTCATATATTCATAGGTTTATTCAACGTTATTGTATTGTATAAACTACCTTCATATATTCATAGGTTTATTCAACGTTATTGTATTGTATAAACTGCCTTCATATATTCATGGGTTTATTCAACGTTATTGTATTGTTTAAACTACCTTCATATATTCAAGGGTTTATTCTACGTTATTGTATTGTATAAACTACCTTCATATATTCATGGGTTTATTCAACGTTATTGTATTGTATAAACTACCTTCATATATCCATGGGTTTATTCAACGTTATTGTATTGTATAAACTACCTTCATATATCCATGGGTTTATTCAACGTTATTGTATTGTATAAACTACCTTCATATATTCATGGGTTTATTCAACGTTATTGTATTGTATAAACTACCTTCATATATCCATAGGTTTATTCTACGTTATTGTATTGTATAAACTACTTTCCTATATTCATGGGTTTATTCTACGTTATTGTATTGTATAAACTACCTTCATATATTCATGGGTTTATTCTACGTTATTGTATTGTATAAACTACCTTCCTATATCCATGGGTTTATTCAACGTTATTGTATTGTATAAACTACCTACATATATTCATAGGTTTATTCAACGTTATTGTATTGTATAAACTACCTTCACATATTCATGGGTTTATTCAACGTTATTGTATTGTATAAACTACCTTCATATATTCATGGGTTTATTCAACGTTATTGTATTGTATAAACTACCTTCATATATCCATAGGTTTATTCTACGTTATTGTATTGTATAAACTACCTTCATACATCCATGGGTTTATTCTACGTTATCGTATTGTATAAACTACCTTCATACATCCATAGGTTTATTCTACGTTATTGTATTGTATAAACTACCTTCATATATTCATGGGTTTATTCAACGTTATTGTATTGTATAAACTACCTTCCTATATTCATGGGTTTATTCTACGTTATTGTATTGTTTAAACTACCTTCATATATCCATGGGTTTATTCTACGTTATTGTATTGTATAAACTACCTTCACATATTCATGGGTTTATTCAACGTTATTGTATTGTATAAACTACCTTCATATATGCATGGGTTTATTCAACGTTATTGTATTGTATAAACTACCTTCATATATCCATGGGTTTATTCTACGTTATTGTATTATATAAACTACCTTCATATATCCATGGGTTTATTCAACGTTATTGTATTGTATAAACTACCTTCATATATCCATGGGTTTATTCTACGTTATTGTATTGTATAAACTACCTTCACATATTCATGGGTTTATTCAACGTTATTGTATTGTATAAACTACCTTCATATATCCATGGGTTTATTCAACGTTATTGTATTGTATAAACTTCCTTCATACATCCATGGGTTTATTCAACGTTATTGTATTGTATAAACTACCTTCATATATTCATGGGTTTATTCAACGTTATTGTATTGTATAAACTACCTTCATATATTCATGGGTTTATTCAACGTTATTGTATTGTATAAACTACCTTCATATATTCAAGGGTTTATTCTACGTTATTGTATTGTATAAACTACCTTCATATATTCATGGGTTTATTCAACGTTATTGTATTGTATAAACTACCTTCATATATCAATGGGTTTATTCTACGTTATTGTATTGTTTAAACTACCTTCATATATTCATGGGTTTATTCTACGTTATTGTATTGTATAAACTACCTTCATACTAAATGTAAGGCGTAACAAACTAGTGTAGTTCACTGTGGCAAACCCAAGTGAAAATTGCTAAGTTTCAGAGCCGAACTTTTCAACAGAAAGACTCTGGAAACAGTTTTGGTTTTAACTCTTTTACAAAATAGGGACGAGCATTTTTCTCAAACAAAGATGGTCTCTCGTCTTTCTAACAGAGACGACAACATTTGCACCTTAGCACAGCATTGTGTGATTTTAGAAATGTGTCGTTGTATTTTTTAATCGAAAAGCATTCTCTATCAGAATTTGAGTGATTATTAAAGGAATATAGTCGTCCAAACATCAACGTCGGCTACAAAATAGGGACGAGCATTTTTCTCAAACAAAGATGGTCTCTCGTCTTTCTAACAGAGACGACAACATTTGCACCTTAGCACAGCATTGTGTGATTTTAGAAATGTGTCGTTGTATTTTTTAATCGAAAAGCATTCTCTATCAGAATTTGAGTGATTATTAAAGGAATATAGTCGTCCAAACATCAACGTCGGCTACGGATGTTGTTCCAGAGAGGTTGTACTTTATATTGATGCTGAATAACCTCTCTGGAGAGTAATCCATCTCTAATGTCGTGATTGAATCAAACTGTTCCGTGTCTTAACGTCATCTTACAAATTATGTAAATTCTATAATTACTGGAATAACGAAGAAAATTAAATCTAAAATATGTTATTAAAAAGCTTTAAGTGCATCGCTTCTCCTTATTCAACCCAGCGTTCATAGAAAAACGATAAAATATAGGAATTATTTTTATAACTTTTAATTAAAAGATATAAAATCATTTTTGTTATTACTAGTTTTTTGACAGTTTACTATTATTATAGGAGTGGATTGAATCTTTCAGTCCAAATATGAACAACGTTACATTCACATTGCATGCTAGTAGTCAACTGATGATAATTTCTGAAAATAAGCATCCAGTCAAAATGTGCAGTAAATGTAGCTGCTTAAAGTAGCGGAATGATTAATGTTATGCATTTACAAAACTAGTAAAAGTGCAATGCTTATTTGCATAATCAGCAAAGAACATTGCCATTTGTTCTTTCAGTTCCGTTATATCGTCCAGTTTAAATTCCTAAATAATGAGATCCTAATCTTAAACGTGTCATCCAATTCTTATTACAAAATGTATGTAGTAAGTCAACATATCATGAACAGCCAGTCAATTGACACCATATACACACATGCACTATGACTGCTTAAGGCAGATGAACGATTTATAACTGAGCCATAATTATTCTAAGTACACGACCAATCAAGGAAGCTATACCAGTAACTAACCATAACTGAACAACTGACAGGTACTTGGATAAAACCCCACTAAAACCAACAACCACACGTTCTTTTTAAATCCCGGTAATAATTTACGACATCGTATTTTGATGACAATGAATGTCCAAATACGCATCCGGAATGTCTAAACACGGAAGCAACACTACAGTCATGGTAGTGACTGAAACTAGGTCATTAAATGGTTTGTCTGCAACTAGATCTTTCAGCTTTTTGACAGCTGAGACTTGGGCTTTCATCGGTTAAGTTCCTTCCCTCGTTAAGTTGTAATTGGGCATTGTGCCGTGTAACTGTGGTGTGTGTTTTATGTTTTCTGAGCTCGGCTGCCTTCCCTGTCCGATTTATAGCATTTTTGACATGTCTTGAGCAATGATTGAACTTGCAACATTACATCAATTCGTAGTTCTAACGCCAGCTTTATATTCAGACGATATTACCATTGTAATGATGACACGATTGGCCCCACTATTGACAGGCTCGGTGACATATTAATGACCTCATACTGCCAAAAATATCACATGATATTCCCATTAATAAATAAGAACAAAATAGAAGCTTTTACACAGCATTGATATTAACAATAATAAGTGAGTTTCGCGTATAATTGTTGATTCCTATTTTTTATACCATTGATCTCTGAATCCACAAATAAAATAAAACAATTAAGCCCGAACAAGGTTGTAAGATCACAATTTCGTGTCTTTAAACCTATTAATTTCTGTCATGAACTGTGTGGTAAGGATTGGTTTTAACAGACAATGATTGATCACTATGTTATAGTTAGAACATATTAAGTAAATTTTAATGATTAAAAAGGGCGGAGCGAGCGAAGCGAAGCGAGGCCTTTTTAGTCATTAAAATTTACTTAATATGTTCTAACTAACTTAGAATATAACATTCTGCATTCTGATTGGCCGATAGAAATTAGTGCCAACGCAAGACGACAAGTCTGTTAAGAGAAAATTGTAATGATTAAATTTTCATTTAACCGCGAAAATGCGGCGTTTTCATTGGCTCATAATGTAGGTTATATTCTAAGTTCGGATAAAACTGTAATCAATTCCCGGATAAGAAGAGGCTAACTAAAATAAATTGACCTAAGGCAGATAAATAATGAATGTCAAGAATTCACAATACGGTTCATACTATCGACGACTGTCGGTGTTATTTGTCAGGTGATGTCTAATAAGCGACAGATTGAGTTGAAATTGATGGGGCACTGCAAGAAGGAGAGGAAAAAAATATGAACAAATTTTGAAGAATATTATCAAGTACACAAAATCAAATGTTTGAACTAATATTTGGTTAGTTAACAAAATGTTGAACATGTACGATATATTTAGGTGTAAGTATTTGTATGTTATTTGTACATGGGCTGGAGACATGCTTGTCACAAGCAAAACAAACGTTGAAGTTTTAGTTGAGACCTGAACACAACCGATTTAGCTAAGATATGAAAGAATCAAGGACAAAGATGCGTCCGAGAGGTTGCGATTGCTGTCATGAGGTTGGCCATTAAAATTCTTACTTGCTGTCAGTTGTCATTATTTTTTATTTGAATTCGACATAATCTAAGACTTACTGATTACGAGTATTACAGTCCGCGATGTGTTTAGCAACAATAATTTCAATCTGAAATCAATACTGTAATTTCAATTATTTACATTTTGTATGTAAAGGTAATGATCGCCAAATCACCCGGTTAACTAGTGGTTAGGAGATGTTTTCCTTTGATGAGCACAGAAGTGATATTTGAACTCGGTGCTCTATGACTTGCTGGTCTCTCAATAATTTCATGACTGCTTGCTCTAGTGTTTTCAACTCAGAACTTGATAAAGACAACTAGAAACGATAATGTCAAATCGAAACGATCATGTCAACACAAAATTCGAACTCGAGTTTTCAACTTGAGACTCGATGTTTACAGTCCCCTGGCGCTACCCAATGTCAAACGCAGAAAATATCAAAACATCAAATACACGGCACAATGCCCAACACTTGTCGCGACAGCGCACGTTGCTATAATTTTGTTCCTTTCCCTTAAATGAGGTAGCCTTATAGAGACCTTATAGTACCGAGGTATTATGGAACAACAAAGCGCACTGACGTTTTTGCCTTTCATCAAAAGCAAACTTCAGACAGGGATAAGTATATATGAATATTTAATCCTCACTGATTGGAACTTAAATAGTTTATATACAAATCCTTGTAGAAATCTGATTATAAACCCGTAGACGTTTGATATATTCCTCCTCGGTCTATTAACAAAGACATTTTCCTTGTCTACAGCTGTCAATATTTCGTCATTTTTGATCTACATAAACGAATTATTTGACGCTGAGGGCAATTGTTTATATCCTACCAATATTTATCATTTAATGAAGAGAGATTATTTAAATTTAATCCAGAACTAAATGTCCCCAGTTGGTTTTTGAAACATTAGAGCAACACACGTGGCAGTTGATTTAGATATGCAATGTATTTGTAGTTAATACCACGTTGTTCCTTTTTATTTCATCTATTGTAGGTCCATTGTAAGACAAGTTCTACAACTTATATTAACCACTCTCGACACGTATTCCTGGTGGTATCCATCACTACAAGAGTAAGAGAGACGTCAGTTGTTGGTAATGCTTGAAGCACCAGGTAAGAGAAATATTGGTGCTTCTTCTTTTGTTTCGCGAGAAAGGAGAATTAACCAGGAACTTGTCAAAAATAATAATTTGAGTCAACTCACCTTTGCTAATTGCATTTGTATCATCTGTTCGTGTGGTGGTAGGTTATGACGACGTTAAAATGACCGACCATTTTGTATTTTCGAAATAATGTATCATTCATTCAAACCACCTACTTTAAGTAAATTGTATCGGATTGCAGTCAATTTGCTGTTTATTCTTAACCGGTAACCTATATCTTGACCTTCCATCACGTTCCTTTGACTTATTCAACGGTTGTGTATTGCAATTAGAGGACAATGGATCAATTGAGCGGCATGAGTTAGGGTAAAGTTTACGTGGTCAGCCACATTTTAAAACTTTACGCACTTGAAACAGATAAATACCAACCTCAGGGTCTTTTACTTTATTGTAACGGGTCTTTTACTTTATTGTAACAATTTAGACCCAACCCTCTTGCTAGTAAAGTACATTTGTATATCACTTGCCTTTTATGTTACGTGTTAGTATAAAAGGAACACAATACATGACGTGTATGTCTAAACTAGGATAAAGGTCTAAATAAACATTTTGCCTACTAAATCCCACAAGCCATTCACATACGTTCTAAACTTGCGTGGGTTCAGTTAGCAGATTATTTGACACCGAAGAAGGAGCAACTTCCTATTGCGAAATAAATTTCGTAAAATGTTCTGCTTATTTATTTAGTACATATTCTTTGTTAGAACTACTGTAAGACATTTAATCTTAACAATGGTATTTGTGTTTTCCATGTTCGTATCTCATTACATCACGTGCGTCAATATTGTGTTTTCCTCCTCGTTCTTACTAAATTACAAAATATTTCGGACAAAAAGACGTAATATTTATTTACCCTGGCATATGTTTGTTCATCAAGCAGATAAAAGACAAGATTGAGAGGGTTAGAAAATATAAACATATCTTATACTTTGGATAAAAACTCCCCACAAAGTATTCGCGTTTCCATCATAATTAACATTATCTTTCTTACCATATGTTTTATCAGAGATATATTGTTTCGTAGGAGTCGAAAATAATTGGACCTGGTTCACCGTAACTTTCTTAAATAGGCCACCAGGTCGGTGCCAGGATACATAATCAGCGATGAAAGAATTGTGTTCCCTGTATTTTGATAGTGATATATATCTCTTACTTATCTATTCTAACCAAACCATGCAGCAAATTTGCGGCAATCTTTGGATAATTATTTACGATATTGAAACTAGGAAGATTGCGTTGTCAAATTACTGTTTTTCCGATATGTCTGATGGACTAATAGATTAGGATTTGTGTTTTATTTGAAACGTAATTAAAGGGCTTGTATGATGTTCATCCAACGTGATAAAACATATGGTGTGAATGTGTTGTGTTTAATTGAAACATCGGTGCAACTGTGACTCTAAGGTACCATAAGCAACCATAAGTCATTGTACAAAGTAATGAACTTATAAATTAAGATACAGCAAGATACAGCAACCGAATAGTGACATGCCGACACATTCCCTTAATGTTGTTTGATCGTTCGTTCGCTTATCACTTGCAGAAATGCGTTCAGAAATGAAGTGCCCAAGCCGAGAATCGAACCAGTGATCTCTCGGATCGTAGTCAAGCACTAATAATGATTGGAAATACTGAATCCCAGTAGTACTCCTTTGTTAGATGAGAATAACAGCGAATCCTGTGTAAAAGGCCACTTTTACTAAACTTGTCTACAAAAACCAAAAAATGCTTTCTCCCACTAAACCAGTTCAATATCTGTATCATCATTATGTAACTATTTTAGAGACACCATTTGTCAACGAAGCCATGCTCTAACTGAGTTACTATCTACGTGGTCTTACTATTGTAATCCACAAATGAATTACCACAACGGACATTGCATTTTCACCCCGTAACCTCGAAGTCTATACCACCAAACATGACTGGTACTACAGTACAAACAATGTGGCAGCAACCAATGAACATTTATAAGCAATTCAAATTGTACAAGCGCAAATATCCATCAAGAGTTTTAAGGACGTCTCATTTTACAAATTCTACAACGTGTTTAGACAGGACCATCTTACATCCCATGACGTAGACAAATCGCTCTGTACAGATACAGCTTTAATATATTCGCCAGCGAGAGACAAAACACAATTAATGAGCACACGATAGACAATCGGATCCTGAAAATTGCAATAAGAAACAAATTATCTTTGTTATCCGTTCTTGCAGAAAGGAAGAATGTCTTTGATTAAGGATAAAAGATGTACTAGCTAGATATCTTGTATAAATCTTCGATCATCTGTGTGTAAGAAGACCTTAACAAGGATTGAGCTATGTGAACATGTAATGGAATATTCTCTATTTATGTCGAAAATACTAGTATTATGTTTCTGGTTATGCTGAAACATACAAGTATGTAGGAAAGACATTATTGACGTTGTTTTTAGAAAGTGGGGTAATACAGTGTCATCTGAGAAAACCGAACAGTTGTTTGGTAATCTCAGATTACGCTTATTTTTGTTTTGAAATGTGTCAATTTACAAGATGTTAGTTGATATTAGTTACATACTGTAGTCATTCAAAGTCTTATCAAAAGGAACAGCTTACAGATGAGCAAATGGCATCGAAAGCATTTAACGCCGTTCCTTAACAATATCTCAGTTACGCACCGCGACCGTTCACATCGCCAGTGTTCCTAAACTGTAACCTAACCAGTACACAATTACCAATCCACGACATAGCACAGGAAACCAGCAACTTCTCCACATATGTAGGAAAATCTAAATTCTTTTCAATACGTATCACTTGTACTTGTATATGTATCTTAGAAATTAGTTCTTTGAAGTAGCTGTAGATTAAGCTTTGTCTCATCGTATTTGTACCGGGTTTCAACCATTTTCTGTCTAATAATAGGGGTGTTCGAAAAGAAATGTAACTTTTTATTGACATAACCTTTTAGAGGGAAACTCTTAGAAAACCTTTAATGGACCCTCCTTAACATATTGCACACTGATTTAACTTTTAATTTCAAGATTATAATGTGTTTTGTCGTCTGCAAAAGGTACAACACTCGTGTACTGCAATATTATGGCTGATCGAAATGTACAGAAAATAACATGATACGAAACTGGGCTTAATAATTATATAGACTCAAAACTAACGTACGTCGAGAGTCGGTCTCTGTTGGGCTGTGAGTAAGTTATTGTGTGTCTTTGTAACCATATTGATGAGATATAAGACGTTTTATAACCCATTCTATCTCATCCAGGAGGGTAACAGAATGCACCGACAACCCATACAGTGTAATAATTCCGAACTGCACCCCAATTCGTGCGTGTGATAAATACATCTTAAGAACAGGTCAAAACCCTTTTCCCACTGAATAAAGAACAGAACAGAACATATATTTATTCAGATTTGTTCATAGTACATCATCTATACATATAACATAATATTATATACATACATAAAGTTATCATATGCTTGTATTATAGATAACATTCTTAATGTAATAAGTCAAGGAACAATTTTACATACTTTTCAATGATTATTAGTTCCATGCACAAATGTTACCCAAACGTATCATTTACTATTAAAATTACCTCTGCATAGCAACAACCTCTGCAAAACAATAAACAGTCTGCTTCCCAACGGGTGTTGTTCTAGAGAGGTTGTACTTTAAGCCTAGGCCCCACTGAGGAATTCTTCATCGGCGATGTTCTTCCGATATCTTATGATACCACCTGATTCAACACGATTCCTTCCTATACCACAAATTGTCGCATGACTTCCCAAAAGCTTCCCCTAGACCACGATGGACCGGTTCCCGATGTCCTGATAACTCATTAATTTAAATCGGGAGTACATCGCCGATGAAAAATGCTCAGTGGGACCTAGACTTTACATTGATGCTTAATGACATGGGTATTAATCCGACTCCAATGTCGTGATTGAATCAAACTGCTCCGTGTCTGAACGTTATCTTACAAATTATGAAAATTCCACACTTACTGGAATATCGAAAATAAATAAATCTAAAATATATTATTAAAAGCTTTGAGTGCATTGCATCTCCTTATTCAACACTGCTTTCATAGAAAAACGATAAAATATGGGAAATGTTTTTAAAAAATTTAATTAGAAGATATAAAATCATGTTGTTTTTCACTAATTTTTTAACAGTTTGCCATTATTTTAGGAATGTAGTGAATATTTTAGTCGGCCTTAAAATACAGTTTGCAAATACGAACTACATTACATTTACAAAGCATAGTCAACTGCCGTTACTGTCTTGATATAGGCATCTAGTCAAAATGTGCAGTACATGTAGCCGCTTAAAGTAGGCGAATGAATAATATAATGCATTTACTATACTAGTTCAATGTTCATTGGCATAATCAGCAACTTAAATTGCCTTTTGGTCATAGACAGATTTACAAAAAGAAATATGTAAAAATATATGCTTTACAAGACCAAATGCAAAGACATAATAATAAGAAGCATACTATAATTAAGAGACAGTAATGATGTTAAGGGTGTGAGTACGCATAGACATAGCGTGTTTTGTAGCAATGTTAGCACTTTTTATTTTATTTTAGTCGACATAAGTGAAATAAATGTATCAGTAGTGGGCCATTTAATATTACCTAAAAATGTTTTTTCAAATGTTTGAATATCTACTACAGCATAAAATGAAGTGGTACTCATTATCAACAAAATGTTGGGTGCATAATTTACATATTCTATTATTTCTGTCCGTTCCCTTGTATCTTCCAGTTCAAATTCGAAAATGAGATCATAATCTTAAACGAGTCATCCAATACTAACATGTCTTGAACGGCCAGTCAGTGGACACATGTATTTTGACTGCTTAATGCAGATGAAAGATTAATTAACAAGCTATAATTATAATATTAATTATAATACGCATACAGAATATCTAAACAAGGAAGCCATTGCACAGTAATTGTAATGTCTTTTAAAAGCTGCAACTAGGTCATTCAGCTTTTTGACAGGTGGGACTTAGATTTTTGACATGTCTTGAGCAATGATTCAACTTGCAACATTACAACAATTCGTAGTTCTAACGCCAGATTTATATTCAGACGATATTACCATTGTAAAGATGACAAGATGGGCCACACTATTGACAGGTTTAGTGATGTATTAATGACCTCATACTGCCAAAATATCACATGATATTCCCATCAATACATTAGAACAAAATAGAATATTTCACACATCATTGATATTAACGGGAATAAGTGAGGTTCGCGTATAATTGTTGATTCCTATTGTTTTATACCATTGATCTCTGAATCCACAAATAAAATAAAACAATTAAGCCCGAATAAGGCTGTAAGATCACATCTCCCTGTCTTTGAACCTATTAATTTCTGCCATGAACTGTGTGGTAAGGATTGGGTTTAACAGACAATGATTGATCACTATGTTCGGATGAAACTGTAATCAATTCCCTGATAAGAAGATGCTAACTAAAATAAATTGACCAAGGGCAGATAAATAATGAATGCCAAGAATTCACAATACGGCTCATACTGTCTCCAGCAGCCGATGTTATTTGTTAGTTGGTGTCTAAGAAACGACAGAAGGAGTTGAAGTTGATGGAGCACTGCAAGAAGGAACAAAACATAATGCACGCATTTCGAGGAAAAACATAAAGTAGAAAAAAGACGATTGGACTAATATTTGGTTAGTTAACACTATGTTGACATGTAAAATATTGAAATGAATCAGTGTACCGGTATTTGTGTGTTATTTGTGCATGGGCCGAAGACATGCTTGTCACAAGTAAAAGAAACGTTGAAGTTTTAATTGAGACTGTAGAATATAACCTGAACACAACCAATTTAGCTAAGATATGAAAGAATCGAGGACAAAGATTGGCCCGAAAGGTTGCGATTGCTGTCATGAGGTTGGCCTTTTTACTTTTACTTGCTGCGAGATATCATCCTTTTTTAATCAGTCAGGTTATCTAGTGGTTATGAGAAGTTTCCCTTTAGAAGCCCAGAACGCTATATACGAAATTCGGCGCTCCCTCCCTTGCTTGTCTCTTTGTAATTTCATGACTTCTTGCTCTATTGTTATCAATCCAGAACTCGATAAAAGACAACTCGAAACGATAATGTCAACTCGAAATTCGAACTCGAGACTTGAGTTTTCAACTCGATGTTTACAATCTATGGTGCTATCGAATGTCGAGCATAGAAAACATAAAAACGTCACATACACAATTATGTCACGACAGCAATTTTTTGCCATAAGTATGTTCCTTACCCTAAATGAGGTAGTCCTACAGTGTCATTTGCGTACCTAAATAAAATAACAAAGCGCACTCACATTTTTGCCTTTCATCAAAAGCAAACTTCAGACAGGGATAAGTATTCATGAATATTTAATACTCACTGATTAGAACGTAAATAGTTTATATACAAATCCTTGTGGAAATCTGATTACAACCCCGTAGACGTTTGATATATTCCCCCCTCAGTCAATTAACAAAGACATTTTCCTTGTCTACAGCTGTCAATATTCCGTCATTTTCGATCTACATAAACGAATTATTTGACGCTTGGGAAAATTGTTCATATCGTACAAAAATTGAATCATTTAGTGGAGAACGATTATGTAAATCTAATCAAGAATTAAATGTCCCCAGTTGGTTTTTGTAACATTGTCATAGGACAACACATGTGGCAGTTGATTTAAATGTGCAATGGCTATTCCTTTTTGTTCTTATTTATTATGAGTAGGTCCATTGTAAAACGAGTTCTACAACTTATATTTACCACTGTTGACACTCATTCCTAATGGTATCCGTCGCTACAAGAGTATGAGACAAGTCAACTGTACTTTTTAATGTTGGAAGCACCAGGCAAAAGAAAAAATAACAATGTATGGCGAGGACAAGGAATAAACTGGGAACTTGCCAAGATGAATGGTTCGAGTCAACTTACCTTTGCTAATTGCCTTTGTATCTTCTGTTCGTCCGATGTTGGATTCTGACGACGTTAAAGTAACCGACATTTTTTCTTCTCTCGAACGAATGTATCATTAATTCAAACCACCAACTTTAAAGTAATTGCATTGTTTTCTGTTCTCAACCGGTAACCTATCTTTTGAACTATCGTAGTTTTCTAATGACTTCTTCAACGACTGTGTATTTTAATTACAGAGCAATTGATAATTTGATGTGAAAGATTTTCAGTAAAGATTAGAAGGTCCGCCACGACTGCTTTCATGCATTACAATTACTTTCCCCCCTTTAATCGTTCGACAAAAAATAAGGATCAACATCAGGGATGACCGGAGGGTCGTTTACTTTATTGTAGCCATCTGGACCCAACCTTCTTACTAGTAATGTACAATTGAATATCACTATTGTTTGTGTTACATATCAGTATTTATAATCTATCCACAAATGTATTACCACAACGGACATTGCATTTTCACCCCGTAACCTCGAAGTTTATACCATCAAATATAACTGATACTACAGTACAAACAATATGGCAGCAACCAATAAACATTTATAAGCAATTTAACTCAAATTTTACTAGCGCAAATATCAATCAAGAGTTTTAAGGAAGTCTCTTTTTTCAAATTTTACAACGTGTTTCGACAGGGGCATCTTACATCCCTTGACGTAGACAAACCGCTCTGTACAGATACAGCTTTAATATATTCGCCAGCGAGAGACAAAACATAGTTAATGGGCACACGATAGACAATCGGATCCTGAAAATTGCAATAAGAAACAAATTATCTTTGTTATCCGTTCTTGCAGAAAGGAAGAATGTCTTTGATTAAGGATAAAAGATGTACTAGCTAAATATTTTGTATAAATCTTCGATCATCTGTGTGTAAGAAGTCCTTAACAAGGATTGAGCTATGTGAACATGTAATGGAATATTCTATATTTATGTCGAAAATACCAGTATTATGTTTCTGGTTATATGCTGATATACATGTATGTATGTAGGAATTAAATTGTTGATGTTGTTTTCTTAGGAAGGTAGAGTTTCGTGGTAATACAGTATCATCTGAGAAACAGAACACTTGATAGGACCGAGTGATTTGTTTGGTTTTCACAGTTGTTTGGTAATCCCAAATTACGCTCTTTTGTCTTTAAAATATATCGATATACTTGATGTCTGTTGACACCGGGTACATATTGTAGTCAGTCAAAGTCTAATCAAATGGAACTGGAAAAGCTTACAAATGAGCACATGGCATCGAAAGCAAATCATATTTTGTTTGGTATAAACTGTACTATAATGTTGCATTTGATGTCTTAGTCGGTCCTTTAAGTCGACGACCATTGGCTACACCTCGTATGAATCGTATCTCGAATATCATTCGGAAGTATCTGCCATTCACATACCACACAAATCATTCATGGACCAACCTCTGGTATTTGTAGAACATACTCGCTCATTCATTGTCAATTCTCTCATACACGAAACTGCATCATGCGCCGATAATACTGTTAAAATACGGGAAAAAAGTCTTATGTGACAAACAATCGAAAAAAATGTTATATGGTTTCAATTGATTAAAAATTCACATTTGTGTTTCCAAATATTTAAATCATCCGTTACAACATTTGTGCAATGTCATTTTCATGAGGCAATTTAGAAACATCGATATTCTTATCGTCCTAAGGTAACCAACATTACATGAATATCTTCGAAGAATGTTTTGCTATCTCTCCAAATCAGCTGTAATGACAACGACGACTCGTCATTTGAGTCTTATCCTATCAAATGTTTCATATAAAATGTTGACCTCACGAAATTAACACTTCTACATTTTTGGGGGAATTTAACGCCGTTTCCCAACAGTATTTCAGTTATGCACGACGGCCGTTACACATAACCAGCTTTTCTGGACAGTAACCTAACCAGTACATAATAACTCTCCCTCCACTTACCACAATAAACCAACAACTTCTCCACATGTGTAGGAAAATCGAAATTGTTGTCAAAAGGTATCACCTGTCACGGCGGGAATCGAGCCCTGATCGCCGGATTACAGCGCACTTACCTAGGATTTAAATAAATATCTTTGACAATACCTTCTTACGCTTTTATCTAACGAATTAGTTCTTTGTAAAAGCAGAAAATTGAGCTTGTCTCATCGAGCTTTGTACTGGTTTCCAACCATTTTCTGTCAAATACGATGGGTGTTCGAAAAGAAATGTAACTTTCTATTGACGTAACCTTTTACTGTGAAACCCGTAGAAAACCTTTAATAGACCCCCCTTTACACATTGCACACTAATTGAACTTTTAAATTCAATACCAAAATTATGTTTTGTCGTCTGCTTAAGGTACAACACCCGGGTACTGCAATATTGCTGCAGATCACATAGGTTTCCTGGAAACTAACCAACGCTCTACTAAAGGCGATTTAGGTGTAGAAACTTAAAAGTAATCGCATGCAGGGATTATGTCTTAAGAATGGAATTCGTGATCGAGCTAATGCTTCCCTTTTCGCTCAAAAAACACTTGAAAGTAGAAGCATAGTACAAATAGACATTTTCTTGTGAAAGGTACATACATGTATGTTCTATTTCATCAACAATTCGACGCTTCATGAAATATTTTTCAATGTTTCCTGCAAAAAACTATCTGTAGAACCTTTTGGTTACACCTTCGCCCAGTGGTTCTGGTATTTGAAATGCAGGACTTTGGTGGATGAAGAAAATCAAATGCATCACATTCATCACTGACTTTGCATGCTTTACAATTACGGGCTTCTTTCATATATGATTTTTTTCTGCTTCATTTTTGGTTAGTGATAGTGAGCCTGTATTTCATCGTCGGAGATATAACTTTAATGTTTTCTTTGCGTTTAGAATTAGATGTTTTTGTCACCATGCAATGAGCATGGTATTGATGGGCTACACATCTTGCTAATTGGAACATTGTCTTCCAAATGAAGTGAACATTGGATAAACTTGAGCATGTACAAGCAGCTAACTGTCCAACGGAAAATATTGCAGCTGTGTGCCTTTTTTAGCTTAGTACAAATGAGTAAGTGTATATTAAACATACAATAAGATCAAACTGATCAATAGAAGTAAACCAAATTTTACCCAAGAGACGACAATAGTCTAATGGGGACACATGCAGAATTAGACATGCGGTAATCCCGAAAATACAAAGACATGCATGGAGATGCATTTCTTTAAAAATACTTCTCGTAAGCCGGCCATTTGACATAACCAGCTTACTCCTCTTGCAAGTTCTGCACATGTAGAGGATATGAGTGAAGCCAATGTCACAAAGAGCATATTAACGTGACCAATCGGGAAATATACCTGGAGAAGCAAGCATTCTACCAAATGAGGTGACAGTGTGAATCATAGGAAAGAAGAAAATAACACAGCATTTGACCACCGTATTATATTTCAATAACAACATGTTATAAATACAATGAAATACATGTTAAAACAAACAATTGTGTACAAACAGTCCATACAAACAAACAAAAACTCGCGAATGAAAATCACATATTATTAAATACTACCTCAAAACCAGGGCTGGTACTCAAAAAAAGCCATAATGTTTTTCTAAGGGAATTTTCTTTCACGATATTTAAATTAGAATTTAAAGACATTTAAGACGGACGTTTCCAACTGTTTTCGAAGTGAAACCCAAAATGAGTACACTTGAGTTAGAGAGGAGTACAATTAAGTTGGAGGCTAATATACCGAACGATAATCTATCGATTCAGATAAAAAGGACGGATTTTAGTTCACCTTTTTAAATTAATTTTCAGAAAATATCTCTAAAAATGACTTCTAATGATAAACGTATTAGCGATGATAAATGTATTTTTACACATTCAAGTAACGTATGTATGTATTAGAATGCATAATGGTTATGGATAAAACAGGACTTAAATAAATGATAAAACAATATACTTATTCTAGTAAAACGTAAATATCATTTGTTCATTCATATTTCATTCCATATGCGAATAAATTATACTACAATCATAAAGAACAATTAAAATCATCTTTTGAAATTGGTTGCCTAGGATCATGTATGGAAGGTGCATGTAGAAATATTCCGACGGTGCCAAAGAAAGCAGCAGTTGTAAATATGAACAAAAACAATCTATCCATCACCATGGCTACGTAATTCCAGTCTCGTTTTATCTGTAAAATAAAGAACGTATCATTGATTTAACATTAGGTCAGGACAACATGATACTGTGGTTCTGGTAACTCTACCTGTCATTTTGCTAGACGTAACCGCTTATCGTCGATTTTCCATTGCATAAAATGAATAATTTGAATAAAATAAAATAATTTTTAATGTTTTCCTCTCTACCTATAGCAGTAAGTAGTAAGTTAGTAAATAAGTAATGTAATACAGATTTCTTACCGATGCGTCTTCGTCATCTTTTTTCAGATGTTCTGCAATATATGTAACGCCCTTCAATGAGGACCGGATTTCTTTCGGATATCCGGACAAAACGGCTTTATAAACTGTACGTCTTTGTCGGAGATTTTCATACTCCGGTGACACCACGTGGTCTGCATTATTTCCGGTTATCCTTGCATACTGGTCTAGTAGACTAACTGCAGATTTGCTTAGTGTTGCTACAGGTTCTTGTGGAGGACGTTTCATTAACAGAGCTTTTGGAAGAATTTCTGTAAACACTCGTTTAATCCAAGGTGACATTTTGTGAGTAGCTGGAGACCGGAAGTGAACACTGAGAGTATACACCGTCAGAAATATCGACATCGTCACAACGATCATTGTAAACAGAAGATATTTTCCTATTAAAGGTATAACTATGGAAGTCGGTGGGTTTATATCAGAAAGTAACAGAAAGAACACAGTTAATGCCAGTAGAATGGATATAGACAGAGTTATCTTCTCCCCGGAATTACTCGGTAGATAAAATACAAGTACGGTCAGTGTTGATATAGCGATGATCGGCATTATAAGGTTGATTGTGTAAAACAACGTTTTACGGCGGATTGTGATGTTAAACGTTATATCTGGATACGCCTTCCCTGGACAGCATGGGTAGAATTTCTCCTTTCTCCTAGCTGTAACATTGATAATATCCCATTCTACGTTCTGGCTGTACTCGCACAGGTCTATGCCTTTAGGGTATATTGTTATGTTATTTCGATGGATCCCCGAATCTTCTCTGACGTGACGTAAATCGATCTGAATATAGCACAACAACAATGCAATTAGTGAATCACCAAAAACATGATACAGTGTAATCTTAAAAAAACATACTACAGATTTTACAACCGTTCGGTATTGTCAAAATACTCATGTGTTTTTATTTTAAAGTATCGTAGTTTGATTTGATTGGTATTGTTTGATAGCAGGCACAAATCTGTTCATAGTATGCTTCGGACGTTTAATGAAGGATATTGGTTGTACAGGACACATGTCGGGACAAAAATGTTTGATCGGTTCGGTCCAGTTTTCTCAGATTACACTGTACTAATAATGTTGTAATGAAATTAAATTGCTAGAAATGGTCTTGAATACTTCTTTGCAACAATAACAACCCATATTTTGAAAATAACGAAGTGCTCCAACAAAATCATTTTTAGTGTTTTCATTTGACAAAATGAAATAAGATAAAAGAGAATGATAAAATTATGATAATATAAGCGTATACTATTGTCGAATAGATTTTATTTAAAGGATGATAATACTATATATAACATGATAATACTGTAATATGATAAATGTCAATATACATGTACAAATGTACATGTAAAGCCTAGGTCCCCCTGAGGAATTCCACATCGGCGATGATCTCCCGATTTTTTCCGATACCACCCGATTCATCAAAATTCCTTACGTTATCACAAACTGTCTTATGACTTCCCCGAAGCTTCTCCTAGACCTCGAGGAACCTGTTCCTGGTGTCATGATAGCCGGGAGTACATCGCCAATGCAAAACATGCTGAGTGGGACCTAGGCTTTAATTAAAAAAGATGATGATATTTATATTACCGCATTGCCATCGTATGTCCAGGAGCTGAATTTCATGAAGCATTCTTGTTGATCAAAGGGAAAGAACTCTACATTGATGGGGCAATAACTCTTGTAGATAGCTGGAGGTTCCCAGTGAACGACTCCTGAATGATAAACCTTGGCCTTTGTTAACAGTGTCACATTGAAGTCACCATCAGCACTATAAACATAAAATCACACAGTCATGTTTTGGTAAATCTAAAAGAGATTTCAGCCTGTTCACGATGGTTTAACGTATTCAATTAATGAGGGGATCACTTGGTGGCTGGGTGTCAACTTTTCGCATTGAGTGTACCTCCATAGGCATTCAGGTGTTGTCATGAATTTTTAAATAATGTGAAATTGCATATTCTGATTCGTTTTGTCCTCCTTCTGGATCCGAGCTATGGCCGTTGTTAGAAAAGTTGCTGACGTCATCCTCATACGTAAGTAGTTAAGTCAAGTAACCTGACAATGAATCGTGTGACGACTGCGCTTGTGGACGAGAATGGGTGTTGTGGGATTGCCACGATTCTACTTTTCCAGCTTCAGATCACCATTGGGTAGTTTGATAGTAACGGAACAAGCCATTTTAAAGTCAACTGGGGGAAGTTTGATAAATTGAATACTCGTAGTTCGAGGGGAAGGCGATGTGACCTGATCACACGGTCTTGTCAAAATGGGGACCTGGTTGCCGTTCCTACAGTACAATGCGACGTTCATCTTCAGTAAATGTACTTGTTGTTGAATAGGTATGTCTATGGTTTCTTTAAAAAGCATTGTACCATATGTTTAGTGATTGCACACGTACTGTGTTGTGATGAAACTCTAACTATTGCGTTTTAGAAAATCTAGCCAGGGTTTCTTTTTGCGGAAGTTGAGATATGATTGTTATTGTTTACCGGATTGTGTTCGCAATATGCCAAAGTCAACCAATAGTTTAATAGGTGCTTGACAGCTGTTCGTAAAATATTTTTTATTATCTCAGCATTAAATCAAAGGACATTCTAACAGAGCCTCGTTGAATATTCTATCCGAATTCCTGGCACTATTCGAGTATCCGGTGTTATCCGAATTCAGGGTGTTACCCGAAAGCATCTTTCATTCTAACAAACTACCAGATGCTATTCGAAATAAATGTGATATCAGAGTCAATCAATGGTTTAAGTAAGTCCGAGTCAGATGTTCATATTTATTATAATTTTTATTTTTTATGTTCTTCACCACATTATTACTGTGGTTTTTAATTAAACGACATTTCTAGCCAGGACAATCTAATATATATAACCCCGCTGTGCTATTGTATGTTCCGCATCAATGTTTGCTTCAACGTATATCTATTAAGATATTTCTGTAATGTGCCGATGTCCACTTGATTGATCGAATATAAAAACGTATATCTGAATATGTACATCGTCAAGTCGTCAACCAATGGCGCCGGAACTGATATTTCATCTCTATAAAGATGCCGACACGCGATCAAATGAACGTGTTTATGGTGTACTGATATTGACATTGCAACAGAATGTCATCAGAAAATGCTTGATCTCGTACGACATGTTTATACACTTAATTAAAACTGACGTTTAATTCAATATAGCAGTATCATATAACAATGCAACGCAGGAATCGAGATTTTGCAAATAAGTTTTTTTTTCGATAAATGTCAAAATTACGTCCATATTGAATATATTTCCCAAGTTCAATAATACGAGTACGCTGTAGCTTGTTAATATTTGCATATGGTATTAATGTGTTTCAGTTTTCAAAATCCTAACATATATGAATATGTTGGTCTCTTGTGAGTTTCTGTTGAGGGCGCTCAACTCTGGTGTTTAAAAACGCAACCAAATGTTAATGAAATTATCAAACACCGGAACTTTTGAACTACTAATGTACATTAAGCGAATGCCGGTTAATCTGTTTTACTATATTTTCAATGAATGGATATGCTAGATGTATATGATAACAGTGCTATTTAAAATGATGGAAATGATATTCAATGTGTATATCGAGTTCAGATTCCCTTTCATAAATCTCAGGGTAGTTACGTTTTTGATAGCTACATTAATAAATTACAAATTACATTAAATTGATAACCAAATTGATAGATAATTGTATTGAAACATAAAACAATAACAGATAGGCATGAGTGTCTAGGATTGTATTCAAAAGTCAAACAATACATTTGGCCCAGATTGTGGAAATAATTATCCTATGTTAGTAAACAATATTCAGTGCGAACAAATTAACATGGTCCTCGAATCTTTTATTAGCATACTTTAACTGTTGATTCAATGCCTATGATTTACTATCTTGACACACGAATATTACATCTTATTGTACCTACATTCAAAGTGTTATTACAACTCCACGAACAAGAACACAACAATGCTATATTTGTGAACAGAATCATTTGCTTTTTGAATTACATTAGTTCCACTATCTTGAATCTATCGCAGTCCGTCACAAGAAGCTTGTAAAGATCGTGAACCAGGCTAAGCTTGTAAAGATCGTGAACCTCACAAGAAGCTTGTAAAGATCGGGAACCAGGCTTTACAAGAAGCTTGTAAAGATCGGGAAACCAGACTTCACAAGAAGCTTGTAAAGATCGGGAAACCAGGCTTCACAAGAAGCTTGTAAAGATCGTGAACCAGGCTTCACAAGAAGCTTGTAAACATCGTGAACCAGGCTTCACAAGAAGCTTGTAAAGATCGGGAAACCAGGCTTCACAAGAAGCTTGTAAACATCGTGAACCAGGCTTCACAAGAAGCTTGTAAAGATCGGGAAACCAGGTTTCATAAGAAGCTTGTAAAGATCGGGAAACCAGGCTTCATAAGAAGCTTGTAAAGATCGGGAAACCAGACTTCACAAGAAGCTTGTAAAGATCGGGAAACCAGGTTTCATAAGAAGCTTGTAAAGATCGGGAAACCAGGCTTCATAAGAAGCTTGTAAAGATCGGGAAACCAGGCTTCATAAGAAGCTTGTAAAGATCGGGAAACCAGGTTTAATAAGAAGCTTGTAAAGATCGGGAAACCAGGCTTCATAAAAAGCTTGTAAAGATCGGGAAACCAGGCTTCATAAGAAGCTTGTAAAGATCGGGAAACCAGGCTTCATAAGAAGCTTGTTAAGATCGGGAAACCAGGCTTCACAAGAACTTGTAAAGATCGGGAAACCAGGCTTCATAAGAAGATTGTAAAGATCGGGAAACCAGGCTTCATAAGAAGCTTGTAAAGATCGGGAAACCATGTTTAATAAGAAGCTTGTAAAGATCGGGAAACCAGGTTTCATAAAAAGCTTGTAAAGATCGGGAAACCAGGCTTCATAAGAAGCTTGTAAAGATCGGGAAACCAGGCTTCATAAGAAGCTTGTTAAGATCGGGAAACCAGGCTTCATAAGAACTTGTAAAGATCGGGAAACCAGGCTTCACAAGAAGCTTGTAAAGATCGTGAACCAGGCTTCACAAGAAGCTTGTAAAGATCGGGAAACAGGCTTCACAAGAACTTGTAAAGATCGGGAAACCAGGCTTCACAAGAACCTGTAAAGATCGGGAAACCAGGCTTCACAAGAAGCTTGTAAAGATCGTGAACAAGGCTTCACAAGAAGCTTGTAAAGATCGGGAAACCAGGCTTCACAAGAACTTGTAAAGATCGGGAAACCAGGCTTCACAAGAAGCTTGTAAAGATCGTGAACAAGGCTTCACAAGAAGCTTGTAAAGATCGGGAACAAGGCTTCACAAGAAGCTTGTAAAGATCGGGAAACAGGCTTCACAAGAAGCTTGTAAAGATCGGGAAACCAGGCTTCACAAGAACCTGTAAAGATCGGGAAACCAGGCTTCACAAGAAGCTTGTAAAGATCGGGAAACCAGGCTTCACAAGAACCTGTAAAGATCGGGAAACCAGGCTTCACAAGAAGCTTGTAAAGATCGTGAACCAGGCTTCACAAGAAGCTTGTAAAGATCGGGAAACCAGGCTTCACAAGAACTTGTAAAGATCTGGAAACCAGGCTTCACAAGAAGCTTGTAAAGATCGGGAATCCTGCTTTATAAGAAGCTTATACAGATCGGGAAACAGGCTTCACAAGAATCTTGTAATATTATGCATGCATAAAATTTGAGGATCAAGTTCATTTGTTCACAGTATACGAATATGCCTGAACTTGGCAACAGTCATATGCTCTTCGTGTGAAAAAGGTTGTGGACAAATTGTCAGTTGCCAAAAAATAAAATTGCATTTAGTGATAAATTATAGCGTAATTATAGTTTTATAATGCAGTGACGTCACAATCATCCAGCTACGAGTACGTATATATGCAACTGAACCAGCATTAAAAACATCTTAGTATGTTACTTACTTGTTATATAGAATAATATCTGGTCTCCACAAATCGTCCGATGGCATATTGGTGTACATTAGACCACCAAACTCAACCGGATCCCATTTCATCCTCAAATCTAACCATTCCTGAATAAAGATTGGAAGAAAAACACTTTAAAACCCACCTCGAAATTGGGACGGTCTACAGAACATGACGGTATTTTAGGACAATATTTTTGACGTTTAACTGGATAATTCGACCGCTTTAACAGACTTTCTTATCAACCAATTCCTACAATTGTGTCTTTTGAAATGGATTTTTATTTTGTAATATAATATGTCTTTCAGAATGTAAAACGTGATTTCGATTAGCATTTTCTACTTTAATTGCATACTACTTATCAAAACTGCTCAATGTGATTTAATTTAGATAATTTTGACGTTCATAAGACATATGATGTACTATGACAAATTACCGCGGCATGCGCACAGCATACTTAACTATAGCAATGTATTCAAGTTTAGTATATTTATAGTAATCATACTTACATGCTTCAACCAAATCTTGGTCGTCACAATCTGATTCTTCTCCGACTGAAAATAAACAATCATAAATACTGTCAAATCAGACATTTTCGCGAGGTTTAAATTTCGCGAATGTGTTTTCCTGAATAAGTTTGCAAGGTTAAATGTTCGAGATTTTTAAACGTCACAAAAAAGAACTACATCTGCCTTTCACTACCTGTTTACAGTTCACGATTGTAATTTTTCGCGAAATATCGAGTTCCTGAATGTAGCCAAAATTAACCCATCGCGAACATTTCTGATTTTATAGCAATTTAAGATTTATGCCCTTCTTAAAACGTCGAATAACTAAATCTAACTGGTGAACAAGTATTCACATTTCCCCGATAAATGGCGCTAAATCTTTGTTACAACCATGTTTCAGTATCGTTTATGTCACGGATATAATAGATTATTGCCCTATAAATTCCAAGACCGCCAGAAACTGTCACAAATATTGAATTGAATATCGTAAAATCATTTTAAATCTTAAGGATTGTTTTTATCTTTTCCTTGAACCAACGTAATCACTTAAATGAAATCTAAACGTTTGATTGGCCTACTAAACACGGAACTAGCGGTTGCTTCCATTGTTATAATCTACGAAATTTCGAACACGAAAAAATATTGCTAAAATGTTCTCAAAATGTATTGCCCACGAGAAACGATGATTTTACATTAGTTTCCATTTAAACTGATATACGTATGATCAAATCTTACTCAAGTATTGCATTGAGTTCGTACATAATGAAATCACCATTATTGACCGATTTACAACAATATACACATAGTGTAAAAAATACTGGTGAAGAAAACATGTAGCAATTTAGAACAGTCTTTAGCGTCAATCGTACTTCTGTTTTCGAAGAATGAAACTTCAATTGTTTTTGGAAAGACGGTTCATTTTCGACCATCGCATTTTGTGATCAGCCGATGAACATTCGGGCCGGAATCCAGAAGGACATCGGCCGGTCATCGGGGCATTGTCAGACAAGATATCAAGGCCAACGACTCACGGACATCATACGATCAACGGCCCATACCCGTAAGAAACCGTTTGTCGAGGATTGTCCCGGTAAACCGCGCCCGACGTGTACACGTGTGTAAAATGTTTAGACATCATGTACATGTACACATCGGATACAAGGACATCGCTCGGCGATTTGTGACCCAGGTATAATATGGGACATTCACCCGAAGAGTTTCATCTTTTGCCTGGTATGATCGAAGATGATTGGTTACTGGGACTAAACAATATATTCTAGCATACTACAAGCACACGATATGACATAATTACCCCTATACTACGCTGTTAGTAATATTGATGAAAGGCTGTTTAAATCATTGTCTAGTAAAAACGTACTGGATTTCGTTTCTAAGTTATTGTCTCATAAGAGACAAAAACTAAATTTTAAGGATTTTTTGCACATTATTTCCATAAAATAGCGCTTATTTATCGAAAATAAATGCATTTCAGTCCCAAATTACCACTTAAAGGTGCATTTCTGGAACTACTTGTATGCGGCCTATGTGAATTTCAAGTAGTCCCGAAAAAAGCTTGATAGCGGAAGGATATTGAGACTTTCTATTCCAACTGTAAGGCTGCGTATGAGCATGTCCTTGGTAGAACTTTTTTTATTTGAGGTACATTGAAAATGAGTTTATGACAAATAAAGTGAAATACATTATGAAACGATGATCTTATGATATAAATATAATACATCAGAAATAAATATACAATTTATTCGCAAATTTATGGTGAACATATTAACCTATGTACAGTAACACCCTTTCTGTGAAACAATATTCTCGTACAGTCAGTTGATCAAAGGTCATATACATTTTGTATCTACATAAAAAAGGTAATTTTGTGCGACGTAAATTTGTGGTTTTCAAATTTCAATTAGTTAGTTTAATCATATTTTATTGCATGAACTTTTTTACAACATAATACTAGTACATGGTTAGCATACATAATACTATAAAGAAATAATATCTAAGCATAACATCAAAGTAAACCAGAGAAAGTTTTATAATATCGCATTCATTACAAAAGGATCGGACCACAAGTTATTACAACATTAGATATCGGCCCTCTCCATAATTAATTATTAACTAATTAATTGTTAACTAGTTATTCAATTAGTTAACAATATTGAAAAAAATAGTGGGGGTATTTGATTTCTCAATCGTGTTTATCTGCATAAACAAATTCACGTTCACCAAAACGTATCAATTGCAATAATATTCAACGTTACAGACCTTAAAAACAATTGAATATAAAACAAGATAACATTTATTTGGTTCTTTTAAACATCGGTCGTAATTGCGGGAGTGTCGTTAGGTGCCGAGCATAACCTTTATTTGCCAGTCAGCTTTCCGCTTAAATATGGCAGGCATATATATATGTGCCTCCACCCGGTTTTGAAGCCGGGTCGCCAGATTAGACGGCAAGCGCGCTAACCATTGAGCTACGGAGGTCACTTTAGGTGGAACTGTATTAACGACGTTTTACTAGCTGATGAATAATAATGTACCAGCCACGAAGGTTCGCTCTCACGGAATACAATGAGTTTACATTATAAGTACTCGGTGTTATGCGATTGATAGACAAGGCGTAACAAATAGTTCTACCGTAAATTAATGAAACCGCCAGGAACAATATGGAATTCACCTTGTGGGCACAGCTCCAAGATTTTACAGTCGAGAGATGCGTTGATGTAACATGTATATACTTGTAGATTTATTGTTTTTTAAGCTAAGTATAACCACTTACACTCGTACTTTATCACAGCACATAAATACGCAATGTTCTCTTTGTATTCGTGTATTTTGTTTGATTATTTGCCATTTTCTGGGTACATTAACCGTTGGCATACTAGTAATAGACTACATGAGCATGCTGTTATCTTCGAATAAAACTTCCGCAAGATAAGAAGTTGTTTTCCAAAATCTGTGGCAAATTGTGAAAGGCTACACCAACCTTGCCGCAATGAAAGTAACAATTTCTACACAAACCGAAGTGTATAGCTGTTACGTTACGGTTACATAATGAGGGTTTCCTCCAAAACTTTAGTGATTATTCTAAAAAAATAAGCCGTTTCTACAGCTTTTAGGACAACCCTCGATTGTTAAGTTGAAAACGCGAGCAAGCGTTCGTAATGATTTTTTATTGCAGTGTCAAGTGCCTTTAACATTGGGCTAGCGAATATGACATCAAGTCACACCTATTTGAGCAAGTCGATCAATATCTCCAATGTCAAATACCAAGGTTGGCATTTTAAAAAAAGATTTGCATATATAGTGGGATTCGAACCAATACTGTATGGCACTAGTAACCATCCTTAGTTTATACTAATTTATTTAAGGTCTATTGTGAACAAGGTTTTTCAACTGATATTAAAATCTTTCGACACCTCATTCCTGAGGTTATCCATCGCCACGATGGTATTAAAGTAGAGAAGCCATTTTCCTCTTCATGCTGAGTGTCTAGCACGGTCAATACTAGTACCATTTTTACTTTGTCTTTGATATGACACGGTCTGAGATCGAGCCCGGGACCTCCCCACGCACTCGACTCGGACGCTCAACTACTTGGCTATCAAGGAGGCATATTTTAACAGGCAGTTGGTTGACTAGAATGGATTCCTTATGGCGTTTTAACCTTCGCACTTCCGTTCTCTAGAGTAATATCACGATATAACGGGAGGGCATATCATTACATTTGACAATTTACTGGTTAGTACTGGTTAGGATACAGTTCAGAAAAACTGGCTAGATAAATTGACAGTCGTATACAACTGTAAATAGTGGAGAAACGGCGAATGAATGAAAATGGGACATCGGTAATGCGTCTGATTAATATATCAAGGAACTGAATAAAAACATTGTGTTTACATTAAGATTAATATACCAGTAGTACATGTATAGCATCTACCGAGTCACATTATCCTGTAATATACCAGTAGTACATGTATAGCATCTACCGAGTCACATTATCCTGTAATATACCAGTAGTACATGTATAGCATCTACCGAGTCACATTATCCTGTAATATACCAGTAGTACATGTATAGCATCTACCGAGTCACATTATCCTGTAATATACCAGTAGTACATGTATAGCATCTACCGAGTCACATTATCCTGTAATATACCAGTAGTACATGTATAGCATCTACCGAGTCACATTATCCTGTAATATACCAGTAGTACATGTATAACATCTACCGAGTCACATTATCCTGTAATATACCAGTAGTACATGTATAGCATCTACCGAGTCACATTATCCTGACAATGGTTCAACAAGTACTGGAGACACTGCATGTACTGAGTGCCGTACCACGCTGCACACTGCACTAGCTAGGGACATTATTCACAAATACTAAAAAATACGACTTAAAAAACTCAGCCTTAGACTAAAACCTACCCAAATAAGAGTATTCATTGCGTTCACAATTTATATAGCGGATAAGAAATCGAGAATTTAAGAGGTAAAAGGTTAACAAGTGGTATTCTGCTATTTTACCGTTTTAATACATGTTGGTGCTTCGAGAGGTTTTGTGTCATAATATTTACTCTGAAAAACAACCTATTATTAAAGTGAATTAAAACATGTAAGATTCTTTGGGTTTCAGAATTCAGGGTCTAGTGTTTTTTCTCTCCAAATGTGCGCATTCAAGGCGGACTACTCCCTATTGTCCTATAATTACGTTTTCCTTTTTTCTGTTTCTAATTTAACACACATTTCATATGCAAAGTTTGAACAAATTCTATAATTGTTCCGCAAGAAACTGGCGCGCGAACGCCCTTAAAACATAAAAGGGAGTACGAACAGTCATCAAATGGAAAATTAGAACTAACATACATACCACTTCCAATATTTGTGACAGACGAACTCCAAGTTTCACTGTGAGGGCCTTAGCGTCAGGTGGAGCTGGCGGAAGTACTAGTTTGTTGTATTGTTTCACCTGAAATGTTCAATGATGACGTCATTATAATATTCACTAGTACACACCTCCTAGAGAAATCAGATAGTATTTTTTTTCTTAGTGATTTCGTTTCAGAACAATTCTGAATATTACGAGGATGTCGTCGCGCCATTCCATATAATAAAAACCTAAAAGTGGAAGCACGCTAGACAATTTATTTAGTTCCTTGCGGGTGATTCTGATATTAAATAGTCTTTGTTTTTATTATACAGTTTTAGATTTTAGTAGGATATTCTGTATTTAAGGTTATTGTCTAAGATTGGAAATTTTAAGATTGATTCAAATTTAACTCAAGTTAGCGCAATAGATAGAGACCAGGCCCCGATCTCCCAAAGCAACTCAATTAGGGATCTCAACTCAAATTGAGATTTTACTAAAATCAGAGTTGGAATTAAAGATAAATCTGAAGCTTTATCTCTTGAAATTTTACTGCAATAAACTCCAAATTATATTTCTGTTTAGTGATGCTAATTGTGTGACCAGCCTAGCATGGAAATTAACACAAATACACATGTCAATATTTGAGATGAGATCTTGCTCAGATTGAGATGCTTAGGGAGATCGGGGCCCGGATTGTCAGCACATAGAATCATCCTGTTTCGGTAAGGTTATGCTCTAAGCTTTAATGATATGATTACTAGTACGTATTTGAAGGTTGCAATAACTGTTAATTATTCAGTAAGAAGTTTATTCAAACATGAAGTGAAATGAAGAAATGCGACAAGTTACTTCAGACGTTTATTCAAACATGAAGTGAAATGAAGAGATGCGACAAGTTACTTCAGACGTTTATTCAAACATGAAGTGAAATGAAGAGATGCGACAAGTTACTTCAGACGTTTATTCAAACATGAAGTGAAATGAAGAGATGCGACAAGTTACTTCAGACGTTTATTCAAATCTTTATTCTGAACTATAAAGTTGACTAAATGAATGATAGAAGTTAACTTAGAAATTTGGTATTTATAAATGAAAAGTAACTAGAAGTATACTATTAATCAAAAGTTATGTCAGAAATCTATTGTATACATGCTTCAGTTATATTGCATTTATACTACATAACTATTTATAACGAACTCGTGTGATGAGGCACACACAAGATTATATTAAGTCAGACAGGGAAGGCAACACTCAACTTAACCAGCAGAGCACGAAAAACATTAAAAATATACATGGCCCAACTGAACCAACCGAGCACAGAAACATAAAACACATACAAGACACAATGCACAACTAAACAAGTAAAAGATCAGCCCAAGAAAGTAGAATGAATTAGTTTCAGCAATCAAAAAGCTGAATGCCATAGCTGAATGACCTAGCCACGTGATGGTCCGATGATTTGAAAATAAAAATGGCGTAAAACCCAATCAACAAGCAAACAAAACTCTAATTTATTTTCGCAATCAAAACTTCACAAAACGGGTTGGTGAATTCTTGCGATTAAAACGTTTGTTTTTACTTTTCGCAGAACCAGCCCAGCGTTCAACGAAGAATAAACTGACGCACGTTACAGGTACGAAACGTGCGTCACGTCATTCTTCGTTAAACGCAGGGCTGATTGACCTTCAGAACGCAACCGAACATCTCACGGATCGAAAATATGTATTGAGTGAAAACCACTCCTGCTGATCGAGTCATACCATAAAATACAGTAGAACTTCGATGCCTCGAACTACGTTCGGACGGGGAAAATAGTTCGAGCCATTTATTTATCTGTTCGAGGTGTCTATGGTGAACTAGTTCGAACTCATGTCGATATGTATGCCAATAATAAGCTTATATGTATATCATATTGTGTGTGTGTAATGAATAATTAATCGATTTGTATCAATTGATTAAATAGTATTCATAATATAAGTACAGATTCAATAGTATTCATAATATAAGTACAATCTTCGGCAGCCAAACTTGCTGTTAATTTACATGACAATATTAAAATGTTATCGATCGCTTTTATATGATAATATAATGTGACATGTGTGGACTACAGTATAATGCTAATAGGCAACATCTGGTGATCATATTAGAAATGAGCTTGTATGTACAACGATAATATTGTGTTTGATATACGATATTAATGTTTTGTTTAAGATCAGGGGTGAGCAGCCGCCAGCTGGTTCGGACATGTAGGGAATGAAACACGACATAGCACAGAACAGAACAGAACAGCACAGAAAAGAAATGAAATGAAAAGAAAAGAAAAGAACAGAACAGAACAGAAAAGAACAGAACAGAACATAACACAGTTTTTGATATCACGAGACGTCATACGGGCCAAAAGAGCACTAATTATTTCGCAAAATTATTTTTCTTAATCAATTATTCATTGGTGATGATCTTATGATAGATAGTAAAAGTATTGTCAAATTAGTTTTCTCTTAAAAGTCTTTACAATGATAACTATTATTGATCTTGTTGTTGTTATGAAAGTGGGGATTTATTTTAAAATGCCATAAAACAAACACAACGCAATTAATGTTCACTATTTGAAATATCATCACGCGACCACTAAATACCTATCCTACATAGATCATCATCATTATACATAACCTAAACATGATGGAAAGTAGAACATAAATATAGCGTTTAACGTTTATCTTTTTGACCCCCGCCACCCCATCCCAAAGAAAAAAATGAAAACAAAGAAGTGAGTATGACTTTGAGGTTGTGTATTAAAGTTGACAGCAAGGCTATACATATTCCGAAAATAATGATAGCAATTACTGAAATGATAATTGATTGATTGGACACAGTCATATTACGTCAATGTATATCAAAACAAGATGGCGGCGATTTACTTCCGGTTTGTTTAATGTTCATGATTCCGTCAGTATTATATTATATTAATAAACTGCATACGATAATATATGTAATGAACTTAGTATATAGACTGTTAAACGTGTAACTAATCTAACAATCGCTGGCGGTAACATGTGTTGGTTATTGTTTATATATAGACGGGACGTAATGCTCAGTCAGGAAATAATCTTGATAGATACCTCACCAAATGTTGTGAGAGTTAGACTTAAACAGTCGTAAGTAATACTAAGTGTTAATTGTCTCTAATTGGCCAAACATTTTACATAGTTCATATACTACATACATTAAGTGCAAATATCAAGCGATGGTTATTTGGTAACCAATTATCAACATTCTGCAACAACATCAACAATAACACTACGCTCGAACATCTACATGAACAGTAAATAATCGTGCATAATGTACATAAACAACAGTGTAATACACTTACCTGCATAATTTGATGGTGAAGTCTCTGCTCATTCGATATAAATTTTACTCCTAAAACTTCCACCGCAAACAGTAATAATATAAACTGAATATGCATGTTTGGAAAAAAAATAAGACGATCAAAGATAACTGTTAGCGTTTTTGTCCAGATTATAGTTTGATCTTCTAGCAACAATCACATTCATATTATGGTATCCCTAAAGAAATTACCAAAACAATCGAATGTTCAGTTCAGTATGGAATATGCAGTAAAAATCTCTCAATACCCCACTATACAGCTATCAATCTTATATGCAAATCTCACAGCTAGCGTATCCGATGAACGACTAGACCCAAACAGCCATTATGAAGCTAGTGATTATACACATACTGGATAATGTTATTACTCCGAGTCAATATATCCATCAACGAACAATTTTCAGGATGTACACATATCTATTTGCTTGACATTTCTGGGCAATGAGAGACGGGGAAATTCCTGCACTCGCCGAAACGTAACTTTGATTACAACTCAGCGTATCATTCTCCTAGCCTTAGTAGAGAATTAACAGGCTGTATAGTAATATTGAGGTTGCTGGCTGAATTTGCCTACAACAAATATCATCATCGTACATTTTCTCACAATCCGAAGAACATGTGTGAGAGAGTTTTGCACTCTCGCATAGATTTTCATGAATATAATTAATATAACATCTTTATTATTGCTGTATTATATTTGTAACCAAGGCGACGACGTTACTTTCAAATCAACAGGTAAACTACACACTTAACAACAGAAATTCAGAAAATTGGATACAAACGCTCTTGCAGTTATATTATAAATATATACTAAATATCTATTATTTTAAATCGTATACAAACATAAGAAGGTGTTTGTACTTTATGTCTAACATGTAACTATGTATACATGTAGTCAGTGACGTGCAGCGAAATAAAATAAACCACTTCATCAAGTCGATAGACTTGTTGCTAGAAACGTTAAAGGGGAAGTGTGTTGAACGTAGACCCCGTTCACTGACATGAATTGCTTTGTATAGTGCTAACAAATTAAGCTGAGTCTCAAACATGTTATTAGCATCGTTTAACAGTTAATTTCGTGTCTACTGTTTAATTTTGGAGTTTGATTTCATAAGCGGAGAATATAATACAACTTGTTCAGCCTTTTTACTGTTAGTACTAGGTCATTCAGCTTGTTCATTGCTGAAACTGGTACATTGAGAATTTTGACAGCTTGGACATGGGAGGAACATCACGTCTTTAGTCGGGCATTGTGTCTTGTATGTTTTTTTGTTTTCTGTGCTCGGCTGATTCAGATGGGCATTGTACCTTGTGTGTTATTTAAGTTGAGCGCTGCTTTTCCTATCTGACTTAATATTATCTTTTTTGTACGAAATGAACCATAAACACTTTACTAGCATATCTAAATCACCTGATTTACGATTGTCCCGCGGAAATTGATTTGTTCTGCCCAAAACTCTAGTAATAAATTATAATCATGCATAAAAGTCGAGTACCACGTTACTTCGGTCGGACTATATTAACAATACAATCCAAACAAACGAATATTAACACGATAACTTCTAAGGTATTTGTCCTTAAATTAATACTACACGTGTTCAATTTGTAAATGGAAAGATAAAACACATATCTAGTTACAGAACCACTTGTGTCACGCGCTGGTCATATAAACAATAGCCTCTCTTCAAATACCTTATCAATTTTCAGGAAGTAAGGTACTAGTGTTGCTATTCATTTTGCCACGACAGAGAAGCAACATCTGGACATCAAAGGTCGGAACATATAATAGTAAGCGCATGGTATAGTTAAGTTTAACTTTCATCAAATGGTAACGGAAAAGTTGTCCTTAATACACAACGATAAATTATAATGATATAAAAGTTAAATATTTAATTAGCATTGGGTTTCACAGTCATTTCTCATGTCCAAAAAATATTGCATATGAGAAAAAAACACCATTTTCTCGCGTTTCTGTATATTTTATCCATTAAATAGCGCTAATATATCGGGGAAAAGGTGAATTGCTTGTATTTTGTATATTGAATTTATAGTTGGACGTCGAAAGGATGTTTATTGTTTTCTAATCTGATTTTACTTTTGTACCTTGTATTTGTACTCTCTTCAACGCTTTACGATCTACGCGTCAACATTTTGTTGGTGTCTGGTATTATGCTGTATTATAAAAGTCGTTTGAAGTTTCAATGCGAAGGTGTCGCTGATAGGCCAGCATAAACATAAATTAACATAAATTAAACCAAAACTAGCTACCAAATCGTCCGCGAATTAAGTTTATAATAGACTTCATAGGGATAAACAAAAATAACAAGAATTTGGAACACCATTTTATCCAAATGAATAATAACAAAAACGCCCTTCTCTATTAACGGTCATGAAATCGCGTTTAACGACTTTAGAGTTTTTAAGTGTTTACTTCAAATCGACACAGAGTGAACCGTTTGTTTAGAACACGGATACCTTGGCTTCTTCACTGTCTAACCATTTAGAGGACGTAACTTCTATTAGTGAGAGTGTGGCACTTTTTTATTGCATTTTCTCAAAGTGATGATCACAAAGATGTATTATCTAGACAGAAATAACCCAAGGTTCATTATTAAGGATAACAATTACGACGACTTATTGAGTACTTGTGGAAATAAATGCGTCTGGTAACTGATCTGATTGTCTGTAATAGTGTTTTAATTGATACCAAGTGCCTGCTTGATTCAATGACATGTCAAGCAACAACTTCAAATTACAATTAACAAACCGATGAGGTTTCAGCAATGCTGTTCTCTCTGGCCATTTTCTGATCATGTCGTCTTCTTCTTGTGTCCACGTCATCAGGTTACCTCCCGTCGTTGTTTTATGTTCCACCTCTTGTTCGTTTCACATAGTGCTTATCCATGCACAGTTAGTGCGTCCCTTGCAGCTTGAGTTCTAAGTATTAAGATGTGTCCATCATTGTAAGGTGCATGATGTCAAATGATCCCTTTGATGTGACCTGTCCCTATAGAAACTTTTGCTTTTGGTCGTGTTCTTTTCGAGTCCATTAGATTTCGTCTCGTACTGGGTTGTCATGATCCATGATTGACATATTTGTATTGTTGTATCCAATTCATGTATTGCGTTCTCTCTAGATCAACCTAAAACGTTATCAAGTGTGGACGCGAGCTTCCTAAATACTTAAAACATGTGATCATCGACTGTCTACAAGTCATGCCCTTCATCTGATTTGAAGGAAACAAGAGATTGCGTTACACCATTGTATATTTACTTAACAATCATTTACCTAGCACTTACCAATACATTATTTACTCTAGTTAGACGACATTTAATATCTATGTATCCATTAATCAACTTGCTTATAGTAACATCCAGTGTGAAATATTAGGCATTGTAACAACTTCAGCATAACCAATTGGATTTGTCTGGAGTTCTCGTTCAGCTGTAACCATATCGGGGACCGAACTCTCATTCTCTGGGTCTAGTCTACAAACTTCTAATCACAAATCGATCGAACTGGACAGTCAAAACTCAAAAACAGGAGAGCACAAGATTAACAAAAGAACACACACAAAAGCAAAATCATGTCAGAACGATAATATTAAGTCAGACAGGGAAGGCAGACCACAAGCACACTTCCACCTGAGAACAAACTTAGCCCCAAAGTACCAAGTCTTGTTACCGCCTCGCATAGTGCTTTTGTATGACACACAGTAAAAAGGTTCAAGCAAATTTATTATGATAGGACGTCAAAAAAAATTCATTTATAATAAATTTCATAAAATGACCTATTTAGAAACTTTTTGACGGTACCACGTGCATCTCTATCACGGGTGGCTATCGTGTGACATCGTCTAGTATGTTAAACGAATAATTGCGGCTATTCAGCATCGGTAAGTACCAATATTTCTTTGTGTTATATGTCTTATATTCACTATATCAAAACTTCACATAGCCTATCATATGCTCATTGCTTTCTTTCGAACGTTATAACTTACTTTTGCCTCATAATTTGAACAGATTTTGAGAACACTCATTGAATTTAATCAAAAATTTCAGCGCAAGGCTGATGCTCGTATAAAGTTTTGCCAAACTATGGATAAATGGGGCTTTCTGCGATAAAAGAGGAATGAAATTGTATACAATGTTTGTTTTTATCGTGAACGAGACCTGATTTTCTTAGTGTAATATTCGGCAACATATTTCCATTTTACGTAAATAGTATGCGTCACGAACGATTTTGTCATAGTATGTCTCACGTCTCATATCTGGGGTATGTTTCAGTACGTCATGAGATGGCTCTTTTACACATATTACCACCCCATATTTATGCTTTTGTGCAAAGTTCCCTAAATTTGGGTAAAAATTCACACTTTTCGTTTATGTTTTTTAAAAGAATTTACCCCAAAAATATCCCGTTTTGCACATTATCCTGTCGCTAGATTTTCGAGATATTAAACTTCAGGTTACTACTTACCCACTAAAGTGATTTTTTATCACATGTTTGACGTCACGGTAGCGTAATAAAGCCATTATTTATTTTTGATAATACACTAGTGTAATAAAGCTATCACGCGACGTCATTCAAAGGCTAGGCGATGTCGTCAAAGTTGCGCGTTTATTATAGTGAAAAATACGTAGCTATTTTATGTTTTGGCCGGAAAAGGCTAACATATGATAAAAAGAACATTACATTTGTGACTTTCCACATTGAATTTATTAAACTCGTTGAAAAAATCGATAAAATGCTCGGCAGAGCCTCGCATTTTATTATTTTATTCAACTCGTTTAATAAATTCAATATGGAAAGACACTCATGTAATATCCTCTATATATCAAATAACTTGATAACTGATATTGTGGTGTACCGATTTATAAAATTCGCACTTTTCGTTTATATTTTTTAATCTTTTAACCCCAAAAATAGGATTTTACAAACTAGTATGAAACTAGGATATAAGTATGTTATAAGACACCCATAATGTGATATGATTCAACAATAATGATGTATGTGTATCGTTTTTCCTGAATAAAAAGGTAGCTGTCCTGTTCTATACATGGAAAAAATAAGTCGTAAAATTGCCTCTCAAAACACTAAAAAACACACATAAAAAGTTGATTTTCATAATGACCTAGACATTGATCTCAGATTCACAACCATCGTTTTCCAACGCCCAAGACCTGCCTTTTCAAGAAAGAATAGGTTGTGAAATGTTCTACCGTGGGAAGGGGTTGCGCCCATTTTTCAGTATTATTGAAAATTATCTTAAATATTTTGAAATGTGTCATTATCAAAAGCACAGGCATGTTAGGAAAATGTACAATCATATTACAGATGTTGCAAGAATTGTTTTATTATGGAATTTCTGCAATCATAACTATTCTCCGGAAATAATTCCCAAATGTTTCGAGATAGGTACGTTAACAAATACTTAGAACATTATATAATGGACTGGCTGTGTATGTTTATGTTTGTGTATACATTAGAGGTACCTACATTACATAAGTAGTGAAGAAAACGTGTTTCATCGCATAAAATTGAGTTGAAACAGATGTGGATTTCACAAAGGGCGAACACGAATTAAACAAACAAACTATTTACATTGGAATGAAGTAAAGGCGATAGATTAAAAGGTGGTAGTTTGTCTAAGCAAATATATCACTAACTGCTGTCAGATAATCGCCATTGAAAGTCTTCTCATGAAGTATAAATAGATCATTAGGATAAAACGTTTCATTTACTTCGAACGAACATCAGCTGTTCCTGGCAAATATAACGGTGGTTAAATACGAAATCATAAAGTAACACTTCGACAGATTTTACTATCTAAGCCGACATTTTATAGAAAATATTATTGAAAGAGCACACGTTTCATCTACTTTCAAGAGAATGATGTTACAGTCGTAAAATTAGGATGGGGAAATGAAGCATTGATTGACTTGCTTTGTGTAACATTTAAAATCAAGTTATAATTCATTAAGAGCTCTGTTAAAGTAAATGTCCAATATTCTCCTTAAAGTTTCACAACTTACATATGATTTGTGTATACATTTATATATTATAACTTTTGGGTGAACATTGAATTATAGAATAGTTCTGTTAACTTCAAATAAGAATTATGGTTTAACAAATAGAATTTCAGTAAGTGTTAAAAAGTTTGTTGAATATAATCATGTAGAAATGTTATGGAGAAATATCATTTATGAATGAGTGAAAACACACGCAATGATGTTTGGTATGTCATTGATTGATGGTAATGAGATTAAACTACACACTTTGAGGTTAATATTTTATATTCGCCAAATGGTCTGCTTCTTGCGTTGCCTTGCAGTTAACGTCCTTTAACGTTGTCTCTCGTCATACTCTCTGTCATGCACAACACCAAATTGGGCAAGTATGAGTGTACCTTATCGAGTATACGTTAGAACTGAAATGGTCCAGGCTATATTGTATTTATACTTTTGAAATTCGCATGGAGGGATGCGTTAGACCAATTAACAAAGTTATTGAAATTGTACACAATGCAATACCGTTGAAGAGGATTTTCACTTTTTAAAATGTCCACAATACACTTTAATATTAGTTGAGTTTGTTCGTTGTGTGATTTAGGCTTTCACCCGGTAAATAGAGGATATTAAAAGAGTGTGTGTTTAATATTGCGTTTATGGAACGAGTTGACCTCCTTTTATTTAACGAGTTTCATAAGTTCAATAATAAATCCACACCAATATATATTCTATTGATCACATATCCGACACAAATAAGATAAATAAGATAGTTTAAGGCATTTATACTTGATTCCTCTGATAAACAGCGCGTTATATACGTACGTTACGCCCGTGACGTCATCACAATAAATAGAGAACGTCTAAGAACGTCATTTGCATAAAAACTGCACACTATGCATTATCACTGTGCATTACTTAGTTTATGGCACTGAAGAAAGGTGCACGTATGTGTGATAAATCTGCGTTATAGCTATAACTATAACAACGTCATAACTTAGCAGTAAAATTGTCATTTACTTGCGAATAAGTTTGTTTGGACGATATTTAATTGCAGACAAATTAAATCTGGTTGTTTTTAGTAATTATATTGTTTTGTCATAACTCTACTCTGTAATAAATCATCCCAAGCACATGCTCAACTATGTTTGACGGTCGACGAAGTCTCCTAAATGGTTGGCTATGCAATGTGAGCTCAATATCAGATTAATCAAGAATGTGATTGTTTTCCTTTGTCTTAACAGCAACCCTTCATTATATATTCGTTTAAAAACAACATCTCTGGCGTTGCTTTTGTATTTTACAGACAACATTTGAGGAATATGTGGCACCAGTGCTTACATTAGAAGTCTGAAGAAGACAACGCATTTCCGCCTCAATTGATATGATTAATACAGATTGTATTAGCCCAGACAAGCTGATTTGTAGGTTTCATACATTGTGCAATATCTTAAGTACGTGAATATCATTTGTAGAAACTGTGTCTGATTTTCTTGTCAAGTATATTCAGACATTCGGCGTCATGGTCATGGCTTATACAACTGCTTAAAGAGACTATGTAATTATTAATTTACGCATCGATAGATTACTGTCACGGGAAACTATCTAAGATTACCGTATATGTTCCAATACACAACTTAGTGAGTTATTTAAGAGCTATATGTTATGCTCTTATATTTATATTGTTATAACATATCGCTTATGTCTTTTACTCTTCTGAAAAATACCAGTTCTTAAAAACCGTTGTGCAGTATATTTTTATTAAGGTGAAACCAAGGCGAAAACACACTAAAATAACATCAATACCCATAAACAAATTTGTTATCCACGTGATACGTATGCAATTCTAGCACATTGGAGCGACATGTAGCTCCGTGTATGATACTAGGATGGCGTTACTATGAAGTATTGAACCAACAAAGCAATGTCAGTTTTGGCGTTGTCCCGTGGAAGGTGAAACAGCAAAGAAATAGTACATACATGACTTACTTATGGCATAAACACAACACACAACATTAATGAATGTTCAATAGTTTATTCCATGTTTAAACATGTTTCAATATGCAACAGCTGATAACAATTAATTCCCAAACTTTTCACATTATTTAACATTAATTTATAGGACCTTATCGATGCACAATAAAAACTAGAATTTAGACAATCGTTCTATTTTCGTCGAATTGTATAATTCATGTTAGAATAACAAATAACGTAATTCTCTATTACACTGTATCAACAGTCATAAAATCGTGTTTTACGACTTCAGAGTTCTATAGAGAGCATAGTTTGTATTAAACCATGATACCTTGGTCTCTTCACTGTCTATCCGTTCAGAGGACCTGGCTTCAATTAATGAGAGAGTGGCACGTCTTTATTGTATTTTCTCAAAACAAGATTTTAAGATAATCACACTTATGTATTATCTAGACAGAAATAACCCACGATTCATTATTAAGGATAACAATTACTGCGACTTATAGAGTACTTGTGGTAAATAATGCGTCTGGTAACTGATTTTATTTTCTGTAGTTGTGTTTTTGACACCAAATGGATGCCTGTTTTATACAATGACATGTCCAGCAACACCCTTAAAAGACATTCACCAAACCTATACAGTTTCGGCAGTACTGTGTTCCCTGTCTTATCCTTATCCCGTTGTATCGTTCTTGTGACTTGTGCCCTTATCATAAGGGTACATGCAAGCCGTTTGTAATTGTTTTATGCCACCATCTTGTATGTATTACATGGTGCTTGGGATAGTTCAATGTTGAACTAATCACCGTATGGTGCCCATTGTCCTTTAACTAACGGTGCCCTTATCCTTAAATTAACTGGCTTTAATCTTTTGCTTTTGTATTTGTTGCTTATGTCCAAAGTATGTTTCGTCTCGTCCATTTTGATCGTGTACTGGGGAGTCGTATTATGAACACATTTGACATTATTGTATTGTTTCAATACAATCCTGCCATTTAGTTCTGATCTGTGGGCGCGAGCTTCTCAAATAAATACCTACATAAATGTGATCAGCTGTGTACAATTCATGCCCATCATCTCATTTGAAGTAAACTCAAGGTTATAATAGATCGAGGTAAGCTAGTGCTTACTAGGTAGTGCTCACTGACCAATAATTCGGATCCATGGATTTGTTCAAGTTGGAAGACCCAGGACGCTGATATTTCCATGGATCAAGTTACTTATGTCACATTTATTGTGCATGATTATGCATTGTAACAACTTATAACGCATATTTTAGAGCCGTACTCTTATTCTTTGGGTCTAGGCTACGAACTTCTATTTACCTCTATGCATTACCATGTCTAGGAACTATTACTGTCTTATATAGTGACTTCGGACGAGGTACATTCAAAATGATTCAGCCAATAGTTGTATGATCGGATCGGATCCGATATTTATAAAATGTCGTGTTTGGAAACATTTTACTTTCTATTTTCTCTTGTACATTAAAATGTGTTATCGCTGTAAGGTTCCAGCAAAAACCTAATAATTCGGCAGTACACTATTGACAAGACACAAAGCAAAGTACACTCACCCGACGGCAATGTGCTGTAAATGTTTTCATTATTATTGAAAATTATCTTACAATTTTGAAATGTATCATTATCAAAAGCTCAGGTATGTCTGGAAAATGTACAATCAAATTAGAGATGTTGCCAGGATAGTTCGTGCGAATTGTTTTATTATGTAATTTTTGTAATATTAACTATGCTCCGGAAATATTTCCCCTGAATGTTTCGAAATTGTTACGCTATCCAATCCTCAGAACATTATATAATGGAATGCATATTTTTGTGTATACATCAGAGGTGCAGACAGTACTTAGGTATTGAAGAAAACGTGTTTCATCGCATAAAATTGAGTTGAAACAGATGTGGATTTCACAAAGGGCGAACACGAATTAAACAAACAAACTATTTACATTGGAATGAAGTAAAGGCGATAGATTTTAAGGTTGTAGTTTGTCTAAGCAAACATATCACTAACTGTTGTAAGATAATCGCCATTGAAAGTATTCCCAGGAAGTATAAATAGATCATTAGGATAAAACGTTTGATTTACTAGGAACATCAGCTGTTGCTGGCAAATATTAACGGTGGTTGAACAAACGACTTAAATAGAAATAGGAAATCATAAAGTAACACTTCGACAGATTTTACTATCAAAGCCGACATTTTATGGAACATATTATTTAAAGAACACACGTTTCATCTACTTTCAGGAGAATTAAGTTACAGTCGTAAAATTAGGATCGAGGAAATGAATCATTGATTGACTGGCTAGGTATTACATTTTGAATTTTGTTGAATTTTTATTCAGACATAAGTTAAAGTAAACGCACTAAATGTCTAAAATTCTTCCATTTTCACATCTTTGATAAGATGGGTCGGTATATTATTCTTTTTGTGGATGTTGATTTAGAAAAAAGTGCAATTAACGGTTAAGTAATAGATGTTGTATTAGTTTTTTGTCAACAGTGACTTCGGACATGGGTTATTGTACAGTGTGGTGAGGACGAACAACATAATTGTCAGAGGCGAAGCCGAGGATAACTTATTGTTCGTCCTCACCAAACTGTAAAAAAGGAGACACTTTTGATGAAAAACTAGTACTATATCTGACTTATACTATAAAATGATCACCAGAGAGGCAATCATTATCAAAATATTATTCTGGTACAATTCAAGAACAGAAGATGTTTTGCCTTTTAGATAATATAATTCTAATGTTCAAAATGATATTGGCTTAATGAGCCTAAGGGATTAACTAACTGTCCATTCACCACCCCCCTTCCCCCCCTTATTGTTTGTGCCATTTCTGTAGAATTACCGCATCAGCACGGTATGTTTCATTAGTTGGTTGAATCACTTTTTGTGAACCATATTGCGCCCTGAAATGAGTAGGATGTCGCAAATAAGCAGTAAAATACTGGTCAATATTCTATATAAAACCGTTGTATTGCGAAATTGTATGTCGCAATCGTTATATCAACAGATGAAGGGCTAATATAAAGTTGTGAAAATTATTGTGGACCTTAATTTCACAGAAATATACGCTTAAAACGCCATATGCACATAACGTCACGTTGCTAGGAAACGAAGCGATATTTTGGAAAAAATAAAAAAGACATAATACGAAGGACATGTTAAAGCATATTTCTGGCGATTTTCATTAAATTCGGCGAAAAGTCGATTTTTTACCGATGACGTCAGAGAAAGGTCCTAAAAGTCCTTAAAAGTTAAATAACAGTATAAAGACGCTTAATATTATGGTTTGAGCTGTATAATCTAGTTTCAGCAATAAAAAAGCTGAAAGCCCCAGCCGGATGACCTAGTCCAACTAAGTAAAACGTCTTAGTTGAATAACCAAGCCTCAACAAACCCAACATAACCAAGAACAACCTAGCTCCAATAAGTCTAACGTCCGCAGCCGAATGACTCACTTTAACAATTAGTATGCCCAAGTGAACAACCACGCTACATTACCACATTGAAGATAGGGCTAAAGGAAATGGGAAAAACCAGCAACACAAAACTACATCCATAACTCTAAGAGCGTTATCAAGAACGACTTAGCCCCAAAAGACGTGTTCATCTTATACCAGTATTTGAAGTCGGGGTTTAGAGATCTGTTTAACTAATTAACAAGACTTTATATTAAATACAAATGTACTACACAATTAAGAATGTTTACGTCCAGAAAAAAAGTTGAGTTCGTTAGGGGAGTGATGTAGACTTTTACCCGATAAATCCGCATGATATACATGTTATATCCTTCCATGATATTGATTATAACTATAATTGTGTCATAAATAAGCTGTGAAATTGTCAGTTACTTGCGAAAATGGTTATTTTTGGACAATAATTTATCGCAAACAAATATTATGTGTGTTTTTCGCAATCATAATTATCGCTTTGTCGTGACTATCCTCTGTGATAAATCATTCCAAGCACATGATCCACCATGTTTTATGGTCGACGAAGTCTCCTAAATGTTTGGCTATGTAATGTGAACTCAATATCAGATTAATGATGAATGTGATTGTTTTCCTATGACTTAACAGTGACCCTTCAATATATTCGTTTAAAACCAACATCTCTTGCGATGATCGTGTGTTTTACAGGCAACATTTGGGCGATCTGTGGCACCAGTGCTTACATTAGAAGTCTGAAGAAGACAACTTATTTCTGCCTTAACTGATATGATTAATACAGATAATGTTAACTCAGACAAGCTGATTTTAGGTGTCATACATTGTGCAATATCTTTAAGTATATCATCTGTAGAAACTGTGTCTGATTTTCTTTTATCACATAACCCGCGGTCCAGCAGTGCCGTAAAGCCGTGCCGTAAATATCGTTCGGCACTCCCAGACCGTGCAATAAATTTTTAAATTAGTCTGACGCGACGTAAGCCAATCCTTGCCTTGATCGGCACACGACGTCAGGATAAAAACAACGTCGCCATGACGTCGCGCTCTTTGTACCGCTTAATTTTGTCTGATACCTATGCAGCGTACATCATCATTTTGAACGATATTGAGCGTTCTTGAAGGTTATGTGATAAATAGAATCCTACATTCCTGCTCATTACATACGAGTTTTATTAAACTATTCGACATAAAAAACAATGTGACACTCGGCAAAGCCTCGTGTCATGTTATTTTGTCCACTCGTTTAATAAAACTCGTATGTAATGAGCACTCATGCAAGATCCCCTATGTCAAATATATTCAGACATTCGGCGTCATGGTCATTGCTTATACAACTGCTTAAAGAGACTATGTAATTAGCAATGTACGCATCGATAGATTACTGTCACGGGAAACTATCTAAGATTATGGAGGATATGAATCAAGAAACAACATAGTGTGTTATGTAAGAGCTGTATGTTATGCTCTTATATTTGCCTTGTTATAACATCCCGTTGCATCTACGCGTCAATTGCTCGGTTATTTTATGTTTTTTTATGTTTCATGGTTCACTGAACCGCTGTATTAAATTTTGAAGAACAAACTCTATTAATCAAATCATGTGATAGTCAATATCATGAACACAAAATTGCATGCAGAAATAATAAAACATATACGGTGTTTACTTATAAGTTTTGCCGAATGTATCAGAAGTATCAGTTCTCTAAAATCATTGTTCTATGTATTTGTGTATAGGAAGAACCACTTACGGTACATACCTACTATTTAACATCTATTTGGCATCTTACAGCTCCGTGTATATTCTAAGGATATGAAATCGTGAACTAACAAAGGAATGTCAGCTTTGACGTTGTCCCCTCGAAGACTTTTTACACTATGTTCAATCATGTTTCAATACGTCAATAGCTGATAATAATTCATTACCGAGATATTCACAACAATTGACATTCACTGAACGAACCTTACCGATTTGCAATAAAAACTAGGATTTAGAAAATCAATTCATTCTCGTCGAATTGTATAATTCATCTTAGAATAACAAATAACGTCATTCTCTGTTAACAAACGTCATAAAATCACATTTCAGGATTTGAAGGTGTTTACTTAAAATCAGCACATAGACAAAAGTGTGTCTTGAATCACGATACCTTGGCTTCTTCGCTGTCTAGCCGTGAAGAGGCTGTGTCTTCAATGAATGAAATAGTGACACTTCTTTATTGTATTTTCTCAAACACAAGTTTTTTAGATAATCACAATGATGTATTATCTAGACAGAAATAACCGAAGGTTCATTACTAAGGATAACAATTACGGCGACTTATAGAGTACTTAAGCCTATTAATGAGTCTGATTAATGATCTGATTTTCTGTAGATCCTGTTGTGTTTGTATTAATACTATGTGCCTGTTTGATGCAAAAAAGATAGTATTAAGCCGGACAAGGAAGGCAGCACTCAACATAACCAGTCGAGCACAGAAAACATGAAAACATACAACAAACACCCGAAGGTGAAAATGATCCGTTCAAGTTCCAGCCGTCAAAAGGCTGAATGAACTAGTTTCATCAATCAAAAGGCGGAATACCCACGCTGTATGACCTGTAGTTACAACAGTACAATTGCTGAAATACATATTATCTTAAGTCCTTAGAAGTTAAACAACGGTATTAAAATGCTAAATTACATGGTTTCAGCTGCATGACATAGTTTCAGCAATAAAAAGGACTAAAAGCCCCAGCCGGATGACCTAGTTTCAATAAGTAACATGTCTCAGTTGAATGACCCAGCCTTATGACATGCCCAGAAATACATTAAATTACGTTTACCAATACAAATACTGTTCTTCCTTGTCGTATTCTCATCATGTTGTCGTGTGTCCTCATCATTAGGGTAACGGCTACCCAGTTTACATTGTCTCATGCTACCTTCTTGTGTTTAATATCGAATTGGGTTAATCCATGTTTCTTATGATGTATCCCGATCCTATTGTATATGGTCTTGCTTTTTTGTTTCAATAGTGTGTTTCGTCTCATCTTGATAGGCTTTTTCTTTGGATCCGCATAATGTACATATTTGACTCTTTTGTCTTCTTTAGATCTGTCTAAAACAGTTCTGTGTTGGTATTTCACAAGTATCTTATGAGAAAACTTACATAGGAGGGTTGTTCAAGTTGGAATGCAAGTGATACTCTATCTTTCTTGTATTACTGAATTTTTAAATATAGTAAGCTGATACCTCACATATTAAAATCCGTTCAGTGTAGCTGTAACAATAGTTCAATTAACACTGTCTACTCATGTATACTAATGCTTTTAAAAATGATTGAGAAAATGTCAGTCTTTTCTGACCAAATTCGGTCCCATTTAAGAATCGTTGTTTTCTTAATCGGGAGCAAATACAATATTCAAAATAACTTGTATGGTGAAATGTTGTCAACATGTAATGTCTTATTCATCAACTACTTGATTGTTTAAGAAATTTATAAGTGGTGTAATTTTATTTGGAAATGAACCTTATGCACGCCATCCAAATACCCAACAAACTAAAAAAGGGTTGCGTAAATAAAATACTTTTCGGAAACTGGTGGAGTATTTACAATTAGGGAAGTAGCTCAATGTGTTGGAACATTATTAGGAGCTATTCATACAAGTATCAAGCATATTACAAAAAATAGGACGATACGTATAGTTTGGATACCCCTATCTACTTCGAGAGGCAAGAACATTTTCCCTTGCAAACTGTCCAAAACAAATATGCATTGCAAAACGCACCATGGATGCCAGTATAAATGTACACCTTTTTTATATAAACTAAGTTTCTACCATTAAATGTGATGTATAAAATGGATAATGGATAAATACCAATCTTAACAAAGTGAATTTCTGCAGAAATACTCCGACAATCGGTTCCCAGCCACATGTTTGAAGGATGACATGCTATTGCAGAGCAATAGGCCTCCACCTGCAGCAGCTGTTTACGCGACTTTCTGAGAAGCGTTAAGTTCTTGAGCTTTCCGACAATCCTTATTTGTCGAGCATTGTCTCTTGTGGTCTTTATTTGTTTCAAACGACTCTTAAATTGCATTGTCGGAAAAATAGCAGGTACGTTAACATATCGGTTTGACTCATGTCTAGTATATGCACAGTGTGCCTAGGAATGATAACACAATCGCATTAAAATGGAATAACTGAATGAAACTTCGCATACATATCGGAGATGAATACTACAATGGGATCAAATGCTTGTTTCATTAGAATATATCAAGGATAATTTTTATGGACTTATTAATTAAGTTGCATTCCAATTTGAACAACCCTCGTAATTAGACTTGAAATAGTTAAGCTGCACATATTTTCCAAGAAACGAAGAATAACCCATGTTTTCTTTGTGGTTAGACTAGATATTACAAATAATGCTTCTAACCTAAGTAAAACATTACTGTTAAGCTGGTACACTTTAATGATAATTAATGTATAAGAATTTTCAGAAATTTTAAAGTAAGATGCTTTGTGAATACAACCCATGGTCTGTGGACACGAGCTTCCCTTTTACCCAAGTAAATTATGTAGACTCTGTATATTGTATGTCCTTTATCTGGCTTGAGGTATACTGAAGATTTTGTTAGATGGGTGATACTCGTACCTAACAATTTTTCAAATCAATGACTTTGCTCCGGTGTAAAGACTTTCTAACATTCACTAATCCAAGGATCATGTTACTTATATTGCATGCATTGTGAATCAATAGGCATTGTAACAACTTGAAACGAATTGGCATGTATATCTCGTTCGACATTAACCATGACATGAGCCGAATTATTTTCCTTTTTGGCGTAGGTTACGAACTTAATTTCACATCTATGTATTTCTAAGTCTTTGGGCTATGACTTTTCTTGAATAGTCCAGTCAAAAGTTTCCAGAAAATGTTAGAAAGCTCGGACGTATATGTTTATAACATGACCAATTCAGAAACATTTTGACTGTCTCTCGTACTTTACAATGTGATATCGCTTCTAGCAAACACATAACCTTTGGCATATACTATTTGCTAAATGTAAAACTAGGTACACTCATCCGTCGGCAATGTTATGTAAATGTGTTCAGTATTATTGAAAATTATCTAACAATTTTGAAATGTATCATTATCAAAATCTCAGGTATGTCTGGAAAATGTACAACAAAATTAGAGATGTTGCCAGAATAGTTCGGGCGAATTGTTTAATTATGTAATTTCTGCAATCATAACTATGCTCCGGAAATATTTCCCAAATGTTTCGAGATAGGTACGCTAATAAATACTTAGAATATTATATAAAGGGCTGGCTGCGTATGTTTGTGTATACATCAGAGGTGCAGACAGTACTTAGGTATTGAAGAAAACGTGTTTCATCGCATAAAAGTGAGTTGAAACAGATGTGGACTTCACAAAGGACGAACACGAATTAAACAAACAAACTACGAGAGCCACTTAAAAAGTATTAATCAGTGGGCGATAAATCAACAACATTGCCTCTGACTATATAAAAAGTGTACATTTTCTTAAAGAACAATCTCTCAGCTAGACATTCGTGGTATTTTCATCATTTAATATGAAAGCATTTTCATTTTATTGATATTGAAACAGGACATGGTTTAACGCACTGGACAAAGAATAACTCATAAATACGTTAGAAAATTGTGTTATATTGGATTAAGCGATTTCTGAGCGTTGTTGTCAAATGTCATTCAGTCTTACTGAAATTAAATTGATATCATTTGCAATATATATCATTGTACTCTTAAATGGCAATCCATAATTTTTAAAACAGTAAAGTATTATCAAACTATCGCAATATAAACAAGTCACATCCGCGACTCAAAATACCACACTTACACCCTAATTAATATTAAGATATAAACTAGGTAAATAAATCCTAATTTATTCTTAATATGTTAATTTTTCTAGATTATTATATGTAGTTTCATTCGTCGGACGATTTTAATCATTTATACCTCAATTTTATTTTTTAAAACAACAAAATTTTATGTTCGAGCCCAACTTTAAAAAAGTGGGTGGGGTAATGTTATACCCCCTATTAATGATAAACAAAGAAAATTCACCCCTGTTGTCCATTTGATGTAATTCTTCTTATATAAAATTACTATCTTGTGTTTTCATTTGTGTTGTCTGTATTATTGAATTAGGGATATGACGTCATAAATATAAAATACGTATTTTTTGGTCACGTGATCATGTTCTTTGGGCTGTAGTAAAGAACAAAGTATGAATAATTCAGGAACTATTTATCATGTGTACGAAAGTAACATACATAAATGCGTAAAAAGCTAAATGTTTGACTTTCCCAATTAAGACGTACAGTACTTAGTACGATGCAGCAACAACGTATAGGGTATAATCCCAGCAATGTGCAGTTTTTGGAGTATTTCGAACATGGCAGATTCCTTGTACAACTAAATCAATTTAGACTGACCAAACAATGATGGAGCTTCAGCACTAGTTAAACATGTATACGGTGCATGATTTCTGCAAATTTTAAGTCAATCAGATAATAATTATAGAAATTATGACCATTAATATCAACCCTTACATCTACTAATATACCTTATTTTCTAGCAATTTTAGTGTTTCATACCCCTATTGGTTCAATGTCATTTGGGTGAATGGATAATTTACCGATTGCAATATTGTTTTATTGGTTAGCTAGGCAAAGGTTGTATCTTTCAGAAAATGTACACTTTTATACACATTGGTTGAATAATAAACGTATTATTGACCACTGATTAATACTTTTTAAGTGGCCCTCGTATTTACATTGGAATGGGGTAAAGGCGATAAAATAAAAGGTTGTAGTTTGTCTAATATAATAAATATATCACTAACTGCTGTAAGATAATCGCCATTGAAAGTCTTCCCAGGAAGTATAAATAGATCATTAGGATAAAACGTTTCATTTACTAGAAACATCAGCTGTTGCTGGCAAATAGTACGGTGGTTGAACAGACGGCTTGAATAGAAATAGGACATCATAAAGTAACACTTCGACAGCTTTTACTATCAAAGCCGACATTTTATGGAACATATAATTAAAAAACACACGTTTTATCTACTTTCAAGAGAATTACGTTACAGTCGTTAAATTAGGATCGGGGAATTGAAGCATGGATTGCCTTGCTAAGTATTAGATTTAGAATTATGTTGTATTCTTAGTAATGTATACGCAGTAACTGTCCAGATTTGTCAACTTAGATAAGACGGGGATGTATAAATATTTTGGTGAATATTGAATTATATAATTGTACAATTTACATTACAGAATTATGGTAACCGTTCAACATAAAATATAATATATTATGTTGAACGGTTATCAAGGGATGCCTTCATAATTTCATATACATGTATATTATAGAAAGATATAACTAATGAATGAGTGGAAACACGTACAATTACGTCTGGTTTTTTACTGATCCGTCTTAATAGATGTGGATAGACTATACATCGTACATAAAACCTTTTATACGACAAACTAACAAATGTTAAAATCTTATATTCGACAAATAGTCTGTTTCTAGCGTAGGCATCGATTGCACGCCATCTTACGTCGACCCTCATCAAAATTTTAGTCTTACGCATAACCACCAAAGTGAGGTTCGTGAAATTAAGAGTTCATATGATCTATTTTACATGACAATTAAATGTTCCGGGTTTCATTCTGCCTTTTTTAAGATCGTGTTCAGATATGTGATATTGGGGTTGTGAGATCAGTTTGACCAATTAACAAGTCTTTATATTAGGTACTATGATACCATTAAGAATGTTTAAGTCCAGACACAAACTGATTAGGTGAATAGGCCGCTATGACATATTACTGCAAAATATTGTAGGAATGTAGCGATCAACCCTATTTTAAACATGGAAACGTACATTATGTAATGTCATAGACGATGAATTAAACTTTTGAAAAAGTCCATATTTCACTTTACAATTACATTTTGTAGTCGAGTTTGGTAAGGGAGTGGTGTAGACAAAGATCATTCTCCCGTATTCTTCGGCTGTAGACTTTCACCCGATAAATCCGCATTATAGACTGGTTGTGTCTTTGTATGACATTGATTATATATATAATCGTATAATAACTAAGTTGTGAAATTGTCAGTCACTCGGAAACATAGTTAGTTTTAGGTTATAATTTATCGCAATCAAAGCTGTTTGTATTTCGCAATCATATTTCTTTGTCATGACTCTTCTCAGTGATAAATCATTCCAAGCACATGCTCAACTATGTTTTATGGTCGACGAAGTCTCCTAGATGTTTGGCTATGCAATGTGAGCTCAATATCAGATTAATCAAGAGTGTGATTGTTTTCCTTTGTCTTAGAAGCAACCCTTCATTATATATTCGTTTAAAAACAACATCTCTGGCGATGCTTTTGTATTTTACAGACAACATTTGAGGAATATGTGGCACCACTCCTTACATTAGAAGTCTTAAGAAGACAACGTATTTCCGCCTCAGTTGATATGATTAATACAGATTGTATTAGCTCAGACAAGCTGATTTGTAGGTTTCATACATTGTGCAATATCTTAAGTACGTGTATATTATTTGTAAAAACTGTGTCTGATTTTCTTGCCAAGTATATTCAGACCTTCGGCGTCATGGTCATGGCTTATACAACTGCTTAAAGAGACTATGTAATTATCAATTTACGTATCAGTACATTAATGTCAAAGGAAACTCTAAAACTACAGTATATGTTCTAAAGTATTCATGCAGATGTAGCCATGTGTTCGTATATTGTTCTGTCTGTGCCTTTCGTGAACACTTCTCCTCTTTCCTCTCTGTACATGTAATTGTTGACAACTTTCGGAAGGCATGTCATAAGCTGCAGGCTAATACAATCTAAAGTGTTGCAACACTCGCATACACTCGCATACACTTTTATTGAACCAAATAGATCTATGAAAGTAGGAACTCGTAGCTGTTAAGTTTTTTCTTGTTCATGTTTGAGAGTTTCATTGTGGCTTTTACTCGTTATCTGTATTTTGTGCATTTCTTGCTCTGCAGTTTAATCTGGTGAGTGCTGTCATGGACATGTCCGATATGTGATCATCTTTCTGCACAAATATCTTCAAGGCCAATATACATGTAAAATCGTAAACATGAATACAATGCAAATTCACAGCCGTTCCGTCTATGACGTCGTGAACTTACCATGGAATCTGAGTGTTAATGTTGTTCTGTGGAAGGCACAACAACCATGAAATAACGCTTAATAATGACACCACGTGTAAATAGTTCGTAAGTTCTAATTGCCAATCTAGCTAACTAACCACAAATTGCCTACGGGGGCCAAAATCAGAAAAAAAACAGAAATGGTGTGACGTCTTGACAAATCAGCATTATAATCAATGAATTGGGTATAAATGCTTTGTACACGTGTTTGTGATGTAGAGAATGTTTTTATCTAGAATTTTTGACATTCTGGTTTAGATATTAAAGGGTAGGGGCTAACGGACATGGAATCAATCGGCGCGTATGAGAACATATATTCATCGCGTTTGACGAACCCAATAATGCTTATATGATACGCAACACCCTGATTTGGTTTCATTTTCTTGAAGCTGTAAGCTATTTCTATTAGTCCGGTCTATAAATGGGATATTTAGGTAAGACCCGGCATTGGACTGTATAGTAAATATTTTTTGGTATTCTGTTAGGGAATATGTTGTTATTGAAGAATCTGAATGATGCCCAGCTGGTATCATTGAGCATTTTGAGAAATTCAAGATGGCGTCCAAGATGGCCGCTAAAATTAGAAAAAATGACTGTGGTACTAGGAATAAGTTACAAATTGCTTTTTTGCGGTTTGATTGTATTTTAGATGTTAAAACATAATAATTGATATAAATTTATCATTAATTATTGATTTAGTGAATCTTAGATGGCACACATGGCAGCTGGAATCCAAATCACGGCTATAATGGCCTCCATAATTGCCAAATTGTACTAAAATTCAATTGTTTTAATTATATGTGTAACAGTAGTGTTATATATGATAAATACTCAAAGAAAACTTCAATTCAAAACAGTTGACCCATTAGCTGATTCAAAATGGCGTCAAAGATGGCCGCCATAATAAAAACAATATGTTAGTGGATCATAAAGAAGTTACATATTGATATTTTGCTGATTGATTGTAGTGTAAGTGTCTCAAACATAATTAATTATGTAATACACTGCATTAATGTATCATTATTTAATGATTAAGCCAATTTAATATGGCATCCATGACGGCTGAAATAAAAAAGGCGGCAAAAATGGCTGCCACATATGTCAAACTGAAAATTAGCATTTAATAGCATGTAACGTAATAGAAATTGTTAATTTTTAATATAAGTACTGCTATAGGTAATAAATGATCTTATAAAACTACAATTGAAAACACTTTATGTTTAGCTTATTCAAATTGGCTTCCAAGATTGATGTCAAACATGAAAGTTTAAACCAAGCTAATTATATATCTTAGACCACTGGTAGGTTGGTATACTAGTATAATGTATATGGTATTGTGAATACTAGTATAAGTATATATGTTTTATCTATACATTTGTTTATTTTACAAACAACACTTTATATACATTTGCACTTGATTTTATCCACTTCTACTGTAGTTTGGAAATAGGCATTGTTAACAGCTTTTAATCGTTTTCGGACCTGGGTCGCAATTTTTGCCACACAAAACGAAAGCTGCGACAAGAAATATTCTTCAAGTAATATCTGGTAGGATTATCTGATATTTTGGGTTGAATTTCAATTATAGGTGAATGATGTTAGACTGTTCTCACAATGTAGATGCCATATCACTTCCATGTTTGTCGTTTTATGGTTGGGGTTGTGTGTTCATGCTTCGTCCTGTGCCAACACTGACGCCATTTTCGTTTGTGTATGGTGTTGGCGGTGGACTTCTGCTTCATCCCTGTTAAGGCGTACAGTTTTTAATTATGACTTGATCGTATATTTTCCCAATTCTACATGGACATTTTGATGGAGGAATGCATGCAGAGCCATCATCTGTCTACGTGGAGTCTTCACTATCTGCTCAGTAAGGTACCAGGTCTTTAAAATAAACAGCTATTTTGTCTTGGCCTTGAGATAAATAGCTTGATGTCTGATTCGATCAAATTGTTGATGGTGTTCCACTGTGGTTTAAATGTATTAAAAGCATTGCAAGCTTTACCTATCATAATCTTCAAATTTAAATCCTCCCCTGTCCGTTCCAACACGTCTCAAGAAGGTGAAGGTCTCATTATCAAGGTTTTGATGCTCCACAAGGCATCTTGCATGATTAGAGCTTAGTGCATAATGTTGCATCGCAAACCGTTTTGTCTTCTTGACAATGACCAAAGTCTTTGGTTTTGTTGTCAAGACAATGTACATTGTTTAGCACGAGATAAAGCTGTGGGAGATGCTAGCAACCTACGTACAGAAGATGTTGCAGTTCACTACATCCAATCTGAAGATATACTAGTCAACAGTACACATTAAAAGTCTGTGTGAGACACTAGGCCGATACATTCAGCATATTTCAAATATCTGACTCAATTTAGTGATGTTATTATCAGTCACATACATATTAACCTTACAAGTGGCAACTAGGTTGTATTCCTCTCCAATCCTGGAAGTTACCGAAACCACCTTGACCAAGCGGCATTCCTTTCACTATGCAAGAATCCTTATGTCTTCCACATATCACTCAACAACTTATTATAAGTATGCTAAGGTTGGGGTATGAGCTTTCAACGCTTGGTCTTGGTTAATTACGGAGGCTTTTCTTGCAATCAGCCTAATAATGGGTCGCTAAGTAGCATCACTTCTGGTAGGATCAATGTATAGTTCATATTCTCTCCTTCTGACAAGATCTTTTATGACCAGTGTTATCATGTAATCCTTAACCTATTCTTTTAGTAATCAATTTGCCACAACCGTCATGTTCATTCAGGCGCTTTCTTTACCTTCTTCCCATAGTTCTCTATATTACACTTGGTATTTAGATATCTGGTCCTTGTTTGCAACAGTCTATCTGATATTTATCATCTCGCCAGTAAGCCAAGTTTTGTACATCCTCTTCTTGTATCCCGAATGATCTTTAGACATAATTTTATTATTACATTCTATATCTGGCGTGTTGATGTTGTGCCAAGCTTAAAGATAATCCAAGAATGGTCGTTCCTTACTCTAGCAAGTAATTTTATAATTGTCAAATATGTAATCCACAATAAACATAAAGTCGTTATTATTAGTATTACATGAATTACTATTACCAGGTCTGTCCTTGTCTGGTCTGGTCTTATGTTTGCCCGTTAATAAACTATTGTGTCATGCAGAGGTATTCCCCATCCTCTGGAGATCGCTACATAATATTTGGTTTAAAGCGACCATATCTGATGACCTCCATGTGGCCTCGTAGATTCTTGGGTGTTGGAATCTTTTTCATTCAATAACTTAACACATGAGCATCACATGGCAGCATAGAATATACCGTTTTTTTCGCCTAGACTTTCGTTATCAATGATCATTTCTTTACTTGTGATGGCATTTATATCACCAATGAATTGCCTTTTAACTATCTGGATTCGTCTTGGCATTAATTATTACACAACCGTGACTCACTGGAATTTGGACAAAACCCATGTTTTGATGGGGACATAATACACCTGATTGGTTGAACGTTTAATGCTACCTAACAAGTGCACGGGTCCCGTATTATACAGCATGTACATTGATTTTTGTAAAATCGATCAATATAAATTAGTTTATTTGGAATGAATACTTTAATAAATATACCAACAGACCAATGACAATGACTGTATGGTTAACCACTTCGTTCACGTTTGGAAGCCATCTTGAATGCCATTTGGAATCAGTTATCGGGTCAATTGCTTTTAATTTAAGTTTCAATTAGAGTATTTGTGTAACATATTGCAGTACTGATAATATTATAATTAGCAATTTTGATTACACTTCATGGTTTTTAATAAAATATGCCAATTCGTCAATTATGGCGGCCATTGTAGCCGCCATTTTGATTTCAGCCTTCATGGATGTTATCGCAAATAGACTCAAACAATAAAACATGATATAAACAAATACGTCAAATACATCTTAAGAACTGTCATTCAGCACAAATAGCAATTTGTAACTTTCATCGGTATATGTTTACTGGTTTTGGTCGCCATCTTGGGTGCCATTTTGAATCAGCTAATGAGTCAATAGTTTCGAAATGAAAGAAAGTTTAATTTTGAATAATAATTACATATTACAGTACTGATATAAACGAATAGGATTAAAATAGATGATTTTTGATACAATTTACCAAGTTGGGCAATTATTGCGGCCAACGTAGCCGCCATTTTGATTTTAGCTGTCCCGGATGCCATCTTATATTAACTGAATCAATGAATAATGATAAATATATATCAATTATTATGATTAAAACATCTTAAGTACAACTGATGAGTAAAAATAGCAATTTGTAACTTATGTCATGCACCCATGGCATTTTTTCTAATTTTAGCGGCCATCTTGGACGCCATCTTGAATTTTTCAAAATGCTCAATGGTGCCAGCTGGGCATCATTCAGATTCTTCAATAACAACATATTCCCTAACAGAATACCAAAAAATATTTACTATACAGTCCAATGCCGGGTCTTTTTCATAATTGACCGGACTATATTGATTGGTGGATTTAGAGAGGTCCCAATGGACAGAAAATTTGTTGGATCGGCAATTTGTCATTGAGCTAAAGAACAAATATGTTTGGTAGTTTTAAACCTCTAGCCATTTAACCAAATGTGCGTTTTGTTAAATAACGTAATAACAGAATGCAATGGGATAAACGTGACGACGAATGTTCTTTTTAATGGAGTCCGTCGAAAAGCACGAAGCGTTTTCTATTTTTCCTTTCGTTGCGGACCAAAAATGTGTTGAATGACTTTTTCAGGCTTTCGGCGGAAATGTCCAAATTTGGAGCACAAGTGACTGCTTGGTGCCCCTGTGTTCTGGTTGTTTATCATTTTAAATGTATTGCATGATGTTTCCCAATTCATTACATAAATTCATAATCGCGTGATTGTCGATTCGCCAATGACCCTCTTTGTCATACATACAGATACATACGTTTACTTTATTGTCACCATAAACGACTTGAGCGAGTGCATCACAATTTCGCATGCAGACGTCACTGGCGTACTAGAAATGTCACTGTTATTTATCGAGTGATTTCTAGAAGTTTTAGTAAGGGTAGTAATGAAAGAAAAGCAGTGTGACCAGCTTACACAAATTAGTACTGTTTTATCGAAGCAATTACGAAATTCTTAAAGTTACGCTTAAATTATGTTCTTTATATTTCTTAAACAACTGCAAATTAGTGCTGATATATCATTAACTGAGAGAATTAGTAGTGCAGCTCCATTTACCACACTTTATAATTGTAAACAAAGTATAAAGAATTTCAAGTTGATCGTAAGTTTAAACTTTACGATTTCATGAGTGCTTTGATAAAATAGTACCATGGTTTCTATGAGAAGTGTGACCCCCTACGTATATATGTTTCATTCGAACACCATCAACAGCATCGAATATCTTTTGTTCAAAAATGTTTAATATAAAATGTTTTGCATATGAGAGAAATATCATTTAAGTATAAATGTTGATAAAGAAGTTACGAAAAAGTCGTATTATATCTTCTCTCATACTATCGTTGTGGTGTTGAGTACGAACAAATTAAAGTGGTCCTCGAACCTTCTGTGTGAACAGGTAACTGTATCATTGAAAAAGAATAATTGAATATTTGTAAAATCGGAAACTGACCAGGCAAACGCTGAGGTGTATTGTGTTTTTTCAAAGTTTCGGTAAATCAGTCGATAACTACACTAGTTAAAGTTCTAACTGAACAAAAACACAATTTTGCATTTAAAGCATTCGGTAATTTTCCTCAATCAGCGTTAATTCGCCGTACTTTGAAAGTTCATAGAAGCGGTGTAATGGTAAATAAATGCCCCTGAAAAATATCCTACCTTTAAACATATGTCATCATTGCTTTCAACATTTTGTTCAAACAATTTACCCATTTATTTTATTCCTACACAACAATATATGCTACACTTTCCAATTTTTGTTTGTCTGTATTTAATACACCTCAGCGATTGACTCAAAATAGAAACATTGCCTAATTCTTAAACTAGTTGAACAATTTCGATAGAATTTTGCAATGAACTTGTTTCTATAATGGTTGTTAAAATTAGTATTACTTTATGAAAATAGCATTAGCAAATTCGTTGTTTAGATACTTTGAAAATGTGGCCACTTTTGTTGAAATTTATCTTTTAAAATATAATATACATAATATATCAATTTCTGTAAAAAAATAATATACATGTATACCAATTTCTGTCATGATTCTTTATCAATAATACATTTACCTGCCTCTACATATATTAGCAAAATTTAACAATGGACTTCTTTTCTATTATTGACTTAGGTGGTGTGTATATGTAGGAAGGGTATCACCAAAACTAATCCCCGACAAGGTACGAATACATCGTGGTGCAAGATAGTGTAATATTTTCACACATGAAGGTCGAGGATCAAGTTAATATGTTCGTACTATTTATCATAAGGAATGAGAAGTCCAGTGTGGTTAATCGATTAAATTATTAATCATTAATCAGAAAAATCAATGATTATTGATTAATGATGATTACTTGAAAAAAGTAATCGGTTATAAATCATGACGATTACTTTAATCGATTAACCCATGTCTGATAACAAGACTTAACATAAATTACTATGTGTTAATAAAAACATAATTGTGAGTGAAGTGCGTATGCTCCAACTAATCTACCCACGGCTTAGTCTTAATATTATCAAACATACGGAGGTTGCAAACGAACATGTAGGACTTCTGTTCGTGTAGCTTGATCATGACAAGTACCATACCGTTGACACAGTACACATATCAATGACGACTAGCACATGTAGACTGGTATCACTGGTCTCATTTCTCGATGACCGTGGAACCAGTCTAGTCACAGGTCAGATACTTACAGAAACTACACATGTCTGGGTGACGAAACGCTCAGACGCAGTATTCACGAAGCCGCACATGTTACACTGTCAGTTACGCAACCTCCCTATTTTCTCTGTATTGACATATACCACTCACGTAATTTCAACGAGTGTAGATTCATCGAACCAGACTTAATCGAAACCTTGTATGTTCAACTGACTGTATTACAAGGTTAGTCACGGTTGAATGTAATGGATTATGTTCTGTACACGAAGATGACCTGTTCTGGTAAAAAAAACATTGTCGTGCCAACTTTTTGTGTTTTTTATATGATAATTAATGTAAGTTCGATTATGAAACATGTTCTGTACCTTATTAATCATTTTCGACACCTCATTCATGATGGTATACGTCAATATGAGGATATGAGGGGTAATCGGGCAAATTTCTTATACTTAAATGGCGGAAGCTGGTTATACTGTAATCCGTATTGATGGTTGAATGGTAGAGCACCCATTTCGAGTTTGAGATGTGCCGGGTTTGATCCAAAGTTGCGACATACCAAGTCGTTATCTCCCTTGCTTGGCTCAGCATAGATAGTTCCAGGTAATTGCTAGTTCGCCTTGTGTCAGGATAATATGGCTGGGTAGTCTCCATATCACTGTAATACTGTTGACCAGTGAGACTTTAAATAAATATGAGAATCTCCTTTGAGCTTTTTATACATTGTTTTGTGCATGTGGATTTCCTTGTAACAACTGGCCCATCGTGTATATCTGATACTAGCTTTACTCCGAGTAGTGCTCGATGGTAACATCTGGCCCATCGTGTATATCTGATACTAGCTTTACTCTGAGTAGTGCTCGATAGTAACATCTGGCCCATCGTGTATATCTGATACTAGCTTTACTCTGAGTAGTGCTCGATGGTAACATCTGGCCCATCGTGTATATCTGATACTAGCTTTACTCTGAGTAGTGTTCGTTGGTAACATCTGGCCCATCGTGTATATCTGATACTAGCTTTACTCTGAGTAGTGTTCGTTGGTAACATCTGGCCCATCGTGTATATCTGATACTAGCTTTACTCTGAGTAGTGTTCGTTGGTAACATCTGGCCCATCGTGTATATCTGATACTAGCTTTACTCTGAGTAGTGTTCGTTGGTAACATCTGGCCCATCGTGTATATCTGATACTAGCTTTACTCTGAATAGTGTTCGTTGGTAACATCTGGCCCATCGTGTATATCTGATACTAGCTTTACTCTGAATAGTGTTCGTTGGTAACATCTGGCCCATCGTGTATATCTGATACTAGCTTTACTCTAAATAGTGTTCGTTGGTAACATCTGGCCCATCGTGTATATCTGATACTAGCTTTACTCTGAGTAGTGTTCGTTGGTAACATCTGGCCCATCGTGTATATCTGATACTAGCTTTACTCTGAGTAGTGTTCGTTGGTAACATCTGGCCCATCGGGTATATCTGATACTAGCTTTACTCTGAGTAGTGTTCGATGGTAACATCTGGCCCATCGTGTATATCTGATACTAGCTTTACTCTGAATAGTGTTCGTTGGTAACATCTGGCCCATCGTGTATATCTGATACTAGCTTTACTCTGAGAAGTGTTCGTTGGTAACATCTGGCCCATCGTGTATATCTGATACTAGCTTTTCTCTGAGTAGTGCTCGATGGTAACATCTGGCCCATCGTGTATATCTGATATTAGCTTTACTCTGAGTAGTGCTCGATGGTAACATCTGGCCCATCGTGTATATCTGATACTAGCTTTACTCTGAATAGTGTTCGTTGGTAACATCTGGCCCATCGTGTATATCTGATACTAGCTTTACTCTGAGTAGTGTTCGTTGGTAACATCTGGCCCATCGTGTATATCTGATACTAGCTTTACTCTGAGTAGTGTTCGATGGTAACATCTGGCCCATCGTGTATATCTGATACTAGCTTTACTCTGAATAGTGTTCGTTGGTAACATCTGGCCCATCGTGTATATCTGATACTAGCTTTACTCTGAGAAGTGTTCGTTGGTAACATCTGGCCCATCGTGTATATCTGATACTAGCTTTTCTCTGAGTAGTGCTCGATGGTAACATCTGGCCCATCGTGTATATCTGATACTAGCTTTACTCTGAGTAGTGCTCGATGGTAACATCTGGCCCATCGTGTATATCTGATACTAGCTTTACTCTGAATAGTGTTCGTTGGTAACATCTGGCCCATCGTGTATATCTGATACTAGCTTTACTCTGAGTAGTGTTCGTTGGTAACATCTGGCCCATCGTGTATATCTGATACTAGCTTTACTCTGAGTAGTGCTCGATGGTAACATCTGGCCCATCGTGTATATCTGATACTAGCTTTACTCTGAGTAGTGTTCGTTGGTAACATCTGGCCCATCGTGTATATCTTATACTAGCTTTACTCTGAGTAGTGTTCGTTGGTAACATCGCTTCATTAAACCTCTATCACAATATGTGTTATGTCGACAGTTCTATAAAATGTTACAACAGAAAATGTATCTCAACTACTGCCCTTTAACTGATTTTGTTCGACATGTCAATAGTGTTCGCTCTATGAGTGTTCGTATTGTCCGTGCTTGTTAAATGGAAATTCGACATAACAATATTCGTTATATCAGGGTTGGTTAAAATGATGTTTGTTATAACAATGTTAGCTAGAACAGTGTTCGTTATATCAATATTGGATAGAATAGTGTTCGTTATATCAGTATTGGATAGAAGTGTTCGTTATATCAGTATTGGATAGAAAAGTGTTCTTTATATCAGTATTGGATAGAATAGTGTTCGTTATATCAGTATTGGATAGAATAGTGTTCGTTATAGCATTGATGATGTGTTTGTTAACACAATGTTCATGAACTACATTTGTTAGGACAGTGCTCGGTATCCTCGGTGTTCGCTAGATCAGTGCTCGTTATATATGTAGGGGTACACTAATGTTCTGAAGAAGTTATTACCATTGCATACATATGGTATATGGTTTAAATGACAAATTATAGAAGAAATAGAAAAAAGATAATACGAATGCTTTATTCAACAAAATAATGATTAATGCACATTACACAATCTTAAGTAGGCGAATAAACAGACGGAAAAATGTATTTCCGTTATAAGAATACATAAAATGAACATTATTCAACAAATACAATTGTATACATCAAATGAAGAACATGTTTAAGTTCGTGAAATATGAAAGCTACGATAACGAAAAAAAAAGTGTATGTGAAATGTCTAGAAAACTATAAGGCAAACATGCACCTAGACAAAATACATGTACATTTTACATGGCACTCGTGAATGTACAAGTTCATCCATTGTCCAATTATATTTGTTGTAAAACCAGTCCAACACTACAATTACGAAAACATACGAAGAATATAAATAAATTGTCTTTTAAAATTTTTTTCGTACGGTACAAAATTCCATGGCTCTCGTGGATGACCAGCATAATGCAGGGAGTCAAATATACTCAACGTAATTGAAAACGCACCATTCACGTAATCAAAAACTATTACTGTATCTATTACTTTAAACAATATAACTACAACGTATAATCCAGTTATGATCTGGTGACAGTGACGTAGCCGTTTATGTGTACACAGAAGATTACAACCATTGTCTGAATAGGTAGTGCGAATATAGTTTGTTAGTTTAGCATTGAAATTAAGGCTGTCTGTTCAAGCCTTTATAATTGGTTTTACACCGTAATAGTGGACTCGACCGCTGTGTCACTGTATTCTTACTCTGACTGGACTATAAGGATATTGCAATGTTTACAGGTGACATACCTGATTAAACGGACTACACACGAGGTGTTATGGGACCGGGTAAATGAGTTCGTACAAACATAAAAATTGGAATCACAGATAGCAATGAGACATTACAAAAATCTAGACTAAGGAAACAAAAACATTAATAAATAGTTCATATATCGCTGGCCTTAGAATGAGAAGGTTACATATTTGAAATCTGCACCAGAAGGCGCTTCTTATCAGCCATATTTCATGAAAATCGGAGCAGTTCGTGTTGACCAAACTAAAGTTGAAAAGGCTCGTTTTTCCATAAGTGAAGAGTAATTTTCAGACAGTTTTTTTCTCAAAATATCAACTTTGTACTTACGACCTTCTCATTCTAAGCCAGCGATATATAATAATAGAAAGAGCAATCGTGGAATGACAAATTTACACTATTATATCCAAATATATGATACAGCACAACATCTCCAACACAACACCCTATGGAGACACAAACCTTATTGGATGACTGTTGCAAGGCAGGGGAGAAATTTAGAGTCAATCCGTTAGAAAAAAATCTTCGGACCGTACAATTTCACAACGACTGAGATGGTCGCTCAAAAGAGGTTAATTTGTTACTCAATTCGTTGTCAACTTGTCGTCAAAAAGCTTAACCTCACCAGGGAAACCCTTTCGAAAAAAACACTGCTTGGTTTTTATTGATAGGTAGTTGTCTCTAAGTGATTTCATTGAATGAATTATTCATACTACAAGGATACATACTATTAGAGGCTTTTGATATTGTTAGCGTTGGGTCGAGAGAATGCAACCTCTCTAGAGTAACACCATTTGAGAATCACAAAGTTTGGTTGTTGTACAGAGGTTGTTGCGCTGGATAGAGCTATGTATAATATAAAAATTATTTCGTTGCATAAGAGAGGTTGCTGCTCGATGGAGGGCCACTCTAGAGAGGTTGCACTGTATATTAATACATTGACCATGAACATTGATTAAAATCACGGAATATCAATCAATTCCCATTCCTCTGGATTACAGCTTAACTGAGCTAATACTAGTATTCATGTATCATACATTATTCCAAGATCATGATAGACGATGTGAAGACTTATAAATGTTTTGCTAATCTTAAAATATTTCTGTCTGGATGATAAAAGATACTATCAGTTCCTTACGATGCTTGTACAATCATTTATTCTTTCCACGAAATCATTAGTTAAGCTCAGACGTCGTACCAATGCCTCGGGCTTAGTTCATTGAAATCCTCTTTGTGATGTACACTGAGCGACTTTGAAAACGCAACACTAATGAAAATCAAGATAACTTTTTTATTTATTAATATTTCTCAATGAAATTTTGTTTACGTGTTAGTGGCTAGCCATGGATTGTAACTCGATGTTCTTTCCATCTAAATTCACTACAGTTGTTCACTGAATCATGAAACGTAAAAAAACGAAAAATATACGAGGAATTGATGGGTGAATACTAATTATTTTACTGTACAGTCAATTGGAATAGTCAATCCATCGACAAATTCAAAAACAAAACCCAAAATAAGACGGTTAACCACTCTGCAAAAATAGTGGTCTTTATAATAATAATAATAACGACTTTATTTGTAGTGGATGACATATTTGGTTCTAGACCAATTTTTAATATGGTCCACATCAACATGGGATACAATCATTTACAGGAATACATGATAAATTGTAAAGACGCTCAATAGCAATTTTCAGGTTTACCGAAAATACGACCTATTTTACAGGTATGGGGAAGTAATTCTGGATAGAGATTGAGTAAATAAAATTCAACTTTTCTAAATCTAAATTGAGCTTTATATTTATCTTTGTTTTGCTTTATTTCTGTCTGCATGCTAGGGACGGTCATTTGTTCACAAACTTTATCCGAAAAATAAGTACATTTGAGCATTAAAAATCTGAAAAACACAGAAGGCCGAACGACATTAAATATGATTTTGTTTGTGTAATCATTGTTTTATTGTGGTTGTAAAGGGTCTTATTAGAGCTACACAACAGCATATTTGCTGAGCTATGGGTAAATACATACATGCATGCATATAAGCTATTTAAGTATAAATGTTGCGTTTTCAAAGCCGCTCAGTGTATTAGATAATTACACATACAACTTTACTGTCATAACAAAATCTATCTAGTGATTTAATACTTAGATGTAGAAATAAGACTGATGTTTGCTGTATCATAAAACTTTCGTACTAGTGATGTGTGTCGTGTCCTTGCTCGAGCCTTGTGGTAATAATTAAAATAAATGTTTTCTAGTGCCAAAATAAATAAAAACACTTTCGAGGCACCATAGCCTTCTTCCGTCTGATGGAATTTTCATGAAACCTTGTAGAATAGTTTGTATACTAGTCCATCGTGGACAACTTTTCCGTTGATTAGAAATTCCCCGAACGAGTTATTGTTTTTATTTCTTTTTCATTTTCCATGGACATGTAAACTACATAGGCCTATATGTAGCCCTCAACGTAATGGGAATTCCCACAGTTTGTTCCAAGTAAAAAAAATGAATTGGTCTGAGGATTTCTTTTACGAACTACTAATTTGAAAACCAAATTACTAATACACAAACAAAAATGAAATTTACGTGGTTTTACTAAAACAATCATAAAATCACCAGAGGAGAGGGAAAATTTACCGTGCGTCACAAATAATGACGTATATGTTCGAGTTGGGTCCTCATAAATAGTAAGCTTACCCTACACACAGAAGTATCCATCACAAAGTACTCTTCGTTTTGAAAAACAATTGAAGTCATGTCATACAAAAGCAAAGGTATCCATCACAAAGTACTCTTCACTTTGAAGAACAATTAAAGTCATGTCTGGACATTGCTTCTGTAGGGTCGTACAAAGAAGGGGCGTTCAAAAATATGCCCAGAGTTCCGCAAACACACGCCGTAGTGAACACCAATAGGAACATTCTATCCATCACCATGGCAACGTAATTCCAGTCACGTTCATCCTTAACAAATAGATAAAGGTTACATTATGGACAGTTTTATAAAATGTTATAAATAAGCAGTGAAACTTCTCTTAAATACCACCTCGATATGGAATCCATCTCCAAATTAAGTACACACGTGTCTAGTCCATTTCCATTACTTTACTCTTTATTTAATATCAAAATTAAGATCAATACAATTCGAGAAATCGTTTTTAGAAAAAAACGTCACATTAAAGCAATATTAAATTTTTAGATCAAAAATGGTATATGAACAAACATAATAGCAAGATAATGGTTCAAAGTGATAGGTAGTTCTACATACATTTATAATAATATTTGTATTTCGAGTACTTTCTCTACTAATTAAAAACATGTTTATTACTGTGGGTGTCTTGCTTTTTGGAGAAAACAATTTATATTGGAGGCCATATATATGTTTGAACTCTTCACAGTCGAGGTATAGTTATATGTGTCACTTACCGATTTTTCCTCGTCATCCTTCTGTAGATGTTCCGCAATAAATTTGACACCTTTCAACGATTCCTGTATTTCCATTGGATATTTCGTTAAATCTTCCTTCATTTCTGAAGAGGTTCGTTTATTCAAATTTTCATAATTCTGGGCATTTGATTGGTCCCAATTTGGAACAACACGTGACATGTCCGAGTCAATATCTCGCATTTCTATTCCATTAATTGTTCTCACGGCTACATGCTTCTTTTTATTTACAGGTCGTTTCATACACAAAATCTTTGGAAGAATTTCTGTAAACACTCGTTTAATCCAAGGTGACATTTTGTGAGTCGCTGGAGACCGGAAGTGAACACTAAGAGTATACACCGTCAGAAATATCGACATCGTCACAACGATCATTGTAAACAGAAGATATTTTCCTATTAAAGGTATAACTATTGAAGTAGGAGGGTTTATGTCGGATAGAAGCAGGAAGAACACAGTTAATGCCAGTAGAATGGATATAGACAGCGTAATCTTCTCCCCGGAATCACTGGGTAGGTAAAATACAAGCACAGTAAGGCAGGAGATAGCAATACAAGGCATGATTAGGTTGATGGTATAAAACAATGTCCGTCTTCTTATCGTGATGTTGAATGTAATGTCGATGTACGGCTGTGGACAGCATGGGTAGTATTTTTCTTTCCTTCGCGCTGTGATATTTATGATGTCCCATTCAACGTTTTGATAATAATCACACAAGTCCACTCCATTCGGTATAACCATCTGGTTTCCTTGCATAACTCCGCGGTCTTGCCAAACATGCTGTAAATCAACCTGCAACACAATATCACTTGGTTTAAGCATTATTTGACATGGCTGTGATTGTAAATTAAGTACAAACAAAGCTCTCAACCTTGTTTAGGTTTGCAATAGGCATTCAAGTCTTTCTCCAGTGTGTTTTGCTAGTGTTTCAACACCAATTCAAGGATGGGTGCAATCTATAGTGGGAAAGTGCTTATGTTTTTCAAAGCGTTTTGTTTTCTTCAATATTTGCAATAAAGTGATGTCATTGTTTATTAATATTTATTTAAACATAGTGCATCCTAATGATATGTTTACTCTATATATTAAATCTCAATTTGAAGAATAAAACGCTTTTGATAAAAAAATCCCACTATAGAGTATACTTTACCTCATTTAGTTCATACGACAATTAGCGAGGAATATTTCAACTATGTTTAATATAATTGAAGGCTTAATATCGTTACACTTTTGAAACTGAAATATATTAGTCAATCAAGAACTTAACAGTCCCTTCCTTCTGTGTGACCTCACCAAATTCTTATATCTTAAGACCCTAAACCTCGCTCACGAAGTGAGGTTCGTCCTCTAGACCACCAGGACCCATATTATCAAAGTTATTTAGAAATTGTCTTATATGAAACACAATTCACATAGCAATAAATAACTCATTGTTTATCTAAGACAACTAAAACCATAAACAAACGGAAACGAAATTCCATCTTCTACAAAAATTAAGATAGTTTCGTAAAAATCTTAGAAAAATATTTAACAGACTTAGAAAATTAGTTTTCTTAGACAAAAATATATCAGGAGTTTTGTGAATATGTGCTGAGGTGATTGGTTAGATGCATTGCTACTATACCATAGCGATACCTTAACACAAAACCACCAGTTCTTAGGTGATTGGTTAGACGCATTGCTACTATACCATAGCGATACCTTAACACAAAATCACCAGTTCTAGATAAATGGCATCTCATAGACACGATTTGGAATTTGTTGGCTCAAACCCATTATTTAGATAATAAATATGCATGAAACATATCAACACACTAGCATTTTAAGACAATAAATTTATATCAACACATGAGAAGTAAAGACAATAACATTGCATTACAAGTTTACAACATCGGAGCGATAGTGGCATGTTCGGAGATTACTCTAGCAATTTTCGCGTTGATTTTGACGCATGTTGTTAAAGCAATGTCAGCTTGTGTCCATCAATGACATCTAATTCCATACAATGTCATCATAGCATGATGGAAATATATCATCTAGTGACAGTATCAGTCACTTATATCTTAAACAAACATAGACTATCTCACAGCAAGCAATGATCATGTTGGATATCTCACAGCAAGCAATGATCATGTTGGATATCTCACAGCAAGCAATGATTATGTTGGATATCTCACAGCAAGCAATGATCATGTTGGATATCTCACAGCAAGCAATGATCATGTTGGATATCTCACAGCAAGCAATGATTATGTTGGATATCTCACAGCAAGCAATGATTATGTTGGATATCTCACAGCAAGCAATGATCATGTTGGATATCTCACAGCAAGCAATGATTATGTTGGATATCTCACAGCAAGCAATGATCATGTTAGATATCTCACAGCAAGCAATGATCATGTTGGATATCTCACAGCAAGCAATGATTATGTTGGATATCTCACAGCAAGCAATGATTATGTTGGATATCTCACAGCAAGCAATGATTATGTTGGATATCTCACAGCAAGCAATGATCATGTTGGATATCTCACAGCAAGCAATGATTATGTTGGATATCTCACAGCAAGCAATGCTCATGTTAGATATCTCACAGCAAGCAATGATCATGTTGGATATCTCACAGCAAGCAATGATTATGTTAGATATCTCACAGCAAGCAATGATCATGTTGGATATCTCACAGCAAGCAATGATCATGTTGGATATCTCACAGCAAGCAATGATCATGTTAGATATCTCACAGCAAGCAATGATCATGTTGGATATCTCACAGCAAGCAATGATCATGTTGGATATCTCACAGCAAGCAATGATCATGTTAGATATCTCACAGCAAGCAATGATCATGTTGGATATCTCACAGCAAGCAATGATCATGTTGGATATCTCACAGCAAGCAATGATCATGTTGGATATCTCACAGCAAGCAATGATCATGTTAGATATCTCACAGCAAGCAATGATCATGTTGGATATCTCACAGCAAGCAATGATCATGTTAGATATCTCACAGCAAGCAGTGATCATGTTGGATATCTCACAGCAAGCAATGATCATGTTAGATATCTCACAGCAAACAATGATCATGTTAGAAATCTCACAGCAAGCAATGATCATGTTAGAAATCTCACAGCAAGCAATGATCATGTTAGAAATCTCACAGCAAGCAATGATCATGTTAGAAATCTCACAGCAAGCAATGATCATGTTAGATAATATACAGTAAAACCTCAACAATAAGACCACATCTGGGAGCCTTAAACTGACTCAAATTTGAGATACACTTGAAGTCGTTTAGCTTGAAATTGAAATGGTACTGTAAAACAACTCAGAATAAAGTTTCTGTTTTGTGATGCCAATTTCGAGTTCTGCCTCCCATGGAAATTAACATAAAGACACATGACACTATTTGATATGAGATTACTTCAGGTTGAGATGCTTCGGGAGATCGGGACCAGATCTTATTATTGAGTTGGGTTTCATAATGAGATTTAATGACGAGCAAAAAGCTGAAAATGAACATGAAAAGTGTGGTCCTAATTTTGAAGTGTTCTTAAGCTAAGGTTTTACAGTACATACATCTATAAGCACATGAACATGGTATGGCTTTGTTCTTCAAAATATTGCCTTTGGTAATTTCAAATAGTTTTACACATTTTCGAGCAGATAAAAGCAATAGAAATGGCCAGTAATGGTCGCCGGTAAAATAACTGCAATAAAACAAAACTTATGATTATATAAAACTGATGTTAAATGTGTGTGTTGGATACGATGTATCCATTGTGCTCTTAATGTTAAGTTAGTAATTGTATTATGGTGGCTTGAAATAAGGTGTTTTTCAAGTCCACATATTTTACTCTTAACTAAACTCCGAACAAAGACCAGTTTTTGCAAGGGTCACGATTCTGGTTTTGTTATTGACATATCATTGTACTTTACCTCGTTTCCGTCATACGTCCAAACACCGAACTTCATAAAGCATTCTTGTTGATCAAAGGGGAAGAACTCCACATTAATCGGACAATAACTCTTGTAGATGGCAGGTGGCTCCCACAAAATACGACCCGAGGAGTATACGGTTGCCTTGGTGAGCAGAGTAACAACAAACTCACCATCCGCACTGAAATATATAATCATCATTCTGAAGATTCGAGGAGCAGGTTAATTTGATCGTACATTAACACACATAGATCTACACCATGTTTGAAAACTATTTGTTGGTGAACATAAGAATATCATGTGTGCCACTATTTCGACTGCTAGAAGGAAATGAGATAAGCATCCTGTATTCACAAGCTAGGGATGTTTGTTATGCTATGGAATTCGCAGCTAAACTCTTAAATCACTCGAAGTAAAAAAACACTACGATTAAATTGATTTTTGGTATTTGGTTTAGATTCTAAACTACTTGAATCAATCGCTAGAAGGAAGTAATTATACATTTGATGCAACGATCTGTTATATATCTATATGGCTTTCAAGCTTATACTTTTTTACATTTCCTATAGTATGGTGTATAGTCAAGATTGTACAGCTATGTAATTATAAATATTTTAATTCAAAATATTTCATTGTAGACTATTGCACAAATTAAAGGCCTCAAGTACAAATTGTATATACAGTCAGATCTCGATACAACGACACTGTTTGTTCCCGATCAAAATGTCGTTATAAAGAATTTGTCATTATACTGAATTTCACTAGTGACGAGAAATTTGATTTGGAGATTGTTTCATAGAAATCAATTAATGATTAACATATAATTTATTATGTCATAAAATTGACATAATCAGTAAAATCAGCAGTATGAAATTATCATAATTAGATAAAATAAAATACAATGTTTTGAGAGGGCTCCAAAATAAAGGGCGTCCGAATTTAAAGATGTCCGGATACTACTACAGTAAACTATAAAATCTAACGCTCTAGAGAATAATTTGGTAATTCATGTTGTTACAAATTTTACCCTATGGTCTTTAAGAATTGACGAATTAATAAATCAAGTCGAGAAATCTCGATAATTAACATCGTTTATTTCGCGAACCGTACGATTTCTAAAATACGAATATGCGATGATTCGCTTATCTCCCTTGATTACGAATGCGCGAGACGTAGCACACAAACTGTGATTTCGACTGTGAAAGGCTCCTCTATTATAAAGAAAGCAATTAAGATGATTTTCACAAGTTTAATTACATAATTAGGCTCCTTGCTCAGACGGTGACTGTGTGAAGCCGATAAATAGTTCAGGTGTGAAAAATAGTCCATTGATAGTGTCAGTATATCGAGTATTAATTACTGTGTAAACAGTCGATTCGTTCCCATCTTTTTGCTGTCGGTGTCGGTAAGTGAATATGTCGTTATAACGGATACTATTAACGTTGTATAGAATTCGTCCCCACCAATTTGTGTCGTTATAACGAAATTGTCGGTATATCGGGTGTCGTTGTAACGAGTCCTGACTGTACAAACCTTTGTTATTGTATGAATATGCTTGTATATTGATGTTTCTTTGTATGAAAATGATGATAGCTCTCCCAAGTGGAGGTAAATAAAGCATCTATCTATCTATCTATCTGATAGACATTTACCAAATGAACAATATGTGGCAATTGTGTGGAAGCAATCGCATGGCATATATATTATTAAAGTTGTCTTTTTTCAAAAGCATGTAACCAATACGTAGACAAATTATCAAAGTGGGTTTTTAAGCTAGTGAAATATTAAACTTCCAGTAATTTGGATATTTGCTAATTATTTTCTAGTATGTTTTCAATATGTATATAGAATGTAAATAAACATGTATAAACTAAACGTTTAAATTAAATACATTGTATCAATTAACATGACCAGCTGCGATTATGTTGGCACGAGTGTAATCATGTAATATAAATTACGCCCTTCATGTCTTGCTAAAGACAAGGAAAGTCGGCATCCAATAACTTATACACAAGACAATGCCCTATGTACGGTTTCAAGATATGGTTGTATAATAATTCAATATAGTGGGTTGTAGACAGTATAGAATCTTACTTATTATACAGCAATATGTCCGGACGCCACAGTTCTTCAGACGGAATATGGGTCATTTTTATACCACCGAAATCTGCTGGATGCCATGTAAACCTCTCATCTACCCATTCCTGGCAAATAAATCCATAAATATTAATACAACGTTTGAATGTGACTTTACATTTGGTTGTTATATTTTTAAGTACCGGTAAATGAACCTTACAATTATTATAATATTACTGGGAAAAATCGATAATCGGTGGGTTCTTTCATGTAAGGTATGGAGGAAAGAAAGCTTGGACCGATGAAATATTTAGATTAAAATTTGTAAAACTATAGAACTTGTCGGACTTTCTTGTCGGAGTTTCTACTGTATAGACATTACCATCTTTAATTATGACTTTTAACAGTGTGAAGCTTCCACCATACATAAAGACAATATTAAGTCAGACAGGAAAGGCAGCACTCATAGTAACCAGCCGAGCACAGAAAACACACAAAAAACATACAAGGCACAATGCCCAACACACAACTGGTCGAGCAAATGATCCGCCCAAGAGTTTCCGCAATCAAAAAGCTGAATTCCGAAGCTGAATGGCACAGTTTCAACAGCAAAACGATTGAAATACCTAGTTTTAGCTGTCAGAAGTCCTAAAGGTCGAAAATAACAGTATGAAAAAGCTGAAAGCCATGGTTTCTGCTGAATGACCTAGTTTCAACAATAACAAAGCTTAAATCCCCTGTCGAATGACATAGTTTCAACAACTTTCATGCCTTAGCTTAATAGTTCAGCCTCAACAAGCCGAGCGCAACAGCTGAATGACCTAGGTCAAATAAGCTATGTGTCCCTAGCCGAATGACCTACTTTAAACAATTAGTATGACAAAGTTGAATAACTACGTTTCAACAGCAAAAAGGCCGAAACGCATAATTCTAGCTTTCTGAAGTCCTCAAAAGTTGAAGAATAAAAGTATAATAAGCTGAATTTCATGGTTTTAGATGAATGACCTAGCTTAAGCAACAAAAAAGCTTAAAGCCCCAGCCGGATGACAATTATACCATAGGTATTTGTGAGGGAGTATTACGATGACGTATACATAGGAGTGTAGTCACATGACCGTTGTAATATAAAGATTTATCCGGTTATACTTACATGTTTCAGCCATAGATTTGATGTCAGGATTTGATTCTTCTCAGACTGAAAAAATAAAACATGTCAGAATAAAGTCCCATTCACAGGTAAGCAACTCACACTAAGGGCTACGAAGTTCACACAAAACAACTGAGACAGACAGACTGGAGAGGTTCAGAACTGCACACTCTTCATAAAATTACGAAGCAGTACACAATTTTCTCTCCAATAGAAAACTTCCTCGCGTGTTTACTGTTTAGAACATGTCACAAAAGAACATACCCCGTCTACACCCGGGGAAGATCATATACTCAGTACCTCCGCGGGCAATGATACCTGAACACCTTCAGGGTGAGAGTCAAGCGCGATGTCATCACAACTAAATTATACAGTTTTCACCGTCGATAAAGCATTCACAATCCTGTACAACATCTGTAGAACAGCATCCTTTGTATGAGTGCAAGTAGACAGATATCAGAATGGCAGAGACATCGTGAAAAACGTTGTAAAATACTACAAAATGAGGTAATTTTAGAAAATTGATATTTTTTAATTATCCGATTTATAACCTTAAAACATTTTATCAGAAAAAACTTACATAAAATTATAATGTTTAAACATGCGAAGGTTTTCTTTTAGATAGCAAAATGTAACGATTCGATAAATAGACACTGAAACTGTAAACATTTATTTTTAGAAAGTCATTGTAAAGAGGTTGTTGCTCTACAGAGGTTATATTTAGTACATATTACATTGGGAAAGTTTTGAAGGAACTGTTACAGAGGTTGCTGTTCTTCAGAGGACCGCTCTGGAGAAGTTCTATTGTATATATCAAGTACGAGACACATGAGTTATGATTAGATTTTCATCTTATATGAAGAAATTTTGTTTGTACAATTCCAGAACTTCAGACGTCAGATACTTAGAAATATATGGTAATACAACACGAAGATAATTCAATGGAAATATTCTCAATGCTTGTTAATGAATCATTATAGGTACAGGAACCAGGACGCAATAAATTCTTTCGCACGAACTGTTATCAGGCACACTTCATTGAACACAAAGCACACGAATCACAAGAAAAACCCAAAACATGGCGTGTTTCTCCAATCTTCGTCAATTTCTATAATTGGAACTGACAATACGTCTCTAAAATTAGCATTATGAAGTTACGTCCCCCAACAAGCGTGACTGCTAGACGGGGCGCACTTGTTTCAATTAGGTTTTTATTGATGTTTAACATGTCATTCAATTAACGTTGATCATGAAACACAAGCCTTGATTAGATGAACAATACGCACGCAACATGATCTTCTATGGGAAAATGTATTCTTTGATCTAATTAAGTATCGCAGGCATGTAACTATAGTGTCTCCGTATTGGCGTTTTTTAACCAATACATACAGATGTATAAAGATAATATACAGTCGGACAGGGAAGGCAGCACTCAAATTAACCAACGGAGCACAGAAAAACATAAACACATACAATGCACAATGCCCGACACGCAACCGAACGAGAAAATGATCCACCCAAGACCCTGCTGTCAAAAGGCTGAATGAACTAGTATTGGCAATAAAAAAGCTGAATACCCAAGCTGAATGACCTAGTTTCAACAGTAAACGGCTGAAATACCTAATTGACAACACATTGACAACATAATCTAAACTATTTTATAATTGATGTTTTTTCCCGAATCATATCTATCAAAGATTACTACATTCACTGTTTTGTATAACGGATACCTCAAAGCGCAGGGGGGATTCAGCACATTGTGTTGGTCCTGAAAACGGACCCATTACCAAAGCAAAAGATCCCAATGGGAAGTATCATCCATGTTTCCCAGTGGTATATATTCATTTCTGTAAGAAAATACGCTCACATATTCCTTTTGAAATCTTAGAAGCGCTCAGGATATCTTTTTTTCTATACCGCTGTTATTTAGAACTATGTATATATTACCAGTATTACCAGTATTACCAGTATTACCAGAAACATGGTCAAATTATGATATGTAGCTGAATGGAGAATGGATTTAGACACAAGGCTAGCTAGACAGTTGTATAATAACCATTATTATAACCACCTTCTGATGCTTAAAACCTCTACGACCATTTATCTGTCGGTTAAAGATTAGTACGTACGAATTATAATGGTTGAACAATGAATGTACTCGCTTAATGGAAGTTGCCAAAGAGTCGACTTTTGTGTAATGTATGAAACCTTTTTTATTCTACTGAGAGGAAATCGTTCGTTACGACCCTTATACATTATATACATTGCATTGTCAGTTATGATAAAAGGTATTATCAGAAACCATAGACAGTAAAAATGCTGACTTCTCATAAACTATTGTTGAGAAACCAGTATACATATATAATGACATAGGAAATTCAGAGGATGACTAAGGGTACGCTTCCTTACACGTACAATAATTTGGATATACATGTAGCTATACTTTTAGCATAACGTATAATTAATATAGTCGACACTTCTTTAGTATTTAAGATTAGACTGTTTTAGTATTGAATGGCAGAATATCAATTACAGAATTATAAAGAATGTTTGAATTTGCTATTGCAGTAAATACGACATTTTAAGCGTTATATACGTATTTGTCCAGTCAAATGTCCCACATGACGTATTTAGACACAAGGTTCGTGTGTACCGTAGTAGTTTTTATTTTTTTGACATGTTGGTTTAAATTAATAGCCTATACAATGCGCCCTCATTGTCTCTTACATTGACTCAAACATCCCTATAACTGTATATCTAGTACTCTGAATGGACACATCTTGCAGTATCGCTTCAAACATCCCTATAACTGTATATCTAACACTCTGAATGGACACATCTTTCAGTATCGCATCAAACATCCCTATAACTGTATATCTAGCACTCTGAATGGACACATCTTTCAGTATCGCCTCAACCATCCCTATAACTGTATATCTAGTACTCTGAATGGACACATCTTTCAGTATCGCTTCAAACATCCCTATAACTGTATATCTAACACTCTGAATGGACACATCTTTCAGTATCGCCTCAACCATCCCTATAACTGTATATCTAGTACTCTGAATGGACACATCTTTCAGTATCGCTTCAAACATCCCTATAACTGTATATCTAACACTCTGAATGGACACACCGTTCAGTATCGCCTCAAACATCCCTATAACTGTATATCTAACACTCTGAATGGACACATCTTTCAGTATCGCCTCAAACATCCCTATAACTGTATATCTAACACTCTGAATGGACACACCGTTCAGTATCGCCTCAAACATCCCTATAACTGTATATCAAGCACTCTGAATGGACACATCTTTCAGTATCGCCTCAAACATCCCTATAACTGTATATCTAGTACTCTGAATGGACACATCTTTCAGTATCGCTTCAAACATCCCTATAACTGTATATCTAACACTCTGAATGGACACATCTTTCAGTATCGCTTCAAACATCCCTATAACTGTATATCAAATACTCTGAATGGACACATCTTTCAATATCGCCTCAAACATCCCTATAACTGTATATCAAGTACTCTGAATGGACACATCTTTCAATATCGCCTCAAACATCCCTATAACTGTATATCAAGCACTCTGAATGGACACATCTTTCAATATCGCCTCAAACATCCCTATAACTGTATATCAAGTACTCTGAATGGACACATCTTTCAGTATCGCTTCAAACATCCCTATAACTGTATATCAAGCACTCTGAATGGACACACCGTTCAGTATCGCCTCAAACATCCCTACAACTGTATATCAAGTACTCTGAATGGACACACCTTTCAGTATCGCTTCGACCAATCCCAACATAGTTCAGGCGAGTCTCCGAATACTTCCGTTATTAAGTAGATTTGTACATTTATGTTTTCAATTTTTTGAATGAACGTTACCGAAATACGTCAGGTTTTTCTACAACCAATCTTTATAATTATAATTCATGATTATGACGTCACAATATATTGTTTTCTGTTTGAGGTTGAGCTTTTTTCAACACTATATTTCAGTAGACTTGTTGTTGTTGTTGTTGTTGTTGTTGTTGTTGTTGTTGTTGTTGTTGTTGTTGTTGTTGTTGTTGTTGTTGTTGTTGTTGTTGTTGTTGTTGTTGTTGTTGTTGTTGTTGTTGTTGTTGTTGTTGTTGTTGTTGTTGCTGCTGCTGCTGCTGCTGCTGCTGCTGCTGCTGCTGCTGCTGCTGCTGCTGCTGCTGTTGTTGTTGTTACTGCTGTTGTTGTTGTTACTGCTGTTGTTGTTGTTACTGCTGTTGTTGTTGTTGTTGTTTCATGCTATTCCTACATGTATTTGTTGTTGATACATGTTAATATTGTTGCTACATGTTGTTGCTGCTGCTTTTGTTGTTCGAGTTGTTGTTGTTGCTCACCAATTGGCAGTCTATTTCATTGAAGGACAAATCAGCAGCTACGTATGTTATCCCCGAGCCTAGGTTGTTATATGTAATGCGTTTTAAGTAAACATCTGTTTCTATCGAGGTAAATGTAAGTTTTCTGTGCTCGGCTGTTTCAGTTGAATGCTGCCTTCCCTGTCCAAATGTTTATTATCTTTAACCAAAATGTGTTCACATAAAGGAGTTATTTAATGTTCAGGTAGGCATAGTATATCTTTAACAAGATTAATTGCATCTCCAACTGTTGTTTTACCAATGCAAGCATGATGTTAAACATTTTACTGAGTGTTTTCGTGTCAAGAAACCATTATCAAATGCTTATTTTGGTTTTCTTAAATATTTGTGACCGAATATTGCTTCTAGTTCTAGAAAAGCGTCAGTGATTTATCTATAATAGTTCAGTACATAATTAGAATCGCTGCGGCAGCATTATTGAGCCGAGTAAAACCTAAATAAACCTCACGGGGTATTTATTAAATTGTTAATTTTAATAAGATATCGGCATACACCATTAACCGTTTTCTGATAGTCCAATTATGCTTGTCCTTCGGCGGTTGGTTATGTTATGTTCCATATAACATCTTTTGGTGTACAAAAGTCGGTATACGGCTTTTCCACTTATACCGAATTGGCTAAACTCCATGCGGTACCAAACTATCGTTAAGTACTGCGTGGTACTACAGCAAACAAGCGAAGAAAGGATAGCTGGCAGGCGCTCCTTGTTGATACTATTTACGCAACATAGTAGAAGAAGAAGGTGTGCTGCGCCATGAAAATGGTACCATAAAAAGTGTTGATAGTAAAGGCAATAGTTAGTTAATTAGGTTAGTTAGCCGCTAGCATTTGAGCTAAGGAAACGGGTTGCAAGGCTATAGTTAAAAATCAACACAATTCGTATCATTACGTAAAGTTGTTCACGCGAAGATTTGTTTTTGCGACAAACCAGTTTCAGTGGAGTTATGGATCATGTAGCAAACACGTTTTTCGTGAAATTTCCACAATTGTTGTTTTCTCTTATTGGTATATCGCACAACACGTAGTTCCATAGAAATCATCCTGGTTTGGAAAGATAAAAATTATATTAAAACAATCAAATCAAGAAATCGACAGGAAAAGCATGTATCGTTCGGCCTGTTTTTGTGGACGCATTAATAATTTTTGGAATTCGATTGTTTCATGAGTCGCATAGGAGTTGCCTGTTGTATTGTAGATTAAACACTTTACTTTATAGTATGGTCCCCAATCTGCAATTTAGTACATATCGTAATATAGAGGTGACGTCACAATGACAACAATATCGCATGAAGATTTACATCTAATTGTTGTTTGAATACAAGGGTTTATGGTAACAACAACACGAAAATACATCTATGTGAGAAAATATGTTTGCTATGATAAATTACTATAGTACTGCCATCTTGAATGTATCACAGTAAGTATTGTTTAGATGATGCAAGACCTTAACTGCGTAGATCGTAAAGGTCGGGAACCAGACTATGCACTTTTTGTTAAATCAAATACCACAAATACGCCAACCGTTCAGACGTTTACAGCAGACTGAAATACTTAAAACACAAACCCTGTGCTTTCTTAACTGACATTCCCTTATCGTTTGCAGTCTTAAATTTGAAGACATCGTTCTAACAATAAATACTGGAATTAATAAATAACAGGCATGAAAGTCACAAGGATTTTATTGCGATTTTGAAGGACGAATAAAGAAAATTCAACTTAATTTGTGCTCGAATAAAACCCGAATAATTCCGTCTTGGAGCCGTCAGATATAATTTTCACTACTTGAGTGTAGCGCCGCGGATTATGTAAATATGGTTGGATTTGAAATAAATCGAAGTGACGCATAAAAAGGCAATAAATGTTCATTGAAATTGACTGAAATCGCGGTTATTGGTTAATAAATGAGCGTGGAACACATGATGTGTACAGAGTTCCGTGACGAGTTCTAACAGTAGTCCCTATACGTTATTATGATAAGTACTTTATTACATTCTACTAATGCCAGAGAACGTGGTTTGAATGTCATCTAACTCGATGATATATGTGTCTTGAAAGCAAGAATATTTGCGTGAGGCTAAGAGCATCAAGTCTAAGAACACGAATAACGGTATCTAGTATGACTACTTGGCTTCTAATCCATCGATTTACAGCACTTACAACTGTAATAACAAATCGCACAGGGAAGGCACTACTTAACAGAAACTGCAGAGCATGAAATGCACAAAAGGAACACACAAAAGAAATTCTCTGACATAACTGAGCATGTGAGCCAAGTACGAGCAGGCATTTAAATGTACTGTTAAAACAGAGCTTTAAATAAATTCAACAACCTGTTTTAAGCAGGATAGACTGTTTTATATCAAATGTAAAACATGTACATTGTAGTTGCAAGTAGCCACCTGTTAGCTGACTGTTTGTCACGTAGTAATGCGACAAAGGGAGATATTTTATTTTCAGCTTCAATTTCTTTACAATGTTTCTAAGTAGGAATATATTAAAGTGATTAAATCGTTCCCTGAAAAGAATAAGGTCGTAAGTGCAAAAATGTAATTTTAAGAAAGCAAGAATAAACTGTCTGAAAACAGTTTGTTCAACATGGCCTCTCCGATTTTCATGAGAATAGGTTCAATAGATGCGCCTTATATAATGAGTATTTCGAATATCTATGGGTCTTATATGGTAAAGTCGTAAGTAGCACTTATTATTTTAAACCGACAATGTTTTTTCTACACTTAAGCCTAGGTCTCACTGAGGAATTCTTCATCGGCGATGTTATTCCTATATCTTCAGATACCACCCGATTCATCACAATTCCTTTCGATATCACAAACTGTCTCATGACTTCCCAAAAGCTTGTCCTAGAACACGACTGACCTGTTCCCGATGTCCTGATTAATGTACATCGGAGTTACATCACCGAGGCAAAACATGCTCATTGGGACCTAGGCTTCAGACACTCATTATCACGAATTTTGGCATCTAATGCAAAGGACACCGGGTACAACTGAATCTTTTCAAATTGCATATTGGTGTAATTCCTCTAATCTCTTTAATGTTACAAGAAACTCAACAGATATAAATCGTGTTCCGAAATCATTCATACAGTTCATAAGACTTGTATAATCACATAACAACATGCAAGAACACAATATATAGTGTGAATATTTAACAGAATACAGTAAAGTTTATTCGGCTTAAGCATAGTACAGGAGAACGCTATAGTAAGAAGTTGAGTATATTTCGTTTCACGTCTAATCCACTTATTATTCGAATGTGATGGTTCGCTGCAGTTGTTAGTGTTACTGTTGTTGTTGGTGTGTGTTTATACAAATTTATTTAAGGTCAATTGTGAAACAAGTCTATCTTACTTATATCAATCACTCTCGACACCTCATTCCTGATGTTATCCATCGTCCTGAGGGTATGAGAGAAGAGAAGCTCGTGGTTGGTGGTGTCAAAAAAGTCCTTAAGAGTTTAAGAATCACTGTTAATGGTATAACCCTGTTGCTGCATAAAGGAATGGTGGTGGTTGTCAATTACAATGTAGACTATGTCCGAATGATGACGTATGTCCTACTCTCTCTAATCCATAATTATGTTTCCTCTATGGGTATACAGCATGTTTGATTGACATTGAGGCATATAAAATCTGTCTATGTTCGATTGTGTTTAGGCCGAAAGCCTATTTTAGTGTTAATACAATAAACTTAGAAAGAAAAAACACTTTCTCCCGTCCGTACTTTTATAGCACAGTACAGCAACGTACGTTACCTGATGTTTTCGTTGAAAATAGGTAACTATACAAAGACCCCTGCCACATCAACACTCTACAGTTCACAAAAGACTTGAGCTGACCCGGGTAGTCCTTTGTTGGGTTACTTTAGTAACCAAAATGTCTGTTCGGGTGAATAAAACTAAACCATATTTTGTCAAATAATTAAGTTGGTGAGTAAGACCATTAAACATTTTTTTTTACAATTGCATGTCTTAATCAAGCGCTATGGCAATCGTGCGGGTATTAAATGAACGGCCCTCGTACATGTTCAGCAATGACACTGGTGTGATTTTGCTGTTTGGTCCGCTTTTTTGATCAATGTAATCATCTTACAGCTTACAATACAGTAAGATGGTTCGTACACAATTAACATAAGACGATGATTCATTCTCAAATTTCACTTCTTGTCTGTGGAAGAAATTCTCTTCCGTTGCGTGAATGATTGTTTTTATGCCATAAAATCGTAGCAATTAGTATTTTCGGTGTCATTTTGAAGAGTCGGTAATATAATTATTCAAATGAAACAGCGAATCAGGAATGCAGATTACTGTCGAATGTGCGTCAATATGATACCTGAAGGAATTTATTCATGGTTTCGAAATTTTATATCACATAATTGGTGATGGACGATATATTTTTTCTCGGATTCCAGTATTTTCAATAAACATAATATGCAATGCAGCTCAGAAATTGAACTCATGCCCTTAAGACGCTGGGGCAATGTGTAGGGTCTTGTGGTTAAGCAGAACCTAAAGTATGTCTCAGCTACTGATTAAAGTACTTTATAAACATTTGTATACAAACCATACTTCTCAAACACCCATATTGATTTAAAGGCACCATGCTAGGGTTTAAGGCATTGTGAGGAAATTGATACTGGTGATACTGATACCTCGGCGCCTATAGTCACTGGTGAATGACATGGAACAAACATAGTGCTAAACATAATTATCCAGTGCTCAAATGGAAAATATGTCCGCCTAGGTAACAAGATGTTTTGGTTTAACTTTTCCACATGTGGAGGACAGGGTTATAAAAGTCCATCCCCGGATCAAACCGGATCTGTCCGTTGACCTTTCAGCGCACTACCGACTGCGCTAACTGGACGCGCTGTCAAGAAAACAGAAATAGAGGTACCTCATCAGGAGATGGCCCCTTGCAGATGTTGCCCTATAATTGCCGTCACAGATGTAACGTCATTGTCAAGTGAATAACTTTAATAACATGACTAAAAGTGAAACATTAAGTCTCACTCCCGAATAAATCTAGCATGTTTTCGTTTGATAACTATACATTGAAACTGTAAACTTTCTTTTTAGACACTCTGTATAAGCCATTGTTAAGAGGTTGTTGCTCTACAGGGGTTATATTTATAGTACATAATTATTACTTTGGGAAGTTTTGAAGATTCTGTTAAAGAGGTTGCTGCTCTACAGAGGACCGCTCAGGAGAGGTTCCGTTGTATATCTAACGTACGAGATATATGAGTTATGATTAGATTTACATAGCGATGTGTATTTCACAAGAAGAAATATTCATTGTACAATGCAAGAGCTTCAGACATCGGCTACCTAGAAATATATGGTAATACAACACGAAGATAATTTGATGGAAATATTCCCAATGATTGTTAATGAATCATTACAAACAGGAACCAGGACGCAATAATTTCTTTCACACGAACTGTAAACATGCACGCTTCATTGCACACAAAGCAAGACAAAACCCCAAAACATGGTGTGTTTCTCCAATCTTCGTCAATTTCTATAATTGTAATTGACAATACGTCTCTAAAATTAGCATTATGAAGTTACGTCCCCCAACAAGCGTGACTGTTAGACGGGGCGCACTTGTTTCAATTAGTTTTTTATTGATGTTTAACATGTCATTCAATTAACGTTGATCATGAAACACATGCCTTCATTAGATGAACAATACGCACGCAACATGACTTGCTATGGGAAAATATCTTCTTTGATCTAATCAAGTGTCGCAGGCATTGTAACTATAGTGTCTCAATATTGGCGTTTCTTTAAACAATACTTACAGTAGTGTATAAAGATAATAGTAAGTCTGAAAGGGAAGACAGCACTCAACTTAACAAGCGGAGCACAGAGAAAAAACATAAACACATACAAGGTACAATTGCCAACACACAACCGAACAAGAAAAAGGTCCGCCTTAGTATCAGCTGTCAAAAAGCTTAATGAAATAGTTTCTGCAATCAAAAAGCTGAATGTCCAAGCTGAATGTCCAAGCTGAATGGCCTAGTTTCAACAGTAAAACGGCTGATATACCTAGATGACAACACATTGACATTAAAATCTAAAACGGACCCATTCCAAAAGTAAAAGGACCTATTCCCAATGGAAAGTATCATCCTTTTTCCCAATGGTATAGATATCCATGCTAGATATTTTGACACGGCATATTTGAAGCTCAACCACCAGTCATTCAATTGTTTTTCAAATACAGAAAAGCATTACTACACCTTATAGAACAAAACATTGAGTGTGTATAATATTGATGACACAGCCTTAGCTTCTTGTTAAAAATCCCAATTCATGACTGTGTCTTTTTCCAAAAAGAGCCAGGATATCACCAGAAATGCCACCCAGTTTGAATTTCCACGTTATATTTTATTATACAATGTATTTCCTTTAAATGAAATTATGACAAGCATTTCAATTAGCCCATATTTGCTTCTAATTACATCATTATATCTAAATGACTAAATAGACTATAATAGACTACTGATAGAATATATTTTCGCTTTGCAATGGTATTAATTTGTATAATGTAGGGCAAACAAGTAAGACAATTATTGTTTTAATGTAAGTGTTAAGTATCAAGTGTTTATGTAATGTTTTGTATTTAAAGCATGCATTTATACAGTTTTATGGTGGAAAATATTTGTTTAGATTATAGGAATTTATACATTGTCAAAGCATGAAATATGGGGGTGGGGTCATACAAAATGTTATATCTTGAGAATTTCATGGTGAACCTGTATTTTATTTGGTCTAAACATGTGCATAACTGTATAAAGAAAAATTGTGGGTATTTGATAGAGATATATGCCCATCGATTGGAGTTTTATTTAGGAATTTAGACATTATATATTTTGTAGAATGAAAAAACTCACTAAATTTTACAACTATGTTCGTAATATATATGAACATAACTATCTAAAATTGCATCTTCTGCTTGATTTTGATTTTGTTTTTATTAATATAACTACATGTATTAGGCATATGGGAAATCATTTCATTTAAAAAAAATTGATGATTTTATAGACATTTTTGTCAGTATAACCCTCACATTTTTTCGACAAATTGCAATTATGGGGGTGATCATGAAAACAATTTTGTTTTCGAAACCTGCAGTAAGAATTTTTTTTATTTCACATTATTCTTGCTTAGTATGTGTAGTAATCAGTAAAAAAAGATAAAGCAACACCATTTGAAGAGATCTGTATTTCAATCCCGCTGCTTTAACCAAACAAGTTATGACATTTCCCTCGATGTAATTTCCTTACATTTTCCCTTCTATTGAACTCCAATTCATTAATTAACTCCCTTTATTTATTTTCCCTAACATCTCTTTCCTTCTTTTTCTTTCTAGCCCTGTTTCTATTTAACACCTATTAATGGCAAACATATACATAAACATATAATGGCTCTTGTTGTTGTTATTATTATTATTTTTAGACTCGAACGAGTATACGCGTTTAAACTAAACAAATGTTATATGAATCAAAAAAACATCTTTAACATGGCTTTGAAATATCTTGCCGGGATGTCCAGTAGATGCTCTGTATTGTATGGTACAACTCGTATAGTGTCATATCGGATTCCGTTTTACAAGCACGTCGCCTCAATCATGCCATGGCAGTGGGTGGTATATTATAGACTCGAAGAACATTTTTCTGTAAGAAAATACGCTCACGTATTCCTTTTGAAATCATAGAAGCGCTCACGATATCTTTTTTTCTATCCCGCTGTTATTTAGAACTATGTATATATTACCAGTATTACCAGTAAATTGATGAAATTATGATATGTAGCTGAATGGAGAATGGATTTAGACACAAGGCTAGCTAGACAGTTGTATAATAACCATTATTATAACCACCTTCTGATGCTTAAAACCTCTACGACCATTTATCTGTCGGTTAAAGATTAGTACGTACGAATTATAATGGTTGAAAATGAATGGACTCGCTTAATGAAAGTAGCCAAAGAGTCGACTTTTGTGTAATGTATGAAACCTTTTTTATTCTACTGAGAGGAAATCGTACGTAATTATCCTTATATACATTGTATGGTAAAGTATGATAAAACGTATTATCAGAAACCATAGATAGTACAAATGCTGACCTCTCATAAAATATTGCTGAGAAATCAGTATATCATAATGATGGCATTGCAAATTCAGAGGATAATAAATGGGACGCTCCCTTGCACTTATAATAACTTTTTGGGGGATATACTTCGAATATAAAGAATATTTTATACACTTACTCAGTATTTAAGATTAAATTGTTATTAGTTTTGAATGGCAGAATATTATTTACAGTATTATAAAAGAATGTTTGAATTTGCTATTTTAGTAAATACGACATTATAAGCGTTATACGTATTGCCCAGTCAAATGTCCAACATGACGAAACGTATTTAGACACAGAGATCGTGTGTAACGAATTAGTTTTCATTCTTTGAGAAATTTGTTTAAAAGCAATAGTCTATATAATGCGCCCACATTGTCTCTAACATTGCCTAAAATAACCCTATAACTGTATATCTAGTACTTTGATTGGACACATCTTTCAGTATCGCTTCGACCAATTCCAACATAGTTCAGGCGAGTCTCCGAGTACTTCCGTTTTGCATTTTCATTTTTATGAATAAGCGTAAACGAAACCCGTCAGGTTTTTCTACAACCAATCTTTACATAATTTACAATAAAGATATCACATTACATTTTTTTCTGTTTGTGATTGTGCTCTTCAACACTATATTTTAAGTATACTGATGCTGATTTGTTGTTGTTGTTGTTTTGCTGTAGTTGCTGCTGCTGCTACATGTTGTTGCTGCTGCTACATGTTGTTGTATGTTGTTGTTATTCTTGTTGATACATGTTCATATTGATGATACATGGTGTTGCTCAATAGTTGGCAGTCTTTTTTTTATTGAAAGACAATTAAATCAGCAGTTATGTGTATCCCCGAGCATAGGTTGTTATATGTAATGCGTATTAAGTGAACATCTGTTTCTCTCGAGGTAAATGCAACTGAACATACTTCTGTATGTCCCAATCACTACACGACAATACATCATATCAATTAATTAGTAAAACTTCCATTTTTTTACTAACATACAATAGTTTGCTAGTTTCGTCACGATGCGACATATAGACATATTTTCAGCTGGATTCTCTAATTACAGAGGAATTGGGTCATACAGCTATTTATAGATGAAACTAGGTCATTCAGCTCATTTATAACTGAAACTAGGTCTTTCAGTTTTTTGACACCTGAAACTTGGACATTGATCGGTTAAGTACATTTTCTCGTTCATTTGGGCATTGGGTTGTGTAATTGTGGTCTGTGATATTTCTTTAAGTTTTCTGTGCATGGTTGTTTCGGTTGAGTGCTGCCTTCCCTGTCCGATGTTTTACTATCTTTACGTAGCCAAAATATGATCACATAAAGGATTAATTTAATTTTCTGGGGTGGTATTCAATATTGATCTGGCTTGACTTAAGGATAAGGACAACCAATCAGATCACGCCATATTAAACTCTTGGTCAGTAACAGGCAATATGATTGGCTATCCTTATTCTCCAATTAATTAAGATCAATATTGAATACCACCTAAGATGGGTATAGCATATCTTTAACACAAGATTAATTGCATCTCCAACTGTTGTTATACCAATGCAAGCATTATGATTAACATTTTACTGAGTGTTTTCGTATCAAGAAACTATTATCGCAAGCTAATTTTGGTTTCATTAAATATTTGTGCCCGAATATTGCCTCTAGTTCTAGGAAAGCGTCAGTGATTTATCTATAATAGTCCTGACATAATTAGAAACGCTGCGGCAGCGATATTGTGCCGAGTAAAACCTAAATAAACTTCACGGGGTATTTATTAAATTGTAAATTTTAATAAGATATTCCATATTCCATTAACGGTTTTCTGATAGTTCAATTATACTTGTCCTTCGGGTTATGTTAGCTTTTATATTACATCATTTAATGAAACAAAATTTGGGATACGGCTTTTCCACTTATACCGAATTGGTTAAACTACATACAGTACCAACTAGACGTTACTATTTACTACGTAGTGCTATAGCAAACAAGCGAAGTAAGTAAGGTGGTCTTTGTGGAAACTATTTACAATATATTTATAATGAGGGATTTCGGCTAGCGTTCGGTTTGAGGAAACGGGGGACCAGGTATGGACATCGCATGCGAATGTGTCCGCTAAAGTCGCGAACATTGTCTCCAAAATAATTGTTGTCTATAGTTATAAAACAAAACAATAATTCGTATCAGTATAATTTGTTTATTCAGGTCTGTCACGTGTGTACAAACATTAAAATATCATAGCATTGTATGTTTATTATTGTGAAGAAAGGGGCATTGAAAACAAATACCTTATTCACTAAGTCACATACTAATACATATACTGTCTATTAGGGTAAGACATTAATAAGAGAAATTGTAATGTTTATATACACGATGTGATGTAAACAGGTGACTGACTAGATTAATCGAGTTATACGTGAAGTTGTAAACTCAATTTGTTTTTGCCACAAACCAGTTTTAGCCGAGTTATTGATTATGTAACAAAAATGTTTTTTCGGGAATTTTCTACAACTGTTGTATTCTTTTATTGACATACGAATATCGAAGAACAAGTAGTTCCATAAAATCACACTGGTTTGGAAAGATAAACATTATATTAAAACAATTATATCAAGAAATCGGCTGGAAATATGCACAATCCACATTATTCGGGCTGTCTTTTGGACGCAATAATAAATTTTGAAATTTGATTGTTTCATAAGTCATAGGAGTTGCCTGTTGTATTGTAGATTAAAACACTTTACTTTGTAGTATGGTTCACAATCTGTAATTGAGTACATATCGTAATATAGAGGTGACGTCACATAGACAACAATATCGCTTGTAAATTTACATCTAATCTGAATACAAGGTTTTATGGTAACAACAACAACACAACATTAATTTACATATTTGTGAGAAAATATTATTGCTAAAATAAATTACTATAGTACTGCCATCTTGAATGTATCACAGTAAGTCGCTATTGTTTAGAGATGCCAGACCTTTACTGCGCAGATTGTAATGGTCGGGAACCAGACTATGCACTTTTGTACGGCAACTCAGAATGGAGACCCAGTACCACACATCATGTTCTTAAATCAAATACCACAAATACGTCAACCGTTCAGACGTTTACAGCAGACTGAAAGACTTAAAACACAAATCCTGTGCTTTCTTAACTGACATTCCTTTATCGTTTGCAGTCTTAAATTTGAAGACATCGTTCTAACAATAAATACTGGAATTAATAAATAACAGGCATGAAAGTCACAAGGATTTTATTGCGATTGATTTTGAAGGACGAATAAAGAAAATTCAACTTAATTTGAGCTCGAATAAAACCCGAATAATTCCGTCTTGGAGCCGTCAGATATAATTTTCACTACTTGAGTCTAGCGCCGCGGATAATGTAAATATGGTTGGATTTGAAATAAATCGAAGTGACGCATAAAAAGGCAATAAATGTTCATTGAAGTTGACTGAAATCGCCGTTATTGGTTAATAGATGAGCGTGGAACACGTGATGTATACAGAGTTCCGTGACGAGTTCTAACAGTAGTCCCTATACGTTAAGTACTAAATTACATTCTACTAATGCCAGAGAACGTGGTTTGAATGTCATCTAACTCGATGATATATGTGTCTTGAACGCAAGAATATTTGCGTAAGGCTAAGAGTATCAAATCTAAGAACACGAATTAAGGTCTCTAGTATGGCTATTTGGCTTCTAATCTAACGATTGACAGCACTTAAAATATAATAACAAATCGAACAGGGAAGACAGAAACACCAGAGCACGAAAGGCGCAAAATGGAACATACAAAAGAAAATCACTGACATAACTAAGCCAAGTACGAGCAGGCACTAAATTTACTATTAAAACGGAGCTTAAAGGTGCTGCCTCACAGATTCGGCTAAATTGTTTGTATATCGTGATTTTCCAACCTAACCAACTATTGATGTAATAGAAAGCTACTGACGGTTGCTTTATAAAATATTTGGTGCAAATAAGCAATTTTAACCACTCTCGAAATCGCCCACTGAGTATTTTTTTCTTGAAAAAAAAGCGCTAAGTTTCCTTCCAACATGCTTTGTGAATTATGTAATTCACACGTGATCAAACTGTAACATCAACTAACTACAGTGTAAACATCAGTGAAGTATTTGGTTCGAATTTCGATTCATTTTTATCAAATGCGAACAAATTTCAGGCAATTTAAGTAATAGAAGTGTTAATTCTATAGGGTATTAATACCCTATAGAATTTTTGATGTAAAAATACTAAATAACTACCAAATGCTGAAGTTTCTCAAGTAAGTTTATATGTAAATGTGGTTGTTTATGGGACATACAGCCAACTATACCAAAATTACGTGAATATTTGACAATTTTATTTTATTTTTGCAAAACACCAATGTGTGAGGCAGTCCCTTTAAATAAATCCAGCTCCATGTCTTAAGCAGGATAGACTATTTTATATACAATGTAAAACATGTACATTGTAGCTGCAAGTAGCCAGCTGTTTTTGCAAAATCCACAAGTTGCTGCATGTCACGTAATAATGCGACAAAGATATATTTTATTTTCAGCTGCAATTTTATTACAATGTTCCTAAGTACGGATACTTTAAAATGATTAAATCGTTCCCAGAAAAGATTAAGGTCGTAAGTGCAAAAATGGTTCTATAAGAAAACCAAGAAAAAACAGTTTGGTCAACATGGAATAGGTTCAATAGATGCGCATTTGGATGCAGATTTCGAATATCTATGGTTCTTGTTAGGTATTCTTATTCTTATAAGCCGACATAATAAGTTTTTTGTAAATTGCTCGGTGAAATTCAATATTGATCTTACTTCACTTAATGATAAGGACAACCAATCAGATCACATCATGTTAAACTTTTGGTCAGTAACCGGCGATATGATTGGCTATCCTTTTTCTCCAATTACATCAGATCAATATTGAATACCACACCTGATGTACATAGTGTATCTTAAAAACAGGATCGACTACATCTTAGAACGCTTACGTCATGTTTTACAACATTGTCTGGTTCGTTAAGACAGGCTGGACCATAGTTGAGATCTATTCCATCAATTTTCTACACTCAGTAACTTATTATCATGAATCTTGGCATCTAATGCAAAGGACACTGGGTACAAGATACAACTGAATCTTTACACATTACTCTTTGGTGTTATTCCCCAAGTCTATTTGATCTAACAAGAAACTCAAAAGATATAAATCGTGTTCCGAAATCAGTCATACAGTTCATAAGACTTGTTTAATCACATAACAACATGCAAGAACACGAAAATAACGCTAGTAAGAAGTTGGGTATTTCGTTCACGTCTAATCCATTTCTTAGTATTGTTCAGTGGTTGGTGGTGTCAAAAAAAGTCCTTAAAGTTTTAAGTTTCACTGTAAATGGTACAACCATAAATGTTGGTGAATCATGTAGACTATGTCCGAATGATGACGTATGTCCTACTCTCTCTCTAATCCATAATTATGTTTCCTCTGTGGATATACGGTATGTTTGATTGACATTGAGGCATGCAATATCCGTCTATGTTCGATTGTGTATGGGTCAAAAGTCTATTTAAAGACTATGTCCCACTGAGGAAGTCCACATCGACGATGATCTTCCGATTTCTTCCGATACCACTCGATTTATCACAATTCCTTCCGATATCACAAACTGTACCATGACTTCCCAGAAGCTTCCCATAGACCACGAGAAATATGTTCCTGATGTCCTGAATGCTCAATTATTTCAATCGGGAGTACATCGCCAAGGCAAAAAATGCTTAGTGGTACCTAGGCTTTAGTGTTATGCAATAAACTAGGAATGAAAAACAACTTTCTCCTATCCGTACTTTTATACATTTCATGATGCTTTTAAAGTTGACAAATACAATGTACATCTTTAACAATGACGCTGATGTTGTTCTTTTGCTGTTTGGTCCGCTTTTTTTATCAATTTAATCATCTTACAGCTTACAATACAGTAAGATGGTTCGTACACAATTAACATAAGACGCTGATTCAATCTCGAATTTCACTTCTTGCTTGTGGAAGAAATTCTCTTCCGTCGCGTGAATGATTTGTTTTTATACCATAAAATCGCAGCAATTAGTATTTTCGGTGTCATTTTGAAGAGTCGGTAATTTAATTATTCAAATGAAACAGCGAATCATGAATGCAGATTACTGTCGAATGTGCGTCAATATGAAACCTGAAGGAATTTATTCATGGTTTCGAAATTTTATACCACATAATTGGTGATGGACGATTTGATTCTTGGATTCCAGTTTTTTCAATAAGCAGTTCGGTAAACACAAACTGCGCATCCCCATGATATTCGATGCAGTTCAGAAAATGAACTCATGTCTGTCAGTAGATTTTTGAAGACGCTAGGACAATGTTTAGGGTATGTGCTTAAGGAGAACCACAAGAATGTCTTAAAGGTTTTAGTAGAAAAATACCACATGATTATCTTTGATTTAAAGGTTCAGATACTGGTTTATTAACATTTGTATACAAACCATTCTTCTCAAACTCCCATAATGATTTAAAGGCACCATGCTAAGGTTTAAGGCATTTGGAGAAATCTGATTCCGGTTAAAAGGCGATATGATAGCTCAGCGACTACAGTCACTGGGGGGACCTGGAACAAATATATTGCTAAACATGCATGTAATTATCCGCCTAAGTAACTCGATGTTTTGGTTTAACTACTCGACTAAAGTCCAGTCGGGGAATCAAACCCGGACCCGTCCGTTGACCTTACAGCGTTGTACCGACTGTGCTAACTCTGAGACGAACTGTCAAGAAAACATTTGATCATGGATGCATAGAGATACCTCATCAGGAGATGGCCCCTTGCAGATGTTGCCCTATAATTACCGTCACAGATGTAACGTCATTGTCAAGTGAATAACTTTAATAACATGACTAAAAGTGAAACATTAAGTCTCACTCCCATATAAACACCCAAATCAGACAATTAAGGCGGAATAACTTGATAGTCAGACAATTAAGGCGGGATAACTTGATAGTCAGACAATTAAGGCGGGATAATTTGATAGTCAGACAATTAGGCGGGATAACTTGATAGTCAGACAATTAAGGCGGGATAACTTGATAGTCAAACAATTAAGGCGGGATAACTTGATAGTCAGACAATTAAGGCGGGATAACTTGATAGTCAGACAATGAAGGCGGGATAATTTGATAGTCAGACAATGAAGGCGGGATAACTTGAAAGTCAGACAATTAAGGCGGGATAACTTGATAGTCAGACAATGAAGGCGGGATAACTTAAAGTCAGACAATGAAGGCGGGATACTTGATAGTCAGATAATGAAGGCGGGATAACTTGAAAGTCAGACAATTAAGGCGGGGTAACTTGATAGTCAGACAATGAAGACGGGATAACTTGATAGTCAGACAATTAAGGCGGAACAACTTGAAAGTCAGACAATTAAGGCGGGATAACTTGAAAGTCAGACAATGAAGGCGGGATAACTTGATAGTCAGACAATTTACAACGTACTGTTAAATCATACCAAGTGTTTGGGACTAAAATTCATGGAAACGGCAACTTATCGCACGGGCTTTATTTTCCGGGAAAATACGAGTAAATCATTGAATATTTAAATCGCGTTTTATTCCAAACGTGGAATAAGCGAACATTCGTCCTTTGTCAAAGAGATTGTCATATTTTATACAATGGTTTAACACATGTATATAATGGCAAAACATGAAACGTTTGTGCAGATATATTTGTACTTGCAAAAAGACTAAATAGGTCAAAGCATGGAATAAGATCATTGGTATCGCCAACGTCTGTACCACAGGTAACTATATCACTGATAAAGAGTACCAAACAGTTTTTAGAAAATTTATGTTATCTTAGAAAGGTGCATTTGTATTAAAGTGGTCAGATTTTCATGGTATCAAAAACAAGAATTGGCTTTCGATATTTTCATAAAGTAATTACATTCATAGACAACATTATAAGAACTACCTCGATGCAAATTCCCTTTGAAATCGATCAATTAGTTAAAAAAATATACCAGGAATATATACCACGTTGTCCAGTCAATCACTGAGGTGCATTCAATAGAAACGACATTGCTATTCTAAACAAGGAAAAAGAAAGTGATTTCACATCCTATGTTTTTTCCTTATTTAAGGACGGATGTTTTAAATATTAATATCAAATTAAAGACGAAGCTCTCTAGTTTCTGATTATGTAATAATATTTAAAATAACACCAGTATTTATGAAATTATTATTAAAAACAAACTGCACCTCAGTGACTGTGTGGTCAGTTTCCCATGTTATAAACCTTTCTAAGATATTATAAATTATATAAAAAAATGTGTTTCTTCTTTATTAATGATACAGTTACCTATGGTCTGTACATGTCATAAATAAAAATTCAAACGACACTACTGATTTATATTTCTTCAAAAGTCTAAAAAGATAAGGCGCTCTTACATGTGCTCTTGCTCTAGCTTGCTACTGTGTAATAACGTTAGTAATAAATGTTATGATGTCACATACAGTCGATGTGACGACGAGTGATGGGCCTGCTATTAAAAAACCATGAACCTTACTGAGGCGGCGATCGATAAATGCCAAACATTATATTGATATAAATTTCAAATACTATCAAAAACCTAACGCTGTTAATGAGGCTTTAATGCGTTTCGATCTTATTGTAACGCAATGAGGAATTGCTGCTGTTTTTACTTTCAATTATTGACAATACTACCGTTATCAAGGCGATAACTGACAAGCACTTAAAGAAATTACAATCATTAACTAGAATCAACAGCGATTCTCGTTTTGATCTTCTTCACTCATTCATGTTACGTCATTAAATATATGTGATAAAATCACATCACGCATTCAACTCGGATATTCTGACATTTATCAGATCATATTTTTGCTTCTTGTATAAATAATAATAATACTAGAAATAATATATTTATAAGAGAAAATGCAATATTGTATGTACATAATGTTCATTACCGCCAGATTTCTATATTTCCTTCAACTTTATTGCGTTTGCTTTAAACTAGCATATCTTTTTAAATGAGTAATTTTCCCACTTGAATACATTCATATATATAACAGCGTCGCAAGAAATATTGCAAGAGAAATCAATATTGAAACAAGATACCGGGTATCAGATTCACAAAAATAATAATAAATCTTTCCCCACCCAGTGGAAAATGATCTATCTAGTGATTTATAACACATTCACAATAAATCTCGATGATTAATCTTGCTATATAGTGGTGATGGACGTGGCATGTTGTGAACACCACTAAATAATCCGGAATTGTGCTTCGGAAGGGCAAGGTTCTAAATGTACCTTGATCATACCAGCAATGTATAGTCTTACACTATCTTCTCTCTCGTCATCTGATATGATCTTAATTACAAAAACCACACAGATATGAAAATCATGTTCTCTATCAAGAAATCTTATTTTTGAATACCACAGATAGTCTCATATATTTATACGAACATATGGCGTATTCGAAATCATGCAAATTTATTCATGAGTTCCCTCTATCTATTGATTGTGCATCAGTAAGTATAAAGATAATAAAACAATATGTTGTTGCAAGCTGGCGCATGTTCTCTCAAATAGTATGTGTATAATTTCTGAATAAAAGCTATGTATTAGTTTGTTATTAGTGGTGGTGGCGGTGGCGGTGTTGTTGTTTTTGTTGTTTTGTTGTTGTTGTTGTTTTGTTGTTGTTGTTTTGTTGTTGTTGTTGTTTTGTTGTTATTTTGTTGTTGTTGTTTTGTTGTTGTTGACGACGGCTATAAAGCCCAAATATATATTAGGTTTTCAAAATGTCGATTCCCCTGGTTGATCAAGTGATGTTCTTTTTTCCGGGCCCCAGATGGGTAGCCTTGTTTATTTTCCCCGGGTCGGAAACCCATCTAGTTTGATTCCCCTGGTTGACCAGGCTTTGTTTTTACATGACATTGACTACGATCATGGTCCTGCAGCATAGTTGGTTGATAATTGATTCCAAGAAAAAGGTTAGTTGAACTCTCTGTAATATATGACATAAAACGGTCGGTTTCCACGGAAAACAACAAGAGCCTAGTTTACCTAAATGTAAGAAATCCTCAACGCGTAATAAGTTACACAACGGGTATGTATAGTTAACGTAGGTGAGAATGATGTCAGTGTATCAAGTAAACATCGTAAACAAATCATCTAGGAGGGATGTTCAATATACATGTGTACCCCTGATTGAATTTATCATTATTTCATTAAGTACGCAGCCGTGTTGTCAGTTGAAACAGTGCATTATATTAAAAATTTGGAAGTGAAAAAGCATGGAGTCAGACCATACTAGATAAGTGCACTTGCCATGTAGAGCTACTGTTTCAACGTCCCTCTTCTATAAAATAAACTCATTTTCGACGAAACGATTTGAGCACCCCCCCCCCCTTACACAAGTACTATTTCATTCATACTTATAATTTTTTAATGTGTCTGGATTGGTTTGTTGCCTTCATGCTTTGTTCTAGTTTATTATCGTGTGTTTTTAATCAAAGGCAAGACTTAGTACGATCTTTGTATAGCGTATCCTTGATTTGTAGTTAAAGGAAAATGGACAACATAACTGTTATGGATACAGAAAAGGATGCACAGTACAGCTTAACCTATGTTAAGTGATGATCTCTAGGGTTGGACGCGCAGTACAGTTTAATGGGAAGTGATGATCTCTGGGGTTGGACGTGCGCTTTGTGATCGAAAGGTCCCTGGTTCTGTTCCCGTCTGTGCCAACAACTGTTTACTTTCTCTGAGCAATAAAATCACACATGCTCCCACTTTATCTAAGTGTATGAATGTGTACCCGTGAGGGTCACAAGCAAATGAGCCATGACTGTCATCGGCACCAAGTGTAACAACCGACTTGCGACTCAATAATCGGCTGTAAATGTACAATCGATTGAACGGACGTATTTCTTTAAATAGACGTTAACTCGGTAAATGTACTTTACGTCAACTTGTTCCACCTTTATTTACAGTATTAAACAAGTCTAGTTAGCACTTTTTACAGAGGTAAATTAATATTCATACATTTAAAGGACTACGATGTCGTTCTATGCAAGGTGACTTCAGACTGTAAGTTCTTCCCTTGCAGTAAACAACCATCTACTTTAAACAAGTTTAACAACCAGGATTGATACATTCCTTAGTTTATTAGTTATTGTACAGGACGGGACTAGAATGGAACACTAATCCTTACAAAGTTCTTCTTCTACATTTCTTGTCTAGTAGAAATAGTCTGACTGTATACAGAGGGTATTACATCATGGAAGGCATTTATGTCTGTGCCATTCATTGCTGCGTCTTCTCAAAACAAACAAACTAACTATTGTTATAATGTGAAACAAGGTCTAAAACCTCTAGACATAAATATTAATGATCACACTTCACACCTCGTTCAATATAGTATCCATCAACACAACAAACAATACAGCCTAGTTAGCTAAAGACCAAAATGCTGGAATAGCTCTGCTTGACGCGACTTGCCTATTTCCGACACACTGTGATCCAATACGATCTCGTACGCTGACTTTATATTCAAGCAGTAAAAATGCAATTACCTCCAGAGCACGAGGAGAAAATAAATTAGTTTAAAGACTTTATTTGCTTGGATGCTCACTGGATATCGTTTCCTTCTCGTCTAGGTTAATTTAAGGATCATAGTTTGATACGTAAGTATCCGATCGCTGATTGTCTAATTTCCTGTCGAGAAGATATTTAGAACAAAATCCAAGACATCAAAAACGCGCAATTATTTAAAAAGAAATTGCCTTCGCCGCCATTTTCGGTCTTGATAATACATTGTCGAATTAATTATTTATGTCGCTGTCGTCATAATGTTATTTGTCAAAAAAAAGAGATAATGAAAAACTATGTCCTTGGTCTATGTCCAACACTCCCAATCATCAGATGGTGGTGAAACAGATGATGTATTACGCTATGGGGTAGGATCATGATGTTCAAAATACATACAAATTCAGTTAAGCATTATTTACGTACAAGCCTAACCGAATAGATACAGTTATAGCTGTCGACAGCAATAAATGAACAGGCCCCGATCTCCCGAAGCATCTCAAATAGAAATCTCAACTCAAATTGAGATTTTGCTAAAATCAGAGTCGGAATTCGATATAAATCAGAAGCTTCAGCTCTTGAAATTTTACTGTAATTAACTCAGAATAAGTTCGCGGTTTTGTGGAAGCAATAAATTAGATATTTTGTTAAAATATCGCAAGTAAAACAGGTAATCTTGTAATTAGTATTAATAGGGAGTACGGAGAAATTTGTACTCACCACTTCCAGTAACTGAGACAGTCTCATTCCAAGTTTGACCGTCAGTATACCGTCCCCTGTACCATTGGAAATACTGCCGGTAGGACGGATCAGTTTATTGTACCCCTTCTCCTGAAATACGTACATACATACATAAATAATTACAATATATATATATAATTCTAAAATATGATACAATTTGAAAAGTGTACATCAATAATTTATAAAATACTGGATTTGTGAAATGCTTGCAATGTTTACGCATCGTCAAATAATGTTTGAATGACGCAAGTGACGTCACTCAAAAAGAAGGCTGAAGTGGTTAGTTTAAAAGGTCTGTAACTTTGTAATTGGATGTTATATTTTGCTCAAATTTTCAGAAACTGTTCATATAAGAGTCGTGTCTTTCTGATGCTATATAAATATGATTTTCATAATTTTGTCACTAATCCCCGTTTTCATGGAGAACGAATCATATATATCGTATACTTTTATACATGTATGTGTTAAAATCATATTCCCAGTTACAATAGTCGATTACTGTATATGGGGATACTTCCATTGGTCAAGTTATCGTATTTGTAATCATTTACTCTTACGAAAACGTACAACCGGTGTTAAAATTCTGACAAGAAATCAGCTGTCAAATTATTCCCTTAGAAGGTAAGAAGATCACGTTAATATTTCCGTATTATACATTATACATTTTAAGGTATTTCTGGTTATGTCGCGTTTAAACCATCGACATACCGATCCAAAGTTAAACGCTGTAACCAAATGACCACGTGACTGTACCCGATGTTGGGGTTCAAGCGATTATAACTGCCCGTTTTACTCGGAGGTATAATCCCATATACAACAACTACTCATGCATGATGTTCTATCCTACACATGTAAAACGCGAAGCGTATGAAACAATGGTGTACGCGTATATCATACGTGTGATAAGTTTGGCTAATCGTCAACACTACAAGTGGGCCGACTACTCTATATCGTACGTGTGATCAGTTTGGCTAATCATCAACACTACAAGTGGGCCGACTACTCTATATCGTACGTGTGATCAGTTTGGCTAATCATCAAGACTACAAGTGGGCCGACTACTTTAAAACAATTAAAGTTCATTTTGTTAATACGTTACTAGTCTTGTTTAGAAACATTAGATCAACGTTTCCGAGTGTAAATTTTGTAATCCAACAATAGAAATAATAATCATAGTAATTTAACATCAGATCACCATGGCAACAAATTGTGTTTGAGTCCGCCAGGCATGAACATTATGTGTCAAGAGCTCCAAAAACAACGTTATGTTTTCTACAAATATTGAGCTGATTTAATGCATTTTGGTTTGTTTTCGTTTCAAAATATTGTTTGGACTCCGGCCACTAGATTCCGTTTTTTTAGAAGTTAATTATTGAACACATTATATTATAAGACGGTTGCTAGGTGATGAATATCATGGCATTGATGATACTGATTTAGCGTATAATTCTGTGTCAACTCAGCATATTCCGCTTCCAACCGCTGTCATTTCAGTGACGTCTGATTACTAAATAAAATGGCTAGACTTTTTTCTATCCAAATATTACATCGATTGTTTTGGACCATTTTAGCTGTGCTCGACGTGTGTAAAATATTTCGGGATGGCTTTAAGTGAGAGACATATAAAGTGTGTACACATTAACTTTCTTGCAACATACAAACTAGCATGTTCTTCAAAATGTCGACAGTTGTCACTGTGTCATTTGTGCATCAAACATAGTAAAAATTGAGCAAACAATCAGATCACAATATCGATTAAACCAGAAAATAATATTATCGCCTCGATTTTATTGCATCTAATTGTCATTTAAAGTTTGATTAGAGTTTTATACCAATATTACACCGCAATGAGACATCATACTAGTACATGTACTGCCAAATCAGTAATACTCCCGGAAAACAAGATATTCTTATAACTATGTTGTTAGACTAATTTTCTGTAGGTTTATTATTGAATCAAAAATTGAAAACCCACGAATTTACGTACGCCACGAACTTGCTGTTTTGAAAAAACATGAAATTATAGTAGTTCTTCGCGTAGTGTTTGTACTTTTGGTGAAAGTTGCTATGTTATGATATGGAGGTCAAAAATTGACGAAGTGGAATTTCTCCAAAGCGATGTGGTGTTTTTTAATGTTATATTCAGACTTGCCATGGGTTGCTCGTTATAAAATAGTACATTGTACTTTCATCCGGACTCTAAATACATGTACATGTATTTCTAATGATAGATGGATTATTGGATTATTCACGAAAACGAGTAACTCGTGTTTTCCACATGTGGAGAAGTTACCAGTCACTTGCAGATGGGAACAAGTTAGAAACGGCGGATCAAAAGAAAGAAACGATATAAATCGCCATAGGAACATGATACCAACCGGTTGTTGGGGAACGAAACGATATAAATCATATGACAGCCGGCTCATAGGCACATGGTTTCAAATTTTCTGAGTGTACCCTATGGATATCACATTATCTGAGTGTGCCATATGTATAGAGAAAGTTGTGCAGTGGCCATGTTTAGCCGCAACAGATATAACGCCACAGGAACTGGTATCTGTGTTTGCTTTGACAACTGTAGAAAAATGGGTGCCAGCTTTCGTAACGTCATATCCGGTGCGGCTATACATGACCGCTGCACAACTTTCTCTATACATATGGCACACTCAGATAACTTGATATACAAAGGGTACGTTCAGATAATTTGAAATCATGTGCCTGTTGTGGAAAGAAACGATATAAATCACGCTGAAAACTACCAAATCATCATTTCGTCTTCAAAGATAAAAAAACAGCGTCGAATGATGACACGTTCTTGTTGAACATTTAGTCTGGTTCCCGCTTCAAATCTTACAGTTTGGGACCTAATCTCATGTAATGTATGCCGATTCGGGGACGGGAACCAGACTTGTTGAACATTTAGCGCCCATTGAATACACGCTAGAATGTTACAGCTATTGGTTCCGTATAAAGCAGTGATTTCGAAGCAATTTCCTGCCATATCAATACATAATGTACATTAAATGGGTAAATTGAGTTTTGTCTCGGTAAAACATTTTCCATATTTCCTGTTTTGTGCTTTACATTGTATGAATAAAGCGTGACGTTATCAGAAAGATAATACAGTTAGCTTATTAAATATATGATTTAATGCCATCATACATGTACGATATATTATATGAAGCGAAATGACGTTAAATATTACAGCTATCATCGTTAACTTATAATGAATATGCCACTAAAGCTGTTTGGTGGTACTCCGTCCGAAATACTAGTATGCGATACAATAAAAATGGGATCGTACATTTAACTACAATCGCACGTGGTAAATTGGAATTCACCAGTTTGTATTCGAATCGAACCAAGCCCTCGAAAAGTTCACAAAATACAAACTTTATTAAGAGGTCTAGAACTGGGATATTTTCCGAAGCTTGAACAAGTTTTGGTGGCAAAGGGATAACTTGTAATTCGTTACAAGACAAAACTTGCAACCTCTCTTTAGACATTCAAATCGCTCTAGTGAGCACCTTTCCAAAGTAACAAGATATACTCTCCAACAAGAACATCTATAGGGACCATCCAATCTCTCTAGGCGATGTATATATACCTATCAATAACCTTTCAAGAATGACCTCTACATGGAGACCATCTTTCTAGCAAGCACTTCTCAAGAGGGACCAATCATATCAAGCACCTCTCCAGAGAAACAGACTCATTGAACAACACGGCAAAGTTTGTCTACTCACTAGACTTTGTCCTGTGTTTCTAAATCCTTATTTATGCTTGTGGGAAGTACCTTATAGTACCTAATCTACAGTTTAGCCTGTTTTAAGCAGTCACCTCAAGGAGTTCATCAAATGGCGCTCGGCGTATGGAAATCTCCTGTATAACAGTCTATGCCAAGCGTTTATTTAATGTTTAGTGCACACAGTCATGTGTATGTGTAACCCCGGGATCCTGGTTCGGTTGCCGATCGCTGCAGGTTATACCCTTCCACACAAATATGACAGATTTGTGAAGTTACTGGTTCCTTATTGAAGGGTACCGTAAATTAGTAGTGGGTATGATACATTCAGGAAAACTGATCAGATGAATTAGCCGCTGTGTGACTCTGCCTGCTCTGCTCTGCTCTGCTCTGCTCTGCTCTGCTCTGCTCTGCTCTGCTCTGCTCTGCTCTGCTCTTGTATTAACTACGGTATAACCTAACATCAAAGAAATGGAATACTGTCTATGTGCAAACATTGTGTCTATACGTTTCGGGTAACCATCTGAATTATTTATTACATGCAAACTCAGTTCAGTTCATTATAGCGCATGTTGCACTTACAGTAAATCCTCACTAATAAGCTCAATCTAATTGATATACTCTAAACTGGTCGCATCATTAAGTTGGTCTTACCACGAAGGTTAATTAAAAGAGCAAACTGTGAAAATGAACTTGAAAATTAATTTTGTCTTAATTTAAGTCTTAATTTTGAGGTGGTCTTTCTACTGCGGTGGTCTTCAGGTGTGGGTTTTGCTACATATATCTGTGTTAATATGCAGCTTGACAATAAAAAGTGTGAGTAAAGTGCAATTTTATCATTGTAACAAATTAAAGGAGCTGCCTCACAGATTTGGCTAAAATTTTGTAAATCGTGATTTTCTAACCTAACCAAGTATTGATGTAATAGAAAGCCACTGACGGTTGCTTTATGAAAGATGTGGTACAAATAATCAATTTTAACCACTCTCGATATCGCCCACTGAGTATGTTTTTCTTGAAAAAAAGCGCTAAGTTTCCTTCCAACATGCTTTGTGAATTGTGTAATTCACACGTGATTGAACTGTAGCAAACTACAGCATAAACATCAGTGATGTATTTGGTTTATTTTTCCATTCGTTTTCATCAAATGCGAACACATTTCAGGCAATTTAAGTAATAGTAGTGTTAATTCTATAGGGTATTAATACCCTATAGAATTTTTGATGTAAAAATACTGAATAACTACAAAATGCCAATGTTTCGCAAGTTATTTTAGATGTCAGAGTGGTTGTTTATGGCATGTATACAGGCAACTATACCAAAATAACGCGAATATTTGACAATTTTATTTTATTTTTACAATACACAAAAACGAGAGGCAGTCCCTTTAAAGGCATGATATCTATATCATAAGTATTATGTACATTTTGTATACGTTTATAAATTATCAACACTGTATACGTTCGAATTCGCTTTATTAGAAATATCAATTAATAACACAATTATGTATTGACTAATATAAAATTAACCATGCTTTATTTATATAATTATATAATCACTCTGTTTTAATGTAGAATGTGTGTATTTTGGGCCAGTGGCCTTATATAACAACAAACTTGAGTTCAGTTGAGCTGAGTTGATATATAAAAGTACATGTTTACCTTTTAACAGAACCTACTAGTATTTGTAACCGGCATTCTCGTTCATTATGAATCATATTTGAAAGATGTGGCAAAATCTGGGTATTTTAAGTGATTTTCTAAGATGCATTCCGCCTTTTGGTTGCTGTATCTTTTCTACTGGGTCATTCAGCTAGTTATAATTTATTATACTTTTCGACAGCTTGGACTTGGGTGGATCTGCGCTTGGTTAGTTGGGCATTGTGCTTTGTGTGTTTTTAATGTTTTCTGTGCTCGGCTGGTTAAGTTGAGTGCTGCCTTCCCTGTCTGACTTAATATAATCTTTTTTATGCCACTACACAAGGCCATCTTGTATGCATTTACATAAAGTGCGCAAGAAAATTCGAAATGCATGATTTTACGATCATGCTTTAAAGCAATAATATTCCTGAATTTTGATTTGAGTTATTTTCTTGCCGTATGGACCCAAAATCGATAGATTTCCCACAAATAATTGACCTCCAAAGCACGTGACCAGGGGGGGTAATTCACAAAATTTAGGATCCCACGAAATTGTCAATTCTCAAAATTCACGAAATATAATACCTACGAAAATACCCACGAACATGAATACCCACGAACATAAATGATTGTACACAACATGTATTTTCACGAGTAATCGTTTGAGGGTGTGAGAAGTAGGCGTTTGTTGAGCTATGGATTTGAGAACAAATATCGATAATCGTTTAGCATATCATTGAAGAATCCGTGAACCAAAACTTCCAGTTATATTTTGGTGAACCACTGTTTACGAGTTGTAAAAGCCTAAACATCGCGTCAATCTTTGAGAGAATCTTCTGACGTTGTTGATTGACTCCCGCTACAACAACAACAACAGTACGTACATTGGTACCACATTACTTTACATATACATGTAGTTACACAATTACTAATAGTTAGTTACGTGGTAAAATTGTTTACAAATGAAGAGCTTACCTGTAGCAAGTAATGATGTAGCTGTTGTTCTGTCGGGGGATGACTTTGAGTTATAATGAATACGACCAAGAGTATAAAGTACGTCTGTACCACTTTCCCCATCTTTACCGGCTCTGTCAGCTCCGTTGTTCAACAAATTTAAACAGTTTCCAGTCGGGTTACATATATTTCCAGCATTGTAGAATTCACTGCTTCACAAAAAAGTGTATTTATTGTATAATACGGATCACAACATTGAGTTCTTTATCAAGTCGTATACGCTGATTACAGTTAGCGAAGTTTACTGATAGATCGATAATCTTATAACAGCGTAATTCATTCTATCGGTAAGTTCAATTCGGGTTTTCAAACACTGGTAACATATGACAGTTAAGTAAATATATGAGAATCACGTTCGTGTATCTGTTTAAAGCATGTCCCCACATTTCGCTCGCACGTATATCGTTCAGGTCCTTATTGTGCTCAAACCCCGGTTTTCCCTACCAATCACAGCACTGTAAGAACATTCTTTTCCATCATAGTTTGTGAATAAACAAAAGAGCTGTCATCATTTGAAGAATTCCTACGTGTGATGTAAATACACACTACTACATACATGAAGAACGACTTATATATTACTTGGCAGCAGCCGGAATCCTCCATAGAAAGTTTTGCTGTAGAATATCATTTGATGGGTATTTCTCTGTACACGGTTAAAGGAGAAGCGAAGCGAGTTGAAGGCGCGTGATTCACCTCGCTCAGATTGTTAGTACAGCAGTCGGTGGCATTATAAATTATTGTACCAAATCTATTCGCCAAATGATTGATATGGCGGTCTGTAACGAAGATTAAATTGTAATCATCACCTCCTGACAGACTTATCGACATATAAAGTAAATATATTTACATCTCTGACAAATTATTTGATGAAATATAATAGTTCCCCGAGATCTTCTAGCTTATATAAATGATTAAATGCATACTTTTACGGGAGATTAAACGCATGTATAAATAAGTGTAACCTTTCTAATGGTGCTGAAATGGTGCTGTAGACTTAGTAATTTCTAGGAAATCAGATGAAAACTAGTTAATCATGAACAGCTATCCTAGATCGTATATAAATGACGTTCTTAGCTGTAATTCTTATCAATGCTCACATATTTGCTGGCTTGTAGAGTCAATGGATGGAATGATGATCAGGTGTTTTAATCTGATGGTTATAGAAGCTGTTCAAAACTTGCACGATCATGATTTGACAATTTAAATTGGGGAATGTCACAGAATCCAGATAATAGACATTCGAAAAAAGCTCAAATTGCGCATTATTAACATTCATTTTGACAAAACAACGGAATGCAAAAAAATCACATTCGACAAAAGCATACATGTCAAACAATTGCCAAATGCGGACATTTGATATTCATCTTGACGAGTAAAATGTACATGTACATGTAGCGAGGTTGGTCATACTCTTAGGATTCACGTATGTACGGGGGTCAAAGTGTTGAGGTAGTCATAGTGACGGTCAATGAGATGGTGGTTGTCATCGACAAGACAGTTGTCATGGTGACAGAGGTCAATGTGGTGAGTGTTACCATAGTGACGGTCAATGAGATGGTGGTTGTCATCGACAAGACAGTTGGCATGGTGACAGAGGTCAATGTGGTGAGTGTTACCATAGTGACGGTCAATGAGATGGTGATTGGCATGGACAAGACAGTTGGCATGGTGACAGAGGTCAATGTGGTGAATGTTACCATAGTGACGGTCAATGAGATGGTGGTTGGCATGGTGGACAAGACAGTTGGCATGGTGACAAGATCAATGTGGTGGTTGTTACCATAGTGACGGTCAATGCGATGGTGGTTGTAATGGACAAGACAGTTGCCATAGTGACGGTCAATGCGATGGTGGTTGTCATGGACAAGACAGTTACCATAGTGACGGTCAATGCGATTGTGGTTGTCATGGACAAGACAGTTGCCATAGTGACGGACAATGCGATGGTGGTTGTCATGGACAAGACAGTTACCATAGTGACGGTCAATGCGATGGTGGTTGTCATGGACAAGACAGTTGCCATAGTGACGGTCAATGCGATGGTGGTTGTCATGGACAAGACAGTTGCCATAGTGACGGTCAATGCGATGAATGTGTTGTTATGGTATTTGTGGTTGTCATGTTGATAGCAGAAATGAATGTGATATGGTATGTGAGAGCGGATAATGATGATGTTAGGAAATGTGTTTCATGGTCGCGATGGTATCCTCCATACCAATACAAATGTACAAAGCATGTTGCTAACGCACGTAGTCATATAATGCATATGGGTTTGTTTAATGATTATGGTACTTACAGTACGGTTCACAAGCCTGCTCCCTGCGTTCGACCGCTTGACATTCGTTATGGCCATCCCTTCAAGACTTTTAGGCTAGTATGGGCACTGTATAGTAAGGGTTCGAATCCCACTATAGTTGCAAACTATTGGAATTCTTGACATAAATGTGTTTGGTCAACTCGCCGTCGTATTTGAAAAAAATATATACTTGTCCCGGAAACAAGTTTGACTATCGCGAATTCAATATTAGAGCCGCAACAAGTCTAGAAAAAATGTTGAAATTATGCGACGTACACACACAGAATAGAAACAAACTGAACATACGACCAAATGTAAGAATACAAGTAAGTGACTGTAGGTATGTGTACGGATTTATATCTTGATTTGGTAAAGACTTTATAGCTTGAACCTGACTATTGATCTCATGGCAACAGCCGGCAAGACTATCATAAAAATCATTAAATGTAGCTCACGGCTGAAACATTGGGACAGTAGCCTTAAACTTATCAGATCAGCAATCTTTACCGCGATCGTATTTCTATGCATATCAAACTCTATAAGAAAATCATAGAGAGAATATTTTACGATATTGAGACAAATTGTTGCATACAGTTTGCATAATACACTGACCACATTTGAAAACGCAACACATGTTATAGGCCTATAATGTTTAAAATAAAACGTGCAAGCAGACATCCAACTTCCATGAAGGGGAGAGCCGTAACTAAGGCTCAACCCTTTTACCCATGTATATAAAATGTAATTATAGATATATGTGTATGGCATTATTTGGGTAATAAAATATGTTTAAACTTCCGTGTTTTATAGGCATGCATATTTTAATTATTTTTATAAATTTACCCGGTCTTGTAAACCGAACTCAGTAGATCACGAACTGCGCAGATCGAAGGTCAGTAAGTTTCTACGTGCTCCTCGGGCTTCCACGAGCTCCTCGTGCACGTTGATCACGAGGACATTTCGCAGATGAAAATATTCAAACACACACGTGTTCAAGACAAGTAGAATCATGTTTACAAATCACGTTTTCATGCAATAACAATTAAGTGATAACCGAGCTAAAAAGGAACACAGAAATATGATTGTCAGTCTCTTAGAAGGTGTTTATTTCTTAATTAACTTAGTGACATATCTCTCGTTCCCAGATAACCCCTATATTCGGTCTCAACTAAGCTGTTATGTTAACAAAGGTTCAGACAAAAATTCACACATATCCACAGCGAAATGCAAACTCTATGGCACGTTAACGTTTTTTCTATGACAGATTTTTACTCCAGATGAACCAAAATCGATATGGACCTAAGTTTATAGGGAATGATAATTGTGACAAGGTTTCCTAAGAATCAAGCCAACTTTACGACTCTATGTGGCTGTACAAGTAACAGTTGGCGCACAGACAGAAGGTCGGACTGTCGCACCGACGGACGCTCAAACATCTAAAAACATCTCCTGGTCAATTCGCGCGTAGAATACAAACACTTGTAAAGCTTGAACGTCTGGTGCATCCATACTTGATGCGTTTTCAACTGTCGTCAGTATACATTACTGTACGTATTGCATATTGTAGATTGTCGCAAATCATTTAATATTTCCCATAGTAAAAGCTTGTTTTGCCTACACATAGTATTTATTATCCAGTGTATTTTTGCATATTGTCCAATGTCCATTTGACAAATAATGAATATGTACCGGCGTTTTACCGCAGAATAGCACCCTCGTGATTTAATTACTGCGCATCCGAACTCGTGACAATGCAATGTCAATCTTGAGAAGATGTCAATGGTGGATCACTACATGTACTTCTATGAAAACCTGGTGCAAATATGTTGAATAATCGGTCTAGAACCTGGCGTAAAAAACAATGTAAAAAACATCAGCATGTCAAGAATATTTATGGTCCGACCAGCTATTTTTCTGACACACCAGGATACAGATATAAAATAACAACAAGCATGTCAATATTTCAGCGGTCCGGACACCCATTTGAAGCCGCGTATGATCACACTTGTTAAGGACTCAATGAAAGTGTTTAAAATGTGTTCCTGGCATGATTGTCAGCTGGATTGATCTATTGGCTGTACAGTTCAAGAGAATTAATCAGGACAGAATTTTTTTGAGATTGGGTTTAAACAATTATGTACAAAAAACGTGACAATAAAAGCGAACTAAATCAAACCAGTTGTAGTTTATTAATTCGGTCAAGAAAAAAGTTCCCTAGACAAAAAGGCATCAATGTAACAACGTGTAACAATAATACCATCAAATAAGGCGAAAGTTGCAAAGGAACATTGATATGGTTTGTTTGAACATCGTCTCACTGATTCAATATATCGGTACGCTGAGTAAATATTCCAGACCGAATAACTGAGTAGCAGATTATCAGCTTTTCTCGTGCTTTATACGCGAGATTATACGAGATGATCCATGATTTCCTGATCTATAGAGATGCCAGTAATATACAGCCTCTAAAATACGCAGATTCCTGGAAATAATGTGGGTAGAGAAACCAGATTGCAAGGAGGTTCTGAGATACTGAGATATACGATGAAAACTTCAACATTTATTATCAGATAATAATGATATAAATTCAAATACCAGTACAGAAAGGTCACGACAGGAAAATATTTTATTTGCATGATAATTTTTTACTTTTTAAGTTACGGTAACTGAATGTATTTTAAAGTCGTTGTCGGTGAGTTTTCGAGGATTTCTTGGATTATTCGAATAAGAATTCAAATATGAATTGAAATAAAAATCGATTCCGGATCTGTCTTGCTATTTCTCTTTTGAATTTTAAAATAATAGATAATGTATAATATAAACTTTCGGAATATTAGATAAAGATCTGTGTTTAATGTTTTTTTATGGGAATTCTTGAAAGTTGAAATCCATGAATGAAGGCTACGTTCCTGTGAAAACACATTTTAAAAAAACACGAAATGTAATTCCAACAAAAAACATTGACGTCGGTAATCAGCATTTCATACTCTTCTGTGGATTTTATTGAAAATCAATTTAATCTTGTTTTCATTTTACATTTTTGAATAGATAATTGCTAATCTAATGCTCCGCTTATGAATTAATAAATTTCTAAGCGACGTAAAATGGTCGTTATCGAAGGGTTTAGTGCGCGGGCACCTGATCCTAAACGCTGCTGTATTATAAAAGTATGCGGATTTTATCTAAATAATATCACAAACATTATATCAGCCGAATTCAACAAGTAGGAAGACTACAACGATACAACTCAAATCCGCCCACGTTTTAGCCGTTTCCCAGAAAAAGATTGTTAGGCATTTCGTTCGGTAGAATCTGTTACAAATTAATACAGGTAAATACCGTAATTACATCTAATTGGCTTATTTGTTTAATGATAGACCTGTTTATATATATCACACGAGGGCTAAGTGAACTGGTTAATTAATTGCCGGTGCCAATAAACAGTTAAACCAAATTGGATTTCACAGAGCAGAACAAGTAAATCTCTGTAGACGTTATGAGGAAGACTAATTAACGTCGATAAATACATGATTTTGGAGAAACTACACATTTCTAAGTTAATGAACCCTCTGGACCCAATGTACAGTAAAACCTCTTACTAATACCACCTTAAAACTCGTGTTTCCACGAAATATAGAATTTTCGACGCCAATCTTGGTTGCGCTGAATTGCACACTGACGTAACCATGTAGCCGAAACCAGACGGGTGTTTCGGATAATAACATGTACATTTTATTGAATGTTTTAAAAAAATGACAACTTACATGATGTAACAAAAAAAGATTTGCCAGTTGCACTAGCTCATTCAAAAGAACAGCAGTTGGAAGATGATGCTTGCGGGGGGACAAATCAGACAAAAGTTGATGTTGCAGAAATGGGTGATGAAAATGTATTAGCCGGATGGCAAAAAATTAAAATCTGTAATGTGTGTGGGGTAAAATAGTTCGTCGATTGATATGAATGTGCCACGTGCTTCGGTGTATAATAATATAGGACATTTGATTTTAAGAATTAGCGAACGAGTTCTAGTGATATTAAAGTATCTAATTTGTACACTAGACTAGTAGGTCTGTTTGGAATTATTTTACTGGGTCATTGATAGACTGGGTGTTAAATGCCTCGTTAAAAGATTTTCAAAGTGGAGTATTTCGATGGTATGGACACCATAAATCAATCCAACAAAAACGCCTTATCATAGCTGTGGTTTTCAGCTGTTTCAGGTCATTATGACAGGATGATCCTTGAATGATATTTGAACGATCTGATGTAAAGTGGTGCGAGTGCTACCTCACGTGGTAGGTCACTGTCCGTATCGTGTGGTATGAGTGCTATATCACGTGGTAGGTCACTGTCCGTATCGTGTGGTATGAGTGCTATCACGTGGTAGGTCACTGTCCGTATCGTGTGCTATAAGTGCTATCACGTGGTAGGTCACTGTCCGTATCGCGTGGTGTGAGTGCTATCACGTGGTAGGTTACTGTCCGTATCGTGTGGTATGAGTGCTATCACGTGGTAGGTCACGGTCCGTATCGTGTGCTATAAGTGCTATCACGTGGTAGGTTACTGTCCGTATCGCGTGGTGTGAGTGCTATCACGTGGTAGTTCACTGTCCGTATCGTGTGGTATGAGAGCTATCACGTGGTAGGTCACTGTCCGTATCGCGTGGTGTGAGTGCTATCACGTGGTAGGTTACTGTCCGTATCGCGTGGTGTGAGTGCTATCACGTGGTAGGTTACTGTCCGTATCGCGTGGTGTGAGTGCTATCACGTGGTAGGTTACTGTCTGTATCGTGTGGTATGAGAGCTATCACGTGGTAGGTTACTGTCCGTATCGCGTGGTGTGAGTGCTATCACGTGGTAGGTCACTGTCCGTATCGCGTGGTGTGAGTGCTATCACGTGGTAGGTCACTGTCTGTATCGTGTGGTATGAGTGCTATCACGTGGTAGGTCACTGTCCGTATCGCGTGGTGTGAGTGCTATCACGTGGTAGGTCACTGTCCGTATCGTGTGGTATGAGTGCTATCACGTGGTAGGTCACGGTCCGTATCGTGTGCTATAAGTGCTATCACGTGGTAGGTTACTGTCCGTATCGCGTGGTGTGAGTGCTATCACGTGGTAGTTCACTGTCCGTATCGTGCGGTGTGAGTGATATCTCACGTGGTAGGTCACTGCCCGTATCGCGTGGTATGAGTGCTATCACGTGGTAGGACATTGTCCGTATCGCGTGGTGTGAGTGCTATCACGTGGTAGGTCACGGTCCGTATCGTGTGCTATAAGTGCTATCACGTGGTAGGTCACGGTCCGTATCGTGTGCTATAAGTGCTATCACGTGGTAGGTTACTGTCCGTATCGCGTGGTGTGAGTGCTATCACGTGGTAGTTCACTGTCCGTATCGTGCGGTGTGAGTGATATCACGTGGTAGGTCACTGTCCGTATCGCGTGGTATGAGTGCTATCACGTGGTAGGACATTGTCCGTATCGCGTGGTGTGAGTGCTATCACGTGGTAGGTCACGGTCCGTATCGTGCGGTGTGAGTGATATCACGTGTAGGTCACTGTCCGTATCGCGTGGTGTGAGTGCTATCACGTGGTAGGACACTGTCCGTATCGCGTGGTGTGAGTGCTATCACGTGGTAGGACACGGTCCGGATCACGCGATAGGAGTTGCTAAAAGTATTTTGCCGACAACATGTATCAAGATTAGCACAATACTTACAAACACGTACATATGTACGTACGTTCTCCTGCGCCTGTTCTAGTTTCATTTTAAAAAGTTTTTAAAAAAGATATGGTGAGAAAGTATTATTCAATATCTACATTTAGAAGTCATATTTGATGTTGGTATTAAACGTACAGTAATTTTACTAAATAGATATAGGTGGTGCGGCACGAGGAATATGAGAAGGTGAGCACGATATGTTGACAACTAAGAATTAGTATAGCCTGGCCTTATACAGTACATCGTACATCTTGTATAGCATATACAAACCATGGAATGTGTTGTTATCTGTAAAACTTTCAAGATAATCTTGAATACTGTGTTTGATATATAACAAAGTGGAATCAATCATTGCCAACAAGACCTTGCTCATCTTTACAAAGGAAAACATTTCGAGAAAATGCGATTTTCTTCAAAATATGGAAATTTGCAATAATCCAACAGAACCCATTGTTATAACAATGTAATAGAATAGTATTTTATTCATAATGTGGGCACCATGCCCAATATTTATACATACATCTCAATGGTTTTCAACCGAGGAAATAAAATCAAAACATTTTTATGACAAGGAATAAGCTGCTTGCAACATAAAATAGCATTGAAAGGAAGATTTCTCACAGATTTGCGGTAAATGTGGTTGAACAAGCCAATATTAGACGGAGCGTCAAGAAAATATGTGGCGAGAATTTCCATAGGCACATGGTTTCTATCACTCTGATCACCCCGGCCTAAATAGTTTATTTACCGGAGACAAACGGAAATGGCCGAGCTTTCACGATTGGGTTTCTATCTAAGGGTACCCTATATAGAGAGAAGCTTGTGCAGCGGCCATGTTTAGCCGCAACGGGGACGGTATGACATTTGAAAGCTGGTACCCAGTTTTTGTACAGTTGTCACAGCAAACACGGATACCGGCTCCTGTAACGTCATATCCGTTGCGGGTAAACATGGTCGCTACACAACCTTCTGTATATATAGGGTACAGTCAAAACATTTTGACTCCGATAATTTGAAACCATGCGCCTATGAGAATTTGAGCAGTGGGTTGTTTCTTATTATAAGAAACTAGGGTTTCCACCCATTGGGACCATATCCCACGAGTTAGTTTAGTATAGTACGAACAAATTAAATTAGTCATCGATCTTAATGATTAATATATTTCAAGCTTCTTGCACGGAATACTACCAGTACATGTATAACAATCAATTTTAACTAGAAAGTCGTGTCTTTCCTATGATTTAGATTAGTGTTTAGAGTACCGGTCACCGGTACTCTTGTTACAAATTCGAGTACACTTGTTACAAATTCGAGTACACTTGTTACAAATTCGAGTACACTTGTTACAAATTCGTAATACTCTCCGCGCATTAAATCAAAGCCTGAAATTAAAATATAGACAAGAAATTAACAGTTAGATTATGCCTTTATGTAGAAGATTCGGGAAACAAGTTGATGTGTAGGTAATTCGAGGGTCAGTCAAGAAAAACTGAGAGTTGGTAATTTAAGCCTTCAAAATATGGTTGCAGTTGTACTTTCTATTATTCATCGTCAAATATTACCCCCTGTGGACAATCTGATGAGTTCCATCATCAGATATAGGCTTATAAATGTAGTTGCCAAACAACCAAAGAACATCACTTAGGGTATGCGTTCGCACCAGCGATATGAAGATCGAATCTGTTGTAAATTCAATGGTTTAGTTCAACCTTATATACCGTGATTTATTACAACTAACATGTGTGTATTGTAGAATAGCATATATATCTCAAATAATAAGGAGCCATTATTTCAGAATGGTCACTAATGCTGTGTTATTTTGTTGCCTAGCAACAATTTTACCCACATTTTATCAATATTGCCGGCATGTGTTCTTTTCGTTGCCATGGTGTTCTAAAACTGATCACTGATTTCACCATTTCTTTTCAATATGATTGTGAATACATCTCAATGAGTCCAATAACCGTAACAGAAATAAATTGTATAACTTCGCTTTCTTGAAAAATTATTCGTTCTTTTGGGTGGGGTAAATTGTGATTTTAATACCATCAAATAAAATGACAATTTACATTTTCGTATATTTTCTATATTGGTGGAGTAAAACAACTAGAATTAAGTATATTTTATAGATTAATGTATTACCAAATAAATAATCTGTTTGAAAATATCAGATATATCTTTATGTTTCCATAGCAACGCACACTTCTGTTCTACTAACAGCGTGAACGCATGCCCTCGAGTTGTCTTCTTTGGTTGCCTAGCAACAAGAATCAAATTGTAATAGACTAGAGTGGTATTCGCCATATAATCAGTGAGATACCATATTTCACGATAACGTATAGAAAATATACGAACACTTACTTCTCTAAGAATTATTTAGCTACTCTCAGTTTTTCTTGACTGACCCTCGTATAATGATAATAAAGACGTCCGGGTGACACGGTGTCTGAGACTCAGTGGTAAGCGCTCTAGACAACTAATCCGAAGGTCCTTGGTTCGAATCTCGGCCCGCCGCGAGACTGGGAATTTCTGAAACGCTTTTCAATGCTTCCCACCCAACAAGAGATGAACTGGTTGAAAAGCTAGCGGTAGCCTCACTTGTATCGGTGCTATACACCGGGCACGTTAAAAAGCCAATGGATCTACTATTCGGAAAGAGATAGGACAGCGCGCCCGGATTCCTTGTATCCGTCAAACTTTCTGTCTCTTCCCGCCAAGCCTGTGGTCATTGGCCAATTAGGCAGGGATATAATCGAATGACCACGCACTGCGTCTGTCCTAATGTGTAGTCGAACGCAAACAATAAAGACTTTATTTTACGAGGAACCTTATGTAACAATATAATATATATTATAAACTTGATAACAAGTGAACAAAAAAAATAAAATATGCAAAGAAAATAATGAACATTTGATAAATGAGAGTATAGAAGAAATCGTTCACAAATGACCAGGGGTAGTATTCAATATAAATCTTACTTGACTTACAAATAAGGGCACCCAATCAGATCACACCAAATTAAACTTTTGGTCAGTGACAGGCGATATGATTGGCTATCCTTATTCTCCAATTAAATAAGACCGACCCTGATCAATTGCAATGTGAGTGGCATTGCTATCTCTAAAGTTTACAATATCGCAAAATATATCATACGTCGGTGTTCATGTCACTCTATGGATCGACTGGTAAATATAAGTTGTCTATTGCAATGCATAAAGGCCGAGGTGATCAGAATGACTGACCTTAATGCTAGAATTTTGGTTTTTGTAGTTGAAGGACCGTTTTTTCGTCGCAAAATCGTTCGTGCATGTTGGAGTTTCATTTAATTAAAACTTAATTAAACTCGTAAATATGTCATTTTTAAGGATATGAAATTCAAGTATTGTCACAATCAATCTTGGCTTCAGTAATAACACTTTACAGTTTTGTATTTAATGAAGAAATACGAGACTCCACCATCGTCGAGAATATTTTCAAGCGTCTCGGTTGGAAATTTGATCAACCGGGTTATTATCGAGTGTTGATTAATATTCCTCGATCATACCTACATGCCAGAGGGTGTGATGTCGTGGTTATACACCAATAATTCAATTATTTAAATCAAGGCGACATTAACATTTCGTGGTGTAGCATTTCAGTGTCACTGTCACCAGGGGACGCTGTTTCGACGAGACTACCAGAGGGCGCTGTTCTGAGTAATGTTCAGCTTCCATAATTTAATTACTAAAACAATGACACGACTGAAATATGAACATGTTATGGTAATATAATTTTCGGAGTGAAATTGTTGTGAGTTTATGTGTCCTTAATTAAGCTGGGAATGTGTTTAGACTGGGATCAGCATAAGAATATTTCACCTACACGCTTCCATAAACTATATGTCTGTACACGACTACACGCTTCCATAAACTATATGTCTGTACACGACTACACGCTTCCATAAACTATATGTCTGTACACGACTACACGTACAAGAGTCTTAATAGAAAACTAATCTTATCATTGAAAATATGCAAATTCAATTACGAATCCACCATCACAACTTTTGGCATTATATCTTACGGAAATCTTAAACTTGTGTTCTTTATGGCTCTTTAACTGTTACAAATTGAGATAAAAGGTTGTGCAATATTAATTAATATTCAGTCAAGGGACTCCTACAAACCATATCTGTCCTGATTGTGCAGGTTTTAAAGAATAATAAAGAATTTAAATTTGAGCGTAAGTTTACGATTTCCGTAAGTCCTGTGATTAAACAGTACCCACATAACTGGATGCCAGTGTAGGGATTGTTTGTGGAAGGGTTGTGTCGAAGGTTATCAGACAAAGTCATTGTGTTATGCAAACACGTGCAAAATTTCCAAATAAATCGTCGCCCGAGAACCATAGTGTTCTAAGATCCAGGGCTTTAAAAGCCTTTATAACTTTATTGTTTGTGGACGAAATCTAACAGAAATTGGTATGTGTTTTAATTATGTAGATCTCAGGAACACTTCCAAATATCACAAAGAATCGTTGATTCAAACATACCGCACTTAAACTGCAGATAGAACATTATACAACCAATTTAGTTTAAATCTCGTGACTCGATGGGAGCAATCCATTGGTCAAAACGCAGATAGAACAATTTGGTTATCAAGAAAAACGTGAAAATTGCAGATAGAACAAAATGGATCTGTTGATATCTAAATATGAAGATGTCCCCGAAAGAGGACAAGGTCACTGTGACATAGCTCTCATCGAGAGCTTTCCAACGGTATATAAAAATACGATATAACACGTATATGGTTCTCGGGCGACGAAATGAGTTTTTACAACTAAAATATATAAACTATATTTATCGTTTCTGATATTTAGGAACTTGCAAACTTTATGTGTTGTGCCAAATGTTTGGATGCTCTCATAGGAAAATGTGACAGTCCTTGATTTTAATCCATAACAATATATATAATATATAAATAGGCAATATATAGTTAACTTTGTTTTTGTACTGCAATTTATTGCGTTATAATATATTATAGACTTTTTTTTATAGATCATCGACATATTTGTGTGGAGGAAAATGTGACGTTCCGTATATTGTAACTTTGTATACTAATTCCTGATTTGTACTTTTAGTAATTTAGTTGTTGAAAAAAGGTTTCGTTATTTTCTTGTTGCAACATGTGAACTTTCAGTCTATGTTGAGATATATCGTGTTGAGTGGCGTAATTATACGATACAACAAATTAAATTAATTATTAACCGTTTCACGGTTATTTCTTTCTCCTGTCAGTTGGTTCACTCTTTACATACACGGACAATCGATCATGGAAAACTTACTTATAATTTTCAATTCAAGAATGAATGAAGTATTAGTTCGTCAAATCCTAAAACAGTGTGGTACCTTTATTATACCGTCCTTTGAAATACAATTAGCTCGTCTTATGTCAATATTGAATTATCAAACAGAAAAAATGCTTACATTTCAAATTTGAATGATTGATCCAACATGTCTTGTTACAATGAATGATAAGTTACTCGTTGAAACGCCTGTCTTATCAAGTGTTTACTTTAATTTAAACTTAATAGTGTCAAAGAAAATCAGTCTATTTGAATAGATGACATTTCTTTGTCCAATTTTCTTGTTTATTTGAATTAAAACGCGCTGTAGAAATCACTTAAAAATTTCAATAGTATAAAGAATGTATATTATTCACAATGAAAGTATAAGTATATATGCCATCAATAAATTCATTATTACATATTATATCAAATCTTTACCATACCTATATTGAAATTAATGATTCAAATTTGTAGTTCCCAGGCTCGAATGTAAAAAAATTGAATGACACCTGCAAAGGTATTATTTGAAATTAAAAACTAGGCAAAAACAGTTACTTTTACAAAATTGACGTGTGGTATTGGTACTAGTTTAGAAAACACACAATGCATTGTGCCGTGTTATTGTAGTTCATGTGTGTGATGTTTTTATCACAGTTTCCTGTACTCGACTGTTTAAGTTGAGTGCCTTCCGAGTCTGTGTATGTTCTATTATCTTTTTAAGGTATACCAACGATCACTGTTATTGGATGACATGTACGAGAGTTCTAGGACAAGTATCATTGTTATAACATTGTTAACAGTCGAAATACATTTGAAGTATTCATTGGGCTTCATTTTCTAAACCAAATACATTTTTGCATAGCTAGTTTCACAAATATTTGATTTTTTTCTAGGCGGAAAATGCCAAAAAGGTATACGAGTATCGTGCATAATGAAATGGCTGACACTAGACAGGATTCGACCAAAGTAAACATTCGTGAGAATCAAGGAACATAAAATATACGTGCATGTATAAATGTAATGTAAAAATAAAATTGCGAAACGTATTCCGTGATTCAATACCTTTCAGTTTTAAAATCACCGTGACATACCACAGGTATTCGGCATGTTGGCTGTGACCCCCCTCCCCCTGCCAGTGGACCACCCTACAACCCATCCAGGGAGGTTAAACGTGTTTAAATAGTGTTCAAACAACATTAAATAACATTTCATTAAATATCTGAAAAACAACCGTTGGTGTCATATTACATTAGTAGAAGGTAAACAAGAAAGTCCCTGTCAGCTACGACTCAACTTCACAGAAGCACCTCAAAGTTCTACAAATATGGGCCCAGCTTAACAACTACCAACTGTTTTCAAGTGGGAAGGATGCCGCTATATAATTAAACACAAACAACTACCGGACTTTCAACAATTCGTCGGTCACAGAGACCTAAACTCTTCGACGTACATGTTCTATTACAGTGTACAATGAATTATATGAAGCAATTTGCTCGTGGAATGATATTTTAGAGGCGGTTATCTGTGTATGCTGTTTAAAGGGAGAGAAGCAGCATTTGATCGCTGTTAATTTCTACCGAGAGTTATCCCCTTGTTGTTCGTTACTTTGAAAAAATGTCAACAGGGAGGCTGCGAAACGAACCTGTACGACCCGCACACGTACAAGTACAAGTTGCATCGTGAAAGTTCGGTCATTTCCGTTTGTCTCCGGTAAATCAAGACCGAGGTGATCAGAACGATACAAGTTGCAATTAAATCCTCTTGCGAAACAAAATGCACTTAGTTCGTGAACGAATCACGCTATAATTAAAGAATGATATCCTCATGAACCAACACAATGTGAATGAAAGTTTAAGCTCTTCTTCTATCGAGTTTTATTAAACTTACATTAAACCAGGTAGATTCTAGATGTGTGTTTCTCTTGATAATGTTATGTGTTGGAATGATTTGGAATGGTATCACACAAAGAACGTATGTCTCCTACAAGAGCCTATAACTCTGGCAGTTTAAATCAACTTACCTAAAATACCTTACAAATGCACATTTAGGATATTTATATAAGTATAAAGTATACATGTGAAGTTTCGTTGAAATGCAACCAAAGGTTAAGTAGAACAAGCGCGGACAAAAGTTGTGCCATGTATATCTAGACAGACAGATAAACAGACAGACAGGCATCTAGCCGTCCGGCACAAAATCAAGTATTTCTCTTGTTTAATTAGTTAAGTTAACACATGTTCAGGTGTTTTTCAGGCAAATTGTGTACACCGCCAATTTTATTATAAGAAGACAATAATAATAATGACTTGTAAATGAAGAAAGTTTACTTGCATATTGCACTGATTTGGGTAGATTATTCCAAAGTTTTCAGCACCAGAGTATATGTAAAGGATTTTCTTGGGAATTCAAGACTTCTTTTGTTTTGGAACATTGGATGCAAGTGCGTGCATGCGCCAATGAAACTGTTAAGAAGCACGGATCGATATACGAGACAACAGGATACTTTCATCAATTATTTTCGGATGTGCAATGCTAATCACAATATAGTATTTACAGTATGTAGTATACGATGTAAAATACGTTGGTATTTCATGAATACGTTTAGTTGTTGAGTCAGACTATATCTAAATCCCTGTCATCACAATTAATGAAACAGGTGACCCGTCAGATGTCTATATTTTGACACTCCATCTATGTACACTGCACCACTCCATGCAGGTATAGCTGAGCACATTTGACATGTCGAAATTAATCCTCTTGTGTTCTTGTTATAGTAGCGTAAGAATGTGTTCATTCGTTAAAATTACGGATGTTCAATGATATCATGTTAAATGTGCTAAGTTATACATGTACTAAGTACTACATTCAGATACATGAGTTTGAAATGCGAGTAGAGCAGATTTCAAAACAAATGGGTAAGGATAAGAATGAACCGCTTTGAAATCAGTAACAGCAACAGAAAACAAAACACTTGGCTTCCTCAAACGCGCCAATATCCAAACAAAACATGAAAATATAAACTCCTTACAAAACTCTAGTTAGACCACAGCTCGAATTGTTACCACATACACAGGTCAACATGCAAGCGTCCCTACGTAGAACAATAATCCCTCTATAACAACACCTTCAACATTTTCCTACGTTGATATTTACTCGAATTTTAATCCCTGTACAGCAACAACCTCTATACAATATTTGCAGGTGTTGCTCTATATAGGTAGTACTGTACACCCAAATAGCCTCCACCGCATCAAAGCCAACTCGGACTTCTTTCCTTTCTTTTCCCATACCCACTGTTAGACAATGTACACTGGAAGTATGGGCTATTTCCACTGTATGGTGTCTATCAGTGCATGATGAATACGGTAAACCTGTGGAATAGGTTACCCTCCCATATCACAACCCTGAGGGGTGGACAATATTTGCAGGCAGTATATATTCTATATTCTTGCAAGAGAGGAATGCGTGTATTCATTCTAGACTGACTTAAGAAGGTCGTATTAAGAGAAGAGCGATGCTTGCCTTCTTTGATAATGGCGAATGTTCAAAACTTTAAACAGTATGGGCATGCGTGGGGATTAAAAAGAATAGCCTGTTAGGTTGCCCAAGTTACTCAATCCACTTGGTGACCCTTAACAATATAATGCGATAAAACGTGGATATACTAAACGTTTTAGATAAAGTATTCATAACCGTACAAACATTTATACGGCCTTACTTTGTGTGAAGAAAAGAGTATGTTAGTAAATAGGGTTAAATCAAGTTAAACCAACCATTGTCATATCTCGTACATGACATCAGTTTAGCCAAGGCTGACTGAATCAGTGCCGACTACACGTGATGGTTGAGTATAAGCACAGATAATTTGCCATGATCCTGACCTTTATGCATGAATATATATCAAGGTGCTTGCGTTGAATTTATAAATTTCAAGGTCATACAGTTGGTGATAGTGACGTTGTTGTGTAAGGTGTATGATACTGTTTTGTATCAACTTCAACATGACTATATACAATGTAGCGTTATATGGAATAAAATGAGCCTAAAATGAGCCTACAGTTATTCTCCTTTCTTGTAGGGAGTTCCATTTAAGGTATCCCTAATATTGTTCCAGTTTGTTTGTGTTGGGGTTTTTGTAACAATTGTTTGTCACAAATATTGCAGCCTTTCGTTTTACGTTTCTAATGTATGAATATTTTGTTGATGATACGGGTCTCAAACACATGACGCATACATTGGTATCACGTGACTTCCGGTAGTGATGGCCGCGAAAAAATCTTCTGTGCAATTTTGAAAATGAAAATGCGAACTTGTATGTGATAAATGCAGGGATTATACAATAAAATAAGTGGAATCAAAGCTATAGATCGGGATGACCTTATACCTGTGAGATTTGTAAAAGAATCATTTGGATTTTGATGATTTATTCACTGGAAATATTCTCTCTTTGTTCAAATAAAAAAGACCAATACACAGATACAGGTATAGCAGGTGACAATTACTTCATCCATATCTTGATTATTCTAAACAAACTTTTTTGTATTGGAATGTGAACGGATTATAATCAACGTGTGTATATATAAATGTGGACTATCACTACTGTTTGTGGATATAGCCGAGACGGTGATTAATCTTGTGATCACTTTCTGTTCTCGTAGACTCTGAGACAAGGTTTGTTAGTTCGACAGTTTGATACTCCGTTATTAGCTATATCGTCAGTATGGGAAAATCTGGACAAAAACGATCGAAGTCAGAAGCATCTCCAGGTGCTACGAGCGAGCAACCAGAAAAATGCTTAATTGTGAGTAGCCAAACCGGAAGTGTCTCCCTGCAGCCTCCATCAACGCCACAGTCACAGCAACAACAATTACAACCTCCTGTAAATAATGCATATCAGACGACACCGCCGGCATATATTGGACAATACTATCCACCGCATTTACAGTACTATACCCCACAAAATAGTATGATGCATCCACCTCCATCCAGCCCGCCACCACCATCACCTGTCACCACCGAAAAGTCAATGGACCAAAAACTACTCCAAACCATATGCGATAGACTAAGCGCTATTGAATCCACTCAAAAGAACATGGTTACCAAGTTGAATAAATTGGATAAAATTGAAGAAGATGTAAAATCCATCAACAATAAGATTTCGGTAGTTGAAAATAAGGTGACTTTTCTTGAAAGCAGGGTCAACACTACGGAACAAACTGTAACCGACATTGAAGCTAGTAGACAGTATGACAGTAAAATATGTGAAGAATTGAAATTGAACAACACTCAACTCAAAAATGAAATTGATGATGTTAAACTTATAAACAAAACTCTATCAGACTCATTAGACCAACAGAAACAACAAAACACTGAGTGTGAAGAAGATATACTGGACTTAAAATCGAGGTCAATGCGGGACAACCTAATCTTCTATGGGTTCAACGAACCAACTACACCACAAGACCGAAAAGCAGAACATTGTATGAACAAAGTATTGGATTTCTGTGTTAACTCATTAAATATTGAAGATGCAAAAACTCGATTTAAAATTGACAGAGCACACAGAATTGGTAAATACTCGGCCAACAAAACTCGACCAATTGTTGCCAAGCTGAATTTCTACGGGGATAAGATGGAAATCAAAACAAAAGCACGTGACCTCCTTGAAAACACTAAGTTTGGTGTAAGCGATCAATACCCCCAACCTATACTTGACCGTAGACGTAAATTGGTGCCTTACTTCATAGACGCGAGAAAGCACCAGAAACAAGCCGTGTTATCTTATGATAAACTTTACATGGACAATACTGTCTATACAGCTGATCACCTTCCACCTTACCCCCCTCCTGTGTTACCACCACGAAACCAAAACGGTAACCAAAACCATAACAACCAACCAGGAAACCACCAAGCTGCACCGCGTACCTAGGAAGGCAACTCAACAAAGCAGCTAAAATTCCTTCTTTGGAACGTGAATGGGATTGCTAACAAACTATGTGACAATGATTTTATTGAGTACATCAATAATTATGATATATTGTTATTCACCGAAACATGGAACTCGGAAATTGCCAATATTGACATCAGTAACTATGATTGTTTTTCATGTCCGCGACCGAAATATAATAAAAAGGCAAGGCGTCACAGCGGTGGCGTGATTGTGTATTTCAAAGCTATTTATTCGGGCTATATCGAACTGATTGATCTGAATGAAAAAGGTGTGATTTGGTTTAAGATGAACAAATCTTATTTTAACACTGAGAATGATTTATATTTTTGCTGTTGTTATATTCCGCCAGAAGACTCAACTCTGTATAAAAACAACCATTCACCGTTATTTGAACTAGATTTTCACAATTTACTGCTGAATGATATTATTAAATTTAGCGATAGAGGTGATGTCTTCCTAACAGGTGACTTCAACTCGAGGGTTGGTATATCCTCGGACATTATCGAAAACATAAATTTAAACCGTTATATTGACATACCAGTTGATGAGAGCTCATGTAATATCCCAGCGCGTTCATCTAATGATGCGCGAATAAATAGCTTTGGAAAAAAATTGTTAACATTGTGTAAACAAACTGGATTATGTATTGCAAATGGTCGCATTGAACAAGGACTATACACATGCTATAAGTTGAACTCAAATAACTTTGCCGCGAGTGTTGTTGATTATGTGATCACTGATTACAAACTGTTTTCATTATTTCAGTCAATGAATGTTTTAGACATAACCGAATTTTCGGATCACTGTCCAATCGAATTTTGTCTGGCTCTACGCAACGAAACTGCCAACACAGAAAATGTATCCTACTGCAAAAGGATAATCTGGGAAAATACTGAACATAATAAGCTACATGACACATTAAACAATAATAAACAATATTTTGATGACGTAATCAATAATTTAACAAGAGGTGACTCTGATATTAATGGATGTATCGAAAACATGTCCGATCGTATTTTTGATATATCGTTTGAACTACATGGGAAAACTTTTAAAAGGAACGTATCCAAAGCCGCAAAGCTTAAAAAGGCCGAATGGTTCAATGATGAATGTTCACAAGCGAAAGCCGATTTCCTAAAATATAAACGTATACATAGATATAGTCCAACTGCTGATAATCTGCAATCCTTTTTATATCACAGGAATCGTTTCTGTAAAGTGAAACGTAAAGCTAAACGCTCATTTCACATGTCTGAAAAGCAAACATTAACTAAGCTAAGCAAATCCAACTCTAGGAAATTCTGGAAATACATAAATAAATATAAAAAGAAAGCAAAGTCAAACCAAGCCAACATTAGCTTAACTGATTTTGTCGAGCATTTCAACAAAGTCTCAAATACGCCGCATGATAGTGATTTTGATAGCTCGCAGTATGAGAATCTGGATACTAACATAAATATTGACACATTAGATGTCGCATTCACAGAGAGTGAAATTAAAAAAACAATTTCTAGTTTGAATAGAAATAAAAGCGCCGATTTAACAAATAATGTAGCAGATTTTTTCATTGACTCCAATGAATTCATAGCGCCTTATTTAGTGACTCTGTTCAATGAAATATATGAAAGTGGTGTATACCCAGATCAGTGGAGTAAGGGTTATATTGTCCCTATACATAAAAAGGGGAATGTAAACGAACCTTCAAATTATAGAGGAATAACAATTATAAGCACTCTATCAAAGATATTCTCATTGACCTTAAGAAATAGAATCAATACCTGGTGTGAATCAGAAAATTTATTTAACAACTCACAATTTGGCTTCAGAGATAAACGCAGTACAACCGATTGTATTTTTATCCTGCATTCAATCATACAAAATATATTATCACAAAAACGGAAATTATACTGTGCTTTTATCGACTATGAAAAGGCTTTCGACACCGTCATACATGAAGCTTTATGGATTAAGCTAATTGAATCAGGACTGAGTTGCAAAATGACCACTATGATTAAAACATTATACCAGAATGTCAAATCTTGTGTCAAAGATTCGCTTCATTTATCGTTTTCAGACTTCTTTGATGTATCACTTGGTTTGAAACAGGGAGAACCGTTATCTCCCTTACTATTTATATTATTTATAAATGATATCAATACGATAGTAAATCAAAATGATCTCACGGATGATGATATCAACTTACTATCTATATACATGTTGTTGTTTGCCGATGATATCGTTCTATTCACCACAGACCCTAATAGTCTACAAAATCAACTAAATAATGTACAAAATTATTCACGCAAGTGGGGATTAAAGATTAACATTGGTAAAACGAAAATATGCATCTTTGAAAATAGGAAGAGTAACTCTGATTTCAGATGGTTCATAAATCAGGAACTATTAGAAGTTGTTGATTCCTTCTGCTACCTCGGAATAAAATTTCATTACACCGGTAACATGATATATGCTGCGAAGGCATTACAAGAACAAGCGCTGAAAGCGTATAATCATCTTTTGTTCGTGTTTAGTAGAGTTAGTCTAGATGTTAAAACAAAACTATCCCTATTTGATGCACTAGTTGTACCTATTCTTCTGTACAGCAGTGAAGTATGGGGGGCTTATAAATACAAGGAAATTGACAAAATACATATTAAATTTTGTAAGCGAATTCTAGGAGTACGTACTCAAACATCTAATACTGCAGTGTTGGGTGAACTTGGTCGATTCCCATTATCAGTAATATGCAAGGAACGAGCATTGAAATATTGGCTAAAAATACAAAATAATCCCAACTCTTTAATGTTTCAACTCTATAACGAACAGTGTTTGATAAATGTAAGAACACATAACTGGGCCTCTAGCATTACAACAATTTTAAATAATTTAGGGTATGGAAACATATATAATCTACATACTATAAACATAAATTACTATAACATATTGAAACAAAGAATGCGGGATCAATATACACAGACATGGAGTGATACCCTCAATTCCCAGTCAAAAATGTCTTACTACAAGAATTTCAAAACGGAGTATAAATTTGAAAAATACTTAGACCTAATTACAAATGACAATATTAGAAAAGAGTTTTCAAAATTTAGATTAGCGTCCCACAAATTAGAAATAGAAAATGGAAGACAGGCCGGAATAGCAAAGGAAAATCGAATATGTAAACTATGCTCCCACAATTCTATAGAATCGGAATACCATTTCTTTATGTGCTGTCAAACATATAATGAACTACGCTCGAAATTCATTCCGCGTCCTGCATGGCCAACATTGAACAAATTTTATAGCATTATGTCCAGCACAAATAATAAAATTATCATAAATAACGCAAAATTAGTATATTATGCCTCGAAGTTAAGAGAAAATAGACTCGCCCTATTGTAAATATTAACTTGCCGACTGCCATATGTAAGTTATTGTGTATATAAACAGGTGTTTTTCCTTTATGTATTTGCATGTTGTTATCTTTTTTGATGAAAATATATCTTCCTGTTGGACATATTCGCCTGTCTACCAGCATCTGTATATACGTATTGTCTCGAATTTTTGTCCCATTGTGTATGTACTTACATGCCATCCAATTTAATATATATTCTTGGTTCTAAATTTGTTGTATATATATCTACATGCCATCCATATTAATATTTACTCTTGATCCTAAATTTGTTGTATATGTATCTAAATGCCAACCATTTTAATACATAATCTTGATTCGAAATTTGTTGTACATATAACTTCCAGTTTGATGTACCAACATACCTTCTAATTAAATATTTACTTGTCTGCAGAATAGTTCCTAACGTCAGCACAAATAAACGGACTAGAACATCGATATAAATTATGCTTATTATACATGTAGTTGCTTTTTTGATATGCTGTGTATATGCTTACACTGTATGTAATGTAAATGTATGTATATATTTTGTCTTGACCATCTTTTTTTTTATTATGTAAATGGTCAAAGGCATTTCAAATGCCGATTATACCAATTAAACTGTACTATATATTTAAGGTCAATCTTACAATTGAATTATAGGCTGCAGCCTACGTATATATACATATACTACTCAAAATTTGATAAGGGTAAAAAATCCATTTGAATATTTTGCAAATTGAATGAGATAGACTGATAGAATTTTCAGAAACATAATGCTGCATCAGCAATATTGCAACCAAATAAAGATGACTTTTTAATTTAGTATCTAAGTGCTAATAAGCCCAACCCCATTAAAATGTTTGTGCTGCATTCAAACTTCTGTAATAACAGAATGCGGTCGATTGCTTGACATTTTTGGTCTTACACGATATGGGAATAAAACGAGACAACAATTTCCATGTTATTCTTGCCATTTTGGTCCCTGCAAATAGGACTAATCTTATAGGAGTTACCTGCAAAACGACATCATTTTGACAATGCTTGTCAAATGCAAAACATTAATTTTTCAAAATTTAGCAGCAATAGAATAATTGCGCAATGTCAATTTCTTAATCGGGTTTGATCAGTTAACATAAGACTGACATGAAACTTGATTTCTTGACCCTTAGCAAAGTTTGAGTAGTATATATAGCTCTTTTGGATGAATGTAATTAAGTCCTACATTTTAAGAATACTATCGTTTTTCTAGTGGTTTTATTTTGTTAGAAGACCAGGAAAGATTGGGGTAGTTATAGAAATGTTGAACATCGACAGGAATATACAGTGCAACTATTACATGAAACAATATTGGAAAAAAAGAGTCTATAAATTTTAAGTTAGGTATTTTGTTTTTCAAATAATAAAACTACAAAAATCCTTTCATCGATAGTCGAAGGGAAGTAACTGGTGCAAAAATAGCCGTGCATAACTGGGTTTTATATACATCCAGCACGGGCGACTACTAAAAGGCGGTACCGGTATTCTCCGGTACCGGGATTCTCCGGTATCATATTGTATATTGTACGGGGTACTCTAATGTTATCATGACTGACACCTTTTTGAATGGCTAGTTATAATCCAATTAAAGGATTAGTGAAGAAGTGTGACGGGTTATGATAGGTTAAGTGTACAGTTTGAACATAGACAGAATTAAAATTATGTTTTTATTATTTTTTTAAGAAGTTATCATAGATCTACAAGAATTTTGTATGGGTGTTTTTTTAAGAAGTTATCATACAAGACTTTTGTAAAAAGTTTTTTTTTTGGGTTTAATTCTGTCTATATGCTTTCAAACATGCATTGATTAATGCATTAATTAATTATCATGCCGAATAAAGTTATGTTATGTTATGATTAAGCCATGGCTTTCACAGTTTTTTAACTCATGAAAAATAATAATATATCGAGTGACCAATTAAGTTCACAGATATCGCAATTGATGTAAACACGCATTTAATTAACATGCGTGATGTAAATGATTTTACTAAAGTGCTATTTTTCATGAGTTAAAACACATACTGCGATAATAAGCACCAACGCAAACAGGTACTTTTTAAATAATTTTAATCATAGCATTATCAACACAGTAAACTAAAACAATAATGGTTATAAATTTAACAAGCAACATTACGACATCAACTCAACAAGTAGGGAGTGTACTATTTAATAATCAGAACTTATAGACACTATAAGCATCAGACATGCTCAATGGCAGACTTCCTACGACACCCGAATGTTTTAACTGCATGTATGTGACATACTGTAAATAATCTTTGTATGGACAAATTTTAACTGCAGTTCTAAGTCTTTATCTGGGGTTTAAAGAATTAATGTGCAGATGGCACTTGTAACCGCGTAGTTACTTCTAACTACGTAGTTAACTATTTAACCTATAAATAAAGGAATTATTGTGCACTCCGCATTCCATAGACAAGCATCACTGTACATATAATAATGTAGTAATACGGATTTAAGCTACGGCATATGAAATAAGGTAACAAGTTGCACATAAAAAGGTGCAATATACAGTCAATAAAAAATAGAAATTGTAATGTGTAAATGATATTCATATGAAATTTTAAATCACTGAAAGTAGAAATAAAGAGATAATTAACAATTCAAATGTTTATAAATGGTATATTCATACAAAAAGACTATACACACAGGCGATATGTTGTCAATTAAGCACGAAGATACGTTGATCAAGTATAATAACAACCCGTATACAAATAAAAATAAATATGATAGCCGTTATAAGCAAATATCTAAGTTATGCATGTTTATGTTATTTTATCAGTAGAGTTTGTATAGTAAATCCCCCCATTTAACCTACCAAGGTTAACTATTTACCTATAGATAAATATATTATAGTATAACGCATTATACACGAAACAATTAAAAATGCTACCAAATGCACGGGAGGGATTACCATAACGATGTATAATTACTTATAACACAAAATACACATTAAAAACGCCGTCAAAATTAATGCACAACAGGAAGACCATCATTATGTATGATTAATTGTTGATTTTTTTACAGAAAAAACATTGCCAGCCCCAACTACCAATTGATGCGTGTCTGCGATCTTTTAGACCCATACATTTTTGATGATACCATTTTTTACATTTTTTATTATCACAGGAAATCATATTATCAACAAATTCAGGCATTTCGCATGTACATGATGTAGTTATTGTCAAGCATTTATGAATTCCACTGAATGCGGCTGTTCTCGTGTTTTGTTTTTCTCTAGGAAATGGAGACATTTTGAAATTTTCTAGGCAATAAACTAGATGCTCCCGCATTTCCGAAACAATAAAATTAGTTGCGAAATTTAAAGCAGAAGGATTAAAACAAAAATCTACGATGTTCGCTATCGCAAAAAGCCCACAGTCATGACTATTAGGTTGCTGTTGAATTCTGGGTATTTTAACAGCAATTTATGCATAAGCTGGCAATATATTCTATTTGTGATAAGAGTGGCAGAAAAAGGACATATATATACATATTGAATTGAATATGCTTTCATGTAAAACGTACCTTAGTTGACCAATTTAAGCAAAATTGGCACGCCCAGCTCTCCAACTCTAACAAAGGCAGTATCTACTTAAGTTTCAAAGATAACCCTCTCTTGGAAACATATCTACTTAAACTAACAGAATACGATTACTTTAATCTTTTTAAATTCAGAACTGCGAATCACTCTCTCCCGGTAGAATGTGGTAGATATGACGGTACACCATACAATGACAGACTGTGTCCACTATGCGACAGTGGCTCAGTGGGTACGGAAGAGCATTATTTCCTAAATTGCCAGTTTTTTAATCAATCAAGACAAAATTGTCTCAATACTGAACTTCTCCGACACGATATATCATTTAAAACCCTTATGATGTCAACGTCTGTAACTATATTAAAGAAAATCAGTAAGTTTGCTGACATAATAATGAAACAGTTCAAGAACGATTAATTCTAATGCCTCCATACTTGTTTCTCATGTATTTGCTTTTTGTTAAATCACGTATTGTAAATTACCTACCCATGCCGACCTTTTATATTGTAATGATGATGTATTCTTCTCTATCTTAATTATATCCAGTCAATAAACATTCATACCATTGTAGTAATATTGTATATAGTGGTTAAACTTCACTTGGTAACCGTGTATGAATGGAATCACGTGACAAATATCACGCTTGTATATATAAGCCACGCCCACTTAGTAATGGACCGTGCTAGCCAACACGTGCTATTGTTTGTTTTGTTATTTAAATGTACTATGTATCTGTAATATTGTACACTTGCTATTGTAATGATGAAATCTCCCCACACCCCCAACCTGTATATATGACCGGAAGCCCGTATTGTTTTATGTATATATGTTTGTTATATATCCCCATGTTGTATAATGTATACCTGGGTGTAATAAAGTTCTGTTCTGTTAATTATCTCAAAATAACAACAGCCAATCAGAATTTATTTTAATTTGAGTGAATCATCGGTGTTAATTAATCAATTACGGGCCTATTTTAAATACCCAGTTTAATGACAGACAGAACAAATTTGGTTGATTTGTTTTTAACATACATGATTGCACTTATTGAAATTTTGAATGGATAATAACAAATAATATTTGTGTAAAATCTTTGATAATAATTAATGATTTCACTTAATAAGAGCCTATACAATACAATAAATACATTGTAACATTATAATTATAACATCAAAAGAGCTACTTTATTTTGTTTTAACATATTTAAATTTGTTTACTGCATAACAAATTTCCAATAAATGATTTTTAGCGGTTTTCGTAATTAAATACAATCATAGTTTTTAATTTTCTTTTCAAATACAATGTTTGTTCTTCTTTTATTGAGGCTAAAAGAAAACACCGCTTCTATGTTGTTCATACTTGTTGACGGGTGTTTAATAATATTAAACACGCTCACAATTTCCACATTCGTGTGTACAAAAAAATACTTTTTTAAGTAAAAATATAATTATAGTCATCGGTGAAATAAGAAATTTTCTGCAAACACCCATTTGCATTATGTATAATTAGTTTATCCCCCCGCGCCGCAGGCATGTTTCAAATATACAACATAATTAATGTACTGTATACAAGGCAATATACAACGTGATTAACTATCAATACCGGGATTTTATATGGGATACCGGCCGATACCTCAGAGTACCGTTGTTTAGTAGTCGCCTCCAGCACGGTGCGCAGGCAATTTAAAAATCGTGAAAAATACTTTATGCCGCATTTCACCAAATTTCATCAATTTATCACATCATGTCGAAGTGCCGTACGTATCTTTGCAAGGTTGTGCTGAAAGAACATTTCGGTGATTTAGCAGAGAAGGTCTGTCAGTACATGATAAGGAAAGGAGCATGTCCCCTTCGCCAAATATCCTCGGAGACGAGTCTACCACTTGACAAGGTTCGTCTTCTTCAACTTTTATGGGTGTTTGACCTAATGTCCAAACTTTTATGTACGGAATCCTGTAAGGCGCCATGTCCGTCGCCCCGAGCAATGCAACAATATGCAATAGGCAACGCATTATACATATTATACGACATCGCAACATTTTGGCGAATGTCATGTCGAGTTGTTGTACATGTAGCAACCCCAGATATTTCTGGCTGTCTGGTAAAATCACAGTTTCTGACATACCCATGCATGTTACATGGCACTGTCGTATAGCATTGTCACATATCATATCGCAATTTTGAGTGTCGCATGTTGTTAAAGACGTACAGGACACGCATTAGTTTGGGGGCATCGAATGACATTCGACATGGCACTTAAGGATTTGGTATTTATTGGAGGTGGTCAAGTTGACCAGTGTTAAGAGCTACTGATTGCTGATCAGAAGGTTGTAGGTATGATCTGGCCTCCAAGTGATTTTTCTTGAAAAAAGTGAAACAGCCTGTGCCCATAAAATTGGGAAGTTTTAGTGCGACCATTAGTGCGACCATTTGCGAAAATTATGAATTATTAAGAAATATTGTTTTGGTTAAAAGTGTGCATATTTTGCTATTTTCTACTGATAATATTCAAGTCATATGTAGCAACGACTTTTGCACGTTCGAAAATCTACTAACAAAATGCAACTAACAGTAACACTATTGAACGAATGTCACTGCCAAGTGGCTTTGCATGCATATTTTGTGTGTGCAGGTGGACATTATTGTATATATACTACTAACTGTTGCAGGTACGGAAGGTATTGACAATGCTGATACAGCAGAATGTAGTAAAGTTTGAGAAGAACAAACGTGGATTTGTTGAGTATTGTGTAGACATTGATGTGTTACTATGGAGACACAGGATTCCAAAGTTTATTCATTGTGCCAAATCTCTGTACGGAGACGCGGCTGAGTTGGTTGTTGAAGATATGGTGTACCATGGTCAAACTTTGATGTCAGAAGCAGTACAGAATGTAACAAACAAATTAAATGAAGCATTGGAACATGCAGGTATACATTATTTAAGGGCTGCTCCGAATAATCAATTAAGTCAACCTCCAATCATTTGTGATCGAAGATTGATGAATTCAGTGAAAATAAATCTTGTAATCAATTTCAAAAGTAAATTTGAATATAGATTCAAACAACAGTTACTGTTGATTAGATTTAATTAAAAAACATTGTAAATTCACTCTTGAATGAGGATACCAAGTATACATGATTTATTGATGTGCATGAAGTGACTTCACACTGCATATCTTGTGGTCACATGACTTGGTATCTTGTGGTCACATGACTTTATATATTGTGGTCACATGACTTGGTATCTTGTGGTCACATGACTTGCTATATTGTGGTCACATGACTTGATATATTTTAGTCACATGACTTTATATATTGTGGTCACATGACTTGGTATCTTGTGGTCACATGACTTGGTATCTTGTGGTCACATGACTTGATATATTTTGGTCACATGACTTTATATATTGTGGTCACATGACTTGGTTTCTTGTGGTCACATGACTTGGTATCTTGTGGTCACATGACTTGATATATTTTGGTCACATGACTTTAGATATTGTGGTCACATGACTTGGTATATTGTGGTCACATGACTTGATATATTGTGGTCACATACAGATCTGGTTACATGACTGCATATATTGTGGTCACATGACTGTACTTTTATATTGTGTGGTCACATGACTGGATATATTGTGGTCACATGTCTCCATATAGTGTGGTATATGTTGTGATATGACTGGTATGTGTATTTCAGGGCACCAGAAGATTGGATCCAGTATAGTTTATGATAAGTTCAGTCTATTGGCTGGTACCCACTTTGTACAGCAATGTATGAATCCAATGGAACCAGTCCAGGAGGAGGATATGGATGAGAGGGACCAGTCTAGTCTATACAGAGTTCCTCCCCTTCATTCTGCTGGTAACCAGTCTTTGTTCTTTTAACTAAATGTGCTCGATTGTGTAAGCTGTCTGCCCCCAATGTACCTCCAGTCTACTGATTCAAGTAGCCCTGTGCTTACTTCAACCAGTAAATTTCCGTGGTCTTAATATCAAAACAACAGGAGACACAAAATGAGACAGCTGGTACCAGTCTAATAGGCACTTGTGCGGAGCGATCTTGAAATTTGCTGTGTACTGCGTCACATGATTGGTATATCACAATCAGCAGAGTGGCTTATACAATCAAGCACATTTATTGTTTTACTGTATTGTCCGATTTGATTTAATTCCTAGTATAGCTTGTTTTGACCATGGACCCCAGTTTCATTTATTTTTGGGAGAATGTGGGTGCATGGTTTTTAGCTGATCCTGGTTCCCAACATCACCTGAAGAAATTTGTTTTTTAAGAAAAATAAACAAGTGAAACACAATTTTAAACGACTATTTCTATCAGCAAACAGTTTATAATAAAAACTGTGTAGATGACTCTCTTGTTTCCTGAGTGATCGAGGTTCAACTGATGGGTCAGACTGGCTATATTCTACACTGGCATTGACTACAGTCATGTCTTACACATGTGGAGAAGTTGTATGTTGATTAGTTGTAACAGTTAATAAATCGATCCTGGAAAACAGGTTAGGTCCACTGCATGACTACCTTTTAATGTTTTATGACTGAATTGTTTTTGAAAACTGCACAAAATACGATAAAGAAATTACCAAATCATAATGCCTGCAGCCTGGGTACCTATTAACAGTAATTGGGCCACATATAGAAGTGACTTCTACAAGAAATAAATTCTCAAAAAACCATGAGGTTTCCCCAAAACGGAGGACTTATGTATCTCTACTAATTCAGTTCCCCATGTTACCAAAGTATGTGCCAATTAGGTTACACAGCAAAGCCCCAGTGACCTGGGTAGGTATTCAATATTGATCTTCTTTAATAGGAGAATAAGGATAGCCAATCATATTGCCTGTTACTGACCAAGATTTTGATATGGTGTGATCTGATTGGTTGTCGTTATCCTTGATTGAATTGATGTAAGATCAATATTGAATATACTACCCCTGCCTGGTAAATAAACTAACACTGTTTGTAGTTACTATGTATATGATTGTAGATATTGGACCTGGTAAGAGGAAGAGATCGTTAGATGATAGTGAACAACCAGCAAAGAAACAGAAAACAGATCCAGTAAGTATATACAATAGATCTCTGGATACATGTTATCTATTATATAAAAAAGTACCAGCTAAAGTCTTATTTTTCATTCCCCCTGATTATTGAGTTGCGAGTTGGCTGTGACACTCTTGGTCGGTAGTGTGTTGGGCACTTCTTCGTTTTAAGATTTCTTACAGCTAAAGCGGGGCAATATAGTCCTTTTGCTGTGGAAACTGGGTCATTCAGCTAGTTAGTAGGTCATCCGACTATACGGGCCTTTCAACGTTTTAATACTGTTATCTAACTTTTGAGACTAAAGGCTGCTATAACTATGTAGTTCAGCAGTTTTACTGTTGTTACTAGGTCATTCAGCGTAGGCATTCCGCCTTTTGGTTGCTGTATCTTTTCTACTGGGTCATTCAGCTAGTTATAATTTATTATACTTTTCGACAGCTTGGACTTGGGAGGATCTGCGCTTGTTTAGTTGGGCATTGTGCTTTGTGTGTTTTTAATGTTTTCTGTGCTCGGCTGGTTAAGTTGAGTGCTGCCTTCCCTGTCTGACTTAATATACTCTTTTCGCTCGCAGCCACAGCACATTGAAGAGGTAATTCCATTCATTCACTTAGGTAAAGTGGAGCGTTGCTGGTTATTCTCGCTAAGAGAAATCAAGCAGTGGTGCATACAGGGATCAAACTCGGGACCTCTCAATCCCAAAGTGTGCTTCCTACCTCTAGGCCACCACTCCCTACCACTCCCTACAGAGACATCCAATGTTTTATTCCTTTCCATTACATTAGTTCAAAGACAATAAAACTGAATCCAGACTTTTATACAGAATGTTTTACTATGTCCTTAATATATCAATTTCCCTGAGAAAATCAAGCATTATATGCCCAGTATGTTTTTGTTTTCATGCTTAGTTGTGGATATTGTCATGAATTTTAGGTCCTGTGATTATTACCCATGTTATGGTCCTTTCATGGTCAGGAAATGTTTGGATGGATTTTAATGAAACTTTACAAGCATATTTGATACTAAGCCTAGTTGTGTATCAAGAATTTCAGGTTAGTTGATTATTGTTGGAGTAATGGCCCTTAGACGGTGAAAATAGAAATCAATAAATGTTTAAATGTCTTCAGATGAGTTTGTAGGAGACATACATTTTTGTGATAAAAATTCATTCTAGTTTTTTTCTCATGTTTTTAGGCAGCAGATGATGGAATTTACTGGAAAATCAATCCACGACGTTTTCATCAATATTTTAGGGATCAGATGTTTATTAAAGCCATAGCTAACAGAATTGATAAAGTAAGTTGTCCTTTATACAGTGGAACTCTGTTATAACGAAATCCTAGGGACCCAGAAATTTCTTTCGCTATATCTGATTTACGCTTTATCTGTACAACGAAATTTCGTTATATAAGTTCGGATATAACGTATTTCGTTATACAATGTATATTAACCTCATTATATCATAAGTATACATGTACAGCTTGCTCTCGAAATAATATTTTGCTTGAAGAAAATAAAATTTTGTATATCATGATATAGTTATGATGCTGAACAATGTTTTGTTATTATGAACTGATAAAATGTTCGTTATGCAGGCCTTGACACTAACTATTTTGGGCACTGGTCCGACAGGGCAAAAGTGCAAAATTTGTAAATAGGACAGTTACTGGTCCTCAAGAATTTTCACTGGTCCTTCTGGAATTTCACTGGTCTCGGACCAGCGGACCATTGTTAGTGTCGAGCCCTGTTATGAATGAGTGCGATTCAATGTCGTGCTTTGAATCTATCAATCTATACTCGGGACGAAGTAATGCATGTCCCAAGCTGTTTGACAAGGTCTTCACTTTTATCTGACATAACGTGTCCTATTGGAATCATTCAAACAATGCAAATATTATTTTAAAATGAGTAGTGATGACGATTTTGACTAGATGACATGGTTGATGTTTGGAAGGCACCCCATGTATCTCATCATCTCTGTCTTCAACGTTCCGTTCAAAGTATTTGTTTTTCGTTTTTTACCAGTATTTACATTTTTCAAAATCAAAACTAATCGTGTAAATTCAACGAAATTTAGGGGTACAATTGACCTTTCTGCCGATTTTTATTGACAGGTGGCGTTAGCCAATCAGATTGCAGCATTTGGGCAACAATTTATCGGCGCCATCTTGTTAGACAACCTGGACATTAGACAAGCTAAAATCAATGTAAATTGTGCAATATTCAATTAAGCCTTTTTTCATTAAAATTGACCACATTTTTAAAATTCTGGTATGTTTAAAAACTAGAGAACTTCAACTTTAATTTGGTAGCAATGTCATGAAAGTGAATTAATTTATTAAATCCATAAGGCCTCGGAAGTAGTAGCTGTATATGTATCTTTTGTCTCAAATATAGTCTAATTTAAAAGTTATATCATTGATATTTACATTAATATAATTCGAAATAATTACATGTTGTGAAACTAGAAAGCTTTGTCTTTTATTTGATATGAATGTTGTTAAAAACTATATACTTTAAACCATAGACTCGTGAAATTATTTTGTTATTTGATATCTCGCACATGCGTGTTGGTATAGAATAAGACAAATAACCCCCAAATAACGAGAATTTGGTATTTCCCATCAAAGATGATTGTGAAGTGTTTTAATACTATTGAACATTATGTTGTTTTGGTCTTTGTAAGTTAAAGCGCTTTTCAGTTGATACCCTTATGGTGCTAAATGCATTCAATCTCATAAGCTTATAAAAAAATTTTTTTTTTAATATATGTACTGTATGGTCCGGACAGCTATTGTAAATCATGATAGATACATACATGTACAAGTTTATTTCAAAGTATCTATAGGTCAGAGACCTGTCGGATATATACACATTACTACAAAACATTTATAGCAATTATGTATAAAACTAACTGACCCCATACTGTTCCCCTGTCCTGGTGGAAACCGCTATGTGTCACATTGATTAATGACAATTAACAAGACACCGCGGTATATCACTGGTCCCCGACTGATGTCCGAGATATGAATCTAAACGAGATCATCAAATTGGAATGTTAACTAACTTATAATCTAGGGCTTATTTATTTCTGGTATAATGGTGCATATGAAATATGTGTAGCCCACATTATTGCACTTGACCCGACAGTTTTTACCTTATGTTAGAAAAAAATATTTTTTTACTTGATAACGCGTGATTGTAGGCCTACATTTTTTGTTGATATGCTGACTGTCAATGACAAACCATGTATTACATAGTGATGTGGGATTTGAAAGATTCACATTCATCTATGTTAACGTAGCGCTAATTTTTTGCGGAAGTTGCAATCAAATACAGCCTCAGTCGTAAGTAATCAACAAAATCTATGTCCCTGCTATAAGCGGTAGATTACACGGAAGACATCTATAAAAACCCAACGCAGAAAATCTTGCAGAGGTCTTGTAACTTTACTTAAATATTTTTTTACGCACATTTGAATTCGATTATTTATTAAACACACGATCATACGAACGTATAGTTTTATACGGAAGATGAAATGCTATATAGTGTATGGAAGATTCCATTATACCGTGTATATGTAAATATATGTATTAACCCTTAATGATTTCTTTGTTACAATAAAGGGTGTATCTTTCAAGCCAGGTCATTCCCGATTGGCGCAAAAACTATACATAAATAGCTATTTAGATAAAAAGAAACATTCTGATTGAGCGGCAAAATTACGCTTGTGAGTGTCTGCTTATTCGGACACTGCTTGGCTCTGATTCAGTAACTGTTAACGTAAAATTCTTCGATTAAAAACCATCGATTTGCAAGTTTTAAGTAGGCACATAATTATGTTTCACAAAATTTTCAAAACATTGACTAAAAGCGAAATATTTAACGGAATTGTACCAAGAGCATCACACGACATCTCCGTATTAGACGCCATTTTAATGCAAGCTTGTCTTGCGTAGCAACAACGAATACCCGTAACTATAGGGGGCGTGGCTACGAAGCGTCTGCAGAAAGGTCAATTATTGGTTTGGTCAGTTATTTTGCAATGATGAATGCCCCAGGCACAAAGTAATTTCACACAATTACGGCCTTTGTTATAACCGAGAAGAAAAGCACACCAAATACTTCATTGGGACCTAGAAATCATTACGTTATAACCGATTTTTCAAAAAATGACAAAATGGTACTTGAATTTAAGGGGAAAACCTTGAACGCAGACAAACAGCCTTGAATATACAAATTTAATGCATAGAAATGTATGGATGCTGTCAGAATGACACATTATCTGCATAAAAAATGATGCAGAAACAGTCTTTTTCTTGAAAATTAAAAGTAGGTAAATGTATTGTTGGGAGTGTGAGACATGTGCTAAGCAACAGTCGTGATCAAAAATAATTTTCATTTATCCAGCGCAAAGAGACAAAATTGTACAATTTTACCTTGGTAAATCTTTGAACAAAGGCCTTGAAAATACAAATTCTACCATGAAAAAAACCTTGGAAAGTCCTTGCATTTTGGTATGAGAATTTTGTATGAACCATGTTAGTTCCGGATAACTGATTGTTTGTCCAGTGTCAGGATAATGTGACTGGGTATTCTCCATTTACAGTCTGATATGTCTGTCTGAATTACCAAAATGAAATGTTTTCCTTTATAAAATCCAACCTCTATAGAACAACACCCTTTGGGAACTGCAAATAGTGGCCATTGTATAGAGGTTGTTGCAATACAGAGGTTAAATTTAGAGTGAATATCAGCTGAGGGAAATTTAATGGTGTTGTTATAGAGAGGTTGTTGCTTTACAGAGAGCCTTCTTGGAGAGGTTGTACTGTACTCAATAACCAATAACTGCAGAAGTTACCTGTCCCAATAAATAATAACTTGTCAAGTGCTAATTTCCCAGACTGCATATCACTTAAATACTGTTGGCCAGTGGGACTTAAAACAATATCTCAAATATATAAAAATTATGTTGTTTCAGAGAGCAGCGACTGTATTACAGACTATGTTAAGATTGAGTGAAGTGAAGACGGATGATCTATGTTTTACTACAAATCCACTCTCCTTTACGGAGGTAAATAGTTATAACCTATATAGTGGGATTCTAACTTATACTGAGCTGCACCAAGCACCTTTATAGTGGGATTCTAACTTGTACTGAGCCGCATCAAGCACCAATATAGTGGGATTCTAACTTATACTGAGCCGCATCAAGCACCAATATAGTGGGATTCTAACTTATACTGAGCCGCATCAAGCACCAATATAGTGGGATTCTAACTTATACTGAGCCGCATCAAGCACCAATATAGTGGGATTCTAACTTATACTGAGCCGCATCAAGCACCAATATAGTGGGATTCTAACTTATACTGAGCCGCACCAAGCACCAATATAGTGGGATTCTAACTTATACTGAGCCGCACCAAGCACCAATATAGTGGGATTCTAACTTATACTGAGCCGCATCAAGCACCAATATAGTGGGATTCTAACTTATACTGAGCCGCATCAAGCACCAATATAGTGGGATTCTAACTTATACTGAGCCGCATCAAGCACCAATATAGTGGGATTCTAACTTATACTGAGCCGCACCAAGCACCAATATAGTGGGATTCTAACTTATACTGAGCAGCACCAAGCACCAATATAGTGGGATTCTAACTTATACTGAGCAGCACCAAGCACCAATATAGTGGGATTCTAACTTATACTGAGCCGCATCAAGCACCAATATAGTGGGATTCTAACTTATACTGAGCAGCACCATTGCATATTAGACCATAATCCCACCATTTTGATATAAAATATTTTACCAGTTATGTTATTCACAGAAAATAAAGACATTATAAAAGACATTATTAGATCACTCAGCTATCACAGCAAGCTTACTCCTGTTAAATAAAGATATTACGTATAATATATTCAGCTTATTAAAATGGAAACTTCACATCTTATTAAAGAAACCTTACTGATTTGTTGACTATACATGTATTTTCTCATGATTGTTTATCTCTGGTAATTCTATTGTTACAGATATTTCAAGCTGTACCAAGAGATGCGGGAATTACGAGAAATCTATGTGAACAATATCTTACATTAATGATAGACGACTCTGTAAGTGTAATGTTCAAACAAGTAGTACTGACAAGTTTGTTATGTACAGGGGTTCTTCTATTCCGGAATAATCCGCTAATCTGTGCTAAAAAGAAGGAACTTTTCTGCAGAAAATCAAAGTTTTTTGATGAAAAAATACCAATTATTTACTGAGTTATGGTAATTTGAAATTTCAAATTTTGCTTAATTTTGCTTAATTTTAACAATAGAACAATGTTTGAAACAGAGTTTTGGTGCAGGGATGTGTACTAATGGCATCCAAACAGATGTGCATCAAATTTTCAGGATTGCCTCAGTAGAACCCCTATATGTATAATATAACCTCTGTAGAGCAACACCCTATGGGAGCTGCTTATATTGGTCGTTGTTTAGAGGTTGCTGCTCTTTAGAGGTTGAATTTATAGTAAATATCAGCTTATGAAAATGTTGAATATGGTGTTATAGAGAGGTTGCTGCTCTACAGAAGGCAGCTCTAGAGAGGTTGTACTGTATATCTCGGTCAAAGTGCAAACACACATTGATAACACAAGTTTTTGAATTGTTGATTATGACCAGTTCTTGCTATTTTTCATCATACATGTCACATTACCCTTGTGTAAGTTGTTTAAACAGCTGCTTGTCTTAAGTCACTTGTGTTATATCCAAATGGAAGCTATGGCAGTGTTAAGTGCACTGGATTTGTAGCCTGGCAATCCCTGTTTGATTCCAGATCACAGCTGCCCTGTGTTCAAGGAAAATTACATAACAGGTACAAACGTGCCTCACATGATTTTTCCTTGAACTCAGGGCTGGTCCTAACCTTCCATGAACATTTGATAACAATTTCTAAGTTTGGCTAGGTTATTACATATCAGTCAAACACTTCGAAATTAGCACATTTCGGTACGTTGTGCCAGCCTCAGAAATTACTTTTTTGGCAGTTTGCAGAAATACAAATTGACCCATTTTAGACTCAAATCAGACTTTTTGTGACGACTATTGGGTAGTACTAGTATTATAAAAATGAGCATGTATATTTCAGACAGAGCTTGTCAGTAAGGTGGGTGAGAGTGGAGGTGGTATGTACATCGTTAGTATCCTTTCAATTAAACATGTACGAAGGATTATCAAACAGTTCATGGAATAGTGCTCTGTAAATACAGACAAACCTCTATAATAAGATCACTTTTGGGACCCTCAGTTGTCCTACAATTTCGGAATAATCCAGAAATTTGGATTTGCTGCATTAAGAAGAATGAACTTTTCTGCTAAACATAAAAGTTATTTGATGAAAAAATTGAAAGAATTGACAAAGTTATGGTCATTAATTTTGAAGTTCCATAATCTCAATATGAAAAATAAAACAATGTTTGAAACCTCGTTAATGGCTTATGGCACCCAAATCAGACTTGCGACTCATTTTCATGATTGGGCATTATGCCTCTGTAGGGACCTCTGGACCCTACAAAACTAGCCTTATATGAAGTGTTGGTCTTACTAATGAGTTGGAATGAAGAACAAAGCACTGAAAATGGACTAGATAACTTAATATAGTATTGTATATTTTTATACAAATGTCAATACATTTATGCACTTGAAGTCTTTAAGGTATTTGAGGGAAATTATTGGTATTTAGGTATCTTCGGAACTGATTGTATACAGGTTAATCTTCATTTTTGTAGAAAACGGCACGATTTAGAGATTTTATTCCTTAGAAGACGTCTTTAACATTGCAATCCATAGTGATACTATAAAAGGAAAAGAGCCCTGATATTGAATTACAAAATGTATTTTTGATAGAGATTGTTTGTTGGTGTAATTATGTTCCTTGACCCTGTCATAGATATAATGAAAGGATTAAGCAGTTTATGTAAGGCACATCTGGAGTCAGTTGTACAAGAAAGGTATGTATAATGTGATGCTACTTGTTTGTTACCGACCTGAAAATGACCCCTACTCTAATATTGGGCTGGAATTTTTTAGTAGCATATAAATAGTAATCCCTCTTAGAAAAGTGGGCATTATAAAAAGTAAAAAATTATATAAAGTCATTTATAGTACTTGTAGTGTCGTCCCTATCAAACATGTCAGCCAGTTTGGTTTATGAATGACACAACTACTGTTAGATCATTATTTTTCAAGGGAGTACGATTTTCGTTGATTTCGTTGTTGCACTTGACAGCTAAATCTAATCCCTACGATTAATCGACCTCTTAAATATCAAACATGTGTTTATCCTTTCATGTTTTGTAATCCATGAATTTACGACCCCATGAAAATGCATTTTTTAATCAAAATGTATTTACAGTATTTATAGTCCAGAGAATTTGACACGACCCTCGAACTTCTATTAAGCATAATTTCACAGCTGAGTTATTGTCTATATTTATAACCCCGGCTGTAGGTTTTCATAAGCGTGGTGTATCACGAAGAAGCTTGAGATGTACTTCCAACACTAATCTAAAGAACCGATATTGCACAATTTGCTAGCGGAAATTTATATATTCAACGCAAGAACCTTGTAATATATTCATGCATAAAGGTCAGGATCGTGTCAAATTCTCCATGCTATACTGATCATGGTACCTCCCAATGTCTATCCAGAATCCTTCAATGCTAGGCATCATGCAGGAAGGCATTCAGTAACCAATATTTTAACTAGAATCACTTACTGATAGAACATATGACATGCCGCTCACCAACCGACATCATCAGCCAAATTATATCACAAATTCATTTATTGTTTTTGCAAAACTACTGTAAAAATTTACTTTTGCGAATACTTACTTTGGTGTGTTGCTGATCGTCAGCATATTCGCGACGACAAATGTTTATGTTTTTCAGTTTTTTGCAATGTCCATATTAATGTTTTTAGCACTTTGGCGGCGACTTAATTTAACAAAACTTTACCACTCCCGAACTCCACGAAAGTAAATCGTACGAAGTAATTTCTTGGTTTACACTAATAGGAACTTTTTTATTGTTCTAGATTTGGTTCTAAAAGTCTGAGAATTTTTAAAGTGTTATTATTAAAGAAACACTTGGAGCAGAAACAGGTTTGTTTTCATTTGTTGCCTAGTAACAACTACTCTGATGAAGTTTTCATTAAAAATCTACATCATTATATTAATACAGTATAACCTCTGTAGAACAACACTATTTTGGGAAACATAAAGGTTGTTGCTCTGGAGAGGTAAAATCTACAGTAAATGGTTACCTCGGGAACAAAATGACCATGTTACTAAAGAGAGGTTATTGCTCAATGAAGGGCCGCTCTGGAAAGGTCTCACTGTGTATGTGTGCATGTACGAGGGGTGATCCAGAATTACTTGGACCTTTGCTCTAATTCAAAATATGTTATATAGTTACAAATCTGTGGACCTTGTAATATTGATACTTATTGCACAAGAATACCAAATTTCATTTGGATATGATCATAAATAACGTAAATATAGCGTCTGTAAGAAGGTTTGGTTATAAATCGCGGGGCAGCGTCATCTTCACGTCTGCATGATTTCATAAAGCTTTTAAACACTGTTAATCAACTGTGCTTTATTTTCCCTACACCATTGTCTTATTTTATGCATATTTCATCATCCTGTCAATATTTACTAAACTGTACCATTACCAGCTCTGCAAGGTCGTATTTTTCCACTTATGTCAAGGATGGTTGATTCTGACCAACGTAAGCACCATTCAGTGAATGTCAGGTTTCTACCTATGTCCTCATTGTCTGTCGCATCATCCGAGCCTTCTTTCAAGGTTGATACCTAGCTTAATTGGGCATACTGTAAGGATTTTTTCGGACGATTATGCCCCTATCATGATCAAAATTGTGCATATTGTCAGGGTTTTTAGCTCAGATGAATATTGTCCTTTGTTAAAACCCTTTTAGTTTTGTATTTAAATTGGGAACCATTCTATTAGTTTTATACTGTCACTCGAAGTCTCAGTTAAACACAAACAACAACAATGTTCTATACCCCTGCCATACAGCCATTGTGTGCTGCTGTTAGCATTTGACAAGGTGAGCTCTTTGTCTGTCATCCATCTCCAATCGCTAGTGTGGATAATTATTGCCTAACTTAATAACATTTGGTCACAATGATTGTCTCTAAAAATGTATCTTTGAAAAACAGCGTTTAACAGTGTGTTGATTTTCCTTCAGATTGAAGAAATGGCCATGATTCCATCTAAAGAAGCCAAAGAATTGTTGTATACAATGTTTGCACAGGATTTTATCTCAGTAACAGTAAGTGTTGACATATATTATTTGCATGTATAGTCTGGATACACATACACTCTGTAAGCATTAACTATCTGGTGACTTATCATACTTATCTTACTATGGCTTCCTTTCTAATATCTGCATTATGCCCTGTATCAATGATGAGGTGGTTTATTGCTTTGCACATGTCTGTCGTTCGGTTGGTGAGTTGATAGAGCAAATAGTTTCCGATGAATAACTCTAGAACCATTGTTCAAACTTCATATGTAGGTTGTGCATCACCAGTAGATGACCCCGATTTTTAGGTTAAAGGTCAAGGTTACCATGACCTTTGATACAAATGACTTATTTGGCTGCAATGGGAAGAACATGTTTTAACAAGTAATTAAGAATTGCAAGCAATACAGAAGTCCCCTACCGGTTTTAAGCCATTTTCAATGTTTCTGTTGCCATAGCAACCACAATTTTGGTCGGAATCAAAATATGTTTGAACGTGCATTATCCCCTTATTGCCCCCTATCCACATACCAAGTTTCATAAACCTAGCTTGGAAACTGTATGAGTTAGGTCAGGATCCAGATTTTTTGACGGACGGACTGACGGATGTCCTAACGAGACGGTATTTATGTGGCTACTTTACGGAATGAAGATAGTTGTGTGTCTAATTTTAGCCACATAAAAGAGAATTTTAGCCATGTAAAAGAAAATTCTACTTTCGTTTTAACTATTTTCAACTGGTTTGTCCATAAAAAGTAGCCACATAAGTATTACTGGGTGTGTGCAGACTGACTGACCTATAGTCCCCTCCGGTCAAAAACCGGTAGTGGACTAAATACCAGTTTTATATATTAGTACTAATAGTACTATCTCTATGATGTGTTGTACATTACAGGAAATATCTAAAACTGCAGATCATGCTCCTGCTAGAACTTTCTACTTTTTCCGTGTACACATGGATCAACTAGCTAGAAATATACTTGAGAATTGCTACAAGGTAAGATGCTGTCGTTATTATACAGATTCAGTTTCACTTTATTCCCTTCTGAGGTCTTTCTCAAAATTGTTCCAGTGATAGTTTGTTCTAGAAGCATGATTCTACTATTCTTATTTGCACTGAACAAATCTGCCTCTCCTAGTGGTAGAGCATCTGCTTCGAGTGCAAGAGGTCTCAGGTTAGATTGTAGGCCGTGACATACGCAAGTTATTACAAATTGTACTGGTAGGGTATGTTGGCCCCTTGCTTGGGCAGTATTGTTAGTTCCCGGTAACTGCTGGCTATTGACCTGTTTGGCTTGAAACAATATTTTAAAATAAATATCAAGCCAAAATTAATTAAACCAAGATGAGTATCTTCAGGGCCAACATCGTTGATGTGTTTCATAATTGATTGAATAATGTTATATACTATACATCACTGGCTTAGAAATGGTTGCTGGCTTAGAAATAGAAGGTTGTAAGTACGAAATCAATATTTTGAGAAAACAAGAAAAAAACTGTCTTAAGACTACTCTTCACTTATTAGTCCGGCAGATAAACGGCAATTTTTGGGGTAACTGTGCAATGTCTTCTATACAAAATGTTTTTGCATTTTCTTGTTCTCTGGACTATACCTTAACAAAATCCGAATGATGCCACCTTGTCATCATTGAGCAATTCTCACAATGAGGCCCCAAAGGGGTACATGTTTTTTCTCGAATTAATCACTATAAATCCATAGCTATTCAATCAAATGTGAATCAAAACACATTAAATGCAACTTTATTGTGTTTGATAATGCGTTACATCGATATATACAAACTTTGTAATAATAAAATGTGGAAATGAGGCCCCATTTGTGGTTTAAGCTTAACGTGAGACCCGGTATTACACAAAAATATTAATTAAATAAATAAAAGTAAACATGTCTTTATATTGCTAATAAATAGTATATTTGATGGCATTGATAAGTATAATGAACCTGCAATGCATTGCTTAATATGTTTTAATGAAAATCGAGGCCCTGGTAAGGGTTAATGCATGATAAAGGATGTAATCTTTCAAATATGTTTTTATTTCTCTTATATTTTAAGAAAGAAACTTTATAATACTCATAACTGGAAGTTATATAAAACTTGGTATATTTAAGTTATAGAAGTACCGCGTTCTGAATAAGTAAAATAGAGAAATGAGGCCCTGCTTGTGTGTTGAACTGTAAAAAATGAGACTTTTATCCGAATAAATTGTTATCATTTCATTACACGTGTATTGACAATCAAAAATGAAGTATCTATGTGTCGTATCAAGTCTATAAGCAAGTTGCTTAGATAAGTATAAACAACTTGAATTGCATGTCATGACATTGAAGCCTGAATAACGGTAAATTCAATTACGGCTTGATGAATAAACGTTATGTGAGATATCAATGCATGTGGCTGGTATATTCTTACCAGTACAATCTCTATGTACTGAAAGTGATCCTCACCATCACCAACTACTGCCATGTGAATACCTTTATGGAATTTAAAAAGGATAATACTAGTCGGACAGGGTAGACTGCACTCATCAGAAACAACAAAGCATGACATATTTAACAATACAGCTACAAAATACCCCTCCAATTAATTAATTCCAAGCTATATCAGGTTCAAATGACGGCCTAGTGACTACGTACTGTCATTCCGATCACCATTTCAAACTCAACGCCACCACCAATTATGACTTTTCCCAATGTCTAGTGCAGCCATTCATGAATAGGTGGGGTACACAACACAGTGTAAAGCTATACAGTATACTAGTATTCAGTTCTGTAAGGCACCCACCATTAGTTCAGTCAAACCGTATAATTAAAGGGAATTGCCACTGTCGGTTACGAACATTCCTGGCTCAACATGTACATATCACTGCAAGCTACAGATGCATTGGACTTGAAGTACTAAACATTGACCGACACAACCATCCAAAGTTATGTTGGGACCTCAAAAGACAACATATTTGTCAGGGAAGGCAGTACTCAACAGTGACATAACCCATTAATCAACGTTAGTTGTATGGCAGTTTACAATACGATATTGCACTCAGTTGTGCTTGGATTCAATTGAGGATGGAATATGCATGTGATTTATCCTATGGGATTTGAATGAATTTACTTGGTAAGTTGGTGAGTTCGCCATTAATAGAGCTTCGGGGTATATATAGGCGATCGTTTCCTGGTAATGTACTGGGCTGTCAACACAGAGGTCGCGGGATCAATTCCCGGCATGGGAACTGGACATTTCAAAAATTCTATTTGTGGTATTTCCCGCTATGTATGACGGTATGGGATGTAATATAAAGGTGCCGGAAGCTGTTTATCGGTGCTATACACCGGGTACATTATAGAACCAGGCAATCGTAAAAGCTCGGCCATTTCCGTTTATCTCCGGTAAATAATACTCGTATCTAAGTGTAGTTATACACCAATATGATTCGCCTGCGTTATAAGTCCCAGCAACAAATTATGTGTCCGTCAATAAGATGGTTATTTTATCCTTCCCTAACAATTTTCTTATGTTTATGATCATACGAAGACATATCATGATAGAAATACCTCGTATCTTTGAATATTACTCATAATTTATATTTCCCATGCACGTCTTGAAAACATCAACAAAGATGACCCATATTTGAATTTCGGGAAAGCGTATACGGTATATGTTTACAAAATATACTACTTGGTTTTCGATTCATATCAAGTTAGGATATCGCCTGCACACATGTGATTAATTGTTGCGTGGAATTTTATAGTGTGTATTTACTGGTATAATATAACTATGTTGATCTATATATTTGTGTGTACATGTATTGGCATAATGTGTACACTGATGACTGGGGGCTGCCATTTTCTAACCATGTGACTGGAAATAGTTCCAATATGGCGCCTTGTTATGTCAGAGGTCTATTGCAATGCATAAAGGCCGAGGTGATCAGAATGTAGAACCAGGCTGTCTATTAGAAAAAGTAAGACGCACTCCGGCAGCACGGGACATGCCTGTATCTAATTCCGTGGGGCTCTCTCTCCCTCTGTCCCTCTGGTCAGATTATGCTGTATCTGCGCTAATAGAGGATGCACCTGCGCCCCGGTGGCTGCAACACTATGTATTGCGCCTTTGAACGCATGGAAATGGCGCCACATAAATCGGGTATTCATATTCACTTGCAGTAAACGATGGTAGTGACTAGAGAGTACTCAATGGGGCATTGGGTGTTTGCACTCTGAGCTAATGAGTCCGACATGGCTTTCAGTGACTGTACTTTGCTTCGTGGTCATATGTACACATAAGGGAGTGTACAAAATATAGTAGGTTGTGATGATTTTTACCCAATACAGCTTGAAATTATTTAACTTAATTGTGATTGGCATCCCAAAAGGATCTTGTACATCTAGATGTAGAAATGGTTGTACTTGATGATGAGGAGTACATCAAAGAGATGTACACGATTGTTGTGAGAACCCAATATGGCTGGGAATGTCTGGAGTTAATAGCGGCGAGGCATTAGGCATAAAACGGTTGTACTCTGCTGTGGTAAGGATTACATCTGGGTAGGGCATATAATCACTGACCTTGATGATGGTGGTGAGTGCCTTATAGGGCCTTGTTGCCAGTAGTAATAGCATGGCAGCATCTTGTGTGGAAGGAAAATGCAGAATGAATATCCAAATTGATGATAACTTCAGAAGTGAAAATATCCCGATCCTTCTTAAAATAGTTTTTAGATTAATCAAGCTTTGCTACCATTTGCATGATACTAGTATGCAAAATGAAAATTATCTTGTACTGTTTCATCAAAGCACTAATGGAATTCTTAAACTTACGTCCAAATTTATATTCATTGTAATTATTTAACTACTACACAGTGTGGTGCAATTTTAACGATTTTTCGTTGATGAACTCCTACAAACAAAATATATCCCCTATTTGTAGTTTGTAGTAAAATCATTATAAGGAATTTTAATTTGAGCGTAAGTTTCAGATATCCGTAAGTGCATTGATAAGACAGAACCCCGTATTATATCGATCCATTCTGGGCCTCAGTTGATGATTTTATTTCTATATATTATTAAGTTATGTATTCTTAACAATACTATAATTTAATTAAACATTAAGATCTATTGTTTGATATGTTGTAATGGATAATTGAACATTGAAAATTTACCATTTTTGTCTTATTTCTAGTTTAACACTCATGCAGGGCCTCATTGCTAAATTTTACTTTTTCAAAATGTGGCACACGAATATTTAGATCACACGGCCATAACAATATAAGTTATGGTTACAATTGCATTCCTTTAAGTATAACAGAATAAAAAATATCTTGACGTCGATTTTATAAAATTTCACTCATTTTTCTACATTTGGATTTACCCTTGATAGGGCCTCAATTTAATGAAATATAATATTTAGTCATGCAATGTAGGTTGTTGATAGTTGCCAGTAATACTGAAATCAATAGTAAGTATCCATATAATGAAAAATATGGTACCATGTATCATTGACTGGTTTAATTTATATCTTTGTCTAAAAACGGGCCTCATATAAAACGTAAACAGCCAGCAGGGCCTCAATTCCACATGTAACTTTTACAAAGGTTGTATATAATGATGCAACGCATTATTTAATACAATATAAATAACATCTAAGGTGTATTGCTTTACGTTTGACTAAACGATAATGTACTTATACTGCCTAATTCATGAAAATCCATGTACCCCTTTGTGGCCTCATTGTGAGAATTGCTCAATGATGACAAGGTGGCATCATCCGGATTATGTTGTGGTATTGTCAGGAGAACAAGAAAATGTAAAAACATTTTGTATAGAAGACATTGCACGGTCCAGTGCAAGTTCTGCCGGACTATATGGAAAAACAACCTTTGTAAACTTCAGTTTGGTCAACATGACCACTTCAGATTTTCATGAAAATAGGCTCATAAGAAGCGACTTGAGATGCCGATTTTAATTTATGCATGAGTCTTTTAAGGTCGTAAGTATTAACTAAGTGAGATGTACTGAGCATGACTATGAGGACCTGTTTATACTATTTTGAAGTGTTCTGGTGACACATTTATTAACATACTGTTCCTTCTACTTTATTCTAGGCTCTTGCTAATGCTATGGTGAAGAGAGAATCAGAGACTACAGAACATCAGTAAGTTTATGTTGTATATTTGTATGTAAGATAGGTGGACATTCCATAACAAACCGTTGTATAAAAAAATTACTACAAAAAAGCACTGTGCAACAGCATGCTGTTTCAGATTTTTATAGAGCTAAGCTGCCCAATGCATCATGATCGTTAAAAAACCTGTACCTAAACTTTAACAATAGCATTACACCAACGCAGACGCTCGGATGACTGCAATAGCTCCCCTTATTCTACAAATAGTGGAGCTAAAAATGGTGATTATCTGCCAAAAAAATATTCTAATACCCTAATAGTACTTACATTTGCATACTATATACATGAAAGTATAGTAAATATAAAGTTAGAAGAAATTGACGTGTTACAAGAATTATTATACCCCCCGCACAACGAGTTGTAAGGGGGTATACTCGATTCAGCTTGTCTGTCCGTCTGTCAGTCTGTAGACGCATTCTTGTGGACGCAACTCCTCCTACAGATTTTGCAGCATTTCCTTCAAACTTTAACAGATGAACAACCTCAACATGTAGATGTGCATAAAGGAAAGAATTTGCGCTCAATGATTTTTGCCACGCTCGGGGTATATTAGTCTGCCGAATGGTGACAGTTCTAGTTTTAGGTGCTGTTACGACGTAATTGTGTCTCTTTGGAATGAAAATTTCGGTAAAATGGAGCAAAAAAGGCCAAATTAGTACATTTTGCACAGATGTTCTTCCCATAATTTCTAGTCTTGTCATAATTTATTTTTGGGTAAGGATGTTTATTAGAGTGTACTTTATCTAAAAACTAAAATAAAAAATAGGTTATCAAGCTACTCTTTGTGCTATTATGACTTAATTATCTCCCCCTTTTCCCATTCCATATAGCAAGGGGACACAGATCGGCCCTGAATCACTCACTTGAATAATTTTCACACTTTTAGTAAAGAGATGATTAACTTATTCCCTATATATCAGTAAAAGGGGATCTGTTTAGTCCCAGGCAATGCAAACACTCATTATAAATGGGTACAAGTGTTTTTATATTATTTACTCAGTGAAATTATTTTTTACCCCAAAGTACCCATGTTTATACTAACCCTAGATAGTATCACGACAAACATTTTGCCATATTTTCATGACGATCCAGTGCAAAATGCGGCCTATATCCCCGTTAAAGGTATATGCGCAGAAATGATGCGCTTAAACAACTGTATTAAACATCCTATAGAGAGGTTGTTGCTCTACAGAGGATTAATGTCACTAAAGAGAGGTTGTTGCTCTACAGAGGATTAATGTCACTAAAGAGAGGTTGTTGCTCTACAGAGGATTAATGTCACTAAAGAGAGGTTGTTGCTCTACAGAGGATTAATGTCACTAAAGAGAGGTTGTTGCTCTACAGAGGATTAATGTCACTAAAGAGAGGTTGTTGCTCTACGGAGGATAGATGTCACTTAAGAGTGGTTGTTGCTCTACGGAGGATAGATGTCACTTAAGAGTGGTTGTTGCTCTACGGAGGGTAGATGTCACTTAAGAGTGGTTGTTGCTCTACGGAGGGTAGATGTCACTTAAGAGTGGTTGTTGCTCTACGGAGGGTAGATGTCACTTAATAGTGGTTGTTGCTCTACAGAGGGTCGCTCTGGATAGGTTGTTGCTCTACGGAGGGTCACTCTGGAGAGTTGGTTGCTCTACAGAGGGTCGCTCTGGAGAGGTTGTTGCTCTACAGAGGGTCACTCTGGAGAGGTTGTTGCTCTAAGGAGGGTCACTCTGGAGAGGTTGTTGCACTACAGAGGGTCACTCTGGAGAGGTTGTTGCTCTACAGAGGGTCACTCTGGAGAGGTTGTTGCTCTGCAGAGGGTCATCCTGGAGAGGTTGTTGCTCTACAGAAGGTGGCTCTGGAGAGGTTGTTGCTCTACAGAGGGTCACTCTGGAGAGGTTGTTGCTCTGTGGATGGTCACTCTGGAGAGGTTGCACTGTACTTGCATTGTTTATTTTTGTGTATACAGGAGGTTAATGGAGAAACAAGAACGTGTAGATGCTATCCTGGCTAACCTGGAACAGACTGGTGCTGATGATGCACAGAAAGAAGAGATCATGCAGACTGTAACACCAGCGGAACGATCACAGTTAACTAAAGTCAAACATATGATTAACATGTAAGTCATAGTATCCTCTATGATAGTATGATTGCCACATAACAGGGGTTCTACAATTCAGGAATAATCCCGAAATCCTGATTAGCTGCATGAGAAAAATAAACTTCTCCATAAAATGAAAGTTTTTTGATGGGAAAATTCGAAGAATTGACAAAGTTATGGTCATTCGAAGTTTCGTAAGCTTAATTTTAACAACAGAGTTTGAAACAGAGTTCTGCTGTATGGTGTGTGCTAAATAGAACCCAAGGAAGACTTGCGACTCAATTTGGTCATTATGCCTTTAATAGTAGGACCCCTGCACATAAACTGTGGTGTTAACTTATACCTAGTAACAAAGTATATGGAGACTATATAAGTGTTCTGTCTACAATGCAATATGTGAACAAAATTTGTCTATGCTACATTTGTATTTCACTGCAGCCATTGGTCAGATTTCAACAAACTTTTATTAATACTCATGCTCATTCTTTGTCCAATCAGATTTGTTATTAGCTCACCTGAGCACGAAGTGCTCAAGGTGAGCTATTGTGATCACTCACCGTCCGTCCGTCCGGGCACACAATGGACACTTGTTGGGTAGGAGAGAACAAAAGAAATACCCAATAAATGTCCATTCGTGAGAACATTCTATTCATTCCATAAGTCTCTTATTGGGTTTTTTTTTTCTTGTTGGGTACTTTTTAACAAAAGAAATACCCAATAAGTGGTCAACCGTAAGGACGTCCGACTGTCCGTCCACACTTTCAAATGACATCTCCTCTGAAACCGTTTGACCAATATTGATGAAATTTTGCCTGGATGTTCCTGACATAGGGGGATTTAAAAATTGCTCAAATAAAGTTGATCCATCTAGAACTCAGGTAACAAAACCTTTAAAAATCTTCTTCTAAGAAACCAGAAGGCATAGAGCTTAGATATTTAGCATGAAGCATTGCGTAGTGGACCTTTGCCAAGATCGCTCAAATCATGACCCCGGGTCAATATTGACCCCGCCCCGGGGTCCCTTAATTTTGTATAAGAGATATATAGAAAAAACTTTAAAAATCTTCTTCTCTGGAACCACAAGGCATAGAGCTTAGATATTTAGCATGTAGCATTGTCTAGTGGACCTCTACCAAGATTGCTCAAATCATGACCCCCGGGTCAATATTGGCCCCGCCCCGGGGGTCCCTTAATTTTGTATAAGAGATATATAGAAAAAACTTTAAAAAATCTTCTGTTGAACCACAAGGCATAGAGCTTAGATATGTAGCATTGTTTAGTGGACCTCTACCAAGAATGGTGACCCTCGGGACTATATTGGCCCCACCCCTGACATCTCATAATTTTATATAAGAAATATATAGAAAAACTTAAAAAATCTTCTCTGGAAGCACAAGGCATAGAGCTTAGATATTTTGCTAGTAGCATTGTCTGGTGGACCTTATCCGAGATTGCTCAAATCATGACCCCTGGGTCAATATTGGCCCCACCCCAGACATCTCATAATTTTATATAAGAAATATATAGAAAAACTTAAAGAAATCTTCTTCTCTGGAACCACAAGGCATAGAGCTTAGATAGTTTGCTTGTAGTCATATATAAAAATATCATGAGCAAGGTGATTCAGGTGAGCGATTCTGGGCCATCATGGCCCTCTTGTTTTAACAAGTCAAAACATTCTTACAGTACAATAATGAAAACACTGGAGGATTAATTAGTGCCTAGCCAAATGCTGTGCCTCATATTTCCGTGGTACCCATATTTCTGTGGTAACTGGTAAGGGATATAAACAGTTTCGACCACCCACACAAAATACACATGTTAATAAGTACACTATCACTTATCTTTCATAATTTCAGCAAAAAGTTCCAAAAAAGTGAATAAGCAAAAAAATTGGCTTTAATCAAATTTTCCACCAAAAAGTAGTACATTTTCCTTGTTTTTCGAAGTATTTTACTTGCTAAACCTCCAATAACAACTTGATGCATTACAGCTTATGTTACATAGTCCTCTGTTGTTTGCGACACCTGCTTAAACATAATTGACTGGATTTCTAACAGATGAATGTCATGCAGGTGGTGCAAAGAACTGTTTACATAGGATACCATGGAAATATTGGTATCCGCTATATGTATCGACAGGAGTAGAGTTTTTCGTAACTATTTTGTTTATGCTTTAGCCTGATATAAACATTGGATGAGAATAAACTAATAAACCAAAGATGCCTTTTGTCATTCATTGAGGGGCTGTAACCAGTATGAACATTTTAAACATTTCATCTAAGTTTATAGTTTAGTACCGTGAAAATACAAGGCACCAGTGTACTCACTTACCCTAGAACTAGCAACTTCTCAGCATGTGCAGGAAAATCAACATTGTCAAACTTCCATTGAAGAGTACATAATTATATACAATGTATGATTTTTATTGTCATTCCAGGTTACAACAAAGTGAACTGCAACTGGATGAAACTATTCTTATTTTGGAAATGTATATATTTTATCATGACCAAAAACTGAAGTTCAAAATGTGACTCTGCCGTGTAGACAAAATTTTATATATTGTTCTTGTTAATTACGAAATAAACATACAAATTCAACCACTCATCTAAGTCATTACTTGGTATTTTTCCCATACTAACAAAATGTCAGCTTGAAATACTTTATTGCCAGCTTATAAGTGTTTTATTGCCAGCTTATAAGTGTTTTATTTAAAGATACTATGCTAATCTGAACATGTTCTGTTTAAATGTATTTAATCCCTTTATGATCACATTGGCCAACACTTCCCTGATTAGAATCATTGTATTGAAAATGCAACTGAAAATATATCCGAATGTCACATTATTACTGACAAAACATTAATGAATTAAAGTATTTTGCTATTTTTGTCACATAGAGATATATTTACAGCTGCAATATCACCAGGAAGGTTCTTGTTATGGGTACTTCAGCCAATGTGAACTCATAAACAGATTGAATAAAAAGAATTGTTCAGTTGCGCATAGTATAACTTTAAGTGTCTCTGTTCACCTTGTTTATATCCTTTCCGCTACCATGATTTATTTGGGCCTAGGTGAAATTCATATGGACCCTATACTCCATCCCTGAGACATTATTGACTTGCAGCACTGACAAAAAATCGATATATCTGGATGCTACACACCTGACCGAAAGTGAAAGTAGGCAAAATTGCCAATATTTCGACTACTGGTCACCGGAAATGAGGATATGACAGTGACCCTTGCGTGAATAACTTCTACAATTCCACAGGGATTCGTACTGCAATGGCTGGTATAACCAGTAATTATAGTGTTGGAAAACCTACGTTCAAAGCCCTCTTTATACCTGTCCACGACCTTGGGCCCGTAATATCTTTAAGTCTAGGTGCATTTGTACCCATGACAGCAAAATTCCTAAATTTGGGCATTTAGGTTGTAAACTACGTAAGGCTGAAATGGCCATCCCGGCCAGTCTGTATTAGTATGCTATGGTTCCTAAAAGGATATGGCCATTTATGTGTGACAGGCTGTTGGTATAACTATGATGGGATTTATTCATTAAACCTCCAAACGTAGAAATCTCAACTGGACTCGGTCAAAGATAATCCATATACTGGGTGGTTATACTCTTCCACCTCTCATATCAAAAATATAATTAATGTGGCTGACAGATGTCCTACCGAACATGATATATGTGACAGACAGTTGACCTAACCAACTTGGTATATGTGTCAGACAGTTGACCTAACCAACTTGGTATATGTGGCAGACAGTTGTCCTAACCAACTTGGTATATGTGTCAGACAGTTGTCCTAACCAACTTGGTATATGTGTCAGACAATTGACCTAACCAACTTGGTATATGTGTCAGACAGTTGACCTAACCAACTTGGTATATGTGTCAGACAGTTGACCTAACCAACTTGGTATATGTGTCAGACAGTTGTCCTAACCAACTTGGTATATGTGGCAGACAGTTGTCCTAACCAACTTGGTATATGTGTCAGACAATTGACCTAACCAACTTGGTATATGTGGCAGACAGTTGTCCTAACCAACTTGGTATATGTGTCAGACAGTTGTCCTAACCAACTTGATATATGTGACAGACTGTTGACCTAACCAACTTGGTATGTGTCAGACAGTTGTCCTAACCAACTTGGTATATGTGGCAGACAGTTGACCTAACCAACTTGATATATGTGTCAGGCAGTTGTCCTTACCAACTTGGTATATGTGTCAGACCATTGACCTAACCAACCTGATATGTGTGGCAGACAGTTGTCCTAACCAACTTGATATATGTGGCAGACAGTTGTCCTAACCAACTTGGTATATGTGGCAGACAGTTGACCTAACCAACTTGATATATGTGACAGACAGTTGACCTAACCAACTTGGTATATGTGGCAGACAGTTGTCCTAACCAACTTGATATATGTGACAGACAGTTGAACTTACCAACTTGGTATGTGTCAGACAGTTGTTCTAACCAACTTGGTATATGTGACAGACAGTTGACCTAACCAACTTGGTATGTGGCAGACAGTTGTCCTAACCAACTTGGTATGTGGCAGACAGTTGTCCTAACCAACTTGGTATATGTAGCAGTCAGGTGTCCTATCCAACTTGATATATGTGTCAGACAGTTGTCCTTACCAACTTGGTATATGTGTCAGACCTTTGACCTAACCAACCTGATATATGTGGCAGACAGTTGTCCTAACCAACTTGGTATATGTGTCAGACAGTTGTCCTCACCAACTTGATACTTGTGTCAGACACATATGTCCTAATCAACTTGATACTTGTGTCAATCACGGATGTCCTAACCAACTTGATAAATGTAGCAGTCAGTTGTCCTAACCAACTTGATATATGTGACAGACATGTCCTAACCAACTTGGATACTTGTGTCAGACACAGATGTCCTAACCAACTTGGTATATGTGTCAGACAGATGTCCTAAACAACTTGATACTTGTGTCCGACAGTTGTCCTAACCAACTTGATACTTGTGTCAGACAGTTGTCCTAACCAACCTGATATATGTGTCAGAAAGATGTCCTAACCAATGTGATACTTGTGTCAGACAGTTGTCCTAACCAACTTGATACTTGAGTCAGACAGATGTCCTAACCAACTTGATACTTGTGTCAATCACGGATGTCCTAACCAACTTGATAAATGTAGCAGTCAGTTGTCCTAACCAACTTGATATATGTGACAGACATGTCCTAACCAACTTGGATACTTGTGTCAGACACAGATGTCCTAACCAACTTGGTATATGTGACAGACAGATGTCCTAAACAATTTGATACTTGTGTCAGACATATGTCCTAACCAACCTGATATATGTGTCAGACAGATGTCCTAAACAACTTGATACTTGTGTCAGACAGTTGTCCTAACCAACTTGATATGTATGTCAGAATGTTGTCCTAACCAACTTGGTATATTTGTCAGACAGTTGTCCTAACCAACTTGGTATATGTGACAGACAGATGTCCTAACCAACTTGATATGTATGTCAGACAGTTGTCCTTACCAACTTGGTATATGTGTCAGACAGTTGTCCTATCCAACTTGGTATATGTGTCAGACAGTTGTCCTAACCAACTTGGTATATGTGTCAGACAGTTGTCCTTACCAACTTGGTATATGTGACAGACAGATGTCCTAACCAACTTGATATATGTGTCAGACCATTGTCCTAACCAACTTGGTATATGTGTCAGACAGTTGTCCTAACCAACTTGGTATATGTGACAGACAGATGTCCTAACCAACTTGATAAGTATGTCAGACAGTTGTCCTTACCAACTTGGTATATGTGTCAGACAGTTGTCCTAACCAACTTGGTATACGTGTCATACCATTGTCCTAACCAACTTGGTATATGTGTCAGACAGTTGTCCTTACCAACTTGGTATATGTGACAGACAGATGTCCTAACCAACTTGATATGTATGTCAGACAGTTGTCCTAACCAACTTGGTATATGTGTCAGACAGTTGTCCTTACCAACTTGGTATATGTGTCAATCACGGATGTCCTAACCAACTTGATAAATGTAGCAGTCAGTTGTCCTAACCAACTTGGTATATGTGTCAGACAGTTGTCCTTACCAAGTTGGTATATGTGACAGACATATGTCCTAACCAAATTGATACTTGAGTCAGACAGAAGTTCTAACCAAATTGATATATGTAGCAGTCAGTTGTCCTAACCAACTTGGTATATGTGACAGACAGTTGACCTAACCAACTTGATATTTGTGTCAGACAGTTGTCCTAACCAACTTGATAAATAGAACTTACCATAGGTCAAAAGTGAGTGCACATGAACAACTGCACATAACTATATTCATTAGGATCAAAAACATATTTGGACAAAATGTTTGCCACACATCTGTCCTAGAGACAATGCATGGAGCATATGGTGTTTTCATCCAGACGCAGCTTCAACTCATCCTAGTCCGGTCAATTATGAAAAAGACCCGGCATTGGACTGTATAGTAAATATTGTTTGGTATTCTGTTAGGCAATTTGTTGTTATTGAAGAATCTGAATGATGCCCAGCTGGCACCATTGAGCATTTTGAAAAATTCAAGATGGCCGCTAAAATTAGAAAAAATGCCATGGGTGCATGAAATAAGTTACAAATCGATATTTTTACTCATCAGTTGTACTTAAAATGTTTTAATCACAGTAATTAATAAATATTTATCATTATTCATTGATTCAGTTAATATAAAATGTCATCCGCGACAGCTAAAATCAAAATAGCGGCTTCGCTGGCCGCAATAATTGCCCAACTTGGTAAATTGTATTAAAAATCTTCTATTTTAATCCTATTCGTTTATATCAGTACTGTAATATGTAATTATTATTCAAATTTAAACTTTCTTTCATTTCGAAACTATTGACTAATTAGCTGATTCAAAATGACACCCAAGATGGCGACCAAAACCAGTAAAAATAGGCCGATGACGCAAGAAGTAAGTTACAAATTGCTATTTTTGCTGAATGACAGTTCTTAAGATGTATTTGACGTTTTTGTTTATATATCATTTTTATTGTTTGAGTCTATTTGCGATAACATCCATGAAGGCTGAAATCAAAATGGCGGCTACAATGGCCGTCATAATTGACGAATTGGCATATTTTATTAAAAACAATGAAGTGTAATCAAAATTGCTAATTATAATATTCTCAGTACTGCAATATGTTACACAAATACTCTAATTGAAACTTAAATTAAAAGCAATTGACCCGATAACTGATTCCAAATGACATCCAAGATGGATTCCAAACGTGAACGAAGTGGTTAACCATACAGTCATTGCCATTGGTCGGTTGGTAAATTTATTAAAGTATTCATTCCAAATAAACTAATTTACCGGTATATTGATCAATTTTACAAAAATCAATGTACATGCTGTATAATACGGGACCCCGTGCACTTGTTAGGTAGCATTAAAAGTTCAACCAATCAGGTGTATTATGTCCCCATCAAAACATGGGTTTTGTCCAAATTCCAGTGAGTCACGGTTGTGTAATAATTAATGCCCAGACGAACCCAGATAGTTAAAAGGGAATAACTCGTATTTGTACGAAACCCCGAAAAAAGAGTTTATCACTTTCATTGGTGATATAAATGCCATCACAAGTAAAGAAATGATCATTGATAACGAAAGTCTAGGCGAAAAAAACGGTATATTCTATGCTGTCATGTGATGCTTATGTGTTAAGTTTTTGAATGAAAAAGATTCCAACACCCAAGAGGCCACATGGAGGTCATCAGATATGGTCGCTTTAAACCAAATATTATGTAGCGATCTCCAGAGGATGGGAAATACCTCTGCATGACACAATAGTTTATTTACTGGCACAAATATGACCAGACCAGACAAAGACAGACCTAGTAATAATAATACATGTAGTAATAATAATAATAATAACGACTTTATCTATTGTGGATTACATATTTGACAGTTATAAAATTACTTGCTAGAGTAAGGAACGACCATTCTTGGATTCTCTTTAAGCCTGGCACAACATCAACACGCCAGATATAGAATGTAATAATAAAATTATTTCTAAAGATCATTCGGGATACAAGAAGAGGATGTACAAAATTTGGCTTACTGGCGAGATGATAAATATCAGACAGACTGTTGCAAACAAGGACCAGATATCTAAAATACCAAGTGTAATATAGAGAACTATGGGAAGAAGGTAAAGAAAGCGCCTGAATGAACATGAGGGTTGTGGCAAATTGATTACTAAAAGAATAGGTTAAGGATTACATGATGACACTGGTCATAAAAGATCTTGTCAGAAGGAGAGAATATGAACTATACATTGTTCCTACCAGAAGTGATGCTACTTAGCGACCCATTATTAGGCTGATTGCAAGAAAAGCCTCCGTAATTAACCAAGATCAAGCGTTGAAAGCTCATACCCCAACCTTAGCATACTTATAATAAGTTGTTGAGTGATATGTGGGAGACATAAGGATTCTTGCATAGTGAAAGGAATGCCGCATGGTCAAGTTGGTTTTGGTAACTTCCAGCATTGGAAAGGAATACAACCTAATTGTCACTTGTAAGGTTAATATGTATGTGACCGATAATAACATCACTGAATTTAGTCAGATATTTTAAATATGCTGAATGTATCGGCCTAGTGTCTCACACAGACTTTTAATGTGAACTGTTGACTAGTATATCTTCAGATTGGATGTAGTGAACTGCAACATGTGTGTAGGTTGCTGGCATCTCCCACAGCTTTGTCTCGTGCTAAACAATGTACATTGTCTTGACAACAAAACCAAAGACTTTGGTCATTGTCAAGAAAGACAAAAACGGTTTGCGATGCAACATTATGCGCTATGCTCTAATCATGCAAGATGCCTTGTGGAGCATCAAAACATTGATAATGAGACCTTCATCTTCTTGAGACGTGTTGGAACGGACAGGGGAGGATTTGAATTTGAAGATTATGATAGGTAAAGTTTGCAATGCTTTTAATACATTTAAACCACAGTGGAACACCAGCAACAACTTGATCGAATCAGACATCAAGCTATTCATCTCTATGCCAAGACAATATAGCTGTATATTTTAAAGACCTGGTACCTTACTGAGCCGATAGTGAAGACTCCACGTAGACAGATGATGGCTCTGCATGCATTCCTCAACCAAAATGTCCATGTAGAATTGGAAAAAATATACGACCAAGTCATAATTAACAACTGTACGCCTTAACAGGGGATGAAGCAGAAGTCCACCGCCAACACCATACACAAACGAAAATGGCGTCAGTGTTGGCACAGGACGAAGCATGAACACACAACCCCAACCATAAAACGACAAACATGGAAGTGATAAGGCGTCTACATTGTGAGAACAGTCTAACATCATTCACCTATAATTGGAATTGAACTCAAAAGACCAGATAATCCTACCAGATATTACTTGAAGAACATTTCTTGTCGCAGCTTTCGTTTTGTGTGGCAAAAATTGCGACCCAGTTCCGAAAACGATTAAAAGCTGTTAACAATGCCTATTTTCAAACTACAGGAGAAGTGGATAAAATCAAGTGCAAATTTTGTTCATAAGTTCTATGTAAAATATTTGTAGTTTACAATGAAACTTCATGTTAGAAGACTCGATACACACAACAGCCAATTTTATGGTCACATGACACGTCTAACGGTAGATTTACGTTTTTGTAACCTATTTAATATAGCATATACGAGGCCCGTCTGTGCATCTGTACTGTTTGTCTGTATCATATGTTCGGGTCTATACGTAAAAATGGTTTGCGTCTTGCATCCTCCTTCTCGAACTATAAAAAACACGGATTTTACAGCGTCTTTGAACGATTTTGACTGCTTAATATTAGGGCTTCAAACTTGTGAAGGTCGATTTCAGACCATTACTTAAGGTTTGGGTACATGAATATATAACCCAATTATATAGGACTGGTCCAGTCATATGACTACATGTACATGACAATGCTCCAATAACTCTTAATTTAACATGATTAAATATGTACATGTATGAGTATATGAGTAAATATATAGCTTATGTGTTTGAGTGCATAAGGCTTTGGTTTTCACTGCCTTTTCGTGATATTATTATGCATTATCTGTATACACATGTATAAACACACAACAGCGACATACCTAAACAAATCGATTTATACGGGCCTCAAACATTTCGCTTTCATCACAGCAATGTCAATTTCGCTGATCACGGATTATAACAGTTAAATAAATGACAGTAAAACATCAATGGAATACCAGATTACCTCCCTGCGTTAAAGTGTCCAAATTCATGTAATATCAATATACAATTAAGAATAAACTTGTTTAAATAATTAATTGAAAATTATGAAATTTGAAATTGGAGTAGGTAGAATGTAATTATGACTCTATGTAAATTTTTATCAAAATTTAATGAATAGATTTACAGAAATTTGAAATTTAGACGATTTTTTTCGCTGCAAACGGGCTATACTAGTATTTACAATACCATATACATATACTAGTATACCAACCGACCAGTGGTCTAAGATATATAATTAGCTTGGTTTAAACTTTCATGTTTGACATCAATCTTGGAAGCCAATTTGAATAAGCTAAACATAAAGTGTTTTCAATTGTAGTTTTATTGGATCATTTATTACCTATAGCAGTACTTATATTAAAAATTAACAATTTCTATTACGTTACATGCTATTAAATTCTAATTTTCAGTTTGACATATGTGGCAGCCATTTTTGCCGCCATTTTGATTTCGGCCGTAATGGATGCCATATTAAATTGGCTTAATCAAAAAATAATGATACATTTATGCAGTGTATTACAGAAGTAATTATGTTTGAGACACTTACACTATAATCAATCAGCAAAATATCACTATGTAACTTCTTTATGATCCACTAACATATTGTTTTTATTATGGCGGCCATCTTTGACGCCATTTTGATTCAGCTAATGGGTCAATTGTTTTGAATTGAAGTTTTCTTTGAGTATTTATCTGTCATATATTACACTACTGGTACACATATAATTAAAACAATTTAGTTTTAGTACAATTTGGCAATTACGGAGGCCATTATAGCCGTGATTGGATTCCAGCTGCCATGTGTGCAATCTAAAATTCACTAAATCAATAATTAATGATGCATTTATATCAATTATTATGTTTTAACATCTAAAAATCAATCAACCCGCATAAAAAGCAATTTGTAACTTATTTCTAGTACCGCAGTCATTTTTTCTAATTTTAGCGGCCATCTTGGACGCCATCTTGAATTTCTCAAAATGCTCAATGATACCAGCTGGGCATCATTCAGATTCTTCAATAACAACATATTCCCTAACAGAATACCAAAAAATATTTACTATACAGTCCAATGCCGGGTCTTACCTAAATATCCCATTTATAGACCGGACTATCCCACAAACACATTGTTCGGTACCTTAAGCACACACGAATATGAGGTATATTACGCCAGAATAGTAAAAGCCGAAGTCTAACGACCCTGAACTCATAGACTTTTAAATATTGAGGATATTGCGTCGTTGATTACAGACAAGTAATGCCAACACCATCGATCGGACGATTCGGTCTTAAAAAGCAAATTATATGGGAAATATAAACACTTAAGGAGGTACGCGCACCTTTTATCTAACGATCGAATTTTCCTTGAAACATCTTAAAATGACAGAACAGTCTTCTAGAACAACATTGAAATCATAAAAATGATATGTCACCAGGCTCGTTTTCGACATACATGGCTTTCTAATGACCTACCATTGTATTTTGGTCATTTTATCTATTTCCTGCATTTATGGCACCATTATGTTTTTTTTAAGATTATTACTGTATGAAACCACTTTTAAGCAATGCATGATATCTTGTGTGTTCAATGGTCATTCCTATTGACATTAGTCACAATTCCAGCTGCCTGGTGAACAAATTCAGTATTTGAACATGATAAATAGTTACCCCACCCACTTGCAAAAAAGTGTGATTTTCAAACGATTTCAAATGAACGTCAAAAAATACCTAACGATCGAAAATGATTTAGAATTGGCTCTAAGTTTAGTATCAAATAGAACACCAGTTTAGTCAAATAAAAAATAGGGGTCACCAGCCTTTTTTGGGAGCTGTGCATAAAAAAGCACTAATTATGAATAAATTAGCATAAAATTAACCTAATTTGCATATTGTAATGAAATATTTTTTTCTTAAAAATATTTCAAAGTGTGGCTACCTCTTATAACTAAACCATGAACTACATATTATATATAAGCATATGCATTTGAACAATTGTAGGGACTTATTGTGAACCCATATTATTCACAATTTTGCCGTTCCCCACCCACTTTTTCATACAGGCAAAAAATAAAAAGTTAAAAATATCTAATTTTTGCGATAATATTTTGTTTATTTTCATTAATCAACATTCATATGCAATCATTGAAACTAAAATTCATGTTTGTTCTTATCTAATACGATTTTGAAATTTCGCGCATGCGCACAAGGCAGCTCGTACCTCCTTAAGTGTATACATTTGTATGTTGCTTGACACATTATTTGACCACGGTTGTATAGAGACATGTAGATGCTATCTTGTCAGCATGAAAACATGTAAATTTAAAGACTATACAAGTATAAGTGGGGCATTTATCGTATGTCAGTCAGTTGACTAAATTTCTATCTAACATATGCAACGTACGGGTGGCTTTTATTGTAAATACCGTTTATATCAATCTTGCAATATGTATATGAGCTGTTCATCAGGAAAACCGGGCTTAGTGACATTGTATTAGTATTTATGTAATAAGGTTAAGAAACCCTCTTAAATGACAAAACAGTCATGCTCTTTGATTGAATAATATAGAACTATATATGTATGTCTTAGATTTATTTTTCTCATGAATCATGTTAAAATATCTCCTGTCGTTGCTATGGTGACCAATTTCTGAAGAGTATCCATATTTAGAAAACGAGGGGCTAGTTGTTGAAAATAGTAGCTACGTTTCTCTGAAGCTAAAATTCACGATTTAGACATGCTTTATTAAAAACGGAATATAATTCTAAAATGTGATACAATTTTGAAAAGTTTACGCCAAGAACTAATAAAAAACTGGATTTATGAATTTCTTGTTAACGTAACGTCAAATAACGTTGGATTGACGTTTTTGACGTCACTAACAAAGTAGGACGGAGTGGTTCGTTTTAAAAGCATGTAACTTTGTAATTTGATGTTATATTTTGCTAAAATTTTCAGAAACTGTTCAAAAGACTTTTGTCTTTCTAATGCTACAGTATCATGATTTTCATATTTTTGTCACTAAGCCCGGTTTTCCTGGAGAACGGCTCATATATATTTGCGTTTGCGCATAAACCGTATAACGTAACATAGGGTGTTTTCCTGAAAGTTCCAAGTTCTATCAATATACTTGACACTGTTTGATATGTTGTCAGTCTAATTTATTAGCCAAACAACTTCGGAACTATACCTAGCGATGGTTTAGGTATAATTTAAAACTAATTTTCTAACAAATTGTGTTTAGTCTTGTTACCTCCTACTTAAGTTGCATAATGTATCTTGCGCTGTAAATTGGGACAAAGGGTTTCCAGTCTCCATTCAAAAGAATCTATTCCAATGACGCCAAATTAATATAAATTCAATACCCATCTTAGTAAATCTTCACGCTATAATCTTGCAGTTTATTGTGACGAAACAGAGCTTGCAGCACACACACCCATCATCGGGATGACCCAGGCAAAATGGTCAAAATTGAGCTACGGACTTTTGGATTGAGAAGCTGGTGTGACCACATAAGTTAATATATTGCGCGAAAAACCTGATATCCCTGTATTATATAAATATCATATGCATGCGTGTATGTCATTGATATTGTCAACCCGGGGCAGAATGTTACCCCGAGGCAAAGCGGCTTTTTAATTTAGCCAAGTATGAATGTGTATAAATGTCATGGGTACCTGAGACACGGTGTATAACCGTATCGGTACCCTCTCAGTGCAAAATGATATATCGGTACCCTCTCAGTGCTGGCACCGGTCTCTCTCAGTGCAAAACAATGAATCCGATTGACGAAGATCCACAGGAGAGGTAAGAAAATCATTTTTTTGTCAAAATACCGGTTTTTGCATAAAAATCGATAGCCCACGGAACCCCCTGATGATTAACCATTGCGTTCCTGTTGTTAAAATAGTTCTATCTTGTTTCACAAGTTTAGACTCGGCACCGGTACCCTCTCAGTTCTGGCACCGGTACCCTCTCTGCTCGTAAAGCTATAGAATACGATCAATTTGATTGCAAGTACAGAGAGGGTACCGGTACCAGTCAGCTGCAAAGAGCAGAGAGGGTACCGGTGCCAGAACTGAGAGGGTACCGGTGCCGCGTCTAAACCGAAAGTAGGGTGTTTTTAAGAAATGTGATGGAAGTTACCGAACAAAAGGCTTTTAGGGGCAAGATATGATCAACGGCTTTACGTCTGAGGTACTAGATATTTGCTATATTGAAGAAAAGTTGCATTTAAGCTTCATAAACATGGCTTGATGTTCATTCGCACAAAGACCCTCGGTCAACATTCCAGCCACGCCAGAACTTGTGAAATAGCGTTTGCTAGTAGTCCACTGACGGACGACTAATTTCGCTGTCTAGTCGTCCGGTGCCGGACGACTAGCCACTGCCTTTAATAAATTTACGTAACGACCTTACGCATGTCGAAACACAAAACAAGGACGGCGAAATTAAGATAAGATAACAAGGACTGCTCTTATTTGTTGTAACTTTCTATCAAACTGGAAAAGATGAGTCTCCAAACTGTCATAAATGGTACGTATCTTCACAGTTTATCCAAGTACAATATCTGTATTTCAATTTTGAATATAATCTGTATAAATAGGTAAGTGTGGTTACAAAATACAACGCTTTTTAGCTCATCTGAGCCGAAGGCCATGCATGTCCGTCGTCCGTTGTACGTCCACAATTGAGTTGTTTAAAAACAAGTGGTCACGTTTGAAGTTTGATCTTAGTGAAATGTGGACTGAATGTTTGTCTCAGTGATACCTATGTCAAGTTCGAATATGGGTCACAAGGGTTCAAAAACTTAGCTTAGAAAATCCTCGTTTACACTCTATAGTTTCCCCTATATATCTGTAGTAAAAGCTTTAAATCTTATTCTCTAAAAGTTCTGGTTGGATTTCATTATAAATTGGTAACAATGTTCCTTTCTAAAAAAAGCTAAACATTTAAATCTATAAATTATTTTTAAGCGAATCCATCAATTTTATCGCAGGTATCTATATGATAACGATCATACTGATAAGCCATGGGATATTTTGTGAAGAAGAACGAAGACTTTTACTGCACAGTGCTGATGATATAGCCATGGAGGTACAGATGTTAAGGCAAGAGCTAGCCAATCAGTCGCAAGAAATTGCAATGATGAAATCCAAACATTCTCAAGAAATGGCTAGTCTCCAATCCCAGTTAACGGGTATACTCAAAAACTTTGTTTAAATATTTACGTTTTGTCAAGTCATCTCAACATACTTAAAACGCATCGTGGCATTTATGAAGTACATGTATCGATTGTATCGTTTCAAAAACCATTGATCTATGATAACTAAACTTTGGATTATGTTATATTGTATTCTATATACATGTATTCATGTGTCGTTTATACAATTTGAGTTAATAAAGGTAGGCCCTATGTTCTGTTCTGCTAGATAACTATAAGTGCATATTTCCATTGTACAAGTATCTGCCTACATTAAAGATAATGAACTGGAGAACTTTTATTCAAGGAGAACATTTTCAAAGTTGACAACATTCAGTATTTTACTTACATGTAACTGTATCATTGATAAAGAGTAAAATAAAAAAAATTATAAAATTTCTGTTATCTTAGAAAGTTGTCCAAGGTCATCAAATTGACGATGATCATACCTTTTCATAAAAGGTCGACACCTCAGTGTAAATAAAAGACCATTTAGTTATGGTATCCAGAACTGCTTAGAAAGGTGCATTTGTACTAAATATGGCATATTTTCAAGGTGTCAAAAACGAGAATTGGCTTTCGATATCTTCATAAAGTAATTACATTCATTGACAAAATCGTAAGACTTACATCCATGCCAAATCCCATCGAAATTGATCAACTAGTTAAAAGGTTATACCATGAAAAGTATACCACGGTGTCAAGACAGTCATTGAGGTGCATTCATAAGAAACGACAATGCTATTCTGAACAAGAAAAAAAAGGAAAATGAGTTCACGCCCTTTGGGTTCATTTTCTTATTTATGGACGGATTTTTAAAATATTGATATCAAATTAAAGACGAAGCTCTCTAGTTTCTGATGATGGTAATATATTTAAAATAACACATGTATTGATTAAATGTTTATTAAAAACAAACTGCACCTCAGTGACCGTGTGATTTCCAGTGTTATGAACCTTTCTAAGATATTATAAATTTTATAAATGCTACAATTACCTGTGATTTTACTGGGTCGTTTTTTAAAATCTGTTTAGTGTATTCATACTATTATGTATCGGAATATACTTGAACATGTAGATGGAGATCTAACTGATATGAGATATACCAAATTGATGCACACATTAATCATAAGCTTCCATACAGGGCTGGTGTTGACATACTAGGTTAGGTGTTTATATTATATGAGGTATTTGTTCTATCATATCAGGCAAATATTCATATGAAATTTTTTCCGCTGTTCACCAATGTAAAAAAGAAATTCTTTATCGATGATACATTTACCTACGCGTAAGAGTGTCCACAAATCCTGAGTCCGTCCAAATGTGTCTGTATTGCCACTATGAGTCTCGCCTACACTAACTCTATGATCAAGGGACGTTACTTTTATATTCAATTATCCAATACCATAGGTACAACATACATGTTGCTTAAATATATAAATTATATCAGCATACTGTTGGCTAGATTATGTGTTGTATGTTAATTTACATAATACTAATATTTCAGAGAGAGGTTCCACCTACATACGCTGGGGACGGACTATTGTATGTTAATTAACATAATACTAATATTTCAGAGAGAGGGTCCACCTACATACGCTGGGGACGGACTATTGTATGTTAATTAACATAATACTAATATTTCAGAGAGAGGTTCAACCTACATACGCTGGGGACGGACTACATGTGCTGGAAATAATACAGAGAAAGTTTATTCTGGTACGTGTAAAGTTGTACATAGTGGGGTTTTTTGCTACGAAGATACACTATTATATACCAATATTTTGATGTAATATACGCGAACATGTATATCTCGATTGTTTTAATAATATTTTAATGCATTTATTATACACAAAGGGATTGGGCACAAGTTATTTCAACATTATTGAAGCCCTCTCCCAGAATATTAACAAAGTCATGGCAACTGCAAGAAAATACATATCAAGACAATATCATAATTCAAACGAACGTATAGCTATAAAATTACAATCGATATTGGTATTGAGTGAGTGTGGACAAGGGCATGTATGTACTTTATGTATGTACATTTAGAAACGATATCTCGATATTCAGGTCAGTCATGCATCTGTTTACATAACATTGTGTACATAAACATTGCAATTTCTCTTATTACTTTATTCTATATGCAATTATAGTATCAGTAGCCTACGTGACTTAGTGAATAAGGTACTGGTTTCCACTGCCCTTCTCTCTAATTAAAATGTTTAAAACAATAAAAATACAATGTTATGGTATTGTATTGCTTGTATAATGTAAAAAATATACATATAAACCTAAATAAACGGATACACGTTGAATTTAAGTAAATAAACACGTACATTATATTGATTCATGTTAATGTATTACTCGTTTTGTTTCGTATGTATGAAACAAATAGAGTATACAGTTGTATTTGATATAAAGCCATGTCATGCTCTACACTAGGTCTTCCCATACATTATGTAGGGTACACAGCAGGCTCTCCGTATGATGTGGCTGGTGGTGCTGCCAGCTTCATCTGCCTACCTGATCACCCAACATGGGCTAAATATACAGACGGCATACAGAACATCGGTGGCTTCATGTCGGGGACAGAGTATGAAATTTATTCTTCCTTTGAAGTATTCCCTCGAAACATGGCAAACGAAGATGCACCATGCGTTCTATGTAGATCCCCACGCCCAGAAACAATTATGATTCCAGGCCGAACAGATTGTTACTCAGACTGGACAATGGAATACACGGGGTACCTCATGACTGGTCATTATGGTTATAAAGCATCAACCGACTACGCTTGCGTTGATTCCAATCCAGAAGCCGTCTTGCATGGAGAAGCCGACCTCGATGGGAAAGTCCTTTATTTCACAGAAGTAAAATGTGGTTCTTTGCCATGTCAGGAATATCCTAATGGACGCGAACTCGCTTGTGTCGTCTGCTCGAAATAGTGGAAGTGTGCTGATCGACGTTTTGTTTATAAATACGTACATTTACAATAAGGTGGCAATAAGATATTAATCAAAGCGCCTATATAGCAGTAAAGTTGTTCGAATGAATGCAGATAAAGTATAATTGAAGATGGTGTAGCTGTATTTTTCACAATCTTAATTTTTCTTAAGATTTAATTGTAGATTATTAGTACTTGAAGATATAGCTTTCTGACAGGATCATATAATTGATGTAGAAGTTTTGATTTGAAATCATCTAAATCACAGGTAACTGTATCATTAATAAAGAGTGAACAAAACAAAATATTATTTTCATAAAATTTATAATATCTTAGAAAGGTTCATAACACGGGAAATTGACCACACAGTCACTGGGTGCAGTTTGTTTTTAATAAACATTTCAATAATACTGGTGTTATTTTAAATATGTTTACATCATCAGAAACTAGAGAGCTTTGTTTTTAATTTGATATCATTTTTTAAAAAATCCGTCCCTAAACAAGAAAATAAACAGTTTTTTTCTTCAATATGATGTCACTTCCTTTTTTGTTGTTTAGAATAGCATTGTCGTTTCTAATAAATGCACCTCAGTGATTGACTGGACATCGCGGTATACATTTCATGGTATAAAATTTTAGGCAGTGGCTAGCCGTCCGGCGCCGGACGACTAGACAGCGAAATTAGTCGTCCGGCATTAGAAATAGAAGTAGTAATGAAACATAGAAAGTTTCAATTACAGTATTATGAGGATGGGGATAGTATATGACTTCACTTCATGCTGAAAAATGAAATTGCTGTGTTAGGTAATTGACAGTTTGGAATGTCACTGGTTATAATAGCGTGAAAACAATGTTACCGTTTATGAATCGTATCATGGAAGGTCCTATTCTAAACTCCCTGATTGTATCACGGATATATGTATTTCCGTGATTGTATATTGTATTTAAAATTTACAAAAAAATACAATTGTAATTGTATTGTTTTGTATATAAGTGCTATTAAAACTGCGAATGAAAAGTAATTAATTGCCATATATCTTTGTTTGTGTTACTTCGGCAAATTAACGTGCGTACTATGTTTGTTTTCCAATATGGCGGACATTATACGGAGATACACGGCTGGTCACAAAATGGATGCAGATAAATGCACTAACTTGTCTTGCTTAATTCGTAGTTTATTACAAGGTAGAAACATATGTGATACTTATCACAAGAAAATAACTGAAATTCTGGATGCCTAATGCATAGAAATAGAATGACAGTTACCTAGCCAATGCATGTATCGTTTGCTAGTCGTCCGATGACGGACGACTAATTTCGCTGTCTAGTCGTCCGGTGCCGGACGGCTAGCCACTGCCAAAATTTTAACTAGTCGATCAATTGCAATGGGATTTTCTAACGATGTTGTCTATGAATAAAATTACTTAATGAAGATATCGAAAGCCAATTCTTGTTTTTTAAAACCATGAACATCTGCACACTTTAGTAAAAATGCACCTTTCTAAGATAACATACATTTTATAAAAATATGTTTTTACTCTTTTTAATAGCAATGGTATAGTAACCTGTTATCTAAATATGCCATTTTAAAAACAAATACTAGTAACCATCACATACAACGCACTCAGGTATAATGAATGTTTTGCAAAACACGTGATCCAGTTAATGATGTGCATGATTTATAAATAGTAACTGTGAAATAGTTCTATTTATTGACCGGGTGGTAACCTTATGCAACAGAGACATTCATTCAGAAGCATTGTCTCAATTATCTTACCTCAAAATCAATAGGGGTCATCTACTGTTGCTGACCAACCTCCATGTAAAGTTTGAAGATCCTAGGTCAAAGCGTTCTTGAGTTGTTGGCGGAAACCATTTTATACGACCGACCGACGTTTAAGTTATAGTTAGAACATATTAAGTAAATTTTAATGATTAAAAAGGGCGGAGCGAGCGAAGCGAAGCGAGTCCTTTTTAGTCATTAAAATTTACTTAATATGTTCTAACTAACTTAGAATATAACATTTTGCATTCTGATTGGTCGATAGAAAGTAGCGCCAACGCATGACGTCAAGTCTGTAAAGAGAAAAATTTAATGATTAAATTTTCATTTAACCGCCAAAATTCGGCGTTTTCATTGGCTCATAATGTAGGTTATATTCTAAATCCAGATACAAGCCCATATTATGATACTTAAACAAAATACGAAACTACCGGAAGTAGCACCGCCCAACAGAAACAGCGGGACACGCGAGAACAAAAAGGCACAGACGATATACAACTTTACTCGAAAAGGCGCGGAACATGCCCAACATAAAAACTCAGCACAGGAACCTGTAATACAAAACCAGGCATCTAATCCCGAAAGTATGCTGCTTAAGTCAGTCAAACTAAAACGGAACAAGAGCCAGTTGGTAAGAAATTAACAACCGGACAACACACATACCACAATGACAATCCACAACAGACACTGAGTATATGCAATTTTGAAAGATACGAAGCAGTCTTGTGCTGGACAACGAATTTGCAAAATGGCACATACAAAATTAACAAAGTTTAACAAAAGGCACAGTGGCCAAATATTTTTTTCTAATTATACTATAAAGTGGACAATTCATACACAGAGGAAGGTTGACTAAGTGGTTTCCGCCTTGGTACGGACAGTGACACATGCCACTGGGGGGCTTAAACGTTTTACAGTGCACCATACCTCACACTTACCCAATAGACAACCTTATAGAACAGGACAGTGTAAATAAATGTTTCCCGTCATGTAATGCCCTCTAACAAAAAGGCCACAGTGACCGGTAATAAAGTAATGTAAAACATGAAACATTATATAAAAGACGTCCATCGAGTAGCACAGAAAGTACTCAATGACCTATCAGAATTCAGAGCAACAAGAGAGCAAAACATTTAAGGGTACGACTAGACAATTAATGTAACAGACAGGCACCAGCTGTCCACAAAAGCTTGAGGTTAGGCTTATCATAGATAGATAGATAGATAGATAGATAGATAGATAGATAGATAGATAGATAGATAGATAGATAGATAGATAGATAGATAGATAGATAGATAGATAGATAGATAGATAGATAGATAGATAGATAGATAGATAGATAGATAGATAGATAGATAGATAGATAGATAGATAGATAGATAGATAGATAGATAGATAGATAGATAGATACTTTATTTACCTCCACTTGGGAGAGCTATCATCATTAACATCAATATACAAGCATATTCATACAATTACAAATACATATTTCAACAAAACATATTTATATACATAGTGCAGTACAATGTGTCATTTAATATACATGTACGTATTATAGTATTTTCATTAAATACAGTAATGCATAGCAGTAATACACGAACAGATCAAGCAGCACAGCACAGTACATACACTTACATTTACTTTCCAGACATACATGTGCGCACCAAAAGAATGCACGCATACATACATAAAGCACTCACACACAACCACATAGATATCATACACAGAGATACTTCGTAACCTAATGTATTCATACACACCAGGCATTCACACAACCATTCACAATACATAACTATATTAGGATTGGTACAGGATACATATATACATATTCATACGCACACACAAACATACCCACGTCGCACCAAGTTTAGAACACGCACTAGAACGTATGATAGAATGCTAGCATAAGTGTTCCACCTCCAGAAGATGACCTAGACAAGAAACGAAACAGCTAGATCATCTAGGATGGAATGACTACTAGTAATTTCCTTACTTATAATATGTATTATGAAACAATTCAACATAGCCTATTGTTCATGTATACGTTTACAAGTACAATGCGTATATTTGAGTACAATGTGAAAGCAAATCAATTCAGCAGAAACAAGCCTGTGAAACAGACAGTCGCACTAGTTATGCAGGCGTACATAAAATTGTTGGCGTAACATTAGAAACAATGTGTTGATACACAATGTCCTAATTTCGTCTTGGATAACCTGCGGTAGGTCATCAAAAGACAATCCCATCAAAAGTTCAAATATTTGGGATTTGGGGTCTTTTTCTATAAGGGAAAGATAGCATTCACGCCCTGCCAACGTCAGGATACCAGTCCACATTGATTGTCTGAAAGTTTCATTGTGTTTACAATAATATATTGCATGGACAGTTATATTGTCAGAGATACTGCCACAGGTTCCGCATCGTTCTACTTTAGAAAAGGAAGCAATGCGATTTAATGCATTCATAGCGTAGTAGCATTTATGTTTCATCTTCGGGAAGCACCTTATAAATGACCATAAGGAACACGGCTTATTCATTCTAAAAAAGTCACCCAAACATCTAAGAGAATTACTGTTTAAAACTCGACCCATCCGTTCCTTAAACTCGATCACAAAAACTTTTTTGTCGAGAATATTGTTCCATTGCAACTTCGTTGGAAAATCACCTGTGTGTAGGAAGTTTTCAATGTAGGTGTTTAGTTCATATTTGCTTATAATCCTATGCACATCTGGTATAAAACCAAGAACTTGTCTTTCATTTCCATAGTAATGAACTAGCCGTTTCACAAATAAGTGTTTTGAGAGGTATTTGGTAGGTAACCGACACAACTGACCTAAAAATTGCAGCTTTTTGTGGTCAATAATGGTTTCGATGGAAGGTACTCCAAGACAGCTTAAAGAAAAATCCACATTTATATATGTTGGTAGGTTCTGTATGAGCTTCACACAGTAACGGTGACCGCGTTCCAATTGGAGACGGCTGGATGAGGAAACATTGTTCCATAATTCACACCCGTATAGTCCTTTTGGTATCACTATTGATTTATATATCGTAGACCAGGCAACCGGCGTAACTCCACTTTGATTTATAGAGTTACTCATAATGCTAAGAAGCGAACAGCGTAATTTAGTGGATGCATCGTGAATATTACTAGAATGACACATGTATTTATCACAGGTAATACCTAGATGTACATATCTCTCCGCTTCCGGTATTGAGTTTGTACCAAGAGTCCATTGTCTCTGACGATTAATAAAGTCACTTTTTCTTTCGTTGAAGACGATTACGGAACACTTCTTTGGGTTGTATAGGAATCGCCATTTCCTGCTATAATCATTGCAAATGTCGAGCATCTTGTCCAGTCCGAATTTGGTATCGGATATGAGCAACATATCGTCTGCTACTGTAGGAGCGGTTATATTCAGGTTGTATACGCACGTTCCCAAGTCATATTTCTCTAGTTCACGAATGAGTCCATTTATGTAGAGTAGATATAATAGGGGTGAAGTTTTCCCGCCCTGTCGCGTACCTTGTTTTATACTGAACCAGTCTGACAGAAAGTATCGGTTCCGTATGCGACTTTCGAACATCGAACGAAATGCTTGGAAAGAATATTTATCCACACCACATTCAAGTAATTTGTAGAAGAGGCCGTCATGCCACACAATGTCAAACGCCTGTCTGGCATCCAGAAAACAAATAAAAACTTTGCTATAATTGTTCTCTTTGCCGTATAGAATGGTTTCACGTAGAAGAAAAGCAGTCATTATACACCCTAATTGTTTTTGAAATCCACCTTGCTGAGGACTTATTACCGAAAGTATCACGGATTCACACCTTTCAAGTAGGATACACTCGAAGACTTTCAATATACATGAAGACAAAGAGATTGCCCTATAATTATTGGGATCGTCTTTTTTCTTTCTTCCGCCCTTATGAACAGTCACTATGATGGCGCGGTTCATTTCACGAGGTATATGACTAAAGAGCAACATTCCGCTATATAGATTGGCTAGTACATTATGTAGTACCGTTCCACCGTGTATAATATTTTCATAGTCAAGTTATGTTATCATGGCCACAACTTTTCCCGCGCTTACATGATCTCAGGGATGTTTCAACACTATCAGGTATAACTGTGGGTGGTGGTGTGCAGCCGTTCAGAATCGGGTCACGGTCTGTCGTGTTAAGTGTTTGTTCTACAACTGATTTCCATTCTGAATCGAATTCAGGGTCATTTCTTGGCGAATAAAGTTTCGTGAAGTACGACTGCCACTGATCAGTTATAGATTTAGCATCACGATATATTATACCATCGAATTTGATTTTCGAGCCTGCTGAAGAACTGTTGATCTTTCTACGAGCATTCACCAACTTCCAGAAATGATTGTTGTTAAGTTCGGCAGTTTTATCTATTTCTGCATCTTGTTCATTCATAAATATCACCACGTAATGCCGATGCCACCTTCGAAACTCCCGTTTAGATTGTTTGTACGCACAGTAGGAAACACTCGTACATGTATATGAATCTGGTCTACCATCTTTGATCCAGCTCCGACGTAGTACTTTAGGTTGACGATTAAGGTCGGTTAGGTGTCTATTCCAATATGGTTTAAGGTGACGTTTGAATTTTTTCTTGGACTTCAAGCACTCCTCTGATATACTTGTCACACATTCAATCATGTTATTGTAAACATAGTCTACATCAGGAATACACTCTAGTTTACGATGTTTAAGCGAATTTAACACTCGCGAATTCTCTATACGATCTTTGTATGTTCGGATATCCGCTTCTGTAACCACACACACAGTTTTGCAAAGTCTCGGATATATCATCATCAAGTACTATATTGTCTAAATAATAAGAACATAGTACCGGTCTATGCCGGGATACATTCAAACAATTATCATCAATAATCTCTATGTGCTTGATACGATACATTTTCTCACTAGGGATTAAGATATAGTCAATAAGTGAAAAATGCTGATCATCATAACTGACATAAGAAGCACTGACACCTATACATGAATCAAGTGTATTAACAGCAACTAAATTTGTTTCTGAAATAAACTGCAACAGATACAAATCTCTATTATCTAATGAAGATTTTACACAAGATGCATTGAAATCACCCATAAAACATACACAACCACTTTGTGAGTAATAACTCCATACGTTGTACAGCTTGTCAATATAGTCTTTATAAACCTGTAGTGGATGATTACGACATGGTAGATACAGTTGAATAATGAAAATAAATTCATTGGGAGCAAGTTGAAATTGCACACCAACGATTCTATCGTCATCAATGGAGAGAGGTGTCACATATCTGTCATGCTTGATATGCCACATAAGAGCGACCCCACCCTTGCCAACTTTCCTGTTACTTGGGAGGCTTAAAGACTTGTCAGATACCCCTAAACATTTGTAATTGCTATCGATAGAGTTTAACATCACCATCTTGTAATCATCGTCTGTATATTTTCTGGTCATCGCACAATTAAGTAAGACGCATAGTGGTGAGCTGTAAATGGACCTACCGCTAAGCATGCAGTCCGTTGCAAAATTAAAGGGTCGTATCTTCTACTCAGGAAACGTTTTATGATCTTGAGAAACACATCATGAAAGTGGCTATGACCCAGAATCTTTCGAAATTTGTAAAGCACTTCACCATAAAATTCAGGCTGAGACAGACCGTGTCGCAGAAGTGTCTTTAAATTAATACCATATTTAGAAATGATATCTAAATTACGTCTATAGAATTTTGCAAACGTTTTACGAAGTTTATGGAAGCGATAGCCTTGCTGCAGTAACTTATTAGTAATACAAAGATACGAGTATTAAAGTCTTCCACTCGAGAACAAGCTCTAGCAAAACGGATTAATTGAGGAGCGTAAACACCATATAAAGTTGACCGTGGAATATCTCCATCCAAGTGTGGGTAATTTACAGTATCGAAGTTAAAATCATCTCTCTTATCGTACATTTTACTTACAATTTGACCTGCTTCTATAGCAAGATCAAGGTCTAGAATTGATGCGCGTGTATCAGATGAATTAGCTTTATTTAGTGTTAATTCGGCAGGGTAAATTTCTACGATCTTATTAGAAAATAAGGATTATCAATATTTATGTCATAAAGGTATCGGGGCGTGTTATTGAACGCTCTAATTTCCTCAGATTGGTGTTCGGGAGACAATTTTAACATGAAACCGCGTTCATAACAGTATAAAACAGGTCTGCGACAAGAGGTGCACAATTTGTTTTTGAAAACCTTAACAGATTCACTGATAACAATATCCTCTGGAAGTTTATTCCACTCGTCAATATATCTATGTGGAAACGAGTTTAAGCGGAGAGTCTTGTCGCATCCATCCTCATACATCAGACAGTGGTTAGTCATGTTCCCATCATTGGTGAAGAATACTCTGGTGAACGAGAATGTGTTGCATCTGACTTTCATTATTTGATATATGTGTCTCTGGTTATATAGTCGTTGAAGGTTAGAAGTTTAGCAATGTCCACTTCCTCATACCCATGAACAAATTTAAAGAGCTGTATCAATTTAAAACGTTTACGTCGGTAATATAAATTTGGAAGATTCAAACTTTTGAGTCAATCCACATACGATAAATGTTAAATTCCAGGCACAAGTTTTGTACTTCTACGCTGCACATTTTCTAAGATTTGGCGGAGCTTCTTTGTTGAAGGATTCCAAACAGGAGAGCCATAATCCAGGATATATCTTATGAGAGATTTGTAAAGGCACAATAATAAATTTCTGTCCATGTAGGTAAACGCGTACGTTTTATCATTCCAAGAAGTTAGTTATATAGCTTTGTTTGTTTTTGCAACGATATGCTTTTCGAACTTGAGATATTGCTGAAATGTTATCCCCATATCTCGCTCCTCTGTTTCAAAATTGAGTTCATGTATATCACCACTATTGTTTTTCATTTTGTATATACTTATGTGTATCACATTACCAAACTGGCTGCACTCACACTTAGATGTATTGAATTTCGTCAACCAATCTGTACTCCAATGACATAGACAGTTTAAATCTTCTTGCAATGAACACTGATCATTTGCACTATCAACTGGAGCATACATTTTTTAATCATCTGCAAACATTTTCAGCAGGTTTTGGACTTGGTCTGGCTTATCATTCATGTATAATATAAATAAGGAAGTGGCTAGAGGACCTGGAGTCTGGAGGTCCGGTAACTAAAACTGCAAAGTCCCCCTTTAAGGATTTTAACAATTTTAACAACTGGAACCGGGTCATCAATTTATAAAGACCAAAACTTAAATATTATATCAGATGGACACGTAAATACTATCACGGAAATACATTTAGTGTATATCCGTGATACTATGGCACCACTTACAATTGATCAATCAAAGGGACATAACTTTTGTTTTGGCGATAGTGAAAAATACGATTAGCTCAAAAAACGAAACGCATGCGCATTTTCTTCATCCGGGTACTCCACTGCGAAAACAAGAAGACGAAATTTGGGCAGAAATATTCCATTAATTGCCATAAAAGTACGCTACCCTGTCTCCCAAGAGTATTGCATTTTTGTATATTAATGTAACCTTTGCATGTATTATTTTGACTGACATTTGATTGTGCTGTATATTTCCACATAGCCTTGGCCGGGGCACGCTGTCCTTTCGCGTCTGAAATTACTACGGACCCCACGATAACTCGAATAAGCCAGAATCAAGGTGGTATTGAAAGTGTTCTGTTTACTGAAACAAAGATTTGTTGTCGCAAGCTTTTCGCTAATTATTATTCAGCCAATTGTGTGTGATTCAGTTTCTTACGAATTATTCGGTCTGTTGTGATAGTTCGGCTGATCCATGGATCAAGTGAAATTGAAAACAAAGGAAAGGGGTTTTACAAATTATTCGACCCCATGGCCAACAACAATAATGTGGAATCACATCATAAATTTTCAATTATTCATTTTCATATATTAGTTCTCACTCCTTACTGAAATAAAGTGACAGATAAGCTGTCTGCAAGTGGCTGCTTTTAAATTCTGACGGCCCAGTCACTACAGACAGACACTAACTAGACCACAACACAGTCAGACTTTGTGCACAGATAAAATGCGCACTTTCAGCTCTTAATAAATATATGAAAGCGACTAACCACCATGAAATATATTTAGCATTTCCACGAAGAATGAACCTTTATCTAGCGATAGACACTGTCAAACATCATTCGCTTATCGACCAATCAGAATACTCGGACATTGTCGCTCGATTTCTAAAAACGGACACAGTAAAAAAAATAATCGAGCAGAACCTTAAAATGAGCTTGCTTAAAGGCTAATAAAGCTAACAAACAGAAAATAATGAACATTTGTATTGGAATTAAGATGATTTTGCTAGAAAAAGACAAACAAACAAAAAACATGAGTGATAGCTTTTAAGGCTCGTTTTAACGATTCGAATAATGTTCCGTTTTGTACGCAGAGCTTTTTTTCACTATATACGATGGGCCTTTATAAGGCCAAGTGCTTCACAATTAGAATTGGCGTCTTGGTTTTTGTACAATCAACTTCACCACAAAGCACCAAACTATCCAAACATAAATAACAATGTTTGGGACAAGTGGACAAAAAATTACTTAACATATGAAAAATTTTATTTCACAATTTGATGATTTATCGCGCTTAGTTTTTCACAATATTGAGAATTTTCGCCCTTAATTTTAATAAAACTAAAGAGCTTGGGTCTCTTCACAATTCAGCGAAAAAAAGCCTTGGTAGAGATAACGGTCTTTAAACTTGTACTGTTCACATGAGATATACGGATATGTGTGTGCTGGTTTTAACTTTATTTATTGTTTTACTGACAATAGCTGAAATTCAGCTATGTTCCCAATCCCAAAAAGTATCTTTTTTTCCCCAATTTCAAGCTTAAAAATTCCCAATTCAAAGCTCCATTGACAGACCATCGCGCTTAGGAATACGCTGGTACCGAATTGAGTCGAAATGACAGGCATTTGGATATATTCGGGGTTTTTTGTGTCGCCTGAAAAGGTGACATATAGGTGTTACTTTGGCGGCGGCTGCGGCGTCACAAATTGCTTGTCCGGAGCATAACTTTGTCACCTTAAGTTCAAATGACTCAAGAATTGGTATGCATGTTTCTTGCAATAAGCCTGAGTGCAGTGCGCAAGAACCATAACTCTACCTGTCATAGTTTTTGAATTATTTCCCTTTGATTGATTTTATTAGAGCATTTCTTGTCCGGAGCATAACTTTGTCACCTTAAGTTCAAATGACTCTAGATTTGGTATGCATGTTTCTTGCAATAAGCTGAAGTGCAGTGCACAAGAACCATAACTCTACCTGTCATAGTTTTTTAATTATTTCCCTTTGATTGACTTTATTAGAGCATTTCTTGTCCGGCGCATAACTTTGTCACCTTAAGTTCAAATGACTCTAGATTTGGTATGCATGTTTCTTGCAATAAGCCAAAGTGCAGTGCGCAAAAACCATAACTCTACCTGTCATAGTTTTTGAATTATTTCCCTTTGATTGATTTTATTAGAGCATTTCTTGTCCGGAGCATAACTTTGTCACCTTACGTTCAAATGACTCAAGAATTGATAGGCATGTTTCTTGCAATAAGCCGGAGTGCAGTGCGCAAGAACCATAACTCTACCTGTCATAGTTTTTGAATTATTTCCCTTTGATTGATTTTATTAGAGCATTTCTTGTCCAGAGCATAACTTTGTCACCTTAAGTTCAAATGACTCAAGATTTTGTATGTATGTTTCTTGCAATAAGCCAAAATGCAGTGCGCAAGAACCATAACTCTGCCTTGCATCCTTTTTTAATTATTTGCCTTAGATTGATTTAATTTGAGCATTTCTTGTCCGGAGGATAACTTTGTCACCATGAGGTTGAATGACTTGAAACTTGGTATGCATGTTTCTTACCAAAAGTCCAAGTGCAGTACATAAGAACCGTAACTCTACCTTGTGCCATTTTTCAATTTTTGTGTCGCCTGAAAAGGCGACATATAGGTGTTACTTTGGCGGCGGCGGCGGCGGCGGCGGCGTCACAAATTGCTTGTCCGGAGCATAACTTTGTCACCTTAAGTTCAAATGACTCAAGAATTGGTATGCATGTTTCTTGCAATAAGCCGGAGTGCAGTGCGCAAGAACCATAACTCAACCTGTCATAGTTTTTGAATTATTTCCCTTTGATTGATTTTATTAGAGCATTTCTTGTCCGGAGCATAACTTTGTCACCTTACGTTCAAATGACTCTAGATTTGGTATGCATGTTTCTTGCAATAAGCCGGAGTGCAGTGCGCAAGAACCATAACTCTACCTGTCATAGTTTTTGAATTATTTCCCTTTGATTGATTTTATTAGAGCATTTCTTGTCCGGAGCATAACTTTGTCACCTTACGTTCAAATGACTCAAGAATTGATAGGCATGTTTCTTGCAATTAGCCGGAGTGCAGTGCGCAAGAACCATAACTCTACCTGTCATAGTTTTTGAATTATTTCCCTTTGATTGATTTTATTAGAGCATTTCTTGTCCGGAGCATAACTTTGTCACCTTACGTTCAAATGACTCAAGATTTTGTATGTATGTTTCTTGCAATAAGCAGAAATGCAGTGCGCAAGAACCATAACTGTGCCTTGCATCGTTTTTTAATTATTTCCCTTAGATTGATTTAATTTGAGCATTTCTTGTCCGGAGGATAACTTTGTCACTATGAGGTTGAATGACTTGAAACTTGGTATGCATGTTTCTTACCAAAAGTCCAAGTGCAGTACACAAGAACCGTAAATATACCTTGTGCCATTTTTCAATTTTGTCCCTTTGATTGATTTTATAAGCATTTCTTGTCCGTGGCATAACTTTGTCACCATAACTATTAATGACTCAAAAATAGGAATGCATGTTTCTTTGCTGTGACATGAAGTGCAGTGCGCAAGAATCATAACTCCCTTCAGATTGATTTTATCAGGACATTTTTTTGTCCAGAGCATCGCTTTGTTGTTTTTAGTTCAGATGACTAGAGAGCTCTTGTGAGTCTGATATGTAGCCCAATACTGGATAGTTTTCCATGACAAATTTGCATTTCGTCAGGCGACACTTGCGACTCGCGGAGCTTTTATTTCCCTTTGATTGATTTTATAAGCATTTCTTGTCCGTGGCATAACTTTGTCACTCAAAATGACTCAAAAATAGGAATGCATGTTTCTTTGCTGTGACATGAAGTGCAGTGCGCAAGAATCATAACTCTAGCTTGTGTAGTGTTTGAATGATTCCCTTCAGATTGATTTTATCAGGACATTTTTTGTCCAGAGCATCGCTTTGTCGTTTTTAATTCAGATGACTAGAGAACTCTTGTGAGTCTGATATGTAGCCCAATACTGGATAGTTTTCCATGACAAATGTGCATTTCGTCAGGCGACACATGCGACTCGCGGAGCTTTTATGTTACCTTAATTGTCCTTTACGTGCACACATGTCGAGATATGATGTCAGTGTTATCCAGCAGTGAAGATTTTTTCGTACCTGGAGTCCACTGCATAAGATAATTCATATATATGTGCTTATTTCAATGAATATATACTTACAAGTTCCCTTTTGCAGGCATAGGAGATGGCACACTATGTTTATCCTGCAGCCAATGCACAGCCAGCACCAGCCTATCCTGCTGTTCAAACTGCCTTTGTAGCAGCTACACCCCAGGCTGCCGCCTACGCAACTGCACCAAGAGCTGGTCAAGCATATGATGCTTACCAAACTCAACATACTACACCTCAGTACGCCTACGCTCGTACCCAAGTGGCTGTCACTGTAAGTCCTTGTCTTCAAACATTATTAATTTCCTAAATCTTTCTGTATGTTCCCAACTTCCCCATTGCATTGGATGGATTTCAAACACTAGAATTTTTAATCGGGTAGTGTGTTTGCTTGAACCAAATTTTTAGCAGAGTAACAGCCCTTGATGTTTGTGGAATGGTCACTTTTCTTGCGTAATACTTTTGTTGGTTATAATTTATTGCATTGTTTGAATAATTAATTTTCAAGCACAAATACAGCTTATAAAATACAAATGTGAAATTTTGTGTTCTGAACTTGCAAGTTTTTACTTCTTCTTCATATTCCTTACAAGTCTGATGTGTTGATCAACATTATATTTGAATTAATGTTTTCTTTGTAGCCTGCAGCTACATATGAGCAAAAGACATACTACCAACCAGCACAGGCAGGGGCTACATACACTACTGGAGATACACAGTACCAACAACAAACCGGTAATTATGGTAGAAAACTGTAATTATTATATTACTTTCATCATTTTCTATTGTTAGCTCACCTGTCACAAAGTGACAGAGTGAGCTTTTTGATCACTCTTCGTCCGTCGTCCGTCCGTCAACAATTTGCTTGTGTAGACACTAGAGGTCACAATTTTGACTTAATCTTTATGAAACTTGGTCACAATGATCATCTCAACAAAATCTAGGTCAAGTTCGATATTGGGTCATTCGGGGTCAAAAACTAGGTCACAAGGTCAAATCATAGAAAAACCTTGTGTAGTCACTAGAGGTCACAATTTTAACCTAATCTTTATAAAACTTGGTCACAATGATTATCACAATAAAATCTAGGTCAAGTTCGGTATTGGGTCATCCGGGGTAAAAAACTAGGTCACAAGGTCAAATCATAGAAAAACCTTGTGTAGACACTAGAGGTCACAATTTTGACTTAATCTTTATGAAACTTGGTCACAATGATCATCTCAACAAAATCTAGGTCAAGTTCGATATTGGGTTATCCGGGATCAAAAACTAGGTCACAAGGTCAAATCATAGAAAAACCTTGTGTAGACACTAAAGGTCACAATTTTTACTTAATCTTTATGAAACTTGGTCACAATGATCATCACAACCAAATCTAGGTCAAGTTCGATATTGGGTCATCTGGGGTCAAAAACTAGATCACAAGGTCAAATCATAGAAAAACCTTGTGTAGACACTGGAGGTCACAATTTTGACCTAATCTATATGAAACTTGGTCACAATGATCATCACAACAAAATCTAGGTCAAGTTCGATATTGGGTCATCCGGGGTCAAAAACTAGGTCACAAGGTCAAATCATAGAAAAACCTTGTGTAGACACTAGAGGTCACAATTTTTACTTAATCTTTATGAAACTTGGTCACAACGATCATCACAACAAAATCTAGGTCAAGTTCAATATTGGGTCATACGGGGTCAAAAACTAGGTCACAAGGTCAAATCATAGAAAAACCTTGTGTAGTCACTAGAGGTCACAATTTTGACCAAATCTTTATGAAACTTGGTCACAATGATCATCACAACAAAATCTAAGTCAAGTGAGATATTGCGTCATATGGGGCCAAGAACTAGGTCAAATCACAGGTCTTGCATGTACTGCTATAACTGGTGAGCGACCTAGGGCCCTTTGGGCCCTCTTGTTTATTAAATTTGTCATTGTTACTATACTTTTTTTGCTGTGTTTAGTGCACTGGATTTGTTTCCTGCATGTGATTCCTGAACTTCACATAAATGTCTGTTTTCCTCCATTTGTGCAGAAGTTAAAGGATAAGTTAGCACTGGTTAGGATTCCAGCCACTACATATTACTGAAAAATTGTTGAGAAATGGCAATAAACCTGCAGAATTAAAATTTATAAAACTTCAGTTTTATAAATAACACTTCTGTTAGTTTTGTTTTACTTTATTTGCATACGTGTGAACAAAATTAACATTGAAAACTTTAGAATAGACTTAGTATAACTTGAATAGTCGTGTACATGTAGTTGTTAAATACAAGATGTTTTTAGAATGTATATCAATATTCAGTTGTATCATTTAACATAGCAATTCTCCTAGAAAGCCCATTTCTCCTGAATCATGTGCTTACCATACTATTGCTGTATATAAGATTTGCACTGATATAGATCAAATATGAAAATAAATATACTTTTATATGTGTTTATCTCCATAAATTATTATATTATGCAAAACGGTCAATTTTTGAAGAAGACCTGTGTGCCAAAGTGTAATTACATGAGTGAATTTTACTGTGGTATGAATGTTTGAATAAACCCATGATATTTATCTTTCAGTGGTTGTAAAGCCATCATACTCAACAGGGACGACATACACCGCCCAGAGGCAAGCTACGGTACCTAAGGTACAGACAGTACAGGTTACATCAACACCTACCAACTATGTGTATACTGCCGGGGCCACTAGTCAAAGCGCTACAACATACAATCCAGCCACAACTTACAATAATACCACTACTGCTACTACATCTACATATTCTGGTAACTTGTTTTCTGCTTTGGAGTTTGACTCCATTCATTTTTGAAAAAAAGATGAGTTATTGTCATCACTTGATCGTCATCGGCGTTGCATGGTTAAGTTTTGTGTTAAGGTAAACTTTTTTCATTAACCATCAAAGCTATTGCTTTGAAACTTGCAACACTTGTTCACCATCAATACCTGAGCCTGTAAAGCAAGACCCATAAATCTGATCTGCATTTTGTAAGAATTATTGTCCCTTTTTGGACTTAGAAAATAAAATGCCTTGTAGGTTAAGTTTTGTGTTAAGGTCCACTTTTCTCCTAAACTATCAGAGTTATTGCTTTGAAACTTTCAAAACTTGTTCACCATCAATACCTGACCATGTCAAGCAAGACACATAACTCTGATCTGCATTTTGCATCAGTTATTGCCCCTTATTGGACTTAGAAAATTCCTTGGTTAAGTTTTGTGTTTCAGGTCCACTTTTCTCATACACTATTTGGCCTATTGCTTTGAAACTTTCAACACTTGTTCACCATCAATACCTGACCATGTCAAGCAAGAACAATAACCCTGATCTGCATTTTGTGTGAGTTATTGACCCTTTTTGGACTCAGAAAATTCATTGGTTAAGTTTTGTGATTAGGTCCACTTTTCTCATACACTATGTGGGTTATTGCTTTGAAACTTTCAACATTTTTTCACCATCAATACCTGACCATGTCAAGCCAGAACAATAACTCTGATCTTTATTTTGCAAGACTTAGAGTTATTGCCACTTTTTCGACTTAGTACATTCCTTGGTTAAGTTTTGTGTTAAGGTCCACTTTTCTCATAAACTATCTAAGTTTTTTGCTTTGAAACTTTCAACACTTATTCACCATCAATACCTGACCATGTCAAGCATGACCCATAACTCTGATCAGCATTTTGCAAGAGTTATTGCCCCTTTTTTTCACCATCAATTCCTCACTTTTTAAGCAAGACTCATAACACCGACCTACTTTATGCAAGGGTAATGGACCTTTTTAACAGTGACAATGATCAGATGAGCGTCTGCACCCGCAAGGCGGTGCTCTTGTTTTTATTTTGCAACCCCCACACTTTAATAAACCAGTATACATACTACTTTGCGGTCTCTCTGTATGTATGCCGAGTTATTTCCAATTGATAGCTAACAGTCTTGTGAATCTAATGAAGGATTTGAAACTACATGTCCAAATCAGAAAAGTGAACAGTTTTCCTTTATACTCTATTAATATTTCCTGCAGAAGTTACTTGTAAAAATCAATAATGACTTGTCCAAGACAACCAGAAAAGTGCTGATTTCACTGACTTAGATAAAGTAAACGTTTGGTCTAAGATCATCATGCAGGTTGGTTGTGACGATAAGTTGGCTATTTTTAGGGCCGAATACAGGTACTTTCCCCTAGCAAAGTAACCTCCATTTTTGCAAAAAAGTCACAATTTTTGTGTCGCCTAAAAAAGGCGACATATAGGTGTTACTTTGGCGGCGGCGTCACAAATTGCTTGTCCGGAGCATAACTTTGTCACCTTAAGTTCAAATGACTCAAGAATTGGTATGCATGTTTCTTGCAATAAGCCGGAGTGCAGTGCGCAAGAACCATAAACTCTACCTGTCATAGTTTTTGAATTATTTCCCTTTGATTGATTTTATTAGAGCATTTCTTGTCCGGAGCATAACTTTGTCACCTTAGGTTCAAATGACTCTAGATTTGGTATGCATGTTTCTTGCAATAAGCCGAAGTGCAGTGCGCAAGAACCATAACTCTACCTGTCATAGTTTTTGAATTATTTCCCTTTGATTGATTTTTGTGTCGCCTGAAAAGGCGACATATAGGTGTTACTTTGGCGGCGGCGGCGTCACAAATTGCTTGTCCGGAGCATAACTTTGTCACCTTAAGTTCAAATGACTCAAGAATTGGTATGCATGTTTCTTGCAATAAGGTGGAGTGCAGTGTGCAAGAACCATAACTCTACCTGTCATAGTTTTTGAATTATTTCCCTTTGATTGATTTTATTAGAGCATTTCTTGTCCGGAGCATAACTTTGTCACCTTAAGTTCAAATGACTCTAGATTTGGTATGCATGTTTCTTGCAATAAGCTGAAGTGCAGTGCGCAAGAACCATAACTCTACCTGTCATAGTTTTTGAATTATTTCCCTTTGATTGATTTTATTAGAGCAACTCTTGTCCGGAGCATAACTTTGTCACCTTAAGTTCAAATGACTCTAGATTTGGTATGCATGTTTCTTGCAATAAGCCGGAGTGCAGTGTGCAAGAACCATAACTCTACCTGTCATAGTTTTTGAATTATTTCCCTTTGATTGATTTTATTAGAGCATTTCTTGTCCGGAGCATAACTTTGTCACCTTACGTTCAAATGACTCAAGAATAGATAGGCATGTTTCTTGCAATAAGCCGGAGTGCAGTGCGCAAGAACCATAACTCTACCTGTCATAGTTTTTGAATTATTTCCCTTTGATTGATTTTATTAGAGCATTTCTTGTCCGGAGCATAACTTTGTCACCTTACGTTCAAATGACTCAAGAATAGATAGGCATGTTTCTTGCAATAAGCCGGAGTGCAGTGCGCAAGAACCATAACTCTACCTGTCATAGTTTTTGAATTATTTCCCTTTGATTGATTTTATTAGAGCATTTCTTGTCCGGAGCATAACTTTGTCACCTTAAGTTCAAATGACTCAAGATTTTGTTTGTATGTTTCTTGCAATAAGCCGAAATGCAGTGCCCAAGAACCATAACTCTGCCTTGCATCGTTTTTAATTATTTCCCTTAGATTGATTTAATTTGAGCATTTCTTGTCCGGAGGATAACTTTGTCACCATGAGGTTGAATGACTTGAAACTTGGTATGCATGTTTCTTACCAAAATTCCAAGTGCAGTACACAAGAACCGTAACTCTACCTTGTGCCATTTTTCAATTTTTTCCCTTTGATTGATTTTATAAGCATTTCTTGTCCGTGGCATAACTTTGTCACCATAACTATTAATGACTCAAAAATAGGAATGCATGTTTCTTTGCATTGGCATGAAGTGCAGTGCGCAATAATCATAACACTAGCTTGTATAGTGTTTGAATGATTCCCTTCAGATTGATTTTATCAGGACATTTTTTTGTCCAGAGCATCGCTTTGTCGTTTTTAGTTCAGATGACAAGAGAACTCTTGTGAGTCTGATATGTAGCCCTATACTGGATAGTTTTCCATGACAAATGTGCATTTCGTCAGGCGACACATGCGACTCGCGGAGCTTTTATATTAGAACATTTCTTGTCCGGAGCATAACTTTGTCACCTTACGTTCAAATGACTCAAGAATTGATAGGCATGTTTCTTGCAATAAGCCGGAGTGCAGTGCGCAAGAACCATAACTCTACCTGTCATAGTTTTTTAATTATTTCCCTTTGATTGATTTTATTAGAGCATTTCTTGTCCGGAGCATAACTTTGTCACCTTAGGTTCAAATGACTCTAGATTTGGTATGCATGTTTCTTGCAATAAGCCGAAGTGCAGTGCGCATGAACCATAACTCTACCTGTCATAGTTTTTGAATTATTTCCCTTTGATTGATTTTATTAGAACATTTCTTGTCCGGAGCATAACTTTGTCACCTTACGTTCAAATGACTCAAGAATTGATAGGCATGTTTCTTGCAATAAGCCGGAGTGCAGTGCGCAAGAACCATAACTCTACCTGTCATAGTTTTTGAATTATTTCCCTTTGATTGATTTTATTAGAGCATTTCTTGTCTGGAGCATAACTTGGTCACCTTAAGTTCAAATGACTCAAGATTTTGTATGTATGTTTCTTGCAATAAGCAGAAATGCAGTGCGCAAGAACCATAACTGTGCCTTGCATCGTTTTTTAATATTTCCCTTAGATTGATTTAATTTGAGCATTTCTTGTCCGGAGGATAACTTTGTCACTATGAGGTTGAATGACTTGAAACTTGGTATGCATGTTTCTTACCAAAAGTCCAAGTGCAGTACACAAGAACCGTAAATCTACCTTGTGCCATTTTTCAATTTTTTCCCTTTGATTGATTTTATAAGCATTTCTTGTCCGTGGCATAACTTTGTCACCATAACTATTAATGACTCAAAAATAGGAATGCATGTTTCTTTGCTGTGACATGAAGTGCAGTGCGCAAGAATCATAACTCCCTTCAGATTGATTTTATCAGGACATTTTTTTGTCCAGAGCATCGCTTTGTCGGTTTTAGTTCAGATGACTAGAGAGCTCTTGTGAGTCTGATATGTAGCCCAATACTGGATAGTTTTCCATGACAAATTTGCATTTCGTCAGGCGACACTTGCAACTCGCGGAGCTTTTATTCTCAAAAAGAATTCATATTTTCCCCCTTTTGTTCTCACTGGTTTAAAGGCAACTTACAGTATGGCTGTTCTCAATTCAAAACAATAAATTTTCAAATTTGCAATAGTCGTTGCTACATATTACTTTACTTTTCCTATTCATCCCCAATGGGACATAAGGCTACATATGACTTTGAGTATTATCAGTAGAAAATAGCAAAATATGAACAATGTTAACCTAAAACCAATCTCTTTTAATAATTGCCAATTTTGCACATTGTCACAATCAAATTTCCCAATTTTATAGGCATATGCTGTTTCATTTTGTTCAAGAAAAATCACTGGTCACCATGTCCTTGAATATAAATGACTACTTGACTGTGATGGGGCATACATGTTTTACAAACATCTGTTTGTTACTTCAGGTTATGATGCAGCCCTATATTCAGCAGCTACAAGTTATTACCAGCAACAACAAGCTGCTAAGGCCAGCGGTACTTGGTCGACCTTGAAGAAAACTGGTACAACAGCTGTTGGCAAGAATGGTTTAGGTAAACCAAAGGTTACCAAACAGCCCCAGCTACATTACTGTGATGTATGTAAGATTAGCTGTGCTGGTCCACAGGTATGTAACATTCTGGTGCTCTAGTAACTTGACTAGCTTGTTATGTAATAGTGTTTCAGTCTTGGTGTAAGGAATGTGTGATTGATAATCATGTATTTAATACTGGGTTATGAAATGATGATATTCTCATAATTCTGGAATGAAAAGACACCTGGAATATTGAATGGTCCTCATGACCCCCAAAACATTATCTTCAGGATTGGCCTAATGCCTCAGTAGAACCCTTGCACTGTGTTGCATAAATTAAAAAGGGTCATTTTGATATTTTGTTTAGGACTATACGATTTTTAGCCAAAATACCTACAAGATTTTCCCTTCTCAATCAGAATATAGAGGGTAAAAAATGTGGCCTTTTTGGAACTTTCAGGGGTTAAATGAAACCTGTACTGGGGAGCTTTGACTTGTATTTATAGGCACTGTCCTTGGTAAATTGAAAAATGACTTATTTAAGAATTATTTTGGGGGGTCATGAAGGAACTTAAATTGTTACAAAACATTTAGGAGCATGACTGAAAAAAATATTTTTAGAGTAGGTCTGACTTGTGACATCTTAGGTTGATGAAAAGGCCAGAGTTAAATTTACCTAAAAATACAAGTACTGATTGAAACATGTTTTGTACAGACATATCGAGAACATTTGGAGGGTCAGAAGCACAAGAAGAAAGAAGCAGCAGCTAAGGCGGGATCAGCTACTACACCTACTGGACGTGGCGGTCAAAATCAACTCCGATGTGAACTTTGTGATGTTACTTGTACTGGAGCTGACGCTTATGCTGCTCACGTTAGGGGAGCTAAACATCAAAAGGTCAGTGAAATATTGAGTCTGATGCCTTTAAATCACTGTGGGTGTTTATACAGGGCTCAAATTTAACTTCTTTTGTCACTTGCAATTTTTTGTGAGTGGGTAAATTTCCTACTCGCAACATTATATTTCCTCTTGCAATTTACTATTTTGATAGCAAGGGTGCCAAAATTAACTTTATTTTATTTCCAACAATTAAATTAGTACAATACAAGAGACAAATCACGTTGTTTCGATTTGTCACCCATTTTCGCGATCACGATTGTTGGCTAAAATCGGTCTTTAGAAGACTCAAAACATGACAAAATACAATATTTTCGAATATCATGTCAATCATTCACCGACTACAAAATCTACATACATAAAGATTTCTCCTTGAGCAAATTTTGAGAAAACGAGCACATGCCACCCAATTAAATTTTTCACTGCAAAAAAATGCAAACTGACAGAAAATGAACTCGCAAAACTGAATTTCTACTCACATTTTGCGAGTATGCGAGTGGTGAATTCGAGCCCTGTTATATTTTACCAGATTTTCCTTGGTTATTCGTTATTAGAATGGTGAATTCAGCAGTTGTCCACAATTAGTTTTCGATTGATAACTTTAGTTAGGAATGAGATATCATGATGAAACTTGCAATGTATGTAGCTTATGCGAAAACCTTGCTTGTGACACTCTTATTGTAGTAAAATTTATCTGTACTTTGTTTAAGGCTTTAACAAGTTCTCAGATACTTGAGTCATTGCTATAACCTGCCAGACTATTATCGAGTACATATATTGGCTTCTGTCATAATCACCGTATTAGTATCTGGAATTAGAAAATACACAAAAGCGAATAACAAGAAAAACTTATAATGTATATGTATAACAACTGTAAAATGTCTTGACTAACCAATTGCATTAGGCGTAGATGAATTTTGAAATGGCAGCCATGCATTGTTACATAGACCACAGCCGGAACTATGGAGTTAGCTTTAAAATGATCATGACCATAAAGTTTGAAATCAGACAGATGTTAGAATATTTACTAGACTTGGATATGTTACACAGCTTTCAATGTAAGTATCTTATTAATAAGTATCAGGATGAGCATTGTAAATCTATTGACAGGTATTGAAGTTACATACCAAGCTCGGGAAGCCAATACCCTCGACAGATCCTGTTGTTGTTGGCGCCACTAAGCCAAGTGCTACGGCTCAAACAGCATCCAAACCTGTTGCTAGCACTACCACCAAGACACCAGTTGCTCCTGCTACAACCAACACTGTGAAGAAAGTGTTAGCCACACCCAAGATCACATTTGTTGGTAAGTGCATGTCTGTTATAATTATGGTATATTTCTGTGCTACCATGTCTATGTGAATCATGGTCCTCAGTCTGAGTTGGTCACATTATGTATCAGTGACATTGGTTTGTATAGCAATGCCCTTAACATATTCAATTATTGAGATACCGTCAGTTGATGCAGAATAGTAAGTTAGTACTGTTTGACAATTATTTCTCTGAAAACTCTTCTATGACAGAAAAACTTGAACTACAGTTTTTATGCCCCCCTATCGATAGATGGGGAGGCATATAGTGATTCACCTGTCCGTCCGTTCGTCTGTTCGTCTGTTCGTCCGTTCGTCCGTTCGTCCGTCCTGGTTAACCCAAATTGACCGTTTCTTCTAGCATTAATATGGCTTGCTACAAAGCTTTCATACTTGCATGGATGTTGTGTATGAACACTCTCCACACGCCTGTACCACCTAACCCCATTTTGACCTTCACCTTGACCTAATTTTGGACTTAGACTTATTTATGGACAAGGCTTCCACAGGGGGCATAAGCGTTTAGTGAACGCAGTCTTGTTGAAATTAAAGTAAGTACATCTGTGGATTTACAATGATTGTTTTAATCTCATTTGTGTATGTAAATTTGTACAGAGGTCATATGTGCCAGAACTTCTTAATCAAAGGTTCTGTACGTCTTATGTGATAAAAATCTCTGGAAAACGGAAAGAGGCCGTACCTGTCCTAACCAGCGTTGCACCGTGAACCGTACCGAGGCCCAACAAATTTGATATACCGTCCAGCAGTATATCGTTACACCCTCACTTCATCTATAATCTCTCAATGTGTATATGTCTGTCAGGTGGTAGTCAGCTGAAAACTACCGGATCAAAGATGGAAGAAGTAAAAGCCACACCACCTAGTGTTCCAGCAGCATCCTCACAGACATCTATTGATTGTAAGTTACTCCATTTATAGCACTAATATCTACACAACTTGATTTCTATCTGGTTGACACAAGACTGAGTTGTATTCATTGTATATCAGACCTAGCTATGCAGTTACATGGATGGAAGTGTTCAGGTATATACCTAATTTCAGGTATTTGAGTGTGCAAACAAGTCGTTTTTTCTGTTTTCAGTTTATAAATGTACATTTTTTCAGAATTTTTTACTTGCACCCATGCAGTTGTATGATAGTTGGTTTCTGATGTTCTAAGAACATTATAAATTAATTGTTAAACATTTGGCATTACAGATAAGAAGATGGGGTATCAATTTTAGAATTAAATTATATCACTTGTATATCCCATAAAAATGTTGATAAATGGCATTCCTGATGCATAAATCTGTATTATGTCAATATAGAAAACTTGGCTGATGTCTTGGTAAACTGAAAAGATCTATGCTTGCTTTGGACAGTTCTAAATTATGATTTCTTTATGTCAGTCATCAGGCCTAAAACTAATAACTTTTTTGTTCCATATAAAGCTAATATAACTCCTTTTTCTCTATTTTTATTGTCATATTTTATCTGAACAAAAAGATGCTTCCGTACGCGATCAGTCTAAAAAGTCAGGGAAAACTGGTGTGTGGTCAGGAACCCTGGTGAATTCTGCATGCATTACTTGTACTGTTGAACTGTTACTATTTTAGCTGATGATCTCGATGACGGACCATTGAACATCCTTGGAGAAAAAGATGTGACCCCTGTGGGTATGTATATTTCAGTGTACTTCAGGGCTCTCACTACACTTTTGTATATTGTGTTAACATGACAAATTCTTTTTATGCCCTGGCATCTACTGATCAGGAGACATACATGATTGTCCTGTCTGCTTGTCCATCTGGTTCATTGAAAATGTTAAAAGTTTTAAAAGTTCTTGGAACTCTAATGTTTTCAAAGTCCTTCAAGGCATTGCTTTCGAGCTTGGTATAACCATCATTCATACCTTACATTGTCAACACCATGTAACATTATCCAACATTGCAACAAAATTATGGCCCCTGATTGACTCAGCTACCTCTAATGGACAAGGCCTCCACTAGGACCTAAGCATTTACTGAACACTGTCTTGTTCTTGACTTGTAATTCATTAATAATGTTGTTTAGGTCATGAGTATATTGAAGAAATCAAGAACGATGCTACAGGAAAGATCATCAGCTTCAACTGTAAACTGTGTGAGTGCAAGTTCAATGATCCAAATGCTAAGGATATGCATATGAAGGGACGACGTCATAGACTGCAATATAAGGTAAACTAATCTACAGAATTTGCATAGTAAGCCAGCTACCTGGCTAAGTACAGTAACACTTAAACAGTAGATTCCTGTTAGCTTTTCCTGTAACCAAAACGGCCAAAAGCTATTGAAATTTCAGGATTTCTTTGAAAATGTAGTCTTTTTTCATTGTCAAAGAAAGTCAATTTAAAATATTGGCTTACTGATCAAAACCTTGTAGCTCAGTTGTTTATGTGCTAAACTGTCACTCGGGTTTGTTCTCAGTTCAGACAGGTGATTTGCATCAGTGATATTGGCTATGACCATGCCCAATAAAAGTAGAAAAATTATCAGTGGTTGCTCATGGAACAGCAAGTTAGTTCTGGTTGATAAATTAATTGTACAGTAAACTCCCTCAAATCCGGACCCTGTTCAGACTGGGCCAAAAGTCCGGTTTTGTGGGAGTTCCAGTTTTCTGGAAGATGTGTTTTGTAATGTACACTTTGATATGTTTTCATAGATACATGAGAACTATGTTGTGAGGCATTGTGTATGAACCATGTCAACTAGCCTTGTCATGCATACTGTGGTTGGATCTTTATTTGTTGCATATTTATTACAGAAAAAGGTTGATCCTAGTCTACAGGTGGAGATCAAGCCGAGTATTCGGGTACGTAAAATACAGGAAGAGAAACTAAGACGACAAGCTCAGAAAGAAGAATTCTGGAGAAGGAAGGAACAAGAGCAGAGGTATGAACTATCTATATATCGGTTACAGAGGCTATCATACTTGCTTTTAAGTTCAATCAGGTATGAGACTGGTTTTTATGGGAAGGTAACTTGCATTAATGAACATTTAATACAATATTTGTTATATGTTTGAATTTTGAATGATTTCTGATAATTTTGACATTGCAATTTTTCATAAATCCAAAATCCTTGAAATTACATCTCCAAGAAATGATCTTTTTCACCAAAACCTCAAAATTTTGTCCCATTGAAATTGAACGATTTAACAGTATTTTTTTGTTGACAGAATGGAAGAAGAATATTACTGGGAGGAAAGACGTCGTTATCAGGAAGAAATGGAATATTATGAGTGGCACAGAATGGGACGACCTGGTATGCCACCGCCAAGATTTGGACAGCTGCCTCCAGTATGTAGTTCTTATATTTTAGAGTTGTTCAATACCCATATCCAAACCATACAAAGCCTGTCTGAATAGTTTGACCAAGGATCCTCAAACTTTGTATATACGATGGTCATAACCAGAAGTAGATGTCTCCAAACATTATACGCTGGTTGGATGTCACAAAGTTTGTCCGCACTCATTCTCCTTAACCTGATCATTGGTTGGATTTCAATGAAACTTCACATGAATACTTTGTACCGAGTCTAGTTGTGCTTATTGTCAGGAATTTTAGATCAGATGATTTTTGATGAGTTATGGCCCTTTGTGGGAGTCATACATTTTTGTGTTCAAAGACCGTTCTTGTTCAGAATTTGGACGATCAATTACCAAGTTGCAATGACCTTAAACCTAATTGAAAGTTTTTGCTGCTGTTAGGACATACCTGTAATATGAATTTCTCTTGTTATTTTGGTATTGGTTGTTTTATTCACTGAGATACTTTGTATCTGTTTCAGGGTATCCGAAAACCTGATTCCTCTGATGACCGCCATGTTATGGCTAAACATGCCTCTATCTACCCGAATGAGGAAGAGCTTCAGCATGTTCAAAATATAGTCTCTGCATGTGAGAAGGCACTTAAACTGGTTTCTGATCAAGTAGCTGACTGGTAAGTGTTGTTTGTTGGTCCAACAGTTTTTCCAAGTAATGGTCTTTCGACTTTCAAAAGCGGAATGAATTTTAACGATAGAAAGATGTTTGAATTGAGTTTTGGTGTTGGGGTGCATGCTTATGGCACTTGAAACAGACTTGTGACTCATTTTCAGGACTGGGCATTGTGCCTCAGTAGGACCACTAAGAATTGCTTCATTCTTACCGTATTTACGTCTTATTTGTTACAGTGACTCTAAATCTAAACAACTGGTTGAACCTAAAGATGTGAAGAAGGAGACTACTAAAGCTGCTGTGGTGAAGAAGGAGGTGAAAGAGTCGCCCAAAAAGGATGAAGAGTCCAAAGAAGGGTATATATCGAGCTTTGTTGTTGTGTTCCTTTAAAGGATTTTACAGGGACTGAGAGAATATGACTCAGGGGTTCCATTTGACTAGGAAGTAGGGGTTTTGACCCTTGAAATGTCCAAAAAGCCACATTTTGACCCTCAAGATTTTGATTTGAAGGGTCATGTTCTCTTAAAATTATTGGTATTTTGTCTATGAAATGGTAAAATTTAGTCAAAATTATCAAAATGACCCTACATATTCCGAAGCTAGTGGAACACCTGAATTGACTAATGAAATTTAAATTGATTAAGCGTTTAAATCAGTTAGTGTCTGTATACGTTAATTTTGTTAACCACTTGTCAAATTGCAATGAAATATTATCAAGACACATAAGTACCATTTCTAGTTTGTGCATTTTGACTACACATTATGCTCCTATCAATTTCACCAAGTTGTTGCCCTTTGATTTTGAAGCTAACATGATTGTGTCAGGTCAGCATCTTAAGGTATTAATAAAGGCATTAGACTCAGGACAGCAATTTTACAGAATTTTTAGGCTTGTTAATTTCAGTAGTGAAAAGGAGTCGGACTCGGCCCCTCCACGTGTATTGAAGGGAGTTATGAGAGTTGGTGTGCTGGCAAAGGGATTGTTACTGCATGGGGACCTCAATGTTCATCTAGTCGTCCTGTGCTCTGAGAAACCAACACGCACTTTGCTTGAAAGAGTTGCTGATGGATTACCCAAGCAATTAGCTGTAAGATTAAAATTTATTATGTTGATTTTGTTCTGGACATCTGGATGGATGTAATAAAGTTTGTCCCTAATTGTTCTCCCGATTTCAATGAAACTTCAACATGGGGAGTCGGTACCAAGGCTGCTTACAAATGCATATTGTGCGAAATTTTTGTGTCAAGAATCCTTCTAGTTTAACTGCTGATTTCATTTCTTCATTCAACTCTGGTTGCATATTTTCATAGGTAGGTAGTATTACAAATATGCTTAAGGTGTAATACAAACACAAATCTAACAACTGATGCACAATTTGCTTATGTATTTGCTCAATGTCTGTGAGAATGGCAGTCACAACATCTACCTTGGTTTGGTCCAGTACTTCTAGAAATGTTGTTAATTGCTTGGAAGAGAGTGTTAGTACTTGTTGATAATTAATTTCAGGGGTAATGGTTAGCTCAATTGGCTACTGTAAAACTGTATTCACTCTACCAATAATGTTACAGTTGATGGAAACATACAATAAACATAATTGATAAATTGTTTCAGACTGTCACTGAGGACAAGTATGATGTCAAACGATGCGTGGAAGAGGCGGCCATTGTTGTCACCAATAACTGTGAGCCTAAAGTCTCGTGTACTGTCACCCTGACGTCACCCATCATGAGGGAATCCAGCGAAGGAGGTATAAGCTGTCACAGAATATATATGTATCATGTAAAGATTAACCACAGGTCTCTGTTTTGGTCATTTCGGACTTGAGCTCAAAATTCTGAAATTTTATCATCATTTTGATAAACTGGTATTTCATTTTTCGGAACTTCTGTAGATTGGTCATGGATTAAAACTGGCTTCATTAAAACTTAGCTAGTTGTTATATTTGATTTGATTTCGTAAAAATATCTGATAGTTCTAGAATTTTTAACTTTACTTGTAAGAATTACATAACATAGTTCATAGCACAGTACCCCATGATCGGTCTATCTACAAAACTTGGAATTCTGTTGAAAAAAATAAAAATAAACACGGCAATGTAAACGGAAGGCTATCATAGCGCAGTTATATCTTATGTTTCCATTTGCTACAATTGTTGTTTAATATTTAACTTACAATGTTGTTCAATTTCATGCAAAACGTTTGGAAGCCTTCTTTTACTAGCAAGTTGGTCCCAGGTGTAGCGTTGATGGATTTTTGACCATGGTTGGGGCTTCAGAAGGGACACAGTGACATATCTACCCCATCTAAATAATCACACTATCCTTGATTTTGTCAAATTCATACTCACGGTTCTATTTGTCTTGAAAACAACCCTGATGATAAAAAAACCTGTTGGACCTGTGGTAGTGATCAGTTGAATTATGCAACCACGTCTCTTAAACACCAAGTTATACTAGTCTTCAACCAACAACCTTTCTACTGAGTGCCCATGTAGAAAACAGCCGTTTGCTTCAAGATATTACATTTTCTGCAGACATATTTGACCGTTAATACATTTCCTACAATTTTACTTTCAGTTTAAATAGATTTTTGATAACTTAGGCTTTCCGTTACATCCAGCACTCGCAATACAACTTCTGACTCCCTGGCTTTCATGAATTTGTCAATCAAAAGTGTAAATATCTCAGGCATCCTAAGTTTCATAAAACCTGTCAGACATTCGGACAGACACAGGCTGATAACTGATCATACTGAAAAGAATTCCGAGACCCAACAGACAAAACAAAAGGTGTCTGATTCGGATTAAAACTTTTTCAGTTCTAATCTCCTTTTGCCAGACATGTCCAAAGGTGTCTTGACAAAAAGACTGATTCCGATTAAAACTTTTTCAGTTCTAATCTCCTTTTGCCAGACATGTCCAAAGGTGTCTTGACAATAAGACTGATTCCGATTAAAACTTTTTCAGTTCTAATCTCCTTTTGTCAGACATGTCCAGAGGACTGACAGGTTTTGGGAAGACTGATTTCAGTGTTTACTCTATTTGTATGACTATTGAACTGTATACCCATTACTATAACCTATGAAAACCCCTAAAGGTCAGGAGAGCGATCCTTGCGTCCTTATTCCATAAAATATGTCACTGTGTCCTTAATGCATTTGCTGAGCATTGTGTTGGCTTGGTGTTGATGCAATCTGGAGTTCCTGGCTCGATGATCAAACACCCATATCAAGCAAGTTGTGCATCATGCGTGTTTGTTAATACAGAGACTGCCACAGTAATGGTGAAAGACCCTCCTGATGTACTGGATAGGCATAAATGCCTAGACGCTCTTGCTGCACTACGACATGCAAAATGGTTCCAGGTTGGAAACTACTTTTATTACACTTTTCAGCCTTATGAATGCTGTATTTATGTTTATACATAGGCAAATGATATTCTGTTTGTTAATACAGCTATCATATTTTCATTCCATGTACCTTAGAAGTGTATGAATGATCAATCTTGTGTTGTATGAGTTTAGTTGTTATTTAAGTAGTTCCGAATCACCTGTCAATTATATAATGACCATGGTTTGTATATACTTAGTATTAGCTTTTCATGAGAATAGAGTGAGTGTTATTTTGCTGAAGAAACTAGCTGTATTTATGTGCCCGACATTCAACTCAACTCAAAACTGACTCATTTATATTACTGATCTTAATTTCTTTGTTCATCAGAGATAATAACGCTCCTTAATATTCATTTTGTCATCTGGTGTTCTTAGATATACATTATTTCCTTACCATGTTGCAACATTCATGTTGATTCAACACCACACGTCATTTCTAATTCTGAGCATGACCCTACCTACCTTTTTATTGCCCCTAAGGCCTTCACCAAAGATTGCCAATGTTTCCTGTCTGCGGCCAAATTGCCAATGTTTCCTGTCTGCGGCCCAATTGCCAATGATTCCTGTCTGCGGCCCAATGTTCTGAACATCAATAAAACTTTCAACATAGAATGAAACTTAACACAGACCTAAGTTGACTTTTTCAAATGGTGAAATACAGACCAAAAATATTAACACCCATAGTGCACCAAAATCACCCATAATGATAAAAAGACACCATACTAGTGCTCGGGGAAAGCTGATTCTGCCTTGAAGAGGCTGTTGTACCCAAGTGCCTTCTGCCCCTGGAGAAAGGCCTTAATTATTTGTTTCCTTTGGTGTATTAATGTATTTCTATCTCATGAAAAGCTCAGCTGTGATCATTACATAATGGATGTTTAGTTTAATGTTATATACAGGATAGACATAGTCCTCTGACTGCCATTTTTTCATGAGATCTATAACTTATATTGGTTACCTATTTATCCGATTATGTTTCCGATTATGTTTCTAATAAACATATATTCATTTTACATGTATATATTTTTATATATATATATCGTTATATAAAGTTAATCATTGAATTACATAGAAATGAAAATGTTTGGTCAGAGGACTGGAATGAAAGACTTTGAATCATCAAATGGGTTATGTTGTATCTCTTATATACGTCTGCTTATTATTTTTTCTTAATACATACACGGCCATTACTTGTGTAGTATTTTACTATATTGATGCAATGATTTGATGATTGAATGATCTTTGATGAGGGTTTGGGCTGTATTATTGCTATCATGGAACAGTTAATCATGTACAGAGTATGTAGGAAAACATTGCCCAAGCAGTGAATGTTATATTGCTCTTTCATTGCCCTTGGCAACACTTCTCCTAAAATAATTCGGTCTTTTTGAATTCAGCATGCCTGTTTTGTATTTCAATTTTTTTATGTAAGGTCATGATAAATGAATTGTTAGAGTGTCATCACAGAATTTGATTCTTTACAACGAAGAGGGACGGATTTTTAATTTAATAACCGAAAAGCTGGTTACGATGTAGCCAAGTTTATTTTAAAATTTTACTATGATAAATATTTTTTTGAGGCAAGTTTCTACCTTCTCATTGATTAATGTTTAGAAAATGGAATAAACTGTTTGTTGATGTGTATATCCAAGTGGCAGGCTGTGATGATAGACTAGGAATTAATTGATTCGGGCCTTACATATGGTTGACTGTATCGACAATAAAAGAGGATTGTCTGGTTGACCCTTTTCATATTTGAAATGAATTTGGCAAGGATTAGCTGTATAGAATTAACAGTGTTTGCGGGTCCTTCTTTAACACTGATCCTTCAAAAACACCTGAATGCCATTTTTTGAGTAGTAGGACTGATGTTAATTTTACTTGAGTTAGTGCAGGGTTCTCTCCTGGTAGTGCCAACTGTCTAGGTCTTTGTGAAAATAAGCACTGGGAAATATAAGGATTATCCTTTTCCAGCACTTATTTAACATCCCTTTGTAAGTAGGCAACTATTAAGCTGAAATGAGACATGTGTTGTTCATAAATCAATGGCTTAGTTGCTGCAGTAACAGCAACCTAACATGTGGGTTTGGTTGGCTAACTGCATACACTTATTTTGCTTGCCTAGTTTACATCTTGTACCACTAAAAGGCTTTGTCACTCACAACCATAAGAGAACCCTGAAAGACTACAGTAAGTTAAGTACATTGAAAACATGTTCCATGACAAGGCTTGCCCATAATCTATTGTGAAGATTGATCATTGATCGAAAACGATAACATGAGGCTGGAAAGTTTACAAAGTAGATGAAAGGTGTTATAATCGGGTTTCTAACTCGAACAAAACCTTAAACATTCTACACCAGTTATATAACCCCCTTTAACCGCTCCTGCAGTCAGGAATCTGGATTTCTTTTCCGTTTGAATTCATCATACATGCATATCATGCATAGTATAATAGTATTATATATAATAGTTGAAATGTTCTATTTTTGTGTGAATCAGCAGTTAGCTGCATGGGAATTTGAGTGTTTGTGTGTTATAAGGTTTTGTCCTTTGGTAACCAAATAATGCTGAAATTTATTGAGTCAATGACATGTTTTTATCCTAGATATTAAAGATTACTGCTGCCAATCTATGTGTTATACGGTACTAACTTTATCATGATTTAACAGTGCATGTGTTTATGTACATAAACCACTCCTCATGGGAAGCGGTCTCTGACGAACTATGTATTGTGTCATTGTACGTGCATAGTGCCATTGAATGTGCAAAAACTATAAATTTAGGAGGTGGGTGTGTTCGACTTTGTGTTACAGAGACATGAATTTGCATCGGCAAATAATCCAAGTGTGACATATTTGTATAGATGTGCCTTTTTGTCTTGATACTATAAAACCACTGGTAGCAGTTGTCTCTTTCAGTCTAAGGATTAAACCATGATTATGAATTTCAAAAAACAAGTCCAGATTCTTGATGTGGTTTTGATAGTATTTTGTATTCAGTTAATGAAGCATTTCTATTGTTATATATTTACTATTAGGCTAGAGCCAACGGTTTGCAGTCGTGTGTGATCGTTATTAGAATTCTACGAGATCTCTGTCAGAGAGTCCCGACATGGACCCCTCTCAATGAATGGGTAGGTGGAATTTCCTTACACAGTGACTTATATAAGCTAAGGTCTTGCAACTATGCCTCTGATGCACATTTGCACTTGCCACAAACAAAATTTTCAAATGTTTTTAATCATATAAAGACTATAAAAATAATGTATGCATGTTGGGATTTACATAATTGAACAACCCTTAAAAAATGGAACACACTTCAACTGTGCAAGACTCCCAAGAATGCAAGTCTGGTGGACAGTGGTGAGAGATACTGCTGGCTGACAGTTTGGCGTCATTCTATAATTGCCAACAGTTATTATCAACTGGTTAGTGTGTTGGATTTGTAACCCTGCAATCTGGGTCCTGTTCCCAATTGCGACAGGTCATACTCTTTCATAAAAATTGGACAACTGTGTTGGTTTTCCTGCACATTTGAAGAAGTTGCTGATACCTTATGGAAGAGCAAGTTGGTACAGGTTAGGATACCTTATGGAAGAGCAAGTTGGTACAGGTTAGGATACTGTCAATCAAGACTAGTTAGATGATTCATCCTCCGTAGAAAACTGAAAAATTAAGAAATGGGGTTTAACCTGAATAAACAAAGAATTGCAAACATTTTCATGTCACAAACTTGTTCGAAAATGGACACAGTGGTAATGATATAAATGCATTGTTGGTATTATAGTATTGAATGTGTTTGTAGGCTATGGAGTTGTTGGTGGAGAAATGTGTGGGAAGTGGAGGTGGTAATCTGAATCCTGGAGATGCTCTACGTCGTGTGTTTGAATGTATAGCTTCTGGCGTACTCTTACCAGGTCAGTTGTCGCTTGTAGTTTGTTGGTTGGAACTTTTCTAAGGTGAATAAATGCTTGAGACAGGAGAACTGGAATAAATGCTTGAGACAGGAGAACTGGTTCTGTTAACTGGTTGATACGGGGGTCCGAATTTGCTGCCGAAAAAAAGTTATTTGAAGATAAAATTCCAAATATTGACTGAGTCGTGGTCATTTGATATTTCATATGCTGAATTTTGGCAATAGAACAATGTTTGCAACATAGTTTTGGTGTAGGGGTGTGTGATAATGGCACTAGAAACAGAACCATGGCAAATTTTTAGGATGCGACATTATCATGCCTCAGTAGAACCCCTGATGTTATCTATGACTGATTAATGTTCTAAAAACTATGTGAACGGCAATGGAAACTAAACATTTATGTAAACCACAATGAAAACTAAACAAGAGGGCCCAAAGGGCTCACCTGTCTAACTTGACCTAGATTTTGATGAGAAGATCATTGTGACCAAGTTTCATAAAGATTATGCTAAAACTGTGACCTCTAGTGACTACACAAGGTTTTTCTATGATTTGACCTAGTGACCTAGTTTTTGACCCCGGATGACCCAATATCGAACTTGACCTAGATTTTGTTTTTATGATCATTGTGACCAAGTTTCATAAAGATTAAGTCAAAATTGTGACCTCAAGTGACTACACAAGGTTTTTCTATGATTTGACCTAGTGACCTAGTTTTTTACCCCAGATGACCCAATATCGTACTTGGCCTAGATTTTGTTGAGATGATTATTGTGACCAAGTTTCATAAAGATAAGGCTAAAATTGTGACCTCTAGTGTCTACACAAGCCAATTGTTGACAGATGGACGACGGACGAAGAGTGATCACAAAAGCTCACTTTGTGACAGGTGAAAAAAAAGTGACAGGTGAGCTAAAAACCATGTTAACTGCAATGAAGACAAACAAATTTAGATCTCTTTTCATGATGTTATTGCCACCACTTGTAAAGTATATGTTCAAATTCTGTATTGGTTTGATTATGTTAAATAGGTGGACCTGGTTTGTTAGACCCGTGTGAGAAGGATCCAGTTGATGCCGCATTTGGATTGAGTAATCAGGAAAGAGAAGATATCACAGCATCCGCCCAGGTACGCTATCTTCACTTGTAGAATTGATTTCAACATATCAAACTGCTTAGTTACCTTGACAAAAACCATCACCAAACCAATAGGGGGAACATTCTCTATATGGGCATATGGCCAATAATTACTGTGCTCGCCAGGCATGCCCTAGGATCACATACCACAATGTTAATATCAATTTCACACGTAATTATCAGTATGAAATTATGCAGCCTGGTGTATGCTTAGGTCTAGATTAGAACCAGGGTCCTCTCGATCCGTAGTCAAGAGTGTTACCCACTAGACCACCATGTCACCCATTGGAAACGTTGAAACTGGGGTTATTGGTATGTCGGTGGTTTCTGTTCTAACATCCTGGTATTGTATTTACATATTCATGCTATATATAATCTTACATTTATGATTTCAGCATGCTCTTAGGCTGATCGCATTCCGACAGATTCACAAAGTACTGGGTATGGATGCTTTGCCTGTTCCTAGGTTTGCAAGGAGACCATACAACTCACGTAAACGACGTCGAACTGACAGCGCTGCCGGTGACGGGGAAGGTGAGGGAACAGGTTGGTTACATGTGATCTTTGAATTATTCAACACAAGTTTTTCAGTTTCAAAGTATTGAATGTTTTACAGTACTTCTTTAGAGCTATCAAGGAAGTTTATTCATGCATTTATTTCGGAGGCACAGTGATCAACAGGAGAAACGCCCAAATCCTGATTATATAATCATAGGTTGGACAGTTGTCACTGATGTATGGAGAAGTAGATTAGTATTATACAGAGAATTTGGCCTGATCCTGACCTTGATGCATGAATATACTACAAGGTTCTTGCGTTGAATATATACATTTCCGCAAGCAAATCGTGCAGTATCGGTCCTTTACTTAGACTTGTGTTTGTATTACACCTCGATCGTCTTTGTGATATTGCCCACTTATGAAAACATACAACTTTCAAATGATCCGACTGTATTACAAGATTTATATTCAAGCATGCTGCTGTTTTATCTAATTTCAGCTGCGGAAAAGAAAGACAAAAAGGAAGATGACAGCATGGAAACAAAATAAATCTGCAATGATTCAAATGATTTATTTGTGTGATTTAGAGACAGGAATTGAAATGGTTGGACATAGGCATACCAAGTGTTGAATAAAAGACTGAACTTTACTGTGCCCTCCTCAGTGGCGGGGCATATAGATGTTAATCATGTTTTGATCATAATGATGGATATTACTTCATAAATATGTCATAGTTCATACTTGTTCGCATGTATATTTCTCAATTTGTTGTAATTGTAACTACAGGTGGTCTCTATTTTGTTATTGTGTGTAAAACTGTAATGAAGCTTTTCAGTTGGTCGAGAGCGCACTGTAGTTTTATGTTGTATGTCTGGTATTTTATTTCTATAATCATGGATCTTTAATATTTGTTTTCATTGTAAATTTCCATTTATTCAGTACCTAGATCTATTGCAAGTACTGGCTTTTGCTTCTATATCAATCATGGACACTGTTGACGTATTTTTCACTTTTCTCTAAAAAAACACATCGGTCCTTTTCATTTGGATACTCTGCTTTTATCGCTGTTTGGTTTTGTTTTATGGTGGAAATAAGTCTTAATATATTTGCAACTGAAATAATCACTGCAAATCGTACGACTGTCTTGCCATACAAAGAATGATTTTGGCAGCATTTTTCTTATTGCAAATCAGTTGGATTTAAACAATCCAAACATTGTCAAGATGTTTATTTTGATTATCTTAAGTTGGGTCAGGTGAATCGCATAATTCCTGTGATCACACGTCTGATGCTTGAACCACTCGACCACACTGCCATCAAATCACCTTGATTCTTATAGTGATCGCCCTGTCACATATGTATGAAACCTTTCAATTGTCTATTAGATACAAGTAGGCAATTAAAACATAGAAGTGTATTTCAAAGTTTGGTCATGTTTAGCAGGTGAGAGCCACAGGATCTATGATCCTCTTGTTCGCACATTTTATTCTAAAATCACGTTCATGAAACATCTCATCTTTATGTAGTGCAGTATATCAGATTTATGTTGTTTAACTTTATATCTCATTTATGGAAGTCTAAGTATATTTTAGTTGAGAAGAGAAGCAATTTAAAGACATGACATGTGGACCTACATATTTACCAAATGTTGAGATTTTAAGGCATTGATATATAGCTGGCAGACAATAACTTTAGCCTTGTATCTACAAACATTGTTAATATAAACACTGCATGGTGAACTGGCTGCTGGTTTTAAGTGTACAGGGATGACAATATTCCTGATTAATCAGGAATTAACTATCCAGAAAGATCAATGTTTCCTGACCAAAATTAAAAGATATTTGATAATAATATCTCAAGTTATGGTTAATTAAAGCTGTTCTGAAAGTTTTATTCAATATAAACTAGTTAAATATGGAAACAATGTTAAAAGGCATCTTGTTTGGCAAAAATGGTTGGCCGCATGTGATGTTCAGGTTTCTATTTGGCTCTATTGACACCCCTGATGTATTTGATTGCTACTTTATATTTGTAAACAAGGCTAGTGTTATCAACAACTATACTTGATAAATGGTATGTCATCATTTGTAGACATTTTTGGCATTTTATGAATTCTTTCTGTGCCGTTTAACATTAAACATGAATTATGTGTAGGGTTTTAGAAGCTTGATACATCTTCCTGCTATTTCTTTTGTTTTTGATCATTTTTTGTAGTGATGATAATAAACATGTGTTATAACAATGAAGTGTATGTCATGTTATAATTATACTCGGCCTCGATGAAAACTTACCACCCTATTGACTCATATATTTCAAAATTCACGTTGTTACACTGTGTTAAAAGCTGAGCACGACTATGTTTTGACCTTAGTTTGATAGACGTATATTAGTCTATTCCATGACCTTCCTTTGTTAATAATCGCTGGCTAGTATTTTCAATAAAATATACATTCCTGAGTCCTGATATGTTATAACAATAGATGATGGTTACCCACAAATTCTCACTAAAAGTTTATTCAGTCTTTGGTCAAATCTGTCCAACTGGGTACGCACAATGGTGAAAGTTGGTATACAACTTGGTCTTAGAAATTAAAAAGCAAAATCATGAAATTTATAGATTGTATTTTACTACTGAAAAATATCACAGATTGACAACAATTAATACAGATGACTACAAATTAATACAGATGACTACATTATTATTCTGTCAGCTTACAATAAAACAGCTATGTTTTGTCGCAAAGAATGCGTAATTAATGTGTGTACATGTACACTTATTTTGACGTCAATGTGTGAGAATGCTTGGTCTGGAGGTTGTGCATTTTGAGCCTAGTGAAACATGGTACTTGTGTAATATACTTGTATACAATCACATTTTGGGAAAATTGCTTTGCACAATGAATGGTTTCATGAAGACAAAATTCTGGAAAGGATTTGATTGATATGCCAATTTTTCTGCAACAAGGGACAGGAGTAACAAACAGCAGCCTTGCGATTTTGTCTGCTGTCTGACTGAATTTTATTTTAGTGAGTAATAAATTGTGTGAGACCAAATAATTGTGTATCTAATGTGACACATGCTTTATTGCATGCATCTGGATTAATGCACATGGTGTATAAAAGCACTGTTGCAAAAACAATGCTAATTAATGTAAGCTTACAGTACGTCAGTGATTAGAATGAATCTTGACTATGATACCTGATAGGGCATGAAGCCTGTATTGGTGAAAAATGTCCGGTCTCTACAATGCCAATGTAATGTGTCATTGCATCAAGATGGTACATATAAATGTTTATAATGACTCGATGCTGTAAAGATACAAGTAATTTCTAAGCGAGTATAATGTGTATCACAGCAATGTGCTTTGAGAAGTATAGTACTATAAATAGTATAGTGCTATAGAAAGTACAGTGGAACCAAAATAATAACCTGGTCCTTGACCTTTATGCATGAATATATTACAAGCTTCTTTTGCTGAATAGATCAATATCCGTGAGAATGTGCTTTGCCGGAGATTAAGATTACATATTTGTATTACTCGGTAACTCCGCTGATAAAAACAAAGGCCAAAATTAAATATTAGACAAGCAATCAACTGTTAAAATATGCTAACAGAAGGTTTGAGGACCAGGTAAATTTGATATATAGTCCAGAGAATTTGACCTTTCAATTAGCATAATTGAACAGCTGATATATTGTCTATATTTATAACCCCGGCTGTATGTTTTCCTAAGTGGAGAGTATCACCGATATTGCATGATTTGCTCGCGGAAATTTATATATTCAACGTAATTACCTTGTAATATATTCATGCATAAAGGTCAGGATCATGTCAAATTCTCTATAGCACTGTAAGAAACAAAACATTTCTCATGTGTTTGGCACATTCTGCAGCATCAAATCTCGGGTCATCTTTATAAAACATAAAATAATGAATAACTAGAAGGGCAGGACAAGATGCCCCACTAATGACTATACACATAGTGGCTTTGTCGAAAAAATGCCAACTTCATAAAGTAATGTTTTGAAGATGAGATTAAAAATCAACAGACCTAGTGAACAATATCAACAGATCTATTGAACAAAATCAACAGATTAGTGAACAAAGTCAACATATCTAGTGAACAAAGTCAACAGATCTAGTGAACAAAGTCAACAGGTCTAGTGAACAAAATCAACAGGTCTAGTGAACAAAATCAACAGATCTAGTGAACAAAATCAACAGATCTAGTGAACAAAGCATCAACAGATCTAGTGAACAAATCGTCAACATATTATAAATAAAGAAACTCTTGTTAAAGGATTTCTAACAATAAATATACAATAATGATAATATATTACAAATGTATTGGCCACAATCAATCTGGCATAACTGTACGTTTTTAATTGATAATGGAATAATGCAGATAATGTATTTCACCAATTAAAATGGTAACACATCTTTAAAATGGTAACTTGAAAAAATCATATTAATTTAGTGCAGAGATACTAACATGATCCTATATAAATGTATAAAGCCTAGGTCCCACTGAGCATTTTTTTAGCCTTGGCAATGTACTCCTGATTTATACTAATGAACTATCGGGAACAGGTTACTCGTGGTCTAGGGGAAGCTTGGGGGAAGTCATGAGACAGTTTGAGATATCAGAAGGAATTGTGATGAATTGGAGGAAATCGGAAGAATATCGCCGATGTAAAATTCCTCAGTGGGACCTAGGCAAATAGTGCATCATGTTTGTATTACACCTTTATGTGTATTCATTATATTTTCTGCATATGAAAACATTAACAAAGGGCCATAGGTCGCTCACCTGTCCTAGTAGTTCATGCAGACCCCCTAATGGTAGCCTCTATTGCATGTACAAGGTTTTCATATTGTCTTATAAAGGGACCTTGTAATTTACACCACATAGACCTAATGGCATATTGAAGTTTAAGCCAAGTTTTGTCTATGATTTGACCTAATGACCTTGTTTTTTACCCTAGATGACCCAATATCTAACATCACCTAGATTATGTTACGATGATCATTGTGACCAAGTTTCATAAAGATTAAGTCAAAATTGTGACCTCTACAGACTACACAAGGTTTTTCTATGATTTGACCTTGTGACCTAGTTTTTGACTTCGGATGACCCAATATCGAACTTGACCTAGATTTTGTTAAGATGATCATTGTGACCAAGTTTCATAATGATTAGGCTAAAACTGTGACCTCTACGTGTCTACACAAGTAAATTGTGGACGGACGACGGACGAAGAGTGATCACAAAAGCTCACTCTGTCACGTTTTTTTTTGTGACAGGTGAGCTAAAAACCATAAACAAAGGATAGCGCTATGTAGCACTTTCCACCTGAGGTAATCCATGCATTCTATATTTAATTGAACAGGAGGTTACTGAATAAAGGCACTCATAGGTGCTTTGCTTAGGCCACAGACCCCTGGAGTTAGAGACTAGAAATCAACTGTTAAATTATGCTAATAGAAGGTAAGTGGATCTAGTAAATTATCTGCTACTATACATATAATCATTTTACTACAATATCATTTATCAAGGATGTGTCAGCAGATTATCAAGTAGGTCAGCAGATTTATCAATCATAGCTAATGCCTGGAGGTATTCCGAATATCGTTTTAATCTCACCTGAGAGTCATTTTTTGCAGAGTAGTTTTACATCAACACGACAAAGTAACCAGCCGACCTAAAGCCAATACAGTCCCCATATACTTTGTATCTTGTGGTATAATAAACTGGAATTACATACATGTACATACTACTTAGTACTAATAAATAACAAGTCATTAAGAATTGCAAGCAACACAGAAGTCCCCTACCGGTTTGAGGCCATTTACAATGTTTCTGTTGCCATAGCAACCACAATTTGTTTCAGAATCAAAATATTTATTGACGTGTATAATCCCCTTATTGCCCCCTATCCAAGTACCAAGTTTCATAAACCTAGCTTGGAAACTGTTTCAGTTATGTCAGGATCCAGATTTTTTGACAGACGGACGGAGGGCAAACCTATAGTCCCCTCAGGTTGAAAACCGGTAGGGGCCTAATAAAACAAGAACAAGAAATATCACTGAATGTGATGAATACCCCCAGATACTGCTGGACACAGTGACGACGTATGAGACGTCTAAATTACAATGATAGGCATATATGTCTAGTCTAGCTTATAAGCACAACTAGACTTGGTGCTGATCAGTCATGCAAAGTTTCAATCAAATACAACCAACAGTTACAGAGAAAGGGCCCAGACAAAATTTACAAGTGTAAAAAAACAAAGGGCCGTAACTCCCTTAAAATGAATCCGACCGATGTCCGCCGACGATATGCACAACTAGACTAGGTACTGATAAGCCATGCCAAGTTTCATTGAAATCTGACGAATGGTTGCAAAGAAATAGCCAGACAAATTTTGTACCGACTGACAGACCAACCTCAAGCATGACTCTAATAAAGCCCCTATATACTATGTATCTGGGGGGTATAATTATCACAGATAATAAACATGTTACTGTATAGAAAATTGTTGACCTCAAAATAGATAGGGGTCATCTACTTGCTGAGTCATCTACTTGCAACCATAAACTATGTCAAGTTGAGGACTATTTGCCCAAGCTTACTTGAGAATTATTCTGAGTAGATACCAGAAACAAAATAGCTATCTGTATACTGGATGGAAACTGATTGTTTATAATCATTGTTATTTAGTAATCAAAAGTGTATCATAAAACGTGTGAAATGGATGAGGAGACATATTTTAAAATGTGTTATTTTATGCAAATAAATATTTAGAAGATATTATTAAATGTCCACCGTATTATAGTTTTGGTCCTGTTAATAAATTATTAAAAATCAAGTAAATTACGTAAATACTACCTTGAAATGGTCATAAATAATACAATACAACATAATAATATCACTTAATCATTAATGATTGTACACAAATGAATATGCAGAAATTGAACACAATACATGTACTACTATGTATTATGAAGTTTCCACTGATCAGTTCCAATCCTGAAATAAGTTTCAGTTGTTTCTGCATAATTATGTAACATGCAAAGTTTTGAGGCATATGCCTGAACTTCAGGTTTTTGAGGGTACAAAAACCTCTATATTTCTTTATTTAATTTCCCTATGAAAATTGTCAATTTTTGAAGATTTCAGTTTTTTCTGAATTTCTGACTTTCACCCATGAACATGTTTCTTCATCAATTATGGGGGGCATTATAAGAATAAAGCCAGAGGTTGAGCATGTATATATGGTGCCAGAATGAAATGCTATTATACACATGTAATGCCAGAGGCTTTATGATAAATAATGCTTCCTCAAAGTTTTCTCTCCTTTCCCCACAGATAATCTTCTAAACAAACTAAACATATTCCCTCGTATCAGATATAGGGACTAGCTTTTGGTTGATTTGATGAAAAAATTTGAAAATCAATCTCCCCTTTCTATTAATCTAATTAAATGCATGAATTTGTGACAGCACAAAACTTCTACAGTATGCATATTTCAATACTGAATCGTTTACTAAAACTACTCATTTTTAAGGCGCACATATTTTGATAAGTATTGTTAACTAAAACTGGACAATCTATGAACCAGTCAACATCTGTCATATGTTGTAAAAGAGCCCGAACTCAAGAAATTTCACAAGCACGGCTTTTTGATTGTCCATTCCCGCTAACTCTTTTAGTCGGTGGCCTTCGTTGTAACTGGCGCCCAGCAAAGTTTTGACCAACTCGAAGTTGTGAAGCCACAGATTCCTGAGAAGCCACAGACTCGCTTGTTGATTGCATGGACTGCATGGATTGTGGTCTACTTGATGAAATGTTATCTGAAGTGTCCAGCTTCTTTGTAGGAGTAACACCCACTTCCACCTTGTCAGCAACTTTTTCATTTTCATCAGATTTCACTTTTTCAACATCCTCTCCAGAAGGCTCCTCATCCTTTCCATCGGGAATATCATCTGTGTCGCCGGATGCATTCTGTTTTCCATGTCTGTGGTGGTGATGATGATGAGTTTCTACAACGACATAGGATACCCAACATGAGTCAAATTAATCAAGATCATTGAAAGTATTCAAAACCTGGGAGACGTGAGAGTAATCTGATTTGCTAAACATCAAATGTGAATAAACTTGGGCTTAAAATATTTCTTCGGTAATATGCCTAGGGTTGGTAGGTGGAAATTTTTATTAGTACTGTACCCTTTGTTGAAAAAATGGTGAATAAATAGATTTTATTTTCAAATGCCATATCAAGCAAATTTTAAATGTACAATCAAAACAGTTCCAACAACATAACCTGTCCACAAGTGGAGTATAACACCTGAATATGGAGTATAACACCTGAATATGGAGTATAACACCTGAATGTGGAGTATAACACCTGAATGTGGAGTATAACACCTGAATGTGGAGTATAACACCTGAATGTGGAGTATAACACCTGAATGTGGAGTATAACACCTGAATATTCAAGACCAAACTCAGACTTTAAAATACTTATTAATGTTAAATATTGTATTCACTCTGGCAATGTTATAAATGTATACACATGCGATAAGGTAACAAGAATTATTCAGGCAAACTTTCATTGGTTTAGATACAGTCAATGTCATTCTAGTCAATTTAAATATTGTATGTCTGAGTTTTAGTGTTGGTAAAATACTGGACCCAGTACTCCACCTTCAGTGCTAGCTGGAGGGTTTGTTTGAATACGGATGCATGTATCAATACAATAGAAGTTATGCTTACTTTTCTTAGTACTCTTATTATCCTTATTTTGTGGTTTGTCTGAAAAAAACAACAAGTAAAATGTCAGGCTATTAGCTTATGCTATTACATCACAACCTCTCCAGAGCAACTACCTCTCAACAAAGGTCAATATTTACAAATCCCAAAGGGTATTGCTCTACAGAGGAAGTACTGTACTAGAGATTGTGTGGGATTAATATTTGTGGTCAGGATCATCTACAATATCAAATCCCTACATTAAATCTTTCTCCAAAATAAAAAACAAGGTGTTTCACGTCCAATATTGTTCATAACTACATGTGCATTAATATACAAACCCACAAATTTTCTACTTTACCAAAATTCATTGATTTATACTCACTTAAATGAATGATTTTACAGCATAGAATGATATCTTTCAAACAATTTATCTATAACAAAAATTAATCAGACATTTGTAAAGTTCTGGTGTACATTGCTTTAACAAAGAGCTACTGAGCACTTTATGTGGATTCCTCCCATTACTACTGTTTTATTGAGTGCTTTCCATCGTCTCTGCAATGACATGGCATGCTACCAGCAAGCAGTGCTCGCCGATAGCACATTGTTTCTTAACACTTTCCTAGGAGAGCGCTACCAAGCCCTTTCTTGTGCAACGGACCGCTTCAGTAGCGCTTTGCTACGCGATGGTCTGCTATCCGCCAGCGCTCACAAGTAGCATATAATTTTTCCGCTCCGTCCACTAAGTTGCGCTTTTTTGAAGGAAGACATTTCCTAGCATAGCGGTTTGGTTAGGCAACAGGCTCCATGTTAGACAACAGGCTCCAGGTACAGGTGGATGATGTTTTGTTAGGCAACAGGCTCCAGGTACAGGTAGATGATGTTTGGTTAGACAACAGGATCCAGGTAGCTGATGTTTGGTTAGACAAATGGCTCCAGGTACAGGTAGATAATGTTTGGTTAGACAACGGGCTCCAGGTACAGGTAGATGATGTTTTGTTAGGCAACAGGCTCCAGGTACAGGTAGATGATGTTTGGTTAGACAACAGGATCCAGGTAGCTGATGTTTGGTTAGACAACGGGCTCCAGGTACAGGTAGATGATGTTTGGTTAGACAACAGGCTCCAGGTACAGGTAGATGATGTTTGGTTAGACAATGGGCTCCAGGTACAGGTAGCTGATGTTTGGTTAGACAACGGGCTCCAGGTACAGTTTGGTTAGACAACGGGCTCCAGGTACAGGTAGATGATGTTTGGTTAGAAAACGGGCTCCAGGTACAGGTAGATGATGTTTGGTTAGACAACGGACTGCAGGTACAGGTAGATGATGTTTGGTTAGACAACGGGCTCCAGGTACAGGTAGATGATGTTTGGTTAGACAACGGGCTCCAGGTACAGGTAGCTGAGGTTTGGTTAGACAACAGGCTCCAGGTACATGTAGATGATGTTTGGTTAGACTCCAGGTACAGGTAGATGATGTTTGGTTAGACAACAGGCTCTAGGTACAGGTAGATGATGTTTGGTTAGACAATGGGCTCCAGGTACAGGAAGCTGATGTTTGGTTAGACAACAGGTTCCAGGTACAGGTAGATGATGTTTGGTTAGACAACGGGCTCCAGGTACAGGTAGCTGATGTTTGGTTAGACAACGGGCTCCAGGTACAGGTAGATGATGTTTGGTTAGACAACGGGCTCCAGGTACATGTAGATGATGTTTGGTTAGACAACAGGCTCCAGGTACAGGTAGATGATGTTTGGTTAGACAACAGGCTCTAGGTACAGGTAGATGATGTTTGGTTAGACAACAGGCTCCAGGTACAGGTAGCTGATGTTTGGTTAGACAACGGGCTCCAGGTACAGGTAGATGAAGTTTGGTTAGACAACGGGCTCCAGGTACAGGTAGCTGATGTTTGGTTAGACAACGGGCTCCAGGTACAGGTAGCTGATGTTTGGTTAGACAACAGGCTCCAGGTACAGGTAGCTGATGTTTGGTTAGACAACAGGCTCCAGGTACAGGTAGATGATGTACAATATGAGAGAAGATACAGCAGGTCAGGTAGCAGAGTATTCTGCCTTAGCATCGGTTGTTTTACTGACAAACTTGTTATTTATGAGCTGTAATATTAGTCTCAATTTTGTACAATGTTTTTTAAGGGGAACCAGGCTACCGATTGCTTTGCTTAGGCAACAAACACAAGATACAGCCCCACGTTCAACAAATATTTAGGTGACGCACGTTTCGTACCTGGTACGTAACAGGTACGAAACGTGCGTCACCTAAATATTCGTTGAAGACAGGGCAGATACTGATGTACTATAAGAGTACTCTCCCTTAGACTTGGTCACTTTACTGTAAAACTGGTTTTATTCACCACTGTTATTTTCGTATGAGATTCTATGCTCATAGGATATTGTTCGGATGTTTTTTTCTTCAAAAGACTTCTTTTAGTCATTATTCAAGTTTTCAAATGCCTTGGTCCGCCTTTGCGTGGCTATGACCCTAATGGTGTCCTTAGTTTTTTTTACTTTTTTAGACTTTTGTTAACAGTCAGAAGTTCATTAGTGCCACTTCACACTTTAATCAACCTCAATATTATAATTAAGACCAAGTCGATCAGAAAATCACTTCTCAAGTGTCTGTAACATGGTGGTCTTATTATTTCAATTTTATTGGAGTGTGATAATATATATCTTACTAGTTAAAACAATAGTAGCATTCGGCTTGGCTTCAAAAGGTATCATGTTGGGATCCATTTCACGTAAGCTTGTCATCATGTAGTTGTTCACTTTGTTGTCAGCATCCTTGTTGACATTCATACTTTTATCATCGTTGCTAAGGCATGTGACTTTCATACTGTCTCTGTGCTTATTACACAACCATATTGTTTTCCCACTGGTCAGGTGACACCTGCAAGCCAATCACATTTATTTATACATAGTCAGTCAGGTGACATCAGCAAGCCAATCAGATTTATTTATACCATTCAGGTGATACCTGCTAGCCAATCAGATTTATTTATACCATTCATGTGATACCTGCGAGCCAATCAGATTTATTTGTACCATTCAGGTGATACCTGCAAGTCAATCAGCTTTATTTATACCATTCAGGTGATACCTGCTAGCCAATCAGATTTATTTATACCATTCATGTGATACCTGCGAGCCAATTAGATTTATTAATACCATTCAGGTGATACCTGCGTGCCAATCGGATTCATTCATACGTCAAATGATGTAACATTGTGACCTGCAAGTCAATCAGATTTAACTATAATATAAGGAAACAAAAGTCAAAGCTCCACTGAAACTTTGTTTCAAGAAAGTAAACCCACAGAGGCACAGCTTGACTGATGTATACACATTCCTGCAAAGTTTAATTACTACACTTTGAGATTAAACATGCAGCACAACAATATTTAATGGCAGACATTTGACCTACCAAGGTAATAATTATTATCTAGCATTGTTATCAGATAAACCACATTAACTAAAACAATTCATTCAACAGAGTAACCAGAAAATTCATACCTGCTGAGATTTCCCATTATTAGGTCAGTATCTAGTGACTGAACCAAATCTCTGAAGTTGTGATATACTGTCTGATAGTCAGACATTGTGGCATCAGGAATCTACAATAGATCAAATAATCTGAAATGATATAGCTCAAACAATTGTGGCATCAGGAATCTACAATAGATCAAATAATCTGTAATGATATAGCTCAAACAATTGTGGCATCAGGAATCTACAATATATCAAATAATCTGTAATGGTATAGCTCAAACAATTGTGGCATCAGGAATGTAAAATAGATCAAATAATCTGTAATGGAATAGCTCAAACAATTGTGGCATCGGGAATCTACAATAGATCAATAATCAATAATGGTATAGCTCAAACAATTGTGGCATCAGTAATCTACAATAGATCAATAATCAATAATGGTATAGCTCAAACAATTGTGGCATCAGGAATCTACAATAGATCAATAATCAATAATGGTATAGCTCAAACAATTGTGGCACCGGGAATCTACAATAGATCAATAATCAATAATGGTATAGCTCAAACAATTGTGGCATCAGGAATCTACAATAGATCAATAATCAATAATGGTATAGCTCAAACAATTGTGGCATCAGGAATCTACAATAGATCAAATAATCTGTAATGATATAGCTCAAACAATTGTGGCATCAGGAATCTACAATAGATCAAATAATCTGTAATGATATAGCTCAAACAATTGTGGCATCTGGAATCTACAATAGATCAAATAATCAATTATTATGGTATAGCTCAAACAATTGTGGCATCAGGAATCTATTACAGATCAAATAATCAACTATGGTATTAAAATAGGTTCAAACAATTGTGGCATCAGGAATCTACAATATATCAAATAATCAATTATGGTATAGCTCAAACAATTGTGGCATCAGGAATCTACAATAGATCAAACAAGTCATTAAGAATTGCAGGCAATACAGAAGTCCCCTACCGGTTTGAGGCCATTTTCAATGTTTCTGTTGCTATAGCACCACAATTTTTGTCAGAATCTAAATATGTTTAGACGTGCATAATCTCCTTATTGCCCTCTATCCACATATCAAGTTTCATAAACCTAGCTTGGAAACTGTTAGAGTTATGGCAGGATCTAGATTTGGGCATATTTTCACTTTTTCTATTGCCATAGCAACCACAATTTTAGTCAGAATCAAAATATTTTTAGACGAGCATAATTCCCTTATTGCCCCCTATCCACATACCAAGTTTCATAAACCTAGCTTGGAAACTATTTGAGTTATGTCAGGATCCAGATTGTTTGACGGACTGACGGACGGACGGAGGGCAAACCTATAGTCCCCTCCGGTCAAAAACCGGTAGGGGACTAATAATCTGTAATGGTATAGCTCAAACAATTGTGGCATCAGGAATACACAATAGATCAAATAATCAATAATGGTATAGCTCAAACAATTGTGGCATCAGGAATCTACAATAGATCAAATAATCAATTATGGTATAGTTCAAACAATTGTGGCATCAGGAATCTATTACAGATCAAATAATCAATTATGGTATAGTTCAAACAATTGTGGCATCAGGAATCTATTACAGATCAAATAATCAATTATGGTATAGTTCAAACAATTGTGGCAATCTCAAGAAATGGCAAAGTAATGGTCATTTTAATCTACTTTGAAGGATTTTATTCAATGCAAACTGAGTTAAATATGGGAACTATATATTATCGAAATAATGTGGTTTCATTGGTTTCAGATCTGGACATTGGCTCATATTAGAACGACTGATAGAGGACAGTGAGTGACTTAACAATAAACATCATAGTTAATCATGTGACAAAATATATGACGGTCATTGGTCAACTTTATTTTTTTAGTTTAAGTTGCTCTTAGAGTAACCGATCTCCGGGACATTCAGCAACATGCACGCTACGAAGTGGTTCAAATACTGGACTTTGAAGGATTTCATTCAATGCAAACTTTGTGGTGGAGGGCCTTTTTAATGGGCGGTCGCATATGTTTTTTAGGATTTTTAATTTGGCTCTGTTGACACCTCTGTAAATTAGAATAAGGACTGATATAAAGATAAGACTTTCCTACCTTTTCTAGCCAGTCAACATATGTCTCTCCAATCTCATCAGATAAACAATTCAATGTTAGCTTCTTATTGTACTTCATCACCGTGGTAACTCGTGATAGGTATGGAATGTATTCATCTATACTTTGTACACCAAATTCAGCTGGCAGTTCAATTGGTTCTGCGACACTGTGCCATCCCTGTAATATGTGAGATTAGAAACATATGGACCATGAAATGATAACACATTGCACAAGAATTAGACAATTTTTCAATTTAATCTTAAGCCTCAAATCCTCAATAAATCTCAGATATTTGCCCAAACCTCTAATTCAGTCTCAGATTCTCAACCAAACCTCTGATTCCGAGTCAAATCTCATATCCTCAAACCTCTGATTCAATCTTAAATATGAGATCCACACTCAAACCTCTAATTTACTCTTAAATATGAGATTTACACTCAAACCAATGTTTTTGTCATAGATTTCAGATTCTCGCTCAAATTCTAAATCAGGTAGACTCAAAATATACAAATTACTTAGTCAGAATATATTATTCCTATTAGAGACTGAAAAATGTTGACAGTTAAGTGGCAAATGCTGGGCTTGAGAGATTGTAATAACTAGGGCCAGTGCTGAGTGTGAGAGATTGTTATTACTAGGGCCATATTTTTTAGGGATTTTCTCTCCAACCCACCTCATCATGTTCACAGAGTGTGTACACACAGAATCGTCGCAGTTTGAATGCTGGGACAGATATCACAGAGGCATGTTTACTAAGGGTCTTCCTGTTCTGGTATCCGTCGGGAACATCCGACATCACAGACGCATGTTTACTGAGGGTCTTCCTGTTCTGATCTCCATAGGGAACATCATTTTTCTCCTCATCATTTGTTTCTTTCTCTTCTGATTTTGTTTCTAAAACACAAAGAGATAATAACCAGATTTTAATATTAAAATTGTGTCCTGCACATCTATACTTGATGATCAAGTTCCAGTGGAATCACAGTAAAAGTAGCTCGTGCCAACTGACCAAATCTTTGTTAATCATTTTAAACAAGCTATCAGCACACACAAGCTATCAGCACACACAAGCTATCAGCACACATGTACAGGTGCATCAGATATCCATTTATCAAATGCTAATGACTAATCATATATAGAAGTCAACGATTATTTTACTCAGCATAATTCATTTTGATTTATTTCATACAAGAATCTGTCAATAAAACTAACTTCTCATTGTAAACCAACTCCTCATTGTAAACCAACTCCTCATTGTAAATCAATTCCACATTGTAAACCAACTTCTCATTGTAAATCAACTCCACATTGTAAACCAACTCCTCATTGTAAATCAATTCCACATTGTAAACCAACTTCTCATTGTAAACCAACTCCACATTGTAAACCAACTTCTCATTGTAAATCAACTCCTCATTGTAAACCAACTCCACATTGTAAATCAACTCCTCATTGTAAATCAACTCCACATTGTAAACCAACTTCTCATTGTAAATCAACTCCTCATAGTAAACCAACTTCTCATTGTAAACCAACTCCTCATTGTAAATCAACTCCACATTGTAAACCAACTTCTCATTGTAAATCATCTCCACATTGTAAACCAACTCCTCATTGTAAATCAACTCCACATTGTAAACCAACTCCTCATTGTAAACCAACTTCTCATTGTAAATCAACTCCTCATTGTAAATCAACTCCACATTGTAAACCAACTTCTCATTGTAAACCAACTTCTCATTGTAAACCAACTTCTTATTGTAAATCAACTCCTCATTGTAAATCAACTCCACATTGTAACATTGTAAATCAACTCCACATTGTAAACCAACTCCTCATTGTAAATCAACTTCTCATTGTAAACCAACTCCACATTGTAAACCAACTCCTCATTGTAAATCAACTCCTCGTTGTAAATCAACTTCTCATTGTAAATCAACTCCACATTGTAAACCAACTTCTCATTGCAAATCAACTCCTCATTGTAAACCAACTCCTCATTGTAAATCAACTCCACATTGTAAATCAACTCCACATTGTAAACCAAATTCTCATTGTAAATCAATTCCTCATTGTAAACCAACTTCTCATTGTTAATCAACTTCTTATTGTATATCAACTCCACATTGTAAATCAACTCCAAAAATTTGTACCCAAGTGTTAAATTCCCTTCCTGTTTTCTATATCTTCAATTTTACGACAAAAAAAAAGTATCCCATCTAACATCCACAAAAGTGAACCATTTTAAGTACTGTTGAGTATGTGTTCTTCTTTTAGTCAAGGATGATCCCTTACTGGAGCACCACCTACAAGTGCTAGACACTCGACTTTCTCATACTTGATAGTACTCTTGCTAATCTGTGAGTGAAGAGTAACAAGGGAAGATAACTCTTAAATATATGTCGCAGGGTTACCAGCCTTGTCTATATGGACTCCCCTTGTGATGGTAAATAAATATGTTGAGTTTCAAGTGCATACCTTTGATAGTCTTTGAGAAAATTATTACTCTGACAATAAAATTTACCAACGCAGACAAACACGCCCACAATCCCCTCACGACAGCTGACTCAACAGCAGGTAGAAGAGATAATAGTGCAGCACAAGAAATCTGGGTGCATTACATAAGTTCTTTGCAAATAGACTGCTTGGTTCTTTAATGTGCCCTGTGTATAGCACTGATATACGTGAGACTTATTGTAACCTCTGAATTTCTAACCAGTTCAATTCCAGTTGGGTGGGAAACACCAAAATGTTTTCTGAAATTTCCAGTGACCCAGCCAAGATTCGAACCTAGAAACTTTCGAATTAGTAGTCTCAAGTTTTAACAACTTAGGGACCTTGCCACCCACCTTTATCTGTATTGTTGGTGTCTTTGACATCATCTTCGTTCAAAAAATCCACTACAAACATTCGTGGATAAACATCCAAGTCCTGGTTCTCAGCAAAGATAGTCAACTGACGATGAAGTTTTCTCTGAGCCAATTCAAACAATTCCTGTAACCGTAACAACAACTTAAAAGAGGATTTAAATTTTATTATTCTGAGCCCATAATAATTAAAGAGCTGTGCATTTTTAGCAATGGGTACTCCTGCATTATGTTCATAAAGGTTTGTTGATTTGTTTTCTTGTAAGATGATTTTATTGCTGTTTCTAATCTAGTTGTCTTAGTTCTCATTCAAAAGGATATCATTAATGCGATTTTAATGTGTTTGCAGCCTCACAAAATTTAATATCCATTTTACAGTACCATAAAAGAATTAAATTAACCCTTGAACTGCCAGGCGCCTTTGCCAGAACATAATTCATGGAGTTCAATAACTTTAGGCCATGTCATTACTATGATGTCATCAGACAGGTCACTCTTTTGTTAAACTAAGTAATATAAACCTATAATTTTCTTAAAGGAAATAAAAATGCCTCAATTCTGTTAAAAAAATGGGTTGTTTATCTTTAACATATAGCCCGTTCACCGTTCTTTACATAAACATATCACAAATACATAAGTAATACACAGTCATATAAACAGACAGCAGTCAATCAGTGACTTTAAATACAGAACAGACCCCCTTCCCTGCCATAAGGACGGGTTAACGCTATGTTATGACTGGAAATCTACCAGGTCACCAAGGTCATTGAGCTGACCTTGCCAAGTGCAGTTTTTGGGAGGCGTTTAAGCCTCTCATTACTACCATTGTTTAAAAAAAGAACAGAATACAGTGATAAAAAACACTCCTTGAATGTGATTGGCTGCATGCATAGAGAATGTTTTTCCGTCATATCATGGATACTTTACACACAGTGGAATGTTGGGCAATATCAGGAAAGGTATACACATACTTATGGAAAACAGCCAGAATGTTATGTGGACAGGTATACACGTCTTTATGGAAAACAGCCAGAATGTTACACGTACAGGTATACACGTCCTTATGGAAAACAGCCAGAATGTTATGTGGACAGGTATACACATCCTTATGGAAAACAGCAAGAATGTTACGCGGACAGGTATACACGCCCTTATGGAAAACATCCAGAATGTTACCGGGACAGGTATACACGTCCGTATGGCAGTGAAAGTGTTAAATAAATAAAACGCAAGCTTACAAGGTATGATAAATCTTTATGCTGTTTGTTAGCTTGGTTCTTCTTATCCTTCTCATCTTTAGAATCTGTTGTATTCTGTAAATGTTTGGTAACCAAGGCCAGTAACTTCTTCTTCGCATTCTGTGTCTTCTCTTGAAAGTTGACGATAGGAAATTGTACTGACATCAGCCCCACCTGTTCACATAAATACCGATAGCTTTATCACAGAAATACCCGGTGCCCCACCTGTTCACATAAAACCGTTAGCTTTATGACAAAAATACCCGGTGTAGCGGTCCTTTTTTACCCCATCCAGTTTTTCCCGGGGGAAAACCGGGCTGGTCTATTCTTTCCCCGGGGAAAAACTAGGCCGGCACGACGGAAAGATTGGGCCCAGGCCTTTTCCCCCCTCTGGTCCATTTCCCCCCCTAATAGACACTATTCTTGATCATGTTTTACATTTTATCTAGGCCCTTTCCCCCCCATTGGCCCCGTTTTTCCTCCCTAGTAGTTGTGGTTGCTAGTATGATGATGAAATGCAGTATTGGCCTCTTTTTTCCCCCTAGGCCTCATTTGTCCCCCCTAGAAGTTGAAGTTGCTAGTATGATGATCAAATACAGCCAAAGGGGAAAAAGAGGCTATAATGCTGCATTTGATCATCATACTAGAAACTTCAACTTCTAGGGGGGGGGGGGGGTTCGGGGGGGGGGAAAAAGAGACCAATGCTGCATTTGATCATCGTATTTGAGACTTCAATTTCTAGGGGGGGGGGGGGGGGGGGGGGGGAAACGGGGCCAAGGGGGAGGGGAAATGAGACCAATGCTGCATTTGATCATCATACTAGAAACTTCAGCTTCTAGATGGAAAAACGTGGGCCAAGGGGAAAAAAGGCCAATGCTGCATTTGATCATCATACTAGAAACTTCAACTTCTAGGGGAGAAAAACGGGGCCAAGGGGGGAAATAGAGCCAGGGTAACGTTAAAATATCATTATAAACTTAATTTTTTAGGGGGGGGGGGAAATGGACCACTGGGAGAAAGAATGGACCGGCCAAGTTTTTCCCCAGGGGAAACACCTGGCTGGCCTAGTTTTTCCCCCGGAGAAAAAAAAGGCCGGAAATTTGGCCTGTTACACCGTAGGGGTGGGCCGATGCATCGAAATATCGATGTATTGCGATATCGAGTGTCCCAATAGTAAGGATCGATAGTAAAAGTCTCGATCCAATAACTATCGCCGATAGTTAGCTCAACTATCGATAGTTACGATAGTTTCCTTTTTATAAATGGAGTTTATTATAATCTAAAACAACGTCCGTTTTCATTAAAAAGCTAATTGTAAATAACAACAAGCATCAAAACAGCCACAATGGACTAATATCGCCATAATTTTATGAATCTATTTTAATCTGTCAAATTCATTTTAAATCCTTTTCACAAATAGTATATTTGTATGTTGTACAACAAAGTTAATATCTTACACAATTGAAATTTGCATTTACAAGTTAATCTCTGGTATTCAAATCTTGTAGTATCAATAGTATCGCAATAGTCTCCAGCAATACAATAGTATCGCAATAGTCTCCAGCAATACAATAGTATCGCAATAGTCTCCAGCAATACAATAGTATCGCAATAGTCTCCAGCAATACAATAGTATCGCAATAGTCTCCAGCAATACAATAGTATCGCAATAGTACTTTCAGCAATACAATAGTATCGCAATAGTACTTTCAGCAATAGCAATAGTATTGCAATAGTCAAAATTGGACTCAATAGTCACCCCTATTACACCGGTACCCCACCTGTTCACATAAAACCGTTAGCTTTATGACATAAATACCCAGTACCCCACCATCACTCTGGACACATCATTCCTGATGCTATCCATTGTAACGAGGGTATGAGAGAAGAGTCAGCTTCCCATTTATGTTGAGCATCTAGCACAGGAACTGTTATCATATTTATTTCATAAATAAAATAAATTTAAAAAATATGCATTGTCACGTCGTGTGTTCCACTATACTCCTTTATTATAAAAATACTTATTTCAAGTTTGGTATGATGCAGCCTAAGAGTGAACCTGGGACCTCCGGCACTGGATGCAGAAGCTATTGAGGAGGCGTTATTGCATGATGCTGGTGTTGAGATGGCACAGTAGATCAGAGATTATTTAAGAAATAATGAATATGTACCTGTGTTTTATTGTAGAAAAAAGTACAATCTCGAGTTTGAATGCATAGTAATTAATGTACGCATCCAAACAAGTGACTGTGGTTTATTAAAGATAAAACACAGGTACATATTCATTATTTCGATTCTCACGTAGCCACCATCCACATTTGACAACACCCTAAGACATAAACCACAGCACTATTTTCTTCCTCTGAAGCTAATATTTGCCGTTTGAAGTTATTCAGCCGTAGCTGTGTTTTATTGGCAGTTTGTGCACATCCTGGTTTCCTCTATGTGTATATAGCTGACACCACTTGTGTTAGAATAACAAATATTTACCTCTTTACTACGCCATGCATCCCCAGTGCCAACCACTGCCAGTATAATAGGCAGTTTGAGGGTACTGGCTGCGTATCTAAACTCTGTCTGACAAGCTGGTGATTCTGCATACTCGTCTGACATACACACCACCACAACTTTAGCACTAAGCAAACCGTTAGCTATATCATCAAACAAACCATTCTGTAACATAAATAACAAACATGGATTGCACACAAAAACCAGGCCGTGATGTCTCGAAATATCTCACTCTGAGGTAAATCTCAACTCAAATATTATCACAAATCTTTTGAGTTCTCTTGAACAATTTGTTCCCAAGCAAAATGTTGTTTAAAGGAATATGTCGGTACAAATGTACATTGAATTGATACAAAGAGATTTAAAAATATTTGTTCCCATAAACTGTAAAAGTGATAATTATACTGAAAAGCATTAAATGTCAGTATATTAGGTGTTGCAGTATTGAGACCAGGCCCCAATCTCTCAAAGCATTTCAAGTAGAAATCTCAGCTCAATTTGGAATTTTGCTCGAATCAGAATCTGAATTTTAGATAAATCTGAAGTTTAAGCTCTTGATATTGTATTGTAATAAACTGAGAATCATGTTTCTGTTTTGTGATGCCAATTTTTTAGTCCAGTCTCACATGGAATTTAACATAAAAACAAATAACAATATTTGAGATGAGATTGAGCTCTGATTGAGATGCTTCAGGAGATCGGGACCTGACTCTTTTTTAGTATGGCTCCCTTGCTTGACATTCAGTGTTTAACGATAATTCCAAGAGTGGTTAGAAAATGTGACTGAGTCAAGTCACCAAAATGAATGAAATACTGATGTATAGATATTAAAGCATAATACATGAATACATGTCACAATGATTTTGAATGATTAAAGAACTGACCATTCCGACTCTTTCGACATCTATCCAACAAGAAAGTCCTTTCTCTTCAAGGAAACTCTTCATTTTACGAGGATCACCATACCCTAATGCACCAGGTAATTCTCTGTAGTGTATAAAAATAAATTATTTGTTGTTACAGTTAATCACTTAATTTTCGCTTAACATTTATTTCGCGATTTCAAGTTTTTTTTGTTTTTGAGAATTATGAATTTGCCTTTTTGACAATGTACAATTCCCGACTTTGTATTGCGAAATTTTCATGAGAATAATGATTTCGCGTGTCAATATTCTCGCGAATATAAGCGAAAATAAAACAAAAAAAAAAGTGATTTACAGTAATATGTATTGTTCATATAAGCTCTTTTATAAATTCCACATGCTACTTTTGTTGTTTATTCCGGTTTTATTCTGTTTCTCAATAATTTTTCAGTGACATACAGCAGCATATTCTCCTAACAAGTTTTCTGAGACTGCATCCTTACTGGAACTAACTTACCCTTCAACGAAAGACCAGCAACATCTCCACATGTGGAAGAAAATCGACAATGTTGTCTACTTTCATGGAAAAGATAATGACCTGCCATGGCCAGAAATCAAACCCACAACAACATGTTACAAATCAGAGAAATAGCATAGACAAAAATATGAAAATAAAATATCAAAGGGCAATTACTCAGTGGAAATAGATATAAGTGTAATGTCCTTCAAACTAGGCTTGGTACTAAAAATATACCAGTAGCACTAATTAGAATGTGTAAAAACATTATTTTCAATGTTTCTGTTCCCATAGCAACCACAAAATATGTCAGAATAAAAAAATATATAGATGGTCATAATCTCCTCATTGGCCCCTATCCACATACCATGTTTCATAAACATAGCTTTGAAAGTTATGTCAGGATCAAGGTTTTTGAATGAAGGACAGACGGACAGACAGAGGGCAAACTTATAGTTCCCTCAGTTGAAAACCAGTAGGGGACTAATAAAAACATAGATCTAAACCCTACCTTGACCCTAGAGCCACAGCACTGGCAGAATTTGACCAGGTATAACTGAAGAACACAGCAGGTTTAGTTTGATCATCTGATACTGTACGAGTTCTTCCTTTCAATGTTGACAACAGTTCTTCATATTTATTATCATAGAATTCCAGCTTTGATTTCGTCATGTTGACAAAAACCTATGTTTATGAAAACAAATTTATCAATTATCAATTTTACACTTTGTAACAGGTAAGCTAAAGACCATCACCAAAGTATGGACAACTAGGTTGGGACCAAGTCTTCATGTCAAGTTTCATTGGAACCTGACCAGTGATTAAATAGAACTAGTACCGACAGACATCCAGCATTTTGTAATATGAAGCTCACTACCATTCTAAAACAGGAAGAAATCCTTTTCCCTGTTTGAAGCGGGCTTGTTTACTTGAAAGCCCACTCCCTCATCTGGCATATATTTCCCCTAATGTGCCATGTTGGTGCTCCTTGAGGCAAGCCTTTCTGCTTAAGACAGTTTTGTCCTGTAAACCATTACTTCATAAGGCATGTGTCACAACACAGAAAAAATATATATAAAGTAGGCCAACCGTCACAATGATGGCTACTTCAAAGCCCCTTGAAATTGAAAGTCAACAAACTATTTTGGTCATAAATACATCTATTAAATGATTTTATAGAATTTAAATAAAATTCAGATTCAAAAGATTGTACCAACCTCATCAGCTAGTAGCAATCCCAGGGTGCTTTGCTTCCAACTAAAATCGTTACCGATAGCAACAACAATCATAGATTTCCTTAATGTTAATCTGGCATATTTGAAGAAGTTGACACAATCTACATCATTGACGTAATTAGATGACATGAAAGCCACAAATACTGATGAATCAATGAGAGCTCTGGCCATTTCATCAGTCGATTGGTTGTTTACATCACCTCCGTACCAGCTACAAGATCAGGACAGACAACTCTATCAAATCATATCATTCATATCTTAGATTTTCTTATATTTTCATAGGGATTAAACACCATTTTCAGCAGTTTTTCTATCATTGGTTGTAGAAGCTGTTAAGAGTTGCCAAAGCTTTCGAGTGTGGCGCAAAATTGTTTTATTCCGTATTACTGGTATTTGCTAAGTACAACCTATGTGTAGTAGAGTTTTGGAGTAGAAAAACATAGGTTAGCGGTCGGGTATCCAATTTAAACAACACACATAAGTCCTGTTTTATCATAGCACTTACGGAAATCATAAACTTACGTTCAAACTTAAATTCTTTATAACTCTTTGATGGCTACAAGTTGTGGTAAAGGGTTGTTCAATATAAGTTATTACTCAGTCAATGAATCCCTATAAACAATATATGAGCCTTAAATGTATGTTTTAAAGAAACATTCATAATTCAAATTTGAATGTAATTATACGATTTTCATAAGTGCTTTGATAAAACGGTACCCTGTTTTTTATCAATAGATTGAGGAAACTAATCTCTATAGATGTGGAAACTGTTACCTATATTTGTATGAAAGATAAAGTTTTTTATGAAAAATGCTCATCAGGATTGGTTAAACTATTTGTTTCTGATAATTATAATAAAATGCATCCTATTTACTGTAAAATCATATTTTTTCGCAATTTCAAATTTTCGCAAATTTGATATTGGAAGATAGTTCGCGAAGTTAAATATTCACAATTTTTAAACTTCAAAAAAGAAATATACTCTGCGTTCTATTGCTGTAATTTATGTTGACGAGTATTAAATTTGCAAAAATATCAACATCGCGAATAGAGTGAAAATTAATCCCTCGCATAAATTTCTGACTGCAGAAACTTACCACTTATAGCCCTGATTACACAGGTCTGTGTAGACACGTTGAGGCATGATGTATTGAGATTTATTCAATTCATTATCAGCTGGACAGCACGATATGAAGATATCTGTAATAAACAACATACAATACAACCTCTCTAGAGCAACACTCAGTGGAAAACACAACATTTGGTTGTTCTACTGAGGTGGTTACTACAGAGAGGTAAAAATGATGGTAAATGATTCCTTCTGAAACAAAATGTGATTGTTGCTAGAGAGAGGTTGCTGCTGGGAGGGCTGCTCAAGGGAGGGCTGCTCAAGATATAACAATAGCAATTATATTTATGGTCAAGTTCCGTCAGGAAACTAAGGTATCTAAACCCCAACATCCAGGTAGTAATGGCTATGATGGAACTGAATCCCCAACATTCAGGTAGTAATGGCTATGATGGAACTTAATCTCCAACATTCAGGTAGTAATGGCTATGATGGAACTTAATCTCCAACATTCAGGTAGTAATGGCTATGATGGAACTTAATCTCCAACATTCAGGTAGTAATGGCTATGATGGAACTTAATCTCCAACATCCAGGTAGTAATGGCTATGATGGAACTTAATCCCCAACATTCAGGTAGTAATGGCTATGATGGAACTGAATCCCCAACATTCAGGTAGTAATGGCTATGATGGAACTGAATCCCCAACATTCAGGTAGTAATGGCTATGATGGAACTGAAAACTGACATAACACTAGGACGGAACTCAGGATATCTGACATCTGAGTTCTATCCGAGTGATAAACCAGTTTTTAATTCTGTCATATAGCCATATGAAAACATTACAATTCTCTGAGAGAACTGAGAAGTGATGTATCAGGATACAGTGAACACATACCTGTATCAGGGATCCTACTAAGGCATAATACCCAATCCTGAAAATTTGACGTAAGTCAGTGTGAGTGCCATTAGCACACACACCTACACAGAACTCTGTTTTAAACATTGTTTTATTGTCAAAATAATTCAGCATAATTTTATGAAATTTAAAATTACCGTCAACATTCGGAATTTTTTCTTCAAATAACTTCTACTTTCTGCAGAAAAGTTTTTAGTGCAGCAAATTCCAGAATATTCTGGAATAGTACAGATTTTACATGAACATACCTGCCACTAAATCTTTGCGTAAATCTTTCAATCCCTGGATACTCTGTACCAAATGAGCATCAAAGTCACTGTAACTGTCAGGTGGTAACAAGGCTGAAAGTACAGCAAACCTCATATTCAAATACAGTAACTCTATTTGTTAGAGCTGTCATCGATACAAGCCATATCAATATGTGTCAATGATATTTTTTGGCCTATCGATTATTGATCCACATCTTAAAACATCGATACATGAGAAAAAGGCTGGAACAACCCAAAATCCTCATTTTTCATGCACAAAACATTTTTTTTGTTAAATGGAAGTTTACAAATTGTCAAAGTTTACAAATTGTCAAAATTTGTCAAGTCTAAATTCAAACTGAAGCTACTATCTTCAAAAGCAAAAATCTACACTCATTATATACAATGTAGAGCAGCTAAATAAGTGAACCATGACTGACATGTCTGTTATGATAAATCTGTATGTGCCAGTCAATATATCGATGTATCGTCGATACTTGTCATCATTTATATATATCGGAATCCTCAATACGTCTCGGATCAAATCAATGACAGCTCTAGTGTTTGTGTTTGATTAAGACAGTTGTACATGGTTATTGGGTTTTCCCTGCCAGAATTCGGCCAATGTACTCCTTGGTTCTTTAACGTGCCCTGGTGGACCGGGTGCACAGCACTAATAAGTGTGAGAGAGATAACCAGCCAATTCATCTTGAGTGAGGTGGCAAACACTGAAAACCATTTTAGAAATGACCAAGTGCCCGGGACAAGAAGAATAGATCCAGGGTCCTTACGATCCATAGTCAAGAGTGAAATACGCTCGACAAACATGACACCATCAAAAAATTTGTATTGAAATTAAAAGTTTTGTTATTAGTAGAGATTTACTCTATCTGAACTACTTTATCTGACTAACTGCCACCATATTTACTAAGACCTGATAGTTTTACCTTCTTTATGGTACCATAAAATAGCCACACCTAAACTTAAAGATCTGAGGGCCCAGAGTTACAACCAAAACTTACACTCAGCACTAAAATATTGTGATTCAGTCTTTTGAGGTTTAGAGCAACACTTTTTGAGAAAAAGAAATTGTAAGAATGTTGAATAGGTACTAAATATTATTATTGGCTTATTTCATCGTGAAATTTAGTGTATTTGTAAGCAATAAATGTAATTATTCAGTCTGAGTGCTGAGTGTGGCAATCAGATTCAATAATTATATGAGCCAGTCTCCAGGAAAACCTGCTATAATGACATTATGTAATTACTATATGTAACAAGATTTTGATAAAGCTCTAAAATAAGGAAAAATACATATCTACTGATTTTATTTTAAGTAATTGACCAATATAGTACTATTCCTTAGCTTTAAATCATCCTATGAATTATGTAAAAAACACATACTTCGTTGCTATGGTGACCAAATTCCGAAAACTACTCCGATTGAGAAAAACGAGGATTTAGTTGTTTTAAACAGAAGTAGCCTTTCTCTGAATGCCAACAATTTCGATTTTGATATATATTTTGAAAAGTGAAACATAATTATAGAATTTGGTACTATTTTGAACAGTTTATGTCAAGAATTGATCAAATGGTGTAATAATGACATACTTATTTCAGTTACATTGAATAACGTTTGAATGACGTTTGCGACGTCACACAAAAAGCTCAGAATAGGGACTCTACAAAAACAACTGTAACTTCCTTAAAACTCAAGATATTAACATAATTTCTTTTGCAATTAGCTTATTTAACGTTATCCTGTAATACTGTGGAAAATCTTAAAGTCAATATTTTTGTCAATATAGCAGGTTTTCCTGGAGACTGGCTCATATCTATGTCATAAATAGTACACAATGTCAAAGAAAATGTGTCAAATGACATTTCCAACACCCATTTAACTATTGTATACATTTTCTTCATCAAAATTTGCAGTCTTGGACAAATAATAGTAGCTCATTATGTCACATTTTCAATATTTGAGTGTTGAGTGTAAGTATTGGTTGTAATTCTGGGCCCTGGTTGGACAAAAAAATAGGAATTAGAATTCAAAGGGCAACACCTTGCAAATACACACAACTAGGCTTGGCATGAATGAGTCTAGCAAAGTTATGCTTAAATCCGACCAGTGGTTACAGAAAGTTACAGAGAGAAATAGTATAATAATGGACTGCACCTACTTACTTGTAGGTATAAACAAGTGAGAAGATAATCCTACTTACTCTGCAGTGTAGAACAGGATATTGTATGGAAATATTTGATACACTGTAAGAATGGTGCTTTCATATCAAGTGAACGACGAATCACTGAGGCAGCAAACATGTGTGGATCCTTCGCTGTCTGTAAATATTAGATCATTATGATTCAATATAATTATGATGTAAAGTCATTAATTATTCATGAGGGATAATAATTGATATTCATAATGAATAATCATTAATATTTATGAGGGATTATTATTGAATTGACACTTAACGGTACTTCAAGCGCTACCTTTTAAGTTTGTGGATATCTCAAAAACCTTTTGAGATAAATTCATAAAATTAGGATTAATGAATTGTGATAGTGCTGCACTAGTCACTTTATAGATTACTATGTATAAACGCTTACGTAATGGTTTAACATACGTTACCCCATATTCAAAAGTCACATAGTTAATGAGTGTACAGTACAAGATCGTGTACCGGTAATATTTTAATCTTAGAAATCACAAAAATAAAACATACGTGATACAATAAAAGCACATGTTTTTTTGGCTAAAATTTCGGAATTTAAAATTTTGAATACTGTAAACCAATTTACTTTTGTGCATACTAACTTTTGCATTTTGCTGATCGTAAGCATATTCGCGACTACAAATTTTTCGTGTTTTTAAGTTTCCCAACAATGCCCATATTAATGTTTTTAGCACTTTCAAGGGTAATAATTTCACGAAATTCTATCACTGGGGAAACTTAATAGCGTGGTTCATGGTTTACAGTATGTTTGCAAGGTCTAAAATTTGCAAAATTGTAAAAATTAAATCCTTGAATTATAATAATAGTGTCATTTTACATATTAAGGAGTAATTTTCACAAGACTTAGAGCTTCGCGAATATAGTGATTATTAGACCCTTGTGAACATTTCTGCTTTTACAGGAGTAAGTTAAATATGGCTTAACTTACCATCCTTTGGCATTCCGGACATGGCATAGTAAAGTCAAACGTTACTCCATTAAATGACTCAGCAATCAAACCTTCAAATACTTCATGGATGAGGAATAAAATATTCTCAGGTCTCGGTCCCTGCGCTCGAACAATCATCTTATTTCCTCTTAAAATACAGAAAAACAATGATTTTTAAACAATGGCTGAAAAACGAGGTGTCCATGCAGTGTGTTTGGCGCATTTTCAGTGCTAAATAAATATGCACTGAAAATGACTAGGTTTTACACTTCATGGAAACGGGGCTTAACCTTGATGAATATCCCAAGGTTCACAATGTCACATGCATATATGAACATTCCTCCCAATTTTCATCACCATAAATAAGAATTTTACAAAAATACGTTTCAGGGATTCAATATTGCGGAAAAATAATTCCGGATTTATCCAACCTGAAAGAGCTATGATTTCTGACCAAAATAAAGGTTACTTGATGAAAATATCTCAAGAAATGGCAAAGTTATGGTCAATTTAATCTGCACTGAAGGACTTTCTTTAATACAAACTGAGTAAATTATAGAAACAATGTCATTGAATGCCTCTTGTTTGACAAAAATTGTCAGCCTCATATGATTTTCCTGATTTTTAATTTGGCCCTGTTGACACCCCTGACGTTTGTACATTTATTCTATCTCAATCATCGCCATTTCAGCATTTATTTGAATTCAAAGGAGAACCGTATAATCTCAATCATCGCCATTTCGGCATTTATTTTAATTCAAAGGAGAACCGTATTATTCCTAGTAATGCCAACACTTATACCAACCCAGAATTAAACCCAAAAATTGGATCCAAAGCTTTAGGCGTTTGCAAATTTTTCGCTGGGCAAATTGGAAACATGGCAATATTCTTTCATCTTATTTATAATAATTACCCTGATTTTTGCATCTGACTTTTTTCTTTGAATCTTGATGCATTTTTATCTATGACCAATATACAGCCACATGCAGTACTTATGGGAATATGGCATTTCATATTTTAAGATTTGTATATACTTATATTCTCCCCGACCACCCATAATACAATGATGCTTATTACCGTGCTTGTTGTAGTAGAGCTACATGAACATTCTTCTTGAGAAACGATCCGTTCTTCCAGATGATGGCACGATCAGACAGATCATGTAAACGTACCTAGAAACAGATGATAGCACAATCAGACTGATCATGTAAACGTACCTAGAAACAGATGATAGCACGAACAGACAGATCATGTAAACGTACCTAGAAACAGATGATAGCACGATCAGACAGATCATGTAAACAGACCTAGTAACAGATGATAGCACAATCAGACAGATCATGTAAACAGACCTAGTAACAGATGATAGCACAATCAGACAGATCATGTAAACGGACATAGTAACAGATGATAGCACAATCAGACAGATCATGTAAACGGACCTAGTAACAGATGATAGCACGATCAGACAGATCATGTAAACGGACATAGTAACAGATGATAGCACAATCAGACAGATCATGTAAACGGACATAGTAACAGATGATAGCACAATCAGACAGATCATGTAAACGGACATAGTAACAGATGATAGCACAATCAGACAGATCATGTAAACGGACATAGTAACAGATGATAGCACAATCAGACAGATCATGTAAACGGACCTAGTAACAGATGATAGCACGATCAGACAGATCATGTAAACGGACCTAGTAACAGATGATAGCACAATCAGACAGGTCATGTAAACGGACCTAGTAACAGATGATAGCACAATCAGACAGATCATGTAAACGGACCTAGTAACAGATGATAGCACAATCAGACAGATCATGTAAACGGACCTAGTAACAGGCCGATGAGTAGCATTGTTTACACGCCTGCTAGGTACTTGTAGATGAGTAGCATTGTTTACACGCCTGCTGGCTACTTGTAGATGAGTAGCATTGACTATTTCAACTGCCTTCAGCCCAATTAGTCAAAACAAAATCAGGCCGATCATCAAATTGCGATCGGATCAGATTTGTCACAGAGGTATTACTGAAGTTGATAGTGAAACAAGTTATACAACTTATATTATAATCGTCCTAGACACCTGAAGTGACTACCCGTAGCGACTGGAGAATCATCCAAAACACCTGTAGCGACTGGAAAATCATCCAAAACACCTGTAGAGACTGGAAAATCATCCAAAACACCTGTAGAGACTGGAGAATCATCCAAAACACCCGTAGCGACTGGAGAATCATCCAAAACACCCGTAGCGACTGGAGAATCATCAAAAACGCCCGTAGCGACTGGAAAATCATCCAAAACGCCTGTAGCGACTGGAGAATCATCCAAAACGCCCGTAGCGACTGGAGAATCATCCAAAACGCCCGTAGCGACTGGAGAATCATCCAAAACGCCCTTAGCGACTGGAGAATCATCCAAAACGCCTGAAGCCACTGGAAAATCATCCAAAACGCCTGTAGCGACTGGAAAATCTTCCGAAACGCCTGTAGCGACTGGAGAATCATCCAAAACGCCTGTAGCGACTGGAGAATCATCCAAAACGCCTGTAGCGACTGGAGAATCATCCAAAACGCCTGTAGCGACTGGAGAATCATCCAAAACGCCTGTAGCGACTGGAGAACCATCCAAAACGCCTGTAGCTACTGGAGAATCATCCAAAACGCCTGTAGAGACTGGAGAATCATCCAAAATGCCTGTAGCGACTGGAGAATCACCCAAAACACCTGTAGCGACTGGAGAATCATCCAAAACACCTGTAGCGACTGGAGAATCATCCAAAACACCTGTAGCGACTGGAGAATCATCAAGTTACTTTAAATTTTCACCCAAATCCTGATAGTATCCATCTTCATAAGGGTATGAGAAAGCATTGATTGTTAACTCTGGTACAGTGTGAAATGGACTCAAAAGGTTTTTACAGTCATTAGAATTCATTGGTTGATGGTCTCAAAGTGCTTTTTACAGACATGCTTAATAAATACAGCACCAAGAAACTATATAGAGGTTGAACAACTTACCTGTGCCCTGTTGAAAAGTCCAGCTGGTAAATAATCAAAGGTATATTCCATTTCAGTTTCCAAGATGTCAGAACCTTTGTCAATAGCTGGCCAATCAAACTGAAATAATATACAGTAAACTTACAATAATAAGACCAGTCAAAAAGCTTGTCTTAATATCGAATGGCTCTTAAAAATGTAGTGGTTTTTTTCAACATGCAATTCTGGTGGGATAAATTTGTGGATTACAAATCACACTAAATGTTTTTAATCATCAACAAAATCTGAGAAAAACCATACTTAACAATTTTACAGCTAAGCATTTACAATTGTATTATTTTCTTACAAACCTCATAGAGATTGAGTTTAACATTTGCAGAAACAGCTGAATGCCAGTACAGGGCAGAGGTGCAGACATCATTCTGTCCAAATCTGAATCTGAACATGACAGAAAGTTTGGCTCACATGCACATGCTTCGAGAGCAAGCTGTGGGGAGATGCCAGTAATATAACAGACGACAGAGCATTTCACCACAGCATTCAAACTGAAGATCTATATATACAGTGGTAGAAGATTGAAGGTAGAAATAGAAGATAATGAGACACATAACCTGCAGTCCAGAAGTGCTGTAAAGCCGTGACGAAAATATCATTGAGCACTCCCAGAGTGTGCAATAAATATTTAAATTAGCCTGACGCGACATAAGCCAATCCATGCCTTGAACGGCCCATGATGATAATACCAACGTTGTACCGCTAAATTTTTTCTAAAATCTATGTATTATACATCATCATTTTGAAGGATAATGAGCATTCTCTAAGGTTATGTGATAAATAGAATCTTACATTTCTGCTCATTACTTACTAGTTTTATTAAACTCGTCGACAAAACAATATGACACACCGTAAAGCCTTGTGTCATATTGTTTTGTCCACTTGTTTAATAAAACCAACAATTAATGAGCACTCTGCAAGATCCTCTACTTAACGTACCTTTGGTTTGGTTTCTGGTAACAAACATGGTACAAGATTCACATTCTCATCTTGTAGTTTAAAGGTGAGATCGAACTCTTCTGTCAGGCGAAGTAACCACTTATGCATGTTCTTGGGATAGTCTTTCCAAATCAGTCCTAGATCAGAGTGCTGTAGTCTACCATTCTATAATAAACAAGACATAAACATATACAGTATCTATGAACAGTTTTTGTTTTAATTTATTACATACCTTGTTGTGATCACATTGGTTAAAACGTTTGTAATTAGAATCTGGGGAAAATGCAAAGGTAAAATCTCTCCATGCTGCTTTATTACGTGACAAAACGTGTATGAAAAACTTGAAGTATTTTACTTGCTTTTTAATGTGAATATAAACTACAGTAGACTCCCTCAAAACCGGAATCCCCATAAAATCGGACCCGTATTTTCTTCTTATAAAGTTAACTTAAAAAGCTCCCGCCATACCGGACTCTCATAATTCTGGATTCCGGACGGCATTTTCGTTCCCCTGACAAGATTTTCAACGATAGTTACTTGCAGAATACTGGACGCGTATATTTGTCTCACCTGACGGAAAACTTAACGTGTACATTTTTCTTGTCTAAAATGTCACTTTGTTAATTGTTAGTTAAAGAACGCGTCATAACAAAAGGTGCGATTAACAAGTCGTGTTTTTAATGTTTACTCTTAAACGGTCTCGCGTGTAATTTGCACAGGCGTACAAAATACTTTGTGAAATTTGCCGCGATGAAATTAAATAATTGCCTAATTACAAACGTAATAAGAAAACGGTCCTTCCATTTGATGTTTTCTTCTTGAGGTAGGTATTGCAACAAACAAATACTCGAACAAAGGATCGTTTAGCCCATCAAAATATTGTATTTACGACAAACACTGCACTAAATCGTATTTTATTAATATGTCTCCAATTAGCTCACACTTGCATTTCGGGATTTGTAAGATTGCACTGTCTATGTCATTGGATAGTTTTGATGGCCTCTGAAAAAATGAGCAATTTGAATACTCATCGATGTTAGAATTGAAATATTTGCAGCTCCCTTGTGATGCTCTTCGAAGGTTGCACTGTACATGTAACGTAAACATGTAACATGAAACACACAGTATATTCCCTATGATAACATATTAAAGTGTACATGATACAGAACTCCCTTAAAACCGGACCTCCCACAAAACCGGACTTTCGAACCGGTCCGGACAGGGTCCGGTTTTAAGGGAGTTTACTGTACTATTTACCATAAGATTAAATCACAATTTTAATATTTGTAACAATTATAGACACATACATTTTAAGTGATTCATTAAGAAATTTGGACCAGTTAAGGAAGACAGGAGCTACCTATATATTAATGATATCAGTTTTCACTGACACGAGCTAGCTCCCTTAATGATATGAGTTTTCACCATCACAAGCTACCTACCTTAATGATATCAGTTTTCACCGACACAAGCTACCTACCTTAATGATATCAGTTTTCACTGACACAAGCTACCTACCTTAATGATATCAGTTTTCACCGACACAAGCTGCCTACCTTAATGATATCAGTTTTCACCATCACAAGCTACCTACCTTAATGATATCAGTTTTCACCGACACAAGCTACCTAACTTAATGATATCAGTTTTCACCGACACAAGCTGCCTACCTTAATGATATCAGTTTTCACCGACACAAGCTGCCTACCTTAATGATATCAGTTTTCACCATCACAAGCTACCTACCTTAATGATATCAGCTTTCACTGAGACAACACACGCCATTACATCAACAATCCATTGTGGATTAATCACAACATGCGACTTCAGATACTCATTGGCAAAATGCTGGACACTACCGAGGTCATGTAAAAACTGAACAGCTTGAAATATCTACAATAAACACAAGTTTCATCCATTACTCCATAGACACATAGGTATGTGCATATACATTATCCTCGTATACACCAGCTCCATACTCGTTATTCGAAAATACAGTAAATCTTTGTTATCTCGTTACCAAATCGTACAGTGGAATACAACGCAACAGATTGCCTTTTTCCTATCATACAAGTCTGGTGTCTGAATCTGTATCATGCATGTCTGAACATATGCCAAGGTCAATGACATCATGACATAAACATTAACCTTTTTATGAATGGAAATCGCATTACATGCCGATAATATGCCGACATTCATGACGTCAATGTTTATGCATTAAACACATTTTCACATGAGAAAGCGCTTATTTCACTTTTGTGGGTATATGATAAAGGAATTTTACAGCAGATGTGTTGATCTGTAGTAGAGTTCATGCCCTCGGGCAAATTATGTCGAGCCTCGGTGCACATTGAAACAAGACTGCTTTCAATAAACGCTTATGCCCCCATGGAAGCCATGCCCATAAAAAGCTAAGTCAATCAGGGGCCATAATTCTGTAATAATGTTGGATAGTGTTACATGGCTTTGATAATGTAAGGGGCTTATGATGGTAAACAAGTATGCCAAGTTTTAAGGCAACGCAATGATGGACATGATCTAAAACGGAACGGTCAATTTGGGTTAACCAAGAATTAGACGCTTAATAAGTCTAAGTCCAAAATTAGGTCAATGTGAAAGTCAAAATGGGGTTATGTGATATAGGTGAGTGGAGAATGTTCAAATACAACAACCATGCAAATATGAAAGCTTTGTAGCAAGCCATATAGTGGGGTGACAATCAGCTCAAAAGTGGCTTATTTAAGGAGTAGGTGACAACTCAAGTAGAACAAGCAATGTTATATACCAAAATGTTCGCCTATGTCTGCACTATATGGAACTGCTGGCATAAATTGTCAACGCGTGGTGCGGACACGGAAATCCAAGATGGCGTCCAAGATGGCCGCCATAATTTACACATACACTTAAAATTCTATGTGCTCATGCAATTTTTTTATTTATGTATGTAGTCACAAATATTTGCTTGGATATTATTCATTTGATAACATACATCAAATGGACATACAAGACTGACCACTTTGAGGTCAAGGTCGTGGTCATTTCAAGGTCAAATTACGAAAAAAAGCTGAAAAAATGATGTTTCCTCACTTGTTTTCTTGTTTTAGCAGATGTTTTATATTCCAGTTGGTATTAAAAGTGATAAAAGTGTTGGTAAGCACATATTCTCTTATTATTAGTTCAATTTTCAGTTCAAAATATTGAAACTTTCTCAAAACTGACATTATTATGCATGTACATGTTGGCCGAGATGGCATTCTTAGATTGCTGATTCCCTATTTAAAATTTTAGTATTCAACTATTGACAGTATTATTTCTAATGGTATGATTAAATGTTTGTCTAAACATTATTAACTTTGTATTGTACTCCAAATGAACTTGAAAAATGACCACTCAAGGTCAAGGTCAATGTCATTTCAAGGTCAAACTACCAAAAATACCTGAAAAATTGATATTCCGTCGCAAATTGTTATTATAAACGAATGCTGAACATCGTATTTTGTTTTAGATGCGGTAGCAGGTACTCTAAGTGTAAATTATTTCATTAGAAGTGATATAGTTTTACTGCAAGTAGAAAATCTATTTAAATTTTGTGATGGAACATAAGCGATTCTACGTAATGTACAATATTGCAGCCGTGAAAGGTTTTTCTTTGATCGTTGAATCTCTATATTTGACAGTATTATTGTTAATGGTTTGACAACATTGTTACATATTAGACAGTTATTATATATAATAATGCACCTATCAAAATTTTGCCCCAGGGTGGGGGGGGGTGCCGGGCATACAGTGGACTTTAGACAGGAAACAATTCCCAACGGACGGGATTTTGACAGGCCCTTTGATTCCTGACTTTGGCTGGATTTTAGATTCTGGGATTGGGCAATTTAGACACAGCAAAAAGCAGATTTGCATTGCTGCAACCATTTAAAGATGGCAGGCCATTTAATATACCAAGCATCTCCTACTGTGGGAATTTCAACAAAACGTTTGGACATGGTGAGTCACCTCTTGGGCCTAAGATGGCTGAACTATGTGATGGTTAGGTATCCCTTATGGCCGGATATGGCTGAATTTGTATTGGTTTACTACATAGGGTCTGGTATGGCTGAATTCAGTGGTTGCCTTTGTACCCCTTAAACTTTTAAATGGCCATAATTGGTGGTGGTCATTACTCGAATAGGGCCAAGGATTGCTGCACTCGGTGTGGGGGGAGTACTCCGTATGGTATTCCTTTAATAAGTTAGGTGGGTACACAATATGGCTTGGGATGGCTGAAATCTGTGAGGGTGGGAACTCAATAGGGTCTGGAATGGCTCAATCTGTGATGGTGAGCACACAATAGGGCTTGCGATGGCTGAAATCTGTGATGGTGGGTACCCAATAGGGCTTGGGATGGCTGAAATCTGTGAGGGTGGGAACTCAATAGGGCCTGGAATGGCTCAATCTGTGATGGTGAGCACACAATAGGGCTTGGGATGGCTGAAATCTGTGATGGTGGGTACCTAATAGGGCTTGGGTTGACTGGAATCTGTGATGTGGGTACATAATAGGGCTTGGGATGGCTGAAATCTGTGATTGTGGGTACCCAATAGAGCTTGGGATGGCTGAAATCTGTGAGGGTGGGTACTCAATAGGGCCTGAGATGGCTTAATATATTATGGCTGGTACCCAATAGGGCATGGGATGGGTGAAACCTGTGAGGATGGATTTTCAATGGGCTTGGGATGGCTTAAATAAGTGATGATTGGTACTCAATAGGGCTTGGGATGGCTGAGATCTGTGATGGTGGGTACCCGTTAGAGCTTGGGATGGCTGAAATCTGTAAGGGTGGGTACTCAATAGGGCATGGGATGGCTTAATCTGTGATGGTGGGTACAAAATAGGGCTTAGGTTGGGTGAAATATGTGATGGTGGGTACACAATAGGGCATGGGAATGATGGGATGGCTGCAATCTGTGAGGATGGGTACTCAATGGGCTTGGGATGGCTGAAATATCTGATGGTGGGTACACAAAGGGCTTGGGATGGCTGAAATATCTGATGGTGGGTACACATAGGGCTTGGGATGGCCGAAATCTGTGATGATGGGTACCCAATAGAGCTTGGGATGGCTGATATCTGTGAGGGTGGGTACTCAATAAGGCATTGGATGGCTGAAATCTGTGAGGGAGAGTACTCAATAGGGCCTTGGATGACTGTATTCAGAGGTGCTGGGTACACAATAGGGCCTGGGATGGCTGAAAACTGTGAGGGAGAGTACTCAATAGGGCCTTGGATGACTGCTCAGAGGTGGTGGGTACTCAATAGGGCCTGTGATAGCTGGAATTCATGAGGGTGGGTACTCAGTGGGGCCTTGGATGACTACTCAGAGGTGGTGGATACCCAATAGGCCTGGGATGACTGTACTCAGAGGTAGTGGGTACCAAATGGGGCCTGGGATCGGCTGTTCTCTGTTGTGATGGGTATCCAATAGGGCCTGGGATGGCTGTGCTAAGAGGTTGTGGGTACCAAATGAGGCATGGGTTGGCTGTTTTCTGTGATATAGGGTATTCAATAGGGCCTGTGGTGGCTGTACTCAGGTGGTGGGTACCAAATGGAACCTGTGATGGCTGTTGTCTGTGGTTGTGGGTTTCCAATAGGGCCTAGGACGGCTGTATTGAGTGGTGGCGAGTACTCCATAAGACCTGGTATGACTGTAATTGGTGGTGATGGGTTCCCAAATGGGCCTGGGATGGTTGAACTTTTGGAGGTGAGAACATAAATTGGCCTAGGATGGCTGTTCTATAGGCAGTGTTAAATACCAAAAGGGCATTGAATGGCTGTTCTCAGTAGATGCGAGTATCCTCAGGCATAGTATGGCTATACACAGTGGTTGTGAGTAGGGCATAGGGCCTATGGTGGCTGTAATTGGTGGTGGTAATTACCACATGGGATCTAGTATGGCTGTATGGCCATAATTAGTGGTGGTGAAATACCCAGTAGGGCCTAGGATGGCTGTATTGCACCTGGTATGGCTGTACTCGTTGGTCCAAGTACCCCTTAGAACATAGTATTGTAAGTACCACATAGGGTCAGGTGTGACTGTACTCAATGCTTATTGGTGGTGTTGATTGGGCCTTGGGTGTCTGTACCCTTTAGCTGTGACTTGGGTGTAGCCCATAGGACCTGGTATGGCTGTAATTCATTGGTTAAGAGCACCCCTATTGGGCATGGAAAGTTGTAATTATTTTGGATGAGTACCCCTTTGGGCCTTATACTACTGTGATTTGTACTAATGAGTAACCTATAGGGCCTTTACAGCTGTGCTCAGTGATTGTGAGTACCATATTGAGACTGATATGGTGGTTATTAACCAATATGGCATTGGTTGGCTCTACTCTGGGGTTGTAAGTACCCCATTGGGCCTCAGGTATAGCTAGTGGCATTGAAAACTCGATAGGAATGGTTGTTATGGGCAGTTGTAAAAACATGACATGTACTCCATTGGTTACAGAATGTACTTGTTGGTGGTTAGAACCTATTCTGGCCTGGTATGTGATGGTGATGATTTGGTTTGACTGTACTTTGTATATACCGGTAGTACCCTTAGGACTAAGTATGACTTTAACACGTAGTAGTGAGTACCCATTATGTTATGTATCCCATATGGTCTGGGATGCCACATATAGGAGTTCAGTATAAATTATTATTTTTAATGAAAGAACTCTGATCACATCAATGATCTACAACAAAATATAATGTTCACCAAATTTCATAATAAGAAAAAATGCAATGAAAGATCAAATGTTCAGGTATTTTTGGTAGTTTGACCTTGAAATGACATTGACCTTGACCTTGATTGGTCATTTTTCAAGTCTATTTGGAGTACAATACAAAGTTAATTATGTTTAGACAAACATTTAATCATACCATTAGAAATAATACTGTCAATAGTTGAATACTAAAATTTTAATTAGGGAATCAGCAATCTAAGAATGCCATCTCAGCCAACATGTACATGCATAATAATGTCAGTTTTGAGAAAGTTTCAATATTTTGAACTGAAAATTGAACTAATAATAAGAGAATATGTGCTTACCAACACTTTTATCACTTTTAATATCAACTTGAATATATAACATTTGCTAAAACAAGAAAACAAGTGAGGAAACATAATTTTTTAAGCTTTTTTTCGTAATTTGACCTTGAAATGACCACGACCTTGACCTCAAAGTGGTCAGTCTTGTATGTCCATTTGATGTATGTTATCAAATGAATAATATCCAAGCAAATATTTGTGACTACATACATAAATAAAAAAATTGCATGAGAACATAGAATTTTAAGTGTATGTGTAAATTATGGCGGCCATCTTGGACGCCATCTTGGATTTCCGTGTCCGCACCACGCGTTGACAATTTATGCCGGCAGTTCCATATAGTACAGACATAGGCGAACATTTTGGTATATAACATTGCTTGTTCTACTTGAGTTGTCACCTCACCCCAAAATATCACCAATTGTCACCCCACTAATATTAATGCTAGAAGAAACGGTCAATTTGGGTTAAAAAAGAATTTGGCCCTTCAATAAGTCTAAGTCGAAAATTAGGTCAAGGTGAAGGTCAAAATGGGGTCAGGTGATACAGACATGTGGAGAGTGTTCATATACAACATCCATGCAAGTATGGAAGCTTTGTAGCAAGCCATAATAATGCTAGAAGAAATTGTCAATTTGGGTAAACCAGGACGGACGCACTGACTTAACGTTGTGGGGTTTTCTTTTGTCCTTTCTTTTGTTTGTAAAACCCTATAAGCAACATTTTGCACCCCGTAAGCAACAGAATGAATAGAACCTAAATATAGCTTATTGTTCCACACCCCAGAACAACAAGGAGCGTATGGACGGACAGACAAACCGACAGGTGAATCACTATATGCCTCCCCATCTATCGATGGTCTCACGAGATACTGCATTACACCAGCAACTGGAAGTAATACCGCCGAACAATCAACACACTGCAGTGATATTCTGTATGTAGTGCCTCCCTGCAAAATGTTTTTAAAATTACAAAAGAATTTTAATCAGTCATTATTAAGAAAGAGTGGAGTTACCTCTGATGCTTCAAAGATGCCAGATTTGTTGGCAACTTTCTCAATGGCCGTATAACTGATCACATCTTCCTTACTCTTCAATCTAAAACAAAGCAAACAATGTGAAATTACAAGAAAAGAAGCTATTATTTAAACAATAACAGGATTCAACATCAACCAAACCCATTAAGGTGCACTTTCTCATGCAGAGTTTGTTACAGAATATCCCAAACAGGGGATCACAATAATTTATGTTACTAAACCACTCTATATCTCATTTTTTCAACCCTATTTGATGAAACACTCATGATATAAGTACTGAAAAGCTATGTAAAGAAAGAAAATGTAAAGCAACCAATGATTACAAAGGAAAAGTGCAGATAAAACTTATAAGTGTAATCAAACAAACGACTATAACTCCCTTAAAATTGATCCGACAATTGTGTGCTGACGATATGTACAACTAGACTTGGTACTGATGAGTCATGCAAGGTTTCATTGAAATCCGACCATTGGTAACAAAGAAATAACACGGACAATATTTAAAGAGTGTAAAAAACAAAGGGCCATAACTCCTCCTTTAAAATTAATCCGACCAACATGTGCCTACCATATGCACAACTAGACTTGTAACTGATAATTCATGCAAAGTTTCATTGAAATCTGATTGGTAACAGGAAAATAGCACAGAGAAAATTATTGTGGGCCGAGGATATGCACAACTAGACTTGGTACTGATGAGTCATGCAAAGTTTTATTGAAATCTGACCAATAGTTGCAGAGAAATAACGCAGACAAAATTATACGGACCAACCAACCAACTAACCGACCAACCAACAGACTAACCAAACTCAAGCATGACTCCAACATAGCCCCGATATACTATGTATCTGGGGTAATAATTATCAAGAAAAATTGAGTATGTATTGGTTATGTTAATTAACAAAAATTAATTCAAAGGTTTTTAATTAATTTACTAACACCTCAATTGCTTTCTCAAAGGTGAACCAAACCGCCGGTATATTTTCTCCCATGTACTTTTGTTGTAGTGTCACGTCAAATAAGTTCTGCTTCAATTCTTTTATACCCTACAGCATAGAAACAATAATTAGATAAACAACATTCACATGCTGATAAACTGTGTAACTCAAGGACCATAATCCAAGAAGGCCTGGGCCAATTGGACCTGTAATCAAACTTGGCCTAGATATTATGCCAATGAATATTATCACAAAGTCTGAAGATGATCAGATGAAAACTGTTTGAATAAGAGTACAGGTAGGGCCAGTTTCACATATTTTTGGTAATTAAAGGGCCAGAATCCAAGAAGACCTGGGCAAATTAGGCCTATAATCAAACTCAGCCTTGACATTATGCCCCTAATATTCTCACCAAGTATGAAGAGGATAAGATGAAACTGTTTCAATTAGAGTATACACAAGGTCAATTTCATATTTTTTTATATTTCAAGGGCCATAATCCAAGAAGGCTAGGACTGATTGTGCCTATAATCGATCTTGGCATAGATAGTATGCCCCTGAACAATGTTACCAGGTTTGAAGATAATCAGGTGAAAACTGTTTCAATTAGAGTACAGACCAATTACTTGACGCTGCTGCCCACTCGCCCACCAAGGGTATTCACATATTACGTTTCTTTAACATAATACATCCCGTTTTCAACGGGCGTGTAATAACAGTTCACTTTGAATTGATAGTTTGACTTACTAAACTTTTTTTAAGAGCAAAAAGTTCTACAATTTTTATTTATTTTTACGAGCAAAATTAATAGTTTCACAATTTTGATTTAGAGTGCTTTTTTCTATCAATTTTCCAGGTAAATTTTAGTGTTAATAAAAACAGACCCCAGTGGTCAAGTGTCTGAACTGGAAACAGGAGGCGTAACAGGTTCGATCCTAGTCAGTGACATACAAGGTTTGATCCTAGTCAGTGAAAAACAAGGTTCGATCCTTAAGTCAGTGAAATACCATGTTCAATTCTAGTCAGTGACATACCAAAGTGGTTAACAAAGGTACTGACCCTAGTCACTGATCCTAGTCAGTGACATACCAAAGTGGTTAACAAAAGTACTGATCCTAGTCAGTGACATACCAAAGTGGTTAACAAAGGTACTGATCCTAGTCAGTGACATACCTAAATGGTTAACAAAAGTACAGTTCCTAGTCACTGATCCTAGTCAGTGACATACCAAAGTGGTAAACAAAGGTACTGATCCTAGTCAGTGACATACCTAAATGGTTAACAAAAGTACTGACCCTAGTCACTGATCCTAGTCAGTGACATACCAAAGTGGTTAACAAAGGTACTGATCCTAGTCAGTGACATACCAAAGTGGTTAACAAAGGTACTGATCCTAGTCAGTGACATACCAAAGTGGTTAACAAAGGTACTGATCCTAGTCAGTGACATACCTAAATGGTTAACAAAAGTACTGACCCTAGTCACTGATCCTAGTCAGTGACATACCAAAGTGGTTAACAAAGGTACTGATCCTAGTCAGTGACATACCTAAGTGGTTAACAAAGGTACTGATCCTAGTCAGTGACATACCAAAGTGGTTAACAAAGGTACTGATCCTAGTCAGTGACATACCAAAGTGGTTAACAAAGGTATTGATCCTAGTCAGTGACATACCTAAGTGGTTAACAAAGGTACTGTTATAGCTCCCTTGCTTGACACTTTGAAGGAGTTTACATCAAATATTTTCTGTAATAGTTGACCAACCAACCAACCAACTAACAGAACAACCTATCAACTTCTATATCAGACCACCTTTAAAGTTTGCTTGCGCGGACTATTTTTTAATGACAATACAATTATACTAACCTGTCCTGTATATGAACTAATAAAGTGAAAGCCAACAACTTGAGGATATCGTAGTTGCATGTCTTCTATAGGTAACTCTGACTTGCTCACCTGTAATAGTACACGATAGAGTTATACGTATATGTTGCTTTACAGAGTCAGCTTTTGATGGTGAACAAGTGTAATAAGTTCTATAACAATAGCTTTGACTGTAAAGGAGAAAGTCTTTCATTCACAGTTTATATCAAAATCTAATGCACAAACCTAATTTGCAGTGCACCAACAAACTACTGCTAACTAATTCTTAGCTCCTTAAATTGAGCTAGAGTTATTTACCAATATTTTCAGCAAAACTTTTCTCAAGTTTCCAAATCAATATTTTGGACCACGGCCGCGCCTGAACATCAATTATACACTTACCTGATCTATATGAGAACCAATAACAAAGACAGGTGCATCAGGTGCCTGCACCTTTAGAGAACTCAGCCAGAAATCTAACCCTGCATGTTCATGTCCCAATCTGACATTCCATAACAAGATATATATAGCTCTGTTTGGTGACAGGAAGAACTGAAACAATAAAAAAGTGCGCTTTTTTTCAAATTAAAAAAATTGCAAGGGATATAAATGTGTAAGTGTAAACGGCTAGGATTGCCCCATATCCCTCACATGTTTTTGACCTTACATGTAGATGACCCAATGTCAAACTGGACCCAGATTTAACGCAGATTGCCAAAGTGAACAGTCATGATTCATGAAGTCAAAATTGAGACTACTACAAGGGTCAGTCAAAAATAACTGAGAGTTGCTAAATAATGCTTAGAAAATTAAGTGTTCGTATATTTTCTATGCATTATCATGAAATATGGTATCTCACTGATATTATGGCGAGTACCAATCTGGGTTATGACAATTTGATTTTTGTTACCAGGCAACCAAAGATGACATTTCGAGGGCATGCATTCACGTTGTCAGTAGGACAAAAGTTTGCGTTGCTATCAAAACATAAAGATATATCTCGCATTTTCAAACATATTATTTATTTTGTAATACATTAATCTATCAGATAAACTTAAGTCTGGTTGATTGTTTCCACCAACATAGAAAATATACTTGACGAAATTGTAAATTGTCATTTTATTTGATGGTATTAAAACCACAATTTTACCCAACCCAAAAGATTTTAGAACAAATTTTTTTTTCCAAAGCAAAGTTATACGTTGTATTTCTATTACGGTTACTCAAGTTACTTGTAAAATTGTTCCTAGGAAACAAAATTACACAGCATTAGTGACCATTCTGAAACAATTGCTCTATAGTATTTGAGATATGCTTTTCTACAATATACATATGTTAGTTGTAATAAATCACGGCATATAAGGTTGAACTAAACCATTGAATTTACAATATATTCAATCTTCATGCCGCTGGCGCGAACGCATACCCCTTAGTGAAGTTCTTTGGTTGCTTGGCAACTATATCTATTAGCCTATATCTGATGGCGGATTTCATCAGAAGATCCACAAGGGATAGTTTTCGACAATGAATAATAGAAAGTATAACTGCAAACAGATTTTGAAAGCAGCAATTACCAACTCTCAGTTATTTTTGACTGACCCTAAATGGATAACAGGTACGAAACAGGTACAAAATGTGATAAATATTACCTTCGTTGAACGCAAGGCTGATGCACAGAATATGTTACCTGATGTGTATTATAATACACAGTCTGTCCAGCAAAGTCCCAGATGTTATATATTACCTGATGTGTATTATAATACACAGTCTGTCCAGCAAAGTCCCAGATGTTATATATTACCTGATGTGTATTATAATACACAGTCTGTCCAGCAAAGTCCCAGATGTTATATATTACCTGATGTGTATTATAATACACAGTCTGTCCAGCAAAGTCCCAGATGTTATGTGTTACCTGATGTGTATTATAATACACAGTCTGTCCAGCAAAGTCCCAGATGTTATGTGTTACCTGATGTGTATTATAATACACAGTCTGTCCAGCAAAGTCCCAGATGTTATGTGTTACCTGATGTGTATTATAATACACAGTCTGTCCAGCAAAGTCCCAGATGTTATGTGTTACCTGATGTGTATTATAATACACAGTCTGTCCAGCAAAGTCCCAGATGTTATATATTACCTGATGTGTATTATAATACACAGTCTGTCCAGCAAAGTCCCAGAATGATGTTATATGTTACCTGATGTGTATTATAATACACAGTCTGTCCAGCAAAGTCTCAGATGTTATAATATATTACCTGATGCGTATTATAATACACAGTCTGTCCAGCAAAGTCCCAGATGTTATAAGTTATCTCGTTATTATCGTGTTTCACTTTCCAAGTCTGTATATCAATTCCTGAAATCAACAATGTTTGTAAAAAGATTATATTAAGTCAGACAGGGAAGGCAGCACTCAACTTAACCAGCTGAGCACAGAAAACATTAAAGACACACAAAGCACAATGCCCAACTGAACCTACCGAGCACAGGAAACATAAAACACATAAAGACACAATGCCCAACTAAACAAGCGCAGATCCGCCCAAGTCCAAGCTGTCGAAAAGTATAATAAATTACAATGAGCTGAATGACCCAGTTTCTACAGCAAAAGGATTACAATGCCTAGTTTTAGCTGTCAGAAATCTTAAAACGTAGAAGTGCCCAACACACTACTGACCAAGAAAAATAAACATC